>OX382216.1:6745235-8174305 GCA_947507515.1 Eulithis testata
ACATCTATTGAAGATGATCTTTTTATAATATAATAATGTATAACCTCAGTAATAAGGAGGTGCCCTGTTACATCACCCTCTTAAATCATTTAGATTAGATTTTTAACAGAAATTCTGAAAAAAATAATTTTTTTTAACCAATTTCAAAAAAAGAGGAGGTTATTAATTCGGTGGTTTTTTCCGATTTCAGTAAACGGTGACAGAGTTTGGATGCACATGCACAACAAAACACACTCGGAGATCACAAAATGGATCGAAACCCTCCGCACCCAGCAAGGAGATGTATCAGCCACTCGTCTTCGTAAATACCAGTCCACAGACCACCCTTCCATCCAGGGTCCGTGGACTCCATTCACCTTTAAGAACCCTGAGCTGAACATTACAGTTTTACCCGATGCTAAGTTTGGAGAGAATAATCGCTTGCCAATGTCGGCAACAGAGAAACTGAGACTCATGTTCGAGCAGCAGAAACTTGGAGATGGACTTGAGAAGACCGCAGAATGATATTGAACCTTAGAATAAGTAGATTAAAGTTGTAAATAAAACTCTTAGATGGTATTATAATCTATTTATTTTTAACTAGCTTCCGCCGGCGACTTCGTTCGCGTCCCGTTGGATCCCGTTGATTTTCCGGATTAAAAAGTAGCCTAGGAGTTAATAAAGGGCACGGACAATATATATTTCAAGTTTCATCCAAATCGGATCAGAGCCCGTAGTCTGATTTTTGGGTTGATTTGCTACAAGCGAGAACCGAGAAACTCGCAGTTTTTGTATGGCGAAAAATAGTTTGCAAATCTCCCGCTAGAGGCGCTTATCGGGTTTGGTTTTCATACTAAATAACTTGCAAGTAATTTCGCGTTTCAAACAACAAAACAAAACTCGGACAACGGGGTCAGTAGTTTTTGTGTGAAAGAGGAACAAACATACAATATACCTACCTACCTGCCTACATCCTTATAAACTTTCGCGTAGCATTATTGGTAAGTAGGTCCTTTAGTCTAGGTAGGTAGGTCAACGTGTTGCTTACTGTAGGTACCTAACTACTTAGTAGGTAGGTAGAGAGGTATAACTTGCTCTAGATTACAAATGAGTTATTGTAAGAAACGCAGTGTCCCGCGGTGCGAGAATAGACGCAGCAACGCGCATTTGGCTAACAGGAGCACAAGACCTCCGTGGAGACATCAACTGTCTGCTTTTAATTATTTAATTTATTTTAATTGTCTAGTGAACTTACACAAATTAAGTTAGACCGTCAAACCATACAAATATTTGAAAGATAAGTTAGGAATCGAATGGAGTTGGAACCCATTACATTCCCATTGATAACTAAGCAAGCACAGCATTTAGGTATTATGAACGAATGCAAAAATACAAAGTTTCTGGGAATCGAAGTCGCACCCATTGCACGCTCAGCTGTGCCAAATAATTTGTAATTTTTTTTATTTTTTTAGTAAGGGTATCCAACAGGGAAAACACATGAAAATACAATTTATAAAACTAAGGACTTCGGTTTATGTGTCATACAACTGCGTAAAATCTGCTAAGTTACATTCACACTATGCCGCACTCGCAGTCGGCAGGACTTGGGCAGGAAAGTGGGCACGAGCACAGTGTGAACGCTCCCGGCCCAAGTTCATGTCCTTGCTCTTTATTGAGAATAAAGGCGATGTTGCTGTGGCAATCAGTCCGCGGTAGCGGCATGGGCATAGTGTGAACGCGGTATTAGGTACCTTGCGTAGGTAAAGGCACCTACCTATCGACGCTCGACGCGCTACGGGCGCGCTGTGTGCCACACGCCTAGACACTTCTCTTTATTCTGTGACAGATCAAAAATAGGCCGACTCCATAGAGTTTTCTGTTCTCGCAACGCACCCGAATGCACTCAGTGAGTAACCGGCTTGAAACAAAACTAACGCGTCCACAAAAAAAAGTAAAAAGTTTTGTAAAAGTGCGTGTTGTGTGGTGCAAAAGATTTGAAAGAGTTTTCGTTGAAAAAAAAATAGGGTGTACAAAAATTACTGTTAAAAATTAACCCCCTTTAGACCCATAGTCGATTAGGTACCTACCTCGAAAAAGCTGTTAGTAGGTTTAGTATAGATTCCTAGGATGTTTATTTGAAAAGGACGGTTTGAGTGAAAATTGAGAATTTCAAATGATTCTTTCAGAGATCATTCTGAAACTTTAGATACAAGATACCAAATTCTTCCTGAAACCTGTAAGTTTGTAGGTATTTGAAGAACCAGTGAGGTGAAAGGATTATAACTATCAGCCAACTGGCAACGTGAACTCGTTGACATTTAGACATTGTTAGCCTGAGCTAAATGTCGACCTAAATATCTCTCTTCCTGGTTGAACGATCAGATCAATCAATGAAAAGTGTTGGAAAATTTGTAATAGTATACATACCTACTAGGAGTAATACTTACCTATTCGATTTCTTTTTTTATCTTGACCTCTAAAATGCAGGAAATAGAGTCCCGAAAAATTCACAATCAAAAATATTTATAAACAAGTTTGATAACAACGCAATAAATTTTTGCTTGCGATGTGATATATGTTCTTAACCTTCGACCCGCTTCCACTCTAAATATTCCCATGCCCTCTTAGGGTTTACTATGTAATCCACCAACCATAACATAATAAAATATTCGCATTTAAACGGTACGACGGTTCTTCTGCAATTTTTTCAAAGGGATGATTTTTTTGTCTCTTGTCCACTCTTACCGCACGTTTCCACAGCAAAACATTCACAATAAAACATGCACAACTCTGTGAAATATCGATTTGCGTTTCCACCGCCAAACCTTGTGCATGTTTGACATTTTGAATCTTGTGGGATTTAATTGATTGTACCTAACAAATCGTTCGTAAGGATTGTGTGAGTGTTTTTAGTCGAAACACGCAGTTAAGTAGGTATCAAGTAGTAAAGTAAAGAAAACTATTTGCTCCACCGGAAAGTATTTATTTAGCTGCATAGCTGTATGTTTAATAATAATTATGTTATGCAATAAAATAATTATAATTCGAACGTCAGAACATTTGGCAATCACGATTCAATTGGCTTGTTCTATTTATGCGGCCACAATAAGACGTAGCTAATGTAATTAATCAACATTAAATCTAATATTACTCATCATTATATGCATGGACAAATAAAAAGATAAATTATAAGTAGACAGATAAACAAACACGTTTCTCAAGTTGAGAGACCTACTTATAAGCAAGTTTCGTAGTTGAAAAGCTACTAAGTAAGTACCTAGTGTGAAACTAAACAAAGAAATAAGTTAAAAACGTCATAAAGCAGTTTAAGGCCCGTATTCCGTAGCCTTACTCAAGCACTGATCCGTACTCAAGCATAGATTTTTGTATGAAAATCTCTACTCAAATCTATGCTTGAGTAACGATTTCTGTCTCGGAATACGGGCCTAAAAGTGGTTTAGATGAGAGTTGTTTTAGACATAGACATAGACAATCATTTATTCGCTTTAGATAGAAATCATTACAATAGATAAGTTACAATTAAATTGGTATAAGATAATATAATATTAATTTAAACAAAAAATAGTACATAATAAGAAAAAAAAGTAAGCTATAGCAGCGAAAAGGTCACGACTCAGCATTATGCTTCGCCATCCGAAAACAGGTCAGCGCTGCTATTCTGCCGTAACCTACGGTTCAGTCACTCAACCCCATGAAAATTTAGATTTTTCATAAGTCCCGGTATCCGTAAGATATGATCTGTGGTCCTGCTCAGGCAATATTTACGCTCATAAGGTACCTATAGGTACTGCATGTTTACTCAAGTCAATCACACGATAGTACCGAATTTTTGCAGATCAGCTAAAAATTTTGACATACGCTTTCAAGGAATACCTATATAATGTAAAGCCGATACTAAATAAATAAATGAATAAGTAGAAAATATTAGGTAACATATCCAAAATAAATAAACTCCTCTAAATAAAGCCAGCAGCTTATACATTTTAGCATTACGTTAGAAATTTCTACCAAAGTGCAAACGAAAATACTGTGACGTCCAAATTAACACACATGTGCCTCAATGAGCTACGTAGAGGACTCTGGATCTAGTTCTGAAGAGGACGTGGACTCCGGCATCGCTGAGGAGCAGACGCGGCAGGACCCTGACTGCATGGAGCTGGCGGACTTCTTCAAGTATTGGTATGCTACTAAATGCGTTTTTTTATGATTTTTTATCTGTGGTATGATGATTTTGATGTGATTTTTTTATCTGTGTAATTTATCGCTTGAGATCATTTTTTTTACATGCATGTTGATAATTATTATTACTAAGAACCTCATTTTTTTTTCTTTGGCGTACTACTAATTATTTTTTTCGATTGTGTCAATTTCCAAAATTTAATAATAATAGAAAGGCACGAATTGAGTTAATAATTTATTAAAAAATATATAAATCTTACTATATAAATTATAAGTAAATTAATAGATAAATCATTCCTCTACTTCTTCGGGCTCTTCTGCTTCTTCTGAAGGCTCTGAAGATCCTCCTCTCGCCTAAATAACAAAAAATAATTTTAATTGTAAAAATAATTGTTGAATTCTTGGTGACATTTTTTTAAATAATTTTTCAGTTGCATAGGTATCTATTTATAGGTAAATAACTAATTAATAAGTTAGGCTACTGGTATCCTGCATTCAAATGTATGTGAGATACTTGGCGGCGACTAGTCTCCGAGACTTGCAGGATACTTGAATCGCCAGCGCGTACCTATCGTAATGGGATTAGTGGTTGAAAGTCATAAACGCCTTATGACTTGATTTGAAACTGGACTAGGATCTTTATACTCACACTAGCACCGCCACCATCAACAATATTGACACCACCACCGTAATCCCCATCTACCACTGTCACCGCACCACCATCTGGTGCTGGTACACCAAACCCTGGGCCATCAACGACTGATACGCCACCAAACCCTGGACCATCAACAATTGAGACTCCTCCGAAACCTGTATCTGCTATGGTTGGTCCGCCAAAGCCTGAAAATGATTGTGATTTGCATATTTTTTTCCGGAATAAAAAGTAGCCTATGTGTTAATCCAGGTCACGGACAATACAAATTCCTCGTTTCATCCGAATAGGATCAGTAGTTTTTGCGTGAAAGATTAACAAAAATGTATAGATATATTTATAGAAACTTTCGCGTTTATAATATTAGTAGGTAGTGCCAGATAGTAAGAAGGTCATAATCATAATCGTCTGCCAACTACGAACCTGGGTGCACGCCGTAGCTTCCATCCACTACATTGACCCCTCCGTCTGACACCTGTAATCAAGTATCCACGAGTTTTCCAAGATATTGTGTCATTCGTGTGGTAGTGGTGAGTTCAAATTGAAACTTCATAAAATGAAAGAGACGAAGACTCACAACATAGAACATAACCAGGTAATCGAACTACTAGTAAGACTAGATGGAATAAACCGACTAAAATAGTGGTAATTATTTTAACAGATTCAATAGCTTTAAGGTTGAACAAGTCTCACACCTTTCCATACAAACGTGGAAGGGTAACCACTCCACTGTTTGACGTTGACCAACCAAAACTAAGGATTATATCAATTTATCTCGTCATAATCTATGTCTGTATACACCCCAAACCGTAAAAAAGTATTCATTTAAAAAATACAAGCTAAAAATACTTTCTATACGAAAGTTTAGAACCTTGTATTTTTTAAATCATTTCTTTTTTTACGGTTTGCGCTGTATACAGACATAGATTATGACGAGATAAATTGATATAATCCTTAGTTTTGGTTGGTCAACGTCAAACAGTGGAGTGGTTACCCTTCCACGTTTGTATGGAAAGGTGTGCGACTGACTGCGACTTGTTCAACCTTAAGCCACATCTGAATGTTATTGCTGAAAAACAATAATTATTGTCAAAGAAGACAAATTCGCTATTAGTTAAAAAATAATAGTTTAATAAGTTTTTCTGTTACAAAAACCATGGATCAAGTTGTCTGAATAAAAAAATTATATTAATTAAGCCGTTGTAAGTTGTAATACGGTTGATATTTCTTTACACTATTTTATGACAACTCCGCAATGCTAACCACGTGTTGATGAGATTATTTTCCAGGCCCATAACCAGTTTTATGAATGAAAGTTGTTATAGTTCTTACCATGACGCCGTTATCACCATCGACAATATTCACATCACCCATTTTTACAATAAATATAATTTACTTTTAATAATACTTGTAAATGTTATTATAGCTCTAAAAATGCAATCAAAGTGTTATTAGGAAGGGACTGATTTCAATGCCCAATATCTATTATCTAGCGATAATAAGTACTTATCTGATAAAGAGGTTTTATTAGTGTTCCTTTGTTTGCATGAAAACATGCGTAACATCGTCACAACGTATGAGCAAGCATACTCGTATGAGTTAGTGGCCAACTCTGGTGACGGAGTTTTTAGGCCGCCTTAAAGCCTCCGTCGTGGCTTAACGACTGCCAGAGCCGGGACAGTTTTAACGTGCCCTCAGAAGCACGGAAGCGCTCAGATGTAAATGTAACGGTCACCCATCCAAATAGTGACCGCGCAGAATGTCGCTTAACTTAGATAATCGGTGAAGATTGACTAAGTAAGCCACGTTCTATTCATAACGAATAAGACTTCGTTTGATGAGAGTTTTTCTACATAGGTACATAACTAATTTCTATAGTACGTGCCAAATAACACCGCAATACAGGTCATTCACCCACCTTCACCACGATGTCGCAAAATTCAATTTATGAATGGCTAATTCTGTCGCTTTCAAACAGTACAGCAGTGCAAGTACCGTTCTTATCGATCGCTTAGTTGTCGATCGCTAAAGTCGAGTCGTTCCATGGGAGTACGGATCTCTTGTCGACCATAGATCCGTACTGCCAAAAATAAGGTCAGAGTTTATCGAAATCATTCGTTCACTGCTGCCATGATTTACTAGTTTACTGTCAATATCACTGTTAATCACTTTCGTTTGTCAGAATCAAAACATAGTAAACATACGCCATTGCCGATTCGTTAAAATTTAACGAATTTGTCTACCGATCGTCTAAGTGGGTAACGTACCCGCAACTGTCGATAACTGTCGAAATTATCGAATTTTGACGATTCTAAATGTCAAATTATGCGATCGACAAGAACGGTACTTGCACTGCATGACACACATCACTTAAAAAATTGCTAAGACAATGGTATCGATTCGCTCGTAACATTTTTTCTAAACTAGGTACCTAGGTTAGTTTAGAAAAATGCAACAAGAGAATCGATACCAATGGGAAGAATTAAATATTAGCAGTTATTTAATATTGCATGATAATAATATTAGGTAGTTACCTATATTGATCAATATTTTTCTTACCTTACCTAATCATAGATATGGGTTAAAATGCCCCCCCCGAAGTTACGTATGAAACCAAGTGTTGGCAAAAATATCTGCTGTTCTATGTAAGTAGGTACCTATACAAACAAAATGCACTTACATAACAAAAATGTATTATTTACTACAGAATGCTTTGCATTTTTCGTACGTACAGTCAACAGAAGAAGTGAACTATAGAGAACACTTGAACAACAAACCTTAAAATATTTTCTATTAACTGACCCGTACATTATATAAAATATCCTAAATAAAATGACTACCTATTATGTAATACTAATTAACGATCTACTAGCTATCTATAAACCTCGGCCTGCCTTCATATTGCTATACCCTAAGCATGAGACATATCTATTTACATCCACCACCAATGTAAAATTTACCTAAACCATGTGAAAGCAATAAATATATTGAGTATTGAGTATTAATTTGTAGGTAAATTGCTTGTCAGACAAAACAACAAACGAAAAGTTTGTCACATCTATGTACCGATTAATGTCAAAGTAAGTGGTAGGTACCTGCCGTAAGCGGTTAGTGAAAACGAGTTATTACAGAGATACAGTACCTACGGGTATACCACTTTCTGGCCTGCCTTACCCACTAATTTAAGAACTTCCAGTTTTCACTTTCAAATCATTGATTTGTAACTAGTAGGCATTTAATGTAGAGGTACCTATCTTTGTAACATAAGCCGTTCTGTGCCTTGATCACGAATAAATGTGACAATTGCAAACGTATCGTAACGCTAGCATATCCAAGATACACTGCGCGGTGACACTACAACGGTTGGCAGTCGAGCTGGCGTTGACGCGCAATATAACTCGAATACGTTATCGCGGCGACTGTCCGATTTGTTCGTGATAGATGTACAAGACAAGCGTCAAACAACTTCTCGCTCGTACATTTTTAAAGATTATAATCACCAAAATGATATGTGTGTCTTGGTTGCCACCAAAAACTTTCATAATAGAACCTTCACAACACAATCCTATCTTTTCACAGTCGGTTTGTTTTTACAATCAAGAAAATCCTTACAACAATAATTACAAGAATCAAAATGTCAGAGATGCACAAGGTTTGGCGGTGGAAATGTATGTTTTATTGTGAATGTTTTTTAGTGGAAACCTACAGTGAAAACCCGCAAAGAACTATATTTTTCAGGTTCAGCATTATTTTTTTACGGACAGTGCAAAGTAGAGGAGGAGTTTCTCATTAATTCTATGCTATTATATATTCTGTAGGTTCTTCTTCTTCTTTATTTGTTTTCATTGGGAAGGGAAGCCTATTCCATAGTGTAACTGTTTGTAGTTTATCGAACACTTAGGCCCGTATTCCGAGACAGAAATCGTTACTCAAGCATAGATTTGAGTAGAGATTTTCATACAAAAATCTATGCTTGAGTACGGATCAGTGCTTGAGTAAGGCTACGGAATACGGGCCTTACTCAAGCTTCTATGACTCACCGACTGCCCCCGTTGGCAGCAAGAAAGTGCAATGCAACAAGATGAAACGGAAACACTTTTCTATTTCCAAGCCCAGCAACTCAACTCTCTCAGTCACACGCGGAGACGAATACCGCACGACGCATTGCGCTTGCTTCGAAAGCGAAAAAAAAAATTTCCCGCCAAAATGCCGACGCCAAATGTCAATGTGACAGTTTGTTTTTTTTTTTGACTGAAAATAACGAGGCTTGTGGCCAGTGATAATCTGAAAGTGCGTTCGAAGTGTGCGCGATAAAAAATTAACTTTAATATCTTGTGAGTTCAAAAATGAATGTTTTTTGAGAAGAACCCTATTTCTAAGCGTATTTAAAGTACTGTTCGTTTCTAAATTATTGAATTACTGCGAGATGTTTTGTTGATTATTTTTTACACGCCGCCGAGACAGTTCAGTAGGTAATCTATTTGAACTTTTGACTGAAGTTGTTTAACAATGAACTTCACCATAGTTTTTTTAATTTAACGTAACACGTTCTGAAACTGGTTTTAGGTATTGATCTTACCTATTAAATCAGCTCCATCATAAATATTATAAATAACATTTATATATACATACATAAAGATTACTTATCTACTTGGAACAAATTTAAAATCTTAAAAATCTGCCGAAAAAAGAGATCGAAATATTTGGTTAGAATTTGTGTAGGTACTAGCTAGCTTACCTACACCTATACTTGGTCTTATAGACCTACTTATTATTAGTCAAAAGTGTCTTCATAAAGTACGTGTCACTCTCCACAGGATGTCATGAACATCAAACGAAAACGAGAGGAAATCAGCATTAAAAAATCATCATTTTCTATCTCATTTTATAATGAACCTTATTAGTATGAATATAAGAAACAATATCGAAATAGAAACGCAAGAGCAGTATTTCTATAAAAGGTGTAAAATAACGGATGTAGAGTTTTACGGAAACTAAAAGTTTTCGGAATTCAAATTAGAATGAAACGTAAATAATTTCCATTAATTTTGTCGAGTGAACATAATTTAGGCTCATAAATTTATAGCGTGATACTGAACTGAACTATTTTTATATGCCAAAAAATACTTTGCAAAAAGACAAGCCTCTAGCGCCAGAACAAAATATAAAAAAAACTATTTTTAAATCTATACCTAGAGTCCTTTCCATGAAAGAAGTCCCGCAGACGCGTCGCTGTAGTCGACCTTAAGTATTATTTCTCGGGCAGCACTTTTAACAACTTTAGGCATTGAAAACAAGACTTTGATCACAGAAACCAAATAAAAACGCACTAGCATCCGAACACATTAACAGCACCTGACAACTAATTTAAAATTTAGTTTTTAAATTTAGTTCCGGAAATTTCCGCGGGACTTCTGTCATGAAAAGGACTCTAGGTACTTATTTTGAACTATCGGAAATCCGGTTCCTTATTTTGTATTTTATAATAATAATTGTTTCTCGCAAAGAAATTAAAATGCACCTCTCAGACCAACGACGTTCTACCAGAACGAAATTGTTTTGTTTGTGTATCTATTCGAGTTTTTTCTAACAAACATTAGGTACCTACCTACACGCGTCTTGTGTTTCTAGAAGATACGTTAATAAATTGGCATCAAACCAAAATCAATGGCAAACGTGACTCGTAAAGCCACTTGATTTACGAAATGCATTTAGTTATAGTAGGTGCCAAATAACACCGCAATACAGGTCATTCACCCACCTTCAAAACGATGTCGCAAAATTCAATTTATGAATAGTAAACAAACAGTACTACGAGATTCGAGCGATTACCGTCTTAGCGACAGGTTTGTATGGAAAGCGACAGAATTAGCCATTCATAAATTGAATTTTGCGACATCGTTTTGAAGGTGGGTGAATGACCTGTATTGCGGTGTTATTTGGCACCTACTATAGATCGTTTATCTATTTGATGTTTGTTGTTCAATCATAATAGCGCAGAAATTGATCTTACTATGATCTGTGCTACCTACTTTTTTAATACGTACCTACTTTACAGACTGGCGAAACTCTCGAACTAGATTCGTACTTTCGAAAAACGAACAATGTATGAAACGGAGGTAAAAATTTGAATCACGTTTCATACAAAACGAGATTTTCAGTGTGTATTTTTTGTAGAATGAGAGTCCCGCTTCTTCTTACGTAGGAATTACGTATTATATTATTCTTTACTACTTTACCCACATAGGTCTGTAATTTACCTACATTTACTGAGCCAGACTCAAGAGATTTTTGTATGACAATCTCTACTCAAATTTGAGTATCGATTTCTGTAGGTATCAAAATACGATACTTTAGTAGGTGATATTTTGTGATATTTTTTACATACAGTGATTTGTTTGATTTGGAATGAAGTTAAAATTAATATAATTCAAAATACTAAAAAACACGCTTTGTAAAAAAACCGAACTAATATGGTTGGAAATAAATTTTAACATCAATTCCTGCCTATCGACTAGGTATAGATGAAAATTATATAAATTGTCAAAAATCTTATTTTGCTAATTGAATAATGAAATAATCTTATCAAATTAGTGTATTGTCATCTGTCCTTGATAAATCTACAAAGTTTGAATGAAATCCGGCCGTTTAAAGTGGGTAAAATGGCGGCCAAAGGAGTCGGTTACAAACGACATACAAAGTGAAGCTAATATAAAGCCGTGTAAAATAAAAACTGGTCGGTGTTCCCGAGAAGATTGATTCGTGAAAAATCGTTCAAAAATATTGGCAATTTTGTTTTTCATTTTAGGCCAAACTGATGCGTTCCACCTTGCCTTGACAGGATTATACACCTATATATTTTGTTTAGTTTACTTAATTAGTCCTGAGGTTCATCCATCGAAGCGCGTAGTGCCTCCTTTGTATTTTACAAAGTTGACGGCATTCTAAAATTAAATTAATAAAACAAGATGTTATTCTAAAGAAGGAAAAGGTCACTGGCATGACTAAAATTTAATTTAAGCGCCAAACATCCGAGACGGAAAGTTACTAGTGATGCGATCGATCGATTTATCGATGATTTGAATATAAATTGGAGTGAGAGCTTTTTTGCATTGCTAATAAAATTATCATATACATAGAAAATAGGTTAATGCGTCATCAAAGTAGATTATAGGAAAAAGTAATGGAACAAGATGATGGTCCACTTGATGTAAACAGATCGCTGCCTGTAACAATGCGATACTTCACAGAGAAAGTCAGTCGAGGACGTGCCCTGTGAGCCAATGCACTGCGTCCATCTATCTGAAACTGAAAATTGTATCCTGAATTTCCAGCGAGTGACAGCTAAACTTTAATCTGTCATGAATGAATCTTGGAAGAGTGAGAATTTTTCTTTGAGAAGTGTAAAAAAATTTGGTTCTGACGCATAATGACCAATAATTCAGAATTCTCATATTGACCAATAAAACACATAAACGCGAAATGTCCAATTCTCAGAATGACCAATACGCATAATGACATATTAAGCCAAATGCCAATACGCAGAATGACGCATACGCCAAACGACTAAAACGCATAATGAGCAATGACTATTACGCATTTTGACCAATACTTAGACAAGTTTCAGCCATTTTTTTGTCATTTTCTTGAGTCTCGCTTCGAACGAGCACGTTTCTGTATACTGGCTTCCTAAATTTTCTTTATTGTTATGCCTAGGGTTAGTTGAAGTTAATTATTTCATACGGAAGGCAATTACATCATCATCGAACTAGAAAATGACAAGATTATTTTAGAAACAAGGTACACATCTCCATCATCAGTCACTGCCCTGAGACGCACGCGTTGACAAACGCGTGTATCTGAGTATTAGAGTAAAAATATTGTAGGTACCTACTTTGTGCGTACGCAGCGGCCAAGGAAGCCGCGAATAAATCACATACCTACCTAGGTACCTACTAATTGACCGAGCGAGCGAAGCGAGCGAAGCGTCTCAGTTTCCACATTGGCCAAAAATGCATTTGTCCGGATGTCTGTCTGTCTGTCTGTCTGTCTGTCTGTTCTCCTCTACAGGTCGCATTTTTCAACCGATCTGGACGAAACTTGGTACACAGGTTATATGACTTATTAGATTTTTTTTGTCGTCGGGGATTTTTGATTGGAGGGGTACTTCCCCCAAAAAAAGGGCAAAAAGGGGGCTATTTGATATACTGGATATCTCCACCAAATGAGATCCGATTTCGATTATTCTTTATTTGAAAGGTAGTAACTATAAGTTGGTCTCATAAAAGTTTGGCGAAGATCTGATAAGGGTCTTCAGCATGATGAACAGGATAGCTCATCAAACAATCGATGGTTTTCAATCAAATTTGAGAGAAACTCAAAGGACCTCATTCTACACAAGATGATGCAAAAAAAAACCAAAAAGATCAAAAAAATCACAAAACGGAAAATGCACTTGCACATTACATTCCTCAAAAATTTACAAAATTAAATAGAAAAAACATCACATCACACACAAACAACATTTTGCATTATAGTTAGTTTTCAATACGTGACAGGCTGCAAGCGTTTCGTCGCTGTTAGAATACTAACTGATAATTATCTTCATGATGTTTTCCTTCACTGAATGAGAGCATCAGCATAATAATAAGTCTTAAATTAGAAATTAATAAAAGTGCACTTAAAGACTTTCAGAAAACACCTTACACGACATTGATGATGTTGAATATTGGAATATTTAGTATGCTCGCGAGGTCTACAGCTCCCAGAGCCACTAGTAATATATTTACGGACTAGCGGCGCTAAGACTAATTCTATTTTATTAGAAGCCGTTTTAAAGTATTCGCTGTGTATCAAATACAAAATTGTAACTTTTATATCGTATTTTAAGTAGGTAAGTACCTAGGTACCTACATACCTACGCGCATAAATTTATTATGATACCTAGATGAAACAAATAAATGGTTTGTTTATTTACAAGTTTCGGAAAGGAATGAAAACATTTTTGGTATTATTATCAATAAGATTCATGGTCTATTTACCTATGCCCAGACTTCTGTACACTGTTATGAAGAGATGCCCAACAGTGGACATCGTTAGGTTCATGATGATGATAGATCAAACTCATGTGCGTTACCTAAAGTAATCCATTGATAGAGACAGATAATAACCGCCATCTTGTTCCATTATTCTGCCTCATATAGATCACTGAGCATTTTGAGAGTTCTTCAAGGTTCGAGAAACGCGTTTCTCGTATTATATTTTCCCTCTTAGATATCATTAACACGTCATTCAAAGAGCTGCCAATTTGATCAGCCCAATTGTCACATGCGAGTTCGTAGTAAAAAATACTTACACGTAGTAGCCAGCACGTGGTGACCTATAAATTGATGTCTTGATCATTAAAAGTTTTTATAAACACAAGTGAACAAGGGTCAAGGTAAGACCAAGGGATAATTTTTGGACTAATTGAAAAGAGATAGTGTAAGATTGAGCAGCGTACTGGTTGTATTATTAAAAAAAAATGGACCGTAGTTATTGTAGACAAGTACAAAATATGAAATAACCTCTCTGTTTAGACTTCCCTGTTCATAAACAACACCACCTCTATAATAAAGTCGGGTGTGAAGATACGTGAATAATTCATCATGTAGCATTTTATGCTCGTAGAACATGAAAAAATCACCTTGAAATATTTCAAAAATATAATTTTATCGACTGTTTACGTAAACATTGGACGGAAGTAGGCGCGTCACTACTTTTTCACTGAAAACGGCAGGACGCATACCCGACGCGCGCAACTCCTTTATTTTAAAATTGGAACCTTGGAATCACGGACACTGCTCTTCATACGAAAAAAAGATTTAAAAAAATAATAATAATATAAAACTGCCAAGTTATTTCTTAACTATAATTATATTTTTCGGAAAAGTTAGAAAAAAGGTTTCGGTTCCTACAAAGAAATACAAACAAACAAGGCTTTTTTCTAAGCTCACTTTTAATAAATTTATTGAAAAAATAATTAAACGGTCAAGTGCGAGTCTTACTTGCATAACATTTTTTTGACCAAGTAAAAATATTACATGACTTGTTTTGCTAATTAGCGCGCACCTACACATTTTCAGGGTTCCGTGTGAAACAAGGCACCAATTTCTTAACTTTTTAAAATACGGGAAAGTGGGTAAAATGGTACCTATGTTCTAAATTCGAGCCAACCAGTACCTACAAGCTTTTTTTTTCTTTGTCCATCTGATTTTTGGAATGCGTTTTTTTGTAATGAGAAAGCTAATTATATAGTAAGAATGGTTTTGGATAAATTTTAATGAACCTAACATAAATACATTAATTCGACATTAAAAAGTCGGGCGGTTATTTAATAATTAAATTAGATACACAATACACAATAACTGCCGCGGCGCTGAAATGCAAAAACTTTTTTCACGAGTTCGTATTTTTTCTTCGTGTCAACACAAGCAATTTATTTGGGGTTCAGTAGGTAGATAAAACTGACTCGGTTATTTATAGTCTAGAAAATATATTTTATGAAGGTTAGTATAAGGGATCGAATTAAAATGCGTCATTATTTTGAACACTAGAAGAAGTTGGGGGTGAAATACGGAGTAGGTAGGGGTGCTATTTCCAAAATCTATTTTTAAGGGCTACGGAGCAGCGGTGTGGCTTTCTCGTAGGTTAGCGAAAAACTAGTCAAACTGAAACCGTATCCACCCGCAAGTTCAACTTTTTATTTATTTATTAGTACTCCAATGTTTTTAACAGATGGCGTTACAAGTATAAGTACAACTGTAAAAAGACAAAATGTAGGAAAAATCTAAATTTAAATACTAGGGCGTGTGTCGCCTACAATCCACCCTCTTAGTGCTGAAATGAGCTGCTGAACTAAAGGGAAACAAAACAAAAAAATAATTAAGTTCAGATCAGCACTAACTATTCCGACGGTTCAAGTAGTGCGACACGCGTTACAGGACGGCGCACCAAACCAGTTCGGGTGCGTATGTCTACTACTCGCACACGACCGTCGTCGGCAGCATGGGTCGCACTCACAACTCCGTGCCGCCAGCATCCACGTTCAAGATTCGGTTCTACTATCAGAACATAATCTCCATCTCGCAACGCTCTCTGATCCCTACACCACTTCTGCCTAGGTATCAAAGTAGGTAGATATTCTTTAACCCAACGCGTCCAAAACATGTCAGTCAGTCTCTGTGCTACGCGCCATTGTTTACGTAGGCATAGGTCGTCGTTATCGTACCTACCGAATACGGGACTGTTCGAGGACGTTCCTAGCAAAAAATGATTAGGTGTTAGAGCTTCAGGGTAATTAGGGTCACACGAGACGTGTGTAATAGGGCGACTATTAACTAGCGCTTCCACTTCTGCGAATAAAGTGAAAAGCGTCTCAGGATGTGGAGCGCGTTCCTTTAGTACGACTTTCAGGGCCGTTTTCACCGTGCGTATCATACGTTCCCAGGCACCACCTTTCTCAGGGGCCCCGGGGGGTATGAACCTCCACTCAATACCTCTCACGGTACCGTCCTCACAGAGTTTGCTCTTATCGAGTTCCAATAGACTCCGCTTGAGCTCATTATCCGCTCCGCGCAGGTTCGTCCCGTTATCTGAATAGATAACGCTGGGTGTCCCACGGCGAGCGATCATGCGTCTGAGTGCCATAATGGTGGAGTCTGTACTCAGACTCTCACTGATCTCCAAATGGATGGCACGTACAGTCAGGCACGTAAACATCACACCGTACCTTTTAAGTCTTTTTCGGCCGACGGTAACCTCCATCGGTCCGAAAAAGTCCACCCCCGTATAGGTGAAAGGTCGACGATTGTGATGCAGACGTGCAGCGGGCAGGTCCGCCATGCGCTGCGGTTGCGGCGCGGCGCGGCGGTGCCGGCAGAACGGGCAGCGTGCGGCGACTGCGCGTACAGTCGGACGCAGCTTTAAAATCCAGTAGCGCTGTCGTAACTCATTTACGACTAGCTCGTTGGCACCATGCATAGCTTTTCTATGGTGGTACTCCACTATCAAGCGAGCTATATGGTGACGACCATCGAGTATGGCGGGTCGCATTGTCGAGCGGGTGACACCTTCGACTTTGTCGATCCGGCCGGCTACTCGTAGTACATTAGCGTCGTCAAGATAGGGCGTCAATGTTATCAAACGACTATTTGATAACAAGGGCTTATTTTGCTTGACAATATCGATATCTTGCGGGAACGAGTCGTGCTGAGATTTCTTAAGAAGAAGAAGCTCGGCCTCGTTCATAAGCTCAACATCCATGCTTGCTTCTATTCGTTGACAACGTCGAACGAACAAAAGTATTCTAGCGGTCACTCGTACGAGTCGTAGCCAAGATGAGTAGCTATCTTCGTTTGGCAAGGAGTATTCAATGGCTTGAGACACCACTACATTCAAGCTCCTTTCCTCGCAGGCAACGTCTGGCGACGGCTTTTTGGTGGACACACAATCCTTAGGCCATGTATCCTCAGGCTGCCGTAAGAACTGCGGTCCGTGAAACCATACGCTATCGTATGTGAGCGGTGGCGTTTCGTCTTTAGTAGCTAAGTCGGCTACATTTAGCTTAGTAGGGACGTATCGCCATTCCGACACATTCGTAAGCTCATCTATTTCGCCTAAGCGATGAGCTACGTAAGGCTTATAGGTTCTAGGGTCGCTCCGAATCCATTGCAGGACCGTTTGTGAATCGGTCCAGAAGTACCGCTTATCGCACTTCATATTTTTATGTTCTCGCTGAAGCGAGTCAGCGAGGCGAGACGCTGTAAGCGCGCCTTGCAACTCCAGTCGGGGAACTGACACAGGGCGGAGTGGAGTCACTCTGCTTTTACTAGCTGCGAAGATAATTAAAACCTGTCCGTCGGCACGAGTCAAACGCCAATAAATAACGGCTGCGTACGATTTGATAGAAGCGTCACAAAATATGTGCAGTTCTTTATTTACGACCGACTCGGCATCACTACCTATACCTATCGATATGAAATAACATTGAGTCCAACTACCAGCATTGTGATACCACCTAGGTATACGTAGGGATTCTAAAAGTTTTAATTCATCGAGCCATAACATCCACTTAGTGTGCTCACTTGAGTGGATGAGGCATTTCCAATCAACCTTCGATCTGTGTACATCTTGAAAAAGAATTTTACTTTTTATAACAAATGGCGATAAAAAACCGTGTATATCATAAATAGACATAATAATGCTGAGCATTTTTGCTTTTGTCGGAGGCGTAGAACCATCTAAAATATCACTAGGTATCTTATCAAGCGAGATCTGAAACCCGAATGAATCATCCGCAGGATGCCATATCAATCCTAAAGTGCGCTCACTTGTGTTCATAGCTCCGTGCTTGAATAGCACAGCTGATTGCGCGAGCGCTTCTGCAGGTATCGAGTCTAAAACCGGTTTGCTATTACTCGACCAGCCTCTAATTTCAAAGCCTCCTTTTGCGTGAATAGAAGTTATATCGTGTACTAATTTAATAGCTGTGCTTTCATCGCAAGTCGAATGACAACAATCGTCCATGTAGTGGTCATTTATAATTACATCTACAGCCTCAGGATTTATATCCTTGTATTTTAGTGCATTTTTATTTTTAATGTACTGAGCGACGAAAGGGGAGCATGTTGCACCGAAAATCAAACTTTGCATCGAAAGAATACGAATCGGTTTATCGAAAGATTCCTGCCACAAGAATCTAAGTACATGCTGGTCGCTAGGTTTTATTAATATTCTAAGAAACATGTCGCGAATATCTCCTAGTATAACAATTCTGTGTTCGCGAAATCTGAGCATAATTCCGTATAGAGAATTATATAAGTCCGGTCCTGTTAGTAAATAATCATTGAGGCACACGCCATTAACTTTAGCGGCGGCGTCAAAAACTAACCGTAACTTGCCAGGCTTATTTGGGTTCTGAACACCAAAATGCGGTAAATACCAAACATGATCAGCTGAGAGTTCGTTATCAGTTAGTTCTCGAGCGTAACCATTGTCTAATAATTTAGATATTTCTTTTTTATACCTATCGGCGTAATCATCATTCTTGCGGAATTTGCGCAACAATAATTGTTGACGCGAGTAGGCATTGTTGTATGAATCAGGCATCATAAAATCGTCCTTTTTAAAAGGTAAACCTACTTCCCATTGATTACCTACCTGACGTGCTGTTTTATCAAGAATTTCGACAGCTCGAATGTGATCCTTATTCTCTCGGGATACGGGTGAAATTCCTATCAAATCAAAATTAAAGGAATTTTTAACTAGGTCATTAAGTTCGCTAATTTCCTGCACATCAGTGTCGCGAGAGTGAGCGAGATGGAAGACGTTTTGTTCACTTACCCGAGGCTTCGAGGAGTGAGTGCGCCCACGGTGAAAACCATGAATGGTCCATCCCAATCGACAGCGTGATGCGTACAGCGAGTCCCTGTCTCCATGTATAACCTCCAGCGGCGCTATTAGGAAATAATTATCCTCACCAATAAGTAGCCGCGGTTTTACACTGGTATCGGTGCAAATCATATGCTTGATATGCGATAGGTGCGTACTATTTACGCCATTCAAAACAGACAAGTTTTGAGAACACAATTTTAACTGAGCACACTTACGTAACTTACAGTCATAATTAACATTGTCGTGTCCCGTTATTTCTACCTTAACACTAGGCACTTCCGATTGATACACTGATAAACCGAACGCATCTGTAAACCTAATAGGTCGCGCACTAACACACTTTAACCCTAGGGTATCTGCCAGATCGGCATCGATCACTGACACTTCGGCACCATCGTCCAGGAGTGCGTACGTATTCACTACACCTTTAGGGCCGCGTAATCGAACCGCGATCACTTTCAGCAGTGCGAACTCATCCGGGGCGATGCTCGCGTCGTCACTATCTCGAGCGAAGTGCATCATGGACGCGTCGGGTGCAACTACAGGTGCTGCGGGTTCCGGGGTCACGGTCATCTTATCAGGTGACGATGACGTCATCTCAGGTTTCGTCCAGTGCAGCAGGCGATGATGAGCCATGCCACAATTATCGACGTCACACATAGGTGCGGGGCACGTATCTTTATTGTGTCGAGTTATGAGACAACAATAACACAGACCGCGCGTTTTGACGTATCTCCATCTATCTCTGCGCATCGCACGTTTGAATATTCGACACTCTGGCAATGTATGACTGCCCTTCTGGCAGAATTTACACATTGTGGTATCAGCTGCGGCGACGACGGAAGAAGTGTAGACAGTACGGTGACGATATTTATCGTCAGTGCGCTTTGCAGGAGCGCTCATCGGCCTTTTGTCTTGCGGCTGAATACATCCGACGACTGATAACATTTCAGCCTCCAGCTTCAAAAATGTAGCCAGTAGTTCCAGTCTGGACTTGCCTTCACGGATATGTTTATAGGCAAACTCCGTCCATCTTCCGATCAGGGTACTCGGCAATTTAGATATAATAGCTGCGGCGAGCTCTGGACTTCGAAGATAGTCGCTCTGGTCTAGTGCGCGTATTGTGGCCACGCAATTATTGACCTTGACGGACAAATTAATCAAGTCTTGTTGATAATTAGTAGGTAACGATGGGAGCTTTTTCAATTGCATCGTTATGTTGCTAATAATAATATCAGCTCGACCAAACCTGAGTTCCAGCGCTTCCATGACCGCTGACGGCGGAGTGTTGCCGATCAGCAGGTCAGTCACTGCTTCCTTGGCCTCACCTCGTAGAGATTTACGAAGTCTCCACAGGTTCTCACTGTCACTGAATTTACACACGCGTGACGAATCATCATAGGCATTTTTAAAATGTAGCCACTCAATACTGTCACCACTGAAAATAGGTAGTTCTCGTGGCGTGGCAAGGCGACTCAGAAGCTTATCTTCATGCTTCGATGCTGATGATTGTGTAAGTAGATCCTTCAACGTATCAGCTAGTTGTTGGATACTAGTGTCGTGCTGGACGGGTACTGTACAGTTCGTGTCCAGCCACTTCTCCACATTCTTGTGGGCTTTGTTCTCGCTGCGAAGAGACGAAGGATAGGAGCCACCAGCATCTCCATCAGGAGCGACATCGGTGCCGACGTTATGAGCTTTCTCACTTTCATGGTCGACCATGGCAAGCTGGGCTTGTAACTTTTTGTCAATTAACTCCATCTGAATCATGGCTTTTGCTTCCGCCGCTTCTAATTCGAGTTGTTTACGTCGTGCAGCCGACGACGCAGTAGACTTCTTCGTACACATCGTAGATTTCGAAGCACATGTTGATTGCTGCGCAGTACCGGGCGACGCCATCTTGCGCGGTGGTACTGGCGTTGACACGTATCCTTCCCGCGACGATGTAGGACAATCGGGGCCGCGAGGAAGAATCAATTTCTTGAACTCCTTTTTCATAGGTGCACTATCCAACTTGTTGGTTTCCGAAAGTTCCTGGCGTTGACGGCGCGTGAGAACTTTCGAAGGAGTGTCCGACATGACGACACACGTTCACTGATTTTCGATCCGGTTCGAAGGACGAATTGTAGGGGATCGAATTAAAATGCGTCATTATTTTGAACACTAGAAGAAGTTGGGGGTGAAATACGGAGTAGGTAGGGGTGCTATTTCCAAAATCTATTTTTAAGGGCTACGGAGCAGCGGTGTGGCTTTCTCGTAGGTTAGCGAAAAACTAGTCAAACTGAAACCGTATCCACCCGCAAGTTCAACTTTTTATTTATTTATTAGTACTCCAATGTTTTTAACAGATGGCGTTACAAGTATAAGTACAACTGTAAAAAGACAAAATGTAGGAAAAATCTAAATTTAAATACTAGGGCGTGTGTCGCCTACAGTTAGTCTAGGTAATATCAAGGCCTAGAAAGGACCACGATTATAGCTCCGCAAGGCGTTGTTTACTGAAAACTTTTTTAATTTTTTATTAAAATCTTACCTACATTTACACTTCCGGTCCTAAGTCTGTAGGTTCCAATCCAGATATAGCGTTTTTTTTCTATTTTATAATCTTCTTTTGAATTTTTTTTATACCGGAGTGCACCACTCTCTCACAGGATTACCTACCTACCTAGTTTATCTGTGTGCCAAGAAAGTGTGCCCGAGATATTTCTTCAATTATCTGTGGCAAGCATACGTGTGAATGATAACATGTTTTTATTTTTAAAAGCTGTACCACAGATCATATTATACTATACCTACTAGTATTAGGCTGTACTTAAAAAGTTGTTCTGTTTTCTAAACTTTTTGCTTTCATTTCAAACGTAGGTACATATTTCAAGGCATGGGTCGGTTGGCAGCGCTTTTGGAGTTTTAGGAAAGCGTCTGGTTACTCAAGCATAGATTTGAGTAGAGATTTTCATACAAAAATCTATGCTTGAGTACGGATCAGTGCTTGAGTAAGGTTACGGAATACGGGCCTAAGACACTGAAAACGATTGTAAACGTTTCTTAAAAGTTTACCGTTCATTTATTCATAACTGTAGGTACTTGCCATTCCTAGTTGTCACCCGCCACCTCTGCTGACCGATTGGGAATTATTTTTAGAGTGTAACTATCTACTTAACGGACACGCTTTTCGAAGCTACTCTCATATTGAACACTTTTCCAGTGAAATAAAATGTTAAAATTCAAATAAATCAACAAAACATCTCAAAGCCAACACAAATAATTTCCGTTCCAAAACAGAGCACTTGTAACAGTCAGTGAAACGGCGGCGCCGCGCGCGGACATGATTTCCGAACGAAATTGACAGCCATGTTTCAATTTTTCAAACGAAAAGGCGGGAAGGTCGACGCAGCACAGGGATCGAGCGCGTCTCCCGCCTCAGTCAGCCGCGCGCCCAACGACAAAACGAACGAGAAACCTAACCTCCGCAAAGATGTAGTTAACTTACTCATCCCCGAAACGGATTACACACAGAAGACCGCGTCAATTTTCCAAATAATGGCGGGGAAGAGGAGACGGGGAAAGAAGAAAGCAAGGCCAGAGTCCTACAGGGCAAGCCCGCCGAGGGAGACGCACATAGTCCAGAGAAGTGAGTCCGTCCGCGAGCCAGACGTCACGCCCGTGGACCGAAATAGCGCGGTGATCGCGCGCGCTGAGACCGATCCCGCCGAGTTCGTGAAAGCTCTAGTGCTGCAGAAATACGCAAAAACACCCGCAGAAAACAAGCAACACGTGTGTACGGTCTACGTCTCAAACGAGCCGGATTTGGGCGAGAAACGACACGCGGAAGCATTGCTGCGTGAAATCGCACGCAGTATAGACTGCACTGTTGACCAGCTCAATGATAAACAAATGGGAGGCGCTGATAGCAAAGTAGTTTGCGAACCGGTCTACCACACTATTGAAGAAAACGGAAGCAACAGCACCATAGACTCGTACAAGAACGATTTGAGAGACGAACTGAGCAGACTTACTGTCGAAACCCAAAGCGAAGCTGAATCTCCAAACAGCATCAAGAAATCAAACTTGAAGCCTCCGAAATCTGACACAGAAGGCTGTTCCGATGACGACAGATCTGACAATGGAAAGAAAAAGGTCACGTTTAGAAAACACATTATCTTCGATGATGGAGAGCAGCAGACGGACGAGGAAAACGACTCTTTCGAATCATTATCCTCCGAAGAGGAAGAGTTCTTAGAGGATATAGCATTAGATGATGAAAACAAAACTGTAATAAAAGTAAACGAACCAATTACGATTAAGATAGATGAAGATAAAAGAATTTTCAGTGATAGCAGTGATAGTGGATTCTTAGAGTGTGATAGGAATAATTCTGGTGATGAATTGACTACAGTGAAGAGTGGGTTGGAGAGTGAGAGTGAAAGTGAGACTGAAGAGGAGATAATTGAGGAGATTATCGAGGAGGAGTATGAGGAAGTGGAAGAGGAAGTGGAGGAAGAGGTAGAGGAAGAAGTAGAAGAAGAGGAGGTTGCAGGCAAAGAAAACACGTAAGTAAATTTAACAAGATTTATGTCTATATTCTAAGAAGTTGACAATGTAGTGAATAAAACAGTCATGGCTGTTAAGAAAAGTCGAGTCCATAACGTTCGTTATTTTACGGTCGTCAATAACGGATGACGCTTGTTAGAAAACCTATTGACGCAGAATCCTTTAATTAAATGTATTTTCTAATTATTGACATCATGATCTAAATCCGTGCACTGATTTAAACAATGTAACTAGATAGTAAGTACGAAACAATGTAGGTACCAAGTAATAAGTCACGTAGCTCTTAAATGTCGCTTTTCGATGCGTAGAAAACTGCTAAGTAGTTTCTATTGACATTTCGCAGTTTACAAATAGTTAAAAAAAAATTGCAGACTTTCTATGCGCGCAGTTATTCGATATTTTGTTTTTTTTTATTTATTTTCACTAATGTCACATCACAATAACAAAAAAAACACAAATATTTATTTTACGAACTAAATAAATGGATAGATAAAACACACTATTTGTGATACATCCTGTAATTAATAGGCGGAAGAGAAAATTACAATTTGCCGGCACGAATAAACGTTTTTAAAGACGCCAACAAGAAAAACTTTAAAGAAAAGTTTGGATTCAAACGAATTCAAAATTTGATTTTTTTTAAATAGCACCGTCTAGCAAAAGGTTAGAATGGTTTTTCTTTACGCAAAATACTACATAATAGTAGGTGTAGGTATGTAAATGACGTAGACATCAATAACATAAAGACTTCGATTTTTTTAAAGGAAGTGTTTGATTTAGTGGGTTGTTATTTAAAGTGTTCGGTCAGCAGAAGATACTGCCCCCATATCGTAAACTCTGAACTGCTTTCGCTGCCCAGCATAATGTCAAGCGATGTGGCCACAGATATACGAAAACAAGAAGCTTTTGACGGCAAAAAACGCGCTAATGTCACTATTTAGTCACAGAATACCTATGATCTAGTATGAAAACAGTTCAGAAAACTTGCCGCTTTCACCTGATAGGTTTTTTAAGACAACGATTGCCCCCCGCTTTCAGGAATTTCCGACAGTATTTTTGTCTTCATTGACTATCGTCTATACCTACGCTATAACCTTGCGACTGAAAGCTATTATGAGGATTAACAGCCACTGGAATTGATCTTTAGGATTTGTAGGAAGGGCAACATTTATAGAATGCTTTGTTGATCAGCTGTGAATGTTTCTTCCGAAATATCATCGCGCCGGTAACATTCAGTTCCAAATTCAATGTTTCGAAACTTTTTAGGTTAGTTATTTTTTTTATCTCCTATTTTTGAAAGCGCCCATTAACATTCTGTATTCGAAATTCAAATGAGCTTCTTTTTACTTTTTATTCTACTGTTTTTAAGCTTGCGAAGGATGTTTTTGCAAAGTAGTGTTAGGTTTTGGCGGTCTTTCTTTTTTCGGAAAAAACTGTTGATCCTGCTAAATATCTTCCGGGAAATCTTCAAACATCCAAAACAATGCATGTTTCTTTCTTTGTTCTTAATTACTTACAAATCTCAACACAAAGGTCTTTGTGGAAACGTTTTCGCGCGCTTTATGACAGCTGAAGGTCGCCAACTTTGAGTTTGACGCACGAGTTCACTCCACGCTGCCACAGAACAAATAAGTTGAAGTATCTGTGTCTGGCAGATAAATATCTACCGCATTCTCGTAAAACTGTGGGTAATCTTTTTGGTTGGCGGGAAATAAGAAAAATAATGCGGTTTTCTAATACTAGACTGGCGAAACTGTCGAACTGGACTCGTGCTTTCGAAAAACGAACAATATGAAACGGGGGTCAAAATTTGAATCACGTTTCATACAAAACGAGATTTTCAGTGTGTAATTTTGGTAGAATGGGAGTCCCAACAGAAGAAATTTTAATATTGTTTTAGTTTTCGAATGCGTGATGTTTTGCAACGTTTGCGCAAGTTCCAGGAAAATGAGTTCATTTGTTTTGTGTAAAACATTGAAACAAAAAGTTTGTAGGCAAATAGTACCTACTGAGAATAATCATCATCATCATTATATCAGCCTGAAAAAGTCCACCGCTGGACATAATAGTTTTTACAATTGTTACAAGCTTGTATTATTTTGTTCCACATCATTTTTATCTTTCCTGACAAGTACATTCTTAATTAAGCTTTCAGCATTAAGTTCACCCTTTAAACCAAATTTATAATTTTATAAAAAAAATACACGGTGGGTTAGCTATAAATAAATAAATAAATAAATAAAAGCTTTATTTTCTTACACACTATCTTACAACAATAATAATTGTTCTTAACTATATTCATAATTTGTTTTTTATACTACTGTTTTAAATCACGTATTGTCTATATCGGTGTAAGGACCGCCTAGGGCGGTAAAAGCCTCCTCCATTTGCTTCCATCTCGACCTGTCTCTGACCTGGGTTAGCTATACCACAGATCATATAGGTAATACTATGCTATACCACAGATCATAAAATTCTATGCTATACGTAAGTATAGTTATTTAGGTAGTTTGATTCCAATTGAAACTGAAATAGCCGAAGTCAAGTGTATCTACTTCTCCGGCCTCGTGGTTACTAATACAATGTTTATGCCTGGATACCTTCGTCTAGATCTGTTTCTCTTAAAGCTATTAGATCAAGGTCCTCCGTTACCGTTTCTTGCAAACTAATTTTATTTAAATTTAAACTCCCGACCATGGTTATTGCTGATCATCATGGAGTATGGACTCAAGTCTGAATACTATGAGATGACAATATGTTGGGTTATTCCCATCGAGCCCACCGGCGGCGGCGGCTGGCCTACTGGTGGGGCCGATGGGAAAAAAAATCCAACGAGCCCACTAATGCAAACTGCAATTATGCCTGAGGTTCCTCAAAACTGGTTGTCAGAGCTGATGATATCCTCATAACTTGGAAACAACTGAAACATATCACATTTCTTGAAAAAGCCATCTAAATCGAAACGAACTTTTGAAGAGCCCCATACCAAACAAACAGACACGCACTCCGTCTAACTCGACCGGAAACGGAAAGGTGTTAGAACCTCCAGACTTGCGAAGCTCTCGAACTAGACTCGGGCTTTCGAAAAACTAACAATGTATGAAACGGGGATCTTTGAGTCACGTCTGATTCAAAACGAGATTTTCAGTGTGTAATTTTGGTAGAATGCGAGTCCCGCTTCTTTCTTCTTACGTAGGAACTACGTATTACATATTCTTTGTCTTCCGTTCTCGGTCAGGGTTTAGAAAAAGGCGCCTTCTAAAACGAGGTTCTATGTTCCAGGAAGTCGCTGGTCAACCATGAAGGGAAGTTCCAGAGCCAGGTGGAGAGCAGGACGGAAGAGGCGGAGAGAGCGAGAGACCTCATCGCAGCGTGCAGGAAAGAGATAGAAGCTAAGGACCAGGAGATTGAACGTGAGTTTTACAACTTCTAAAACCTTAAGACAAAAATGTATACTCCAACAAACATTAGTAGATTGTTACACTCGGGAATAAAGGCGTAGTAGATTGTTACACAAGGGAATAAAGGCAGTAGTAGATTGTTACACTAGGGAATAAAGGCAGAAGTAGATTGTTACACTCGGGAATAAAGGCGTAGTAGATTGTTACACTAGGGAATAAAGGCAGAAGTAGATTGTTACACTAGGGAATAAAGGCAGTAGTCGATTGTTACACTAGGGAATAAAGGCAGTAGTACATTGTTACACTAGGGAATAAAGGCAGTACTAGATTGTTACACTAGGGAATAAAGGCAGAAGTAGATTGTTACACTCGGGAATAAAGGCGTAGTAGATTGTTACACTAGGGAATAAAGGCAGAAGTAGATTGTTACACTAGGGAATAAAGGCAGTAGTCGATTGTTACACTAGGGAATAAAGGCAGTAGTATATTGTTACACTAGGGAATAAAGGCAGTACTAGATTGTTACACTAGGGAATAAAGGCAGAAGTAGATTGTTACACTAGGGAATAAAGGCAGAAGTAGATTGTTACACAAGGAATAAAAAGGGACCTAAGTATGTTATGTGCGAAATATTAACTCCACAACTAAAAAAATCTTAGTTGTACCTAATAGAATTCCGAGCAACGAGAGATAGGTACTAATAAATGCCACTGTACGGATAACAGTTACTCACTCACCTAGTCCTAATACAAGCCACTGGGAAGGCCACAGATAACTATTCAATTTCAATTTTTCAATTTCAATTTATTCAAATAAAAATAAAATAACATAACAGACCCTTTTCCAAGGCGTATTCTACTTAACATTAGGTAAATTAATACTAAAAACATGGTATGTAATTCAAACTTAATTTCTAAAGATTGCGCTTTTATTTAAGTAGATAATTAAGGTCCTTAGTTTGCAAGTTAAAAACATCAAAATGAGTAGAATAAAAAGCTTTACTACGAGTAACAGATTCCGTGGTATTATTTCTCAAAAACTAAGCCAATAAGCTGTAATAAATAGCGATTAGCGTTCTTGGAGTTCGCAAACGATCCTCGAAAATAGTGCTAATAGAACCACGCACGCTCTTATTAAATTAAATGCCTCTTGTCAATAAGAATACCTATAATCAGTAATATTATCTGTAATCTGTCAGGTGCCATTTACGCCAGAAAGTACCGGGTTCTTTCTTAATCAAATCTGATTAAAATATCATTGATAATTCAGTGAGAGTTTATAAGAGTCCTAAAATGCAGCCTTTATGACTTTTATGATATACCAATGATATTTTTACCAGATTTTATTGAGAGCATCACCATCAGATGTAACCTAGCTAACTAACATACAATAAATAAATAAATAAATTATTATTAAACAGGTAAGTATCAACATTAATTAATTTAGGTTATGAGTTTTAATTACGTACGTTTTGTTTTAATAATTAGTACAACAAACAAATAATTACACAGTTTTCCTTTCTACGAAAAGTGACGATTGTTATAGCGTGTACCGTGGGTGTTTTTACTTTCAAAAGATTTATCTTTTATTTATTTATGTTTACTTACGATTTGACTAAGTGTCTTGTCTATGAGTCACAGTGTCACGATGTCTGTGGAACAAAGCATCGGCGGTTCCGGGCAATCTGCCAAGACGAGTGTAGTGCGGTCGGAATCTAATGTTACGAATGTTACGATGCGTAGCGTGTTGTAGTAAACTTTCTTGTGGTTTCTATACTCTTTTGTACTTTGCGTTTGGTGAGCATCATCAGAGAATTAGCAAGCTGAAATGGCAGTGGGCCGGCCATGTTTCCGTAGAACCGAAAATCGTTGGAGCAAACGAATACTCGAGTGGAGACTACGTTTAGGCAAGCGTAGTGTAGGACGCCCTCCTAGGTGGGTCGATCGGCCAAATGTAGCCCTAACACTGGATGAGAAGAGCCGAAGACCGGGCTCAGTGGCGCGTCTTGGGAGACACCTACGTCCAGCAGTGGACCAATGATTGATGATGATGATGAGCATCATCGTCAGTCGCTGAGGACAAAATTTTTAACTTTTACCACTTTTTACTAGACGTCAAGAATGGTTAGAAGCAGACTTCAGCTTGTGATTCTTTTAAAAAAACCTATGCTCTATGCTTTTTTTTTATTTTCAAAGTTATACTTCTTAATGCGACTTCCAACAAGGTTGCGTTAAAACGTTTAACGCTACCATGAAAGCGGGGGAATAAAAAGAGACAGAGCGAGAGTGAATGCGTGGCACTAATTCTAATTCTAATTCGTCGTGGGGGAATAAGATCTGCACTGACGTCCCGCGTTGGGGTGTATTGTGCATTGTCCCCCTGCTGACCTCACCCCAGCCAGCCCAACTCCAGCGCGGAAGAAGTTAAACTTCGAGTGCCAACAATGCGTGGCACTCGAAGTTTAACTTCTTCCGCGCGGAGGGACTCCACGCACTATTTTTTTTAAAGAAAGTAAAAACAGATATAAAAAAGTATACGGTACCTAACCTTCTGAGATAAATAGAGTAATGAAATAAGCGGAACACATGGCTGCAAGCAGACTCGCACTTGACCTTATTTCACACAAAGCGAATGCTATTTGCGAACACTCCCGTGTACGATTTCATGCACTTTCACTGCTGAAAGATTTATGCTCGTTGTTTTGGGATTCAAATTAACATTGGTAAAGGTTTTGTACATAAACTAAAGGGTTATTGTCACTCATTATGTACAAAACTATTTTTTTGACTATGACGTGTGGGTTACTATTTTTTTTTTTTTTTTTTTTTTTTTTTTTTTTTTAAATATTCACGGACACTTAACACAACGCCTTCTAGTCCCAAACTAAGCAAAGCTTGTACTATGGGAACTAGATGGCTGATAGAATACATACATACATTTTTTTTTTTTTGTAAATACATACTTATAATACATAGAAACACCCAGACACAGAACAAACTATTTACTAGGTACACACATCTACAACCTATTATAAAATTGTAAAAAAGCCAAAAACTAATGGATAAACTAAATATGCAAATCTACTTACTAAATAAACGATTCTGATTCCGAAAATCGAGGTTGTCTGTTATTTGATCGCGGATTACGCCTTAACTACTGGACCGATTTCAACGAAACCCTACCATTCGGAAGCCCTTTTTCCGGATTGAAATATAGGCTATATTTTATTGAAAGTTTCGCACGCGTACGAAGTCGCAGGTATCCATGTTTTATCACGTTATTATAAGTTGTAGTAGCATGTGTACTGCTACAACGCTGGTACAGTACGGCCGGCGGATCTAGACCGGCGTTAAGTTCGTTCGGAACGCTGCGCAGTAGTCACTTTTAGGGTCGAATAGGTGGTTTGTCTCGCCTGTACCTGCGCACAATTTCCGAAAGCGCAACTTCAGACCGGTCTAGATCCGCCGGCCGTAGTGTATTATGCGACGCCAATGCGTACATTTTCGCATGTGTTTTTTTAAATCAGAGCTTTGACTGAATGTTTTATTACATTCACTGCAGGAATATGGGTTTTCTCCAGTGTGTTTTCCCATATGTGCTGTCAAATAACTTTTGTAGGTGAATGTTTTATCACATTCACTGCAGGAATATGGTTTTTCTCCTGTGTGTTTTCGCATGTGTCTTGTTAAATGAGGGTTTTGAAAAAACTTTTTATTAAATACACTGCAGGAATATGGTTTTTCCCCAGGGTGTGTTCGCATGTGTGTTATTAAATCATGTTTATAAAGAAAATATCTTATTACATTCATTGCAGGAATATGGTTTTTCTCCTGTGTGTATTCGCATATTGTGTCTTATTAAACGAGAGTTTTGACTGAATGTTTTTTTACATTCACTGCAGGAATATAGTTTTCGACCTGTGTGTGTGCATGTGTGTTATTAAATTAGAGCTGTAACCGAATGTTTTATTACATTCACTGCAGGAATACGGTTTTTCTCCAGTGTGTTTTCCCATGTGTGATATTAAAACATGTTTATGAGAGAATGTCTTATCACATTCACTGCAGGAATATGGTTTTTCTCCTGTGTGAATTCGCATGTGACTTTTTAAATTATAGCTTTGAGTGAATGTTTTTTTACATTCACTGCAGGCATATGGTTTTTCTCCTGTGTGAATTCGCATGTGACTTTTTAAATTATAGCTTTGAGTGAATGTTTTTTTACATTCACTGCAGGCATATGGTTTTTCCCCTGTGTGTTTTTGCATGTGTGATATTAAAACATGTTTATGAGAGAATGTCTTATCACATTCACTGCAGGCATATGGTTTTTCCCCAGTGTGTGTTCGCCTGTGTGATATTAAAACATGTTTTTTAGAGAATGTCTTATCACATTCACTGCAGGAATACGGTTTTTCTCCTGTGTGTATCCGCATGTGTGTTATTAAATTAGAGTTATGAGTGAATGTTTTTTTACATTCACTGCAGGAATATAGTTTTTCTCCTGTGTGTATTCGCATGTGTCTTATTAACCTACAGTTTTGAGTGAATGTTTTTTTACATTCACTGCAGGAATACGGTTTTTCTCCAGTGTGTTTTCCCATGTGTGATATTAAAACATGTTTATGAGAGAATGTCTTATCACATTCACTGCAGGAATATGGTTTTTCTCCTGTGTGAATTCGCATGTGCCTTTTTAAATTATAGCTTAGAGTGAATGTTTTTTTACATTCACTGCAGGCATATGGTTTTTCCCCTGTGTGTTTTTGCATGTGTGATATTAAAACATGTTTATGAGAGAATGTCTTATCGCATTCACTGCAGGCATATGGTTTTTCCCCAGTGTGTGTTCGCCTGTGTGATATTAAAACATATTTTTTAGAGAATGTCTTATCACATTCACTGCAGGAATACGGTTTTTCTCCTGTGTGTATCCGCATGTGTGTTATTAAATTAGAGTTATGAGTGAATGTTTTTTTACATTCACTGCAGGAATATAGTTTTTCTCCTGTGTGAATTCGCATGTGACTTTTTAAATTATAGCTTTTAGTGAATGTTTTTTTACATTCACTGCAGGCATATGGTTTTTCTCCTGTGTGAATTCGCATGTGACTTTTTAAATTATAGCTTTGAGTGAATGTTTTTTTACATTCACTGCAGGCATATGGTTTTTCCCCTGTGTGTTTTTGCATGTGTGATATTAAAACATGTTTATGAGAGAATGTCTTATCACATTCACTGCAGGCATATGGTTTTTCCCCAGTGTGTGTTCGCCTGTGTGATATTAAAACATGTTTTTTAGAGAATGTCTTATCACATTCACTGCAGGAATACGGTTTTTCTCCTGTGTGTATCCGCATGTGTGTTATTAAATTAGAGTTATGAGTGAATGTTTTTTTACATTCACTGCAGGAATATAGTTTTTCTCCTGTGTGTATTCGCATGTGTCTTATTAACCTACAGTTTTGAGTGAATGTTTTTTTACATTCACTGCAGGAATATGGTTTTTCTCCTGTGTGTGTTCGCATGTGTCTTGTTAATCTCCTCTTGTGATTAAAGTGGTTTTTTGTATGTCTTATCAACTGAGATTTGGATAAGAATTGTTCCTTGCACACATCACAATAGAAACACAAATTAGTATTAGTTTGCAGGTTCTCTACACTATTTAAGTTTTCTAAATACAAGTCTGTGTTATTCAAACCACCAATAACTTCAGTATCTTCATCGAGTGTTACTTTTGACTCTTCAAAGGCCATTTCAGGGGTCATTTCTGTTTTCACAACCACCTCTTCCATCTTAACAGTTGCAGCAATATTTGTAACAGACATGTGCTGAGTCGGAGTAATTGATAAGATCGGTATTGGTGCCAGAGACCGCATTGTGATGGTCCTGCATGTTATCTGAAAAGCAACATGTGCAGAAGTGAGTTGCACAGTACTGGCCTGAATAAAAATGCTGGCGAGTGAGAGCTGTCTACAACATTAGTAGGCAAGTTATATTTAAAAGAAACAAAGCCATGACAAATAACATATGGGTGTATTTTTTAGTTATCTATGTAAAGTTTCATGTATGTTCTCATGGAGGTGGTACAACTTAAACATTAGTAACTTTTCCCCTGCCAGCAGATGCAGGGGTCTCTAAGGGGATTATTGGACTAAAGTTCCAGAAATACCCTACGCAGGGGGCTCACCCAGGGAAAAAGTGGAATGAGCCTCATAATCAACTTAACTTCTTGATTTATGACTTCTGTAGCTTGTTGCCACAGTTCTGGCAGTGCAGAATTTGTTAATGCTTGAGTCATAAACATGAGAGGAGTGCAGACTGTGAATATGGTCAGTGTACTAAGGGAACTCATAATCATAACGGGAGCACAGTCTTATCATCAGAATTTATATGAAAACTTTGATTTATACTACGAGTGAGCACCAGTAGAGATGTGCACGCAGGGTGGGCACTGTGGCCCTCTACAATGGATTTTCGGGTTGTACCTCCCTGAAACCGTGATGGACACGGCTGAACTGCTCAGAACATCTCACCATAAAACAATAAAAACATATCTGTCACTATTGATCAGCATGGTATAGAAAATGTTAAAAGCCGTGTTGACACACTCAGAGCATGCTTGGATTGAGTGGACTCGTAGAAGTAAACTTCATCATGTGAGTGTGCTCAGACAGCTTGGATCATTTTCTTCATTTTTCAAAGTCATTATTTCCACAGCATGCGAGCTCGGAAAAGTAGAACATGATATGAGTGTACGTACGCCCTGCATCAGAATAGCTATCCGAGTCTACTCGGTGCGAGTCAACTCTGATCATGTCAACACGGCCTAGGACAAGAAGGAGGTACCTCAATTCCATTGTGCAATAGATGTTGCATGGTCCTCTCAGATCTGCGAGCCATGTCGGAGAACATGAGGCACTTCTGCAGCTGCCGGTGACAGACATAGCATATTGTGCTCGGCATCCCTGCATCGGATTCTGTATAAAGCTGAAACGTAGGTATTTATTTTAAAAAAAATTGCACCAAGCTGCCTAAACTAAGGTCATTTGTTGTACCCACCTACGCCAACCGCAAGTATCAACCGCTTTCGATGATGATATTACAAGGTAAGTAGGTAGGTTATAGGTAAGCTCACCAACCCATCTTACCTTTGAGTTGGTCAGTTTCTGGAATATCTCGAGATGCATGTTGTCAATGTTCAGCATCCTGATTTTACCGGCTAGACATACTCTGCAAACGGAACTAGCCATTGTAGACATTAGGTAGCATCTAAGTACGAAAAAATCCGAGAGCAACAAACACGATGAAATTCAAGGATTCAAGGAATCGCAGTGAAACAACCACACCTACTCTTTGTAACCACACCACACACACACACATGCACACAACTGACACAACCATCCCCTCCCATCTTTGACCTTAGCATAGACAACCTCCTTGGTTGTGCCCTAGCGGTGGAGCTAGTCGCTAGTGTATACCTTATAAACATTATATACATACTTATTTATAGATATGTTTTTAAATATTAGAGACGGGTATAGCTGGCTGGTCCACAAAAATCAAATAGAAGAAAAAAAAATTAATACGTCAATTATTCAGAAAGTCGTCAGTCAAAGTGACATCACAATTTTTATATTTGTTGTTTTGGTCGAGTGTATTCTGCAATTTTATTTTGTTTCCTGAGTGTGAAATGAAATACATACCTACTCTTCTGTTGACTACCCTATCGAAAGTACCTACCTACTCAAAGTTACTAGTGTCGTGGATACTTTGACAGGCAATGTGGCAACATTATATTATTCAGGTATTTGTAGCACAGACGAAGTATACTTCGTCTTGTAGTTTGTGATTTGTAGTTTGAAGTTAGCAACCCTTTTTGTATTTGACTTTGACAGTACTCCCTAATGTCAGATTGCTCTGCTCAACGAGATGCAGGGGGGTTCAACAGAACTCCTGCGGACGGAAACACTTGTCTATGGCCGGTAGCCCCAGGCCCCAGTTCAATCTTTTGTAAAGAAAGTAGGCGAAAGATCAAATGATGTTGATTTCTTTCAAATTTACACCGTTGTCAGCCATTGTTTATCGTTTGGTTATACGAGAAAAAATAAAATATTATTAATAAACATGAAAGATCATCCCAGGAGTTGCGTGAAATGTGGAAAATCTGCAGCGACCCACAAAACTATAAAGTTGTATCGGTTTCCAAAGCCTGGATGCTTGAATGTTTACCGGTAAGTACGCCAATGCTAAAAAAAAATTTTTAGCATAAAAAAAAATTTTGTTATTTGACGACCTACGTAAATTAGTTAATTACAATGTATTGATGAGTAAGAATCATTAAACTCAATGCAATGCAATGTGCTGAGCTAAATGAAATCATAATATTTTCAGAAGTGAATCCTGGGCTCGATTTTTGTACCCAAATGGAGCCTGGTCTAGCAAGGAACTTCAGAGCAGCCTATATTCTAGTCACAAAATGCTGTGCGAAGACCATTTTCCAAGAAAAGCCTTCCAAGACTATTCGGCGAGGAAGCTCTTTCGTTTTGCCATTCCTGAAGATGCTTTAGCACCACAAGAAATTCCTACTGTGGTGCCGCGCGCTTCTACATCTGTAAATACCTACCTACTTACTATAATTTTACTGAGTAGTTACCTAAGTAGGTACCTACCTTGCTGCTAGATTTAAAATTTGTTACTCGTAAAACTTTACGTATGTAGATATTATGTATGTGTGTATGAAGGCAAGTAGGTAGGTAGGTAGGTACTTTGTGTATAACATTACGTAGTCAGATTTTAGTTTTTTCTTTGTTATGTTAAAGTAGTAGATGACGCGATATTAAATTAATATGTAAAATGTATCCATTTCAGGTGCCACAAACTATTCGTACCACCACAAGTACCTGCACAGAAATTCCTTCTGTGGTTACTGTGCCGTGCGCTTCTACATCTGTAAATCCTTACCTACTTACTACTTTACTTACCGCTAGGATATAGATGTTCGGTGACGAGATGTCATAGAAATGGACACGTAAAATCACACGAAAATGTATTTATAGTCTTCACCTAGTAAGCTGTGAACGCCGAACCTAATACAATTGTGGATATGGTGAAAACACGGCGTTTTATTTGAAGAATCTATCCACCACAACTAGGTACCTAGAACGTACCTACTACAAGGGTTCAAAGCTCTATCATCAGTTTCCGAATCCAAGATCCAATTTGAAATCTTTTTTTATCGCATATTGGTACCTACCTACTTCCAGATTCGTCCCATATAATTTTTGTATGGTTAGGTACATACTAGACCTACATAAACATACATACCTACTATTTATACCTACGTCATGAAGATTAGTAGAAAGTGAAAGTATTATATAATCTGTGGTAGAACATTTCAATTTGTCTAAGGACTGCCGCTTGTAGAAAAAAAAGTCCTTTTCATCCAAGAAGTCCCGCGGAAATTTCCGGAACTAAACTAATGTTAATGTGTTCGGATGCTAGTGCGTTTTTATTTGGTTTCTGTGATCAAAGTCTTGTTTTCAATGCCTAAAGTTGTTAAAAGTGCTGCCCGAGAAATAATACCTAAGGTCGACTACAGCGCCGCGTCTGCGGGACTTCTTGGATGAAAAGGACTCTACACACGTTTTTGTGGCGTAAAAATCTCTACGGTTAATTCGCCGTGTTTATGCGCGGTTGTCAGTGTTGTATGGATCACTCCACAGGCCCGCATCGCACGCATCGGACGCTTCGCACGCAACGGATTTTAGTTTGCCTTGTATAAAAACTCGTCCGTACGGTGCGGATCAGTGGACGCAGTTGTATGAGTTTTTATACAAGGCAAACTAAAATCCGTTGCGTGCGATGCGGGCCTGTGGACGCTTGCCTTAATTCGCCGTGTTTATGCGCGGTTGTCAGTTTGAGGTTGGTGGGTATAGCTAGTTAGAGCTATTACGGTGTAAATGGGCCTCTAAGGGGATTTTGAGACTGAAGAGTCTCAAAATCCCCTTGATTTTAAAATTTTGAAATCAAGGGGATTATGAGCCAAAAAATCTCATAATCCCCTTTGAGTCGTCCCTTTCAAGGGGCCTAACCCATCATTAGGGGAGCTTGTATTCAGTCAACGGCGCGCGGCGGCCCGCGTATACACCACACCGCGTCTACGCACAGCGTGAATAACGTGAATTTCGGTACCTATACTTTTAAATTAGCAATTTTACTAAAATATTATTTTTAACTCTGACTGCATTGCCAAACATTTTCATTACAGGAAGTTCGATATTTACAGCTAAATCTAGATTTTGATATTAGATGTAAATTCTGTACAAATCTATGCCTTGATCACGAATAGCAAGCAAACTCTGAGTTTTTAGACCGCCTCGGGACAGTTTAATTAACGTGCCCTGCGAAGCACGGAAGCGCTCATTATGTAAATGTAACGGTCACCGAGCGCTTCACGAATGAATGTGACCATCGTAAACGTACCGTAACGCTAGCGCACTCGAGATACACTGCGCGGTGACGATGATGTGTAATGTCCATGTATATTTATTTATTTATTATTTTGATTTCAGAGTTAAAATGCGAGCTGGCGTCAGCTTACAAGGAGTCGGAGCTGATCCGACAGAGAAGCAGATCCTTGGAGGATGACCTTTCTGCAGCCAGGAGCTGTTCCGCCAGCTTGGCTGACCAGCTTCAGATGAAAAATGGTGAGTTTTGGGGCCTAAGGCTGCGTTTCCACGAGAGATGTGCGAGGATGCGTAGCGAGGGATGTGTTGTAAAGAATCAAATTATTTGGTTTTTACAAACACATGCCTCGCTATGCATCCTAGCATATCTCTGGTGGAAACGCAGCCTTAGGCCCTTTGCACATTATCCATCCATCCATCCATCCATCCATCCTTAAATATCTTGTAATATGTACGGGTCTTATATAAACAATCGCGACTTCGCGACTGAGTGTCTCATCGACATTTCTCATAAGACACAAGAAAAAATTATTTTAATGTGCCATGGGCCTTGTACTCACTTCGGCAGAGCGTCATGGCTCAGTCGGTAGTAGCTGTGCCTTCCGTCCTGTGGGTCGTGGGTTCGATCCCCACTGAGAACATTTTTGTATGCCAAACATAGACGTTTGTTCTGTGTCTGGGTGTTACTATGTATCATAAGTATTCTATCAGCAATCTAGTTCCAATAGTAGGTACAAGCTCTGCTTAGTTTGGGACTAGAGGGCGTTGTGTGACATGTCCAAGGATATTTAGGTATTTATTGTATTGTAAATGGGATGACGTCATAATGACGTTGAGATGACGTCACTATTAATAGTAAAATCTCTGTCGAAGTGAGCCTAACGCCACAAAATGTTTTCTTCCAGATGAATGTATGAGGGAACTTCGAGGCGAGTTGGAGGACGCTCTCACGAGAAGGGCAGAACTCGAGTCACGAGTCGAGGCGTTAGAGAGAGAGCGAGATAGACTAGAGCAGGACAAGAAGACTAGTGAACAGAAAGCACTTGAAGTAAGTTATAATATTGTTATATACAAGGTGTAACATAATTACCCTACGAGCCCGAAGGGGGCGTAATCAGACCGACAACCTGAGTGCTTGAACATGCGCAAAGGGTCAATAAATCGAAATTGACCATACAAAAGTACCACTTTTATTATTTTAGAAATTTGCGACCACCCTAAGGCCCAGTTTTACCAAAGTCTTGCTAACAGAGTGTTACGTAATCGGGCGTCAAAATGTCAAGCGACTAAATTAAAACGACGTTCAACGCTGTTTAAATAAAACGCAAGCAGATATTTTGTTTTTGGTGTTTTTGAGCTTTACCGCAATTTTTTTCATTTTACAGTACATTGTTTTCCTAATGTACAAAAGGAATCACGTTCTTATCGGCGAGCAAAGCGAGCCGCGCTATTTTTTATGTTTTTGAAATTTTTAGCGGATTGTACCTATTATGATTTTTTTGTTTTACAAAACATTGCCATAAATTACGAAAATAATTAAGGTTGTACGTGGGCATAACAGGTAGGAAACATAAAGAAAAATAAAAAGATTCCAGATATTTTTATCAGCACGGGGCTCCCAAATGCGCGGGGCCCGTAGCATTTGCTCCGCCACTGATTATAGTAGATAGGTACTGAATATAATTCCTCCTTGCAGGCTATATCATCAGCGGAAGCGAATGCAACAAAATGGCGTACACTACACGAGACGGCGCGATCGCAAGCCGCCGCGCGCGCCGAGCGCATGCTCGCCGACTGCGAGTGGAAGACTAGGGAACTACAACAACTGAACCGAACTATACACGGAAATAACAAACTGGTAAGTAGATACATCCAACAGGAACAACGTTAAGAAAGTAAGGTGCCTTCTGGTAAGATCGGCGTAGTAGTAAGTCCGGATAAATCACGTAACTATGCAATTCGGCGGTGTTTTTAATGGATGGCAACATCACCTTACGCGCCAGTTTGCTATGCCCCTGTATAGCAAAATGGCGCGTAAAGTCAAGCGTCCACAGGCCCGCATCGCACGCATCGGACGCATCGCACGTAACGGATTTTTAGATTGGATTGCCGACGCGAGTATCAGCAATCGGATTGCCGATGCCACCTTCATTCGGATTTTTGTAGTGATCGTCAAATGCAAATGGCCGACGATGCGGAGCGAGCGCGCGAGGTGCGTCCACTGATCGGCATTCCGTATGACGTCATCGGTACGCATCGCATGTAGGCATTGCCGATGAGCGGTCCGTACGGTGCGGATCAGTGGACGCTGTTGTATGAGTTTTAATACAAGGCAAACTAAAATCCGTTACGTGCGATGCTTCCGATACGTACGATTTATTTATTTATATATATTTTTACTTTAACTAACACGGTAGAAAAAATTAAGAAAAATAACATACCTTAAAAATAGAAATAGTGTTAGAAATAATATTAGTCAATATCTAGTCATTACATAAGTTAATAAAAATTCATTACATAGTCAAAAATAATAAAATAAAATAACAATAGAAAAACAAAGCAATAATAATATAAGGTCAAAAGAAATAAAAAGGTTAAATACAATTTATCACAACTTAACTAGCTCACACAATTTAAAGCATGCCGATAAAACCTCGGCGTAAGTATCTGCGAATAGGTCACAGTCAGGGCTGGCGATGCGGCCCAGTGGACGCTTGCCTTAAGGCGATGCTGCCATCATTTAAAAATATCGCCGAATTGCTTAGTATCCGGACTTACTACTTCGTCGATCTTACCAGAAGGCACTATAGCTCTCTACGGCCGGAATACTGAAACGTCACTAAAATTTAAGCACCCTGTTTGACATTACTCATTTGTAAGAGATGACAATAATTTAAGCGTGAACATAATTTAAGTGGCTTTTGAGTATTCGGCCGTACCAGTTACAGAAGATGAAAGAACTGCCCCCATATCGTAAGCTCTGAACTAGTTTCGCTGCCCAGCATAATGTCAAGGGACGTTGCTACAGATATACGAAAACAAGAAGCTTTTGACGGCAAAAAACGCGCTGAAACGCGCTAATGTCACTATTTAGTCACAGAATAGGTACCTATGATTTACCCAGTATGAAAACTGTTTAGAAAACCTGCCAGGATTAAACCTGCAGGCAAGTTTTTGTGAGACGATTGCCTCCCCAGAGGCAATGGTATCGATTCGGTTGTTGCATTTTTCTAAACTAACCTAATTTGACAGCACTAAAAATGTTGCCGTCCCTTTCTCATAAACTGAAACGACAAGGACGGCTATAATTTTAGAGCTGTCAAATTAGGTTAGTTTAGAAAAAGGCAACAACCGAATCGATACCAATGTCTTTTAGTAATCGTCCAATAGGTATAATACCTATATTTTTGTACTACCTAAAGCTGACCCGACAGACGTTGTCCTATCATTCAAACTCTTAGGCCCGTATTCCGAGACGGTAATCGTTACTCAAGCATAGATTTGAGTAGAGATTTTCATACAAAAATCTATGCTTGAGTACGGATCAGTGCTTGAGTAAGGTTACGGAATACGGGCCTTACTGTCAAACAATAATAATAATAATAAAGCTTTGTTTAATTCCATGCATATTACACGATAGCGTTTCTAACTTAATAACCTAAAATATTCAATTTCGTTCGATAAACTAAGATAAATTTGATTTCTGTAATAAAAAAGAATTAGTTAATATATTTGATAATTGTAAATTCTATTTTGTGATTAGTTTAAATATTATTTGCTTATCAACTACCTAATTATTAATGCATGGACCCCGTTCGGGTAAAAGCCTCCCCCGAGAACTGCCATCCTTGCCTGTCACTAGCTCTGTCAAACAACTGACAGTTATTTCAAATGTGACATTAAAAATTTTTTCATGAAAAAGGTTAAGGAAATTTCACCCCCCCCCCCTCCCTTTTAACCCCTTACAACCCTTTTTTCGCATTAAAAAGTAGCCTATGTAGGTAATTTCTCAGACTATCTGTGTACCATTTTATTTTGTTTTTATGATTAATAAATTTTATTCTGTTTTAAAATTGTAACTGTACCTATTTCTATTTTATTTTTACTGTTTTTATACCTATAATTTTATTATCGCATTAATCTAATATCTGCTCGCTCTCGCTCTAGTCTTAATAGCTTGTTATCTGTCTCCTATAATTATTGTAACACTTGGCATGCCTTTATTTTGTAATTGTAATATTTCTGTAATTCGGTGTATATGATGTTGGGGACTCAAATAAATAAATAAATAAACAATTTTCATTCCAATCGGTTCAGTAGTTTTGTCGTGAAAGCGAGACAGACAGACAGAGTTACTTTCACATTTATAATTTAGGTGTGGATTTCAGCTGGAAGCGAAGGTGGCGAAGCTAGAGTCGCAAGTACCGACGCCTGCGCAAGTTGATGAGTTACAACAACTGCGAGGATTGGCCACGGAACAACAGCAATCTGTCCAGGTAACAGACAAGCTTGTATGAGTTAGCGGCCAACTTTGGGTGACGGAGTTTTTAGGCCGCCTCAAGGCCTCCGTCATGGCAGCGACTGCTAGAGCCGGGACCGATAGTTTAACGTGCCCTCCGAAAAACGGAAGCGCTCAGATGTAAATGCCAGTAACGATCACTCATCCAAATAGTGACCGCGCAGAACGTTGCTTAACTTAGATTATCGGTTAAGATTGGCTAAGCAAGCTTCGCCACGAGCGTTTTACCCTTTGGGTACGGAACCCTAAAAATAATGTTGATGATAATGATTACAGACATTGAAACTACAACTACAACGATTAGAAACACGGGAAGAGGCGTTAAAGCTAGAAGTGCACCGACTGAAGGAACTGTTAGAGCGAGAAGAAACGCGAGGGAAAGAGAGAGAAAATGCACATATACAGGTCAGTAACCTATGCAAGGTAAGACCACTCTCGATAACACAACTTTTCCTATAGAACCAATAGTCGATATATTTTCAATAGGAACCACTTCAACAGTCTAAACATTTTCAATAGGAACCACTTTTCTTATAGAGCCAACAGTAAAGTACATACATTTTTAATAGGAACCACTTTTCCTATAGCACCAACAGTCTAAACATTTTCAATAGGAACCACTTTTCTTATAGAGCCAACAGTAAGGTACATACATTTTTAATAGGAACCACTTTTCCTATAGCACCAACAGTCTAAACATTTTCAATAGGAACCACTTTTCTTATAGAGCCAACAGTAAAGTACATACATTTTTAATAGGAACCACTTTTCCTATAGCACCAACAGTCTAAACATTTTCAATAGGAACCACTTTTCTTATAGAGCCAACAGTAAGGTACATACATTTTTAATAGGAACCACTTTTCCTTTATACAACAGTCGATATATTTTCAATAGGAACAACATTTACTATGGAAACAACAGTCTATGCATTTTTTTGTCCAAGCTGACACTAAGGTCTTTGTTCGCTTCGTTCGCTTCGCTCATTCGATCAACTATAGTGGCTCGCCACACTATAGGTACATAAGGTGGGTAAGGTACCTAAATCATTTTAATAGCTTATATTTATTAACAGAGAGTGAAAAACCTGGAAGAAAACCACACAAGGACATTAGAAACGCTTCGATCCGATCACGCTTCGAAGCTAGCAACTAAACGCGAAGCGCTGACGCAGTTGCGAAGCGACAGCGAACAGGCCGCCAGAAGCGCTGATAAGAAGCTAAGAGATATCTCTGCAAAGGTAAGATAACTATAGACAAAGTCCAAAATGTAAATTTTTTTGTCCTTTTTATTGTCACTTGCATGACAATGGTGTAGTGTATGTAGTATTTTATATTAAACTAGCCGTCGCCCGCGGCGTTGCTCGCGTTCTAGACCCTTTAGAGTGTGACTTTTCAAAATTCCTTTCTTAGTGCACCCCTACACTATATAAGGATACTACCCTCCAAATGTGATACCTCTAGGACTTATAGTTTAGGCTGTGCGCTGATTGTCAGTCCGCTTCAAAAGAGTTTTTATATTTAGAAGATAGATACCTATACCTACACACCTTTTACCTACACACCACCTACACACCGACAGGCGTCATGGCTCAGTCGGTAGTAGCTCTGCCTTCTGTGCTGTGGGTCGTGGGTTCGATCCCCACCGAGAACAAACATTTGTGTGGCAAACATAGATGTTTGTCTTGTGTCTGGGTGTTTCTATGTATTATAAGTATGTATTTACAAAAAAAAAAGTATATAAGTATTATATTACCAATTTAGTTTCCATAGTACAAGCTCTGCTTAGTTTGGAACTAGAGAGCGTTGTGTGTAATGTCCAAGAATATTTATTTATTTATTTATATTTCTTTTTTTCTTTTTTAACAGTATGAAAATCTGAAAGAAGAATTGGCGAGAAAAGAGTCACAATATGAGATTACTATAACTGAAGCGCGCAGTAAGGTAAGCTTATACAATTAAAAAAAATACCTACAAGTTGTAATAAGAACACTCTCGAAAACTACAAAATATTAAAGGACACATCAATTTTACAACTTCTCCTATGGGAACAACATCTTGAGGACGAAAAAATCTAAGGCCCGTACGCCGAATTACTCAAGCACTGATCCGGACTCAAGCACTTTCTACTCAAATCCTTTGGTGCGTTTACACTCAGCCGCAGTCGGCAGGGAAGTGGGCATGAGCATAGTCTAAATCTAAACACGAACATGCCTCTGTCCCGTCATGTTCATGTCCTTGCTGCCTAAAGAATAAAGATGATGTTGCTGTGCCAATAATTCCGGAATTAATAGCGGCAATAATGCCGGCAACGGCATGAGCATAGTCAAAGTCAAAGTCAAAGTCAAAAATCTTTTATTCAATAAAATTTCACTGATCACTTTGAATCGTCATTACGTTTTGTATGATTAGGTATGATTACATATTTTTGTTATTGGATGAGTTGAAGCTAGTTCGTCCCAAGCTTGTTTGTCTTCTAAATAATCAGATATTTTATAGTATGCTTTTAAAAGAAGTCTCTGTTTTATTACGTTTTTGAACTTGCCAATCGACAACTGAGACACATCACTTGGGATTTTGTTAAAGAAGCGTACACATTGCCCTTTGAAAGATTTACTAATTTTTGTGAGCCTAGTGGTGGGAACAGCGAGTTTGTCTTTATTTCTAGTGTTAACATTATGATTATCACTTTTTTTGTTGAATAGATTGATATTTTTTTGAACATACAATAAGTTTTCATAGATGTACTGGCAAGGTACTGTCATTATATTTATTTCCTTAAACTTATCTCTTAGTGATTCTCTGGGACCCATGTTATAAATTGCACGAATAGCCCTCTTCTGCAACACAAATATGGTGTTTATGTCTGCAGCACTCCCCCACAACAAAATGCCGTACGACATAATGCTATGAATGAGTGAATATGAATATGAGTGTTAATACATACGCTGCGAATAAATACATTTCATTTCATTTCATTTGTTTTTAATTATAATAAAATAACTGTATTCTCAATAAAAATTGTTTTTATTTTGACGCAGGCTGACTGGGAAACTATGCAACTACGCCATCTATTGGACAAAGCGGACATCGACTACGCGAACAAAGTAGATAAGCTCACTAGCACCTATGAGGCTGAGAAAGGTACCTAATTAACCTTCTTACTTACAATCGTTGCATAACTTTATTCAGCTGTTTAAATTATTGCTGTCTTAATAACAAGTAATGTCAAAAAAAGACGGAGCTGGATTTTAATAAACTGCTAAACTATTTAGGTATTATAAGTATGATCTTTAGTCTTAAACTGTCGGTCCTAGCTCTAGCAGTCGACGGCAAGATGGAGGCCTTAAGACGGCTTATAAATTCTGTCACCAGATTTGACCACTAACTCATACGAACTTACTTAATCCTACCTTCTTATCGTGACTCAAGTCACGTTATTCCCAAAATCAACAAAATTTCTACTCGAGCGTTTTAGAAAAATGACAGTTGAAATATATGCTCGAGCACCGATTTCGATGTTTGAGCATCATTTCTTGGCTGAGCACTAAAATGTTTGACACTGAAGCAAGTTCGACTCAAATCAATACTTAAGTATTGATTCGGACTTAAGTTATTAATACACTAATTTCAAAACTTTTTCATTTAGTCATATTAGGTCCGTATGCTGGTTCACTGCTCAAGCACTAATCCGGACTCAAGCATATATTTTTGTATAAAAACCTCTACTCAAATATATGCTTGAGTAACGATTTATCAAGATACAGGTCTAAGGCCCGTATTCCGAGACAGAAATCGTTACTCAAGCATAGATTTGAGTAGAGATTTTCATACAAAAATCTATGCTTGAGTACGGATCAGTGCTTGAGTAAGGCTACGGAATACGGGCCTAAGAGTTAATTTATTATTACAGAACGTCTTATAGAAGAATGGACAGAGAAATTGCAAGAAGCAGAAGAGCAAGCAGCCACAGACGCGACCAACGCGAAGCAACTTCTCGAGTCAACACGACTTAAGTTAGTCGCTGAGAAAATGGACCAGATCAACAAACTTAAGGAGCAACATCGGAAGGAAATGGGTGAGGCAACAATCCCACTAATATTATACAAATAAAATAAACAAATAAATATTCTTGGACATTACACACAACGCTCTCTAGTCCCAAACTAAGCAGAGCTTGTACTATAGAAACTAGATTGCTGATATAAGAAACTAGATTACTTATATACGTTTTTTTGTAAATACATAGTAACACCCAGACATAGAACAAACATCTATGTTTGCCACACACAAATGTTTGTTCTCGGTGGGGATCGAACCCACGACCCACAGCACAGAAGGCAGAGCTACTACCGACTGAGCCATGACGCCTGTCAATTATAAAACACATCTACATGTTTATTAGATGTATGGATGTTTAGATGATTCGATTATTAAAATTTAGATTTTTGTTTGGATGTTTCAATCACGCTGTTACCTACTGGTCCGATTTGGATGAAACTTGGAATATATATAGTTCGTAACCTGGATTAACATATAGGCTAATGACAATTCAAAGTGATCAGTGAGATTTTATTGAATAAAAGATTTTTGACTTTGACTTTGCTACTTTTTATCCTGGATCAAACGGGACGCGAATGAAATCGCGGGTAGAAACTAGTAAATAAACCAATATTCATGGACATTTCACACAACGCCTTCTAGTCCCAAACTCAGCAAAGCTTATACTATAGAAATATCGATAAATACATTTTCAGATGAGCAATGGGAGCAGTTTATGGAAGACAAAGAGAATTGTCTCGAGAGAATGAAGACGGAATGCAGGCAGGAAGGAGATGAAGAGAGAGTTAAGAGGGAGAAGGAACTTTTAGAAGAAATCGCTGGTAAGAAACAATACAATAACCACGGCCATGCTCTTAACATCACTATGTACCTACATAAACATTACAGATAAGAATATTTTCCTGTTTCATACTTTTAGAACGTGATTTTGCAGTACTCGGGTTTTAGTTTTTTTTACTTATTTCCTTCCCATACAAAAGCTAGAGGTTTCATTTCTACCACGTAGTTCGTACAGCCTCCATATCGTAAGCTCTGAACTAGTTTCGCTGCCCAGCATAATGACAAGGGACGTGGCTACAGATATACGAAAACAAGAAGCTTTTGACGGCAAAAAACGCGCTGAAACGCGCTAATGTCACTATTTAGTCACATAATACTTATGATTTAGTATGAAAACAGTTCAGAAAACGTGACAGGCTTAAATCTAGCAGGTTTTTATGAGACAATTGCCTCCCTGCTTAGTAACTGAGTCAAGCCCACTCTCGGAGAAATTGCATGCAAATTGGTCGCGCCCACTGATGATTTGGAGCGCGTGAAAAAAGTGTGCTCAAGCGGGACTTAAGCTTACATTTTTTTATGAAAATCTCTACTCAAATCCAAGTATAGGTACTTGAGTAACGCTTTCTTAATCAGAATATATTTACTCATCTCAACTTGTGTTACGAGTATCGTTCGAGATCGTTCAAATATTTAAGTCGTTTTTTCAGAACTTAAGTCTCAAGTACACTTGAGATCAAGTGACTTTGACAACTTGGCTGTCAAAGCCGCGGCGTGCGGACGCACCTTAGCTGTCACAGAGCAGGAACTAAGGTTAGTAACTGTCAAACGTAAGTACCTTCAATGTACCTTGTCGATAATCATTCGATTCTTTGTTTTATGTTGCATGTGCATTATTCAAGCAAGACTTAAGTAATATACTTAGGCGTTATTCAAACGTGACTTACCTAAGTAATATTATATTCAGGCCAGTATGCTGATAAATATAAATTAAAAATGACACAAAATCAAGCCTTCTATATGGCAATAAAGCTATACAATCACTTACCAAATGATTTGAAAATTTTATCAGGAAATCTGTTTTACTTAAAATTGAAACAGTATTTGATCTCAAAATGTTATTATTCTATAGAGCAATATTTAAAATACAGAGACAATGACCTATGAAATACTTACCTTGACTTGACACCTAATTTGTAATGATTTTTATTATTAGCTATATGATTTTTATTGTAAAATTAAATTATCTTATAAATAGGTACCTACTTTTATCTAAAATCCAATTCTATGTATTCGCATGCCCATTAGGTAGAATATAATGCACTATTTATACACTTAAGACCTAATCTGTAACATATATTCTTGCAAATAAACATATCTTATCTTATCTTATCTTATCTGATAAATAAATAATAATAAATATTGGAACGAAGTTCCTTATTGCGCGTTACGAAAGGGGGCTAGACGGAAAAAAATAAGACCAAAAGTTGTTTTTTCAAACTTTGACAGCGTCATTCGAATAAATTGGTGCAGGACAAATGAATGTAGGTATTGTTGGAAGTTTTTGTTTTAATTTAGGTGCTTCTGTGTACTTACTGTAAGAAAACAACACCTCAAAGAACTTCGTTCCATCCGGGTGTCCCTTGACACCTCTCAAGTTTTTTTATTGGACATTTCACACCACGCCCTCTAGTCCCAAACTAAGCAAAGCTGGTACTATGAGGACTATTGGGAACTAGGTTGCTGATAGAATACTTAGATACTTTTTCTGTAAATACATAGTAACACCCAGATACAGAATAAACATCTATGTTTGTCACATAGAAATCTTTGTTCTTGGTGGGGTTTGAATCCACAGCACGGAAGGCAGAGTTATTACCGAATGAGCTGTGGCGACTATCTATAAATAAATCGTTACTCAAGGATAGATTTGAGTAGAGATTTTCATACAAAAATATATGCTTGAGTACGGATCAGTGCTTGAGTAATCGCACCGCATACGGGCCTAAATATCTCCTTGTATATTTATTAAGTGCTTATTCAAAAATTACGCTACTTAAACTATGCTTCATTTTTTTTTCATCCAAACGAAATTGGTAGCGAAATTAAGTCCTTACCTACTAATTCCCGGTGTTTTAAGAAGAAATTTATTTTATTATTAATACAGTCTTTTGGACCAAATTTGGCTACCGGTGCATGTATTCATGTGTTTAATATCATAAAACTTACTAATAATACACGCATTGTACTCTGTCTATCATTCATACATCATAGTCTGACCACGCTAAGTCTGCACATAACATGCCAAAAAAAACCTATAGTTGGAAACATTGTCTGTACCGAAAAAAAAAGATTGACGGATTTGACGTCTACGTAAGTTACTATGAAGATACGTATTATGTACAAATCTTTTAGAAGTTGCCTATATATTCATTGCATACTTAGCTTGGTCAAACGCACATTACGATCGGAAATTAGAAAGCAGTCCAAAAGGCAGTATTTTAGATTAAAAAATAAATGTTCCTTATTGTGAACTTTGTACGGAACAATAAGTCTCAGTTGACTGAGAAAGCATTTTGATTTCAAATAGGTATACTTACTTTATACTAGAGATAAAGTACAGATTCGTTTTATAATTATCTTTGACTGCAATATCTTTGGCAGTCTTAGGCCCGTATGCCGATATAGAAATCGATACTCAAGCTTAAAGTATTATATTATGATCTGTGCTCAAGCATTGATTGGAGTAGAAATTTTCATACAAAAATCTATGCTTGAGTTCGGATCAGTGCTTGAGCAGTCATTCAGCATACGGGCCGTAGATCTGTTGAGTTCAAGATTGAGGATATCTAAGAATAGTCAAGAGGCACGTCTAACAAAACACGGCTATCAAAGGCCTTTGCAGTGTAGCGTTTGCGCATCCTAGTAATCTGTGCAGTGTTGCCCGCAAATTCGCCAGTGTCACTTCTTGGTAGGTCACGTCGGTGATAGGGCGGTAAACCTCAAGTGGAGTTGGGCAGGACACCTGGCTAGACGTGGTGATGGCCGGTGGAGTAAAGCCTTGACGGAACGGTGGCCGAAATCAGGCCGAAAGTATCTGGGCCGTCCGAAAGCGCGATGGGTCGATGACATCGTAAAGGTCGCAGGAAACACCTGGTTGCGGCACGCACAAGACAGAGAAGGCTGGCATAACATGAAGGAGGCCTATACCCAGCAGTGGGTGATACCGGGCTGAGATGATGATGATGATGATGACTTCTGGTTAGACATGAAGAATGACCGGTAGTTCTTCTTCTTTTATTTATTTTAACGGATTAGGTCTGTCATATAAAACTAACGACAGCCGATTTGACAACTGACTTGAGTGATATTATTTCAAAAATCAACTTAACACTGGCAAAATTGTCTGTCGAAATGACGGATAGGGGCCATAAATAGAAGAAGAAGAAGACTATAGGTACAATAATAATTTATATTACATAAGGAAGATCTGTAATTTTTTCAGTAAGTAGATATTTTATTAAGTAGTTTAGACTACGAACAATATATTTTAATAAAATGATATTGCCAAAGTTTTTATTCCCTTACCTACAGCTGCAGTATCCTCGGAGCGGTTATGACGATTCTCTCCTGTGTCGTCACCGGATCGCTCCGTCTCGCTCTAGCAGCATTTCTGCTCTCGCTCGCACTTTATTTATACATGCATACGGTTGACAGTCGAAATAAAGCTAAAATTAATAAAAACTAAAACCCAGAACTAACAATATACTGGTAGAAAGTGTAGAAAGTAAAACTGACAATGTATTTATTTATTTATTTAATACTCAAGCTGAATCGAGATTCAAGCAGATATTTTTTGAGTGTCAAAGACTCAAATCTATGCTTGAGTCACGGTCGTCCGAGTTTATAGTACAAATACGGCCCTTAAGCGCGTATGCCGATACAGAAATCGTTATTCAAGCGTAGATTTAGTGCGAATACGCTCATTTGCCGATAGAGAAATCGTTAAGTATAGATTTAAGTAGAGATTTTCATAAAAAAATCTATGCTCGAGTCTGGATCAGTGCTTAAGTGTAAATCAGCCTTAAATTAGATACCTGCAAATATAAAACTACTGCAACCCCGCTTATTAATATCTAGATTAAGTAGCCGTTCGTAAATTCGTATTATTTTTTAATTAAAATACTGCCTAAAGGACTGAAAATCATTGTTTCTCTAATAATAATATCATAATATTGCATATTATTATGTAATTATATCATTTTAAATATTTCAAATCATTTTACTTATTCGTTATTCGCTAAATTTTAGGAAGCTTTAGAATACGGTAAAAATTTAGAAACTTAGGCCCGTATGCCGATACAGAATTCGTTACTCAAGCGTAGATTTGAGTAGAGATCGTCATAAATCTATGCTTGAGTCCGGATCAGTGATCAGGAAATCTGCGTACGGGCCTTAAAGCCTTACGCATAGTTTGACGGTAAAAAAAAGTAGGTAATGGTGTTTTTGATAGACAAATTTACTAAAGTTTCTTTTAATAAATTTGTTATTAAATTATAATATTTTGAAATTATTAACGTTGAATTCCAACTATCTATTGTAATTTTGATGATGTATCTGATTAAATAAAGCTATGCGTATGGTTGGAAAGTCAACAGATATCTGAATAATGTTGCTCTAATATTAGCATTAAGTTTTTTTTTACTTTTGTACAAAGAGGATTGTTGTAAAATATACGCAGTTTTGCTTTTAAATTTATTTTTTTATTCTCTTCAAAATAAAATATATTACAGTTTTGACTACGTTTTGAAGCTAAGCGCTGATAAAAATGACAGAATTTGAAAAGCAATAGTGAAGCCTATAGTTGAAGCACTGAAGTACTGTTTCCAACTATTTATTTTGACAAACACGAAATTTCTCTTGATATAAAATAATAGCATGAACAACCTTTTTTGGGTTGCCCACTTATTTTATTGCAGACTTAGTTAAACAGGATCCCAGTAATTGTAGGAATCGATAAGTCTGCATTAACCTTAGACATAATAATTATAGATTATCATAGATTGCGAATAAATATTAGAAACTAGAAAACACAGAACACACAATCCAAAAACACGTTTGTTTCCAACTAAGCAATAACTAAACGCAATAACCCCGTCCCTCTCCCACTAACACAGAGAAGCGCTGGCGAGAGAGAAAGAGCTGAGAGACAAGAGATCCGACGATGCGACGAAGATCAAACAGCTGGAACGAAACGCAAAGGATCAAGTTGAGCATTTGCAAAGGAAGTGTGCTTGCCTGAGGAAACTGTAAGTGAAAGGGCATGTGCCTTGATCACGAATAAATGTGACAGTCGCAAACGTATCGTAACGCGAGCGTATCCGAGATACACTGCGCGGTGACACTACAACGGTTGGCAGTCGAGCTGATGTTGACGCGCAATATAACTCGAATACGTTAACGCGGCGACTGTCAGATTTGTATCATAGAAGTACCTACTGTTTCACTATCTCTGAGCGCTATCCGTCAAATGAACATATTTTTATATTATGTTCTTGTCATTTACGTATAGCAATTATCGTCATAAATAACTTGTAATAGTACATAGTAACACCCAGACAAACATTCCTGTTTGCCACACACAAATGTTTGTTCTAAGTGGGAATCGAACCCACGACCCACAGCACGGAAGACAGTGCTACTACCGACTAAGCTGTGATAGAAGCTACAAATACCTCAGGGCACAGCCTCAGTCGATGTGCTTTGTTAGGCGTTGTTAAAGTACCCAGTAGTCAGTACCTTTTTTAACTTTTTTTACCAGAGTATAAAAAATAAATAAAACACTTCACAAATGTGCCTCTTACCGTAAGAGGCACATTTAAACTTATCGACCGAAGATCTTAGCTTAAGATTTCGAACAACACCATCTAGCGTCTTTTTATGCAAACACTAAAGTTTGAAAAGATTTTCACTAGCGCCATCTAGCGTTTTCCGTGTGCGAAGCTGAGTAGCCCGCAGAGAAGGCCGAGTTAGACGCGATCGCGTTTCGTTGCATGAATTGAAGTATCAGTACCTACTAGTAGAGTATCTGATCTGTGCTTATGGTAAGAGCTTAACTTTAAGACCAATTTGTAACACTTAGGCCCGTATTCCTTAGCCTTACTCAAGCACTGATCCGTACTCAAGCATAGATTTTTGTGTGAAAATCTCTACTCAAATCTATGCTTGAGTAACGATTTCTGTCTGGGAATACGGGCCTGAGCAAATAAACGTATTTTGTATCTTGTAAATAATACATTTCAGTTTCGACGACATTCGCGCTCGTTTAGTGACGAAAGAGCGCGCCGCGGAACAAGACGCTAGGACTAAGGACAAGGAGATTCACCAGCTCCGCGGAGAAGTGGCCAGACTCACAAAACTGCTGGTTGAACAGAGGTTATAGCAGCTCTTTTCACTTATCGTGCGCTCACACTCAGCCTAGTCAGCCATATCCACAGGAAAGACATCGTCAATACGTGCGGAGCTGACTAAGTTGCGGGTTTCCTCACGATGTTTTCCTTCACCGTTTAATGCGCATATAAATTTTTCGAACGAAAAATCCATTAATGCACGGAGGGGATTCGATCTTGGTATTACATTTTATGTTCTCCTCGGCTTTCTTATGGCGTATGTATAAGGCAGACAACTCTCTCGCTCGCACATTTCAACATTTTTGAAGATATAATATAACTAAATGTAATTATGTGAAATTGCAGACTTTCAGGGTCGAGAGAATAACGATGCAGAGGTTCAGTAAAAATATCACATTGATCCAAACAAGTTTTCTAACCAAAAAATTTGCTTTAATTTATCGCATTGGTATAAGTTTTTGGTCGGAAAGCTTGTTTGGTTCAATGTGATATTTTTACCGAACCTTTGCATTGTTATTCTCTCGACCCTGAAGCTCTGCAATTTCACATAATTCCGTTTAGTTATATTATATCTTCAAAAATGTTGAAATGTGCGAGCGAGAGAGTTATCTGCCTTATACATACGCCTTAACTCGGGAATCCCTTCTTAAATTGGACTATAACTAGCAATGAATTTAAAATGTTATTTTGTCAGTTCGCCAAAGCTGGGCGCGCGCACGCGAGCGGACGGCTGCGAGATGTTGATAGTCGACGAGAAGGGACGCAAGGGTATGTGAGTGGTGAGTGTTGTGAGAATCGCTTTATAATACATTTCTATTTCTATTATAATAACCATTTTGTATCTCGACTACTTTTAGCACTATTATGTAATGTTTTGTTGATTTCAATGTTTTTGTTGGAAACCCAATAAACTCATTTTTATTAACAACTCATTTTGTACCTACCCAGGTAGATATACCTACCTTACCTATAAAATTTCTGATAAAATTGTATTTTTTTTTTCATTAGAATTTTTAAAAGTGCCGGAGTATCAGGTTCTTATTTTTTTTTAAATGATTTTGGGCACTAAAGCTTATAAGCATGCATTTTTGACACTTTTTTTCTATTCTTTATTTTTCTATGCAAACTGATCTTTTCTTTCCACCTACCTAGGTACTTATATAGTAAACATTTTCTAAATATTTTCTTCTCTAATGTTGGTATAATTTTCCAAACTTTTCGCTGGTTTTGAAGAATGATTTGATACTTACTTTGTAAAATAATAGAAAAAAAAAAGTGTAAATACCTACTTACCCTACCTAGATGTTATTTTTTTTTATTATAAGTATCTTTAAATAAATTAAATAAATAAATATTCACGGACACTTAACACAACGTCTTCTAGTCCCAAACTAAGCAAAGCTTGTACGATGGAAACTAGATGGCTGATAGAATACATACATACATTTTTTTTGTAAAAAAATGTCCTACCTAGATTGTTTATTTATAACTTTTTTTTTTGCATTAATACAGTATTTGCAATATTCACAATATATCTACCTTATATCACAGGTTCTGCCCGAAATCCGGAGATAGTCCGCAAGAGGACGTGTCCGCTCCCTTTACTGCCATCTAAGGACGTGCCGTGTGCTCGTCCACGCGCTTCTAGCGTCGATCTACCCGCAGTACAAGTGCCCGTTAGAATCAAACAGTTAGAGGGGAAGAAAATATAGTTATAACTAGACTGGCGAAACTCTCGAAGACTCGTGCTTTCGAAAAACGAACAATGTATGAAACGGGGGTCAAAATTTGAATCACGTTTCATACAAAACTAGATTTTCAGTGTGTAATTTTGGTAGAATGGGAGTCCCGCTTCTTACGTAGGAACTACGTATTACATATTCTTTGGTTATAACTAGCTGTCGCCTTCTTTGCTCGCGTGGTAGCATACGCATTATTTGGTTAAAATCTTTGATCCTTATTTTAGATAGTTTAGGGTGCGACTTTTCAAAATTCCTTTCTTAGTGCACCCCTACACTATATAAGGATACTACCCTCCAAATGTCATACCTCTAGGACTAAAGCTTAGACCGCACTAGGGCGGAACTGCACTGCAGCGGAGCGTCGCGTCAGTTAGCTTCTATATTCTTTTACCTTGGAAAGAATATAGAAGCTATATGCCGCGACGCTCCGCTGAAGTGCAGTTCCGCCCTAGTGCGGTCTAACCTTTATAGTTAAGGCTGTGCGTTGATTCTCAGTCAGCTTCAAAAGAGTTTTATATATTTAGAAAGATACACTCAAAATACGTTTGTAATGTGAACTAATTTAGTCAAAATAAAAAAATAAAGCTATCGCATTTTATACATCTGATTTTATGTTTAATGTTGTCTATCTGTATTGTGCCATTCTGATGTTTATCTAGATATTTATATCCAGAATTTCATGTTGTACCTACCTATTAGAAAAGTTACAGCCGAATAGGTACCGTAAAACGAGACGACTTTCAAATTACGGGGCGTCTTTGATGATAACAAAACCGAATACGAATACCGATATTTCTAGGACCCGTCTTCCGTTTTGTTATCATCAAAGACGCCCCGTAATTTGAAAGTCGCCTCGTTTTACGGTACTCAAACGCAATTCAAACCCCACTCTATTAAGTCCCGCTTAAGTTATTGCCATCTCTTACAAATGAGTAATGTCAAACAGAGGCAGAGCAATCTTAAGTGGTGCTCAAGTTTGAATGATGTTCGAGTATTCGGCTGTTAATCTCATCTCTTACAAGATGACATGATACCTAGTCGTCGGTACCTTATCTAAGCTGTTTTTAGGTACCTAGATTTTAAACCTACTATATTAAGTTACCTACTTTAAAAAAACAGTTTTGAAATAAAGATTATTCTTATTCCTATGCTCTGTGTGTTAGTGCAGTAGGTAGTTATAGTTTTAGGTAACCGCTCAACATAGCCACTTCTTGACGAATTACCTAGATAATATTTACAAAATCACCAAAAAATATATTACACTTTGAATTCTTTTTATTTTTTTGATATATAAAAAAGAATTAACTAAGTAACTAACAGTTCTAATAAAGTCTTCAGTTACATAACACAGACCACTAAACTAAATAAATTGTTAAGATAAATAAATAGGCCTGTAAGTTGTATGTATTCATTCTATTTACCTTGTAAATAATTTACTTAATTTTTTAATAAAACGTGTGAAATAATGCATTTGTTTTAGTACAATCCGATTTCAATAAAATAGCTGGTACCTACGGTTTTGAAAAATATACCAAAATTACCAAAAAAGGGTTCAATCCCCACTGACAACAAACATTCGTGTGTGACAAACATAGATGTTTGTTCTAAGTCTGGGTGTTAATATGTATTCTAAAGTATTTACAAAAAAAATGTATCTATGTATTCTATCAGCAATCTAGTTCCCATAGTACAAGCTTTGCTTAGTTTGGGACTAGAGGGCGCTGTCCACGTAGTTAGGTGTAGCGTAGCTTACAGAGTATTCTTTTTTCTATGGTAGCTTAGCTCTGGTAAAAGCACCATAAGGCTCTGATAACGTATGCAGACTGCGACGTAGCAGTAGGGATATCTGGAAAAAACTGAAATCCCCACTGGTAGGGATTACTGGAATATATCAAAATAAAACAACAAATAATAATTTATCCATAAAGGCCTATGTTTATTTATATGACATAATCCGTGTGCCCAAAACATTTACTCACAAAATCAAGTCAAACTTTGACATGTTATCGAAAGTACTAGGACATTCGGCAACCGTATACTGTAATTTGTATGCGGTTGCCGACAACCAATGGTTGCCTGTGGTTGCTTCCGCCCCTCTAGTTGCAACCATTTCAACTAGCGCTCTAGAACTGCCTTACACATGGTTGCGTATCTTCGCTTAGTTTATATCAACGTGTGAGTCAACTCATGTCATTTTTAACCCCCAACCGAAAAACGGAAGGTATTTTAAGACTCACGGTGTTGTGTCTGTCTGTTTGTGTGTTTGTTTGTTATCGTAGTTCCGATTTGAATGCTGCTTTTGTAACAAAGCTAGATACTTCATTTGTGATATAAACTAAGCGAAGATTTATATTTCTTCATAATCTTTATACACTGTTGATCGAAATTCAATAACTGATATTATTCTAGGGGTCGAAATAAAATGGTTCATTCATATAAATTTACACTATAAAATACATTTTCTTGTAGATTTTTGTCTCAGTTGAAACTTAACACTGGTATTCTTGGACTAGAAACAAAATCTCAAGTTTATTTACCAACTAGCTGATACCCGCGACTTCGTACGCGTGCGAAACTTTCCACAAGAATATCTGTCAACCAGCATACGATGAACCTCGCAGCAAATAGCTGCTTTTGGTTTAGAGAGTTCAAGCTGTATCTAAGAATCCACATCTTTGATTTCAATAAAATATAGCCTGTTTTAATCCGGAAAAGGGGCTTCTGAATGTATGTTTAAGTTTCATTGAAATTGGTCCAGTAGTTTAGGCGTGGTCCGCGAACAGATAAGCAGATAAACTCGATATTCGGAATCAGAATGGTTTATTTAGTAGATCTGCATATTTAGTTTATCCATATCTTTAATTTTAGTTTTTGGCTTTTTAATAATAGTAGTAGATGTGTTTTTTTTTGCCAAATTAAGTAGTATCATTAAAATGCATTTTTTTAAATTATGTAATGCTTTTTGAGAAAGCCTGACCAATTTAGCGTATCTCGTAAAAAAACTAAATGGTGGCGCCCTCTGTACTGAAAAGTTAAGTTGCACTATAACTTAATCTCGTATTTCTATATATTGATGAGTCAACTTGAAATCTTGAATCATATCTGAGAATACCAGGCTTTGCTTTGTATCCTAAAAAGAGGTACCATTATGACATAACCATAATTTCCAAAAAATACTAGTTTCCAATTCTTTGAAAACATATAGGTAATAACGTCATAAGGAGACCAATTTTTAGAAAACTGTCAATATAAATTAATTATATTCTACTTTCCCCTGATTTAGTATTTCGATTCGGCTGATTTTAATGATATTTACAATGTTAAAGAGAATATTCTTCATGTAATCTTGGCATGACCTAGTTTGACCACGCTAAGTCTGCAGTACTCATGGCTTAATTTGAAAACTTATGGAAGCCCCATTTACACCGCGAAAGCGATTTAACTATGTAGGTACCATGCAAGTGATCGGTAAAGATAATATTATGTACTTTTTGGAGTTGCACATTTGCATTGCAGACTTAGCATGGTCAGACTATGATCTTTTTAAAGTTAAAATTAGATTTTAGCGTTTTACAAACTTATGGTTATCAGTCAAATTGGGATACTAAATCAGGTGACTGTGCCATTCTGAAATACCCCATAATAGTGTTTTATTCTAGAATTAACTAGAATCTGTACAAGTTCTGCCGAGATATCGACATTCCGATGTATTCGATGACGCGAACGTTCGTTTTATCGAATTTTACTGGCGAAGTGTCTACGTGGAGTGATTTGTTTAGTGCTTCGTCCAACTTCAACTTCTTGGGTCCGTATTCCGTAGCCTTACTCAAGCACTGATCCGTACTCAAGCATAGATTTTTGTATGAAAATCTCTACTCAAATCTATGCTTGAGTAACGATTTCTGTCTCGGAATACGGACCTTGGTTTGTCTTTTGCAACTTGCAATCTTTGTTTAGGCGACGTTATTTATTTTCCTCTTTCTACTGTGATTTTAGTAAATAAATTGGGCTTCACTTTGATATATCATACAAAAAGTTCTTCTGAAGACGTTCGCAAAGTAATTTTTTATTAATAGATTCCCAAATATTGACAATTTTTAGTTTTTACTTAGGTAGTTTAGTTGTAGGCACTAGTGTCCCGTTAAGTGTAGGCATAGGTTGCCTCCTGATGCTGTATAAATCATCTTCAATAGATGTAAAGGCGTATTAATTATTAGGGTAAGTTGTAACGGCAATGCCAAAGTTTTTGTTTATAACATTTCAGCGATCTAACTAAGCTTACGCTCACTTCTTCGATCGCGTGAACTTTGACTAACAATACAAACATCGAAAACTCGAAAGATGTCTTGTATGTACATTAATTCAATTAAATATCTCAATAAATCAACCAAACATAAGATTTCCTCGACAAAACCCACATTTTATATACAAAACATTGTTACAATTCAAAAACCGTACGTCCACTTTATCAAAACTCAACAAATCGCACGTCCACTTCATCGAACATCGATAATAAACTCCAGACATTTTCACAATTCGACGAAACGTACATTATCTTCATTGAACTCTGCAATACTTTATCAAATTGCCACTTGATCAAACATCGATAAACACCAAAAGTCCTCACAAATCGATGAAACGTATGCAAACTTACTCAAATCCCTCTAAGTGTGCATTTATTTCCGCTTTATCGTACTCAATAATATGTACACATCATCGAATTCAACAAATAGTATTCTGTGTGGTGTGTATAGGCGCACATTACTTCATATACCGCACTCTCATGCCACTGCCAGCATTTATTCCGGACTTTTTGCTACAGCAACATCGCCTTTATTCTTTGGAGACATGAACATACCGGAACAGAGGCATGATCGTGTTTAGACTACGCTTATGCCCACTTCCCTGCCGACTGCAGCTGAGTGTGAACGCATCGTTACAATCAGAGCCCGTAGCCCGAGTTTTGTTTAGTTGATCGAAACGCTTATCAAAAAGCGCCTTGCGACTTATGTACAAAAATTCGATAAGCGCCTCTAGCGGGAGATTTGCAAACTACTTTTCTCCATACAAAAACTGCGAGTTTCTCGATTCTCGCTTGTCGCAAGTCAACGTAACAAAACTCATACTACGGGCTCTGAAAATAGTATGCCGATTTTATTAAAGGTCTTCTTCAAATTCGACAAAACGCACATTCTTCCAAACTCGATGTTACACTTAATTTCCAACTATCACTTCATATTCACTTCATCGAATTCGACAAAACGCACACCCAATAGAATTCCTCCACTATTTGACAAGTATCTATTTGTCAAATACACTTGTAAGTGGCAAGCACACCCATAGAATTCCCCCACTATTTGACAAGTATCTATTTGTCAAATTCACTTGTAAGTGGCAAGCACACCCATAGAATTCCCCCACTATTTGACAAGTATCTATTTGTCAAATTCACTTGTAAGTGGCAAGCACACCCATAGAATTCTCCCACTATTTGACAAGTATCTATTTATCAAATTCACTTGTAAGTGGCAAGCACACCCATAGAATTCCCCCACTATTTGACAAGTATCTATTCGTCAAATTAGCACACCCATAGAATTCCTCCACTATTTGACAAGTATTTATTCGTCAAATTAGCACACCTATAGAATTCCCCCACTATTTGACAAGTATCTATTTGTCAAATTCACTTGTAAGTGGCAAGCACACCCATAGAATTTCCCCACTATTTGACAAGTATCTATTTGTCGAATTCACTTGTAAGTGGCAAGCACACCCATAGAATTCCCCCACTATTTGACAAGTATCTATTTGTCAAATTCACTTGTAAGTGGCAAGCACACCCATAGAATTCCCCCACTATTTGACAAGTATCTATTTGTCAAATTCACTTGTAAGTGGCAAGCACACCCATAGAATTCCCCCACTATTTGACAAGTATCTATTTGTCAAATTCACTTGTAAGTGGCAAGCACACCCATAGAATTCCCCCACTATTTGACAAGTATCTATTTGTCGAATTCACTTGTAAGTGGCAAGCACACCCATAGAATTCCCCCACTATTTAACAAGTATTTATTCGTCAAATTAGCACACCCATAGAATTCCCCCACTATTCGACAAGTATGTATTTGTCAAATTGAGTTGTAAGTGGCATCGCTTCACCGATAGAGTGGTTAGGGTCAGTGTGGGCCGGGTGGGGTCTTGGCTGGCGAGGCTGGCGGTGGTGCCGACCACTCCCCATCTCCTTCGTACTGCGTGTTCTCGAGCCGCGTGATCAGGCGCTCGTCCTCATCGCCAAACTCACCGCCCATTAGTGACGGCTCGCCAACTACCATTACATCCTGGAACAATGGAAACCATATTACAATCATTATCATCATCTTCATCATCAACCTATATCGGTCCACAGCTGGACGTAGATCACTCCAAAGACGCGCCACTGAGCCCGGTCTTCGGCTCTTCATCCAGTGTTGAAACAAATCCTACTAATATTATAAACGCGAAAGTTTGTAAGTATGGATGGATGGATGTTTGTTACCCTTTTATGTAAAAACTACTGATCCGATTTGGATGAAACTTGGAATATATATTGTCCGTGACCTGGATTAACACACAGGCAACTTTTTATCCCGGAAAATCAACAGGATCAAACGAGACGCGGACGAAGTCGCGGGCGAAAATTAGTACAATATAATATTATAATAATGTATTTTTGATTTTAGTCTACACCACACATAAGTAGACTATAAAATACATTATCATAATCTCAGTACCTACTTACTTATCTTTCCTATTTCCTAATAATTTTTTTATTGTTTCCTATTGTGTTGTACCTGTGCCAAATGTACATACTAGCCGTCGCCCGCGGCGTTGCTCGCGTTCTACCCTATAATGTGACGTTTCAAAATTCCTTTCTTAGTGCACCCCTACACTATATAAGGATACTACCCTCCAAATGTCATACCTCTAGAACTTATAGTTTAGGCTGTGCGTTGATTCTCAGTAGCTTCAAAAGAGTTTGTTATATTTAGATAATTACCTGGCTAGCTGATAGAATACTTAAATACATTTATTTTTGAAAATACATACTTATAATACGTAATAACACCCAGGCACAGAACAAACATCTATGTTTGGCACACAACAAAGAATTCCTACTGGTGGATATCAAACACATTCTTAGCAACGTAGTTTAGCCAGCTCTGGAAAAGCACCCTTCGGCTGGTTTTCCGGTCACATGGTCACATTCTCGTAAGCCTAAATCCCAGATGCCTGGTAGAGATCGGTATTAGCGTTAAGGCCAGCCATTGTATAACTTTATGCTGTTTATTTTCAAGTTTATAAGTATGGCTTCAAAAGAGTTTTATATATATAGATAATAACCTGGCTAGCTAAGCTGAAGTTGGGTCCGGGTGATCGTTTCTTGGTAGGCGCTGGCGGCGCTGCGTTGGCGCCGGCGCTGCCTTTGCGTTTGCGACGCTTGCTCGCTGGACGCTGCGATTCTATAACAAACATTAACATTTTGTGGATCTAGTTCCCATAGTACAATCTTTGCTTAGTTTGGGACTGGAAGGCGTTGTGTGAAATGTCCGTGAATATTTATTTTTCTCAAACATGCTTGGAAATTAAAGGCCCATTTAGATGGAGAGAGTTTCTCGCCTCGAATATACGATTATCGAAGGAATATAAAACCTTTTTTTCGTCTAAACATTCGCTCGTCTCGCTCGTTGACTTGGGCGACAATTACCTCGCAATGGAATATTATTGTGTCCGTCTAATCACTAAACTCGAATGACAAATCTCGCACTGAAAACGATTCGAACTGATTTGTACGATACTCGTATGAACTTGAAAATATGTCACACGAGATCGTGTTTACACAAGTCGAGATTCTCATAAGCAAGAATCTGCTTACTATACTTTCGTCGTGTAAACAAACATAGGCAATTATCGCCTAGCGATAAGTCATAAGCGAGTCTCGTATGACATAATCGTAGGCGAGATTTTAGTTCTTGCCTGTATGTAAACATTTTGATACGATTGTGTCATGGCGATTATTGCTTGCGATAGTTGCGTATAGTTTCTCGTACCAAACGTACGAGAAACTCTCTCCATCTAAATTGGCTTTTAAGCATTATTTTGACAACCTTCTTCGAAAATGCAGTTCTGGCCAAACACATGCGAGCAGCGGCCGGAAATAAATGTATGAAAATCCATTGCCGGCGTGTTTAGCGGCCATATAAATTACATACGAAACTCATTACTGTCGTGTTAATTAAAAATGGAACGATCTTTTACTCCATAACATGGCAACCAAGGAGGTAGGTACCTAACTTATCAAAGGTTTTATTCAAATTTCAAACAGGCTTTCAAATAGAAAGCTGATTATTGAAAAAAAAACAAATGAACAGTGTAACTTCGTTGTTTGTTATTGGTTTTGAAAAGTAATTGTATTTTCAACTAAAAAGTTTTGCCTAGGTACTTAGTTTTAATTTCCTTGCATTATTTGAGAAAAGTACTATACAAGCCTTCGCCACAACTAGGCAATGAGGGACTCACGTATGTGTGGCTCGTCTTCGACTCGGCCCACATTTACACGTTCGCACCTCATTGCCTCTGTTGCGGGCCGCTGCAGTAATGTACTATTGCTTGTAACTTTGGCTTGTACACTACATACAAATCAAATCTATTTATTGCATAAAATGTGGACAAGTCATCATCATCATCATCACTTAGGCTCAGTCAACATGCAATTAGGTTAAACAAGCCAAAGTTTCAGTTTATTCTTTGCTCCGGTGTAATATTAGACTCACCAGGGGGCGCCACCATGCGCTGCCACTTCTGGAACAGTGTTGTCTTGAGACAGTCTCTGGGTGAGAGCGCGTACGCCTTGTGCCTCGACATCAACTCCTGCATCGGCTCCAGAATCACGCATAGCTGCAATTTAAATAAATTAATAAATATTCTTGGACATATCACACAACGCTCTCTAGTCCCAAACTAAGCAAAGCTTGTACAATGAGAACTACATTGCTGATAGAATACTTAAATACATTTTTTTTTGTAAATACATACTTATAATACGTAATAACACCTGCGGTCCTAGCATGCGCACCGCGAGATATTTGTAATGTCGTTCTGTCAAAATGTAAGCATTTTGCACCAGTTTAGGAACTATTGCATTATCTGTGGTGCCTAATGGTGTCGACAAAACGCGCCATAATGTACACTTTTGACACTTGTTAGTCGTCGTACCTCTCTGAGGACGAGATAATAGTCATGCAGAAATGTCAAAAGTTGAAAATTCAAAGGCGCGGTTTCTCGACAACATTACCACAAATAATGCAATAGTTCCTAAACTGGTACAAAATGCTTACATTTTGACAGAACCACTAACGGTCACCCATCCAAATAGTGACCGCACAGAACGTCGCTTAACTTAGATAATCGGTGAAGATTGGCTAAGCAAGCCTAGCCACGAGCGCTTCAATAAAAAATATGAACGTGTATAATAGAGCGCTGATGTATTGGTACAATATAGTGTATGGGACTTACTGTGAGTCGGTCGACTACTAAATTCAGCAGTAAGCTACTGTTACACATGCTAGCAAATAGCATGCTAATTAGCACGCTAATTAGCATGCTCAATATTAGCATGCTAGTGAGGAGTTTACATTTGCTAGCAATAAACATGCTAGTTTTAAGCATGGTTCTGAATAAGCATGCTAAAAGCAAACACTCCAATATACATGCTATTTTATAGCGTGCTCTCACGCTCTCTGTGCACGCGCAGCTGTCGCAAACGACTGATCAATCGATACTAGCATGCTCAATAAGCAAACCTGTTCACACGCGCTCAAAGCACGCACCCCTTCACCCGCACTGCAGGTAGCATGCTAAAAAATCAACGGTCGTGCGATTTTCTAGCATGCTAATATTTAGCATGCTAATATTTAGCATGCTAATTATTAGCAAGGTTTCGATACACATGCTAAATGAGCATGCTTTATTAGCATGTGTAACAGTACCTCTAATGTCTCACAACTTACCCTGAGATAGTTAAGTGTGGAGTTGGTGATCCCCTGGCGAGTGATGTTCTTGGCCAGCTGGTCTAACGCAGCATGGTCCGGGGGGTGCACCGCCTGGATACAACAAATTACACTTTATAACGTCAAGATCTTAACAAAACCTTACAGGAACATGCAATCCTACATACATAATATCATATCTAATGCCAAAGATGTGCATGTTTCAATGTTTTTCATACCACAATGACTGGATCATTTGGGAAGGAACTGCTCTGTTTAGTGATGTACCTACTGAATACTATCCTATTAGTAAAAACTACTGATCCGATTTGGATGAAACTTGGAATATTGGTTGTGACCTGGATGAACACATAGTTTTTATCATCAACGGGATCCAACGAGACGCGAACGAAGTCGCGGGGGGAAGCTAGTAAATAAATCCTATAATATTATAAACGCGAAAGTTTGTAGGTATGGATGGATGGATGTTTCTTACTCTTTCACGTAAAAACAACCGATCCGATTTGGATGAAACTTGGAATATATATTGTCCGTGACCTGGATTAACACATAGGCTACTTGTTATCCCGAAAAATTAACGGGATCCAACGGGACGCGAACGAAGTCGCGGGCGGCACCTAGTGAATAATAAAATCACTGCTTTGCAGCAGGAATGAGTATGGTGCTGGAGGTAGTTATTGAAGTATTTACTTACCTACTATATTCAGGCCCTGTATGAAGACTGCTCAAGGTCATACCTGAACTCAAGCATAGATTTCGTATGAAAATATCTACTCAAATCTATGCTTGCGTAACGATCTATATATCAACATACGGGCCTACTTGCCTCTCATAACACCTGCGGTCCTAGCATGCGCACCGCGAGATATTTGTCATGTCGTTCTGTCAAAATGTAAGCATTTTGTACCAGTTTAGGAACTATTGCATTATCTGTGGTAATGTTGTCGAGAAACCGCGCCTTTGAATTTTCAACTTTTGACATTTCTGCATGACTATTATCTCGTCCTCAGAGAGGTACGACGACTAACAAGTGTCAAAAGTGTACATTATGGCGCGTTTTGTCGACACCATTAGGTACCACAGATAATGCAATAGTTCCTAAACTGGTACAAAATGCTTACATTTTGACAGAACGACATGACAAATATCTCGCGGTGCGCATCTTAGGCCCGCTAGTCTAAGTATAACTACAGATTCTAGGAAATAAATCAGTGATAATGTTACCTGTCGGGGTATTAGTTCACGATGCGCTCTCACGGCTAGGTGCCATGATTTGATGCGCATGAGGTCGTCGAATGTGAACTCGAGAATCAGTCGCCCTTCTGTACACACCTGGAAACCACAAACACAATGCTAGAACCTCGCTAGAACTTGGAAATTTATTGTAATAATAGATAGGAAACTAAGTGAAAAGTTTTGTGAAAAGTTTAGCAGTGTAATGTAAGCTAGCCCACGAAACTTCTAACCGACAAACCAAAATTGAATTGGCGCGAAATGAAAATTTAAAATTGAAGTCCGTTTATCACCATTTAATTTTATTTACAGAATTTTACATTATGTTTTTCTTATTGTTAACTTAGTAAAACTAGGCGTTATTATTAATAAATGTAGTGAGATGCATAATTATGTCTCAGACAATAAGATAATGGTAATAAAACAAAAGAACATGATCGGTTGACCGGATACAAAAATGTCTTACTGTGATTGGCTGGATTTCTAACTGACAATCTCAAATAGTGATGCACAGTGGTAAGAGTAAGAAAATCGACTAAAATCGAGTCGATTATTTCTACCAGTCTCACTTTGACCGTACATACAAACTTATTTTCGTTTGTTTTATTATATGGAGGTTGTTTCTTTTTAAGAATAAGAATAAGAATCATTTATTGTGAAACTGTGTAAAAAAGAGATCTTATAGATATTATGTACCTAGAGTTTCAACAGTTTACCCATGCCGGGCGTACAATACTTTACATAGTAGGTAAATTTTTTGTTAGGTAACTGTTTCTTAGCACAATCCAATTCTATGTATTTGCATGCCCATTAGGTAGAATATAATGCACTATTTATACACTTAAGACCTAATCTGTAACATATATTCTTGCAAATAAACATATCTTATCTTATCTTTTCTTATATCTTATCTTCGTCTCACCTTAGTGAACATAGGTTTCCCGTGATGCGTGACCATAGTACAATGATCACAGTCCAAAGTGATGCTCGTGTTATGGAATGACTCCTTGGGTTGTCGCATCGTGTAGTAAAGCTCTGAGACTCCGCCCTCGTATATGCTTCTGAAGTAGCGAGGTATTAACGTCCTTCCTATCGCTGGAATTGACAAGATTTTTATGTTACAATGGCATTTTTTCATTCACTGAGGACATGCTCACTAAAGCATATAGGTGTTAGGTCTTTATGTGCCTGCCTCTCTAACACCGTATGTAGGCCGAATTCACTTAATTTAGTTATTATCCATAACATTTATAGTACCTTACACACTACATTGACTAATGACGTGCCGTGTAGCCCAACTGCCACATCTCAAAGAAGTGTATACTTACTATATCTTTTAGGTCCATCTTCTAAACAAAAAGTGAGTGTGAGCGTCGCGTCGTCTTCAAAGAATTCCGTCGCGAACGCGTCCCACCATAGGTTGTCAGAGTCCTGGAATGTTTACATTGTTCTGTCAACAGGTGGCGCTGTACGATAAACTGATTAAGGCCGGTATGTGAGAGACCGATTGATTTTTGACGTGACGTCTGCATATATATACTTCATCAAGCTAAGTTTTTTCACTGATTACAAGGATCACTTTGCCAAGTTTTAAAAGACTGGCCACATACTAGTAATAACTTGTATTATGGAGTTTTAGTATGATCCTTATAACAAATTAGGTTATCGTAAGCATAGGCAGCTTACTGCTGGGCGTAAGACTCTTATCACTTTTGGACATTTTCATCGCTTGTCTGTGTTCGGTAACATCATCGATCTACCTGGCTGGTCTTCCAGTTAAGTCTTCTCTTGCTCTTGTGTTAAGTATAGTTAGTTTGTGATAGTTACCTCTGTCCTCTGTTGCAACCGTTTATTGAGCTCGTAAACTCTGTAGTCTGGTTGTGCGAAGTAAGGTGCGTGCCGCCTGGAATAGGGAAAAAAGTAATTTTAAATACGTTACATTTCTTGTAATCTGTTTTGGGAATCCCTGTGAATGTCGGATGATTAAAGCGTTTATTCCTTTTATTAAAAAAGAAAACGTTACACATAGAAATGGTAAAACATTATATTGAGTCTCATTATTTTATTAGAATATTGTAAACAGCGTTTACAGCAGTAGGAAAGAGGACCATCCAGTGGATTTTTACTAATTAGCAGTTACTTAATTGCTTCTGAGCTATGTTAGTTGTACACTAGAAATACAGGATTCACCATAATTTAGTAAGATTGATCCTCTTTATACAGTTCGTTTAACTAACTAAACTCTCAAAAAGTATTAGCTTTTTGTGTACCATAGTTGAGGTGCACACACGGTGCCTAACGATTTCAGATATGAGTAGCATCTTCATCTATCTCAATTCTAGGATTAGGATATCTGTGTGTTTGGTTTTTTTTACCTAATATAAGGCTCCGGTATATGGTGGTAGTGCGGCGGCGGCGGCGGCGGCGCATACTCGTGGTACAAATGCTGCGGCGTGTATGGTTGGTACTCGCCCTCGCCGCCGAACGAGCCCAGCGCCACAGGCATGTAGGCCACCTTGTCACCGCGACATCGCGCCTCACAACCTCCACGGTTCGTATGAGCTCCTGGTACTTTTCAACTATTGTTTTTTTTTTTCTATGCGGATCGTGGGTCTTTACACGTATGTCTATTGTAGGAGTAATTTTTTTTTCGTGATTATTTTTTTAGTCTGACACTGATGCGCTTCTGGTTTGCAAATTTATCTCAATCGCACTCTTTTAAATATCGAACTAAAGACACTACGTAGCTAAATTTAATAAATTCCAATGTATTTTTAATAGGCTTAAAGCCAAAAATTGTAAATATTTATATTTTTTGTAAATAATTAATAGTTTATTATTAAAAAATTGCACTTTTTACACTTTGGTCACTTTGGTTTCCGTAAAATAGTCAAGTTAATCGATCACGTCACTACCATCGATTCCACGTCACACCTCATTTGTCTAAAATCGAAAGAAAGCTAATTTTATGAAACAGAACTAATAAAAGAGTGTTCAGTGCCGGTCTTCAGTAAAAGCTACCGCGTCACGAGCACGACTGATAAAAAACATTTCGAATTTTTCGCGCGGGAAGTCCAATCCCTCCATGATATAAAACGACGTATCTTCTTTATATACCAAACATTGACACACGATTTTAGTTCTAATTTCGTAGCGTTAGAGGCGATAAGCGACTAGATACCGTTCTAAAGCCAACGAGCTGGCAACGCCGCGTCAGCTGGCCGCACTAGTAACGAGCCGCGCTTGGAAAGGTCAACATCGGTTACTATTTTTTTATACCACTAGCTATTTTCGACGGATTTGTTTGTTTTTTTATACGTGGTTCAATTGATTTTATTTAGGGCTTGGATGAAAATATTCTCTACTAGAAGTAGCTCTGGTAAAACTCTTTAGTTCATGAATAGAATTTTTACTTTGCTCATTATGATATTCCATGATTTACCGTGACAATAGAAAAATATAATATCTAAAATCGACTTCTAAAAATTAATAGTTTGTAGCATCAAACAAAAAGGTAATTTATAAGGCAATGATATGAATTTATACACTTTTAATTTCAAATATGGTGATGGTTTTAGCGTCGAAAGTATCAACATAACATTTAGATCAGTACCTAACCTACCAACTAAAAAACATGAATATCTCAAAAAGACCATTGTTTTCACCGCGCAGCAAGGCCTCCGAACGCACGCGGCGTTGCCGCTCCGTGCCTTCGCGCCATACTTTTTACTGTTTCTTAGCACATAGAACGCTCATTACGCTCGCGCCTCGCACGCACACACTGGCGACTACGCTATATTGTTATATCTGTACATAACATTCTACATAGTGCAAGATGTACATTATATACATTCCACTGGCGACGTGTAGTAGATATGTAGGTAAACTACGTTTCTCTATACACAAATCAAACTGTACCTCTATAAATAAACGAGAGGTGTCCATGAAACGTTCGGTAAAATTATCGATTCAAATAACGCGCCTTCCAATAGTTCAATTTCAACATTGAATCAACTATAGGGACGTTTTGCTATTTTTAAAAATCTTTCAAATGAAGGTTAGTAGATCAAAAATTAAGCATAAAACCATTTTGATCAAAAACTATTTTTACTGGTTATATAAAATATTTTCATCAAGGACACAATTATCTGTTTGTACCTATTATTTCATATAATATTTAACACACTTTTAATGTAATTTTAATATTTTGCACTATAGCGAAAGAAAATTTAGCTGGTAACACCAAAAAATTTCTGATAGCACAAAAAGTATCACAAAAAACCGGGAGTCACACGATTGACAATAAGAGGCGGAAATCCCACAATTCGCGAGATTCCAAGGAGACTGCCTTGAGTTACATCGTTATCACAACAGATACTGATAACACTGCAAACAATGCTTGCGCCACGCACACTCCGAAACAAAACTTAAGCAAGAAATACGATAAGAGCCACAGAAACAATAAATTAGACACTACAATTACTCGACACAAAAAATGAGCAAGAAACCGCGGACGTGTTAGCGTTCCGTCAGTCAAAGCGGAATGTGTGTCATACCGGCGTGTCAATGACTCCGTACTTAGCTAGCATCGCGCACTACTGAGCTACGTAAACAGTCGATGGACACGTGCGGGGAAAACTCCAATACCTAACTCTAGAGAAAACGGAGAACGATAGCGGGCACTTCACGGCGGCACCTGACCTGAAACTGTTGTGTACAATACATAGCGACCGCTGCAACGCGCGCCTACCGCACAACAACCAATTGCGCGTAAAAATATCGCCTATCGACAACGCAGTCCACAAATCGATAGGACACGTGAAATAATTTCACGAGCATACGCTTCGGCAATCGGTTTTCGAAACTGCAGAGTAAATATGAAAAGAGAACGCTAGTTGCCGGCGCGACAGCGCGTACACTGCACCTATGTAACCCAATACATAAGAGAAGTGTGTTGCGAAGCGAAGTGACGGACGAGTGACGAACTGTCAGCCTCTCGGGAAACTTCGGACGGCGTCGTCTATCGGCTCGCGCGGCCACATCAGATACATATTACACGATAACATTATGTCAGAATGATTAATAGTAAAAACTGGTTCTTGTCTTAGGTCAATCACATCGGCCACAATAGACCAAAATCTGGTTTGGCAGCGGTCAAGTGGCAACCCCGCTGGACGCTACTACGATAACTTGACAGATGAATAATAAATGCGCGTCGTATATTGAGACAACATTTCTTTGCTGTTCTGAGTCTGACAATCCCAAGGTCAAGCAGATGTTGTATTTTTCTCAAGAGTGCTCGTATTTTATTTAACCTACAATGTGATTATGTGACACAAATAGTTTTAATCTGTGGGTTTAATACGTCATTATTCGTTATGAGCGCTCGCGTCTGACGTCAATCACTACTTCATAAAACAAAGCTGCCTACTTTCAACTTATTCCAAACCTCACGCCAAGTTTATTTTTGGATCTCGTGACTTAGCTTTCGTTGGTTCAACTGTTACCAACATTCCTGGGTCAACATTGGAATAATATGTAATTCTAAACTCTTAGCAAATGAGTGATGAACCCTGATGTCAGATCTTTGTCAGAAAATGATTTTAAAAGGTCTATGAAAAAACTCACAACAACACGTCATATAAATAAAAAATGAAGTTTAGTAAATCTTGATAACAGAGTAGATCATTGTAATTATTTGTAATCACGGATTATACCTTAAATAGTTGAATTTCTGATTCTTCAGTCGAGGGAACTATTTGGGACTTTGGTAAAAGAAATTCGTGGCTTAGCCAGTTCAGCACCGCACGTACTGACCAAATATAATCATTATTTGCTGTGTTTAAAGCTGACTATGCTGAGAGGATGATACAGGTGCTGGGCAAGTACCTCATCTTAAGCATGCCCCAGGCAATACACCGCCTCCTGTGTATGGTATGAGGGGTAAAAAGTGAATTAGTGACGATGGCGTATCAACTACGACGACATGCTTAGATACTGCTTTTAGATAGTATAGCAGTCAAGAAATTATATTTTTAAGCATGAAGTCAAATAATTTGACCTACTTAATTAATTTAAGATGTTACAAATTGCCATGTTTTTGCTGATACTCAATAAAATTGAAAGTACCTAAACCCTCAGCTGCTTATCGTGACCTTAAAGGGGGTGAACGAGCAGTTCGCACTATGGATATGGCATGTGTACGGGCGTTTTTATCGTTACTACAACAAGTGATAATAATTTACGCTGCAGTGCTCGCTTTTAGCAATAAATTCACTTTCACACACAAATATTTCAAACAGCGAATATAAGCCAAACTTCTTGAAGATAAAAATAAGTTTCAAAAAGTCGCTATTGTAAAAATCGCCTAGATCTATTCCAAAGTCTTCGTGAATGACACCATAGACAATTGCATGGAGAAAGTTTGTGAAAGCACTTCCAGTTTGACGCTTCGATGGCAGGAGATGATTGGCCTACGCTGAACTTGGTCAACTACTTCGAACTCACTGAAAATACCAGCAAAGTTTTTAAGCGTCTAGGAAAATTATAGGTAGGTACGTTGAAAAGACTGCTTTTTGGGATCTGGAGCTTTATGGTAAATCTAAAAGAATAAGTCGAAAACACAACACGCAGGCCATAATATTGTAGAATGGACAATCAGTCTGCCGAAGTAGCTTGCCTAGGTGTTTCCCTGATCAACTTGCCAAATATCAATCGGCTACTTATGGGATGTAGCGGTCACTTGGCATTTAATAAGCACTTCCCTAATTCGGAACGTGTAGTCGTTTTATTTGGTTTAAAATATGGTAATCCTATCATAAAAGGATTAATATAAAGTTTAACTTTATTCTGTATGTATGTTGTGATCAAACTAGAAAATACTTAAAATTGTTTGGAGTATCTCCTTGGAGAAATGATTAATGACATGAACTGATAATCGACTAAAATTATTTAGTTTTACACGGCACATCCCTAATCAGTGATCGTAATCCGAACCGGAAGTACCTAGCTACGTACTTTCTTAATAAACTTTTTATAAAAAAATAGTTATAAAATAACTTAGCTTTCTTATAGTTTATAAGTTGTATTTCAATAATATTTTATGCATTATTAGGTAATTTATTATCTTTTTAAAATAATCCCGATGCAGACGAGTAAAAATTAGAAAAATCAAATTCTTTCCCAACGAAACGTTGAGAGAGAAAATTGATTCAATTCATTAGAGCGAAAAGGACAAAGCATATAAGCGAAATGGCAGATACACAAGTGCGTTGCGTGAATGAAATGGGCTTACCGGCAAGTGACAGAGATGCGGAGATGTGTAATTAGCGCGACAGACAGAGACAGAGTCAGTCTGTTGACGTAGTTGTAGATGAGATAAAGGGGCTATCAGCAGTGGAGCGTTTGCACTGAGCTTTTTACTGGAATGTTTACTTTTTTTTGCAGGTAGTAGAATCAAATGTGAACAACTTACTACAACCACTTTCAACATACGTTGAAACGATTATGTATGACAGGAACGAGGGGAAATAGACGAAGACGGTGACAACAGTAATGGTGCTGGGCAGAATTAGTGGCTAAGAGATACTATAGGTAGGTAATCATAGATCTATGTACCTAGCGAGACTATCTCATCATTCCTCTGCCCTTATCCCACGCTAGGTGGGGTCGGCACAACATGTTTTCTTTTTCCACTCACTCCTATCGTTCGTCAATTCTGAATCTACTCCTCTCACATTCATATCTTCTTTCACACAATCCAACCACTTCTTCTTCGGTCTTCCTCTACTTGCATACCCAGCCACACTCATGTTCATAACTTTTTTCGTAATATGAACCTGTTTTGTGAGAGACTGGTGCCTGAAATAGGTTTGATAAACCTGTGCCACAAAATGACTTTCATCCCTCCTCATTACGTGTCCATACCATGCTAATCTACCACTCCTCACCTTTTCAATAATAGGCGCCACTTTCACACTTCCGTCTTAACATTCGCATCTCACCTAGCGAGACTATCTAACCCTCCTATATTTAGCTAGTCATAATTATAAGATCGACATTGACGGCCCGTATGCTGATATAAAGAATTCGTTACTCAAGTGGCGTAAGTAGAGATTTTTAAACAAAACTCTATACTTCAATATGGTTCAGAGTCCAGTACATTCCTACTTAGAGTCAATAATGAATGGTACCTACAGGTGCCTATATCAGTACTAATGGGTGCAATGAAAACTGCATACGAGCTGAAATGATGATGACTAGAATGAGTTTTATTTTACAAAGCTCCATATCACTTATTTATCGGTACTTTTTAGACTGGCAAACGCAGTAATAGTATAGTAATAGTATAAATTTATTGTTTCATGTTTCATTATTTCTTGTTTTGTAATACGATGCGTCATTAGTGGACGTCCTCGATGGACGTGCATTGTGAGATTATGAAGATTAGATTTTCTTTAGTAATCACTAAAAAGAAAATTGTTCCAGCGAATTGCAGTCACTCGCCCGTCTTGCCGTGACTGACCAGGTGTAAACGCAGCATCACTCACACTATGACATTCTCAGGTACACCCCCACACATGCACAGTTTATTACCGCATAAACAAAAGAGCGCGGTACTTAGCTGAAAAATTATATTCTTTTAGCATAAATATTTGTTTTAAAAATCATAAATTACACTGACATTTGTTGTTGTTAGTATAAGTTAGGGACCTATAGTTACAGACTGGCGAAACTCTCGAACTAGACTTTCGAAAAACGAACAATATGAAACGGGGGTCAAAATTTGAATCACGTTTCATACAAAACGAGTTTTTCAGTGTGTAATTTTGGTAGAATGGGAGTCCCGCCCTAAAAAGGTTTTTTTTCTATGACGAGAAGACAACGTAGGAACTACGTATTAGATACATATTCTTTGTAGGTACCTGCCTAGTACCTACTACCTACACCATGAAAATTCAAACGTGTAGGTAGGTACACGAGCGAGAGAGTATCGTCGCTACGAAACCAAAATGACATAAATACATTTTCAAATGAAAATTAGTTTTTCTGATTTCAGTTCGTGACTATGCTTGAGACCTTATTCAAAACTGAATAGTAAACTAATTCAAAAATTATTTATTTATCACTTTATTGCACCACGTTTACGTAATGAAATAAATATAGGTATAAATTAAAAAAAACCCTATAATTTTACACACAGCGTAGACTTAATGCTCAAGTAGGTATTGTCTGCCAGGCAACCTAAAACAAAATTACTTAGTTCATACCTACATATTACGGACCATTGAACTAAGTCATTTTTACCATCGAACTATAATTGAGATTCTCATAGGTACTGAGTTCGGATCAGTGACTGATTCAAACTCAGTATGAGAATCACAACTCAAATCTATGCTAAAATACCTAGTCTGAATTCTTTACCAGAATACCAAAAAATATGTAACACTGGGTTCTAAGAAGCGGGATGGAAGTCCCGCTTCTTCCAAAATTACTTACTGAAAATCTCGTTTTGTATCAAACGCACTTCAAAATATGACCTCCGTTTCATATACCTATTGTTCGTTATTCGGTACGAGTCTAGTTCCAGAGTGCTAAATACGAGCCTAAACAATAACGTCACGTGACTATTTCTATAAGGTAGAGCAAAGAAATACGTAGTTCCTACGTAAGAAGAAGCGGGACTCCCATTCCACCAAAATTACACACTAAAAATCTCGTTTTGTATGAAACGTGATTCAAATTTTGACCCCCGTTTCATAGATTGTTCGTTTTTCGAAAGCACAAGTCTAGTTCGAGAGTGCAAAATACGTGACTATTTCCATTAGGTAGAGTAAAGCAGCTCAATATTTCCAATACATTTTGAACGTTACCTATTAATGTGAACTTTGGTTGCGGGGCAGGTGACTTTCTATGTAAAAGTTGGATGATAATAAAATTTTATTTTTCGTTGGTCTCAGCTTTTTGCGAACCGTACTAAGGGGTCGGGGGCGCCGTGTACTAGGACCGCGAAGTCTTGATACTTGAGTAATTAGAGGATATAAACTTTTTTTTTTGTAGTTTGATTTTACGAAAAGATAAAAAATGATTTGATTGTGTTTTTGTTTCAAAGAAACAAATGAAGTATATTTACCTTCTAGCCTAGACCTGGTAGTATCTATTTAAATATGATTAGTCCTAAATTATATTATTATGCATAAATGCCGAAGAAATTGTTAATGGAACATCTCTGACATCATTAAAGCTATGGACTGAAGGGCCCAATAGCTTGGCAACCCCAGAATGTCTCTGGACAAAAACCACCTAGAAAACCCACCTACTTTACTCATCTAAATGAAAAGTTAAAGAGGTAAAGAGTCTCAAAATCCCCTTTAAGTTTTCCCCTTTAAAGGGGATTTTTATACATTTTACCTAATCTGAAAGTTGCTTAAAACGTTATTATTATCATATCTAATAGATTAACATAGACGTTTTTTAAGCTGTAAAAGTGGCAAGTAATTTCTTAAATTATAAGGCCACAGTAAAGCCATTTATGCGGATGAAAAGACCAAGAGCGCGCTATCTCGGGGTGCCACCAACTACCCTCACCACGTGCTCCCCACCCCATAGCTATAACCGCGGTATGTATGCATACCTACTGGAAATATAGGTTAACTAGTTAGTCACTGACTACGTTTCGGGCGCAGGCTTTGGAATTCATTTATTTTCAAAATTAAAAAAATATCTTTAGGCATTGATGACATCCCCTCGTGCTAATCCAGTTCAAATCCTTGACAGTGTCTTACAGGTAAAGAATTACAAACATAAGACATATATTAATTGAAATAGCTAGTGCTCCACTAAGAAGATTAAATTTGAAGTGCATCACCGAATGCTGCTAAGTTTTTAATTGAATTCTTCACAATTTACTTCTTCGATGCTTGAGATAAGAGCACTGGCATAGCCCACATAAGTTATGTGCAAATTACGAAAAGGTAGTTTTAAAGGCAGGCATGAGCTGATGACTGAAAAGCACGCCCAAAAGCCACGTGATTTCAGTGGAAAAAAACGCTTAAGGTTCTAAAATGTTACGATAACTTTCAAAGGTTTCCTAAGGAACGATTAGTTAGTAGTACCTTGATAATGGTATAGATATTACGTTAATCATTATAAATCTTGATTTTATATTAATAAACACAAGTTTATATAAGAGATCAGCGATAATTTTACCCAAAAACTCAATGCAATTGATCAAAGTAGATCTGTAAGCCTGCAGACAGAACGCACGGGTGTGTCATTTCAATGTGACATTAGCCTTGTAATGTCACTTTGGTATTGAATCTGTCTGAATTGTCAGAGATGTCTTGGTCGAGACTGATAAGTAGGTACGTCCCGTCACGGTTTGATAGCGCTCGTCTAATGTGGAGGGGAAGTGGAAGGTGCTTTGTGCATCCAAACAGATGTAAAATTCCACTTCTACGCATTCAAGGTCAGCGCTATTAAGCCGTGTTGGTACGTACGAGCATCCTTCCACTTCGCCACTTCTTTCATTGTGCACCAAACCATACATACTTTATGTATCTAATCCACTGTATTATCAGAATTTCTAAAGGTTCTGTTGATTAGTCTTAGTTTGTTGTAAAAGTGTTTTATATCAGTAGGTACCATCTCTTAAAAACTAAAGTGATTAAGCCCTCTAGCCAGGCGATAATAATTTAGACTAAGTCTGCGAGTAAAACCTAGGTATGACAATCGTCATGTCATCATGAGAAATCGAACCAGAATCCGCACTTCAAGCATTACAGCTACGCAATCAATGATCATCAATTACTAATCTATAATTGTGAATGAAAACAGATAACTTTAAGATCATTTGTACTACTATTTGAGGTAAGCGTGTAAAGTTTACACACTTTACACTAAGCTTTCCCATAGGAAAGAGATTACCAACGACACGAAACGGCCCCAATGGCAGGTAGTCTTATTTTACCGCAATCTCTTAACCACTGGCTCTGTAGGATCAAGTCTAAGGTATCATCATTATAAAGAAAAAACATTTTGACTTAGTACTTACTACTAAAAAGGTTTCAAACATTTAAGTAGGTAAGTAGTTATTTTGAAAACGGTTTTCATTCCACTAATGAAAATCTAACAAAAAACAACAGTTATGTACCTACATAGAAGACGAAAAATAAGGAGTGCCAGTATTTATGGGATAGAGGTAACGGAATAAACAAAATTTTAATTATCAGGATAGTCCACCACCATACCAGCAGTCAAAAATACAACGGATCCAAAACAAAAAACGTCAAAATATCATTTTGAATTTCGAACGATTTTGATCGGGGAGCGCGGCAGACGACACTCAACTCGGCCCGAGAGCCGTCTACCATACAATCTTTACTTATGTACGTATTACCGACTGGTCAAAGTAGACCCCTGTAATGTCACCCCTCTGCCCTTTTATTGCCGCCTGATATTCGAAGCGCGCGGGGCGCTGCGGGTCAGGTTACGGTGGTCGGAGCGGTACTAACAAATATATAATACGTATAGATAGATCGTACTCGGGGTGGATGAGTACAGATAGCAGAGAAATGAATTAGTAATTATGATTTTCAAAAATTTATTTAGAAATTTTTATGATTTTTTGTATGTAATACATAATTTAAGAGTTTAAAAACTGGAAACATCGACTTTAATTTGATACGTCTTCATCAAATAATGATGCTGATGGCAGTTCATCAGAAAACTCACAGAAAAGCAAAATACGCAATGTCGTGTACGTGGATGACGTTATTTCCAGTTATTTTTATTTAAATGCCTAACTACTTAAACGATTTTGATAAAAAATATTACTGGGACTAATCTGGAAGTAAAGAAGGGTTTCAAAATCTTTTTTATCTTTTTGACCGTTGTTAGACGGTAGTTATAAGATAAGAATAACTAAAAAAATCCTGCTAAATTGAGAACCTCTTTATTAACCTTCAAATAAGGTTGTGTTGTTGTTGTTCTGTCTGAGGGTCGTCAGGGCAGAGAAGTCAATACAGTTACTAGGTGGTCTCAGGCAGGACATACAGATTTCAAACTGATGAGATCACTTAGTCTTCCTCTAGACTAGACCACTGGAAGAGGTGTGGTAACTTTAATCTGACAAAAGGGTTCGATCCCTACTAAGGACAAACATTTGTGTGTGGAAAGAATATATGTTTGTTCTATGTCTGGGTGTTACCATGTATTATATTACAAAACGATATTATAAGTATCTAAGTATTTTATTAGCAATCTTGTTCACATGGTACAAGCTCTGCTTAGTTTGGGACTAGAAGGCATTGTGTAATGTCTAAAGATATTTATATATTATTACTAGAAATGATTACAATGAGTACCTACCTGCTATAACTTTTTTGTTTAAAGTTAATGTTTTACCACTGCTGACTCTACAGACAATACCTACGTAGCGCTCACCTACATTTATTTGTGCACGCACACACATACAGTTTTATAGCTCGGCGCGCGCTCGGTGCGGTTGAGAGTATAATTTTGCGATTTTACCACTATGGTTATTTATATTTTATAAAATTCATATTGTGTTATATCAATGAATAATTTGCATTTTTAATTATTATGTCAAATAGAAAAACATTTTGGCAATTGTCTTTTAAGTTATGAAGAGAAAAAAACTGGGTAAGTTTTGCATTTTCGTCAACATGCCTAAAAAGTGACGTTATCTTTTACTAGTGGATTTATTTAATAGATGAACGCATCTCCATTTTTGTAGTCTCTGCGTCTAGTATGGAAGATATAAGAGTAAACCGAGGAGTGAGTTGATAGGTAGGTAATGTAGGTATCTATCTATCTCTATTAAGACATCTATAGTCAGTCAGTCAGTATATAGTCAGTATAGTTCAGTCAGTAGTAGCTCTGCCTTCCGTGCTGTGGGTCGTGGGTTCGATCCCCACCGAGAACAAACATTTGTGTGGCAAACATAGATGTTTGTTCTGTGTCTGGGTGTTTCTACGTATTATAAGTATGTATTTACAAAAAAATTATGTATGTATTGTATCAGCCATCTAGTTTCCATCGTACAAGCTTTGCTTAGTTTGGGACTAGAAGGCGTTGTGTTAAGTGTCCGTGAATATTTATTTATTTATTTTTATTTGTAGGACTTTCAGTAATAAAAATTGTTATGACCCTTCATTGCTGGACTATGAAATTATGCAATAAAGTTCATCAATAACAGAAACATGAGAGAAAAAAACACTTTTCTATAGGTGATTCTACCTACCTACTTTCTTATAAAATTTAGTGAAACAAAATAAATATAGAAAGATTTAAAGACGTTAGCGCATTTCAGGTCCCGACTTTCATTCATTTAATATTGCGATGATTGATATTTTTGTTAATTGTAGTATATTTATTAGAAATTGTTGGTTTCACCAAAAAATCTTTTATTTCTTTTTACTCAGCAGGATATTATTATTTACATCTTCTGATATGTTCCACTCAATAGCGCGTTCTAGGATCCAAACTTTTTTAACACTCGTAGCGACATCTAGTTGTAAAGTGCTAAAAAACCTTGTAAAAGAGGTAGGAAGGGTTTCATCTAATTTGCTCCAGACAATTTATGCAATTTTGTGAAAAAATCACCGGATACCTAATAATGATGATAAATAAAATATTTTTCATTTACTCAAAGTATCAAAATTACTTGAACGCGTTTTGGTCTAGTAGACAGAATTTCGTCACTGCGTGAGCAAAGGGCCATAACCCAATTTTTTAAAATACCTATTTGTTTCGGTAGGTAAGACGTGCGCAAGCGCACGTAGCGTAGTACATTTTTTGGAATAGATATAACTCTTACACAGAATCAATCGGAGATTTACACTATTACACTACTTATACAACGCCTAACTTCCAAACTATGTGACCCTGTCAACTATTATATTATTTGACAGTTGGTCATTGTGACCAAAAACCGATGTTTTTAAACAAACCCTAGATAGAATCCGTTATAAAAATACTATGTACTTTACTAACCTGTCAACAGGTGGCGGTAGCGGCGCCATCATGTGTGGATGAGGCGGCATAGGCGGATGAGGTGGATGTGGATGAAAAGGTGACCCTGGGGGCGCGAACCCCGGGCCAGGGAAGTGCTGCTGCGGGGGCGGGCCCGGCACGAAGCCGCCCCCCGAGCCGGGCCGCGCCGAGGGGCTGCCGAAGGGTCCCGGCGCCGCGTACGGGGGCCCTGAGAACCCGCCGGGGGTCGACGGCGCGGGGGACGCCGCGAACGCCGGCCCCGCGGGGGACCCTGCCGGCGGCGCGAACGACGGAAAGGGACCCTCGCCGGCGGTCTTCCATGAGGGCGGCACGCCGGTTCCCTCGTCCAGGGCCGGCACGCGCCGTTGCAGGCCCACCGACATCTGAAATAATGCTCGTTGTACAAATCAAATCTTAGAAGGGAATCCAGGGTATCACCGTTTTGGGGAAAATCAGGTTAAAGCTTTGAAGAATCAGAGGCACGTTCAATCAAAAATTCTATGGAGGCTGGTACTTGCTCACTGAATTCTATCATTTTGCAGCTTTTCTCTGAGCTGGATTGCAATTAATACTCTCAACTTTATCTAAAAAAATCCTGCCCCAATATTTATACCTATGGGACTTAACCTTAGCACCTTTTAGTTAAATTTCTAACAAATACTGTACAGTCCACGGAAACCGTGTTTGTGTTGTGAAATCTATGGGGAGTTCCTTGTCCAACAGTACGTAGATGACGAAGGCTGGCGCGGCGATCAGCTGATAACATTGATAGCCTTTTCAACAGTTTTAGGGCTATTCTGGTTACAAGGTTATGAATTATTATCCTCAATAATTGCCTTAAACGTCATCATAACATTTGTAAACTTGATAATTTCACTATCTGTATGGTAAACCACTCAATACCCTATCATTATCAGCACTGCGCGCATACCATGGTCATATAGCAGTTTCCTAGCGAGTAATCAGCAATGCTTGGCTGCCAAAAAACAATTGCTGAAATGAACTGTATCACGAAGGTTCTAACTTGACTTTATACCAACTCGATGTAATGACCATTGAAATGTTAGATTTGTTGTTATATAGAATGTGTTATATAGAACACATTTTACAGAATTCAGTTGGTAAAAGTTGCTGAAGATTCGTAAACCGCGGTATAAATTGAATTTTATAAAATGCATTGGACATTATTTCTGTTTTATATTCATTGTATTGTAGGTATCTTTAATATAGATAAAAGTAAGACAGACTACTTAAGCCGAGGATAGCGTAGCTACTGGGTAAGTCCCGAACATGGGGGCATCAAAAAAAATGCCAAGTAAGCTGAGAGTAGAGAAAAATACTGGGCAAAATACTGACCCTAATCAATCTTAACTCATGTCATATTACTTTCTATAGTACATTATGCTAAGACGAAAGTCCTGTATACTTGATAGCTATATAGCTAACCGAGTAATCCACATGCATAAAAATTTCGCGTACGTTGCGTGCCTAGCTGCCTAACGTCGCGTGTCGTAGGTAGTCTCTAAAAAAGTAGATAAGTATACTCCTAGTCATGAACTTTACAATACAAAGCAGGTTACCTTACCTATCTCTTGCTTAACTTGCTATAGCAGTTATAGTACTTATAAAGATCTGCTGGTCTGTCCAAAATCTATCTTTTTATAGTTAGGTAGATACAGTGGGACGTAAGACGTTCTTTTCAAGAGTTTTTCACAATTCTGCCAGTAACTAGTCTTCAAAATTCATAAATTCGAAATTTCGGAATTCGAAAATTGAATTTCAAATAACTAAATAAGTGAGATTTTTTTAATTCAATGAATTTTTTGATTCAAAGACAGTGGCGCCCCTAGTAATTAATGTTACGTCAAACAACTGCAGGTGCATCGACGCATTCGGGTTATTTTTGAACTGGTGCGCGGTTATGACCGCCTGGTACCTGAGCGACGGTGTCGTGGGCGGGTGTTGTCTGTTTGTGAAAATTATCGATTCTCGCGTAGACAAAACATTTTCTAAGGTTTGTTAGGTTTACCCTATTAGACCATCTCCATCAGAATTGAGGGATCCTATACTCAAGATCAAAATTAAGTAGGAAAATGTTAAAAAATGGTTAGAATTCATAGCACTAATCCAAAAATTTGTAAAACCTTAGATACGGGAGTTATAGCTGAAAAACTAGATCCCTCAATCTAGCATTTTGGGAAAATTTGCTTAGGCAGATAAGATAGTTTAGTAGTAGGTACGTGATATAAGATGGGTGACTGCTAGTCACCGCCTCAACGTCGTTTTTATTATCGGCTAGCAAAACTAATCTTCCATCTTATTTTCTAAAATCCAACTACAAAACTACTACTTATGTAAGAGTAAATCGCTTTTTTATTGCTCGTCTGCATTAATTTTTTACATAATATTGTTTGCTAACTCCTTTAAAATTTTCTTCCATAAAAAACGGAATAAAATGTACTCAACAAAGAAAAAGATGTTGCGCCATTTTGTTATAAAAATGCCCAAAAATTGCCTTGAGCATAAAGTAGTAGGACATCTCATTTCGGTTCCTTGTTTTTGCGTCTCCGCAGGTACTAGTGAGTCAGCCCGTTGAAATGGTCTGTTGGCCCTCGGAGATGTGACAGCAAACTTCAGCTTGAAATGATATCATATTGAAGATTTTTGATTAACCTACTTACCAATGTATTTACCTAAACCATGTGAAAGCAATAAAAATATTGAGTACTATTTTTTGAACGGCTTTAAACCTGTTTATTGTGTTAAGTGTCCGTGAATATTTATTTATTATTTATTATTAGAATACGGTCCAAAGGTTCGTATTCTTCGTTTGCTAAAGTTTGAATTAAACACTCAAGCATAGTTTTTATTGAACTTTTTAATGAAAATCTATGTTTAAACCTCGATTTTGACCCGAGCAAACTTGCAGCATACACGCTGGTGGCAACCACAAACCTTTGTATAGGTTAAATTTGTGCCAGCCAGCATGGCATTATTTAAACGTATGTGGTTGCTATAAGACGCCAAAACAAAATATAACTTTGTGCCTCTACCAACGGCCTCCGAGCATCATGGCGTCATTCACGTCATGTGAAGTGGAAATATCTCAGACTGTTCTGGTTCATAGTGGATTCATACTACTCTTAGGATGGTATTGTCAGTGTCCAGTAGGTAAGGTAACCATAAAAAGGTTTATGCAACCAACCAAATGGTTCATTGTTGTAAATGGAAGTTGGGAAGTTAAATATGTTTACATTTTATGTCACAAAATGTTGTTTTAATAAATTAATTAAAATAATCACATACACCACTCCCATGCTCCATAAATCTTGGGTCTTGGGTATTGGCTTCATCGAATCAATGGGTAGGAGTAATACAGATTATCAGAATATTTGTCTTTCTCTGGGATTTGAACCTCGGGTGTCAGCTAACCACCCGCTGTGCCACAGAGGTGGCCAAAGTCTACATGTCTGATAGATAAACAATATGTTTACATTTTATGTCACAAAATGTTGTTTTAATAAATTAATTAAAATAATCACATACACCACTCCCATGCTCCATAAATCTTGGGTCTTGGGTATTGGCTTCATCGAATCAACGGGTAGGAGTAATACAGATTATCAGAATATTTGTCTTTCTCTGGGATTTGAACCTCGGGTGTCAGCTAACCACCCGCTGCGCCACAGAGGTGGCCAAAGTCTACATGTCTGATAGATAAACTCTTTATTATATGTAGGTATGTTGGTAGGTAGATACTGTAGGTAGAGCTGAGATTGTGCCTCTCAAGGACAGCTCAAAATAATTTACTCTAGCTGTGTTTTGTGATGTAACTTAACATACTTTGCAAATTAGATACCTAATTATAAATTAAAACACTTATTTACTCGTAAGCCATTTATTTTTTGAGAAGTAAGAAGGTTTCAACCATAGCATAGTCTTAGGTCGTACCTACTTAGGTTCGGGCCTAAGTTTGAAAAATCTTTAGACCACTGATTATGGCACCTGAAATATGATAAAATATCGAAAATGATCCAATTTACGAAATATGATGGTAGCCAATTATACTGTTTTAGTCAAACAATGATAGTTTTAAATCACAGAATATTTGAACAAAAACTCTTTTCCAAGAACCCTACCGAGTTTTCCTCGATCTAATTGCTCGGTGTTTCTGAGGTATTTTCTAGTAAGTACTAGACTGTTTGAAGGTTGTCAATCAAAACTTGGGTGTTTTGTTGAAGTGATAGGCGCATGTCATGTCAAGGCTCCTCGCTCAATTCACTGCGTCTGCGTTCTATCAGACTGGCAGTTATCTTGATTGTGTAATATTACGAGTATTTACGAGTACTGGCCAGAAATATTTTGTAATGGTATCTTTCGATATCTAGCATGATCTACCTCTCGCGGTTGAGAAATCAGAGATCCTCAGAGATCACGTTAGTTTCACAGCTAACAAAAATACTGATAACCTTCAGCTATCAGTCATTTACTTTCAGATTTTCTCTTCTGCACCTCATCTATCTTTTTTTTACTGTTTCATGTATTAAACCACTTTGTGTCATCGCTGGATAGTTTCTTTCTTGGTTCGTTTGCTTTCACAAAACTGTATTGGACATTTATGTGTCTCGTCAAGGTCGAAATGCATCTTGAGATGAACAGAGCATAACATTGGATCTCTGACAAACAAGGTCAGAAACATAAAGCTCCATTCCACATCCACCTTAAACAATTTAAAACCGTTGCTCCAAAACCTCGGCAGTTCGGTAGTTTTAATATTAACTGTGACTGTAATTTTAAAACAGCACGTTAGTTTACGAAATCATTTTCTTAAGTCGCTTTTAAAGTTTTGCTATTATCTCTTTTTATTACAGTAGATCTGATCTTTGTTATCAATAATTTTGTAATTGAGGAAGCTCGAGATGAATTCTTGTGATAGGTAGGTGTTGCAGGCCTACTTATATTAAATCCTTTATACGGGTCACACGCCGTATTGTAATCTTCATCCTATGATTACCTGTAAGACGTCATAAGTCCAACGATCCAAACGAATAGTGGTTTCAAACCAATATGAGACGAATGTTTGAAAACGACGAATTTCGATTAATAGGCAATATTTGACCCGAAAACTGCAGTCATAACCCACCCTTCTCACAGATGGCCATTTATACGCATGGTCGCAGTGTTATAGGGTTATTATTATTGAGATAAAATAATCGATAGACAACCCAGCGTCATTTATGTCAATCATTCGTCATTCTCGAAGATAGTAGGTAACTCTTGTTATTTAGGAGTCTTTTGGTCTTTTCTAGACATTTTGGGAAGTAGTATAGTTTGTGCTTCTTTTTAATTGTTTTACGTGGTACCAAAGTAATATTACTTTCAGCTATGACGTGTGTGATTTCCATTGTTTGTTTTATCAATATTACTGGCATTTGTCCCAAATTGAGCTAAAATATTCGGAAAATTTGAAGAAAACTGTCGTGTCTTTGCCCTTTTCTGAGACAGTCATTAGCCATTTGCTTTTTCTGTTATGAACCTAGATGTCATTTATTTATTTATTTATGTACATAATCAGAACGGCCTGAACCAATTACACTAATTAAACTAATAATATTAACTAAACATAATGAATAGTAAAAAATAGTAATAAATAGTAATATAAAAATACAATCAGAGTCAGAAGCAAGTTCTAGAATTTTAGAATAACAATAACAGTCATGTTCATGTTGTATTCATTTAGTCCAGTGAAAATGATCAAATTCTAGTTGTGAAGGACTTTCTTTCCTGCTTCTTACATGATACAATGATGCTGAAGATTAGATTTATCTGATTTCTTATAGTATAACTCTTCAGATATTAATGCATCAAGTGGAAGTAGAATTTTAGTTTCATGTCTTTTTCTTAGGAGGCTTGTTGTTTGAGTTATTCTTGTTTTAAATATTTCTACAAATTAACATTAATCATGAGATTTTAGACCCTATTGAATGAGTCAAAAATTTCAAGTTCAAAATTTCAAAGGTAAATCCTTAAATTTTTGTGTGAGATAAATTCTAGAATGTTTTGGTACTAGGTACCTACCTACAATCTTTGCTAATCATATGAATTAGAAGACAGATGTTATTTTTCAAGGATGAAAACTGATTGCCTCTGAAGCTAAACATACAAATTTAGTATCAATTGATAAAAAGGCAACAATGCTCTTTACTCAACTGAAATGCAAATAGACAGGTGTTGATTGATTCATGCTAGAATAAGTATCTTAACGACATCATTACAATAACTGTGTTATTTTTCTTGTCCTTGCTTGAACTAGTCATATACATTACTAGTTAGTTAGTACGGTATATTATTGTTTCATCACTGGCCGTTGGTACATAGGTAAGTAAAGTACTTAGCAAAACTAGTTTTGAGGTTACCTAAACAGACAACTCTGCGTTCCAGTTTTTTTACTGGCCAAGCGAATTATTGATTCTTTTTTATTTGCAAAAGTTCTGCGATGTTATTATTTTACCATTTGAATTCAAACTTTTTAGTTTTGTCTTCTTATGAGGAACTCGGCGTGAATCAGTGATTATTTATAGCACCAAAAGTTCCAAAACCAGTTTATTATCAGAAATGCAAGACGGGTCTCGTGCGCGGGTACGAGGCTTATAACCTACAAGATATCGATTCGTAAACATTCCCTCCAAAAAAATGCCCCAAACAAAAAAGGGGTTACGAAAAAAGACCTGTTCGGGATGGTAAAAAAACAGTGAGAATACGAGGGATAGACCTCCGTACCTCCGTCGCTCAGCGGCCGCCCCATTCGTTTAAAACCTCCGGGTACTGGGGCGAGCTACCCCACATTTCTGCTCTGACACAACAGAAATAACACTGAGCGGACGCTCTTTACACTTACAATGTTCCGATTGCTTTTCTTCCTCATACGAACATTGCACGACGTTTACCCATTTAACTATTTTAAAACTACACTACACTGACACTAGGATCCTCCCGCTCACTGACATCGAGATTTTAGTTTTTTTTTGGAAGCGTTGTCGCGTGTAGCGTCTACCGGCCGGCGGTTTGGAAACAACGCGTGCGTCCACAAAGGCCGAGGCCCTTTGGTACGTTCACTTGTAACTTTAGTCCGTATATTACATTATCTCACTGATAATTTGAGGAAAATGTTAAGCGTTCGTCTCATAACAGCCGCGGAGCGTGGCGCATTATATTTATGTCGCGAGCAGGTACGTGCGGCTTGTATCGCTCGATCGCACTGGGATCGTTCGGTCGGCTCAAGTCGGAGGGGGTCGGGAGTTACTGAGGCGAGGCGGGGAGCAGCGCCGCTTTACCGACGCAGGCAAGGGCGCTAGTCGAAACTCAAAATCCTGTTTTATCGACGTAGGTTGTAGACAGGTGGCGACTGTTCATTTCGATGAAGATGCGCTTCAAACCATCCTAGTTGATGCGATGTTTGGTTTATTTGCCATGCCACCTCATCAATCATCACTACAAAAAGAAAACACAGCTGCCTAGAATAGAAATAACGAATTTGTAGTAATCGTAAGTCATAACTAAACAAAAATCCGCAGTCACTCGCACACCTACTCAATAAATAGAATAGCCTAAACAAACAGAAGTAGCTTAGCAATTAATTAAAGTAGAACAAGTCAGCGTAAAGAGACGCAACTTAAGTAAAAACAATAACAAACCAACTCAAAAAAATCGTTTATTGCACTTGCGTTGTGTTTGCTACACGCTGTCGATCGATATGTAATTCAATGGCGGAAACCGGAAGTTCAAAAGTCAGGAAGTGTCCAGTTTTTATACTTTTTTATGCAATGACTTTTTATTTTATTTAGCAAAGAGGACGTCACGATACAGTTCTAACTATAAGAAACGATTTTAGCACAGGGTGGTACAGGTAAGGTAGGTAGGTATACACTACAGAGGGTGTAGGTACTGTAGGTAGTTTGGTAGGTACCTACCTAAGTATAATAAAGGATTATTTAAAGGTAATAAAACCTAGCACCCGGTTGGTCATCTGCATGTTCCAGTACTTTGTCTTATTAAAAAACGGAGTACTTACTAAATTGTCCCAAAATTACCACTTCAAGGAGGCTTTATTATTACAGCTTATTATACCGCTTTCACACTATGCTCATGCCGCTGCCGGCATTATTGCCGCGGACTTATTGCCACAGCAACATCGCCTTTATTCTCACTAGGAAGCTAGGGCATGGATTTGGGCCGGGAGACGGGACAGAGGCATGGCATGTTCATGTTCACACCATGCGCGTGCCCACTTCCTTGCCCAAGTCCCTGCCGACTGCGGCGTAGTGTGAACGCAACATTATAAATCCGCGCTATGAGCATAGCGGAAGCCGGCTCAGGAATGTTTTGACATGGACAACTGGTACCTGTATAGTACTAACGTTAATTTGACTTGACCCTACAACATGTAATTCAAGTCAAATTAACGTCACTGTCATGATCTCGCCCCCCTCTCTCTCTCGTACCTCCCTTGGCTCTTTCTCCAGGGCTGCCAGTTTAGCGCTTTCGCTAGATCTGGAGTTTTTTTTTTGTATTTCTGAACTATTTCAGGATGCAGACTGGAATAAATTTTTCAGTTTACCAAATTAAAGAAAGGTCAGCCTACTACATTTTTACGTAGGTAACCAGTATTATGTATGTCCCTATTTATGTACCTTTTCTGTTTCCTCTCAAAAATATTGAAAATTAAGTAAATTAGGTAGTAGTTATGTACTTGTATGAACTTACATTATAACAATAATGTTCCATGCAGAAACCAATTTGACCAGTTTTGGCAAAATGTTGGACTTCATATCTGGCAACACTGACTAACCCAATGTGACGACTAGAGCCGAACGAGCGATACTTGTTTGGCTTGGTCGGTCAATTTTATTGAATTTTCTTTCTAAATAAACAGTATTTCTTTAAATTATCCGCAGTTATACATGCGCTAATGACCAGAGCGTAATTCCAACATGGTCAGACCCCGGAAGACAGTCAAAATAAGTCAGAACAATGCTAACATGGAGACCAGTAGTAGTTCTGGCAGTGAGGTCTTTTCTGATGGAAGAAAGCGATTTCGGATCCTTTCGGCGTGGAAGACGTGTCTTGGAGGAATGTGCTTCTGCATCGCTGTGTTTATTGGCCTCCAGGGATACCTAGAAACTAGAGTCAACACTCCATTTGACAATAAAAAGGTAAATATTGAATATCTCTGTTATCAATCGACCCGGCGTAATTATGACCTTCCAATTTTGATATATCAACCAAATTGATTATATAGATTCAATATTATAAACACAGTATTTTTTTTTTATTTCTGGCCGTTCGAATTAAAATAGTTGTAAGGTATACATGTAATAATTCTCCGTTTATGTATGTTCAATATATATATTTGTGACATGACACTACGAAGCGTTCATGACGTAGCTTGCTTGGTCAATCTTCACCGATTATCTAAGTTAGGTGATGTCCTGTGTGGGTTAGTGGTGACTTAGTAACAACAATAGAATCCCATCCAAGTCTTTTGTGTAAACTATTATAAAATATTAATAATTTCAGATAGTCCATGAACGAATGATGGGTCCGTTCGTCCCGGAAAGGTTCTGGGGTACGTACCGGCCTGGAGTTTATTTAGGCCTGAAAAGCCGAGAGCCGAAGTCTCCAGTTTTTGGCATGATGTGGTATGAGATGAGTTTGAAATCTCATAAAGGTATTAGGTAAGTTTTCTTAGACAATATTTGATTGCTATATATTTACAGCTCAGTCGGTATTCGCTCTGCCTTCCGTGCTGTGGGTCGTGGGTTCGATCCCCACCGAGAACAAATATTTGTGTGTGGCAAACATAGTAGGTTCACTTGATTCTATGTCTAGGTGTTACTATGTATTATAAAGAACAAAAAAAAGTTATATAAATAAGTGGACATAGTTTTGCCTACTAGAACCAACCCACAAAAGTGAAATTGAGTTATATACACAGTCAATGTATATAACTGAAAAAAAAAATTGTGGGTTTTTTGGCCTGGTTTGCAAAACTACCTCCAAATATTCTATCAGCAATCTAGTTCCCATAGTACAAGCTTGCTTGGTTTGGGACTAGAGGGCGTTGTGTGTAATGTCAAGAATATTTATTAAAGAAAAAACAGACACCAATGTTTTTTTTGTTATTTTTTTATATCTCCTTTCTTGCAATCTGCCCACACAGGCAGCTAGAGTTTGATCAGCCCTTCAGTTCATAACTGGCATAGATGCCAAACACCCATTAGTGTCTCCATATTTATGTCTCATAGCATATAAAGCAGTCCTGGGGGGCTCTCTGCCTTAATCATTAGAATGTAGCTGGTGTTTGCTTCTGCTCTTTGGCTAATTCTTTGGGTGAAGATCTTAGGTGGTCGACATAGCTCAGAGGATTAGTAAGCTGAAGTGGCAGTGGGCCGGCGGTGTTTGCAGCAGAACTGACAATCGTTGGAGCAAATATACTCGAGTGGAGACCGCGTTTAGGCAAGCATAGTGTAGGACGCCCTCCGGCTAGGTGGGGCGACGATCTGAGACATGTAGCTGGCAAACACTGGATGAGCAGAGCCGAAGACCAGGCTCAGTGGTGCGTCTTAGGAGAGACCTACGTCCAGCAGTGGACCGATATAGGTTGATGATGATGATGATGAAGATCATAGCGCTTTGCATATGATTAAATTTTGTAAGTAATCTCCTGTTTCACTAACATCCAGACATGAATGTAAACAAGAAGATAATCTTCCATCATATGGCTGGCTCAGACACAACGGTGAGACGTTTGGAGAGCAGCTGATATTAGATCCTCCATACACGTTTCTCACATCGTTCATTAAGAACGCAGCGGCCACTGGCGCTACTCAGTGGACGGTCAGAGTTAATATAACCGCTGTAAGTTTAAATACTAATATTATAATAAACTAGGTGCCGCCCGCGACTTCGTTCGCGTCCCGCTGGATCTCGTTAATTTTTCGGGATAAAAAGTCGCTTATGTGTTAATCCAGGTCACGGATATATATATTCCAAGTTTCATCCAAATCGGATCAGTAGTTTTTACGTGAAAGAGTAACAAACATCCATCCATCCATACTTACAAACTTTCTCGTTTATATTATTAGTAGGATTAGTAGGATGGTAGAGTACCTGGATATTATCTAGATTAGTAACCGAATAAACTGACAAAGAAAATTACAGTACCCCACTTCCATTCCATACCACCAATATCCCGTCCCATGTCACTAATATCCCATCCCATACCACTAATATCCCATCCCATACCACTAATATTTTAAATGTCAAAGTTTCGATGTTCGGATGTTTGTGTTTAGATCACCCTGCAACTGTTGGTCTGATTTAGATGAAACTTATATATAGTTTGTAACCTGGATTGACACATAGGCTAATTTTTACGCTGGGAATTAAATAGGACTAAACGTGACGCGGACGAAGTAACGGGCGAAACCTAGTAATTAATAAGTTTAAAAAACTAGAAAAATCAACTGCAATTTGCCTACTAGTTTTGGTCAGGGATTAAAACATAATAATTGTTTTAATTTCAGGACAAACCAAAATGGCCTCTAATGCTACTATGGTATGGTGCATTAGACGAAAACGAAGGTCAATTGTGGACTGAAAAAGGGGCAATATTGGGACATACAACGGTACATAGAAATTTTAGGGTTCAATTCCATACTGTGCATGGTAAGTACTCATCTGTGACAGAGGCCGTGGGTTCGATCTCCACTGAGAACAAATATTATATAGTGTGTGTCAAAACATAGATGTTTGTTCTATGCCTGGGTGTTACTATGTATCATAAGTACGTAAGGTGCATTGGGGTAATTGCGAAAATGGGTATATTCCGAAAATCCATAAAATCTAGTAACATAATGCGATATTTTCCTGTTGGCAACATTTTTCTAGACGCCATCTTGATTGGCATCGCCGTGACAGTCCTATATATCCTCGTGCCAACAGGAAAATATCGCATTATGTTACTAGATTATATTGATTTTCGGAATATACCCATTTTCGCAATTACCCCAATGCACCTTATATACAAAAAATATAATTATAATCCTTCCTACTAATATTATAAACGTGAAAGTTTGTAAAGATGTATGTATGTTTGTTCCTCTTTCACGCGAAAACTACTGATCCGATTTGGATGAAACTTGGAATATATATTGTCCGTGACCTGGATTAGCACATAGGCTACTTTTTATCCCGGAAAATCAACGAGACGCGAACGAAGTCGCGGGCGGAAGCTAGTATACACTTAAGTATTCTACCAGCAATCTAGTTTTCTTAGTAAGTTGTGTAACATGTCGAGTGATACTATGTATTATAAGTATTAAGTATGTATTTACAAAAAACGTATATTAATATTCTATCAGCAATTTCGTTCCCATAGTACAAGCTTAGTTTGAGACTAGAGGGCATTATGTAAAATGTCCAAGAATATTTATTTTTACTTATTCATTCTCTCAACTGGGTTTGGGAAATTGGGAGTGATCTTATAACCTCTGTTCCAGGCAAGGTTCTCCATACATCACAAACAGAAGCCCATTTATCAGGGTTAAACCTCCTCCGAGACAAGGTTTACTCCATACTACAAGCTGAGCCTCATGCGGGCCTGGGGAGAATAGCAGTACTGGCTCCGGACCCTGAACTCAATGATCAGGTACCAATTGTTTTACTATAAACATTTTTTAACTAGCTGATACCCGCAACTTCGTACGCGTGCGTAACTTTCCACCAAAAAATATCTGTCAACCAGCATACGATGAACCTCGTGTCAAAGGCTGCTTTTGGTTTAGAGAGGTCAAGCTGTATCTAAGAATCCGCGTCTTTGATTTGAATAAGATATAGCCTATGTTTCAATCCGAAAAAAGGGCTTCCGAATGGTATAAGTTTCGTTGAAATTGGTCCAGTAGTTTAGGCGTGATGCGTGAACAAACAGACAAACTCGACTTTCGGAATCAGAATCGTTTATTTAGTAGATCTGCATATTTAGTTTATCCATATCTTTAATGTTAGTTTTTGGCTTTTTTATAGTTTTATAATAGTATAGATATATTTTATTACTCCCTTTGGACCCTTATATCTTTACAACCCCTTGACCGATCACGAGATCTCATCAGTTCGGGCGAACTACTAGTTATTGTAATGATTTCTACTTTACTTATAGCAAATAAATGATTGTCTATGTCTAAATATCGATTTTGCATTGCATTGCAGAATTCACAGGTGTCACAGCTCAGTTGGTATGAGTTCTGCCTTCCATGCTGTGGGTCGTGGGTTCAATCCCCACTAAGAACATACATTTTTATGTGGCAAACATAGATTTTTGTTCTATGTCTGGGTGTTACGGTGTATAAGTATTTATTTTCAAAAAAAGTATATTTATGTATTCTATATGTTTTATGTCTGGGTTTTACTATATATATGTATGTATTCACTAAAAAGTTATCTAAGTATTATATCAGCATTCTAGTTCCCATAGTACAAGCTTTGCTTAGTTTGGGACTAGAGGGCGTTGAGCGAAATGTCCATGAATATATTTTGTTCCCAGGGCAAGGAGGTGAATTTTGTACCGGTACAGATGCTAGTTGAGGCGCCATTTATCGTAGACATTGTTTACACATGCGAAGGCGCGCCACCAGCGTTGAAACAGGCGCAGTATGGAAAGGCATTGGAACAGGAGAGGTTAACATTTGACACGCGGTTCGAGGAAACATTTAATTTAAGTACTAAAGGGTGAGTGAGAAAGAACTATTGACAGAGTTAAAGGCTGGAGCAGGCCGGATGCGTATACGTAGACGTGTACGTATCACTGAGTTGTAATGTATGGAAAATGTGTAGTTCATAATCTAAACGTCCAAAAATCCCAACATTGACATTTATAATATTAGTGGGATGGGATGGGATAGTGTGATAATAATATTAGTGGTATATTAGTATTATAATATTAGTGGGCTAGTTAGTTTAAAATATTAGTGAGATAGTGTGATTATAATATTAGTAGAAAAGTGAGATTATAATATGAGTGGTATAGTTAGATCATAATATTAGTGGAATAGTGGGATTATAATATTAGTGGAATAGTGGGATTATAATATTAGTAGAATAATGGGATTAAAATATTAATGGGCTAGTTAGATTATAATATTAGTGGGATAGTCGGATTATAACATTAGTGGGACACTGTAATTTCCTTTGTGTATTTATTCTGTTACTAATCTAGATGTATTCCAGGTACTCACAGGAAGACATAGATATAGCAAAAGCCGGAATGTCTAACATGATAGGCGGTATTGGTTACTTCTACGGCGCTGGTCGGGTTCAATCCCAATACACGAAGGAACCAGTCCCGTACTGGCGAGCGCCTTTATATACAGCCGTCCCTAGCAGGTAAGGGTCATTTTAGCTGCAAGCTTAGTTAGGATCATTTTTGACCCCAATGTGGAAATGAATTTTAGGTTATATTTTAGACCCTAAGTTCAATTTTGTGTGTTTGATACTCTAAAAGTTTAGTGTGGCTCTTTTAAGGCGTATGTATAAGGCAGACAACCCTCTCGCTCGCACATTTCAACATTTTTGAAGATATAACATAACTAAATGTAATTATGTGAAATTGCGGAGCTTAAGGCTCGAGAGAATAACAATGCAAAGGTTCAGTAAAAATATCACATTGATCCAAACAAGTTTTCTTACCAAAAAATGTGCACTTTAATTTATCGCGTTGGTAAAAGGTTTTTGGTCGGAAAACTGTATTGTAGGAATTGTATTATTTTTACTTAGTTTTAGAATAATTGTCCTCAATAAAGATATAGAGTAAACTACCCTAATCTTGGCACCCCCACCAATTGTTGGCACTTCTCTGATTTATCCTATTTACTAGAAAAAAGCCAGACCTCACGATGTTTATTATTATGTTAAGTTGTTGTTTATATAACAACATCGTGAGGTCTGGCTTTTTCTTAGTAAATAGGATAAATCAGAGAAGTGCCAACAATTGGTCGGGGTGCCCAGATTAGGGTAGTTTACCCTATTTTTATTTAGTTTTAGAATAATTGTCCTCAATAAAGATATATTTATTTTTTTGGTAATGTTTAGAATCTTTTATCTTGGTATCTTATGATCGAAAATAACATATCACAATAAAAAATGTTTTAGACTACAATTATGTTCGTTTGTTGATCAGATCATTCTTCCCCCGTGGCTTCCTGTGGGACGAGGGTTTCCACAACCAGCTGATATCGCGCTGGCAGCCTGCAGTCACGGTCGACATCGCGGCGCATTGGCTCGACCTGCTCAATGTCGAGGGATGGATTCCGAGAGAACAGATCCTCGGTAATGTATATTATAATATTCTTGAACCACTACACGCAACGCCCTCTAGACCTAAACCCAGCACAGTAGATTTATTATTAAACTAGCTGATAAACCAAAATATTTAAAACTAGCGGACCGTCCCGGCTTCGCACGGGTATTTGACAAAAATTAAATTTTTAGGTATTTTTATACTGTATCTAAGAATCCACGTCTTTGATTTCAATAAAATATAGCCTATGTTTCAATATGGAAAAAGGGCTTCTGAATAGTATAAGTTTTGTTGAAATTGAATGAATGAATGAAAACGCTTTATTGTACATAAATAACACCGAAACATATTCCTATGATATAAACAAAACAGGTTGCATTAAATGTACAATGGGCGGCCTTAGGCGGCCTTATTGGTCCAGTAGTTAAGGCGTGATACGCGAACAAACAAACAGATAAACAGACAAACTTGATTTTCTGAAATAGAATTGTTTATTTAGTAGATCTGCATATTTAGTTTGTAGCGCCATCTATCTCGCTACATAAGAACTAAAATGAGAACTATCCTAGATCGCGCAAACGAAGTTATCACGGAGTTTGAACATAAGTAATACTACCGAATACCAGCCATTGGTCCTCGGACCCGGAGCCAAAGGTCGCTCGGCGTGGAAGATCTTCCCTTTTCGTAGGAGGACATCTATCCTACAATGTTCTCCTCAAGTTTATCCGTATCTTTAATTGTAGTTTTTGGCTTTTTACAGTTTTATAATAGTACTAGCCGTCGCCCGCGGCGTTGCTCGCATTCTTAATAGACCCTTTAGGGTGCGACTTTTAAAATTCCTTTCTTGGTGCACCCCTACACTATATAAGGATACTACCAAATGTGATACCTCTAGGACTTATAGTTTAGGCTGAGCGTTGATTGTCAGTCAGCTTCAATAGTTAACGATCTACTAGCTATCTATAAACCTCGGCCTGCCTTCATATTGCTATACCCTAAGCAGGGTCCATGAGACATATCTATTTACATCCACCACCAATGTAAAATTCACCTAAACCATGTGAAAGCAATAAATATATTGAGTATTGAGTTACTTGTTATACAAGAGTGCAAAGTTGCTTTTTAACCGCGTGTTCAATTTTGATGACCGAGCAAGCGAAGGATTCTAAAATTGAATCACGAGCGCACAGCGAGTGATTCAAAATTAGAATCCTGAGCGTTAGCGAGGGAAAAATCTTTGCACTCGAGTGCAACACGTAACTTTTCATTCCACCTCAGCGAGGAAATGACTAAATGCAAAAAAAAAAACGTTTACAATCACAAGATAGGTACTTTTATTTCAGTGAAAAAATGCCGCGTAAAGAACCGCGTACAAAGCAAATTGAAAAAAGAACACCAAGAAGGTTTCGAGTCTAGAGTTTTTAACAAATTAAAAAAAAGTTGTATGATATATTCGGCACCATAGAGGTAGCAGTAAATAGTTTTAATGTTTTTTTTAATTCACAAACTTAGTGCACACGATGTTCTAAATTCAATTTACTTTATCCTCTAGAGAATAAAAACGGCTTTTGCACTCAGATATTGAAGAGCAAAAATACTCTTTCCGAGATGGTGGGATGAAAAAGAGTTTTATATATTTAGATAGATTTACCCCAGTACATGAGTATTATGTACTCAGGTGCGGAAGCATTAGCGCGAGTGCCGAAGGAGTTTGTAGTGCAAAGTAACGCGGCCGCGAACCCACCGATGTTGTTACTGACCCTGGCCCGCACGGTGCGGCTGAACCCAGCTCTCTTCCAGCCGCACGGGCCGCATCGACACACACTCGCCGCTATGTGGCCTAGATTACAGGTTAAACCTTTCCTATTATACAAGGTGTAACATAATTACCCTATAAGCCCGAAGGGGATGTAATCAGACCGACCACCTGAGTGCTTGGACATGTGCAAGGGGTCAATAAATCGTAATTGAAAGTTTCATACAAAAATATAACTTTTATTATTTTAGTAATTTGCGACAACCCTAAGTGTTGGTTTACTATTTGCGTAAACGTACACATGCACGCACACCCAGGTACCCTCCTACCGCGTCGCACGCACACGCTAGCTGTGTGTAGGTACATTTTAAGTAAAAGTTACGAGCTCATTTCATGAATGAAAAAATTCGAAATCTCAAAAGTCGTAGAACAAACACTATTCGCCATGACCTGTATAATACCCCCCCATTCGGACTTATAGGGTTATTATGTTACACCGTGTATAATTTATTTATTTATTTATTTAATAAGGGTATCCATAAGTCCACCCTTTATAACAAATTTATAATTTTGTGCAATAAAGTATTAAATAAATAAATCCAACAGGGAAAACCCATATAAATACAATTTATAAAACTTAGGACTTGGGTCTAAGTGTTTTTTCATTATAGGATACCACAACATAATATTATAAACGTTTATAATATTATACACACTATATAATATTATAAACGGAAAAGTTTGTAAGGATGTATGTATGCATGTTTGTTACTCTTTCACGCAAAAACTACTGATCCGATTTGAATGATGCTTGGAATATATATTGTCCGTGACTTGAAGTAACACATAGGCTACTTTTTATCACGGAAAATCAACGGGATCCAACGGGACGCGAACGAAGTCGCGGGCACCAGCTAGTAAATAAATAAATTAACTAATCTCTGATTATCCATAGGCTTGGTACAACTGGTTCCAAACGACACAAAAGGGAGATGAACCCACGTCCTACAGGTGGCGCGGCCGAGAGGACGACGGACTACAACTCAACCCGAAGAGTCTTAGCTCTGGACTCGATGATTATCCTAGGTAACATAACATATTCTATATAACATAAGATATCCTAGATCACATAATATATCCTAGATAATATAACATATCCTGGATAACATAATATATCCTAAATAACGTAACATATCCTAGGTAACATAACATATTCTATAAACATATGATATCCTAGATAACATAATATATCCTAAATGACATAATATATCCTAGATAAAAATAACATATCCTAGTTAACATATTATTATATCCTAAGTAACATAATATATCCTAGATAACTTATTATATCCTAAATAACGTAACATATCCTAGGTAACATAACATATTCTATATAACATAAGATATCCTAGATCACATAATATATCCTAGATAATATAACATATCCTGGATAACATAATATATCCTAAATAATATAACATATCCTAGGTAACATAACATATTCTATATAACATAAGATATCCTAGATCACATAATATATCCTAGATAATATAACATATCCTGGATAACATAATATATCCTAAATAACGTAACATATCCTAGGTAACATAACATATTCTATATAACATAAGATATCCTAGATCACATAATATATCCTAGATAATATAACATATCCTGGATAACATAATATATCCTAAATAACGTAACATATCCTAGGTAACATAACATATTCTAGATAACATAATATATCCTAGATCACATAATATATCCTAGATAATATAACATATCCTGGATAACATAATATATCCTAAATAACGTAACATATCCTAGGTAACATAACATATTCTATATAACATAAGATATCCTAGATCACATAATATATCCTAGATAATATAACATATCCTGGATAACATAATATATCCTAAATAACGTAACATATCCTAGGTAACATAACATATTCTATATAACATAAGATATCCTAGATCACATAATATATCCTAGATAATATAACATATCCTGGATAACATAATATATCCTAAATAACGTAACATATCCTAGGTAACATAACATATTCTATATAACATAAGATATCCTAGATCACATAATATATCCTAGATAATATAACATATCCTGGATAACATAATATATCCTAAATGACATAACATATCCTGGATAACAACGATACTCGTAAAAGTTTTCATTTTTCAATAATGGTTAGAAAAAAAAACGAAATATTGCAAATTTTCAAACTTAAAACATTTTTTTAAACTTATTGGGCTCGTTTATTAATTATGTTAATTGTACTTGAATATATTATACTAGCAGCGCCTCGCGGTTTCACCCGCGTAATTCCCGTTCCCGTGGGAATTCCGGGATAAAATATAGCCTATGTTCATCAGGGATAATGTAGGATTCTAATGGTAAAAGAATTTTTTTAATCGGTCCAGTAGTTTCGGAGCCTATTCAATTCATACAAACAAACAAACAAACAAAAAATCAAACCTTTCCTCTTTATAATATTTGTATAGATGTAGTGTACAGTACTAAACACATGTTTCGCAGAGCATCGCATCCGTCTAACATAGAGCGGCACGTGGACTTGCGTTGCTGGATGTACGCAGCCGCCGACGCACTATCTACCATCGCTAATGTACTACACATTGATTCTACAAAGTGAGTATACATCAATAAATATTTATTTTGACAGGCGTCATGGCTCAGTCGGTAGTAGCTCTGCCTTCCGTGCTGTGGGTCGTGGGTTCGATCCCCACCGAGAACAAACATTTGTGTGTGGCAAACATAGATGTTTGCTCTGTGTCTGGGTGTTTCTATGTATTATGAACAAGTATGTATATACAAAAAAAAAAGTATATATGTATTCTATCAGCCATCCCTTTTAGCGATAAGGCCACCCATTGTATTGTATGTTATTTCCTGTTATGTAATTTCTCTTTATGTACAATAAATTGTTTATCTATCTATCGAATATCTAAACTTTGACATTTATAATATACTAGCGGCCCGCCCCGGCTTCGCACGGGTGCAATGCAGTGATGATGATGATGTATTATACATATAAACATTCCTCTTGAATCACTCTATCTATTAAAAAAAAACCGTTGCGTAGTTTTAAAGTATTTTTCGATAATTTAAACGTTTTTTTAACCGACTTCATTAAAGAAGGAGGTTCTCAATTCGGATGTTATTTTTTTTAATGTTTGTTACCTCAGAACTCCGTCATTTAAATAAATAAATAAATATTCACGGACATTTAACACAACACCTTCTAGTCCCAAACTAAGCAAAGCTTGTACTATGGGAACTAGATGGCTGATAGAATACATAATATATACTTTTATTTTTGTAAATACATATGTACTTATAATACATAGAAACACCCAGACACAGAACACACATCTATGTTTGCCACACACAAATGTTTGTTCTCGGTGGGGAATTATTTATGAAGCGATTCGAAAAATTTTGCTTTTCTGTGGTGTTTACGGTCAATAGAACAGTCCCAATGAACTGCTATCATCATCATCATTTGATGATGAATGCGTATCAAATTGAAGTCGGTTTTTCCAGTTTTTTAAACTTATAAACTGTTACAGGTATGAATCGGTTCGTGCTCAATTATCAGACGAAAAACTTCTAAACGAACTACACTGGTCCTCTCACACACAGACGTACGCGGATTATGGTACGAACAAACTTTGTCATATAAAATAATTAAAATTAATTTTATTCGGATACTAGCAGCGCCTCGCGGTTTCACCCGCGTAATTCCCGTTCCCGTGGGAATTCCGGGATAAAATATAGCCTATGTTCATCAGGGATAATGTAGGATTCTAATGGTAAAAGAATTTTTTTAATCGGTCCAGTAGTTTCGGAGCCTATTCAATTCATACAAACAAACAAACAAACAAAAAATCAAACCTTTCCTCTTTATAATATTTGTATAGATGTATAGATAAAGAACCCGTGATTTGGTGATCAATTCGGTTGTTGAAAAAGCAACCACTATTAAAGTCAAATTCAAATTATTTATTTCTCTCTTATGCTATTAGTACAAAAAAAATATAAATCCAGGTCCCTTCTCTCGGAAGAGTAAAGCAAATATATCAAGTATATGCTAGGTAGCCTAAATCTAACTAAAGCTATGTTATGATTTGAGAGCTGGTGCCCAAAATTGCTATTATGAAACTGTAAAAAAGGAAAAAACTAAAATAAAAGATACGGATAAACTAAATATGCAGATCTACTAGATAAACGATTGTGATACCAAAAATCGAGTTTATAAAAACCAAAAAACTTGTACTAATCCGCATTGGTACAAGTTTTTTGGTTAGAAAACTTGTTTGGATCAATGTGATATTTTTACTGAACCTTTGCATTGTTATTCTCTCGACCCTGAAGCTGTGGAATTTCACATAATTACATTTAGTTATATTATATCTTCAAAAATGTTGAAATGTGCGAGCGAGAGGGTTGTCTGCGTACATACGCCCTTAACCGTCGATTAATCGACGTTAAAGACCGAGTATGTTGAAACCGGGCCTTAACAATATTTTCGTACCACTTGCTCAAAAAAGTGACATTCTATGCCACAAAAAGCGAACATAACAATAGTCATTTTTAATCTGTTAAAAACAGGGAGAGAAAATTGTACTGGATTTCTTTCATCCTCTAGGGGGAGAAAGTGATTTAAATTTGGAATACAATTTATACTGAACTACATCTATGTTTACACCATTGAGTTTGTATACAAAGCATTATACATCTTTTTGAAAAAGGAATACGCATTTATTGTGCAGGCCGTATGAGCTTGATGCCTTTGCTTTTCCGACAAAAAAATATTAGTCTAGGAAAATGCCGCGTTTTTGTTTTCTTCAAATACATACACGTTAAGTTTATTTTAATTTATTTTTATAAATAAGTTAATGTTCTAAAATGCTAAGTATCTCATATTATTATTGTGTTAATTTTTTCGCAAATGGTACGAAAAGTAGAGTATTTTCCTCGGTGATAAAGCTGTCTTAGTCTTGGGTGAACTTAAATCCCTCGCTACTCTCAGGACTCGTCTTAAATCCCTCGCTTCGCTCGTGATTTCAGTTTTTAACACCCTCGCTACGCTCGGGAGTAAACTTCAAGTCCTTCGTTACGCTCGCGATTTAAATCGTCACCCGCGACAGAAGACACTGCTTTATCCCCTTGTATAATAATCTACTATTATATTATGACAGGTTTGCATTCAGAGGGAGTGAAGTTAGTTCGGCAACACGTGAAGTCACCTTCGGAAGGATCTAAAGTGGTCCGTAGTGTAACAGTCGCACCACAACCGAGACTTGTCACATCCGCATACGGTTAGTACCTTTTATATTAATATAATAGTACTTACTTAAAAATATCATTGAAGGAAAGGTATGAATGAATGAATGAATGAATGATTTATTTGCGTGAAGAGTGGTACATATTAGGTCTTAAATAAATTATTGATTCTCACACTTCGCCAGAGAAACCCAGCATGCAAAATTAAGATTACGCTTATGTTAATATAATTTAAATTTAAATATGGTGTAATAACAATAATCAATAAATTAGGTAAATAAAATAGGTAGTAGAAGGAAAGAGAGGAAGGGGAAGACCGCGTAAAAGCTATACGAGCCAGCTGAAGGAAAAGATCGCTGTCGTATCGTATAATGACGTCAAGGAAGCTGCACTGGAAAGGAACAAATGGCGAGAACTGCATAATTACACCGACAAGAGCTGAGCTCTTAAGTTAGAAGAAGAAGTACTGAAATATGTTTTTACTATTTATTTATTTTTACTATTAGGTTTTTTTTCATGAGAGAAAAGAAAAGCTTCGCTCACTCCGTGCTCACTTTGGATACGATTTCATCCGAATTTGATTCGTACGACTACGCACGACTGATACCGACCTTCCAAGGAGTATGGGAGCGCTCACACTGCATGCGATCAGTCGTACGTATACGTACGTTTACTTACGACGTCCGAATACAATCCGAACTAGTTGGGATTTATCACGCAGTCGTACTATTTGACGGAGAAAAACGTATTCAGTGTGAGCACTCAATTCGTACGAACATTACTCGTACGTTTACGTACGAACAAATTCGTGTACAAAGTGAGCACGGCCTAAATTATCATTACAGATTATTATTAATTATCACTTTACTACTTTTATTATTAAATCGAGTATTTATTAATTACAATTTTCTATTAATGTTGGTTACCCCAAAACTCTGACAAAATTTAATTTTTTTTCTATATGAATGTTCCGTATTGGTCCTATAAAAATTTAATTAAAATTGTTTCAGTGATTTCGCTTTTAAATAAGAATAACTGGAAAAAACACGTCATTCACGTACACGACATTGCGTATTTTGCGTTCCTTGTGTTTTTTCAGTGTTTACGATCAATAGAACAATACGGCTTATTCCACTAATCCCCGTTGGCAATCCTGTCAACAGGGATTAGTGAACTATTTGTTCAATAATCCCCATTACGTTAAAAATAAAATACTAATACCTTAACTACGATTTTAATATTTTAATAGTTTTTTTTTAATGTAAATATATTATGTAAATAATTATATAATAATTATTATTATTTTTAAGACTTGTTTTGTATAATTGTTATTCTATGCTATCGATTCGCTTGTTGCATTTTTCTAAACTAACCTAATTTGACAGCACTAAATTTATCCTTGTCGTTTCAGTTTATGTGAAAGGGACGGCAACATTTTTAGTGCTGTCAAATTAGGTTAGTTTAGAAAAATGCAACAAGCGAATCGATACCAATGTTTTTGTATGTTTTATTAATTTGATTTAGTACTATTATTCGATATTCTCTCTGTTACTCGCTCAATTTTTTTTTTTATACCATGCTGTCTTCGCCTGTAATTGTGGTGGCATTTAATCTAATATTTTTTAAACTTTATCTCTTAATTGTAATGATGTACACTATGTTAATGATCAATAAATAAATAAATTAAGAATCCTTCAATGAACTGCCATCATCATCATCTTATGATGAAGCCGTTAGCTGTATCAAATTGAAGTCGATTGTTCTTTTTTAAACTTATGAATTATTTACAGGTTACGTGTCACTATTTCCTCTGTTACTAAAAGTATTGGAGCCACACAGCGAGAAACTAGGAAAGATGCTTGAAACATTAGATAATCCGGACCTTATGTGGTCGCCTTATGGACTAAGGTAAGATCACAGCTGTGCTGTAGGTTCGATTTCCACTGAGAACTAAACAGTAAACATATTTGTGATGTATGTATATGTTTTGTTTGTGTTTGGGTGTTAGTATGTATAAGTATTTACAAAAAAAATATGTATACAAGTATTCTATCAGCAATCTAGTTCCTATAGTACAAGTTTGGTGGAGTTTGGGACTAAATGGCGTTGTGTGAAATGTCCATAAATATTCATTTATTTATTAATGATCATGTCAAGTTTATAATTATATATGTAATCTGATAATCTATGGGTTTTTTAGGTTTTTAAATTTTAGAAAAATACTTACATATATTTTTTTTAATAGGTATTTTAAATAAATAAAAAATTTTTCACGGACACTTAACACAACGCCTTCTAGTCCCAAACTAAGCAAAGCTTGTACGATGGAAACTAGATGGCTGATAGAATACATACATACATTTTTTTTGTAAATACATACTTATAATACATAGTAACATCCAGACACAGAACAAACATCTATGTTTGCCATACACAAATGTTTGTTCTCGGTGGGGATCGAACCCACGTCCCACAGCACGGAAGGCAGAGCTACTACCGACTGAGCCATGACGCCTGTCAAAATTTTAAATGAAAATATTAAAATTGAAATCAAGTCGAAATCTGTCCATCCAAAGGTTGTCTGGAAGAGATCGCTTATAGCGTAAGACACATTGTGCCTCATAATTTTACTTATTTCTCTTTTATTGTTTTTTTTTTCTTTTGTAATAGATACTTATACATTTTTTAAGGCGATACGTAATGTCAGACAACCCTCTCGCTCGCACATTTCAACATTTTTGAAGATATAATACAACTAAATGTAATTATGTGAAATTGCAGAGCTTCAGGGTCGAGAGAATAACGATGCAAAGGTTCAGTAAAAATATCACATTGATCCAAACAAGTTTTCCGACCAAAAAAACTTGTAACAATGCGACAAATTAAAGTGCACATTTTTTGGTTAGATCACTATCAAAATCTTCGCCATTCTACATGAGGCGCAACACGGAGCACGACCCGCCGTACTGGCGCGGGCAAGTGTGGGTGAACATCAACTATCTCGCTCTAGCGGCGCTGCGGCACTACTCGCACGCGAACACCGAACATTCCCGACGGGCGGCGGAGTTGCACGACAAGCTGAGACAAAATATCGTTCGTAAGTATTCTTTTACACGGCATTTGAGACAATTTTCAAGTGGTATTTTGTCATTTTTACAGTGGTATTTTCTTCATTCTAGAAATGTCAAAGTCAAAGTCTTAGTCAAAAATCTTTTATTCAATAAAATCTCACTGATCACTTTGAATCGTCATTACGTTTTGTATGATTAGGTATGATTACATTTTTTTTTATTGGATGAGTTGGAGCTAGTTCGTCCCAAGCTTGTTTGTCTTCTAAATAATCAGATAATGATAAATGATATTTTGTCATTTTTAAATAGGGGTTTTCTTCAGTCTTTAAGTGGTATTTTGTCATTTTCACAATAAGGATCCGGATTCTTGGTATTTTACAGAATAGTAGAATCATCCCTACGAAATAGGGCTGAATGGTAAAAGTTTCATTTAAATTGGTCCAGTACTTAAGGAGTGGTTCGCGATCAAACAAACAAACGAACTCCATTTTCGGAATAAATTTCGTTTATTTAGTAGATCTGCATATTTAGTTTATCTATATCTTTAACTTTAGTTTTTGGCTTTTTTACAGTTTTATAATAGTACTAGCCGTCGCCCGCGGCGTTGCTCGCGTTCTAGACCCTTTAGGGTGCGACTTTTCAAAATTCCTTTCTTAGTGCACCCCTACACTATATAAGGATACTACCCTCCAAATGTCATACCTCTAGGACTTATGGTTTAGGCTGTGCGTTGATTATCAGTCGGCTTCAAAAGAGTTTTATATAATTGTATAAAAAAATATTTATATTTTGTTCACAGATACAGTTTTATCTGAATACAAACGCACGGGTTACTTCTGGGAACAGTATTCAGATTCCGATGGCAAAGGCTCTGGATGTAGACCCTTCACAGGATGGACTGCCTTAGTTGTTCTAATTATGGCTGAGGACTATTAGATCAATTAGAATGCAAGTTTGATCCTAGCAGAATACAAGTTTGATCCTATCAGGGTCCAAGATAATTCTTATCTGAATACAAGTTTGATCCTAGCCGAATACAAGTTTGATCGTAGCCGAATACAAGTTTGATCCTATCTGAATACAAGTTTAGTCCTATCAGGATACGAATTTGATCCTAGAAGAATACAATTTTTATTCTAGCCGAATACAAGTTTGATCCTAGCAGAATACAAGTTTGATCCTAGCAGAATACAAGTTTGATCCTATCTGAATACAAGTTTGATCCTAGCCGAATACAAGTTTGATTCTATCTGAATACAAGTTTGATCCTAGCCGAATACAAGTTTGATCCTATCTGAATACAAGTTTGATCGTAGCCGAATACAAGTTTGATCCTATCTGAATACAAGTTTAGTCCTATCAGGATACGAATTTGATCCTAGAAGAATACAAGTTTGATCCTATCTGAATACAAGTTTAGTCCAATCAGGATACGAATTTGATCCTAGAAGAATACAAGTTTGATCCTAGAAGAATACAACTTTGATTCTATCAGAATACTATTTTGATTCTAGCCGAATACAAGTTTGATCCTAGCATACAAGTTTGATCCTAGAAGAATACAACTTTGATCCTAGAAGAATACAAGTTTGATCCCATCGCAATCTAAGTTAGATCTTATTAGGATACAAGTTTGATCCTAGCAGAATACAAGTTTGATCCTATCAGGATCCAAGTTTTATCTAAGCAGAATATCTAGTTATTGGTTGATTATAACAAAACTTTAGGATTATAGAAAATTCTACCAGAGAGATAGATAACTTTATCAAAGTGATAGTTAGCTCAATCAGAATGGTAGGTAGTTAATTATATCTAAATACTGTTTGATCCTAGCAGAAAAGATTCAAATAACAAACAGGCATTTATAACATTAGTAGGATTATTATATACCTATGCTGCTGAAACGTGGACACTGACAGTAGGGCCGGTCCACAAGCTGAAAGTCGCTCAGCGAGCTATGGAGAGAGCTATGCTCGGAGTTTCTTTAAAAGATAAAATCCGAAATGAGGTTATCCGACAAAGAACTAAGGTGGTCGACATAGCTCAGAGGATTAGTAAGCTGAAGTGGCAGTGGGCCGGCCATGTTTGCCGTAGAACCGACAATCGTTGGAGCAAACGAATACTTGAGTGGAGACCGCGTTTAGGCAAGCGTAGTGTAGGACGCCCTCCGGCAAGATGGGGCGACGATCTGAGACATGTAGCTGGCAAACAATGGATGAGAAGAGCCGAAGACCGGGCTCAGTGGCGCGTCTTGGGAGAGACCTACGTCCAGCAGTGGACTGAAATAGGTTGATGATGATGATGATGAGGATTATTATTCCGCTACTGTCCCACTGTAGGACAAAGGCCTACTAGTTGGAAAGGGTAATAAATAAATTTTAATTTTAATAACGCTCTCAGTTTGTTGGTACTTACCCCTCCGTTAGCTGTCTTGCCAGAAGCAAAATTCCGTTAATAACTAAATATGTTATAAAAAATGGCATATATTGGTATCAATTCTGTTGTTGCATACAAAAATAACCTAATTGAATTGCTTCTGTCCATCCAAAGGTTGGAAGAGAACGCTTATAGCGATAAGACCGCCCATTGTACTTCATTCTTAAAACTTATTTCTCTTTTATTGATTTTCTTATTTTCTTGGTGTGCAATAATCTATCTATCTATCTAATTTGCCAGCACTATGTGGCCGTCCCTTTCTCATAGAGTGAAATGACAAGGACGTCTATAATATAAGAGCTGTCAAATTACGTTAATTTATAAAAATGCACCAAAAGAATCGATACAATTATGTTTCTGCTCACAATTCGAATCGTGGGATAAAATATGTCTAGGATTATTAAAGCGCCATCTAGTATTCAAAATATGAAAAGTAGTTTTGCTAGACTATAATAGTAGGTGCGAAATAACACCGCAATACAGGTCATTCACCCACCTTCACCAAATGTCGCAAAATTCAATTTATGAATGGCTAATTCTGTCGCTTTCCATACAAACCTGTCGCTAAGACGGTAATCGCTCGAATCTCGTAATACTGTTTGTTTACCATGCATAAATTGAATTTTACGACATCGAGGTGAAGGTGGGTGAATGACCTGTATTGCGGTGTTATTTGGCACCTACTACAGGCAATGTTGTGATAGCCAGTAGGTTGTTACGTAATTTTAAGGTGTTTTGAAAATTGTAGAATGCAGTTTTGTGCAGGGTGTAAAATTCAACTCGATTTTGGGTGGAAAAAATCTAAATTGTTGATCAATATGAACAACTTCCGGAGACGAACCAAGGCCCAAGACATAGAAGATCTAATTATGGTAACCTAGCTGGTGCCTGCGACTTCGTCAACGCAGGATTAGAAGTGCAATTTTCTATGGGAAATGTTCTATTTATTTCTGAAGAGTTTGCGTCCCGTTAATTTTCCGGGATAAATGTGTTAATCACGGACATGTGGATGTAGTTTTTTCGGCACTAACGAGTAGGCTAAGATGAAACTACTAACGCAAATAAAATGTAACTCTAATGGGCGAATACTCAAGCGCCACTAAAACCCCACTCAATTTAAGTTCCGCTTAAATTTTTGCCATCTCTTACAAATCAGTAATGTCAAACAGAGGCAGAGAAATTTTAAGTGGTGCTCAAATTTGAATGACTTTTGAGTATTCCAGCCTAAGACGTGGAAATAAAAAGTACTAAATAAATAAAAATGTATGTTTGAACCGTAAAAAGGCGTTTTGTATGAAACGGTTGTTTTCGAAAAGTTGTTTAGATTGATGAGTTTGAGATTGTGTTGGCTGGCAGACAATGCTTTCAGCATTAAGTCCACCCTATGTAACAAATTTATATTTTTGCGCAATAAAGTAATTAAAATAAATGAGTTTTTGGGAGTGGTCTAATAGCACACTGTACTATGATCAAAATTAAAAAAAATATGAATTGGATTGCGTGTTGGATGTCGAATAGACGAAATGTATTTTTTATTTAATTAAAGTTTCCAGAGTTGTGTATGTATATTTTGTAAATATAAATTATGAGAAATAAAATGGTTTATTAATCGAGTTCACTGTTTTTAAATCGAAGCAAGCAAGCAAGCAAGCTTCGTATGAGTTAGTGGCCAACTCTGTTGACGGAGTTTTTAGGCCGCCTTAAGGCCTCCGTCATGGCTTAATGACTGCTGGAGCCGGGACCGACGGATCTAGCAGCATTAGGATTCTTCGTGATATGACTTCGTCGGAAAAGTGGATACTACATCCGTACCTATTTCTACTACGAAACAGCGATGACATCTAGTCCCAAACTAAGTAAAGCTTGTACTATGGGAACTAGACTACTGATAGAATACTTATAAACATTTTTTTGTTAATACATACTTATACATAGTAACACCCAGACAGAACAAAGATCTATGTTTGCCACACAAATGTTTGTTCTCGGTCGGGATCGAACCCACGGCTCACACACAACACGGAAGGCAAAGCTACTACCGAGCTTGTGATCCTGGTACTTTGAATTGATTCATGTATTCACCCACCTTTACCACGATGTCGTACAATTCAATTTATGAATGGCTAATTCTGTTGCTTTCCATACAAACCTGTCGCTAAGACGGTAATCGCTCGAATCTCGTAGTACTGTTTGTTTACCATACATAAATTGAATTTTGCGACATCGTGGTGAAGGTGGGTGAATGACCTATATTGCGGTCTTATTTGGACCTAGTATAGTAGCATATTTTTAGATTTTCATTACTTCAAAGGGAAGAGATGAACGACCACCAATCCTGCTTAATATTATAAACGCGAAAGTTTGTATGGATGGATGGATGTTTGTTACTATTAAACGTAAAAACTACTGATCCGATTTGGATGAAACTTGGAATATATATTGCCCGTGACCTGGATTAACACATAGGCTACTATCCCGGAAAATCAACGGGATCCAACGAGACGCGAACGAAGTCGCGGGCGGAATCTAGTCTGTCATAAAAATGTTAAAGATTTGATGCAAAAAAATAATATAAACCATTTTAATAAAAAAATGTATTAATATAAATTAACCATTATTTCTAGTAAACAATAATTTATTACACCTAAGCTAAGATTTTGCTCTTGTTACGCAGAGCGGTGTACGCGACCAGGATCGAGAGTAGAGTGGCTAGTACCTCGGTGTTCACCCAGGGGCCGGAGTAGCCTGGAACAAAATCACCATTTATAATAGTACTATTTCATTTTAAGATAGTGACAGGCAGAATAATAAGTAGTATAAATAAATAATAGTATTCAAATTAAGAAGAGATTCTTAGTAAGACAGGAAATGGTATTGATTCTCTTATTGCATTTTTGTATACTAACGTAATTTGAAAGCTTTAAAAATGTTGCCGTCACAAAAGGATACTACCCTCCAAATTTCATACCTCGAGGACTTATAGTCAAGGCTGTGCGTTCATTGTCAGTCAGGTTCAAAAGAGTTTTATATTTCTAGTGTAAGACCTTTTTAAACAAACAAACAATGAGCAGGACTAATATACAAGTTGTAAGCAATACTTACTGCCAGGATGGTTGAGTTGGATAGCCAGTAACGGTGCAACAGTAGCGGCGGAATCAGCACGACGCGCGCGGCGGAGCGACGCCCAGCCTTCCTCATCCAGGATGTGGATCTCGTGGATACCGGAGCGGGCCTTTGCGGGCTCTTCTATCCAGGACACCTTTGATGGGAAATAATGGTGTAATTAACGGATCATAATTAAATCATTCAAATGATTAAACCATTTTAGATGTCATCTTAAATAATATCTAATTTTAATTCATCGTGTGGGAATGAGATCAGCACTGACGTCCCGCATCGGGGTGTATTGTGCATTGTCCCCCTGGGACCTCACCCCAACCAGCACAACTCCTTATCTAACAGAGAAGGACTCTGGGTTGATGGCAGCAATATTCCAGCATCCCCAATGGTGTAATCAATGGTCCTAATGGGACAAATTGGTGCCAATTGTACCATTAATGGTGCTGTCTAATGGTACAAGTGGTCCGGTGGCCATAAGGCAGCTTGTAATTTCTAATCAGATAATGCAGTCGGCTGTGTATAGTCTGACCGAATGAAAGCAAGTGACGGATGGCGAGGGGCTAGGCCGATGGGAGATGAGATGGAACTTTACCCCTTGTACTGTGTCATGTCAGTACATCAATATGGACACAATGGAGAAGACATCTCATCTGCGAAGCTCTTCCCTACCCTACGGAAATGCAATCGATATCTTCACAGAGTTGTGCGTGTTTTATTCTGAATGTTTTGCAGTGGAAACGTACGGTTAGATGATGAAACAGATTCTAACTGGAGTAGAGGTAAGTGTTACGAGATAGGTTACCTGGTACTTGTTTTCACCAACTCTGGCAGCAGTAACGGGTTTTCCAGCTACCTCCGCGTACAGCGCGTAGTTCTCAGGCAGAGGATTATCACATTTCAGCGTAAATTCAGTGATGTATGCTATTTGTGTCACGATTGTCGCATCTAGACTTGTGAAGAACGATGCTTCGGCTTTTGGGTTCTGGCAGCTCTCGGCCACGCAGCCACTGATCAAAGCCAGTGAGAACAGCGAGAGTACAGCTTTTGTGACCATTTTTGATGTGTATTGTGACTTAGAAGTGCTATTTTAATTTACAAATTATTATTTTGGAAGTCCACAAAAATCACCTTCACTCCTTGCCTGCCTGATTCCACGTATTTGTTGGTGACGTTCGGTAACTTATTCTGTTGACGAATGTATGTTGACTATGTATGTAAATGTATTTATGAATATTCTTTTTGTTTGTGGTTTGATAATAGTTTACTATAATCAAAAAAGAATGAAAAATTATATATTTAAAAGAAGCTTTTAAAGTCACTTATTGGTTGTCTGATCAAATTAAATATGACAGCTCACACATAACGTAAAAAGCACTCAAAACGCACTTTTAAACGTCAGCGATGACGTGTGGCCAAAATGCCAATTATAAAAATGCGTTCACAATTTCGACATTACCAATGCGTTCACACTAATATTACAGAATAACTTACGCAACATTTTTGTTTTTGGAAGAATGAGACTTAAAACAAAAATAAGCTTCATCCCATACTGTATGTACATATTTGTGTTGTATATTCAAAATTCACCTTGTTATAATGCACATTCACTCTTCCCATTCACCCGATACTTACGGCCAATATATTACGTATATCGGAACGTAGTTATAATACAAATAATTTCAGTATATCATACTCACACAGATAGCTGCCCATTATTAGATCTCTTTTTCATTTAGTACAGCTAAACAGCTGTTAACGTTTAATCAGCTGTATTTGACATTTGACCTCTGTGACATGACAGCTGATTATTTGTTTTGATTGTGATACTTCGAGTCTGCTTCACTGCATATTGTAATTTTATTGCAAAATGACTGTAAAACCACGGATTCAACCTGCAGACGCTGATGAGGATCCAGTGGAAAATATGCTGAAGAAAACCGGATGTATAGAATTGCATTATAAAGTTCAGGTAAGTATCCACCCCATACTTTAGTAAAAAGGGAGGTTAGATAATAGAATAATAATAAGATACAAGATGTTTATTTGCATAAATAAACATTTGAGTTTTTAAGTGTTACAATTTGGTCTTCTATGTAGGATAATATATATGTAATATCCGTTAGATATGCATCTCTATGTTGATCCACCTCTAGACTTCCTGTTTAAAGTTCCTTCCAGAAGTCTCTTAAATAACCCTCCTCTAGGAGATTACTGTGGGTGGTATATAGGTAGTTAGGTACCTAACCTATCCATAGACAAAGTATGTATATACTTACCTTCACCCTGCTGTCTCTAGGTAGAATAGTGGGTTTACCGATTAATATATTGTTGAATACAAACAGCTATGCAATACTTATAACATACTCGTAGTAACAATTTTTTTATCTTATTTAATCCGATTCGAAGGACTATCTTTTTTATATCCGGCTCGAAGGCCCACGATATATTTTTAAATCACTTTTTATACATTGTTACAGGAATGCATAGCAACAACCAAAGATTGGAGAAAATGCCAAACGGAAGTAAACGACTTCAAGGATTGTATAAATAAGCACAAACAGGATGAAACCCTGAAATTAAATAGATAAATTGCCAACTTTTACCTAATATGTATTACTTTATGGTACCTACACTACCTACCCATTACTAATAGAACTAGCTTCCGCCCGCGACTTCGTCCGCGTCCCGTTTGATCCTGCAGATTTTTCGGGATAAAGCCTATGTGTTATGTTAATCCAGGTTACGAACTATATATATTCCAAGTTTCATCCAAATCAGACCAGCAGTTGCAGCGTGATTGAAACAAACATTTAGGCCTGTATGCTGATTTACTGCCCAATACTATGTATTATAAGTATGTATTTACAAAAAAAAAGTATATAAGTATTATATCAGCAATCTAGTTTCCATAGTACAAGCTCTGCTTAGTTTGGGACTAGAGAGCGTTGTGTGTAATGTCCAAGAATATTTATTTATTTATTTAATAGATTTTTGTAAGATAATCTCTATGTACTCAAATCTAGTAGATTGAGTACCTACCTAGCTGTAGGTTCCACTAAAAACATTCACAAGAAAACTTTCACAACACGCAACATGCACAAGGTTTGGCGGTGGAAACGCAAATTGATAATATCTTCACAGAGTTTTTTTTGGTGGAAACGTACAGTGGATAGAGTTGGATCATGTTCATGTTGGATGCGGCCGGCGATGGCGGGCGGTGGTCGGACTGAACTAGTCTGAAGTTATTTTCAGACCAACAACCAACCCCGTGTGTATTGTTTTTTGTTTGTTGTTGATGTTAATTTGACCGTCTGTCTGTATTTCCATCGTTCCCGACAGAATTCGTTTTGACAGGTTACGTGACTCGTTGCACCATTGTCAACATACCAATTGTCAAGAACTTCATTGGTTGTCACTGATTCGTTGGTCTCAACTTGCATTAGTGTCAGGTTTAAGTTTTTATTAGTTTCGCTTGTCGATGGTTTAGGTTCTTTGGCAGGTTTCCCATCCGAAATCCACTTGCGACATTGTTTGACTTTATGCCCAAAAACTTTGCAATACCCGCATTTCTTTTTAGCTTTATTTGTCGAATTCTGCACGACTAACGCTTGCTCCTCAGAGTGCTCGTTGTCTTTGTTCGTCAAAGATCTCTCATAACTACATATTTGTGCTGTCAAATTTTCAATGCTACGTTCATTTTTTGGCATAAGCATCCAGCTTGACTTGAATGGGAAGTAACTATCGTCGGGTAGCGTTTCTATAATCTTACATATGAGTAAAATCTCAGGAAGTTCATATTTCGCTTTATCCTTTTGTAGTTCAACCTTTAATTCGTGCCATATATTTTTCAGCTTAGATATGTGCATAGACATTTAGACATGTCATGTAAAGGATCTTTTCGATAGCTAAAGAAACTGTAACACAGGTTATAGCTTTTGTCTTCAGATGTGCCATCAAATAGGGTGTGTAGTTCATCCCAAATCTGTTTCGCACTAGTCAATCTCATAACTTTCTGTAGAGTAACATCTGACATATTAGCCATTAAAATGAGCATCGCTGCACTATCCGTTTTATTATAGTCTTGTAAAGCTTTTTCATAAGTAGCAATCACAGCCGGTGTTGCTGTTGACTCTGGTGTGCAAGGTGGCTTTAGATTTCCATTGACAGCATCCAGCCCTCCAGGCATACCTCTCAGTAGCAACAGTACCTTGCATCGCCATGTCGCCCAATTTTCTTTTCCATCCAATTTACCAATATCAATTTTGCAGCTTGTTGACGAAGTTGACATTTTGACAGGTATTATTAGATTTTGTTTTGAAAATTGTTGCTAATTATTTCTTGTAAAACTTACAACTCACAACATCAGTGTAGGTAAACTATTTTTCTTTACCTACTCATAACGAATAATTACAAAAAATACCGAGCTCTGCTACCATGTTAAAGTAGGCAAAAGGATCGAGTTCAAAGTTATATTTTTTTAGTAGTTTTTGGTACATGACATTTATCACACACTGACATTATCATTTTTAATTTTTCTTCATAAGTTTAGTAAAACCTCCTCATCAGAATTAATATAGTCACATTATCTATCGAACTTAAGTGTAAAACATACGAAAACTCAATCGTATTTCTATATAGCTTGGGTAAGAAAAAATTTAATGCGGCAACACAGATTTTTTTTGTAAACATGTCGGAAAAGAAAAAAATTGAAAAATAAACAAAGAAAAAAAAAGCAGAAATCAGCAGAAATAGACAGACTGCTACAATTTTTCAGGTTATTTTTAATAAAAATGTTTAGAAAACTAAAAATAACATACATCTCGACAATTTGTTCCAACTACTCCACCAGGATCGCGATCGACGCCAGCCTGAAAGAACAATTCGACTCGAAGCTGTACAAACCACGCAACCACCCGGGAACAAACCGCGTCAAAATAGCTAGTGTCCCTCCCGATATTCAAAAATCTATAAAAATTATACTTGAAGACTCTGGAGCCAAATCTTTGCATCAGGAAAGCGTGAAACTCAATAACTACCTCCACTCAAGACTGCTACCACCGGAGGAAACTGAAATAGATATAAAAGCAGCAAAATTTCACAATAAAATTTCAAAGAAAATTCTGTCGAAAGTTACTGAATTATCGGAACGAGAGGCAGAGGAATACGATAATAAGATTAAAAATAAAGTTTTCAATGCGTTGAAGAACTCTGTCTACCGTTGGGGTAGTATAGACTACGACAAAGCCACAAGTTTGCAGTACTTAGCGGCAAGAGCTGCGCCGGAATACGCTGTTTTGGTCCGAATACTTGACGAAATACATAAATTTCTACCCGATTACAAACCCAGGAGTTTCTTTGACTTCGGCTCTGGTGTAGGCACAGGCACTTGGGCCGTCAACACTTACTGGAAGAAGGAGATCTTTGAGTACTTCTGCGTAGACACATCACAGCACATGCACGACTTAGCTAGACTTATAATTTGCAATGGACGAGACAATGTTGAAATGCCACTAAAAGCCTACTATCAAAGACAATTCCTTCCTGCCTCTGCAGATCTAAAATATAGCATAGTATTATCAGCGTTCTCATTATTTGAACTTCCGACCATGAAATCAAGATTAGAAACGATACAGAAACTTTGGAACAAAACTGAGGACTTTCTTATAATCGTTGAACAAGGCTCTAACGCTGGCTTTCAAATCGTTAACGAGGCTAGAGAATTTGTACTTAACACAGCCAAGAGTAATGGTTATGCCTTTTCCCCGTGTCCTAGCGATAATGTCTGTCCAAGGTATATGGAACATGAAACTCCATGCAACTTTCTAATGAAGTACGAATCATTACCGTTTCCATCTAAGATGGAAGTAGCCGCTGAATTATTTTCTTATGTAATTTTAAGAAAAGGTGAACGACCGGCAGGTGACCCTCAATGGCCTAGAATAGTCCGAGCACCTATAGTTCGTTCCGGTCACACAATATGTAAGTTGTGTACCGCCAAAGGTGAACTAGAAGAAGTTATATTCTCTAAATCTAAATACGATCAAACTACATATCGGTGTGCGAGATCTTGTAATTGGGGTGATCGTCTGCCTGTAAAATAAAGTTTTAATACTTATTTGTCTTTATTTTTCATTTAAATGTCTCCTTTCTCAAACCTTTTCACCTTTGATTAATTATATGTTATGTAAGTTTATCCATATTAATAAGATTAAATTATGAAAGTGGTTTATTAATATCTTTGAAACTAAACTCAATATTTACTAAAGCTCATAAATATTATTATCAACTAATATTAAATGTTGTGCTGTCTCTTGTTTTAGATCAATCTAATTGTCAAAATTTTGGTTGTACCTCCCTTTGTACACTGACCATATTCTTATCCGCACTCCCCTCTTGTTTATGACTCTAGCATCAGCGAACTCGACACTGGCAGAATTGTGACAACTAGCCACAAAAGCCACAAACCAAGAAGTTGAAGTTGAAGTTGAAGTCTTTATTTTGTATTATCTGACCTACGCAAACTAACATTTGGTACTTACATTGTAAGTACCTACATAGTAAGGTCCTGATTATCTAAGTTAGGCGACGCTCTGCGCTGTCACTATTTGGATGGGCGACTGTTGTGGCATTTACAAGTAAGCGTTTCCGTGCTTCGAAGGGCACGTTTAACTGTCGGTCCCAGCTCTAGCAGTCGTTAAGGCGGCCTAAAAACTCCATAACCAGAGTTGGCCACTAACTCGTACGAGCTTCTTGCTTGCTGCTACACGTGAGCCCTGTTCAGAGGAAAGCTAGGAAGCCATTGGTAAATGCCTATGTAAATGATAACAGTAGGTAGGTATTAGGCCGTGCTCACTTTGGACACGAATTTGTTCGTACGTAAACGTACGAGTAATGTTCGTACGAATTGAGTGCTCACACTGAATACGTTTTTCTCCGTCAAATAGGCAGTTCGGATTGTATTCGGACGTCGTAAGTAAACGTACGTATACGTACGACTGATCGCATGCAGTGTGAGCGCTCCCATAGTCATTGGAAGGTCGGAATCATTCGTGCGTAGTCGTACGAATCAAATTCGGATGAAATCGTATCCAAAGTGAGCACGGCTTTAAGCTTTGGTCTCGCGATCGTAGCGCACAACGCTGCGGTATGCGGCTCAACGCAGAGTACCGCGATTGCTCTTCGCCGCTGACGCAGACTACGACGGAACAAGAGACCATACTAGACTTTCCATAATAATTATTGTGTCCGGCGCGAGACCAAGGCTTTAGCTGATGGGTTAGGCACAGTAAGATAGAGGTAGTACCTTTAAAAACTTAGAAATAAAACAACAGGTTAAATTGAAACATGTTTTAATATAATTTCTGCTTCAAATATGTACACTCGGGTCAGCAACCTCACTCTAATCTAGACAAATAAAAAATACATCTTTACACTAATATGGAACATTGTTATAACATAACATATACATAGGTAGTTTTTATTTTATTAGTTGATACTATTAAAAAGCCAAAATCAGGAACATATAGGTACTGTTTATATTATATTAGGTATTCTTAGTTCATTATTGAATTAATAGAATGTAGGGAGGTTGAACAGTTGAACTCTTTTAGGGCATGTTTTATGTGCAATGTGAACTTTTATGAATGTTATTTTTTTTTTCAATTATATAAACTAAGATCTGTCCGTCGGGAACTGTCCGTCTCCGGCAAAAGACCTAGAAGGAGACCAAAACAAAAATGGACAGACGTGTTAGACCGCGACATGAAGGAATGCAATGTCTCCGATGACGACGTCATGGTTAAGGCGAAGTGGAGGAATAATGTGAGGAAGGCTGACCCCACCACTGTGTGGGACCAATAGTCGGGAAGAGAGAGAATTATAAAAACGAAATGTCACAAAGTACAGCACACATGAATATGTTTATAGAGTCCTTTTCATGAAAGAAGTCCCGCGGAAATTTCCGGAACTAAAGTTTAAAACTAAATTTTAAATTAGTTGTCAGGTGCTGTTAATGTGTTCGGATGCTAGTGCGTTTTTATTTGGTGTCGGTGATCAGTCTTGTTTTCAATGCCTAAAGTTGTTAAAAGTGCTGCCCGAGAAATAATACTTAAGGTCGACTACAGCGCCGCGTCTGCGGGACTTCTTTCATGGAAAGGACTCTAGAAGATCATCTGTTCAGCCCCTACTATAAACGATATCATGTTGAAAACTTATTTACACATATTATTATGTAGTTGCATTCATTGTGTTTTTATAATAATGCTAAATAGTTGAAAGCAATCAATAAATGGTGTATCAGTTGTAATTTTCTTTGTTAATAAACTCTACTTCAATAGGTAGGTAAGGTAAGGAATATTTTCAAGTGTTATGTTAAAACAATGTTACTCAGATAAAAAAATATAAAATGTTCCAATTTGTAGTAATGGCAACACACAAATTTTACAATTTCTGACCGTTTGCTGACATATCGACGTCCCCACCGAATAAACACGTCATATTTCTGCATTTTTTTTTCTTTTCGAATTTTTTGAACCTAAAAACATTTACTAATTTTTTTTCATACATTTATTTAAATACTATTTGTTTTAAAACATAAAGTAAATATGTACTCATTTAGCATAAACGCTGCGTGCATTCTTACCTTGTAATATTATTCGTGAGTTTTTTAGAAACCAACTCTATTGTAAATTTAGAAAACAAAATCAACATACAAGAATATCTAATGAATTAACTCAAATTGCTAGCATAGCTTATTTTAGGTATTCATTAACTGAACTAGGAGCAAGATGGCCACGATTTGTCTTATAACCGTATAGCAAAATCTAAATACACGCAATAAAATGTCCGTCGAATAAACGCGTAATGTAATTTTTTCACTAGAATAACAATTATATAGGGTTTTCTAACAGCAATCTAGTTTCCACAGTACAAGCTTTGCTTAGTTTGGGACTAGAGGGCGCTGTAATGTCCATGAATATTTATTTTATATTTATATTTATCTTTTTATTTGTACTTAAATATTTTAGTAAAATATTGCTTATTTTACCTTTAATTTAGTTATACATTATACTACCTTATTTCTAACCCATAGCGTTTTTTTACGTAAAAAAAGTAAATAAAAAAGGTATGGGTAAAATCGTATCGCAACTGCGATTTTACTTAGTAAGTTTATTCGGTGGGTGCGTCGATATAATTATAAATATTAAATTGTCTTTCTCTAATAAGCTAATTCTCGACGAAAAATTGCATAATTTGCATTTTATCAATGATTTTTGATAGTTATTACATTAGTCAAGGTTTAACGTTGAACTTTGAAAAAAAAAACTATTATTTTGGAAGCTAAGTTCTTGTACTAGACACATGATTGAGTAAGGCATCTTAAGATAATATTATAATCTAAAGCTGAACGCCCTTAACATGTTTGTTCAGGTTGTCGTATGGCCCAAGGTTCAAAATGATCAATAAGAAATTTCCCACTGCATTAAAATGGGCTTGTTCATTCATTTTCACATTTTGTTACTTTTTCCGTTTTTTTTACATATACCTAAAATACCGGAAATCCGTAATAAGTAAAGTTTTCTACTCATTAATTTAGCCAACCAACACAGCCTTTTAAATTAGTAAAAGTTTACGACAGGCACGCTCAAAAACACGAATAAATGCATTCAATTGCAAGATATTTGCGTAAATATTATATTTATTAGGAAACTCTATACGGGATCTATATTATTAAGAGATACAGGGTGCACAAAAACTAGTAACTAAGTTTAAAAAAACACTCGATTATTTTGAACACCACATACATACAAAGTTTTTGTGTATGTGGAGTTTAGTAGCATTATTCTAGACTAACTTAATTTGACAGCACTAAAAATGTTCCCGTCCCTTTCTCATAAACTGAAACGGCAAAGACGGCTGTAATTTTAGAGCTGTCAAATTAGGTTAATTTAGAAAAAAGGCGACACGAAAGTCGATACTAATTTCTCGATACTCGTTTTTGTATTTTCTACTCAGGAGGTAGTTCTTAGACACCGTGTACCCTGTAATTTTTAGCGCATTGATATATATTATTTGACTTTAAGCGCAATTATGTATAAAACAATTTATTATTATCTTATAAATAACACTAATTTTGAAAAAAAAAATATCTAAACTTTGCAAGACGCGCTCCACGAAACAAAACAAATCGCTGTCTCTCTCGCACGCATTCCAATGCAAAATGATCCAAATAAAAAATGAGTTAGTTACCATACATGTTTTTTTTTTCAATTTTTGTCTACTTCTTTCGTGTCAAATATTCTTACCGTTTTTTAATCCGGGATCAAAGTCAGTTTTTTTTTGTAAATTTAGTTGCAATTAAATATTGCATAGATTTTAGATTTTTTATTTGCAATACTTTGCTTACAGAAATTATTTAAAAAATGCTTACGTAAATAATGCGTTCAAAAACAATACAAGACAATGCTACTTCATTCTAGTTAATTAAGAAAATGCTCTATAAATATTATTTTTGTTTTTGCAATTTGAAGTTGGTTTTCATTTACGATGCAATGCCTCACTGAGCACATCCGGACGTGTCCTATGATGCATTGTACTACGCCCATCACTGTGATACATTGATTAACAGCCGAATACTCAAACGCAACTCAAACCGCACTCAATTTAAGTCCGTTTTTTTTTTAGTAATTATTGCCATCTCTTACAAATAAATAATGTCAAACAGAGGCAGAGCAATCTTAAGTTGAGCTCAAATTTGAATGACGTTTGAGTATTCGGCTGTAAGTCTCATGTGCCTGTAATTGCACCGTTAGGGCTAGCGCTTACATACAACTTTTAGTTGAACAACTATTTTGTTGTGTATCATATGTTTAAAAGAATATATTAAAGCGCACATACAGTCAACTCGATAGTTGTTCGACAAAAAAGCCAAAAAGCTATATCGATTTGCTTTTGATTTAAAAGTTGGACAACTATCGATCAAGCGCTCAATTTGTATTGCATTGTATTGATGTGCGCAGACCATCGACTAAACAGTCGATCCGCGACTGACCAGTATCTTCTTTTTTTATCTCTCTTAAAATTTCTATAACGCAAAGCACAAACTAAAACTTTGTTGTTAATTGACATGGTTTGTAAACACCTTGACTCGAGCGTTGCTGAATAAAGACTGGTCGATTTGAGAAGATATAAAATCGATAGTATACGCACTTCCATCAACTAAACTGTTCAGTTGAGTAGAAATCACGAAAAGTACACAACTCGACGAAACAGTTTAGTCGATGCAACAGTTGTATGTAAGCGCTAGCCCTTAAGCTTTGGTCTCGCGATCGTAACGCACAACGCTACGGTATGCGACATGCGACGCCGGACACAATTGTATGTAAACGTCTAGTATGGTCTCTTGTGCCGTCGCAGTCTCCGTCAGCGGCGAAGAGCAAACGCGGTACGCTGCGTTAAGCTGCATACCGAAGCAAAGTCAAAGTCAATAGTTATTTGTTATACAAGAGTGCAAAGTTGCTTTTTAACCGCGTGTTCAATTTTGATGACCGTGCAAGCGATGGATTCTAAAATTGAAAAATTAGAATCCTGAGCGTTAGCGAGGGAATCAAAAGAGCACGAGGTGAAAAATCATTGCACTCGAGTGCAACACGTAACTTTTCATTCCACCTCAGCGAGGAAATGACTAAATGCAAAAAAGCTCATTTGCGCATTATTAACAGATTCAGTCAATTCTGTTGGCGTCAAACAAACTTCCTCGTCGCTAGAATCACTCATTTTAGTTTTTTCACTTGTTTTCAAGTTTCTTGTTTTTAATATAAGGTTTCAATGACGTGAAAAAATGCCGCGTAAAGAACCGCGTACAAAGCAAATTGAAGAAAGAACACCAAGAAGGTTCCGAGTCTGAGTTTTTGACAAATAAAAAAAAAAAGTTGTATGATATATTCGGCACCATAGAGGTAGCAGTAAATAGGTTTAATGTTTTTTTTAATTCACAAACTTAGTGCACACGATGTTCTAAATTCAATTTACTTTATCCTCTAGAGAATAAAAACGGCTTTTGCACTTAGATATTGAAGAGCAAAAATACCCTTTCCGAGATGGTAGGATGACAAAAGCTTTTATTCAATAAAATCTCACTGATCACTTTGAATCGTCATTACGTTTTATATGATTAGGTATGATTACAATTTTTTTTTATTGGATGAGTGGAGCTAGTTCGTCCCAAGCTTGTTTGTCTTCTAAATAATCAGATATTTTATAGTATGCTTTTAAAATAAGTCTCCGTTTTATTACGTTTTTGAACTGACCAATCGACAACTGAGACACATCACTTGGGATTTTGTTAAACAAGCGCTTTGAAAGATTTACTGCGTTGTGCGTTACGATCGCGAGACTGAGGAGAACATGGTAGGATAGGTGTCCTCGTACGAAAAGGGAAGATCTTCCACGCCGCGCGACCTTTGGCTCCGGGTCCGAGGACCAATGGCTGGTATTCGGTAGTATTACTTATGTTCAAACTCCGTGATAACTTCGTTTGCGCGATCTAGGATATTTCCCATTTTAGTCCTTATGTAGCGAGATAGATGGCGCTACAAGACCAAAGCTTTAGCTAGGAGTAGTTACACCGAGTTTTGTCTCATTCAATCGAATTTGCCTACAACACGGTGTAACTACTCCAAGCTTACATTCCACTTTATTAGTAGGCTCAGATAATAGTGTAATTCAACAGGTAATCAGTTTAACTGATAATTTTGACAGTAACTTATACAATTACAATGTGTTGTACTTTTAACGAGTTAAGCGGACTGTTTAACACTAACGACCAAATTCTCAAACGCCACTTAAATTAAGTTAACGCTTAAATTATTGCCATCTCTTACAAATGAGTAATGTCAATCAGAGGCAGAGCAATTTTAAGTGGTGCTTTAATTTGAGTGACGTTTTAGTATTCTAGCAGAGATAAGCTACGTTGCCAAGGGTGTATTCGACATCCACCAATAGGAATCGTTTAATATGAAAACAAACGATTGTTATTGGTGGATGTCAAAAACATCCTAGATCTGCTGGAAAAGCATCATAATGGCCATTTTCAATATTCAATTAATACCAAGGGCCTTACGCTCACTTCGGTAGAGATTTAGAGAGAAAAGAGAAGCGCTCGTGACTAGGCTCACTAAGCGAATATTAACCGATAATCTAAGTAAAAACCAAAACAAGGTTTTTTGAATTTTTCCCATAAATTTTGAGGTTATGTGAAAAAAGAGTATAAGGTGCATGCATTGGGGTAATTGCGAAAATGGGTATATTCCGAAAATCCATAAAATCTAGTAACATAATGCGATATTTTCCTGTTGGCACGAGGATATATAGGACTGTCACGGCGATGCCAATCAAGATGGCGTCTAGACCAATGTTGCCAACAGAAAAATATCGCATTATGTTACTAGATTTTATGGATTTTCGGAATATACCCATTTTCGCAATTACCCCAATGCACCTTACACAAAAGTTGTAGATCTATTTATTACCTACAACTTTGCCATATGACTTTTTTCTATAGGACTTGTAGTTTGCCGGAAATCGAGATAAGCCGTTTTTAACCCTTAAAACTCCACCCCCTTCCTGACCTCAGATCGCCCATAAATTATCTAAGTTAAGCAACGTTCTGTGCGGTCACTATTTGGATGGGCGACAGTTAGTGGCATTTACATCTGAGAGCTTCCGTGCTTCGGAGGGCACGTTAAACTGTCCCGGCTCCAGCAGTCGTTAAGCCACGACGGAGGCCTTAAGGCGGCCTAAAAACTCCGTCACCAGAGTTGACACTAGCTCATACGAGTTTGCTTTGCTTTAGTAGAGATTTAACTGTAATAGAGATGACGTCAGTCATATCTCCGCCGAAAACTCGTCGAGTTTTCATCCGTAACACGAGTAGCATCTTTCCCGAACTGAGTATCTAAGACCCTGTGGCTGCGTTAGGATTTTATATTTTACTAGCGACCCGCCCCGGCTTCGCACGGGTGCAATACAGTGATGATAATGATGTTTTAAACACATAAACCTTCCTCTTGAATCACTCTATCTATTAAAATAAACTGCATCAAAATCCGTTGTGTAGTTTTAAAGATCTAAGCATACATACATACAGACGCGGGGAGCGACTTTGCTTTATACTATGTAGTGATATCAACATTGTTTATGTCAAAATATATATTTGTTTCCGACATTGTGTTTCTATGATAATGTACCTACGGACAACCGTTAGTTGAATACAGAAACCGACCATACGATAATGTTATTAGTACAGCCCGCTAATGATATTTAGAGGTGCAAATAATGTATACATTGCCAAAAAATAATATCAAATCTTAATTACGATATTGCTATGCAGTATAAAGATATATTATCCAGTGAAGTGTTTAAAGTAAATACAATGCTTTTCTATACTAATATTATAAAGAGGAAAGATTTGTATGTACTTACGTATGTTTGTAACGAATTGTCTTAAAAAGTACTGATCCGATTTGGATGAAACGTTGGAATATATATTGTCCGTGACCTGGATTAACACACAGGCTACTTTTTATCTTGGAAAATCAACGGGATCAAACGGGACGCGAACGAAGTCGCGAGCGGAAGCTAGTTATTCAATAAAATCTCACTGATCACTTTGAATCGTCATTACGTTTTGTAAGATAGGTATTAATACATTTTTGAAATATATTCCTTAATCTCACGCTGTGCCTTCCGCGCTGTGGGGTAGTGGGTTCGATCCCCACTGAGAACAAACCTTTGTGATATAAACATTGATGTATGTTCTACGTCTGGGTGTTACTATGAACTATAAGTATATGTTCACAAAAAAATAAGCAATCTAATTCCCATAGTTCATGCTCTGCTTAGTTTGCGACTAGAGGGCGCTGCGTAAAATGACCATAGATATTTATTATCATAAAAAAAATGTTATTATGGCGTATGTAAAGGCAGACAACCCTCTCGCTCGCACATTTCAACATTTTTGAAGATATAACATAACTAAATGCAATTATGTGAAATTGCAGAGCTTCAGGGTCGAGAGAATAACAATGCAAAGGTTCAGTAAAAATATCACATTGATCCAAACAAGTTTTCTAACCTAAAAAGGCGAGAGGGTTGTCTGCCTTATACATACGCCTTAAAAACTTACCTTCACTGGATAGTACAACTATTGATACCTACGCGAAATGTTTAAGAATACTCTTATATTATTTTGTTAAAGTAAGCTTTGTGTGGCGCGCGTTATATTCACTCGCGCAGTTTCAGCGCGTGATCTTTGATGGCGCCACCGTCGCCTTCCGATACGAAACGTTTGCGCCCCCTGTGGAACGAAAATAGACTTAATCCCACTAATATTATAAACTAGCCTGAGTGGTAGCAGAATACGCAATAATTTGGTTAAAATCTTTGGTCCTAATTTTAGAACTTGTAGGGTGCGACTTTTCGTAATTCCTTTCTTAGTGCACCCCTACACTATGTAAGGATACTACCCTCCAAATGTGATACCTCTAGAACTTATAGTTTAGGCTGTGCGTTGATTGTCAGTCAGCTTCAAAAGAGTTTTAGGGTGATCCCACACGAAGCACAACCACATCACATCGCAGAGTAAAAATGTAGTCAAGAAGTGGCTACGTGTGAATAGTGTCACTGCCGCTTTTTGTAGTTGCGATGTGGTTGCGTTGTCGCCAGTAATTTGCGATGTGGTTGCGATATATTGTTGTCGGCTCCCGTACTATTGCGTCGGCGCAACGTTCTGTCTGCGATGTGTTCGGCCACTATTTGTCGCTGTCGCTAGTGGTTGCGATATCGTCGGTCAAAGTCAAAGTCAAAAATCTTTTATTCAATAAAATCTCACTGATCACTTTGAATCTTCATTACAAAAGTGGTCGATAACGACTGCAAAATGTGGCACGTGTGAATAGTCCTGTTCATTTTCAATACAAAATATACGCCCGACCACGTGGTGTGGTTGTGCTGTGGTTGTGGTACGTGTGGGATCGCCCTTATATATTTAGAAGAGGATATTATTGGGATAATTATATTTGTAACAGACCTGGTGGGAATACGCTTCAGCACAGCATCGCCGAGCCTGAACTTGGTTTGACAACGCTCCATGAAGCGATCCAACATTATGTACGCGAGCGGCACATCGAGAACAATATCCGACATGTCTTCTAATACTCTTATGAAGCCCTGTCAACAATAATAATAATAAATATTCACGGACATTCAACACAACGCCTTCTAGTCCCTTGTACGATGGGAACTGGATGGCTGATAGAATACATACATACATTTTTTTTTGTAAATACATACTTATAATACGAAGGACACCCAGACACATAGACCCTGTCATTATGTTTCCAGCGGGCCTAAGATGCGCACCGCGAGATATTTGTCATGTCGTTCTGTCAAAATGAAAGCATTTTGTACCAGTTTAGGAACTATTGCATTATCTGTGGTAATGTTGTCGAGAAACCGCGCCTTTGAATTTTCAACTTTTGACATTTCTGCATGACTATTATCTCGTCCTCAGAGAGGTACGACGACTAACAAGTGTCAAAAGTGTACATTATGGCGCGTTTTGTCGACACCATTAGGTACCACAGATAATGCAATAGTCCCTAAACTGGTACAAAATGCTTACATTTTGACAGAACGACATGACAAATATCTCGCGGTGCGCATCTTACGCCCGCTGGGTGGAGTAGTTCAGTTCAAAACAGACGCGGTTTTCGTTAGATCTAAGATAAATCTGGAAACATAATGACAGGGAGATAGATTACTTATTTGACATACATAAAACACGAAACAGAAATCCACATTGTAAATACTGTATTAATTGTAATTTTCTTTGTGAACAAAATATCCTACTAATATTATAAATGTGAATCTAAGTTTGTTTGTTACGCTTTCACGCGAAAACTACTCAACCGATCATCATGAAACTTTGTACACATATTCTTGGAGGTATTAGAAGTAACATAGGATACTTTTTATCCCGGAAAATTAACGGGATCCAATGGGACGCGAACTAAGTCGCGGGCGGAAGCTAGTCCTACTAATATTATAAGCGCAAAAGTTTGTAAGTATGGATGGATGTTTGTTACTCTTTCACGTAAAATCTACTGATCCGATTTGGATGAAACTTGGAATATATATTGTCCGTGACCTGTAGGCTACTTTTTATCCCGGAAAATTAACGGGATCCAACGGGACGCGAACGAAGTAACGGGCGGCACCTAGTCAAAGTCAAAGTCAAAGTCAAAAATATTTTATTCAATAAAATCTCACTGATCACTTTGAATCGTCATTACGTTTTGTATGATTAGGTATGATTACATATTTTTTTTATTGGATGAGTTGGAGCTAGTTCGTCCCAAGCTTGTTTGTCTTCTAAATAATCAGATATTTTATAGTATGCAGTACTTTATATAATTGTGAGAATATTGTATCATACCCGATCCATTTCATCCGGAGTGACTATCACGCAGCGCCGGAGTTCAGCCAGGAATGTGCACAGTTGCTCCTCCACTGTGGAGTTTATTGTCTCCAGTGATAGAAGAATTGTCTGAAAACAACATTATATTTGATCAAGTGAACGAAGCCAACGAAGATCTTACTGGCAACTAGGATGAATCGGCGTAATATGTTTGTTTTAGTACATTACTGCAGCGGCCCGCAACAGAGGCAGTGAGGTGCGAACGTGTAAATTTGGGCCGAGTCGAAGACGAGCCACACATACGTGAGTCCCTCATTGCCTAGTTGTGGCCAAGGCTTGTATAGTACTTTTCTCAAATAACGCAAGGAACCTTTTTAGTTGAAAATACAATTACTTTTCAAAACAACGAAGTTACAGTGTTCATTTGTTTTTTTATCAATAATCAGCTTTCTATTTGAAAGCCTGTTCGAAATTTGAATAAAACCTTTGATAACTTACCTCCTTGGTTGCCATGTTATGGAGTAAAAGATCGTTCCATTTTTAAATAACATGACAGTAATGAGTTTCGTATGTAGTTTATATGGCCGCTAAACACGCCGGCAATTGATTTTCATACATTTATTGCCGGCCGCTGCTCGCATGTATTTCGCCAGTACTGCATTTTCGATTTATCTCGAAGAAGGTTGTCAAAATAATGCTTTTATTTCCAAGCATGTTTGAGAAAAAGTACAAAAAATCCCACGAATATTATAACTGTCAAAGTTTACATGTTTGTGTTTCAATAGGCTACTTTTTTCCTCGAAAAATTAACAAGATCAAACGGGACGCAGAAGAAACCACGGGAGAAAGCTAGTAAATAAATAACTAATAACATTTATTTAACATTTACAAGCTTTCCGACTAAAAATAAACTTTTAAATTTTTGTTTAGCAAACTCGAACTTGTTCCTGTCCATCCAAAGGTTGTCTGGAAGAGATCGCTTATAGCGATAAGACCGCCCATTATGCTTCATATTTGTTTTTGATTATTTTCTTGTACCTTTTCTTTCCTGTTGTTTTGGTGTACAATAAAAATATAATCTATCTATCTCTCTTGAACATGTCCGGAGTGTAGTGGTTACCTCGTATACGAGCTCATGATGGAAATGCGGTACTTCCAGGTCTCTGACACATCTCATGGCCTCAACCAGGTCACCGGACGTCAGGTACTCCTTCAGAAGCAGCTGGATTTGACGAATTAGGAACTTCACCGGCCTGTGGACAATGGTATCAGATTACGATCAAAATATGTGTAGAGTTAAAACATTAGTCTTCGCCCGCGTACGAAGTCGCGGGTATCCGCTAGTAGAACATAAAACACTAATATTATAAATTTCAAAAGCTTAGATGTTTGTGTTTTAATCACACTGCAACTGCTGGTCCTATTTGGATGATACTTGGAATATATATAGTCCATACCTTGGATTAACATTTAATATGCTACTTTTTATCTCAACAGGAACAGGACACGGACGAAGTCGCAGGCGGAAGTTAGTACAAAATATACCAAAGTACGTAGAGTCCTCCAGTAAAACAGGCTCGTATGAGTTAGTGGCCAACTCTGGTGACGAAGTTTTTAGGCCGCCTTAAGGCCTCCGTCACGGCCTAACGACTGCTGGAGCCGGGACAGTTTAACGTGCCCTCCGAAGCACGGAAGCGCTCAGATGTAAATGCCACTAACGGTCACCCATCCAAATAGTGACCGCGCAGTATGTCGCTTAACTTAGATAATCAGTTTGAAACCGCCAGGTTATATTTACCTAATCCCGCCGCCGACTCCCCAAATATTGTCGAGTCGGACGAGGCCCTGTTTCATAGACAATAGAGTTTCTGCTCTGTGGATAGATGACCTGTAACAATAATTTATAAGTTTAAAAAACTGGATAAACCGACTTCAATTTGATACGCATTCATCAAATGATGATTATGATGATGATAGCAGTTAATTGGGGCTGTTCTATTGATCGTAAACACCACAGAAAAGCAAAAGACGCAATGTCGTGTACGTGGATGACGTGTTTTTTCGAGTTATTCTTATTTAACTGCCAAACTACTGAACTGATTTTGATAAAAAATTTATGGGACCAATCTGGAAGCATACCCTTTCAGATAAAAAAAGAATTTTTCAAATCGGTTCATAAATGACGGAGTTCTGAGGTAACAAACATTAAAAAAAAAAACATCCGAATTGAGAACCTCCTCCTTTTTTGAAGTTGGTTAAAAAACAATTTAATTTTAATCCTCAAATACATAGCGAGGGATATTTACATCAACCTATATCGAAGCCGATTGTGACTGCGTCAAGTAATTAAATATCATTGGACATTTCACACAACCCCCTTTAGAGCTTGTATTGTACTATGGGAACTAGATTGCTGATAGAATACTTATATACATTTTTATTTGTAAATACACACATACCCAGGATTGAACAATAGTAGATTGTATCATAAGCAGAGATCGGAATAGGTAGAATGATTTAGGATCAATGACCTCAAACGATAGGTTAGTATGGATATGCTGCGGGAATTCCGGTATTTTAAAATTAACAAGAATTGTTTTCCGTAATTTAATAAATATTACAAGGAGGCGTTAGGATCAATGACCTCAAACGATAGGTTAGTATGACAAAACAAGCGAACTGTCAACTTCAATTAGCAAAATAGCTGAAGTTTCCCGCGATTATATGCGTAGAAAACGTCACAAATTTGCGCATAGTAACATATACAACAAAGCTTTAAATCAATTGGATAAATTTTATGGAAACGCATACGGCGGACACTACATTTTTTTTTTATTCAACAGGTTACTAAAAAATATTTTCCTACAAAAAAGTTCCACAATCTCTTCCTTTAAATTTCAAATGTATTAGTTACTAAATTACTACTTTAACTATAATATTTAGCTCAGTCCGGTTAATATCGGAACTTTCCGGAAGAAAAGCCATATCCATGTTATGAAACTCTGATGCAAGTACATAAAATCATTCTACCTATTCCGATCTCTGATCATAAGGGAGCGAAATCATATTTTTACAGCAAGGGCGCTTTTTTGAATCCAGAGCGAAGTGAAGGATTCTAGAGTAGAATCCCGAGCTTAGCGAGGGATTATTTAGTAGAATCCTGAACGTAGCGAGGGATTCAAAGTACGTCGCCCGAGCCAAAAATATATTTTGCTCCCGAGTGGTACACTCTACTTTACATCACCCACTATGAGAAAATAAAAGATAAGAACATTCTTTATTGCACATAAATGAAGTACATAGGCACTTAAAGCGAAGATATTCCTAATTCAAAAAGTGCGCGGCAAAGTTAATTTCGGCGCACTTATAGTCTCTTATAGAAAACACCACCTTTGGGTGCACATAAAGGCGAACCAAGTCGCTCTTTTCGAATAGATGTGATGAAAACATCTATGTTTGCCATTACACAAATGTTTGTTCTCAGTGGGGATCGAACCCACGACTCACATCACGAAAGGCAGACTGAGTATGCTATCAATGCTATGTACATGTAATTAAAGTACAGACTATATTGTGTAGAAGTAGGATTCTTACAAATGCTAAGGCCGTGCTCACTTTGGAAACGATTTCATCCGAATTTGATTCGTACGACTACGCACGAATGATCCCGACCTTCCAAGGACAATGGGAGCGCTCACACTGCATGCGATCAGTCGTACGTATACGTACGTTTACTTACGACGTCCGAATACAATCTGAACTTGTTGGGATTTATCACGCAGTCGTACTATTTGACGGAGAAAAACGTATTCAGTGTGAGCACTCAATTCGTACGAACATTACTCGTACGTTTACGTACGAACAAATTCGTGTCCAAAGTGAGCACGGCCTAAAACTCAACTTGGATTAAGTTCAAACCTAAATTATTGCCATCTCTTACTAATGGATAAGGTAAAAAATAGGCAGCGTAACCGGAAGAGGTGTTAAAATATCGAGTGTCATTTCATATAGATAGATATATTCTTTACTAGCGACGCGCCCCGGCTTCGCACGGGTGCAATGCAGTGATGATAATGATGTATTATACATATAAACCTTCCTCTTGAATCACTCTATTGTGTAGTTTTAATGATCTAAGCATACATACATACAGACAGACGCGGGAAGCGACTTTGCTTTATACTATGTAGTGATTGCACACCAAGAAAAAGAAGAAAAACAATAAAAGAGAAATAAGTTTTAATAAAGCGATCTCTTCCAGGCAACCTTTGGATTCAGCATTCGGTCGTTAGACTTACTTTGCGTGTGTGTTCATTTCTCGTTGGGCTTGAGTTTGTACAAACTTAGGGGGTAGGCAGTCGTCCGCCACACAGCGAGCTATGAAGTTAGAGAGTAAGGTGGCTGCGTCCGGCGTATCCAGTACCAAGTCAGGCAGCTTCTCCAACAGACGCTCAAACGCTGTAACAAATAAGTAATTTTACTAACGTGGTCAATACAGTTTAATTAATCCTACTAATATAATATTATAAACGCGAAAGTTTGTGAGTATGGGTGGATGGATGGATGTTTGTTACTCTTTCACGTAAAATCTACTGATCCGATTTGGATGAAACTTGGAATATATATTGTCCGTGACCTGGATTAAAACATAGGCCACTTTTTATCCCGACAAATCAACGGGATCCAACGGAACGCGACCGAAATCGCAGGCGGCACCTAGTTAATCTATACATCTATACATCTATACAAATATTATAAAGAGGAAAGGTTTGATTTTTTGTTTGTTTGTATGAATTGAATAGGCTCCGAAACTACTGGACCGATTAAAAAAATTCTTTTACCATTAGAATCCTACATTATCCCTGATGAACATAGGCTATATTTTATCCCGGAATTCCCACGGGAACGGGAATTACGCGGGTGAAACCGCGAGGCGCTGCTAGTAATAAATAAATATTCATGCACATTTAACACAACGCCTTCTAGTCCCAAACTAAGCAAATCTTGTACTATGGGAACTAGATGGCTGATAGAATACTAATATATATTTATTTTGTAAATACATACTTATAATACATAGACACCCACCAGACACAGAACAAACATCTATGTTTTGCCAACACAAATGTTTGTTCTAGGTGGGGATCGAACCCACGACACACAGCGCGGAAGGCATGACGCCTGTCAATAGGTTAGAAATGTCCTAGTTATGTCCTACTATCAAAGTAGTGTGCTAATGTCCAAAGGTAAAAATGAAATAATTACCAGCTATACAATGTCAAATTAAATAAGATTACCAGTAATGTACTTACCAAACCCGATATCCTTGGCGGAGAACACGCGTCCATACAGATCGGAGATGAGGATGGAAGCCATCTCGCAGTGCGAGGGCTTGTGGTCCATAGCCGTTTCAACGATCGCCTCGCAGATCTAAAAAACGATGGATAATGTTTATAGATCCTATTAATGTTATAAACGCGAAAGTTTGTACAGATATATGGATATAGTAGTTTCTACTCTGTAGCCCGCTTTCACATCACAAGTCTCGGTGCAGATCTATCCGAGAGGGGTAAATTGAAAACCAGCGCTGGATGTCTAGCATCCAGTTTATGCTGAATTTACCCCTTTTGCCCTCTTCGAAGTTACTGTTAACTATAATCTTGTACCTTTTATAATATCTACCGAAGCAATAAATGTTTTTTGTATTTGTATATATAATAAATAAATAAATAAATATTCACAGACACTTAACACGACGCCTTCTAGTCCCAAACTAAGCAAAGCTTGTACGATGGAAACTAGATGGCTGATAAAATACATACATAATTTTTTTTTGTAAATACATACTTATAATACATAGAAACACCCAGACACAGAACAAACATCTATGTTTGCCACACAAATGTTTGTTCTCGGTGGGGATCGAACCCACGACCCACAGCACGGAAGGCAGAGCTACTACCGACTGAGCCATGACGCCTGTACATACATCCATTCATATGTATGTATGAATGGATGTATGTATGTTTGTTCCTCTTTACGCAAAAACTACTGATCCGATTTGAATGAAACTTGGAATATATATTATCCGTGACCTGAAGTAACACATAGGCTACTTTTTATCACGGAAAATCAACGGGATCCAACGGGACGCGAACGAAGTTGCAAGCGGACGCTAGTGTAATTGATTATACAGGACGTCTCACGGCCATGCTACATGGAGGAAAGTACCTTAAATAATGTAGATAGATAATTTTACTGAAAGAAATATTTATTTTGATTTAAAAAAAATTTTTACTGCATTTAAAGATTTTTGAATAATCGCCTGTCTGAACCGGGAATCGAACCCACCAAATTGAAAAACAAAACATGCGGTATTTTATGATACCAATCAATTGTAAGGATTATATTATTCCACACAACATAGCATCTAAGATAAAAGGCAGTCCATCAAATGTTACCTAAACTCTCCCAGGTCGATGGTCATGTCATGATGACGTTCAGTCGTCGCGTCGGTTGAAGTGCATAAAGCTTCGTAATTACGATTTAGGCGAATGTATTGAAAAACTAGTCCCGCACTGGACCCGCGACGACCCGCACTTGCCCCGCACTGGTCCCGCGACTACCCAGCAGTTGCCCCGCAGTTGCTCCGCGACTACCCCGCAGTTGCCCCGCACTTTCCCCGCGTCTTCCCCGCAGTTGCCCCGCGACTACCCCGCACTTGCCCCGCACTGGCCCCGCGACTACCCCGCACTTGCCCCGCACTGGCCCCGCGACTACCCCGCAGTTGCCCCGCACTGGTCCCGTGACTACCCAGCAGTTGCCCCGCAGTTGCTCCGCGACTACCCCGCAGTTGCCCCGCGTCTTCCCCGCAGTTGCCCCGCGACTACCCCGCACTTGCCCCGCACTGGCCCCGCGACTACCCCGCACTTGCCCCGCACTGGCCCCGCGACTACCCCGCAGTTGCCCCGCACTGGTCCCGCGACTACCCAGCAGTTGCCTCGCAGTTGCTCCGCGACTACCCCGCAGTTGCCCCGCACTTTCCCCGCGTCTTCCCCGCAGTTGCCCCGCGACTACCCCGCACTTGCCCCGCACTGGCCCCGCGACTACCCCGCACTTGCCCCGCAATGGCCTCGTGACTACCCCGCAGTTGCCCCGTTATTACTTACCAGATGACTCCGCTTGGGTGTAACAAACTCCAGAAAGTCTTCCGCGGCTGCGCTCGTGTCACCGTGCTCAAAGTACTCCAGGATGACTGGCTCAGCTTTGCGCTATGATAATAATATAAACATTATTTCGGGCAACTTAAGAAAAGTACCAAGATGTAAAAGCTTATTCTAGGACCCATATCAATATTACCTTAAAGACATACCATACAATATTTCAAACTGCATTTTACGCCTGAGATTCCTATACGTTGGAAAGGTTTAGTTTTTGCATGAAAGAGTAATAAACATACATACAAACTTTCGCGTTTATAAATGTTACTAGGATTACGAGTGCGTAAACAAAACATGGCATCCCCGCGTCCCAGTTTAAAAACACACGTGAAGTTATCAACAAACTGCGAGCTATCGATTACCTGTCCCTCTACCACGAAATTCACGAACTAATCTGACAGTCGCCGCGTTAACGCATTCGAGTTATATTGCGCGTCAACGCCAGCTCGACTGCCAACCGTTGTAGTGTCACCGCGCAGTGTATCTCGGATACGCTCGCGTTACGATACGTGAGATTGTCACATTTATTCGTGATCAAGGAACTGGTATATCTACTCTTGTTTTGAAGCCAACATTGTGGAAAAATACTGACATGGGGCCTTATTCACTATGACCAATACAAGCGCGTTACGCAGCACGACAAGACAGCGGCGTGAAATCGCCCTATGCCTATGCCGTATTTCCTATGCCATAAATGTCATTCCTTACGGTGACGTCATACGGTTACGGCAAGGAATCTCCTAAGACATACAGAATAATGCCCATGATAACGATAACCAAAACAACACATTTCAGCAACATATTTCAGTAACTCGTAGTAGCTCTCGTGGCTAGGCTTTCTTAGTCAATCTTCACCGATTATCTAAGATAAGCGATGTTCAGCGCGGTCACTATTTGGATAGGTGACCGTTAGCATCTGAGCGCTTCCGTGCTTCGAACACGTTAAACTGTTCCGGCTCTAGCAGTCTTAAAGCCATGACGGAGGCCTTAATAATAATAGGCCATTACATCTATTGAAGATGATTTATAGAGCGTCAGGAGGCAACCTATGCCTACACTTAACGACACACTGTAGTGCCTGGGACAATGTTTAGATGGAGTAGGCTTGTAGCACCTATACCATCCTCTCAGCCTAGTCAGCCATATCCACAGGAAAGACATGGACAATACGTGCGGACTTAGCAAAGGGTTTCCTCACGATGTTTTCCTTCACCGTTAAGCTCGTGTTATTGCGCATATACATTTTCCGAAACGAAAAATCCATTGATGCACGGCCGGGATTCGAATCTACGACCTTCGGATTGAAAGTCGAGGTGCAATCCCACTCGGCCAATACGGCCTTCGGAGGCCCTAAACGGCCTAAAAACTCAGTCACCAGAGTTGGCCACTAACTCATACGAGCTTGGTTGCTAGCTGCAAACTAGGATGCTCACACAGCTGTGTTTTGGTTTGAATGGTATACATGCAGGTGCTTTTACACACACACGACATTAGTACGTCTCAGAGTGATGGATGCATTGCATTGCCTCGCAAGAACGTCCTCAATGGACTCGTTCTGTTAGATAATGCATTGTTTAAAGGCGTTACTTTCTCCCATAACGATTAAAACGACGACAGGCGTCATGGCCCAGTCGGTAGTAGCTCTGCATTTCGTGCTCTGGGTCGTGGGTATGATCCCCACCGAGAACAAATATTTTTGTGTGGCAAACATAGGTGTTTGTTCTGTCTGGGTGTGACTATATATTATAAGAATGTATTTACCAAAAAAATGTATGTATGTATTCTATCAGCCATCTAGTTCCCATAGTACAAGCTTTGCTTAGTTATAATAATAAATAATAAATAAATAAATATTCACGGACACTTAACACAACGCCTTCTAGTCCCAAACTAAGCAAAGCTTGTACGATTGGAACTAGATGGCTGATAGAATACATACATACATTTTTTTTTGTAAATACATACTTATAATACGTAGTAACACCCAGACACAGAACAAACATCTATGTTTGCCACACAAATGTTTGTTCTCGGTGGGGATCGAACCCACGACCCACAGCACGGAAGGCAGAGCTACTACCGACTGAGCCATGACGCCTGTCAGTTTGGGACTAGAAGGCGTTGTGTTATATGTCCGTGAATATAATTTATTTATTAAAACGACTATGTAGTCGCTATGCATCAGAACTCGTCAATATAATTAGGTATTATCGAATAGGTATTTATACATTTGTGTAAATATTATGCTCAAGTTTGTGAGATAATTCGTTGCGCCACAGAATATTAGTAAAAGTAGCCAGTTTTTATGGTTGCGCAGATAAAGTGAAGGTCATTTTGGTGTTGCCAACTAATATTTTACCACATTTTTGCGGATATTGTAATGTAAAGCTTCTACATGATCTGAAAACCAATTTTATGGAATCTCAGGCATAATGGCAGTTTGAAACATTTCGTTCATCCTACTAATATTATAAACGCGAAAGTTTGTAAGTAAGTATGGATGGATGGATGGATGTTTGTTACTCTTTCACGTAAAAACTACTGATGAGATTTGGATGAAACTTGGAATATATATTGTCCGTGACCTGGATTAAAACATAGGCTATTAAATTAAAATTAACGGGATCCAACGGGACGCGAACGAAGTCGCAGGCGGCACCTAGTCTCGTTATATTTCCATTTGATGAACTGCAGTCTGACTCCACGGCCAGCAATGATGAAGAGAATCCTACGAGATTTTGTAAGTCATATATCATTGGATTTTCGGAAAATTTATATGCGCATTAACACGAGCTTAGCGGTGAAGGAAAACATCGTGAGGAAACCCTTCGCTTAATAAAGCTCCGCACGTATTGACTATGTCTTTCCTGTGGATATGGCTGACTAGGCTGAGAGGATGGTATAGTGCTGCAAGCCTACTCCATATAAACACTGTCCCAGGCACTACAGTGTGTCGATAAGGGGAAGCATAGGTTGCCTCCTGACGCTCTATAAATCATCTTCAATATGTAGATTTAAAGGCCTATTCTTTGTATGTGGAAGGTTTTAAAATTTTACACCTATAGCTTACCAGAAGTTCATTAGGTTCGGCCTCCACAATGACCTGCTTAAACTCGACATCACCGTTGATGATGGCCTCCGAGTCGTAGTTGGGGTCATTCGCATCTTCCTCGTACTCCTCCAGCATTTCCGAGCCGGGGAGGCCCCATACACCCTTGCCTCCTGCCCCGCCTATGATAAGAAACTAATTAGTTTCGGACTAGAGGGTGTTGTATGAAATGTCCACGAATATTAATTATTCACAATTTATTTTCTGTATTTTAAATGAGGAGGGATGAAAGTCATATTACGAAAAAAGTTATGAATATGAGTGTGGCTGGGTATGCAAGTAGAGGAAGGCCGAAGGAAGAATATGAATGTGAGAGGAGTAGATTCAGAGTTGACGAATAATAAGAGTGAGTGGAAGAAGAAAACATGTTGTGCCGACCCCACCTAACGTGGGACAAGGGCAGGAGAATGATGATTTTCTGTCTTTTAAAGTTATGCCCAAGCACAAATTTTGATGTTTGAGTATCGTTTCAAACTTGACTGAACTCATAATTAAATGTTCGACACTCAAGCAATGTTTTGGAATAATCAGATTTATTACACTTTATTTGCTTCAATGTGTGAACATTAACTTAATAGCTGTGGTACACTGTCCCCACTGCTAGGATACAATTGCTACTCACCTGCAATTGTATCCTAGCAGTGGGGACTGTGTATTTTTTTGCTAGAGTGCATTAAAAATTGCTAGAATGTCAATGAAAAACACAAAAGTAAATTCAAACATTACCTATACCTGGTACTGGCATTGTACCATAAATTGAGTGTCAGGTCAATAGATCCTAAAAAATCATAAAAATTCAATTCAAATCAATGCATTCATCCAGACTTATGAGTATACAGTGCTTGTCAAAGTGGCTTCATAAAACAGGTAGGTACCTAATAACCAGAGATCGGAATAGGTAGAATGATTTTATGTACTTGCATCAGAGTTTATATGGCTTTTCTTCCGGAAAGTTCCGATATGTGTAGGTACAAAGTTTAAGATAAGGTGACAAAAGACCCTGTTTGCCGAGTATATAATAATAATATGTACCTGTAACTCGGCAAAGGTGTATTTATAATCTGATCCTGTTTATTTATTTGTTTTTGCTGTTAGTTCGAGTTTTTTTTTACTTCAATTCTTTCAATAACACAGGTTTTTCACTATTGAATGCCAATCACCTATGCCGCTCCTAGAGTTGAAAAAAAAATACATGCTTGAATTGATACCAGTCGCTCGACAGCGGCGCGTTGGGCTGACTCTATAGCATCCGTCACATGGGTGAAGTTCAGCTGGAGATCATGATGATGATATTGATACGTTTCTCAATTTACATCTCCCTATGATATTTGTGAAATTACGGAAAACAATTCTTGTTAATTTTAAAATACCGGAATTCCCGCAGCATATCCAGACTAACCTATCGTTTGAGGTCATTGATCCTAAATCTTTCTACCTATTCCGATCTCTGCTAATAACTAATAACAATTAAATAAATACCTACTTCTTAAACTCTGAGTAACTTATTGTCCAATACTTATCTCTTATGCATGTCTTACTTCTACTGATAACACATGTTTTTGTAGGTATAGGTTTATCTACCTTCATGCAAGGCCACATTATCAGTAGGCACCTATAGCATTTGTCAATTGTTCATATCAAATAAATAGAAATGTACAAATTTATTTTATTTCGATTATTTTTCCAGCCAAGATCCAACATTCAAATATTCACTACAACTTTCAAATATTTACTGCAATTAGCAACAATGTGGTTCAGCTGGCAACCCCACTTTGACCTTCACTTGCAAAACAAAACAAACGAGTTTGCAAACGAAATAGGTCAGACTATCGATTTTCCCGCCGCGTCTAATACGCAGCAGTCGCAGCACGGATCGCTCTTCCATGACCCGCCACATGCTTTTAACAATTTACCTACATATTTATAAATGTCGGCCTTAGAAATCAAACATTGGCCACTGTCGCCACTGACTACCTTGGTTTTGGCAGCACGACAAAAATAGCCTTGGATGGAGTGATGAAAGTTGTTTACAAGACTTAGGTATTGTGTAATAGGTCATTCAACTTTATTTGTTGACCCATTTTGAGCCACGCGGTTAATAATGCGTCTTTTAGATAGCAACGAAGCGCGCTGGGCACCTCTCTTCAATATTTTAAAAACAGTTTACTGATTACAATGTGGCTACGTGCTCAAAATAAATATACAAGTAAATACCTACCTACCTACTGAGTCTGGTTCGGCGTTGCGTAGTAAACAAAGGTTACATAAATGCAGCTCTGTCTGTACAGAAACGCGTATAGAACATTCTCCAGTAAGGCGGTTAGGGTCTAATAAGATTTTACCTTTCTTGGGAAGCCCTCTGCCGTGCCCGTTGCGTGGTCTCCTGCTATTCTTCCAGCTTCTATACTTCGGGAGCGGGGTTACCGCGGCGCTCACGCCATCTTTGCTGTGCGTCCGTGCATATTTCTTGTTTTTGCGGCGTAGATGGGGCGCAGAAGCCACAGCGGCATCTCCAGCGCCTTCCTCGCCCACAGGATTCACATCGGTCATCTCGGCTTCGACCACCACGTTTTCCGAATCAGACGCGACGCGCTCAATTTCTTCCATTGCGTTGCGGCTTGCGGCGATGGAACAGCCGGTTAACCAAACAAACCTCAAACACGGCTCGATACGAATACTTTTGAGTTATTTACCAACTCTTCCGAGCAAAATACTGTATGGATCACCCAGATTTTATGATTTTTTAGAGATAAAATGGATAGACGATTTCGGCACACGCACGCATTTACGCATTTGTTTTGAGAGCACACCAATATGAAGTTAGCAAAATAACACGGCGGCTGTTTATCAAGTATACCACCCAAAGGAGGAGAAAACGCGTTGTTGTTGTGTTTAGCCAATATAAAAATACCAATTTCAAGGACGTTTTGAGGCACAGACGGCACAGAAAGAAACATAAATCTATGGAAAGAAAAGAAAGAAGAAGGAAACGTAGAAAGAATATCATTATCCCGTGATTATCCCGCTGTTTGGTCTATGGAAAGAAAAGAAGAAGAAAAATGAAAATATTTTTTCACTAAAATTCTAAAAATGCAAAAACAAAAGGAAAATCTCTTCCTGGATAAATTTCGCTTGCTCAATTCGCAAGAACACATCGAAGAAATAATTTGGTCGCTGAGTGATTCCAGTGAATATGAAGAATCAGCTCTAGGTGGGAGGTTTAGCAACATAACCAACAAGACTCGTATTTTGAAGAGGAAACGAAAGAAAAAGGTATCAAGGCCTAAAAGTGTATCAAACCTAAATATTACAGTTCTAGACACATTTAAAAGTAGTAAGGAGCTGCAGATACTAGAGAAATCCCCAATTTTAGTGAGTAAAAGACATCAAAAAAGTTTGACATGTTCACCAATTTTAGCATTGTCTCAGACCCGGAAGTACCCGTGTAACACGACAGTGCTACCTCTTACGAGTGTCCATAAAAAAAGTCCTATTCTGGTTCAAAATCATTCACCAAAAACTGCTGGCAATGTGAAAAAGAAATTATTTACACAATCTGAAATTGAATCTCAAAACACAATTACTGTGAAAACTGAAATAAATAGTGAAGACATTGATGATAATATAATCACTGAACTTACAAGCAGAGTAACGGATAAAAACACATCGAAAGTGAAATCAGAACTCATTAGCAAAGTAAAATCATTTTTCGACAATCATTTCAGCTCGGACAGCTCATCTCAAAACAGTCAACCAATAACTGAAATTCAGACACAAGGAAATAGTACAAAAACAAGTGATGAACTTGAAATATTGACCTGTAAAACTCAAGTAGTATCATCCAATTGCAATAGCATAAAATCGTTTGAAGAAAATCAACCCGGTCAAAGTATAGGTGGTAACTATTATTCAAGTAATAAACAAAAGAAGAAAATTCGTTACAAAAAGGATGGATTAGCATATAGGTTCGACAATCTTCTGAGAAAACGTAATGCTTGTCTATCTCTTTGGCACCATGAAAGATATTTGGCGGCAAATTCAAACTTTATAATTCCCAAGGGAGAGAATATTGTGTTCCGAATTAAAAAAATACAATTCAAATATGGCTGCTATTTACTAGAAGTTGCTGATATAAATGAATGTGATTATTTAGTTCTAATAAATAACTGTTATGTATCCAATACTATAATATGTGATACTGTTATAAAAATCTATGAGCCATATAAAGTGGTACAGTATAACGAAAGTACTAAGTTGCTTGTTAACGTATGTAGGTTTGAGTGTAGCCAGTATAAAGCCTAGTCAAATTGGTAGGAATAATAAGAAAAAGTGATTAAAGTATATGATATAGGCAAATAAACACTGCATGAAATAAAAAAAATTGTTTCTACCAAATAGTTTTTATTTATATGATAATTCCTTAAACAGGTCATGGCTACTTACAAGTAGGTGGTGCCTAGTACCTAGATAAGTATAATTTTACTATATAGGTAGGTACTTAGCTGTTTTAATTGCATCTTGTATCATAAAGGAGGAATCTACAAGATGTGATGCGTGAAGATCACGGTGAAGGTAGAGTATAGCTGGTAGGTACCTACTCTGCCTTATTGGTAATGCCAAGGCACAGATTATATAATAATATAGTGCCAAGGGTATGGACATTGGACACCATTCTAAGACAATAATAAATAAATATTCACGGACACTTAACACAACGCCTTCTAGTCCCAAACTAAGCAAAGCTTGTACTATGGAAACTAGATGGCTGATAGAATACATACATACATTTTTTTTTGTAAATACATACTTATAATACATAGAAACACCCAGACACAGAACAAACATCTATGTTTACAACACACAAATGTTTGTTCTCGGTGGGGATCGAACCCACGACCCACAGCACGGAAGGCAGAGCTACTACCGACTGAGCCATGACGCCTGTCAAAAGACAAGGGAGTTGTTCTAAGATTTCTAACTGTACCTACCTACTTGAAGTATAGAAAATATAAGGTACCTAACTTACCTACAGCAGGGTTCAATGTAAAAAAGCTTCCATTTTGGTAGCAAAAGCTTTCAGGATAATCTGGCAACAATTTTCAGATGCGCCGTGCTCGTGCGTGCTTTTTAGCTTTTTCAGTCGATATTTTCTCGAAAGCGAAGCTCGTTTTGATTTCCATAATAAAAAGCAAACCTCAAATTACCAAAGAGGTTGTCTCATAGTAGATATCAGTTATAAATAAGTAATCGATTATGTGCATTGGATATGCGGTAGTGATAGCATCGAATTTTGTGCTTACTTCGTAATATAATAAGTACCTACCTAGTAACTGCGGTAAGTCAATTTCATTGATTATGTATTTGTTAGCCAGCGATGTAGGTGACCTACCAAGTAGGTTAGGTTAGGTAAGTTTTGTCATATAGGTAGGTATTGCTTTAATAGGTTAGTAGGTAAGGTATCTATTTCATGTAAATCTCTCCAAAAAAATAATAGTAGGTAGGTACTGTTAAAATGTAGCAATATGTGCATGATACTCCACACAATCTTGACATGACGTTGACATATCTATCGGTCGGGCTGTTATAATTTGTAATTAGCGACTCACGCTTGACCTTCTTTCTCTTTGCCCCCGGTATGCCCTACGATATGGTTGTATGTATCATTTTATATTATTCCAACTATAGAACTAAATGTATAGATTAGGATTGTATTGTGTCCATTTATTATATTCTCTAATAAATTGGAGCAAACAGAACTCAATAAGTTTTTCTTCTCATCACCAAGCTGATAGTAACCTATGTGCACCGGACACGTGCTGTGGATTCCCACGCAGCGCATTCGATCCTCTGGACTTCTCAACAGGTTCTGTGGCCCAGTGATATTCTGTGATAAAATATCTGAAGAAACGGCCGTGTCAAATTTTCACATTTTGATAGTGCACATTGTGCACGTGTGCACACGATGGAAGAAAGGTTATCTGGTGGAGTTGTGGAGCCTGGCACCGGCGTTGCAATGTCCTCGCATGGCGCAGGCATACAAATTGAAAAACTGGAAGGTGTTTCGAATTACAATTCCTGGAAGTTTCAAATGAAAATGCTTCTTACATTGGAGGGTCTATGGAATAATGTGAGTGGAGACGGCGGCGACGCATCGCGAGACCAGAAAGCTCTGGCGCGCATATGCCTTAGTGTGAAGGCTGCGTGTCATCAACACGTGCGGCACTGTACTAAAGCCAAGGAAGCTTGGGACAAGCTGGCAAAAACTTTTGAGGATAAAGGCCTTTATAGGCGTGTGCTCTTGCTGAGAAAGCTGCATCACTCCGATTACAATCAGTTTGGCTCAATGACTGATTATATAGATGGCATAATGACACTTGTCCAACAATTAGCTGACATCGGCAAAGTGATTGAAGATGCAGAAGTTGCAGAGCTGTTACTCAGTGGCTTACCCAAAGAGTTTGACGCTTTGGTCTCCAACCTGGAGACAGCGTGCATAACCAACAGTTTGTCAAGTGAACTGGTGCGGTCCAGGTTGATACAAGAAGAGTATCGGAAGAACCACTTCTCAGAAGGCGTGGATGCTGCTTTTGTGACAAAGAATAAAACAAACAAGAGTAAAATTATTTGTCACTATTGTAAGAAAAGCGGTCACATCAAATCAAAATGCTTCAAACTGAAGAAGGACATGCAGAAGCCAGAAGAGAAATCGTTGGTGGCTACCGCATTTGTAGCTGAATCACAGGACGGCTGGTTGATTGACTCTGGGTGTAGTGCGCACATGTGTAATAATAAAAGTTTATTTACAGAGCTAACGGACTGTAACAATGTTATAAGTATAGCGAATGATGAGAAGTTGGAATGTTTGGGTAAAGGCACAATCACTGTTAAAACTGAAAAAGTGGTAAGGAATATTACAAATGTTTTGTATGTACCTAAACTGTCTCATAATTTGTTGTCGGTCAGCTGTCTCACTCAGAAGGGCTTTAATGTTTTATTTAATGGCGGGGGCTGTTTCATTTATGATAAGAGCAGTAAAAATTCTGGCAACCCAATATTTTGTGCTTTCAAAGATAATGGTCTTTATAGGGTTAATTTTGGGGTGTGTCAATCAAGTAGGTATTCGCAATTAGTGCATTCTTCTCTCCTGTGTAATAGGCAGGAGGCCCGGAGTGCAAAGGTTACTGCTAATGTGCCTATTGATTTATGGCATAAAAGGCTTGGTCACCTTGGTATACAGGGTATGTGTACATTAAAGAATGGAAATGCAACTGGTGTTCTGTTTCAGACTGACAATGAGCAGGTTTTGAAGGAATGTGTGCCATGTTTGGAGGGAAAGATGGCTGCCAAGCAGTTTCCGGTTGGAGAGGCAAGGCGAGCTACCCAATCCCTCGAGTTGATCCATTCTGATGTGTGTGGGCCGTTGCCTGATAGCAGCTTGGGTGGTGCGAAGTACCTTGTTACGTTTACGGATGACTACACCAGGAAGACTTTCGGATATCTGATGAAGCACAAATCGGAGGTAATGTCTCATTTTGTTAATTTTAAAAGACTTGTAGAGAAACAAGTAGGGTTGCCAATTAAGATTCTAAGGTCAGACGGAGGTGGTGAATATTGTAATAATAGTTTTTCCAAGTTTTTGCAACAGCATGGAATCATTCACCAAAAGTCCATACCATATTGTCAGAGCCAGAATGGCGTAAGTGAGCGCCTTAACAGGACGCTTATGGAGAAGGCCAGATGTATGCTGCAGGGTGCTGGTCTCTGTGGGCGCTATTGGGGAGAGGCGATCATGACCGCTATCTATCTTAAGAATCGGTCCCCTACTGCTGCTCTTTCAGGACGTACACCGGAGGAGGTTTGGACCGGATCTAAACCAGATCTTAGTCACCTTCACGTATTTGGTTGCATTGCATACTCTTTAGTGCCTGAGCAGAAACGCCGTAAGTTAGACCCTAAAAGTAAAAGGTTTTTATTTGTTGGGTATTCTGAAACTTCAAAGGGCTATAGGTTATTGGACCCGTCTGCACCCAAGAATGTTGTGTTGTCTAGAAATGTTGTTTTTATTGAAAATAAGTTTTATAATAATTTTAATGACATTGACAATAATGATAATGATTTTATTTATTTTGAATTGACTAATACCATGGATAATCTGAATTCTAATAATATGTATACACCGAATTCTAGTAATAATGATAGTAATTTGCTGAATTCTAGTGAAAATATATGTGATAATAATGATAATATGAATTCAATTAATGATAATGTTATAAGCACTAGTCAAAATGTTAGTCAATTAGGATGTGATCAGTCTGTGTCGGACGATACTACAGGAGATGTAATGGTTTTTTCAGACGGTGAGTACTGCACAGGCAGCGAGGACGACGGTGTCCCTGCCGAGTCGCCAGCGCGCGACGTCCGTCACGGGTGCGTGACGCCAGCGCGCGACGTCCGCCACGGGTGCGTGACACCAGCGCGCGATGGGCCGGCTGAGGGCGGAGGTGGTGCATCACCCCCGGTATCCGCTAGTCGGCGTCCTGTGCGTAGTACTAGATCCAGGTTACCGGTAAAGTACAATGATTACGAAACCGACTTCTCTTTGATTGCACAAGATTTTCCACTTGCTGAACCTCAATCCTTTGAGGAAGCTGTAAGTTGTCCTGATAGTCATGAATGGCGGGCCGCTATGCGATGTGAATATGATTCTCTTATTTCTAACAATGTATGGAAATTAGTTGATAGGCCGCCTAATGAAAATGTAGTAAAATGTAAATGGGTGTATAAGAAAAAGTATGACGCTAATGGTAATTTTTGAAAAGTATAAAGCTAGATTAGTTGCTAGGGGTTTTACTCAAATAAGAGGCGTAGATTACAATGACACTTTTTCCCCTGTTGTGCGTCATAGTACATTAAGAATATTGTTCTCATTAGCTAATGAATTGAATTTAAATATTGACCATGTTGATGTTACAACTGCATTTCTTAATGGTGAACTTCAGGAAACCATTTTTATGGAACAGCCACCTGGCTTTGGTAATGATGATTGTAAAAGTAAAGTTTGTTTATTGTTAAAAGGTATCTATGGCCTTAAGCAAGCTAGTAGAAATTGGAATGCTAAAGTTCATCATTTGTTATCTAATAATGGCTATAAGCAAAGTAAGTGTGAACCTTGTGTGTATATAAAGCGTTCTGAGAGAGACATAACTATAATTGCTTTATATGTTGATGACTTTTATATATTTTACAGTACTAAATGTAATGAGTTGTTGCCTTTGCTTGAAGCTAATTTCAATATTCGAAATTTGGGTAATTTAAAAAACTGTTTGGGCATGAATATTGAAAGAGATCGAGCAAATGGAATAATGAAAGTAAGTCAATCTGAATACATAAAAAGATTGTTGCAACGCTTCGGTATGGAAAACTGTAAAGTAGTAAAAACGCCTATGCCTACCAACTGTAAATTAGTTAAGGGTGAAACTAGTTTATGTGATGATCAGTATAACTATAGGCAGCTGATGGGATGTCTTATGTATTTATCTGTATGTACTAGGCCTGACATCTCATTCGCTTGTAGTCAATTAAGCCAGTTTAACAACTGTTTTGATGTAACACATTGGCAGGCAGCTAAGAGGGTTTTGCGATATTTAGCAGGTACAATTAATTTTTCTTTATATTTTCATAAAGGAGGTCAATTGAATTTGACTGCTTTTGCAGACGCTGACTGGGCTAATGACCCCAATGATAGAAGGTCCTATACTGGGTTTGTTGTAAAACTAGGAAATAATGTGATTAACTGGGAATCTCGTAAACAACGTTGTGTAGCACTTTCTAGTACTGAAGCAGAGTATTTAGCAATAACAGATGTATGTAAAGATATTTGTTTTATAAGAAGTTTTCTGTCTGAAATCATACCGAAATTGTATAAAGTGACAATATTTAATGATAACCAGTCTGCCCAAAAATTATTACTGATTAAAGAATATTGTCATAAACGCACTAAGCACATAGATATAAGATATCATTTTGTAAAAGACCTGGTTCAAAATGATTATGTAAAAGTGAAATACCTACAGACAGACAATATGGTAGCAGATGTTCTTACTAAACCTTTGTGTGTTGTGAAACATAACAAATTTGTAAACGATATGAATGTAAGAATTTGATAATGTAGTAGGTATTTATAATTAATAGTACTGTAGTAGATATTTATGTGGTAGGTATCTCAATAAATTGTTACTGACTGAGATATCATATTGTAAAGATTGTTGTGTTGTTTTGTATTAATGACATGATGATTGTGTGGATTAAGGGGTAGTGTTAAAATGTAGCAATATGTGCATGATACTCCACACAATCTTGACATGACGTTGACATATCTATCGGTCGGGCTGTTATAATTTGTAATTAGCGACTCACGCTTGACCTTCTTTCTCTTTGCCCCCGGTATGCCCTACGATATGGTTGTGTTGTATGTATCATTTTATATTATTCCAACTATAGAACTAAATGTATAGATTAGGATTGTATTGTGTCCATTTATTATATTCTCTAATAAATTGGAGCAAACAGAACTCAATAAGTTTTTCTTCTCATCACCAAGCTGATAGTAACCTATGTGCACCGGACACGTGCTGTGGATTCCCACGCAGCGCATTCGATCCTCTGGACTTCTCAACAGGTACCTACCTACCTCTTATGCCTGTTAAAAATAAAAATATAAAAATAATAAAAAAAATCGCTGTTAAAAAAGTAGGTAGGTACCTAGGTAGATAGTGTAGGTACCCAGTGGTACGTGTAGGTAGTATTTTTGATTTAAAATGATGAAACGAGTCGATGGCCCATCTGATGGTGGTAGCTACTGCCCAGGCAATTATAACGATGCATTGCCGTACACATCCACTGAGGACGTGCCCTGTGATGCATTGACTGCGCCCACCACTCTGAGACATAGGTAAATACATTATGTATTCAGTATTCATTCATAGGTACGCATAAATAATATTTTTTTAATATTAATATGTAACTAGGTACCTACCTACCTACAAGCCTACCTACCTACATATTTAGGTAATACCTAGATATGTATAGGTAATTAAAAATAACCAGTTCGTGCAGTCCCTACGCGCGGATGAAGTTATACTTCGAGTGCCACGCATTCACTCTCGCTCTGTGTTTAATGTGAAATTAATTTAGCATTTATTTTTATGTACGCAGTATTAAATTTTCACTTCAAAATAAAAAGTAAATAGTTGCAAAAAGTCTATAATGTCGGTTTGGATTTGAACCTGCCTCCGTTGTCGGTCTGACCGCAGTCCAACGTATCACTGTTCCGCCTACAGAGCTCTCTTGCTGATGGTTGAAATTATGGTTATGTCTGTTTTTCTTTTGTATAACGCTGTCAGAACCTCAACTTCAAACAGTAACTTCAAAAAATGCTGAACACTGCCATCTATAAGTTACGAGTAGTTTTAGAAACAGAGACATGTCCTCTCATTTAACGCTTGTCAGTTGGAAGTCGCATTATAAATAGAAGTCTTCACTAAAAACTTGAGAGGTGCCAAGGGACACCCGGATGGAACGAAGTTCCTTGAGGTGTTGTTTTCTTACAGTAAGTACACAGAAGCACCTAAATTAAAACAAAAACTTCCAACAATACCTACATTCATTTGTTTCCTTCCTGCACCAATTTATTCGAATGACGTTGTCAAAGTTTGAAAAAAGTGTCGTTACAACTTGTGCTCTTAATTTTTTCCGTCTAGCCTCCTTTCGCAACGCGCGATAAGGAACCACGTTCCAAAAAAAGATTTGCAACTTTTTGCACTAGAGCCAAAAAAAACAACGTGAAAATTATCAAAATTATCTTGCTCAATGTTTACCTAACCTTCGGCCAAAAGCACACACAATAATATACACGGTAGAACGTAAAATCAACCGTATTTCTGATGCGTTTAGAATCAAAATTGAATGATTGTGGTGTAAATTTTGTAGAGGGTGTTAAAATACTGCACACGAATACGCTAGGCGAGATCAACAGTTGTGCAACTAGAGTCCTTTCCATGACAGAAGTCCCGCAGACGCGGCGCCGTAGTCGACCTTAAGTATTATTTCTCGGGCAGCACTTTTAACAACTCTAGGCATTGAAAACAAGACTTTGATCACAGAAACCAAATAAAAACGCACTAACATCCGAACACATTAACAGCACCTGACAACTAATTTAAAATTTAGTTTTAAAGTTTAGTTCCGGAAATTTCCGCGGGACTTCTTTCATGAAAAGGACTCTACCCATAACACTAGTGTAAACCCTAGGTAAGTAGTAGATAGTGATTCTATTGTAAGCTATTAACAGGGCTGGTAGTCGCTAAGCGACTCTAAAGTCCTTACAATATATAGGAATATAACAAAAAAAATTACGTATAACAAGTCCGGTCAAGTGCGAATGGACTCGCTCATCGAGGGTTCCGAACCAAAACTATATCTAGTAGTTCGCCCTGAACTGAGATCTCGTGATGGTCGGAGGTTAATAAAACCCAAACAATTTTTATTGACCAATTGGTTGCAATAAACTTTGCAAATCACATCGAAATCGCCGTCTAGCTAAGTACCAGTCTTACTTGAACTACAAAATCATTCAAACTCCAAGAAATGGTAGCTCACGTTATACTGGGTATGCCAATTTTATAGTTTTTACAACAACTCGAAAACTATTAGACCTAGAATGAAAATAAAAACGGTTTTGGAATGTCTAAACAAAACCCTATCATATCCCACATGATATTTTTGTACGACTTTTTTTTTACTCTCTTTTGACCCTCATAACTTTACGACCCCTGGACCGATTTACTTCATTTAACAAGCCAGTAAAACTTAAGAGTACTATCCATATACCTACCAAATTCTGCGAAGATCGGATAAACGGTTCAAAAGATCTCGAAGAACAAACATACAAACATGCAAAGCATTTTTGCCCAAGTTGTCACTAAGATCTCGTTCGCTTTGCACACTCGATCAAATATCAGTTTGGATATCTGTAGGATACTTTAGAATGTTAGGAGCTTAGCCTTATTATGGTACGTTGAAAGTATTCTCAATAAGGTATAATTACCTATTTCAAATTTTTCGCCCCTCAATTTTCTAAGATTCATTTTTGGGACTGTTTTCTATAAGGGGCTTACCCCAGCCACCTTGAAAGTTTGGCCCTAGTTTCTACCTACGATATTGCTACCTACGGGATCTTTTTACACGTGCGTGATAATAATAAGTAGGTATATGATCTGTGCTACTACCTACGTACATCCTGTGCACCTTGTATTTGCGCACCACATCTGCGGGCCTAGGATGCGCACCGCGAGATATTTGTCATGTCGTTCTGTCAAAATGTAAGCATTTTGTACCAGTTTAGGAACTATTGCATTATCTGTGGTAATGTTGTCGAGAAACCGCGCCTTTGAATTTTCAACTTTTGACATTTCTGCATGACTATTATCTCGTCCTCAGAGAGGTACGACGACTAAGAAGTGTCAAAAGTGTACATTAGGGCGCGTTTTGTCGACACCATTAGGTACCACAGATAATGCAATAGTTCCTAAACTGGTGCAAATTGCTTACATTTTGACAGAACGACATGACAAATATCTCGCGGTGCGCATCTTAGGCCCTCTGGTTTATTTTCCGGCATTTTCCTAGAAATTGTAGCTATCACAAACGGTAGATCAAACAGAATAGAAACATTTCGTAAACTATTACAACACGTGTTACCTACAATAATAAAGTTTTACCTTAGAAGCACTACAATAAAGTTTTACCTTAGAAGCACTACCATCATCTCCGCACTACACCCAGGTTAGTTGGTAGATAATGCTAAATAGCATTAAACTCGCCTCTGTACGATTTTTAAAAGTGCAATAAAGAATTTTCTAATCTAATCTAATCTAATAATATCGGGTGTTTTCAAACGCATTCATTATTATCTTGACAGTGATATCTTTTGATGCGAGTTTGTAGTACCTATGCTTGTTGTATGTAGATAGGTGGCCACTGGTGGCCTAGTAGTGGTAGCAACCTAGCCTTCTGACCCTACGTCGTGGGTTCACCGCTTATCCGGTCTTCACAGTTTGGTAGGTAGGTACAAAAAAAAAACAAGGTCGTACAAAAATATCAAATGGGATGTCTAAACAAATATGACACCCCACTTGACATTTTTGTACGATCTTTACAACCCCGTGATCGATCTAAAAAAAAAGATCTCAGTTCAGGCAAACTACTAGTATAAACTAGTACAGATACCGATACCATTTCATACAATGAAACGCGATCGCCGTATTTTGGGCGTCTTGCGCGGACAGCTGGTTAAGGCACGTTCGGGTCAAGTCACAATTTCTGATTTAGTCTTCGATTCGATGCAATAATATGGTAAGGTAACAGCGAGCTGATCTGATGATGGGGCCGGAAGGTGGCCATGAAAACTATATGGTGGCCATTAAAATACGCAATAATTTATAAGTTTAAAAAACTGGAAAAACCGACTTCAATTTGTGATGATGATGATGGCAGTTCATTGAGACTGTTCTATTGATCGTAAACACCACAGAAAAGCAAAATACGCAATCCGAGATACACTACAACGGTTGGCAGTCGAGCTGGCAGTGACGCGCAATGTAACTCGGATACGCGAACGCGGCGACTGTCAGATTTGTTCGTGGGTACTTACGTTCTATTGCTCGTAAACGTCACAGAAAAGTCACAGAAAAGCAAAATGTTTGAGCAAAATATGCAATATTGTGTACGCGTATGACGTGTTTTTTCCAGTTATTCTTATTTAACTGCCTAAATACTAAGCCGATTTTGATAAAAAAATTATGGGACCAATCTGGAAGCATACCCTTTCAGATAAAAAAAGAATTTTTCAAATCGGTTCATAAATGACGGAGTTCTGACCTCAGAGTTTTTATGTTTGTTACCTAACAAACATAAAAAAAAAATAGTACAACCGAATTGAGAACCTCCTCCTTTTTTGAAGTAGGTTAAAAACAAAAGCTTGTTTTAGAAAATAACATTTTTAAATATAAACTTATTTAGGTATGAACACTACCTACCTACTTACATTGTTTTCAGGCCATCAAGCAATGGATGCAATAATACACAAACGCACGCAGACGACGATAGTGGCAGTTCTTTTGCTTATACTGTGGTCAGACACAGGTAAGTGTATATTTTTTAGTTGTTAACATAACTCGGTGAAAGGTCCGGAGAATTAGGTACCTAGGTACCTACCACCACCGTACCGTAGTACGAGTTATGGTGTGTAAATCTGGTGTGAAACGTCTAACGCCCAGCACACCAGTGGGCGCTGATTTGTATGGAGACACTGAGCGGTTTTTTTAGAAGCTTGGTCTATACCAAGCCCGTGCAAATCGAGCTTCTCAAAGAATCCGCTCAGTGTCTCCATACAAATCAGCGCCCTCTGGTGTGCTAGGCGTCAGACGTTTCACACCCACACTATACACTGAAAACTCGTACTAGTACCTCTGCTTAGGTTTGTAGGTACCTAGGTACGGTGGTGGACTCGCATTGCTATGTTCCGGTTTGCTTCTCCGAACTTAAATTGTTCTGTTGTAAACTTATTGATGACCATTTATGATTAAGAGTTTGAAGAGGATCTTCGGAGAGTTTCTTCAGGTTTAGTGCTTTTGTTAAATTAACCTGTCTTCACGGTAAGTTTCGTAGTACCTAGGTACTTAGTCGAATTTGTAAAACTTAGCCAAATTTGTAAAATTTTGTGTAATGAAATAACTTTTGTAAAACTATTACAGCGACTGCTATAGACTGCTTCAAATGCGTGTCGATGAACGGCAAGTTTGCAGCGTGTGACGATCCCTTCCACAACAACCACTCAGTGGGAATGTTGGAAACACCATGCATGGGTGGAAGAAAAGGCCGCGATGGATTATTTCCGGCTACTTCTTGCATCAAAGTCGCTGGCATCTTCGGTAAGTTTCGAAAAAATTACAAAAAGATACACCCACACAAAGACAAACACACACTTTTACTCATACACAAAGGCGTGAGTGCGCAATTTACATACATTTTCTTTATTTATTTATTTATTTATTTATTTATTTATTTTTTACTTTAACTAACACGGTTAGACCAATTACATTAGTTAAAGAGATAATAAGTCACATGCATAGAAAGAATTAAGAAAAATAACATACCTTAAAAATAGAAATAGTGTTAGAAATAATATTAAGTCATTACATAAGTTAATAAAAATTAATTACAAAATCGAAGTTAAGTTAATAAAAATTAATCACATAGTCAAAAAGAATAAAATAGAATAACAATTGAAAAACAAAGCAATAATAATACAAGGTCAAAAGATACATTAAATACAATTTATCATAACTTAATTAGCTCACACAATTTGAAGCATGCCGATAAAACCTCGGCGTAAGTATCTGCGAATAGGTCACAGTCAGGGCTGGCGTTCAGGAGAGCATTGAGAGCGGCGAGGATGCGCGGGATAGGTGACGCGGCTCGTGCCACTGTGCAACACTCCGGCACGGCAAATAACTTGTGCTTCCGCCCCCGACAGTAGTTGTTCGGAACAAAAAATCGACACAGCACATCACTCAAGTCCGAAACATCTATTTTGCCGCGGAAGACCTTACACGCAGTAGATATCTGGTCAAAGGCCCGCCGCGTCTCCAGCGAGTTGTACCCAAGACAGCCTAGCAAAAATTTTGTGGGATACATGTACGGGTAACAGCCATATTTGCGCTTGTAGAGAAACCGCAGGAATGCTTTTTGCACTTTTTCAAGCATTAATGCATATTTAATCTCATGTGGGTTCCAAATACAAGCGCTGGCTTCGAGTTTACTGCGGACGAGCGCGCCAAAGATCAGACATACTACGCGATCACTACGGAAGTCGCGAGCGTTCCTCAAAACGAAGCCCAGTCGCCTGAATGACTCCTTCGCCAATGTAGTCACGTGATCATGAAAGGTTAGGCCTCGGTCAAATGTGACTCCCAAGTCCTTCATAGCATTCGTTCGCGTGATAGGTACTCCATTTAGCTTATAGTCAAAGAGGATGGGGTGCCACATTCGACCGAAGGTCATCACATAGCATTTGCCGACGTTAAAATCCATTTTGTTTGTTAAAATCCATTTTGTTTCTTAAACTATCTACTTAACAAACATTTGCACAGGTAGATTTTTTAATACTAGACTGCACTGCGTTAAGTATTTTTTCATATATTATTTGCATAGCTGTTTTTTTTATACAGTAGTAGTTTTAGGAATTCTTGACAAACAATTCTGTCTGGTTCTCTAATACCGCGTTCACACTATGCCCATGCCGCTGCCCGCATTATTGCCGCGGACTTACTGCCACAGCTACAGCCTTTATTCTCATTAGGGAGCAAGGGCATGACTTCGGGCTGGGAGACGGGACAGAGGCATAATCCTATTCACACTATGCTCGTGCCCTGCCAAAGTCCCTGCCGACTGCGGCATAGTGTGATCGCAACATAGCGAACCTAGGATAAAGGTCTCTGGCTTTCTACTTACGTACCTACCTAATACTTTCTATCATTGGTACAGATGACACAGGTGAGTCTATCACAGTGCGTGGATGTGGGCTCGACTCCGGCACCGCCACCACCGACACTGAGATCATACGCATGTCGCACTGCGGCCGGTTCTACTACAACGATAGGTAAGTGTTTATTTATGACTTTCTTATTAAGATGCGACGAGGGCGTGACATTATAAAGACATGAAAGATCGACTTCTAAACATTTAATACTACGAGGTGATCGTATTCGTACAACCATTACAAGACCAATCATAAATCTATCTGACGTTTCTTTGGTTTGACAGATCTAAATATGACATTGACATTACTACAACATGCCCCTTTTTGAGACTTTGACAATTTAATTTAAATATGACATTGACATTACTACAACAGTAAGTACCTAGATACTTGCACGTCAGCCATCGATACCAGACTTTGAGAGGCGCTCGTGGCGTAGCTTGCTTGGTCAATCTCCACCGATTACTAAGTTAAGCGATGTTCTGCGCGGTCAGTTTGGATGGTTGATAGTGCCATTTACATCTGAGCGTTTCCGTGCTTCGGAGGGCACAATAAACAGTCGGTCACAGGTCTAGCAGTCGTTAAGCCACGACGGAGGCCTTAAAGTGGCCTAAAAATCCGTCACCACACTTGGTCACTTATACGAACTTATCTACTTACCAGACTTAGGAAAGACAGGTCCAGTCCAGTCGGCTTGCTCAGGATACTGTAGCAGTGTAAAATTCTTGACGACCCTCACTGCTTAGATTGCTCTATGGAAGGCTACAATAAATGTTTCTTATTTCTATTTCAATTATTGAACTGCTATAGTACTAGTAAATAATGACGCTAATTTGCAATGATTTTTATTGTAAACTAGCTTCTGCCCGCGACTTCGTCTGCGTCCCGTTCGATCCTGTTGATTTTCCATGATAAAAAACAGCCTATGTGTTAATCCAGGTTACGAACTATATATATTCTAAGTTTCATCCAAATCGGCCTAGTAGGTGAATGAAACAAACATCTAAACTTTGACATTTATAATATTAGTGGGATGTTTTGTAGGTACGTCCACGGCTGCCTACAGAGTTGCAGCGACGCAGACGCTTGCAACGCGTCAAATAAAAACACCTATTTATATCATCTAACACTTATGTCATACGCCATTTTATTATTTAGAAGCTAACAGACAGAAGTAAATAGCTTTGGTACAATATTTTGCTAAAAAACCAGTTAGTTTTGTAGATTTTTATTGACAAAATACAAACATGTAGGTACAGACAGAAGTAAATAGCTTTGGTACAATATTATGCTAAAAAACCAGTTAGTTTTGTAGATTTTTATTGACAAAATACAAACATGTAGGTACATTGTGCAAGTATGGGCAACAACATTATTAGTTGAGTTAAAATGTTCTCTCATTGCAAGTTACAAAAAAAATATTGTGTGTGAAAAAGAACAGAATGTTTGCTCTGTGTCTGGATGTTACTATGTATTCTATAATTCTTGGTCGGTGTGTGTTTGGTTTGATATGACCGGACTCCCTTCGGAATCATGATGAGGAATGGAAGAGAATTTGAACACAATGTTCGCTTAACCTAGATTATTTGGCACCATTGAAAGGGATCCTTATCTGACTAAATGTAGTGCCCTATAGGGCAAAATAGAACATCTTACATTATATTAAGTCATCACTATATTAAATTCGTTGGGTTATCGATGTTTTGTCGCATCCTGCCAGTCAATATTATTACTTTGTATAAGATGGGTCCAGATCTGAGTATGCAGCCACCATAGCCCGAGCAACATCCCTCCCATATAGTTTTATATTGTTTTTAAAAACATCTACAATTACCGTTGGAGGCTTATTGAGCAGTGAATTAAATGGTAAAGTTTTAGCTCCATAAAGCTGTCTAACTTGAGACAGGGTATTGTCGACTTTCTTAGTCTTACCTTCATCGGGATGCTCGACGCTGATTATGACCCCATTGGACACCACTGTGATGTATCCATCAGGATGCCTCTTCTTGTAAGAAGATGGTGCAGGTGGGGCATTTGAGGTACAAGGACGAGGCTCCTCAAATTTTAAAGTAATCTCCTTTGCTATCACTTCGAGTTTTGAGAGATATTTAGAGATTAATGTGGACTGGGTCCCCCATTGCTTCTCTGCAATATCTTGAGATTCTCTGAATGTTCTAACCTCAGAGCTACACAGTCTTAGGTCAGCTGACACCATAGCTGAAACCTCTGCAATCTCTGTTATCTTCGTTGAGTCCCCCCTGAGCTTTCCGTTCTTTAATCCCCAGAGAACCCCGAGAAGTCCATCTCTGGTAGCTAATCTCTGGTCAGAGGATTTCAAGAGAAGAGGCTCAAAAAAAGCAGGGAGAAGACTGGTTCCAAGAAGATCCCAGTTTAGGTCCACCATCCTGACGACATCTTCGTATACCACTTTAGTATGTTCTAAAAGCTCCAGAATATCATTCTTGGCTTGACTTATCAGATCTGAGTCAGAAGAGGTTTTTAACTTCTTCTTCAGCTCATTCCAGCCCTTTCTAAATTTCTTCTTTCTATCCGGAGTTGGATCAGGAGTTGGATCTGAGGTCCAGTTGAGAGGAGGCTGTTCTGGTAAAGGGGAGTGGGGGGCTGAAGGTATTGCGGGATATAAATTCTGAGCTTTGTCTTCCCCTACTATTGATGCTATCAGTTCGGCCTCATAAGAACTCGAGGCTCTCCCTAATGTTTGTGATGAAATTAATAGGTCTGCTTTGTCCAGATTCATATTGGTCTCTGGCGGGCTGGGGATGGGCTTGATGTAATTGGAGTTTGTGACTGTGTATGATTTTCTTGACCTCGTAACCTGGATGTGAGGATAAGATGATGAAAGGTGTTCTGGTATCAATGTGGGTACCTAGATAAATATGTACCTACCTACAAATAAGTATTCTACCAGCAATCTAGTTTCCATATTACAAGCTTTACCTACTTATTTTGGGCGTTGTGTGAAATGTCCATGAATGAATCTCCCAAACTAAGTGGAACATTTTAAATTGTTGATCAACTTGCGTTGTTGACTGTACCTATAGATTTTTTGTGCAAATAATACTTAATTATCATTCAATTTAATCACCTCTTGTTAAAGAGTTTTTTTTCTATGCTAGTCACAATATAGACATAATCATAGATTATTGTAAACGTAGAGGCTACTCAGGCTACTGACTGTAACGCGCCTATTTTGTAGAATTTTTAGTATTTTTACAAATTATTTGCTGTAAGTACTTATACCTACTAACTTACATATCTACTTTACTTACTATTTACACTAAATTTTAAAAATAGCTGGTACTTACTTAATTTTTTGTGATTTTTCTACTACTTTTAATTATCGTGGCACACAGCTACGGCGGCGCGGCGTAGCATTAAAATATTATAGACAGGCAGTGTTGCCGTTTAGGGAAAAAAAGTCCCTAGACCTCGATGCAATAGTCCCTAGTATTCGAAAAAAATCCGCTAGAAGTCGCTAAATATTTCAAAATATTCCATGGTAACAAAATAAGGTTTGTTCTGCGAAAACGTAACATAGAAACTGGTTATTCCTTTCTCTGAACGGCGGTGATGAATGAATGAAATGATAAAGAAAGAAACAGTGATATATGATGCATTGTTTGATAGAGTAAGAGGCACCAAAACTTCAGGATCGAACGACATTCTGGTAGTGGATTTCCCGAAAAACCAATAGCAATATTCGTAGTGTTGCTAGTAACTACATTTAAATTTGAACTAAAATATGTCTGTGTTTTCAATAACGTTAAAATCGCTTCTACTAATTTCACTACACTACTGGGGGTTGGTAGTCAGCTTTGTAAACAAAAAGTCGCTATAAGTCGCTAAATTTATTTTAGTCGCTAGATCGAAATAAAAAGTCGCTCAACACATCCAAAATCCGCTAGATCTAGCGACAAAGTCGCTAAAACGGCAACACTGTAGACAGGTATCTCGGTATCTCGCTCGTGTGTACCTAATGTGTAACTTTTTGGAACAGTTTTTCATCTTATTTGTCAACATAACTATGCTGACAAATAAGATGAAAAACTGTTTCAAATTTCAAGTCAATAGCTTTAATACTTTCCGAGATAATAAGGTTTGTGACAGACGGACGGACGGACAAAGTGTCACCCTATTAAGGTTCCGAAAGCTTACGGGATCGGAACCCTAAAAATACGTCAATGTTTTCGAGTGCGGTGTTGTACCCGTTACAAATTGTCACGCTTCATCGTAGGTAATAATTTTATACATTTAATCTTGTAAGCACAGAAACAACGTATTGTAAGCATACTCAAATAAACAAATTAACTCGACTCAGACTACTTATTTCTCCTTTCATTCAAGTTTTTCTTTTCATTCATGTGATGAAATGTATATATGAAACTAGCGACCCGCCCCGGCTTCGCCCGGTGCAATGCAGTGATGATGATGATGATGATGTATTATACATATAAACCTTACTCTTGAATCACTCAATCTATTAAAATAAACCGCTTCAAAATCCGTTGCGTAGTTTTAAAGATACATACATACAGACAGACGCGGGAAGAGACTTATTTAATATGAAGCGAAGACAACTTTTTTTTTTAAATACCTACTCTACTACTCTTGAATTCTGATAAAAATTATTTCAGGTTTTGCGCTATGTGTTAATTACACCTACACATTAATTTTTTCCCAGGCTGTGCATTTCATGGTTATATCCCAAGCAAGCAAGCTCTTTACATGGTGTTTTCAAGGGGATTCGAATTTTGAAATTATTGAAACAACACATAGCATTTTTATTTTAATTTTTTTTCTTGTGTTATTGTGAGTATTGTTGTTTAATTTTGATCCAATAATACTTAGGTCGTAACATAAAGTGTGAGCCATTGGAATAAATGTGTGTAAGGTGGTTTTTCTGAATGTAAAAATTCGATTCCAGTTTTGGAGGGTGCAATAATATTATCCCACCAAAAACATTTTGTAAAAAACTAGCCAAGTCTCGATGGAGCTGCTTGTTTATCTCTAAAAAATAATTAAATCTAGACTAAGTCGTGCCAAGTCTAAGGTTCCTTACTGCGATTTCTTTATTATTATAGTTAATGTTGTTTGACTTGGCTGTTATAGGGTACACACTTTATGTAAGTACTTATTTTAGGCAGAGTGGCTCCTGAGCCACTCTGCCTAAGACTCCCTGGAGTCTTCTGGAAACCGGGCAATACCCACTAAAAGCCGAACCAAACGCCTGATTAAATTTAAATTTAAAACACTAAAAGTTCGCAGAAGCAGCCTCACTTCTCCATCAGCGCTTTTCCTCTCGGGCTGAGAACGTGACCGAGGACCTACAGACCGTGTGTAAGACACCACACCATCCACTGAAACCAGTTGGCCTGCCTCCTACTGCGTGTGGGTCATCCCTTTGCCTTTTCTCCAGCAGCGTGTTGATACCTTCCTCCATCCCTCCTCCTGGGAGGGCCTCAACGAAGTCTGGTCGTGATAACGTTGCGACCCAACCTTTCTAAATTACATACGGCATAATACCGCTCCGCTACCTCATGCAATAGTGTTCAGTTCAGTGACTGCGTGTATAGTGACTTTAGATAGGGACTGGTAACGTACTTTTATGATTTAAAATCTGTACATACCTATGTCATACATAAGAACCATATTTTTATTGTATGGGTTCTTCCAAAACTGTGTAGGTCTTCTTAAAATTAAATTGTGGCGTCAGGGACTAACCCTGCAACGCTACAAGGGAAAATCCACCATTTTTTCTTCAAAATAAACGACAACCGACTTGACGAAGACTTGACTTATCATTTACGCAAGACAATTATATTAATTATCTAGTAGGGGAAAACACATTAACGTTAGACTAGGCGGTATGTTTTTAAAACTATAGCCTGCTCCGAGGAGCGGAAAAAAAAAACAATTGTGTTTTCAAACCAAAGACCTTGTACTTATAACCTAAACAAACGAACTATTGTACGAACATAATAAAGGAAAAAACAATAACGTAAGACTAGGCGCTAGGCGGTATGGTTTTAAAACTATAGCCTGCTCCGAGGAGCGAAAAAAAAAAATCAAACGCACAAATTCTTGAATTTCTTTGTTTTTAATGCTCAGATTTATAGGTAAACGCTTTATGTCTACAATGACTAGTTCCGTTTGCAGAGTATGTCTAGCCGGTAATATCAGGATGCTGAACATTGACAACATGCATCTTGAGATATTCCAGAAACTGACAAAGGTAAGATTAGTATGTAAGCTCGTGTAACTATACTGTAGTGGGCTATGTAGGTAGGTGCCTGCTTACCATCTTGTAATAATATCTTCAAAATCATCGAAAGCTGTCTATACTTGCGGTTGGCGTAGGTGAGTACAATAAATAACCTTAGTTGCTGCAATTTTTTTTTAAATAAATACTTACGTTTCAGCTTTATACAGAGTCTGATGCAGGGATGCCGAGCACAATATGCTATGTCTGTCACCGGCAGCTGCAGAAGTGCCTCATGTTCTCGGACATGGCTCGCAGATCTGAGAGGACCATGCAACATCTATTGCACAATGGAATTGAGGTAAAATACCTGCTGTTAAAAATGATGTTTCTCACTTTCTATACATGCTGACAAATAAGATCTATAACTATTCCAAATTTCAAGTCAGTGAAGCTTTAATAGTTTCTGAGGTAATAAGGCTTGTGACAGAGGGACAAAGTTGTACCATAAGGGTTCCAAAACCCTATGAGATCGGAATCCTGAAACATAAGTTTTGCCAAATGTTGTATTTTATTGCTTTATTGGTTAAGATAATAATATGATAAAAAATGTGTTATAGACAGGCGTCATGGCTCAGTCGGTAGTAGCTCTGCCTTCCGTGCTGTGGGTCGTGGGTTCGATCCCCACCGAGAACAAACATTTGAGTGGCAAACATAGATGTTTGTTCTGTGTCTGGGTGTTTCTATGTATTATAAGTATGTATTTACAAAAAAATTGTATGTATGTATTCTATCAGCCATCTAGTTTCCATCGTACAAGCTTTGCTTAGTTTGGGACTAGAAGGCGTTGTGTTAAGTGTACAAGAATATTTACTAGTGGCTCTGGGAGCTGTAGACCTCGCGAGCATACTAAATGTGAGCTATTTACTGCCTAAGCAAAAGCTATTTCAGAGTTTTGAAAGAAACCTATCAATGTTGAAGAGAAGTAGAAAATACCCATCCCCACTACTTCTCACCTGACACCCATCCCTCACCCGCAACCCCCACTGTGCAAGTGCATTTTCCGTTTTGTGATTTTTTTGATCTTTTTGTTTTTTTTTTGCATCATCTTGTGTAGAATGAGGTCCTTTGTGTTTCTCTCAAATTTGATTGAAAACCATCGATTGTTTGATGAGCTATCCTGTTCATCATGCTGAAGATCCTTATCAGATCTTCGCCAAACTTTTATGAGACCAACTTATAGTTACTACCTTTCAAATAAAAAAAGAATAATCGAAATTGGATCTCATTTGGTGGAGATATCTAGTATATCAAATAGCCCCCTTTTTGCCCTTTTTTTGGGAGAAGTACCCCTCCAATCAAAAATCCCCGACGACAAAAAAATTCTAATAAGTCATATAACCTGTGTACCAAGTTTCGTCCAGATCGGTTGAAAAATGCGACCTGTAGAGGAGAACAGACAGACAGACAGACATCTGGACAAACGCATTTTTGGCCAATGTGGAAACTAAGACGCTTCGCTCGCTTCGCTCGCTCGGTCAATAAAAAAAAAAAAATTACATCGACACTGTTTAGGTATTTTTTTTTTTTCACGGTTTTATTGCTTGCGACTTTATACGCGCGTACCGATTTAATTTGCGAAGTACGTGCGGGCCTCATTATAAAATATTTAGTCAGTGATAGTTTGTTCAATATGCAAACTTTTCTGATGAGCCACACATACACAAGCATTTTGCAATGCTTTGTATTGTCTTGCAGTTTGTGTGAAAAGTAGAGTATTGTCCTCGGGGACAAAGCTGCCTTAATAGTCCTGGGTGAGCTTGAATCCCTCGTGTCACTAGGGATCCTCAACACCCTCGGTTCGCTGCGCTGCGCTCGGGTGTAAAAACAAGGTTCCTTTGTGACTGCGGGATTCCAAGCCCACGACATAAGGCAGTGCCTTGTCCTCTAGGTTTATGAACTACTATGTAAAAATTAATTAGTAAATAATTGCTAAAGCTATGTTATTATGACTTTTTGTTACACATTTTTACCCAGTACTATGCGGCTCATTTCAGTACATTATGTTGCTTTTCAGATAACATGCAGTACCATCACAATGCTGTCTCTGGCACCAATACCGATCTTATCAATTACTCCGAATCAGCACATGTCTCTTACAAATATTCCTGCAACTGTTAAGATGGAAGAGGTTGTTGTGAAAACAGAAATGACCCCTGAAATGGCGTTTGAAGAGTCAAAAGTAACACCCGATGAAGATACTGAAGTTATTGGTGGTTCGAATAACACAGATTTTTATCTAGAAAACGTAAATATTGTAGAGAACCTGCAAACTAATATTAATTTGTGTGTCTTTTGTGATGTGTGCAAGGAACAATTCTTCTCCAAATATCAGTTGATAAGACATATAAAAAACCACTTTAATCACAAAAGGAGATTAACATACATGCAAAAACACACAGGAGAAAAACCATATTCCTGCAGTGAATGTAAAAAAACATTTAGTCAAAGCTCGGATTTAATAAGACACATGCGAACACACACTGGGGAAAAGCCATATTCCTGCAGTGAATGTAATAAGACATTCGCCGATAAAAGTGGTTTAACAAAACACATGCGAACACACACTGGGGAAAAGCCATATTCCTGCAGTGAATGTGATAAGCCATTCGCCGCTAAAAGTTATTTAACAAAACACATGCGAACACACACTGGGGAAAAGTCATATTCCTGCAGTGTATGTAATAAAACTTTCTTTCATAACGCTAATTTAACAATACACATGCGAACACACACTGGAGAAAAACCATATTCATGCAGTGAATGTGGTAAGACATTCAGTCAGAAAATTAGTTTGAGAGTACACATGCGAACACACACTGGGGAAAAGCCATATTCCTGCAGTGAATGTGATAAGACATTCGCCGCTAAAAGTGGTTTAACAAAACACATGCTACAACACACTGGGGAAAAACCATATTCCTGCAGTGAATGTGATAAGACATTTACCGCTAAAAGTGATTTAACAACACACATGCGAATACACACTGGGGTAAAACCATATTCCTGCAGTGAATGTGATAAGACTTTCCGTAAGACAGGTACTTTGATAGTACATATGCGAACACACACTGGGGAAAAGCCAGATTCCTGCAGTGTATGTAATAAAACGTTCTTTCAAAACGCTCATTTAACAGAACACATGCTACAACACTCTGGGGAAAAGCCATATTCCTGCAGTGAATGTGATAAGACATTCGCCGCTAAAAGAGGTTTAACAAGACACATGCTACAACACGCTGGGAAAAAACCATATTCCTGCAGTGTATGTAATAAAACGTTCTTTCAAAACGCTCATTTAATAACACACATGCGAACACACACTGGTGAAAAACCATATTCCTGCAGTGTATGTAATAAAACGTTCTTTGCAAACTCTCATTTAACAAGACACATGCGAACACATACTGGAGAAAAGCTATATTCTTGCAGTGTATGTAATAAAACGTTCTTTCAAAACGATCATTTAATAACACACATGCGAACACACACTGGAGAAAAGCCATATTCCTGCAGTGAATGTGATAAGACATTCGCCGCTAAAAGAGGTTTAACAAGACACATGCTACAACACGCTGGGAAAAAACCATATTCCTGCAGTGTATGTAATAAAACGTTCTTTCAAAACGCTCATTTAATAACACACATGCGAACACACACAGGTGAAAAACCATATTCCTGCAGTGAATGTAATAAGAGATACTCTCAGAAAATTGGTTTAACATACCACATGCAAACACACTCTGGAGAAAAGCTCTTTGATCGAGTAAGCGAAGCGACCGACTCGCCCAAGTTGACACTAATGGCAACTTAGGGAAGTCGACACTAATGGCAACTTGGGCAAGTCGACACTAATGGCAATTTGGGCAAGTCGACACTTATGGTAACTTGGGCAAGTTACATAGATAGATTGATAGAAAACTCTTTATTGTACACCATTTTTACAGAAATTTATAAAACAAACACAGAGTTCATTATTCTGTTGTTGATAATAATGTTGGTTGTTGTTGTTTTTGTCAAGTTAACACTAATGGCAACTTGGGCAAGTTGGCGTTGTGTGCATGTTCGAGCAGAACATTCGAACCGCTTATCCAATCTTCACAGATATAATTAAATTCTGGACCAAAAACCAAAGAGAACTTTGGTTTAAGACTTTTGATGTGGTTTAGCATAGTCCTTAATTTTAAATGGTTAGTAAGTTTAATTATAATTATTTTGTGTAATGTCGCACGCCAATATCAGGTTGACGCATTCGCGCGTCGTTCTGTCGGTCACGCAGGTCACTGACCCCCCATTGGTGGAATAAGGGTTCATTCACATAAATAAAAGACTGTAACGGAAATAATTCGTAATTATCGTTTACCCCAGTGTCATTGAGTTGTAATTGAATCTCTCGTAAGAATGTCGTTTATCGTGTCGATTATAACAAGTATCATTGAAACTCTTATAGAAAATTATCGTTTATCGTGTCGAGTATAACGAGTGTCGTTGAGCCTCTTGTCGTAATATATCGTTGTCGTGTCGAGTATAATCACCACAAAACCAATACCAATCTATCCATGCAATCGCGCTTATGTATTTTCAACTGCAAGCTCAAAATGTATTCTTTTATCTATACTAATATTATAAAGAGGAATGATTTGATTGTTTGTTTGTTTGCATTGAATATGCTTCTAAACCGATTTGACCGAAATGTGAAATACTTACCTACTTTAAAATTTGTGATTTTTCTACTACACTCGAGAGCATAGAAATCGCACATAGAGGCATTTTCCTACATTTTAATTTCGACCCCTATTTTTTTTTTAAATTAATGTGATGTTGCAAATATAACTTAAATTAAATTGAAGTACACACTGTTAGCTTCCTAAAAACACAAAATGTATAGCCTTGACCTTCGAAATCATAACAGTGGCAACTAAACAATAGAATGGCCTAAATTAGCTCGTTTCAGGTAGCGCGGTTTGTGGGACTTTGAGCAGGTATAAAAGGTTAAAAAAACAATAAATTTGTGAATGCATCGATTTATTAATACGAGGTATTGCCTCCCCTAGCCTGAATAACAGCTTCCATTCGGTGTTTCATTGAAGAAATCAATTTTTTGACGAAACCCTGCGGTATGCTGTCCCATTCTTCCTTGATCGCGGTTTGGAGCTCTCTGAGACTCGTAGGCGCTGCGTTTCTGGATCTTACTCGTTTCTTTAGTTCGTCCCATAAGTGCTCAATGGGATTGAGATCTGGGCTTCGAGCAGGCCACGCCATAACGAGTACTTCAACCTCCTCCAAGTACTGGCGTACTATAGCAGCGGTGTGTGGTCTAGCGTTATCCTGCATCAAAACGAAGTTTTCGCCGATAAATCCAGAAAAGGGCACAACATGTTCTTCCAGGATCTCCTCGACGTAACGTTGGGAAGTCAATCCACCCGATCGACGGTCGGTATCGGGCCCTGTGATGAAGACAAGTTGATGGAGATGCAACATTGAGCAAAACGCTCACCGGATCTTCGGTAGACTCTACCTCGTCCGTCGTTACCATGAAGGCACATCCTGCACTCGTCGGAGAAGAGGACTGCCTGCCATTGATCCATAATCCAATTAACGTGATTTCGAGCAAACTGAAGGCGTGCTTGTCTGTGCGCTGGGGTCAATTTTGGGCCAGTTGCTGGTCTGTGCGCTGTCAGACCTCCTTCGGCTAGTCTTCTTCTAACAGTCCACCGACTGACTTCCACTTCTCTAACTTCCTGGAGCTGCTGTCCGAGTTGAACTGCATTCAACCGGCGATTTCGTAGTGATGTATTCACAAGGAAACGGTCATCGCGCTGTGTTGTCGCACGTTTTCGGCCTGTTCCTGGTCGCCTGGTATAGCCACCAGTTTGCTGATATCGCTGGTATACACGTCCAACAGCATATCTGCTCAAATTTAATTGACGAGCCACTTGACTTTGGTTCTGTCCAGCTTCGATAAGTGCAACCACTTGAGACGCTGCTTCTGGTGTGGTATCCATTTTCTTGTTTAGAGAGATGACGTATTCGTTAAAGGACCTTTCTGACTGGGAGTTGGTATGCAAATGATGTCATTTCAATCATCCCTTACCGTTTTATACCTGCTCAAAGTCCCACAAACCGCGCTACCTGAAACGAGCTAATTTAGGCCATTCTATTGTTTAGTTGCCACTGTTATGATTTCGAAGGTCAAGGCTAGACATTTTGTGTTTTTAGGAAGCTAACAGTGTGTACTTCAATTTAATTTAAGTTATATTTGCAACATCACATTAATTAAAAAAAAAAATAAGGGTCGAAATTAAAATGTAGGAAAATGCCTCTATGTGCGATTTCTATGCTCTCGATTGTATTTTTAATTATCGTGGCACACAGCTACTATAGATAGGTATCTCGCTCGGGTGTACACATTGGGGTACTATTACGGTGTACATAATGAAATAAGACCATCTCGTAAAACTTTGTCTTCAAATTACCATAATTACGAACCATCAACTTTTGCAAGTGCTAATGGACTCGCCCACCGAAGCTTCTGACTGTATAATAATTTTTCTTTACTTTTGCAAGTGACAGTATTTATCACTCTTTGTACATAATGGTGACAAATGAGATTAAAACTGTTCCAAATTTCAAGTCAATAGCTTTAATAGTTTCTGAGATAATAAGGTTTGTGACAGACGGGCGGACGGACAAAGTCGCACCTTAAAGGTGTTAAAATGTAGCAATATGTGCATGATACTCCACACAATCTTGACATGACGTTGACATATCTATCGGTCGGGCTGTCATAATTTGTAATTAGCGATTCACGCTTGACCTTCTTTCTCTTTGCCCCCGATAAGCCCTACGATATGGTTGTATGTATCATTTTATATTATTCCAATTATAGAACTAAATGTATAGATTAGGATTGTATTGTATCCATTTATTATATCTATACAAATATTATAAAGAGGAAAGGTTTGATTTTTTGTTTGTTTGTTTGTTTGTATGAATTGAATAGGCTCCGAAACTACTGGACCGATTAAAAAAATTCTTTTACCATTAGAATCCTACATTATCCCTGATGAACATAGGCTATATTTTATCCCGGAATTCCCACGGGAACGGGAATTACGCGGGTGAAACCGCGAGGCGCTGCTAGTTCCCTAATAAATTGGAGCAAACAGAACTCAATAAGTTTTTCTTCTCATCACCAAGCTGATAGTAACCTATGTGCACCGGACACGTGCTGTGGATTCCCACGCAGCGCATTCGATCCTCTGGACTTCTCAACAAAGGGTTCCGAAACTCTACGAGATCGGAACACTAATAAATACGTCGATGTTTTCGAGTACGGTGCTATGCACCCGTTAGAAGTTGTCTTATTTTTACTCTATTAGGCAAAAAATGTTACAATATTTTGAAACCACCTACCTAGGTTTTCTCACGCTTCATCGTAGGTAAATTTTATACATATTGTAAAGTTTAGACCGCACTAAGGCGGAACTGCACTGCAGCGGAGCGGCGCGTCCCTTCGCAAAGTCGGTTGTTCGCGCTGCACTTGCGCGACTTGGTTGCGCGCATGAGATGCGCGCTACGCCGCTTCGCAACGTCGAGTGTTCGCGCTGCACTTGCGCGTCTTGGTTGCGCGCTACGCCGCTTCACAGCGTCGGGCCATCGCATCTTTAGTCATAGTCATTGACCGAGCGAGCGAAGCGTCCACATTGGCCAAAAATGCGTTTGTCCGGATGTCTGTGTGTCTGTCTGTTCTCTACAGGTCGCATTTTTCAACCGATCTGGACGAAACTTGGTACACATGTTATATGACTTATTAGATTTTTTTTGTCGTCGGGGATTTTTGATTGGAGGGGTACTTCCCCCAAAAAAAGGGCAAAAAGGGGGCTATTTGATATACTGGATATCTCCACCAAATGAGATCCGATTTCAATTATTCTTTTTTTATTTGAAAGGTAGTAACTATAAGTTGGTCTCATAAAAGTTTGGAGAAGATCTGATAAGGATCTTCAGCATGATGAACAGGATAGCTCATCAAACAATCGATGGTTTTCAATCAAATTTGAGAGAAACACAAAGGACCTCATTCTAAACAAGATGATGCAAAAAAAATCTAAAAAATCACAAAACGGAAAATGCACTTGCACATTACATTCCTCAAAAATTTACAAAATTAAATAGAAAAAACATCACATCACACACACACACACACACACACACAACATTTTGCATTATCGTTAGTTTTCAATACGTGACAGGCTGCAAGCGTTTCGTCGCTGTTAGAATACTAACTGATAATTATCTTCATGATGTTTTCCTTCACTGAATGAGAGCATCAGCATAATAATAAGCCTTAAATTAGAAATTAATAAAAGTGCACTTAAAGACTTTCAGAAAACACCTTACACGACATTGATGATGTTGATTGATGATGTTGAATATTGGAATATTTAGTATGCTCGCGAGGCCTACAGCTCCCAGAGCCACTAGTAGTATTTTATTGATAACAAAAAACTGTTACAAGTACATAATAGGTAGGTAGGTAGGTACACACAATGTAGCTACTTTATGATAATTGTAATTAAACAAAATTTAAAAAAAAATTGACATTAAAATTCTTATTTGAAATAATCCTCGAACTTATATAACGCCTGATCCGCAAGCCATGTTTTTAGCTCATTTTTGAATGATTGCATTGAAGTAGCACTTCTAACACTTTCGGGTAGTGCGTTGCAGATTGCCGGAGCCATGACATGCACCAGCTTTGAACTCTTGGTCAGCTGCCTCTGCACCGCCCGCAATTTGTGGGCTTTTCGCGTATTGTACCTACTGCCATCCTCTAGTTTTGCAAAAGACGTCAGATTGTTTCTGGCCTACATGGCCGTATGAAGAATGACCAGTGCGGGAAGAGTTGGTATGCCCAGTGATTGGAAGTAGGGTCTGGCAGACGTATCCCAAGGTATTCTTACAATGGCCCTTACTGCTCGTTTTTGCATTCGGAAGACGCGCTCCCAATCGTGAAAGGATGCTATCTCCCTTGGCGTGGTTTTTATAGAAAATAAAGCATTTATACGTTCAAATCAATATAATCTTTCAAGAATACCACTTTTCTCCACTAAACATCTGTTACGCTCCCTCGATACCCTTCGTACATCCTCTTCTTCTTGTTTTATCATTTGCTATAGACTATATAACTGCCACACACGGCATGGGTTAGCCTGACAATATTTAGTTAGCTTTCACTCGGCCAAACTGACCACATTAGGCGACCTCGCATAATTATGAATACAATTAATTATAATAACTACACATTGTTAGAACCTTATTCAATACATATACATAACAAAATTATCCGAACCTTATGAACACACTCATAATAAAATTGTCAGCACTTTGTTAGTTATTCGGATTTAGGGTTTCTATTATAATGCAAGTTTATACGAGTAGGTTACGTTTATAAACATTATTATAGACATAAATTGTTTCCTATAATCTATCTATAATTTTTAATCAGTAGTCATTTTAGGTATTTTTATCGCTTATCTTAACAAAATACATCGTTGTAAGTCAACGGATCACTTTAGTTGTTGAAGTCAACGAATCACTATATTGCCGTCGCGTCCAACGGGTCACTTTACTATCTCTGTTGCGTCCAACAGATCATTTAGTCTTATATAACTAACAACTTACACCGTTACAATCCAACGGATCACTTTATTGCTAAATTCTTTCTACACATATGTCCAAACCTTTTATGCCATATATTATTTTCTTCAATTGTTACTTTGCACTCAGCATTCTCTCTCATTTTCATTTTATTTATTCTAGCTTTGAATGTATATAACTTTCCTTCTTTTGCACCATAGTACAATTTGTTCTTTGCCTTTATTATCAACTTTCCATATTTGAAACTTACTTCCATTCCGTTTTCTACTAGTTTTCCAACTGACATTAGATTTGTGCTCAAACCAGGTACCAAAACAACTTCAATTTTTATTTCTTCATTATTGTAAGTAGCCTCTATAATTCCTTTCTTTCTTGCAACAAGTATTTGACCATTAGCTATTTTTATATACAATTCATGTGGCAAGTCTTCAACTGTTGTCATACAATCTTCATAAATCTCCTGAATAAAATGGTGTGTAGCACCCGAGTCAACAATAAATGTTATTTGGTCATCGTTTATGCTCTTTACTGTCATTGCTTGTTCTGTTGCAATGAATATCTCTCTATTCTCATTTTCAATTGAATTTGCAGATCCACCTCTGCCTCTTGGACCTCTAAAGCCTCTTCCTCTGCCTCTACTGTTCATTCGGCGTTCATATGATTTATGACCTCTGCGTTTACATTTGTAGCATATAATATTTGACGATTGATTCACAAATGATGTTTGGCTTTGTTCTGGTGTTCTTTGATCGTTTGACTTTGTGTTTCTTATTTCATGGTCTAGCAGTTTTGACCTAACAAACTCTAATTTTACATCGGTATTAACCGTCTCGATTGCTGTTATTATATTATTGTACTGTTCATCAAGTCCTGTAAGTAGGTAACATACTTTGTCAGTTTTCTCTATTTTCTCTCCAGAGCATTCCAGTTCTCTTATTATATTGTCAAACTTAGCGAAATATTCCTCAAGACTTCCTTCAGTGTGCTTCAAACTCAGTAATTTTCTTCTAAGTGTTATTTTAGATATGACGGACTTTCTTTGAAATGAACTTTTTAGAACATCCAGCATTTCTTTAGATGTCGACGCATCTTTTACTAAATTCAGATGTCTATCTGTAAGACATTGTACGATTAAACTTTTTGCTTTTGAATCATCCAATAATTTCTTCGGATCTTCAATTTTAGTTGCGCTTGAGATTTCTTTTAAACCTCTTTCTTCCAATAAACATTGTACACGGAACAACCAGTTATCAAATGCTTCGGACTTTAGCTGGGGAAAATTTAGAAGTAATAACCTTTGAGTACACGCACCCACCATCATAATTTATTTCTCCTCTCTATCGTTTAGTTTCTAAACTCTTTTTAGGGTTAAGCTCACCTTTGTACATGACCTATCTTTAAGTTCCCTTTTATGTCACTACTTTTGTGTACAATAAAGAATAAAGAAAGAATAAAGAAAATATGTCTGCACGAACGCCGAAGTCGCCATCTTTATTGCTGTGCGAAAAAAAATAAGCTTTGTTTCTAAACTTATTGTTCACCACTATTTCACTATCCACCAAGCTAATTTTGCATGATTCTCTTAGCGCCCATAACATTTGTTTATAACGCCATTGTGCACCCTGCGTAACTGAATCACAACTTAACGAACTAAACTAAATTAAACTTGGTGCTCTGTTTGAAACAAATTGGTACAAAATTAATTTATAAATGTTGCATACCTTTGCCATAACATAGTCAATAGTATTAAAGCACAAACATTAAAAATATATGAATTTCCATCAATCTTAAAAACTAATATTGTTATAAAAAAATATCTTATTATCTTACTATTCTTACAACTTAACTAAATTTACCTTTCAAAATACCTTTATAATGTTTTAATTGAAGAAGTTGGTACACTACACATGTGCAAAATTAATATTATTTAACTTCTAGGCCTTTACCGTTGGGAACAATTAGAGCTTACTTACAGTTCTTATTATACAACTTCACTAGGCTGATCACACTTATTGGGTACTTATGTACCAGCACTCACACTAACAATAACACTTTAGAACGGTAGGTAAGATTTACACTGAATGTACTCACTCCTCAGATGTTGAATGTTTTTGTCACTTGTGCACTTTACAGCATATAGTTTGGCTCTTAGCTAGGAATAGTATTTACTACATATTGGAAATACTTGCGAGATACGAATGAATGTAACGAAAAACCTTTTCCAACTGCAACTTTTCACTACCGTATGAAACAGCAGTTTTCCATGCCGTTTCTAGCGAAAATTAGTCTATGTAGACAGCGTCGTTTTTTTTTTTAACTTGTTTTTATACCATTTTCCACTGTAAGTTTTGTATTTTAGTGTTTTTGTCGAGTAAATGTTCAATGGCACTGACCTCTGGGTAATATGTACCTATTACCGTCCAGACTTGTGGTTCTATATCCCCGCTTCTGATTGAAAGGATGCTATCTCCCTTGGCGTGGTTTTTATAGAAAATAAAGCATTTATACGTTCAAATCAATATAATCTTTCAAGAATACCACTTTTCTCCACTAAACATCTGTTACGCTCCCTCGATACCCTTCGTACATCCTCTTCTTCTTGTTTTATCATTTGCTATAGACTATATAACTGCCACACACGGCATGGGTTAGCCTGACAATATTTAGTTAGCTTTCAATCGGCAGCGCGTCCTCAGAGCTCAACTCCATATTGAAGGAGCGAATGAACTGACGCGAAATAGCAGCTTTGGGCCATGGACAGCGGCAGGATTTCAGAAACGCGCCAGAGCGCGAAGGACGCACGGCCCACCCTCTCACAGACATTGTCGATGTGGTTCTGCCAGGTAAGGCCACTATCTACCTGAAAACCCAGGAAAGTCGACTGCATTACTTGTTCAAGTATTTGATCCCCGACATAAACGGTCATTTTCTTGTACGTTCGCCCTGCTAGGTTGAAATGAATAAAATGAGTTTTAGTTGTGTTCAGGACTAGCCCGTTCGTCTTGAACCAGTGGCTCAAGACGGCTGATACTTTATTCATCTTTTTCTCAAGTAAACTCAAGTATACTCTTTACGCGCCGCACCATTGGGAGAAAACCAGCAGGAAGCAGTGGCTTCCACAGGCGAGGACGAGTCTTCACAGCTGGGCGCTGGGTGCTGCTGAAGATTGACCAGCAGAGATAATTGAGTTCGAGGCGAACTTTGGCAGGAGAGGCCGTGTTAGAGATTTTTGGCTTGCCACTGTCATGACATGGCGTAGAGGACATCTAGCTAGACTTTAGGCCAAGACGTTGACGTTGACACGCGCTCGCTCTCGTCACACAAATATCGCAGTTTCGTTCCATAGAGTTATACGTTCGAGATTGTTGGTCTGTGATTAGGTCTATGGTTTTACGAGAATCTATGGATGCTGGATTGGAGATTGTCTTTTTGTGATTTTTGGGCGCACTTCTGAATTTGTAATTTGATCGTTTTTATGTCTATTCGAGTAAAATCAATAAGATTTTGAAGCTCTGTTTCTCTTTTTGAGTAATGTCTGATCAAGTTTCCAAAAATAGGATATTTCTCTATGGGGGAAACCCGTACCCTGCAGTGGGACGCATAAAACGGTTGACGCGACGCGAAATGTCAATCAATGATAAAAACTGCCATTTTAGGGTGCCGGCGTAGGTAAATAGGATTTTATTATAGGTAACACAAACAAGGGTTAAATATAAACAAAGGATAAATCAACATGGTTGTAAATATCGATAAAATCTTAAGGACGCTGCAGGCACATCACTAGCCAAGGCGTAAAACAATGTATTTATTTATCATGAATTAACGCTCTAAATCCACAGTTAACTACGACTATTTGGTAATTATACGATGCCAGGGACGTATATCTTTCATGTAAAATGCCTATATCACTTTTAAATTTCATTAATTAAAATATTTTTGCCAAAAAAACTTACGTGTGAAATGATAATTCTGGGTCTTTTACTCCACCTTTGGTTGTTCTTGATGGACAGAACACAGCACAACACGACATATTTCTTTATACTAATGAATATTCAATATTCGTTTGTAATAACAATCTTTCTAAATTATTTTAACCTTTTGAGTTTTGACGTACACCAATAGCAAAGTTGAGACCGACTAGTCGGTCACAAATGGACACGAAGTACACGGGCGGGCTGGCAACGTCTCTATGGCTCCGTCCATTGTGATCTTTCGTCTGTGGTAGTAACTTTCTATCTATCTATTCAGCCTGTATTCACCCACTGCTGGGTATAGGCCTCCTCTTTAGTACGCCAGTCTCTCCGGTCCTGCGCGAGTCTTCTCCACTGCTGCCCAACTACAGCCACAATATCATCGGACCATCGGGCGGGTGGTCTTGAAGTAACTTTGAAGGAACCTAAAATGGAAGACGAAGAAGCATTATTAGCTAGATGATATAGATATTTAAAAAAGCATAGTACCTATTTGTAATTATTTGTGATTCTGAATAGAGATTGTTCATAAATGACGACTGAAGTTTAATTTACCAAGCAGAACATACGAATGTGACGTGCCAGACGACTGATCTTTTTATAATATAAAGTTAATTTTGGAAGCACAGAAACAACGTATTGTAAGCATGCTCAAATAAACAAATTAACTCGACTCAGAATACTTATTTCTCCTAGTACCTAGGTACCTATATAGATTAGGCATATTCCTACCAAATGTAGGTATCTAGGTACTTAAGAAAAAACATGTTTTTACCTAAGTAATTTATTTAAATTTTATGAGAAATAAATAATCTTAAGTCCGACTAGGAGGGTATTCTACTGGACATGGCGAACAGTGTTTGATATAGTACAACATAATTTGAGATTTCAAAGTTTAACGAAATGACAATTTTTTTTTAAATACCTTACTACTCTCGATTCTGATGAAAAATTATTTCAGGTTTTGCGCTATATAATACACATACCCCCAAATTATGTTTCCAGATTTATCTTGGATCTAACAAAAACTGCCAAATACCGCGTGTGTTTTGGACTTAATTCCCTGTCATTGTCAAATTTTTAAAATTCTATCTGACAACTTATTGACAGGGAACTAAGTCCAAAACACACGTGGTTTTTAGCCATTTTTGTTAGATCCAAGATAAATCTGGAAACGTGGAAACGTGGTAAGGCCGATAATGATTACCAACCAATCATTTTTTCCCAGGCTGTGCATTTCATGGTTATATCCGAAGCAAGCAAGCTCTATAATCTACTTTTTGATACTTGACAGTAAGAAATGTCGGTTTTGACAGTAGAAACTTGAAATGGGTGCTTCAAATTGGGTCCGGTTATTGTTCAACCATGGAATGTACAGCCTGTGAAAACACAGCCGTGGAAAGCGCAGTCAGGAATGCACGACCGTGGAATTCATGTATAATGTACATGAATTCCACGGTCGTGCATTCCTGACACGTGCTGAGTTTGTACAGCTCGATTTAGCACAGCTCGGTAAAACACAACCATGGAATTCATGTATAAAAATAAACAAATACATCAATTCCATGGTCGTGCATTCTCGACACGTGTAAGGAATGCACGCCTTTGGAAAGCACAACCGTGGAATTGATGTACTTGCTCCTGATTGGTCGATTCATTCTATGCTTCGTTCAGATGTAACTACAGAGTAAAAATGGTACTAGTGTGAATTTAGTGATTAGTAAAGCACAGGCTTATTTATGGTCAACTTCGCAATCAGTCAACTTAGCGTTCGGTCAAAAATGAAGATTTAATTTTTTTGCCGATTTTATGGATGGGCTCGCTTCGCTCTCATTTTTCATAAACAAACCTAACCTAACCTACTCATTTGTGAAAGTCGATCTTTCGTAAAAAAAAGAACTTCAGTTTATTTTTTAGCAGAATTTATGGATGGGCTCGCTTCGCTCGCATTTTTTTATAAACAAACCTAACCTAACCTACCTACCGATAGCGAAGTTGACTATATATTATATACACACTTATAAAAAAAATATGATTTATGATTTTTCTGTAACTTTAAATAGTCAGGCAAGTAAGTGTTAACAAAGCATAGGTGATGACGTATTTTGGCATCCAATTTCCAGGTTGTACATTCCGTGGATGGGCATTCCCGACACGTGCTGAGCTTTCACAGCCATGGAAAACACAACCAAAGAATGTACAGCCCTGGAATTCGACGCCATTTGGCAGCCAATTCCATGGCTGTGTATTCCCACCCTGTGCACAACATTGTACGGCCTGGAAAACACGTCCCGAGATTGCAAAACCATGGAATTGGCTGCCAAAATATACATCAATTCCTGACTGTACATTCCGGGGTTGTGTTTTCCATGGTTGTTAAATGACGGCACCCCTTCAAATAATTGGATATTTTGTTTTCTTTCAATTCATGGTGATTTCAAAATTCGATTCCGGTTTTGGAGGGAAAATCCACCATTTTCTCTTCAATTGTTTTGAAGACAGCCGACTTGACGAAGACTTGACTTAACTTATCATTTTACGCAAGACAAACACCTAAACAAAAAAGAAAACACGCACAATTTAAGAAATAAACACAAACTTAATTTAACTAAAGTACGGACTAACTACGGAAGGAAAACCATATTATTTGAGGGAGTGCAGTTTTACAATCAATTACCTAACAATATTAAAGAATGTGATAGCATCAACAGTTTCAAGTCAAAGTTTAAAGAATACGTAAGCACATTGTAACCTATTTATCTAGCATTGCATTGTACCTAAGGCCCTATGCCGTTTTACTATCCTTGCATGAAAATTTCTACTCAAACCCATACTTGAGTAACGATTTCTGTATCGACATTATACATGTCTTTTTATACCTATAGATAAGCACCTACAAACTTATATAACTACCTACCTAATAAGCTGCGGCAGTGCCATCAAGAGGCAAAATAACTTTATTCTATAATTAAGAATTTTGTATCTCATTGTAAAAGAACTTTTATGTTTTTATGAGAATAAATGTCTTTAAACCTAACAAACGAACTACGAACATAATAGGGGAAAAAACAATAACGTAAGACTAGGCGGTATGGTTGTAAAACTATAGCCTGCTCCGAGGAGCGCAAAAAAAAAAAAAAACATGGTGATTTCACACGCACGCACGCACTATTTCTTTAATTTCTTTGTTATTATTGCTCAGATTTCTAAGTAAACGCTACGTATAATGTCTACTATGGCTAGTTCCGTTTGCAGAGTATGTCTAGTGGGTAATATCAGGATGCTGAACATTGACAACATGCATCTCGAGATATTCCAGAAACTGACAAAGGTAAGATTAGTATGTAAGCTCGTGTAACTATACTGTAGTGGGCTATGTAGGTAGGTGCCTGCTTACCATCTTGTAATAATATCTTCCAAATCATCGAAAGCTGTCTATACTTGCGTTGGCGTAGGTGAGTACAACAAATAACTTTAGTTGCTGCTTGGTGCAATTTTTTTTAAATAAATACTTACTTTTCAGCTTTATACAGAGTCTGATGCAGGGATGCCGAGCACAATATGCTATGTCTGTCACCGGCAGCTGCATAAGTGCCTCATGTTCTCGGACATGGCTCGCAGATCTGAGAGGACCATGCAACATCTATTGCACAATGGAATTGAGGTAAAATACCTGCTGTTAAAAATGATGTTTCTCACTTTCTATACATGCTGACAAATAAGATCTATAACTATTCCAAATTTCAAGTCAGTCAAGCTTTAATAGTTTCTGAGGTAATAAGGCTTGTGACAGAGGGACGAAGTTGTACCATAAGGGTTCCAAAACCCTATGAGATCGGAATCTTAAAACATCAGTTTTGCCAAATGTTGTATTTTATTGCTTTATTGGTTAAGATAATATGATAAAAAAACATGATGTGTTATATTTAACATCGACACTGTTTTTTTTATTTTTTTTACTGTTTTATTGCTCGCGACTTCATACGCGCGTACCGATTTAATTTGCGAAGTACTTGCGGGCCTCATTATAAAATATTTAGTCAGTGATAGTTTGTTCAATATGCAAAATTTTCTGATGAGCGACACATACACAAGCATTTTGCAATGCTTTGTATTGTCTTGCAGTTTGTGTGAAAAGTAGAGTATTGTCCTCGGGGACAAAGCTGCCTTAATAGTCCTGGGTGAGCTTGAATCCCTCGTGTCACTAGGGATCCTCAACACCCTCGGTTTGCTGCGCTGTGCTCGGGTGTAAAAAATAAAGGTTCCTTTGTGACTGCGGGATTCCAAGCCCACGACATAAGGCAGTGCCTTGTCCTGTAGGTTTATGAACTACTATGTAAAAATTAATTAGTAAATAATTGCTAAAACTATGTTATTATGACTTTTTGTTACACATTTTTACCCAGTACTATGCGGCTCATTTAAGTACATTATGTTGCTTTTCAGATAACATGCAGTACCATCACAATGCTGTCTCTGGCACCAATACCGATCTTATCAATTACTCCGACTCAGCACATGTCTCTTACAAATATTCCTGCAACTGTTAAGATGGAAGAGGTTGTTGTGAAAACAGAAATGACACCTGAAATGGCGTTTGAAGAGTCAAAAGTACCACCCGATGAAGATACTGAAGTTATTGGTGGTTCGAATAACACAGATTTTTATCTAGAAAACGTAAATATATTAGAGAACCAGCAAACTAATACTAATTTGTGTGTCTTTTGTGATGTGTGCAAGGAACAATTCTTATCCAAATATCAGTTGATAAGACATATAAAAAACCACTTTAATCAAAAAAGGAGATTAACACACATGCAAAAACACACAGGAGAAAAACCATATTCCTGCAGTGAATGTAAAAAAACATTTAGTCGAAGCTCTGATTTAATAAGACACATGCGAACACACACTGGGGAAAAGCCATATTCCTGCAGTGAATGTAATAAGACATTCGCCGATAAAAGTTATTTAACAAAACACATGCGAACACACACTGGGGAAAAGCCATATTCCTGCAGTGAATGTGATAAGCCATTCGCCGCTAAAAGTTATTTAACAAAACACTTGCTACAACACACTGGGGAAAAGTCATATTCCTGCAGTGTATGTAATAAAACTTTCTTTCATAACGCTCATTTAACAATACACATGCGAACACACACTGGAGAAAAACCATATTCATGCAGTGAATGTAGTATGACATTCAGTCAGAAAATTAGTTTGATAGTACACATGCGAACACACACTGGGGAAAAGCCATATTCCTGCAGTGAATGTGATAAGACATTCGCCGCTAAAAGTGGTTTAACAAAACACATGCTACAACACACTGGGGAAAAACCATATTCCTGCAGTGAATGTGATAAGACATTTACCGCTAAAAGTGATTTAACAACACACATGCGAATACACACTAGGGAAAAACCATATTCCTGCAGTGAATGTGATAAAACATTCAGTCACAACTCTCATTTAAAAAAACACATGCGAAAACACACAGGACAAAAACCATATTCCTGCAGTGAATGTGGTAAGACATTCAGTCATAAAGTTACTTTGATAGTACACATGCGAACACACACTGGGGAAAAGCCATATTCCTGCAGTGAATGTGATAAAACATTCAGTCACAACTCTAATTTAAAAACACACATGCGAACACACACTGGGGAAAAACCATATTCCTGCAGTGAATGTGATAAGACATTCGCCAATAAAAGTAATTTTACACAACACATGCGATTACACACAGGAGAAAAACCATATTCCTGCAGTGTATGTAATAAAACGTTCGTTCAAAGCGCTCATTTAATAACACACATGCGAACACATACTGGGAAAAAGCCATACTCCTGCAGTGAATGTAATAAGAGATACTCTCAGAAAATTTGTTTAACATACCACATGCGATCACACCCTGGAGAAAAACCTTCTTTGATCGAGTAAGCGAAGCGACCGACTCGCCCAAGTTGACACTAATGGCAACTTGGGTAAGTTGGCGTTGTGTGCATGTTCAAGCAGAACATTCGAACCGCTTATCCAATCTTCACAGAATTTGGTAGATCTACAGATTTAAAAAGATGTTTTTTTATATTTTATTTAATTATATTCTGGAACAAAAACCAGAGCTTTTTGGTGTGGCTTAGCATAGTTTAATTTCAAATTGTTAGTAAGTTTAAATATAATTATTTTGTGTAATGTAATGTCGCACGCCAACCTCCTATGTACCACCACGTTTGTGTTGGCTGGCAGTCAATGCTTGCAGCAGTTTACTATTTTTGTGTCAAAATATTTTTTATTGTTCCTATTAAAATGATTAAAAAAATATATTTTTTAGATATTATATTCAAAAACTTTTAAATTAATTTGTGACATACTAAAATATGTAAACAAATAAAAATGACTGCTTGCTTACCTACCTACTAATATTAGTGGGTAGGTAAGCAAGCAGTCATTTTTTTTTCTTTTTTAAATATAGCGAACCTTGTAGTAAGCTATATATGATATGCATTTTTAACAATTTTGTGTACTTATTTGATATAATAGTAGGTAGGTGTTGTGATTGAATGAAACACCTCGAGTGCTAAGCAACAACTGTTTATTTCACGTTACCCGCATGACAATCTTTAACTACCCACAACATCTCCCCCCAAACAATGAATAAAGTAAATACTACAGCTTATGTACCTACTTATTTAATTATGACCAAACAGAATGTATCTAAGTATACTTAGGCACTTACACATAAGTTTATAGAACGGTAGGTAGGTAATGTCCCCCTACAAGTATATCGTAGGTTGGCAAGAACAATATTTGCTCTGTACCTGCATACATTCCTAACCCTAGGTACCTCTTTATCCTGCCGTAAAAAAAAAGTAAACTTACACTTTTTGTTATAAGTTAACATTTTACTTATGTGGTATGGATTTAGATACCTATAACAGTCCGACTAAGAGGGTATTCTACAGGACATGGCGAACAGTGTTTGATATAGTACAACATTTGAGATTTCAAAGTTTTTCATTCATGAAACGAAATGACAATTTTTTTTAAATACCTTACTACTCTCGATTCTGATGAAAAATATTTCAGGTTTTGCGCTATATAATACACATACCCCCAAATTATGTTTCCAGATTTATCTTGGATCTAACAAAAACTGCCAAATACCGCGTGTGTTTTGGACTTAGTTCCCTGTCATTGTCAGATTTTTATGTTACAATTCTATCTGACAACTTATTGACAGGGAACTAAGTCCAAAACACACGTGGTTTTTAGCTATTTTTGTTAGATCCAAGATAAATCTGGAAACACAGACGAAGGATCACAATGGACGGAGTGAAATCTTTGGTAGCGTGTCAGTTTTATGTTGGTGTGAGTTTCTAAATTTACATTACTGTGCGTGAGTAGGGAAAAGATACTATTACGAAATATATCGATAAAAAATGGTCACATACTCGTACTAATCTCGAAACACACTTACCTAGACATGGCTCGCTATTACTGTAATTTAAAAATAAGACTGAAACAGGGTTTTAAGTTACAGAACCTAAATAATAGCTCTTTACTCTTTGTATTCAATGACTTAAATCCTGTTTCATCCACAGGTTTCTTATTTCTGGACATTTCGGGACCTAAAACAAAATATTTTATTATTTTATTAATTTTATTAATTACCTAAAACAAAATTGTAACTAATAAATAGGATATATCTCTATGGGGGAAACCCGTACCCTGCAGTGGGACGCATAAAACGGTTGACGCGACGCGAAATTTCAATTAATGATAAAAACTGCCATTTTAGGGTGCCAGCGTAGGAAAATATTATTTTATTATAGGTAACACAAACAAGGGTTAAATATAAACAAAGGATAAATCAACATGGTTGTAAATATCGATAAAATCTTAAGGACGCTGCAGGCACATCGCTAGCCAGGAGGCGTAAAACAATGTATTTATTTATCGTGAATTAAAGCTTTAAATCCACAGTTAACTACGACTATTTGGTAATTATATGATGCCAGGGACGTATATCTTTCATGTAAAATACATATATCACTTTAAAACTTCATAAATTAAGATATTTTTGCCAAAAAAACTTACGTGTGAAATGATAATTCTGGGTCTTTTAGTCCACCTTTGGTTGTTCTTGATGGACAGAACACAGCACAACACGACATATTTCTTTAGACTAATGAATATTCGTTTGTAATAACAATCTTTCTGAATTATTTTAGCCTTTTTACGTACACCGGTAGCAATGTTGTGACCGACTAGTAGGTCACAAATGGACACGAAGTACACAGACAGCGCGCAGTTGCCAAACTTCCTATAGCTTTCTCTTTTACTCAACGTGATTATCATAGTAATTGATAAGGAAACAAGGCAATGCGTTTACATGACGGGCGGGCTGGCAACGTCTCTATGGCTCCGTCCATTGTGATCCTTCGTCTGTGTCTGGAAACGTGGAAACGTGGTAGGGCAGATAATGATAATACCAACCAATCATTTTTTCTCAGGCTGTGCATTTCATGGTTATGTCCGAAGCAAGCAAGCTCTATAATCTTTTTTTTGATACTTGACAGTAAAAAATGTCGGTTTTGACAGTAGAAACTTGAAATGGATGCTTCAAATGTTTGGATGTTTACATTGTTTTGCATGTTTTGTTTTCTTTCAATTCATGGTGCTTTCACACGCACGCACGCACTATTTCTTTAATTTCTTTTTTATTATTGCTCAGATTTCTAAGTAAACGCTACGTATAATGTCTACTATGGCTAGTTCCGTTTGCAGAGTATGTCTAGTGGGTAATATCAGGATGCTGAACATTGACAACATGCATCTCGAGATATTCCAGAAACTGACAAAGGTAAGATTAGTATGTAAGCTCGTGTAACTATACTGTAGTGGGCTATGTAGGTAGGTGCCTGCTTACCATCTTGTAATAATATCTTCCAAATCATCGAAAGCTGTCTATACTTGCGTTGGCGTAGGTGAGTACAACAAATAACTTTAGTTGCTGCTTGGTGCAATTTTTTTTCAATAAATACTTACGTTTCAGCTTTATACAGAGTCTGATGCAGGGATGCCGAGCACAATATGCTATGTCTGTCACCGGCAGCTGCAGAAGTGCCTCATGTTCTCCGACATGGCTCGCAGATCTGAGAGGACCATGCAACATCTATTGCACAATGGAATTGAGGTAAAAAACCTGCTGTTAAAAATGATGTTTCTCACTTTCTATACATGCTGACAAATAAGATCTATAACTATTCCAAATTTCAAGTCAGCCAAGCTTTAATAGTTTCTGAGGTAATAAGGCTTGTGACAGAGGGACAAAGTTGTACCATAAGGGTTCCAAAACCCTATGAGATCGGAATCCTAAAACATCAGTTTTGCCAAATATTGTATTTTATTGCTTTATTGGTTAAGATAATATGATAAAAAATTATGATGTGTTATATTTAACATCGACACTGTTTTTTTATTTTTTTCACTGTGTTATTGCTCGCGACTTTATACGCGCGTACCGATTTAATTTGCGAAGTACATGCGGGCCTCATTATAAAATATTTAGTCAGTGATCCTTTGTTCAATATGCAAACTTTTCTGATGAGCGACACATACACAAGCATTTTGCAATGCTTTGTGTTGTCTTGCAGTTTGTGTGAAAAGTAGAGTATTGTCCTCGGGGACAAAGCTGCCTTAATAGTCCTGGGTGAGCTTGAATCCCTCGTGTCACTAGGGATCCTCAACACCCTCGGTTCGCTGCGCTGCGCTCGGGTGTAAAAACAAGGTTCCTTTGTGACTGCGGGATTCCAAGCCCACGACATAAGGCAGTGCCTTGTCCTCTAGGTTTATGAACTACTATGTAAAAATTAATTAGTAAATAATTGCTAAAGCTATGTTATTATGACTTTTTGTTACACATTTTTACCCAGTACTATGCGGCTCATTTCAGTACATTATGTTGCTTTTCAGATAACATGCAGTACCATCACAATGCTGTCTCTGGCACCAATACCGATCTTATCAATTACTCCGACTCAGCACATGTCTGTTACAAATATTCCTGCAACTGTTAAGATGGAAGAGGTGGTTGTGAAAACAGAAATGACCCCTGAAATGGCGTTTGAAGAGTCAAAAGTAACACCCGATGAAGATAATGAAGTTATTGGTGGTTCGAATAACACAGATTTGTATCTAGAAAACGTAAATATTGTAGAGAACCAGCAAGCTAGTGCTAATTTGTGTTTCTCTTGTGATGTGTGCAAGGAACAATTCTTATCCAAATCTCAGTTAATAAGACACATAGAAAACCACTTTAATCACAAAAGTAGATTAACACACATGCAAAAACACACAGGAGAAAAACCATATTCCTGCAGTGAATGTGATAAGACATTCAGTCAAAACCATTATTTAAGAACACACATGCGAAAACACACTGGGGAAAAACCATATTCCTGCACTAAATGTAAAAAAACATTCAGTCGAAGCGATTGTTTTATATCACACATGCGATTACACACAGGAGAAAAACCATATTCCTGCAGTGAATGTGATAAAACATTCAGTCAAAACCATTATTTAAGAACACACATGCGAAAACACACTGGGGAAAAACCATATTCCTGCACTAAATGTAAAAAAACATTCAGTCGAAGCGATTGTTTTATATCACACATGCGATTACACACAGGAGAAAAACCATATTCCTGCAGTGAATGTGATAAGACATTCGCCGATAAAAAATATTTAACAAAACACATGCGAACTCATACTGGGGAAAGACCATATTCCTGCAGTGAATGTGATAAGACATTCTTCGATAAAAGTTATTTAACAAAACACATGCGAACACATACTGGAGAAAAACCATATGCCTGCAGTGAATGTGATAAGACATTCACCTTTAAAGGTGATTTAACAATACACATGCGAATACACACTGGGGAAAAACCATATTCCTGCAGTGAATGTGATAAGACATTCACCGTTAAATGGGATTTAACAATACACATGCGAATACACACTGGGGAAAAACCATATTCCTGCAGTGAATGTAATAAGACATTCCGTCATACAGGTACTTTGATAAGACACATGCGAAAACACACAGGAGAAAAACCATATTCCTGCAGTGAATGTGATAAAACATTCAGTCAAAATTCTCTTTTAAGAACACACATGCAAAAACACACTGGGGAAAAACCATATTCCTGCACTAAATGTAAAAAAACATTCAGTCGACGCGATTTTTTAATATCACACATGCGATTACACACAGGAGAAAAACCATATTCCTGCAGTGTATGTAATAAAAAGTTCGTTCAAAACGCTCATTTAATAACACACATGCGAACGAACACACACAAGAGAAAAACCGTATTCTTGCAGTGAATGTAATAAGAGATACTCTCAGAAAATTGGTTTAACATACCACATGCGAACACACCCGGAGAAAAACCTTCTTTGATCGAGTAAGCGAAGCGACCGACTCGCCCAAGTTGACACTAATGGCAACTTGGGCAAGTTGGCGTTGTGTGCATGTTCAAGCAGAACATTCGAACCGCTTATCCAATCTTCACAGAATTTGGTAGATCTACAGATATATGAAGATGTTTTTTTTATATTTTATTTAATTATATTCTGGACCAAAAACCAGAACTTTGGTTTAAGCTTTTTGGTGTGGCTTAGCATAGTTTAATTTGAAATTGGTAGTAAGTTTAAATATAATTATTTTGTGTAATGTAATGTCGCACGCCAACCTCCTTACCTATGTACCACCACGTCTGTGTTGGCTGGCAGTCAATGCTTGCAGCAGTTTACTATTTTTGTGTCAAAATATTTTTTATTGTTCCTATTAAAATGATTAAAAAATATATTTTTTAAATATATTCAAAAACTTTTCAATTAATATGTGACATACTAAAATATGTAAACAAATTAAAATGACTGCTTGCTTACCTACCTACTAATATATAGTTAGTTATATTTTAAAATCTATGTATGATATGCATTTTTAACAATTTTGTGTACTTATTTGATATAATAGTAGGTAGGTACTACCTAGGTATAGTTACAGTTAATACTCAATACCCATCTATGCAATCGCGCTTTTGTATTTTCAACTGCAAGCTCAAAATGTATTTTATCTATACTAATATTAAAAAGAGGAAAGATTTGATTGTTTGTTTGTTTGGTCACATTGAATATGCTCCGAAACTGTTGAACCGATTTGAAAATGTAAAAATACTTTATAACACATTTGCTCGTAAAGGGTCTCTTATTTCACCAATTTCAGTATCGTGATGTATGTCATTACGCACTCGTGCGTTATGGTAATGTAAAACGTACGGTTTATCAAGATACTCCGTCTAAAACGAACGAACCTTTTTTAAATCTTAGCAAAGAGTTTTTATAGCGCTGATGCGCGCGCATCGCTAATTTGTGATCAAGTAAATAATAATAATAACTTAACAACATTAAAAATGCCAACTGGTAACGTAATAATGAATTTTACAAATTCTTCAAATTTTTATAACTGCTTCAACAAGTGAATAAAGATTTATTCTTTGAAGAAAGTCCGAGTTTTATTTATTTCCTCGCAAATGTGTTATAAAACGTCGTTTGACATACGTGCGCTTTGCAGCCTCTGCTTTCATGTAGCCCTGGCCTACGGCTCGGGCGGGCAATATCGCCTCGGCTGTAATTTTCAACTTACCGCACTCATATCATAATGTACTATTACCTACTTTAATATTTGTGATTGTTCTACTATTTTTCATCATCGTTCGTGGCACACAGCTGCGGCGGCGGCGGTAGGGCGGCCGCGGCGCGGCGTAGCATTAAAATACTATAGATATGTATCTGGCTCGGGTGTACCTAATGAAATAAGACCATCTCATAAAACTTTGGCTTGAAATTACCATAATTACGAACCATCAACTTTTGCAAGTGCTAATGGATTCGCCCACCGAGGCTTCCGACTGTATGTCTGTTTTTCTTTACTTTTGTAAATTTTTAAAAACCTATGAAGTTTTAATAGTTTCTGAGATAATATGGTTTGTGACAGACGGACGGACGGACAAAGTCGCACCATAAGGTTCCGAAACCCCACGGGATTGGAACCCTAAAATACGTCGATGTTTTCGAGTGCGGTGTTGCACCCGTTAGAATTTTTCTTATTTTTACTCCTTTAGGCAAAAAATGCTACCTAAAATATTTTTAAACCACCTAGGTACATAGTATTCTCACGCTTCATCGTAGGTAATAGTTTTATACATTGAAAGTTAAGTATGTAAGCACAGAGAGTATTTGTATAGATATGTCATGTTAATTTCAACACAACGTATGCAGGTAATATTTTTATTATTCACTTTACTGCATTGAAATTTGAACCTACGTTTGCTAGATTTATTGAATAATTTTAAACTCATCACGAAAATGTTCTTATTCTTTCATTCTACTGCATTGAAATTTGAACCTACGCTTCCTAGTTATGAGTAATTTTCATATTTTCATTAGAGTGACCGGCCTGAAGGTAGTGCTATGTGCCGGTAAGCGGCCGTTTATTTTAACTTCCGGGGTGTTTAAGATCATTTCCGGTTTCATCTGCATTTTTGATTGTGTACTCTATAATCTATAAGATAAAGCACAATATAGAATGAACCATTACTTACGATATTTAAGTCGCTTAGTGCATATTTAACAACATTTATCTGCATTCAATTGTATGCTTTAAGTTGGTTAAAATAAAACACAATATTATTTTTATCCAAAAATCAATGAACTTCTAAATACCTACTAAATTTCGTTTGGCAAAAATGATCAAACTGAAATAACACTAGACAGTCATTCATCCCCTCATCATAGATAGATATCAATCATTCACTCATGCGTATAATAGTACATTATGATATGAGTGCGGTAAGTTGAAAATTACAGCCTAGGCGATATTGCTAGCCCGAGCCGTAGGTGAGGGCTACAAGAAAGCAGAGGCTGTAATTTTCAAAGCGCACGTATGTCGTGCGATGTTTTATAACACATTTGCAAGGAAATAAATAAAACTCGTTATAAAAAATTGTTTAAAAGTAAAATTAACTTATTTAATTTTATAAAAGTAAAAAGCGCGGGAATAATTTTTACTTGATCACAAATTAGCGATGCGCGCGCATCAGCGCTATAAAAACTCTTTGCTAAGATTTAAAAAAGGTTCGTTCGTTTTAGACGGAGTATCTTGATAAACCGTACGTTTTACCTTACTTTCTAATACGAATAAATCACTTGTTAAAGTAGTTAGAAAAATTTTAACAATTTGTAAAAGAATTAAATGCTTATTTTTTATCTCCCAAAGTCAATTTTATTCATAAAATGTTGACCACTTTACTGACATAAAAACTCTTTGCTAAGATTTAAAAAAGGTTCCGTTCGTTTTAGTGGGAGCATCTTGATAAACCGTACGTTTTACATTACCATAACGCACGAGTGCGTAATGACATACATTACGATACTGAAATTGGTGAAATAGAATAGAATAGAATAGAATAGAATAGAAAAGTTTTTATTTTAATACTAGCAGCGCCTCGCGGTTTCACCCGCGTAATTCCCGTTCCCGTGGGAATTCCGGGATAAAATATAGCCTATGTTCATCAGGGATAATGTAGGATTCTAATGGTAAAAGAATTTTTTTAATCGGTCCAGTAGTTTCGGAGCCTATTCAATTCATACAAACAAACAAACAAACAAAAAATCAAACCTTTCCTCTTTATAATATTTGTATAGATGTATAGATTTAATAAGAGACCCTTTACGAGCAAATGTGTTATAAATAAATTTATCTAAGCGAGTTTATCGAATATTTATTCAAATAAAATTAACCATTAAAAATAACGATAATTTTTTTCATGATATTTTAACTAATAAAATAAATTAACCGTTATTGACACCTCTAGTAGGTACCATGTTGTTATGTACCTACCTACTTACAAGCTTAAAATCTCGTGTGAACCTACTACCTACCTATATCTAGGGTAGGTTTAGTATTATATAGTCTGTGACCTAAGTAATCGACAAAGGAATTTGGTACCTAGTCCCAATAGTGCTTTTAGTAGGTTGAAGGAACTACAGAGGAAATTAAACTAAGTACATGAATATTTCAAATTCCACCTACTCAAGCGAATTAATTTTCTGACTTTCAAAAAAGACGCCTCAATAGATAAGTACACTTAGTTCTTCAAAGTACCTACGTACCTACCTAGGTACATATAGCTACGTTTTCTAACTATTTCGCCAACCACCCACTTTTCTAGGGACCAAAGACCAACTTCTTTAGGGGATTTTTTAATGTAAGTAAGAAAAATCATAATAGCATAATTTTATTTTGAAAATATTTAAAGCAAAATTATGTACCTAGGTACATAATACCTATCTAGTATAATATTTATTTTATAAAATTTAGCGAATGATACATAATGGTCACATACCGGTTATTTTAATTATAAGTAATTTAGCTTCTACCCGCGACTTCGTCCGCGTCCCGTTTGATCCTGTTGATTTTCTGGGATATAACGTAGTCTAGGTGTTAATCCAGGTAACAAAGTTATTTATATTCCCAGTTTCATCCAAATCGGACCAGCTTGAATTGTGATTGAAACACAAACATCACAACTTAGACATTGTACCTACAATATTAGTGTAATGGGATTACGTAGCGTAAGTAACCGGAAGGCGGAGCGTAGGATGGTCCCCCACCCGTTGGACCGACGACATTAAGATCGCGGTCGGCGATCAGTAAAGTTTGTTACTTTTACTCGGGTTTCTGTTCTTCAAATGCCGTTTCAGTTTGTTCAGTACCCTCCATCATTTCAGTTTCAGCATCTGTATCTGAATAATATATTTTTTTATTTATTCAGCTTATGTATGTACGTACTATGGAAGTAAGAAAGGGTGTTTGCGGCACATATGGCGGAATTTGATAATTAATAGTTGGAAACACTGACTGTACCGAGAAAACTATTTGGAAACGTTGTCAAAAGTGACGGAATGTAGCCCTTATTCTGTTGGTGCATTTTCTTCTTCTTCTAGACCTATAAGGCCTCTGTCCGTCATTTTGACAGACAATTTTGCCAGTGTCAAGTGATGTATTTGAAAAATTTAATCAAGATTCGAGTTTTGAAATTTTTAAACAACAAAGCACTTGACACTTTAATTTTTTTCTTGTGTAACATAATGTGAGTATAATATTGTTGTTTAAATTTTGGTGGAATTTTAACCAATAATACTTGAGGTCGTAACATAAAGTGTGAGCCTTTGGAATAAATGAGTGTAAAGTGGTTTCTTTGAATGTGAAAAGTAATTTCGGGGTTTGAAGGGAAAATCCACTAATTTGCCTCCAAAACTAACGACAGCCGACTTGACGAAGACTTGACTTGACTTATATTATTTCAAATTCATCACTTGACACTGGCGAAATTGTCTGTCGAAATGACAAACAGAGGCCATACAGGTATAAAAGAAGAAGATTATAAGTCAAGTAATACGTCATTTAATTTTCTAAATTAGTTTGACAGCAGCCACCATATTCTCTTCAAAACAAACGACAGTCGGCTTGACGAAGACTTGACTTATCATTTACGCAAGACAACAAACACATAAACAAACTAACATAATAAGGGAAAAAACATAACGTTAGACTAGGCGGTATGGTTTTAAAACTATAGCCTCTGCTCCCAGGAGCAAAAAAAAAATAAAAAAAAAAAATAGTTTGACACCACAATAATTAGAACTACAGCAGTATTCTACAGCTATTCAGTATTCTATTCAGTATTCTACAGCTTTACTGAAACGACAAAGACAGCTGACTGCAATTAGATGGAAAGGATGGCAACCATTTCAGTGCTCTGTGCTTTCATCTGTGTGATCATTTAGTTTATTGATAATACCAATAGATGGCGTTGTATCGGTTGACAGTAAGGGCAGTACAAACTTACCGACTTCAGGACTAGGTGTGGGGTTAGTATCACATTTACAACGCCTCATCTCTTCCAAGATCCTAAGCTCTGACGGAAGGAGATTTGATTTCTCGAGTGCTGACATGTTATCTGTTAAAGAAAATAGCTTCAAAACTGTTTGATCTTTAAGAGTATACACGGTGTAACATAATTACCCTTTATGTCCGAAAGAGGGGTATTCTACAGGTCATGGCGAACAGTGTTTGTTCTACGACTTTTGAGATTTGGAAGTTTTTCATTCATGAAATTAAATGTATACCTACACACAGCATGCGCGTGCGTGCGACACAGTATGTGGGTACCTAGGTGTGCATGCGTGTGTACGGGCTTACGCAAACAGTAAACCAACACTTACGGTTGTCGCAAATTTCCAAAATAATAAAAGTTGTACTTTTGTATGAAAAATTCAATTACGATTCATTGACCCTTTGCACATGTCCAAGCCCTCAGGTGCAGGTCGGTCTGATTACGCCCCCTTCGGGCTTATAGGGTAATTACTTTACACATTGTATATTACTATTATAACAACTCACCGAGTGTGAATGCGACTCGACTCTTCCCGACCACTGGCTCCTCACAGCGACAAGTGGGATCTATCAGCGCAGCTTGCTCTTCAGCACGACGTCTTATTTCTGAGGGTAGTTCTGGAGGGCCTGATCAAAATAACGATGAGAACCCTTACTTTGGTAAAAATACATCTAATTATAAGCTAGGCCTTTACATCTATTGAAGACGATTTATAGAGCGTCAGGAGGCAACCTATGCCTACACTTAACGACACACTGTAGTGCCTGGGACAGTGTTTAGATGGAGTAGGCTTGTAGCACTATACCAATCTCTCAGCCTAGTCAGCCATATCCACAGGAAAGACATAGTCAATACGTGCGAAGCTGATTAAGCCAAGGGTTTTCTCACGATGTTTTCCTTCAACGTTAAGTTCGTGTTAATGCGTATATAAATTTTCTGAAACGAAAAATCACGAACGATCCACGGCTGGGATTCGAACCCACGACCTTCGGATCTAAAGTCGAGGTGCAATCCCGCTCGGCCAACTTGGCAACCTATACAAAATAGGTGGTTAAATTATAAAATTCAAAAGTAGCTCAAGTTTAATGATTAAAGTCAAAGTCAAAGTCAAAAATCTTTTATTCAATAAAATCTCACTGATCACTTTGAATCGTCATTACGTTTTGTATGATTAGGTATGATTACATTTATTTTATTGGGTGAGTTGGAGCTAGTTCGTCCCAAGCTTGTTTGTCTTCTAAATAATCAGATATTTTATAGTATGCTTTTAAAAGAAGTCTCTGTTTTATTACGTTTTTGAACTTGCCAATCGACAACTGAGACAAATCACTTGGGATTTTGTTAAAGAAGCGTACACATTGCCCTTTGAAAGATTTACTAATTTTTGTGAGCCTAGTGGTGGGAACAGCGAGTTTGTCTTTATTTCTAGTGTTAACATTATGATTATCACTTTTTTTGTTGAATAGATTGATATTTTTATGAACATACAATAAGTTTTCATAGATGTACTGGCAAGGTACTGTCATTATACACGCGAGAGCAATGATTCCGGGTCACTTAAAGAATGTTAAAAATCTCGGAAACTAAAAATGATAGGTTAATGCAATAAATTGTATTTAATAGACAATGTAATACTCCTTAAATGAAGGTATTAAAACTTCTTAGTTATTGTAAAGTTATATCTTAAAAAAATCAAATTTGAAAAAGGGCCACTTTCGAAGATGGAACTACGAAATTACAGCATTTGGTTTTGCTTTTGTTTGTAATCTGTCATTTATGTGGGTATATAAACCATGTTGATAGTGCTCTATATTCATTATTCAAGCTGAAATTATGTCGCTTACGCCTGAAGAATGCACCAGAATACTTACAATGCTGGAAACCGGCCGGAGTCAGCGCGATACAGCCAGGACTGTCGGTGTGTCGCTGTCAACAGTACAAAGAGTTCTCCGACGTTACGAAGAAACTGGTTCTAACCTACGCAGACCAGGAACGGGCAGAACCAGGTGTACCACAGCACGAGAAGACCGATACTTGGTGAACACCATGCTTCGAAATCGCTTTCTCACAGGAACTGAACTCACAAATCAGTTTCGACGCCTCGGAGGAAGTAACCCAAGTGCATGGACAGTAAGACGTCGGCTTGCTGAATCTAACTTAAAACCCCTTAGACCTGCAAACGGCCCTAAACTGGAGCGTGGGCATCGTATTTCAAGACTAAGATATGCCCAGAGCCACGTAAATTGGAGTATTGAAGATTGGTCAAAAGTTATGTTCTCCGACGAATCAAAATTTATGCTCTACAAGCACGATGGAAGACACAGAGTGTATCGAAGACCAGGGGAAAGATTCAAGCAAGCATGCATCGAAGAAAAAGTAGCCTACGGTGGTGGGTCTGTACTTGTGTGGGCCGGAATTTCTTCTGAAAGTCGCACAGAGCTGGTGATCATAGAAAACGGCTCTTTAACTAGCGTAAGATATGTGGAAGAAATCCTCAATGATCATGTTGGTCCATTTATGGTCAATTTAGGTGAGGATGCTATATTTATGCATGACAATGCCCGACCTCATACAGGTAGGATTGTGAATGACTACCTTCAAGAGATGAACATTACTCGTATAGAGTGGCCAGCGCGCAGCCCGGATATCAACCCGATCGAGCATGCTTGGGACGAGCTAGGCAGATGCGTAAAACAACGAAACCCTCCCCCAATCACGCTTCGTGAGCTCAAAATTGCTCTCACAGAGGAATGGGAGAATATTCCCCAAAATCGTATAAGGAACTTGGTGTACAGCATGCCAAACCGCGTAAACGCAGTAATGGAAGCACGAGGAGGCAATACGAAGTATTAAAATTCAAGTCAAATCGTAATAAAGTTCAAAAATTTCATGTTTCCTATTTTTGTTTTAAGGAGAGATCAGCAGTTTTTTTCTTTATGTAATTTTGTGTTAATAAAATGTATGGTGACTCATATTTTTTTACTTTCATTTAAGGAGTATTACATTGTCTATTAAATACAATTTATTGCATTAACCTATCATTTTTAGTTTCCGAGATTTTTAACATTCTTTAAGTGACCCGGAATCATTGCTCTCGAGTGTATTTATTTCCTTAAACTTTATATAAATCAATGCTTCAGGTATGAATACTTACCCAGTCAACGTTTTATAACATAATTTTAAACCCATCAGATACAAAGGTTAAAAAAATAACGTTTAGACTATTGACCCACTACGCAAAAGAGTTGGCTCGATGGGATTTTTTTCCCATCTGAACCACTAGTGCGGCCGGTGGGTTCGATGAGAATTACCCTTTATTACCGATGCGTAATCGCGACACAGCTAATTTTAACAGACGTCAATGAGTATGGCTGTGTGTTATACTTACACGGGCACTTCTCAAAAGGCACCGATCGGTCCAAGGCGTCTTTAATAACTCGCTTCATCAGATGATGGTAATCAGACTCTTTGACGGGAGGTACTGTCACTCCCGTAGCTCGATCGAACACTGAAAATAATGTTAAATTCATTGTCATCATCTGGTTACTCTCGACCACAGTTGCAATCCGGATTCACGAAATTTGACAGAAGTCATGTAATTTGCAGTACAAAATGACACGAGATCTGTCAAAATCCGGTTCCAATTTGGAACGGCGGTGGTCGGTGGTCGTTTTTCTGGTTTATAAAATTATGTGATTAGGTAGGTACATGTTTTTACTGTATGATTTGTAGCTTCTTCGTCCCAAGCTTGTTTGTCTTCTAAATAATCAGATATTTTGTAGCATGCTTTTAAAAGAAGTTGAGGAGAACACGAGAGCGATCTTTGGCTCGGTGTCCGAGGAGCAATGTATGGTATTCGTTCAAACTCCGTGATAACTTCGTTTGCGCGATTTAGGATAGTTCTCATGTAGCGAGCTAGATGGCGCTACAAAGTCCTCATTTTATTACGTTTTTAAACTTGTCAATCGACAACTGAAACATATCGCTTGAAACTTTGATAAAAGCGTACACATTGCACAAATATTTACGAACTTTTTTAGTACTAGATAAAAAAGTTATAGTTTCACAAAAGATTATGACAGTAGGAACGATGCAGGAAGGTAATGATATCACTTGGATAGTAATGAAAGATGGATGGTAATGCAATAACACTCACTGAATTGCACCATTTCAGCGGCGTCTATAGCGACCTCCATTTTCTCTTTGATCGCATGCGCACAGTCACGCGTCACCCACTCACTCGAGTAGGCGTGTTTGTGGGCCTCTAATACCGCTGTAATCAATATTCAAATACAAATTCATTTATTACCAAACCAGTAGTTACTTAATAATAAATAGGTACATACAATTACCAAATGGTCCCCGCACTATAGGTCTAGCCTGTGTCGCGGGAGGCCGAGAACAAAACAGATTACCGTATCAAATCAAATCACAAACATAGGACGCTAACAAAAAATTTACATGTTGAAATAAACCATACAATAATATTACCTACCACTAATGAAAATAAAATTTTCACAGTATCTAATCTATTTAAACTATTATAAAACTGTAAAAAAGCCAAAAACTAAAATAAAAGTTATGGATAAAGTAAATATGCAGATCTACTAATGGACCAATTTCAACCAAACTTATAGTACCATTCGGAAGTCCTTTTCCCGGATTTAAACATAGGCCATATTTTATTGAAATCAAGGGCGTGGATTCTTAGATAAAGCTTGAGAACTCTCTAAACCAAAGCAGCCATAAGCTACGAGGTTCATCGTATGCTGGTTGACAAATATTTTGGTGGAAAGTTTCGTACGCGTACGAAGTCGCGGGTATCAGCTTATTTACCTTCGTCAACAAGTGTGTTGAGGATACACCTGACTTCATGATGCGGCGGGTATCTCTCACCGACTGACTTTGTAGACGGACGGGGTCGAGCTAACCAACACAATACATTATGCTTACAAAAGCGCAGTGTATAACAGGGCACGTCCCTATTAGCTGTGCGCAGTGCGGTCATGTCTAGTATGGGAAAAAGACATTTTTTACTAGAAAATGACTTTTTCCCGTTAAAAATTTCTAGTAAGTAGGTGTATATCTATCGCATAGGTAAAAAAAACAAGTCTGGATCAATGTTGGAGCGTACGAGTATGTCCAAAAACTTGACAGGCGTCACAGCTCAGTTGGTAGTAGCTCTGCCTTCCGTACTGTGGGTTGTGGGTTCGATCCCCACTGAGAACAAATATTTGTGTGTGGCAAACTTACCTAGATGTATGTTCCTAGGTACCTACCTATGTATTTACAAAAAAGGCTATATAACGTATATAAGTATTCTATCAGCAATCTAGTTCCCATAATACAAGCTTTGCTTAGTTTGAGACTCGGAGGGCGTTGTGTGTACCTAATGTCCAAAAATAATTATTTAACTGAAAGTAAGTAGGTACCTAGTGTACCTACCTACTTTCATTTACTTTTGTAAACAGTCAAAAAGTAAATATAATTTTATAATCCGTTCTTTAGGGAATAAGTTTTACCTATAGCATGTTTCCACCTTGGATCATCTCTGGACTGTGACTCTTGAGGCACCGACTCGTACGGACAGAACCGACAGCGGCATGTCTCGTCCAGCGGACATCCGCAGCGGATGCAAAACTCTGAAAGGTAAGTAGGTAAGTTCAAGTTCAAGGCAACAAGGCAACACTTCAAAAAACTGACCCACGAGCTGTTCTTAAACAGCTGTATGCATAATGTCACCTCTCACAACATTATCTTTTGATATAGGTAGATGCCACCTTTTTTTTCACCATACCTACCTACCTCTGTGCTTTGTTACATAATGTTCTATTGATTTGTTATGTTTTATGTGTATAAAAAGGTACATATTTTTATATAAATTATGTAGTAGGTATCGCTCTTAGTTTATAGGTAAGATAAATATTATTCTCTGTAATGTCGCACGTCAACTATAGAATAAAGAAGAATTCCATGGCACAATCAAATACTTTTATTAAAGCTTAGGAAAGTTATATTTAGTACATCTTATTTATTATGGAAACCTATTCGCTACACCTATTACGTACGACGCCATGACAGGCAAGACAAGAACGAATGAGTTGAACATATTGGGGTGAGTGAACTAGAGTGAACCTTTTCTTTACCTCTCATCTCTATGATCTAGCTAGTCTATGACAGAATACTACAGATAACTTACTCTATTTCCAATACCCCGGCTCAAGTTCAAGTCTCATTTTTTTTTTAAACTTATACAAAACAAAAATGACTTGCTAACTTGCCAACGAAATTTATAACAATACTATGGCAACTCTAAAATATTTGACAATCAATCGTATTTTGACTTTGACAGTTACAATATGTTTCAATTTAAAGAAGAAGAAGCCTCCTTTTGCTTGCTTGTTTGCTAAATCTATAATTTAGCAATCTTTGTTTACATTCTTTGATTGATACAACTTATTACTGACAAGGTAGTAAACATTACAACTTACATATTCAAAACTTATTTTAAACCAAGTAATTTACACAAATATTGGTGTCTGACTTTCGAAAATGATTTGGTAAACATGTCAGCACTATTTTCTTGAGAACACACATATTTTATTATCAATAAACCCTTGTTTACTATATCCTTTATAAAGTGAACTTTTATATCTATATGTTTGGTTCTCTTACTATTTTCATAACTTTCTATCATTTTTATAGTACTCTGATTGTCTATAAACAAATAACAATTTAAGTTTTTGTCACAGTCCAAGTTCTTTAACACTTCGATAATAAACACTGTTTCACTTACAGTTTGTGCTGCTGCGACATACTCTGATTCAGCGGTAGAGAGTGCAACGGTTGCCTGCTTCTTCGAGCTCCAGCTGATCAAGTTTCCGCGGTGAAATATGGCTACTCCACTGATACTTTTGCGGTCATCTCGGTTACCTCCCCAATCTGCATCTGAAAAACTGTGCAAGTGATTATTTTCTTGTTTCTTGTATTCTAATCCAGTATCTTTTGTTTGTTTCAGGTATCTGAGAATTCTCTTTCCAGCTTTCCATAGAGTCTGTGTTGGACAATGCATGTATCTACTGAGATATCCTGTTGCATATGCGATGTCTGGTCTGCTGATTGTTGCTAGATACATCAATGATCCGATAAGTTCTCTGTATGGAACATTATTTACAATTTCTTCCCTTTCATTAACATTCAGGCCAACCTCCACAGGTGTATCCACGCCCTTACAGTCCACCATATTAAACTTTAATAAAAGTTTCTCGATTATTTGTGTCTGTTTTATTTTCATTCCTTCATTAGATCTTGTTATTTCTAGGCCTAAGAACTTGTTTATATTCCCCATATCTTTTGCTTGAAATTCATCTTGTAGTTTCTTTATAATATTATGGCCATTTCCAATTACTAGGATGTCATCTACAAATATTAGTATGTATACACTCTTTGCAGTATAAAGACAAAAATCACTTTGTGACTGGACAAATTCATTTTTTATCAGGAAATTGTTCAATGTGTCATTCCAGCATCGTGGGGATTCTTTTAGTCCATATAGTGCCTTTTTTTAACTTCAGTACTTTTCCTTCCTTGTATGGTACTCCTTCTGGGTATTTTATGAATATATCTGTCTTTAATTTTCCATTCAAAAATGCTGTTGGTATATCGAGTTGTCTGACTTGTAAATTTTCTTGAACAGCTTTGTTTAAGAATAACCTTACTGTTGTCATTCTGGCTACTGGTGCATAGACATTTTGTGTTGTTTCTTCCTGAAAACCTTTTGCAACGAGTCTTGCCTTTTTAGTATTATCAGATTTTGTCCGAAATACCCATCTTGTGTCGATAGCCTTTTGATTAATTGGTAATTCACATTCTTCCCATGTTTTTAACTTTCTATGTGCATCTAGCTCTTTCTGTATAGCTTCTGACCACTCTCCTTGTTCAATTGCTTCTTTGTAGCTTGTAGGGTCTTCTGTCAATAATGCATAGGCTACATTACTCATATCATAGTCTTCATATTTCTTTGGCATTGTAATTGGTCTTTTTGTTGTTTGAATATTCTCTTCTTTTTCATCTGAGCTTTCATATTCATCACTTGATATTTGCTCTTTTCTTTCCTGTTCTATTTGTGGTTGCTCTCTGGACTCATTTGTGTCACTTTCGTCTGAAAATATATATCTTTCTCCATGATCATATTTGTAGTCGGTCTCATCAAAACGAACATCTCTCGATATTATTATCTCATTTGTTTTTGGATCCCACAATCTGTACCCTGAACCACAATATCCAATCATAATCATAGGTTTTGCTCTAGGTTCTAGTTTACTTGGCCTTGGAAAAATTATGCACCACGCTTTAGAACCAAAGACTCTCAGTCTCTCTAGTTGATTCTTTCCAAACCATATATTGGCCGGTGTGTCTCCATTGAGTGCTCTAGAGGGGGATCTGTTTATGGTGTATGCTGCAACACGGATCGCTTCGCCCCATAGGTACTTAGGTAATGAAGTTTCTAACAACATAGCTCTTACTCTATCAGCTAGTGTCCTGTTCATCCTTTCACACACTGAGTTTTGTTGTGGTGTATACGCACATGTGGTTTCTTGTCTTATACCATTTTTGTTATAGAATTCTTTTAGTTCCTCATTCACAAATTCTCCGCCTCTGTCTGTTCTTATTCTTTTTACATAAAAACCATCATTACGCAGACTTCTTATATAACTCATAATATAATCTTTTGCTTCATCTTTTCTTTTCAGTAAATGTACTTCAGTAAAATGTGAATAATCATCTATTATTGACAGGTAATATTTCTCTCCATTCATGGTTTCTGGTGTAATTGGTCCACCAATGTCACAATAAATCAATTCTCCAATTCGCCTTGTTCTGGGTTTTACTGTTGGAGTAAAAGGGCAGCGTGTTCCCTTTGCTTCCATGCATACTGTGCATTTCATATTTGAAAAAGGTACTCCCAGTATTTTCATGCCTGCATGATTTAGGTGACCTAGTCTTCTGTGCCATAAATTGGTATCTGTCTTATTTGTGATCAATGCGTTGTCTTTATTCATATTTAAATGTAGAGTAAAAAGTTTCCCATTGTTGTCCACATTTACTTTTACTTCACCATTATTAATATTTGATGAATTTCTGTTGAATTCAACATTGAAGCCTTTCTGATTTAGTTTCATTACTGATATTAAATTTTGAGATAGGTTTCCTAATATTAAGCAATCGTTTATAATGACTTTTTCTCCATTGTCTGTTATACCATTTATATTTCCCTTTTTCTTTGCTGACAACATAGCTTTATTTGCTGTTTGAATTTTTATCTCAGGTATCTCTTTTACTTCCGTCATATGTTTCTCATATTTTTCATCTATCATGTGGTGTGTTGCACCGGAATCAATCACAAATTTTATCTCATTATTTACACTGTCTCTATTTGTTGCTGCATGGGCCTGTGCCGCTATGAATGATAATGATTCTGTTTCTTTTATTTCTTCTGTAACATTTGCATTTGAATTTCTATTATCACTTCTTCCTCTGTAGCTACTTTGGCCTCTCTGATAACCTCTTCCTCTCTGATAGCCTCGTCCTCTCTGATAACCTCGTCCTCTCTTTTGTTGATTATGTGCTGACGTGTTGCCAGGACAGTTTCTGGCAAAATGATTAGGCTCTCCACAGTTATAACAATTTATTGAGCTATTTTGAAAAGCATAATCTTTTGTGAAATTTTGTTTACTGTCTTTATTGTTCTTTTCTTTAAGTTCAGCATCTAGCATTTTGCATTTAATGAACTCTACTGTGAGCTCAGCTCCAGATGCCTCCAATGCTGTAATGACCGGCTGATAAGCGTTTTCTAAACTTAGTAATAGTTGACACACTCTTTCTTTCTCTTCCATTTTACTTCCATTTGCTTCTATGTCTCTGACTATTGTATCAAATTTGTTAAAGTGTTCTTCTACGCTGTCTTGCTTTTTGCATTTTAAATTTATTAATTTTCTTCTCAGGTATAAGCTTGATAATGTACTTTTTCTTTCAAAAATGTTTTTTAAATTTTCTATCATTTCATAGGCTGTTCCTGCTTTTCTTACATATTCTAGATGCTTGTCTGATAATGCTTGTACTATTATGTTTCTTGCTTTGGCGTCTTTACTCTTTACATCTTTGCCATCGAGATTGATATTTTTCTGTAGAACATCTTTACAACTTTTTTCATCCATTGCCATCTCCACTCGAAATAACCAGTTCGAGAAATTTTCATTTTCCAATTTAGGTATTTGATTTACTTGTGTCGTCATCTTTATATTTTTGGTGTTCTTGCTTTAGAAACACTTTTCCACGCTCTCTTTGCCTAGCCTTTTTTCGTGGTGGCACGCCAGACTCCTACAACTTTTCCTACGCTAATCTTTGTCGATCTGACTGACCAAGGACTCTGGGCCCATAACCTATAGAATAAAGAAGAATTCCATGGCACAATCAAATACTTTTATTAAGCTTAGGAAAGTTATATTTAGTACATCTTATTTATTATGGAAACCTATTCGCTACACCTATTACGTACGACGCCATGACAGGCAAGACAAGAACGAATGAGTTGAACATATTGGGGTGAGTGAACTAGAGTGAACCATGGTATAATAATATACTTCGCCGAGTGAACCTTTTCTTTACCTCTCATCTCTATCATAGTCTAAAAAAACAAGGCGAAGTATATTATTATACCATGATCTCTATGATCTAGCTAGTCTATGACAGAATACTACAGATAACTTACTCTATTTCCAATATCAACCTCCTCATTACACCACCACGTTTGTGTTGGCTGGCAGACAATGCTTACAGCATTAAGTCCACCCTTTGTAATAAATTTATAATTTTGTGCAATAAAGTATTAAATAATAAAACAATAGGTAATAAGTTCGTTCTTTATTACATTCATAATGTGGGTAATGGAGATCTTAAATAAAGTAGGTACCTAGGTAATGGCTTCCAATATGAACCCTTACAGGGCACGACAATATTTATCTACCGCTAGGTGGCTAAATAGAAGGCCTAAACCTAGCCCCTCGATGGGTAGGTACCATTACACTTCTGTGGGATAAGCTTATAGTGCTCTTATATAGCTTCTAACCGTTTCTAGGCTATAGCTCCGCTAGGTAAAATCTTAGACAAATTTTACCTATTTCATTTATTTATACGTTATTTGCCATGCAAGCACGAAGTCGCGGGAAGACAACTAGTCTGTTCTATGACAATATGGCTGAAGCTCTGATTTCGTTTAGAGTGCCGCCACCACTGAAGTCTTAGCAAGGGCAACATTTAGTTCTGCGAAAGCAGCGCCGCGTCTATCGGACTTCAGTGGTGGCGCGGACTCTAGTTGTCAATAATTGTCATGTCATGCAAGTGACAATGGGGCCCGATTCCGTTGTTCCATTTTTTTTAACTTTGACAGCACGAAAATAATAGCAGTCTTTGCTTTGTGAGAAAGAGATGGCAAAAATTTTAGTGCTGTCTTTAGGTTTAGGTTAGTTTAAAAAAATTCAAACAACTTATGCGGGGGGAAACCACATACATCATTTTTGAAAGCCGCGCGAAAATGACAGGAGATTATGAAAAAAGGTGATAGGAAATAGAAATCGAAGTTCATTATTACTAGTGGCTCTGGGAGCTGTAGACCTCGCGAGCATACTAAAAGTGAGATATTTACTGCCTTAGCAAAAGCTATTTCAGAGTTTTGAAAGAAACCTATCAATGTTGAAGAGAAGTAGAAAATACCCATCCCCACTACTTCTCACCAGATCTTTTTGATTTTTTTTGCATCATCTTGTGTAGAATGAGGTCCTTTGTGTTTCTCTCAAATTTGATTGATAACCATCGATTGTTTGATGAGCTATCCTGTTCATCATGCTGAAGATCCTTATCAGATCTTCGCCAAACTTTTATGAGACCAACTTATAGTTACTACCTTTCAAATAAATCGGATCTCATTTGGTGGAGATATCCAGTATATCAAATAGCCCCCTTTTTGCCCTTTTTTGGGGGAAGTACCCCTCCAATCAAAAATCCCCGACGACAAAAAAATTCTAATAAGTCATACAACCTGTGTACCAAGTTTCGTCCAGATCGGTTGAAAAATGCGACCTGTAGAGGAGAACAGACAGACAGACAGACAGACAGACATCCGGACAAACACATTTTTGGCCAATGTGGAAACTGAGACGCTTCGCTCGCTTCGCTCGCTCGGTCAATTAGTTCTAGTGGATATATTCTGGCTCTGACCTCGTAACTCGTCTAGTCTCGCAAGGTATTAGTGCGTAAAATAGGAAAAAGTTATTTAAAAATATGGCACGGCTTGAAAACCTATAGCTGGAAGCACCGTCACCGTGTTTATTGATTAGAAGCTTGGATCTAATGACTGACTTTGAGGTTGAAGCATGATGTTTGAGATTGACGCTTGATGTAAAAACTTCAAGTTAAACACGTGACTGACGAACTTACGTTCCTTAATTTCTCCATCATCAAGGAGGTTGAATATCTGACTCCTTGCAGCATGTTGCCTCGCTTGCTGTGCGGCAACGATGCGATGTCGTGCGGCAGAACGTTGCGCTGCCGGTAATAGGAACTGTTGGACCAATTCTGCTACTGCTTCGTTCTGTTCTGCTGTAGACCTGCACCAATATTGACTTATATTTATTATCTAGAGACTGGATGATAAGAGAGAACAGAAGATATCTAACGTTAATTTTGATAAATAAATTTCGATATTGTAGCCACATAATTAATTTGTAAAACGCTCATTAAACTTGTTATGATGTAGGTAATGAGGTCATTTAATTTCACCAAGAAGATAAACTGGTTAAAAGTAGTTCTAAATGGGTTGATAGAGTGCTCGCCACGACTGAAGTATTACGGCAAAAGTGGGAACTAAATACGGAAATTGGGAACTAAAGAAGGCTGCTTTCGCAGAGAGCAGCCTTAAGTTAAGCCAGTTAAGGATTTGACTTCAGGCACAGGATCAGGCTTCAAGCACTCCAAACATAGATGAGTTCACAAAAGTATGGTAGTATGTTTAGGATGTACATAAATGGGATGTATCATAGACGTATGCTAGAGATATTTTGAACTCACTTCAAAAAAGGAGGTTCTCAATTCAGGTGTATGTTTTTTTTTAAATGTCACTTAATTGTAAATATTTAACAAGTTTAAAGCTTGAAAACAGAAGTTTGACGATGAAACCTTTGAATAAATGCTTACACTGACTGATTCTCTTGTAGTGAGATCTGTATTCTATCAGCACTGGCACGGGCCTCTTTTACCGCGTCTTCTTCAGCGGCGAGTTCAACGCCCTCTTGCACTATCTCTTGCAGGTACACGTCCACCGTTTCCTGTGCTACTCCTAGCACCTGGAAAATTGGTTTGTGCTTTATGCTAGTTGCTTATTCTAACAATAATGTTGAGTAAACCATAGAATCCAATACAATAGAAGCGCCGTGGTTTAAAGTCGAAAATATAAAAATATTTGAAAGTTCTGCCCCTCTAGCCAAGTTGATAAGAAAACGAAATAAAATGTATGAAAAAAGGATATATCCAAGCGATAAGGTCACCAGCTCTGGTTGTCTATCATTTGATATCTACAGAATCTGATAAATCACAATTTATTTATTTATTTAATTTTATAACTAACAATGACAATGACAGTTTATGACATCATTTTGTGTGTCTTGTATTCTAGCTACCTGTTTGAACATCTCATCGTGTTCTCTTCGCCGATGCTCTTCTTTCTGCCGTCTACCTGCCTCGGCAGCTTCGCGCATAGTTTTCTCTCGCACTGAATACAAACGTTGTGTTACTTAGATTACTTAGTTGGTGTATGATGTTATCTTTACCTACATAATGCCAGATACTTTTGTAGACATGACATGGCTGCCAGATCTGTTTACGCATTGATATCTATGTATACCTACAACGTGATTGTCTGTCATTCGATACCATCAGAATCTGATAAATTAAAATCCAAATGACAAAAGCGTACGGTGATTTTGTCAGATCCTGATGGTATTAAAAGATAGATAATAAGGCCGGTGGTCTTCTAAGGTTCCTTCGTGTTGAATACCCTTTAACAAGAACAGAGCTTGGCAGAATTAGGTGATAGTTGGGACAAACTCTTTTACAATTAGCCCTACTTAAGGTACAAACGTGCTATGAGTATAAAGGCATGTTGACGCCTCTCCTCCTTAAGTCTCCTCAGTTCTTTCTCCAAGAAGTCTAAGGCCGCTGACACAGCACCACCGCATAGTTCGTCCACCAGAGAAGTTATTGCATCTTCCTGGTAAACATAAACCCTTCATTGTTAAAAGCTCTTTAACATAATGCTAATAACCATCTTATTATATCTACACACTCTGCAATTATCTATCACACGTGAGGATGTAACCAACACGTAATTCAAATTCAAACTCTTCAATAAAATAAAGTGGAGGGAGGCAACCAATCAGTTATCAGTTACAATACAAACTGCCAGGGCGCAGCCTTATTCATACCTTCTGTTCAGCCTCAGTTCTGAGCGCAGTGTACTCTCTCGCCTTAGCCTCTTTCCGCGCAATACGGATCTTATCTTCTTTCTGCAGGCCGTGGGTTGTCTTCAACTCTTCGGTCAGTTCTGCCGCGCGGGTTCTGCCCTCGTACATCTATAGTAAACAAAATTGGACATTTCACACATCGTCGGATTTTTATCAAAACCAGGTCAGTAGATTGGCTTTTAAAAATAAAAATAACTGGAAAATACACGACCTTGCGTATTTTGCTTTCCAGTGACTTTTCAGTGTTGATTACGATCATACGATCAATAAAACCATCCCAATATACTGCCATCATCATCATCATCACCACTACCGTTTTCTACATCAAGCCATTAAGGACTATTTTTGTGTCATTTTCTTCTTCTTGGTGAAGTATTATCGTGGTGCGAATTATCATGCTGTTTAATTTAATGTAGGGCTACTCTTGACCAACGTCGCCGCGTCGCCGCGTAGCCGCGCTGCCGCACCCGAGGCCGCCGTTCCAAATTGGATCCGGATTTTGACAGATTTCATGTCATTTTTTAATGAAAAATGACACTTCTGTCAAAATCTATGGATCCGGACTGGCACTGTGTTCGAGAGTAACCCACATGGATAGACATGGTGCTTTGACGAGATGACGAAACGTCCTACACATCCAAGACATGATGCCTTGTGCATTATAAAATTCTGCAATATGACAATATTTTTTAATGAAAAACTCTACTAATCTCCATTCTGATGAAAAGTATTTCAGGTTTCGCGCTATGTAGTACACTTAGAATAATTATTACAATAATCATTACAACCAATCATGTTTTCCCAGGCTGTGCATTCCATGGTTGTATGCGAAGCAAGCGAGCTCTTTTCAGCTCATTGATACTTGACAGAGAAATCTCAATTTTGACAGTTGAAACTTGAAGTGTTTCAGATTCGAATTTTGACATTTTTTGAAACAACTCATAGCATTTTTATTTTAAAAGTTTTTCTTGTGTTAATTGTGAGTATTGTTGTTTAATTTTGGTGGAATTTTAACCAATAATACTTAGTTCATAACTTAAAGTGTGAGCCATTGGAATAAATGTGTCTAAAGTGGTTTTTCTGAATGTGAAAATTCGATTCCGGTTTTGGAGGGAAAATCCACCATTTTCTCTTTAAAACAAACGACAGCCGACTTGACGAAGACTTGACTTGATTTATCATTTACGCAAGACAAACACATAAACAAACGAACTTGCTATGGGAAAAAACATAACGTAAGACTAGGCGGTATGGTTTTAAAACTATAGCCTGCTTCAAATAGCGAAATAAAAAAAAAATTTGACATGTTTCAAATGTGTTGTGTTGTGTTTTGTTTTTTTCATTTCATGGTGTATTTACGCGCACGTACGCACGATTACTTGAATTTCTTTGTTTTTGTTGCTCAGATTTATAAGTAAACGCTAAGTATAATGTCTACTATGGGTAGTTCCGTTTGCAGAGTATGTCTAGCCGGTAATATCAGGATGCTGAACATTGACAACATGCATCTCGAGATATTCCAGAAACTGACAAACTCAAAGGTAAGATGTGTTGGTGAGCTTACCCATAACCTACCTACTTACCTTGTAATATCTTGAAAATCATCGAAAGCGGTTGATACTTGTGGTTGGCCTAGGTGATTTTTCAGTTGGAGTACCTACAGCAAAGGGTGTGCAGTGCTAGGTAAAAAAGACTGCCGAAATTTGGATAAAAAAGAAAATTTTGAAGAAAATTTTTTATAATTAATGTCGAATAGCCTCAGGTGACCTAGAGTGACCTAGAGTGATCGAATAGCCTCAGGTGACGTAAATCTGCTATAAAATAAACTATTTATTGTTTTGGGAAAGTTCGACTTTCACAAATTAGTACGTTAGATTTGTTTATAAAAAATGCTAGAGACGCGAGCCCTTCCATAAAATCTGCCTAGTTCTGTTACTGTTGACTTCAGAGGTCTATGACCTTAACAAAAGATACCCCCCCCATAAACCCCCTACCGGATGTAATCATAAAAAGGGGTGCTTATACATACTGTCTTTTTTATCGAAATTTCAGCAGTCTTTGTTACCGTTTTTAGACTTTAGTTCTGTTATGGTTGATTTCAGAGGTCAATGACCTTAACAAAAGATATTCCTCTATAAACCCCCTACAGGATGCAATCATAACAAAGGAGGATTATATATACAAACTTTTTTCTTAAAAAAAATTCTAGGTGTTTTTAGCACTGCACACTCTTTGCTGTACTCCAACCGATTTTTCTGATGCTAATTTTTTTAAAATTCATTTTGTTTCAGCTTTATACAGAATCCGATGCAGGGATGCCGAGCACAATATGCTATTTCTGTCACCGGCAGCTGCAGAAGTGCCTCATGTTCTCCGACATGGCTCGCAGATCTGAGAGGACCATGCAACATCTATTGCACAATGGAATTGAGGTATCTCCTTCTTCTTGTCCTAAGCCGTGTTGACATGATCAGAGTTAGCTCGGACCGAGTAGACTTGCATAGCTACTTGGATGCAGTGCGTACGTACACTCATATCATGTTCTACTTTTCCGAGCTCGCATGCTGTGGAAATAATGACTTTGAAAAATGAAGAAAATAATCCAAGCTATCCGAGCACAATCACATGATGAAGTTTACTTCTACGAGTCTACTCTGTCCACACATGCTTTGAGCGTATCAACGTGGCTTTTAACACGTTCCATGCCATGCTGATCAACAGCGACAGACATTTCTTTATTGCTTTATAGTGAGATGTTCTAAACTGGTCAGCAGTGTCCATCACAGTCCTGGGGATGTAAAACCCAAAAATGCGTTGTAGGGGGCCACAGTGCCCACCCCCCGCGCACTTCTCTACTGCCGCTCACTCGTAGCATAAATCAAAGTTTTCATATAAAGTCTGATAAGAATACTGTATTCCCGTGGACCACAGAAAATCATTTGATGATTTGACACTCGCATTTGTCAAAATCATTGAGTAATGATTGTGAGTTCCCTTAGTACACTGACCATATTCACAGTGTGCACTCCTCTCATGTTTATGACACAAGCATTAGCAAATTCTGCACTGCCAGAACTGTGGCAACAAGCCACAGAAGCCATAAATCAAGAAGTTAAGTTGATTATGAGGCTCATTCCAGTTTTCCCCTGCGTGAGTCCCCTGCTTAGGGGATTTCTAGAATTTTTGTCCAATAATCCCCGTAGCGAACCCTGCATCTGCCGACAGGGGAAATGTTACTAGTGTTTAAGTTGTACCACCTCCATGAGAACATACATGAAACTTTACATAGATAAGTAAAAAATACACCCATATTTTATTTGTCTTGCATTTGTTTCTTTTAAACATAACTTGCCTACTAATGTTGTAGACAGCTCTCACTCGCCAGCATTTTTATTCAGGCCAGTACTGTGCAACTCACTTCTGCACATGTTGCTTTTCAGATAACATGCAGTACCATCACAATGCGGTCTCTGGCACCAATACCGATCTTATCAATTACTCTGACTCAGCACATGTCTGTTACAAATATTGCTGCAACTGTTAAGATGGAAGAAGTGGTTGTGAAAACAGAAATGACCCCTGAAATGACCTTTGAAGAGTCAAAAGTAGCACCCGATGAAGATACTGAAGTTATTGGTGGGTCGAATAACAAAGATTTGTATCAAGAAAACGTAAATATTGTAGAGAACCTGCAAATGAATACTAATTTATGTTTCTATTGTGATGTGTGCAAGGAACAATTCTTATCCAAATCTCAGTTGATAAGACATATGAAAAACCACTTTAATCACAAAAGTAGATTAACACACACGCAAAAACACACAGGAGAAAAACCATATTCCTGCAGTGTATGTAATAAAACGTTCTTAAAACACTATTATTTAACAATACACATGCGAATACACACAGGAGAAAAACCATATTCCTGCAGTGAATGTAATAAGACATTCGCCACTAAAAGTAGGTTAATAACACACATGCGAACACACACTGGGGAAAAACCATATTCCTGCAGTGAATGTAAAAAAACATTTAGTCGAAGCTCTCAATTAATAATACACATGCGAATACACACAGGAGAAAAACCATATTCCTGCAGTGAATGTGATAAAACATTCAGTCAAAACTCTCATTTAAGAACACACATGCAAAAACACACAGGAAAAAAACCATATTCCTGCAGTGAATGTGGTAAGACGTTCAGTCATAAAATTACTTTGATAGTACACATGCGAACACACACTGGGGAAAAGCCATATTCCTGCAGTGAATGTAAAAAAACATTCACTCAAAACTTAACTTTAATAAGGCACATGCGAACACATACTGGGGAAAAACCATATTCCTGCAGTGAATGTAAAAAAACATTTAGTACAAGCTCCGCTTTAATGAGACACATGCGAGCACACACTGGGATAAAACCATATTCCTGCAGTGAATGTAAAAAAACATTCACTCATAACTGGAATTTAATAACACACATGCGAACACATACTCGGGAAAAACCATATTCCTGCGGTGAATGTGATAAAGCATTCACTCAAAACGCTCAATTAATAACACACATGCGGCGAACCCATACTGGGGAAAAACCATATTCCTGCAGTGAATATTGTGATAAAGCATTCACCTGCAAAAATCATCTGAAACGACATTTATGCGAAAACGCACACGAGAAAAACCGTATTCCTGCAGTGAATGTGATAAAACATTCAGTGGAAGCTCTGGTTTTGTAATACACATGCGAAAACACACTGGGGAAAAACCATATTCCTGCACTAAATGTAAAAAAACATTCAGTCGAAGCGGTTGTTTAATATCACACATGCGATTACACACAGGAGAAAAACCATATTCCTGCAGTGTATGTAATAAAACGTTCGTTCAAAACGCTCATTTAATAACACACATGCGAACGAACACACACAAGAGAAAAACCGTATTCCTGCAGTGTATGTAATAAAACGTTCGTTCAAAACGCTCATTTAATAACACACATGCGAAAACACACTGGGGAAAAACCATATTCCTGCACTAAATGTAAAAAAACATTCAGTCGAAGCTATTGTTTAATAACACATATACGATTACACACAGGAGAAAAACCATATTCCTGTAGTGTATGTAATAAAACGTTCGTTCAAAACGCTCATTTAACAACACACATGCGAGCACACACTGGGGAAAAGCCATATTCCTGCAGTGAATGTAATAAGAGATACTCTCATAAAATTGGTTTAACATACCACATGCGAACACACCCTGGAGAAAAACCTTCTTTGATCGAGTAAGCGAAGCGACCGACTCGCCCAAGTTGACACTAATGGCAACTTGGGCAAGTTGGCGTTGTGTGCATGTTCAAGCAGAACATTCGAACCGCTTATCCAATCTTCACAGAATTTGGTAGATCTACAGATATATGAAGATGTTTTTTATATTTTATTTAATTATATTCTGGACCAAAAACCAGAACTTAGGTTTAAGCTTTTTGGTGTGGCTTGTGTGGCTTAGCATAGTTTAATTTCAAATTGTTAGTAAGTTTAAATATAATTATTTTGTGTAATGTAATGTCGCACGCCAACCTCCTTACCTATGTACCACCACGTCTGTGTTGGCTGGCAGTCAATGCTTGCAGCAGTTTACTATTTTTGTGTCAAAATATTTTTTATTGTTCCTATTAAAATGATTAAAAAAAAATTTTTTTAAATAGTATATTCAAAAACTTTTAAAATAAGATGTGACATACTAAAATATGTAAACAAATAAAAATGACTGCTTGCTTACCTACCTACTAATATATGTATAGTTAGTTATATTTTAAAATCTATGTATGATATGCATTTTTAACAATTTTGTGTACTTATTTGATATAATAGTAGGTAGGTACTACCTAGGTATAGTTACAGTTAATACTCAATACCTATCTATGCAATCGCGCTTTTGTATATTTTCAACTGCAAGCTCAAAATGTATTTTATCTATACTAATATTAAAAAGAGGAAAGATTTGATTGTTTGTTTGTTTGGTCACATTGAATATGCTCCGAAACTGTTGAACCGATTTGAAAATGTAAAAATACTTTATAACACATTTGCTCGTAAAGGGTCTCTTATTTCACCAATTTCAGTATCGTGATGTATGTCATTACGCACTCGTGCGTTATGGTAATGTAAAACGTACGGTTTATCAAGATGCTCCCACTAAAACGAACGGAATCTTTTTTAAATCTTAGCAAAGAGTTTTTATGTCAGTAAAGTGGTCAACATTTTATGAATAAAATTGACTTTGGGAGATAAAAAATAAGCATTTAATTATTTTACAAATTGTTAAAAATTTTCTAACTACTTTAACAAGTGATTTATTCGTATTAGAAAGTAAGGTAAAACGTACGGTTTATCAAGATACTCCGTCTAAAACGAACGAACCTTTTTTAAATCTTAGCAAAGAGTTTTTATAGCGCTGATGCGCGCGCATCGCTAATCGCATAAATAATAATAATAACTTAACAACATTAAAAATGCCAACTGGTAACGTAATAATGAATTTTACAAATTCTTCAAATTTTTATAACTGCTTCAACAAGTGAATAAAGATTTATTCTTTGAAGAAAGTCCGAGTTTTATTTATTTCCTCGCAAATGTGTTATAAAACGTCGTATGACATACGTGCGCTTTGCAGCCTCTGCTTTCTTGTAGCCCTCGCCTACGGCTCGGGCTGGCAATATCGCCTCGGCTGTAATTTTCAACTTACTGCACTCATATCATAATGTACTATTACCTACTTTAATATTTGTGATTGTTCTACTATTTTTCATCATCGTTCGTGGCACACAGCTGCGGCGGCGGCGGTAGGGCGGCCGCGGCGCGGCGTAGCATTAAAATACTATAGATATGTATCTGGCTCGGGTGTACCTAATGAAATAAGACCATCTCATAAAACTTTGGCTTGAAATTACCATAATTACGAACCATCAACTTTTGCAAGTGCTAATGGATTCGCCCACCGAGGCTTCCGACTGTATGTCTGTTTTTCTTTACTTTTGTAAATTTTTAAAAACCTATGAAGTTTTAATAGTTTCTGAGATAAAATGGTTTGTGACAGACGGACGGACGGACAAAGTCGCACCATAAGGTTCCGAAACCCCACGGGATTGGAACCCTAAAATACGTCGATGTTTTCGAGTGCGGTGTTGCACCCGTTAGAATTTTTCTTATTTTTACTCTTTTAGGCAAAAAATGCTACCTACAATATTTTTAAACAACCTAGGTACATAGTATTCTCACGCTTCATCGTAGGTAATAGTTTTATACATTGAAAGTTAAGTATGTAAGCACAGAGACAACGTATTGTAAGCATACTCAAATAAACAAACTCAGACTCAACTCAAACTATTTATTTCTCCTAGTACCTACATAGATTAGGTAGGTGTATATTCCTGTAAGCTAGGAATACCTACGTTACCTGGAAATGGCAGTTTTTTCAACGATATTTACTACATTTTCCATCTCTATCTAATACTTAGTAGGTAGGTACTAGAGGTGTTTAATATTTCTTTCAACTAATAAAAAAAAAAAACGATTTTAAAAAAATAACAACATTCGTTAAAAAAAATGGAGGTGATCGAATATTTTTATTAACACATGTCATGTTATTTTCAACACAACGTATGCAGGTAATATTTTTATTATTCACTTTACCGCATTGAAATTTGAACCTACGTTTGCTAGATTTATTGAATAATTTTAAACTCATCACGAAAATTTTCTTATTCTTTCATTCTACTGCATTGAAATTTGAACCTACGCTTCCTAGTTATGAGTAATTTTCATATTTTCATTAGAGTGACCGGCCTGAAGGTAGTGCTATGTGCCGGGAAGCGGCCGTTTATTTTAACTTCCGGGGTGTTTAAGATAATTTCCGGTTTCATCTGCATTTTTGATTGTGTACTCTATAATCTATAAGATAAAGCACAATATAGAATGAACCATTACTTACGATACTTAAGTCGCTTAGTGCATATTTAACAACATTTATCTGCATTCAATTGTATGCTTTAAGTTGGTTAAAAAAAAACACAATATTATTTTTATCCAAAAATCAATGAACTTCTAAATACCTACTAAATTTCGTTTGGCAAAAATGATCAAACTGAAATAACACTAGACAGTCATTCATCCCCTCATCATAGATAGATATCAACCATTCACTCATGCGTATATAATAGTACATTATGATATGAGTGCGGTAAGTTGAAAATTACAGCCTAGGCGATATTGCTAGCCCGAGCCGTAGGTGAGGGCTACAAGAAAGCAGAGGCTGTAATTTTCAAAGCGCACGTATGTCGTGCGATGTTTTATAACACATTTGCAAGGAAATAAATAAAACTCGTTATAAAAAATTGTTTAAAAGTAAAATTAACTTATTTAATTTTATAAAAGTAAAAAGCACGGGAATAATTTTTACTTGATCACAAATTAGCGATGCGCGCGCATCAGCGCTATAAAAACTCTTTGCTAAGATTTAAAAAAGGTTCGTTCGTTTTAGACGGAGTATCTTGATAAACCGTACGTTTTACCTTACCATAACGCACGAGTGCGTAAAGACATACATTACGATACTGAAATTGGTGAAATAAGAGACCCTTTACGAGCAAATGTGTTATAAATAAATTTATCTAAGCGAGTTTATCGAATATTTATTCAAATAAAATTAACCATTAAAAATAACGATAATTTTTTTCATGATATTTTAACTAATAAAATAAATTAACCGTTATTGACACCTCTAGTAGGTACCATGTTGTTATGTACCTACCTACTTACAAGCTTAAAATCTCGTGTGAACCTACTACCTACCTATATCTAGGGTAGGTTTAGTATTATATAGTCTGTGACCTAAGTAATCGACAAAGGAATTTGGTACCTAGTCCCAATAGTGCTTTTAGTAGGTTGAAGGAACTACAGAGGAAATTAAACTAAGTACATGAATATTTCAAATTCCACCTACTCAAGCGAATTAATTTTCTGACTTTCAAAAAAGACGCCTCAATAGATAAGTACACTTAGTTCTTCAAAGTACCTACGTACCTACCTAGGTACATATAGCTACGTTTTCTAACTATTTCGCCAACCACCCACTTTTCTAGGGACCAAAGACCAACTTCTTTAGGGGATTTTTTAATGTAAGTAAGAAAAATCATAATAGCATAATTTTATTTTGAAAATATTTAAAGCAAAATTATGTACCTAGGTACATAATACCTATCTAGTATAATATTTATTTTATAAAATTTAGCGAATGATACATAATGGTCACATACCGGTTATTTTAATTATAAGTAATTTAGCTTCTACCCGCGACTTCGTCCGCGTCCCGTTTGATCCTGTTGATTTTCCGGGATATAACGTAGTCTAGGTGTTAATCCAGGTAACAAAGTTATTTATATTCCCAGTTTCATCCAAATCGGACCAGCTTGAATTGTGATTGAAACACAAACATCACAACTTAGACATTGTACAATATTAGTGTAATGGGATTACGTAGCGTAAGTAACCGGAAGGCGGAGCGTAGGATGGTCCCCCACCCGTTGGACCGACTACATTAAGATCGCGGTCGGCGATCAGTAAAGTTTGTTACTTTTACTCGGGTTTCTGTTCTTCAAATGCCGTTTCAGTTTCTTCAGTACCCTCCATCATTTCAGTTTCAGCATCTGTATCTGAATAATATATATTTTTATTTATTCAGCTTATGTATGTACTTACTATGGAAGTAAGAAAGGGTGTTTGCGGAACATATGGCGGAATTTGATAATTAATAGTTGGAAACACTGACTGTACCGAGAAAACTATTTGGAAACGTTGTCAAAAGTGACGGAATGTAGCCCTTATTCTGTTGGTGCATTTTCTTCTTCTTCTAGACCTATAAGGCCTCTGTCCGTCATTTTGACAGACAATTTTGCCAGTGTCAAGTGATGTATTTGAAATAATTTAAGTCAAGATTCGAGTTTTGAAATTTTTTTAAACAACAAAGCACTTTAATTTAATTTTTTTCTTGTGTAACATAATGTGAGTATAATATTGTTGTTTAAATTTTGGTGGAATTTTAACCAATAATACTTGAGGTCGTAACATAAAGTGTGAGCCATTGGAATAAATGAGTGTAAAGTGGTTTCTTTGAATGTGAAAAGTAAATTCGGGGTTTGAAGGGAAAATCCACTAATTTGCCTCCAAAACTAACGACAGCCGACATGACGAAGACTTGACTTGACTTATATTATTTCAAATTCATCACTTGACACTGGCGAAATTGACTGTCGAAATGACAAACAGAGGCCATACAGGTATAAAAGAAGAAGATTATAAGTCAAGTAATACGTCATTTAATTTTCTAAATTAGTTTGACAGCAGCCACCATTTTCTCTTCAAAACAAACGACAGTCGGCTTGACGAAGACTTGACTTATCATTTACGCAAGACAACAAACACATAAACAAACTAACATAATAAGGGAAAAAACATAACGTTAGACTAGGCGGTATGGTTTTAAAACTATAGCCTCTGCTCCCAGGAGCAAAAAAAAAATAAAAAAAAAATAGTTTGACACCACAATAATTAGAACTACAGCAGTATTCTACAGCTATTCAGTATTCTATTCAGTATTCTACAGCTTTACTGAAACGACAAAGACAGCTGACTGCAATTAGATGGAAAGGATGGCAACCATTTCAGTGCTCTGTGCTTTCATCTGTGTGATCATTTAGTTTATTGATAATACCAATAGATGGCGTTGTATCGGTTGACAGTAAGGGCAGTACAAACTTACCGACTTCAGGACTAGGTGTGGGGTTAGTATCACATTTACAACGCCTCATCTCTTCCAAGATCCTAAGCTCTGACGGAAGGAGATTTGATTTCTCGAGTGCTGACATGTTATCTGTTAAAGAAAATAGCTTCAAAACTGTTTGATCTTTAAGAGTATACACGGTGTAACATAATTACCCTTTATGTCCGAAAGAGGGGTATTTTACAGGTCATGGCGAACAGTGTTTGTTCTACGACTTTTGAGATTTGGAAGTTTTTCATTCATGAAATTAAATGTATACCTACACACAGCATGCGCGTGCGTGCGACACAGTATGTGGGTACCTACGTGTGCATGCGTGTGTACGGGTTTACGCAAACAGTAAACCAACACTTACGGTTGTCGCAAATTTCCAAAATAATAAAAGTTGTACTTTTGTATGAAAAATTCAATTACGATTCATTGACCCTTTGCACATGTCCAAGCCCTCAGGTGCAGGTCGGTCTGATTACGCCCCCTTCGGGCTTATAGGGTAATTATTTTTCACATTGTATATTACTATTATAACAACTCACCGAGTGTGAATGCGACTCGACTCTTCCCGACCACTTGCTCCTCACAGCGACAAGTGGGATCTATCAGCGCAGCTTGCTCTTCAGCACGACGTCTTATTTCTGAGGGTAGTTCTGGAGGGCCTGATCAAAATAACGATGAGAACCCTTACTTTGGTAAAAATACATCTAATTATAAGCTAGGCCTTTACATCTATTGAAGACGATTTATAGAGCGTCAGGAGGCAACCTATGCCTACACTTAACGACACACTGTAGTGCCTGGGACAGTGTTTAGATGGAGTAGGCTAGTAGCACTATACCAATCTCTCAGCCTAGTCAGCCATATCCACAGAAAAGACATAGTCAATACGTGCGAAGCTGATTAAGCCAAGGGTTTTCTCACGATGTTTTCCTTAAGTTCGTGTTAATGCGTATATAAATTTTCTGAAACGAAAAATTCATTGATGCACGGCTGGGATTCGAACCCACGACCTTCGGATCTAAAGTAGAGGTGCAATCCCGCTCGGCCAACTCGGCTACCTATACAAAATAGGTGGTTAAATTATAAAATTCAAAAGTAGCTCAAGTTTAATGATTAAGTTTATATAAATCAATGCTTCAGGTATGAATACTTACCCAGTCAACGTTTTATAAGATAATTTTACACCCATCAGATACAAAGGTTAAAAAAATAACGTTTAGACTATTGACCCACTACGCAAAAGAGTTGGCTCGATGGGATTTTTTTCCCATCTGACCCACCAGTGCGGCCGGTGGGTTCGATGAGAATTACCCTTTATTACCGATGCGTAATCGCGACACAGCTAATTTTAACGGACGTCAATGAGTATGGCTGTGTGTTATACTTACACGGGCACTTCTCAAAAGGCACCGATCGGTCCAAGGCGTCTTTAATAACTCGCTTCATCAGATGATGGTAATCAGACTCTTTGACGGGAGGTACTGTCACTCCCGTAGCTCGATCGAACACTGAAAATAATGTTAAATTCATCTGGTTACTCTCGACCACAGTTGCAATCCGCATTCACGAAATTTGACAGAAGTCATGTAATTTGCAGTACAAAATGACACGAGATCTGTCAAAATCCGGTTCCAATTTGGAACGTCGGTGGTCGGTGGTCGTTTTTCTGGTTTTTAAACTTATAAAATTATGTGATTAGGTAGGTACATGTTTTACTGTATGATTTGTAGTTTCTTCGTCCCAAGCTTGTTTGTCTTCTAAATAATCAGATATTTTGTAGTATGCTTTTAAAAGAAGTTGAGGAGAACACGGAACGATATATATAAGACGTGTCCAAAAGGGAAGATTTTTCACGCAGAGCGACCTTTGGCTCGGTGTCCGAGGAGCAATGTATGGTATTCGTTCAAACTCCGTGATAACTTCGTTTGCGCGATTTAGGATAGTTCTCATGTAGCGAGCTAGATGGCGCTACAAAGTCCTCATTTTATTACGTTTTTAAACTTGTCAATCGACAACTGAAACATATCGCTTGAAACTTTGATAAAAGCGTAGGTACACATTGCACAAATATTTACGAACTTTTTTAGTACTTACTAGATAAAAAAGTTATAGTTTCACAAAAGATCATGACAGTAGGAACGATGCAGGTAATGATATCACTTGGATAGTAATGAAAGATGGATGGTAATGTAATAACACTCACTGAATTGCACCATTTCAGCGGCGTCTATAGCGACCTCCATTTTCTCCTTGATCGCATGCGCACAGTCACGCGTCACCCACTCACTCGAGTAGGCGTGTTTGTGGGCCTCTAATACCGCTGTAATCAAATACAAATTCATTTATTACCAAACCAGTAGTTACTTAATAATAAATAGGTACATACAATTACCAAATGGTCCCCGCACTATAGGTCTAGCCTGTGTCGCGGGAGGCCGAGAACAAAACAGATAACCGTATCAAACCACAAACATAGGACGCTAACAAAAAATTTACATGTTAAAATAAACCATACAATAATATTACCTACCACTAATGAAAATAAAATTTTCACAGTATCTAATCTATTTAAACTATTATAAAACTGTAAAAAAGTTAAAAACTAAAATTAAAGTTATGGATAAAGTAAATATTATGCAGATCTACTAATGGACCAATTTCAACCAAACATAAAGTACCATTCGGAAGTCCTTTTCCCGGATTTTATTGAAATCAAGGGCGTGGATTCTTAGATAAAGCTTGAGAACTCTCTAAACCAAAGCAGCCATAAGCTACGAGGTTCATCGTATGCTGGTTGACAAATATTTTGGTGGAAAGTTTCGTACGCGTACGAAGTCGCGGGTATCAGCTTATTTACCTTCGTCAACAAGTGTGTTGAGCATGCACCTGACTTCATGATGCGGCGGGTATCTCTCACCGACTGACTTTGTAGACGGACGGGGTCGAGCTAACCAACACAATACATAAGCTTACAAAAGCGCAGTGTATAACAGGGCACGTCCCTATTAGCTGTGCGCAGTGCGGTCATGTCCAGTATGGGAAAAAGACATTTTTTACTAGAAAATGACTTTTTCCCGTTAAAAATTTCTAGTAAGTAGGTGTATATCTATCGCATAGGTAAAAAAAAACAAGTCTGGATCAATGCTGGAGCGTACGAGTATGTCCAAAAACTTGACAGGCGTCACAGCTCAGTTGGTAGTAGCTCTGCCTTCCGTACTGTGGGTTGTGGGTTCGATCCCCACTGAGAACAAATATTTGTGTGTGGCAAACTTACCTAGATGTATGTTCCTAGGTACCTACCTATGTATTTACAAAAAAGGCTATATAACGTATATAAGTATTCTATCAGCAATCTAGTTCCCATAATACAAGCTTTGCTTAGTTTGAGACTCGGAGGGCGTTGTGTGTACCTAATGTCCAAAAATAATTATTTAACTGAAAGTAAGTAGGTACCTAGTGTACCTACCTACTTTCATTTACTTTTGTAAACAGTCAAAAAGTAAATATAATTTTATAATCCGTTCTTTAGGGAATAAGTTTTACCTATAGCATGTTTCCACCTTGGATCATCTCTGGACTGTGACTCTTGAGGCACCGACTCGTACGGACAGAACCGACAGCGGCATGTCTCGTCCAGCGGACATCCGCAGCGGATGCAAAACTCTGAAAGGTAAGTAGGTAAGTTCAAGTTCAAGGCAACAAGGCAACACTTCAAAAAACTGACCCACGAGCTGTTCTTAAACAGCTGTATGCATAATGTCACCTCTCACAACATTATCTTTTGATATAGGTAGATGCCACCTTTTTTTTCACCATACCTACCTACCTCTGTGCTTTGTTTCATAATGTTCTATTGATTTGTTATGTTTTATGTGTATAAAAAGGTACATATTTTTATATTAAATTATGTAGTAGGTATCGCTCTTAGTTTATAGGTAAGATAAATATTATTCTCTGTAATGTCGCACGCCAACCTCCTTATTACACCACCACGTTTGGGTTGGCTGGCAGAGAATGCTTTCAGCATTAAGTCCACCCTTTGTAATAAATTTATAATTTTGTGCAATAAAGTATTAAATAATAAAATAATAGGTAATAAGTTCTTTATTACATTCATATTGTGGGTAATGGAGATCTTAAATAAAGTAGGTACCTAATGGCTTCCAATATGAACCCTTACGGGCACGACAATATTTATCTACCGCTAGGTGGCTAAATAGAAGGCCTAAACCTAGCCCCTCGATGGGTAGGTACCATTACACTTCCGTGGGATAAGCTTATAGTGCTCTTATATAGCTTCTAACCTATTCTAGGCTATAGCTCCGCTAGGTAAAATCTTAGACAAATTTTACCTATTTCATTTATTTATACGTTATTTGCCATGCAAGCACGAAGTCGCGGGAAGACAACTAGTCTGTTCTATGACAATATGGCTGAAGCTCTCATTTCGTTTAGAGTGCCGCCACCACTGAAGTCTTAGCAAGGGCAACATTTAGTTCTGCGAAAGCAGCGCCGCGTCTATCGGACTTCAGTGGTGGCGCGGACTCTAGTTGTCAATAATTGTCATGTCATGCAAGTGATGCAAGTGACAATGGGGCCCGATTCCGTTGTTCCATTTTTTTTAACTTTGACAGCACGAAAATAATAGCAGTCTTTGCTTTGTGAGAGAGATGGCAAAAATGTTAGTGCTGTGTTTAGGTTTAGGTTAGTTTAAAAAAATTCAAACAACTTATGCGGGGGGAAACCACATATATCATTTTTGAAAGCCGCGCGAAAATGACAGGAGATTATGAAAAAAGGTGATAGGAAATAGAAATCGAAGTTCATTATTACTAGTGGCTCTGGGAGCTGTAGACCTCGCGAGCATACTAAAAGTGAGATATTTACTGCCTTAGCAAAAGCTATTTCAGAGTTTTGAAAGAAACCTATCAATGTTGAAGAGAAGTAGAAAATACCCATCCCCACTACTTCTCACCTGATCTTTTTGATTTTTTTTGCATCATCTTGTGTAGAATGAGGTCCTTTGTGTTTCTCTCAAATTTGATTGATAACCATCGATTGTTTGATTGAGCTATCCTGTTCATCATGCTGAAGATCCTTATCAGATCTTCGCCAAACTTTTATGAGACCAACTTATAGTTACTACCTTTCAAATAAATCGGATCTCATTTGGTGGAGATATCCAGTATATCAAATAGCCCCCTTTTGCCCTTTTTTGGGGGAAGTACCCCTCCAATCAAAAATCCCCGACGACAAAAAAATTCTAATAAGTCATACAACCTGTGTACCAAGTTTCGTCCAGATCGGTTGAAAAATGCGACCTGTAGAGGAGAACAGACAGACAGACAGACAGACAGACATCCGGACAAACACATTTTTGGCCAATGTGGAAACTGAGACGCTTCGCTCGCTTCGCTCGCTCGGTCAATTAGTTCTAGTGGATATATTCTGGCTCTGACCTCGTAACTCGTCTAGTCTCGCAAGGTATTAGTGCGTAAAATAGGAAAAAGTTATTTAAAAATATGGCACGGCTTGAAAACCTATAGCTGGAAGCACCGTCACCGTGTTTATTGATTAGAAGCTTGGATCTAATGACTGACTTTGAGGTTGAAGCATGATGTTTGAGATTGACGCTTGATGTAAAAACTTCAAGTTAAACACGTGACTGACGAACTTACGTTCCTTAATTTCTCCATTATCAAGGAGGTTGAATATCTGACTCCTTGCAGCATGTTGCCTCGCTTGCTGTGCGGCAGCGATGCGATGTCGTGCGGCAGAACGTTGCGCTGCCGGTAATAGGAACTGTTGGACCAATTCTGCTACTGCTTCGTTCTGTTCTGCTGTAGACCTGCACCAATATTGACTTATATTTATTATCTAGAGACTGGATGATAAGAGAGAACAGAAGATATCTAACGTTAATTTTGATAAATAAATTTCGATATTGTAGCCACATAATTAATTTGTAAAACGCTCATTAAACTTGTTATGATGTAGGTAATGAGGTCATTTAATTTCACCAAGAAGATAAACTGGTTAAAAGTAGTTCTAAATGGGTTGATAGAGTGCTCGCCACGACTGAAGTATTACGGCAAAAGTGGGAACTAAATACGGAGATTGGGAACTAAAGAAGGCTGCTTTCGCAGAGAGCAGCCTTAAGTTAAGCCAGTTAAGGATTTGACTTCAAGCACAGGATCAGGCTTCAAGCACTCCAAACATAGATGAGTTCACAAAAGTATGGTAGTATGGTTAGGATGTACATAAATGGGATGTATCATAGACGTATGCTAGAGATATTTTGAACTCACTTCAAAAAAGGAGGTTCTCAATTCAGGTGTATGTTTTTTTTAAATGTCACTTAATTGTAAATATTTAACAAGTTAGAAGCTTGAAAACAGAAGTTTGACGATGAAACCTTTGAATAAATGCTTACACTGACTGATTCTCTTGTAGTGAGATCTGTATTCTATCAGCACTGGCACGGGCCTCTTTTACCGCGTCTTCTTCAGCGGCGAGTTCAACGCCCTCTTGCACTATCTCTTGCAGGTACACGTCCACCGTTTCCTGTGCTACTCCTAGCACCTGGAAAATTGGTTTGTGCTTTATGCTAGTTGCTTATTCTAACAATAATGTTGAGTAAACCATAGAATCCAATACAATAGAAGCGCCGTGGTTTAAAGTCGAAAATATAAAAATATTTGAAAGTTCTGCCCCTCTAGCCAAGTTGATAAGAAAACGAAATAAAATGTATGAAAAAAGGATATATCCAAGCGATAAGGTCACCAGCTCTGGTTGTCTATCATTTGATATCTACAGAATCTGATAAATCACAATTTATTTATTTATTTAATTTTATAACTAACAATGACAATGACAGTTTATGACATCATTTTGTGTGTCTTGTATTCTAGCTACCTGTTTGAACATCTCATCGTGTTCTCTTCGCCGATGCTCTTCTTTCTGCCGTCTACCTGCCTCGGCAGCTTCGCGCATAGTTTTCTCTCGCACTGAATACAAACGTTGTGTTACTTAGATTACTTAGTTGGTGTATGATGTTATCTTTACCTACATAATGCCAGATACTTTTGTAGACATGACATGGCTGCCAGATCTGTTTACGCATTGATATCTATGTATACCTACAACGTGATTGTCTGTCATTCGATACCATCAGAATCTGATAAATTAAAATCCAAATGACAAAAGCGTACGGTGATTTTGTCAGATCCTGATGGTATTAAAAGATAGATAATAAGGCCGGTGGTCTTCTAAGGTTCCTTCGTGTTAAATACCCTTTAACAAGAACAGAGCTTGGCAGAATTAGGTGATAGTTGGGACAAACTCTTTTACAATTAGCCCTACTTAAGGTACAAACGTGCTATGAGTATAAAGGCATGTTGACGCCTCTCCTCCTTAAGTCTCCTCAGTTCTTTCTCCAAGAAGTCTAAGGCCGCTGACACAGCACCACCGCATAGTTCGTCCACCAGAGAAGTTATTGCATCTTCCTGGTAAACATAAACCCTTCATTGTTAAAAGCTCTTTAACATAATGCTAATAACCATCTTATTATATCTACACACTCTGCAATTATCTATCACACGTGAGGATGTAACCAACACGTAATTCAAATTCAAACTCTTCAATAAAATAAAGTGGAGGGAGGCAACCAATCAGTTATCAGTTACAATACAAACTGCCAGGGCGCAGCCTTATTCATACCTTCTGTTCAGCCTCAGTTCTGAGCGCAGTGTACTCTCTCGCCTTAGCCTCTTTCCGCGCAATACGGATCTTATCTTCTTTCTGCAGGCCGTGGGTTGTCTTCAACTCTTCGGTCAGTTCTGCCGCGCGGGTTCTGCCCTCGTACATCTATAGTAAACAAAATTGGACATTTCACACATCGTCGGATTTTTATCAAAACCAGGTCAGTAGATTGGCTTTTAAAAATAAAAATAACTGGAAAATACACGACCTTGCGTATTTTGCTTTCCAGTGACTTTTCAGTGTTGATTACGATCATACGATCAATAAAACCATCCCAATATACTGCCATCATCATCATCATCACCACTACCGTTTTCTACATCAAGCCATTAAGGACTATTTTTGTGTCATTTTCTTCTTCTTGGTGAAGTATTATCGTGGTGCGAATTATCATGCTGTTTAATTTAATGTAGGGCTACTCTTGACCAACGTCGCCGCGTCGCCGCGTAGCCGCGCTGCCGCACCCGAGGCCGCCGTTCCAAATTGGATCCGGATTTTGACAGATTTCATGTCATTTTTTAATGAAAAATGACACTTCTGTCAAAATCTATGGATCCGGACTGGCACTGTGTTCGAGAGTAACCCACATGGATAGACATGGTGCTTTGACGAGATGACGAAACGTCCTACACATCCAAGACATGATGCCTTGTGCATTATAAAATTCTGCAATATGACAATATTTTTTAATGAAAAACTCTACTAATCTCCATTCTGATGAAAAGTATTTCAGGTTTCGCGCTATGTAGTACACTTAGAATAATTATTACAATAATCATTACAACCAATCATGTTTTCCCAGGCTGTGCATTCCATGGTTGTATGCGAAGCAAGCGAGCTCTTTTCAGCTCATTGATACTTGACAGAGAAATCTCAATTTTGACAGTTGAAACTTGAAGTGTTTCAGATTCGAATTTTGACATTTTTTGAAACAACTCATAGCATTTTTATTTTAAAAGTTTTTCTTGTGTTAATTGTGAGTATTGTTGTTTAATTTTGGTGGAATTTTAACCAATAATACTTAGTTCATAACTTAAAGTGTGAGCCATTGGAATAAATGTGTCTAAAGTGGTTTTTCTGAATGTGAAAATTCGATTCCGGTTTTGGAGGGAAAATCCACCATTTTCTCTTTAAAACAAACGACAGCCGACTTGACGAAGACTTGACTTGATTTATCATTTACGCAAGACAAACACATAAACAAACGAACTTGCTATGGGAAAAAACATAACGTAAGACTAGGCGGTATGGTTTTAAAACTATAGCCTGCTTCAAATAGCGAAATAAAAAAAAAATTTGACATGTTTCAAATGTGTTGTGTTGTGTTTTGTTTTTTTCATTTCATGGTGTATTTACGCGCACGTACGCACGATTACTTGAATTTCTTTGTTTTTGTTGCTCAGATTTATAAGTAAACGCTAAGTATAATGTCTACTATGGGTAGTTCCGTTTGCAGAGTATGTCTAGCCGGTAATATCAGGATGCTGAACATTGACAACATGCATCTCGAGATATTCCAGAAACTGACAAACTCAAAGGTAAGATGTGTTGGTGAGCTTACCCATAACCTACCTACTTACCTTGTAATATCTTGAAAATCATCGAAAGCGGTTGATACTTGTGGTTGGCCTAGGTGATTTTTCAGTTGGAGTACCTACAGCAAAGGGTGTGCAGTGCTAGGTAAAAAAGACTGCCGAAATTTGGATAAAAAAGAAAATTTTGAAGAAATTTTTTTATAATTAATGTCGAATAGCCTCAGGTGACCTAGAGTGACCTAGAGTGATCGAATAGCCTCAGGTGACGTAAATCTGCTATAAAATAAACTATTTATTGTTTTGGGAAAGTTCGACTTTCACAAATTAGTACGTTAGATTTGTTTATAAAAAATGCTAGAGACGCGAGCCCTTCCATAAAATCTGCCTAGTTCTGTTACTGTTGACTTCAGAGGTCTATGACCTTAACAAAAGATACCCCCCCCATAAACCCCCTACCGGATGTAATCATAAAAAGGGGTGCTTATACATACTGTCTTTTTTATCGAAATTTCAGCAGTCTTTGTTACCGTTTTTAGACTTTAGTTCTGTTATGGTTGATTTCAGAGGTCAATGACCTTAACAAAAGATATTCCTCTATAAACCCCCTACAGGATGCAATCATAACAAAGGAGGATTATATATACAAACTTTTTTCTTAAAAAAAATTCTAGGTGTTTTTAGCACTGCACACTCTTTGCTGTACTCCAACCGATTTTTCTGATGCTAATTTTTTTAAAATTCATTTTGTTTCAGCTTTATACAGAATCCGATGCAGGGATGCCGAGCACAATATGCTATTTCTGTCACCGGCAGCTGCAGAAGTGCCTCATGTTCTCCGACATGGCTCGCAGATCTGAGAGGACCATGCAACATCTATTGCACAATGGAATTGAGGTATCTCCTTCTTCTTGTCCTAAGCCGTGTTGACATGATCAGAGTTAGCTCGGACCGAGTAGACTTGCATAGCTACTTGGATGCAGTGCGTACGTACACTCATATCATGTTCTACTTTTCCGAGCTCGCATGCTGTGGAAATAATGACTTTGAAAAATGAAGAAAATAATCCAAGCTATCCGAGCACACTCACATGATGAAGTTTACTTCGAGTCTACTCGGTCCACGCATGCTTTGAGCGTATCAACGTGGCTTTTAACACGTTCCATGCCATGCTGATCAACAGCGACAGACTTTTTTTATTGCTTTATAGTGAGATGTTCTAAACTGGTCAGCAGTGTCCATCATGGTCCCGGGGATGTAAAACCCAAAAATCCGTTGTAGGGGGCCACAGTGCCCACCCCCCGTGCACTTCTCTACTGCCGCTCACTCGTAGCATAAATCAAAATTTTCATATAAAGTCTGATAAGAATACTGTATTCCCGTGGACCACAGAAAATCATTTGATGATTTGACACTCGCATTTGTCAAAATCATTGAGTAATGATTGTGAGTTCCCTTAGTACACTGACCATATTCACAGTGTGCACTCCTCTCATGTTTATGACACAAGCATTAGCAAATTCTGCACTGTCAGAACTGTGGCAACAAGCCACAGAAGCCATAAATCAAGAAGTTAAGTTGATTATGAGGCTCATTCCAGTTTTCCCCTGCGTGAGTCCCCTGCTTAGGGGATTTCTAGAATTTTTGTCCAATAATCCCCGTAGCGAACCCTGCATCTGCCGACAGGGGAAATGTTACTAGTGTTTAAGTTGTACCACCTCCATGAGAACATACATGAAACTTTACATAGATAAGTAAAAAATACACCCATATTTTATTTGTCTTGCATTTGTTTCTTTTAAACATAACTTGCCTACTAATGTTGTAGACAGCTCTCACTCGCCAGCATTTTTATTCAGGCCAGTACTGTGCAACTCACTTCTGCACATGTTGCTTTTCAGATAACATGCAGTACCATCACAATGCGGTCTCTGGCACCAATACCGATCTTATCAATTACTCTGACTCAGCACATGTCTGTTACAAATATTGCTGCAACTGTTAAGATGGAAGAAGTGGTTGTGAAAACAGAAATGACCCCTGAAATGACCTTTGAAGAGTCAAAAGTAGCACCCGATGAAGATACTGAAGTTATTGGTGGGTCGAATAACAAAGATTTGTATCAAGAAAACGTAAATATTGTAGAGAACCTGCAAATGAATACTAATTTATGTTTCTATTGTGATGTGTGCAAGGAACAATTCTTATCCAAATCTCAGTTGATAAGACATATGAAAAACCACTTTAATCACAAAAGTAGATTAACACACATGCAAAAACACACAGGAGAAAAACCATATTCCTGCAGTGTATGTAATAAAACGTTCTTAAAACACTATTATTTAACACTACACATGCGAATACACACAGGAGAAAAACCATATTCCTGCAGTGAATGTAATAAGTCATTCACCGCTAAAAGTAGTTTAACAAAACACATGCCAACACACACTGGGGAAAAGCCATATTCCTGCAGTGAATGTAAAAAAACATTTAGTCGAAGCTCTCAATTAATAATACACATGCGAACACACACTGGGGAAAAACCATATTCCTGCAGTGAATGTAAAAAAGCATACACTCAAAACTTAACTTTAATAAGACACATGCGAACACATACTGGGGAAAAACCATATTCCTGCAGTGAATGTAAAAAAACATTTAGTACAAGCTCCACTTTAATGACACACAAGCGAACACACACTGGGATTAAACCATATTCCTGCAGTGAATGTAAAAAAACATTCACTAAAAACTGGACTTTAATAACACACATGCGAACACATACTGGGGAAAAACCATATTCCTGCAGTGAATGTGATAAAGCATTCAGTCAAAACGCTCAATTAATAACACACATGCAAACACATACTGGGGAAAAACCATATTCCTGCAGTAAATGTAAAAAAACATTTAGTCGAAGCTCTCAATTAATAATACACATGCGAACACACACTGGGGAAAAACCATATTCCTGCAGTGAATGTAAAAAAGCATACACTCAAAACTTAACTTTAATAAGACACATGCGAACACATACTGGGGAAAAACCATATTCCTGCAGTGAATGTAAAAAAACATTTAGTACAAGCTCCACTTTAATGACACACAAGCGAACACACACTGGGATTTAACCATATTCCTGCAGTGAATGTAAAAATACATTCACTAAAAACTGGACTTTAATAACACACATGCGAACACATACTGGGGAAAAACCATATTCCTGCAGTGAATGTGATAAAGCATTCACCTGCAAAAATCATCTGAAACGACATATGCGAAAACACACACGAGAAAAACCGTATTCCTGCAGTGAATGTGATAAAACATTCAGTGGAAGCTCTGGTTTAGTAATACACATGCGAAAACACACTGGGGAAAAACCATATTCCTGCACTAAATGTAAAAAAACATTCAGTCGAAGCGCTTGTTTAATATCACACATGCGATTACACACAGGAGAAAAACCATATTCCTGCAGTGTATGTAATAAAACGTTCGTTCAAAACGCTCATTTAATAACACACATGCGAACACACACAGGTGAAAAACCTTCTTTGATCGAGTAAGCGAAGCGACCGACTCGCCCAAGTTGACACTAATGGCAACTTGGGCAAGTTGGCGTTGTGTGCATGTTCAAGCAGAACATTCGAACCGCTTATCCAATCTTCACAGAATTTGGTAGATCTACAGATATATTAAGATGTTTTTTTATATTTTATTTAATTATATTCTGGACCAAAAATCAAAGAGAACTTTGGTTTAAGCTTTCTGGTGTGGTTTAGCATAGTTTAATTTTAAATTGTTAGTAAGTTTAAATATAATTATTTTGGTAATGTCGCACGCCAACCTCCTTACCTAGGTACCACCACGTTTGGGTTGGCTGGCAGACAATGCTTGACAATGTTCACACTATTTGTATCAAAATATGTACCAATTTTTTTTTTTTTTTTTAGAATATTTTGTGAAAAAACATAAGTAAATAATAATGACTGCTTGCTTACTAATATACCTATTTAGTTAGTTATTGTTTTGTAATCTATAAATGATTATACGTATTTTCTACTATTTTGTGTTCTTATTTGATACTAGGTGTGCCCGCGACTTCGTCCGCGTGGAAAAGTGTCTTGGGTAGCATTTTTAATTACTTCCATATAACTTTTCATCCCCCCTTACAACCCTTTTTTCGCATTAAAAAGTAGCCTATGTCCTTTCTCGGGCTCAAGACTATCTTTACACCAAATTTCATTTAAATCGGTTCAGTAGTTTTGGCGTGAAAGCGCGACAGACAGACAGAGTTACTTTCGCATTTATAATATTAGTAAGGATTTCGTCGAGGGGTACGGTAGACTCGATTGAAACCTTACCTTAATAGTAAATAATAAAACAAAACCAGTGCGTGGAGTCCCTACGCGCGGAAGAAGTTATTTATTTATTTAAACATTACATCTATTATTACAGATCAGACCTAATACAATAGAGTAGTCCTCAAATTCATATATAATCAAACAGTACAATTACAAATGTCATACATAGAACAAACAAAAAAATAATATACTTCGAGTGCCACGCATTCACTCTCGCTCTGTGTTTAATGTGAAATTAATTTAGTATTTATTTTTATGTACTTAACCAATATGCAATACTAAGTTTTCACTTCAAAATAAAAAGTAAAAAGTTGCAAAAAGTTTAAAATGTCGCCTTGGATTTGAACTTGCGTCCGTCGGTCTGACCGCAGTCCGACTGTATTACTGTTCGGCCAACTAGCTCTGCTGCTGATGGTTGAAATTACGGCTATGTGTCTTTTTCTTTTGTTTAAAGCTGTCAGTAGGAAGTCGTATAACTTAAAAAAATGCTGAACACTGCCATATATTATTTGATTGTAGCGTATTAGTATCTGTCTCTTTCTATTCCTCCGAATAGAAAAGAGACGGAGACTATGTCCTCCCGAATAACGCAACCTTGTTGGAAGTCGCGTTAGAAGTATAATAAAACTTCAATAACGATTTCGAGTCGACAACATAGGTAGGTATATCCGCAAAATTCGGATTGGCGAGGTTTTAATAAAATTGGGTTAAATCAAATTCTAATTGTGTAAATAGCAGTTATCTGTCATAAAATTCTATGGCAGTTCTATGGCCACTCGGATGCCAATTTTCTATGAAGAAAAGAAGAAGAAGAAGAAGAATTTACTATGAACGCATCCCTGTCAGTCAGTGTCAGTGATGACACAGTGTTCTCTCTGGGAAAAGTTTAGTACTCAAAAAAAAAGTTTGGTAGTAACTTCCATACAACTTTCACCCTCCCTTTTCAACCCTTTTTTCGCATTAAAAAGTAGCCTAAGCCCTTTCTCAGGCTCTAGCCTATCTGTGTACCACTGTACCACATTCAAATCGGTTCAGTAGTTTTGGCGTGAAAGCGAGAGAGACAGACAGAGCTATTTGCATTGTTAATATTAATAAAGATAGTAAGGATAATAGTAGGTACCTTCTGAACCGATTTGAAAAATACTTGTTATTAATTATAGTACAATAAGCGGAAATTGGTCGCATGACTAAAAATCCTATAAAAACAGAGCGCGCGCTTGACTCGCTCTCTCTTGCATTTCTGACTTCAAGGCGTTCACACCTCTCGAATATTGTTAAAATAGGCTGTTACTATGCCCAAATGAATTTAAATTGTATTGCTAATTAATTATCCTGACTGATGTTCTAGTTATGAAATTCAATTCGTAATAATTAAAACATTTTGAAGTTGTTATAACTTTCTTGATTTTTTTTTAGTGGTTTTAGATAGAAACCGCTTATTGTACAAGTACAAAGTACCGGGGCTCAAGAGGTTAAGATATGAGTGCGGTAAGTTGAAAATTACAGCCGAGGCGATATTGCCAGCCCGAGCCGTAGGCGAGGGCTACAAGAAAGCAGAGGCTGTAATTTTCAAAGCGCACGTATGTCATACGACGTTTTATAACACATTTGCGAGGAAATAAATAAAACTCGGACTTTCTTCAAAGAATAAATCTTTATTCACTTGTTGAAGCAGTTAGAAAAATTTGAACAATTTGTAATATCACGATACTAAAATTGGTGAAATAAGAGACCCTTTACGAGCAAATGTGTTATAAAGTTTATTTTACGTTATCTCTGAATGAATACCAGGTTTTTAGAATATGCAAAGGTATAGGTACTTACCAAGCTCTGCACCGCTCGTCCACGAAGAATTCTCTGTAGTAGGAGTGCAGCCTGAAATCATATGTATCACTAGCAGTCTCCCGCGGCGTTGCTCGCGTTAGAGTGTGACTTTTCAAAATTCCTTTCTTAGTGCACCCCTACACTATATAAGGATACTACCCTCCAAATTTCATACCTCTAAGACTTATAGTTTAGGCTGTGCGTTGATTATATGTCAGCTTCAAAAGAGTTTTATATATAAATTCACTCTCGCTCTGTTTAATGATTGATGATTGATGATGATCACCGGACGGCCATGACGGAAGACCAGCGTTAGTCGCTTACTAGCTACTAACTTCATACTGAGTTATGGTCCGGTTTGCAACACTAGGCCTTATTTTACCTGCTTATGTATTATACTTCATTGTAAGTAATTGCAAATAAATTTATTTTCTTTCTTTATTTATTTATTTTCTTTCATATGACGCGCTTAGATTAGGCGGCAGTCGGCAAGGAAGTAGGCATGAGCCTAGTATAAACACAATAATGCCTCTGTCCCGGCTCGTGCATAATATGCGAAGTGAGTATACCTGGTGGTTATATTCCTCAATGTCTTCGACAGCGTCCACTTCGGGAGTGGAAGGTCGCGGCGTAGTGACCACGCGACGAGGCTTCAATACATGAAGTGGACCAGCGGAACCCGATGTAGCTGCACCTAGTCTTGCTTCTGTAGAGTTAGACGATATGATATTATGGTCAGATCAACCAACGATGTAGCAGATCCAAGATTTAGGTTTGGGGGTGGCTACTTATAGTCTAGTCAATTGAATAACTCCAAGCTCTACAGCCTCGAGCATCGCCGGCGAGTCGCATGCCTATCGGTGTTCTACCGAATTCACTTCGGAGAGTGTGCACAGGAACTACATGACCTGATTCCCCCATCGCCCTTTCACCTCCGAACTACTAGGCGCACTGATAAATGCCATCCCTACATGGTAGATATCCCATATCTTCGCACAAAGCGCTTTGCCTCCACCTTCATAATGCGAACTGCCAAGGAGTGGAACTCTCTGCCAAGCTCAGTATTTCCTGAAAGATATAACCTAGGAATTTTCAAGAAAAGAGTGAATAGGTGGATTATAGCTAAGCGTGCTCCACCTTAGGCTGCAGCTACACTTACCACCAGGTGTGCTGGCAGCCAAATGCTTAGCTATTGCTCATAAAAAAAAAAAAAACGTGAAAAATAGACATAAAGCTCCTAAAATGTATGAACGAGACGTCATTGAATTCGGAATGACTTTTAAAAAAAAGTTTTGAAGGATTTGACTGCACGTATAAAATTCCGATTTTAGTAACAAAATAAGTTAAAAAAACAAGGTATTTAATTTTTTGTTAATAACTTAAAAACTATTCACCTTTATCTAAGACACTGATAAAATATCCTTATAGTGGATGAAATTTCCAAAAAAGAGCTTTACCTGTCTATTTTTCACGTTTTTCAACTTGTTGATTAAACACTACTACTACTGCCCAGCTACTGGGTTTTCTCTGATAAATCGTGCTTCACCCTTGGGTATATATTCACTTACTCTTCAGATCATCATGCAGATTCTTCAAGAACTGCTCGCTCCATTTGGTTTCTCGCTCGCACAGCTGCATACGGTCTCGCGGCAGGTGGTGTCCGGAACAGGAGCGCCGCAGGTCCTGTCCACACGTGTCCAACCACGCGGGCGGCTCCGACACCTGCCTGTGATCTTCCAACGCTAGAAGCAAACAAAAGGAAACAGTAGAGCATGTCTTGCTGCATTGCTCTGCCACAGCTGAAGCCAGATCCAAAACGGGACTGCAGGAGCTGATCGGGTCTCACTCCTCGGCATCCCCAACACCATCGGGGATGCTGGAACATTGCTGTCATCAACCCAAAGTCCTTCTCCGTTACTTTAAGGAGTTGGGCTGGCTGGGGCGAGGTCAGCAGGGGGACAATGCACAATACACCCCAACGCGGGACATCAGTGCAGATCTCATTCCCCCACAACGAATTAGAATTAGATGAGATAATTGAACACAGCGCCATCTGTGCTTCAACGGCTGAACTAAATAAGTAAGTCAATACCTAACAGGTAATCTTTCACTTCGAGTGCTACAATGACAACATTTATTCTTATAAAAACATAAAAGTTCTTTTACAATGAGATAAACATTTATTAATTATAAAACAAAGTTATTTTGCCTCCTGATGGCGCTGCCGTAGCTTATTAGGTAGGTACTTATATAAGTTTGTAGGTGCTTAGGTAGGTAGGTATAAAACGACAAGTATAATGTCTATACCTACAGAAACCGTTACTCAAGTATGGATTTGAGTAGAAATTTTCATGCAATGATAGTGAATCGGTCAAGACCTAAGGAGTAAGAGTGTCGATCAGACTATTTTGTACCAAGGGCTCCATACTTGGACCACTAGTGTAGTATATATCCGGTGCCTCGGTCTCACCGGCATGCCTAGGATGCGCACCGCGAGATATTTGTCATGTCGTTCTGTCAAAATGTAAGCATTTTGCACCAGTTTAGGAACTATTGCATTATCTGTGCTAATGCTGTCGACAAAACGCGCCTTTGAATTTTCAACTTTTGACATTTCTGCATGACTATTATCTCGTCCTCAGAGAGGTACGACGACTAACAAGTGTCAAAAGTGTACAATAAGAAGGCGCGGTACCCTGCCGGTACCCAAAGTAAGCGGTCTAAGTACTAACATAATAAAGCAGGGTCGTAGTATATCTCCTGGTGCCTGCGTCGCGCTTGGTACCCGAAGCGAGCCACCGGCGCTTGTAACGATGAGGCGGGATCCCGCGCCGCCGCCGCTACGCTGCCGGAGCCGCGGGACTCGCGCATCCGAGCTACTTCACCTACACGACCGCCGCCAGCGTGGATGGCCGATAGCTTTCGGAGTTCTGGATTTAAAGATGAAATTATTTCGGATTTTAATGTTGTTTATCACTACATAGTATAAAGAAAAGTCGCTTTCCGCGTTTGTCCTAATGCCTGTATGTATGTATGCTTAGATCTTTAAAACTACACAACGGATTTTGATACCGTTTTTTTTAATAGACAGAGTGATTCAGGAGGGAGGTTTATATGTATCATCATCATCATCATTGCATTGCACTCGTGCGAAGCCGGGGCGGGTCGCTAGTATTAAATAAATAAATATTCTTGGACATATCACACAACGCTCTCTAGTCCCAAACTAAGCAAAGCTTGTACTATGGAAACTAGATTGCTGATAGAATACATAACTACGTTTTTTTATTCTTTCTGTTGTAAATACATAACTTATGATACAAAGCAACATGCAGACGTAGAACAAACATCTATGTTTGCCACACAAATGTTTGTTCTCGGTGGGGATCGAACCCACGACCCACAACACGGAAGACTATAATCTGAGTTTGAGCAGTGAATTCTTTAAAAATGTTGAAATGTGTGAGCAGGCCGTTGGACGTTACCCTACGTACCTCTATCTCTCGTTCTCCGAATATGGTCGATCTTACGTTCCATCTCATCTTTCTTGACTGCCCACATCTTGGCTAACTTCTTGCTCGTCCGAGATAACTGCTTGCTCCTCTGCTGGGATTGCAGTCGGTGTAGCAACTCTAGTCGTATCTCTTGGAGTTCGTCTATTTCCTTGGGAAAACATCAAACGTCACGTATAGTTCTAACATAGGCATTCGGCTCGTAGGTAGACTTGTAGCGCCATCTATCTCGCTACATGAGAACTATCCTAGATAGCGCAAACGAAGTTATCACGGAGTTTGAACATAAGTAGTGCGCACTACAACCGATCCGAACCCGTGAAAATAGGGTCCGGCGTAGGCGTAGAAATTTTCTATGGTAATTTACGCACTAGATCCGATTTCCGTCATCCGATTTCTGTCCGTTATTCTAGAATCTCCATCCCGGATGCTGTCCGGAATGTTGTGGCTCCGAGTAAAATGACTTATGCCAAAAGGTGGCTTGGATTAAGAGATCGGACTAGTGCGTAAGCGATATCCGAATTCGGTCCGAGTTTTCTAGATCCATATTTTTACATTTTTTACAGGTTCAGATCGGATTCGGATCGGACGTGTGCGTATCCGCTGTAATACTACCGAATACCATCCATTGCTCCTCGGAGCCCGAGACAAAGGTCGCTCTTAAGAAAAATCTTCCCTTTTCACAGGAGGGCACATATAATACCTACTACCTTGATCTCCTTAGACTAATACTGAAATCTGTTTTTAGTGTTTCGTTCGATTCAGTTTTGGAAAAACGGAACACTAATGGTCTCGCTCCAGTGTCTGTCTGTCAAATCACAGACTTCTACGGTTTAGCTCTGTCTGGTGGATTTCTACCAAACAGAGATTTGGAATAGGTAGTAGGTAATAGTTTGTTACTATGTAGGTACTATGAAGTTTTGAAGGTATATGAAGACAATCCCTGAATAGTTAATCGACTGTTTAACTATACTTTTCAGCTTTTATAGGCATAGAAGTTAATAAGCAAAAAAAAAAGAGTTATGCTACGATTATAAGTAAGCAGTTTAAGTTCAAGTTCTTTATTGATTTTTATAATATGTCTCGTAGACAATAAAGCGTGGTACATACAGCCTCTCTGAAGATCCAGTCCTTAGTTTCCACGTCTCCAATGATGCCGTCGGTTCGCTTCATCCACGCCGGGAACTGGCCTTTCTCCACCAGCTCGCTCCAAGTCCGCGCATGACGCATTCTGATCAGAATATTAATTTAGACATAAGAACATTTAGTCACAAAGAAAATTACAATTAATAGGTAGGTACAAGCATCCTACAAATATTATAAACGCGAAAGTTTGTAAGTATGAATGGATGGATGTATGTTTGTTACTCCTTCACGTAAGGGTTAGGCTCATAATCCCCTTTGAGTCGTCTCCTTCAAGGGGAATACCTACTGATCCGATTTGGATGAAACTTGGAATACATATTTATGACCTGGATTAACACATAGGCTACTTTTTATCCCGAAAAATCAACGGGACGCGAACGAAGTCGCGGGCGTCACCTAGTTTACAATATTTACAAAATACACATGAAACAGTTGAGCCATCTACAAGAGACTCTAGGTGCGTGGGAAACGAGGCCCTCCGGGTTTTCAAAATTCATTTATTGCGTTTAGCCCAGGGGCTCCCAATCTTTTTCAGTTCGCGGCGCATTCACAAATTTAGAATTTTGTCACGGCGGCGGCGCCCTGGTTAGCTATTTGAAAAAGATTCATTAGAAAGAAATAGGCGCTTATATTGATAGATTGAGAGTTAGGTGTGAGGAACAAAAATTAAAATATCTGCTTACGTCGTATAGCAGATATTTTATGTTCTTTACTGATGCGAGCGCTAAAACAAAGTACCCGCGAATATTTGGGGTGTCGGATAATGACAGATGTCTTTATGGCACCCCTCTACACTTTCTACGGCGCTCCAAGGCGCCGCGGCGCACACTTTAGGAACCCCTGCGGGCCTAGGATGCGCACCGTGAAATATTTGTCATGTCGTTCTGTCAAAATGTAAGCATTTTGTACCAATTTAGGAACTATTGCATTATCTGTGGTAATGTTGTCGAGAAACCGCACTTTAATTTTCAACTTTTGACATATTTTCTGCATAACTATTATCTCGTCCTCAGAGAGGTACGACGACTAAGAAGTGTCAAAAGTGTACATTATGGCGCGTTTTTTCGACACCATTAGGTACCACAGATAATGCAATAATAATAATAATAATAATATGTTTATTCAGGCACCACAAAAAAAATATGAACAGAAAAACAAGAAATAAAGTAAAAACTAAAATAAGAAACTATAAATAGGCAATAGATAAGTTTAACTTGATCCAAGAAAAACATTTGGTGGAAACACTAACTCCCACCCTAGGAATATCCTGTGTTGTGGGTAGTTAGTCTCTTTTAGCAATAGTTCCTAAACTAGTACAAAATGCTTACATTTTGACAGAACGACATGAAAAATATCTCGCGGTGCGCATCTTAGGCCCGCCGGTCTAGTCGAAGCGACGCGTGACCCGAGGGCTGGTGATTATCTGTCCCAGTGTATCAGCATTGCTATTCAGCGCGGCAATGCAGCCAGTGTCTTGGGCACGCATCCGACTGGTACTGATTTGGACCAGTTAAACAAATAAAAATATTCTTGGACATATCACGCTACGCTCTTTAGTCCAAATACTTCTCTTAATCGTATCATGTTCCTCTATAGGGGTTCCTCTAGAGGCAGATTCAGGCGCTGCGCTAACCGCTTGGTGAATTACAGTAGCGGATTCAGGGTTTCGGTTTGGAAGAGGTTTGACTCCTTAGTTAATTAGGGCTTTTCCCTGACAAATCCTGCCTTATTTTGAACATTGAAGTCATGCAGTTATGTTGAACAAAGGTGTAGAGGTACCTACTTCGACTGGCCTGAACTACAGTTTGTAATACTAGCTGATACCCGCGTCTTCGTATACGTGAGTGAATCACAATCGTTTATTTAGTAGATTTAGTTTATTCTATATCTTTAATTTTAGTTTTTGGTTTTTATACAGTTTTATAATAATATAGATAGACATCTTACTTGTTAATGATTTCTGTCGTGTGGAAATCGGCTGGCAAATCACCAGTTCTGTACGGACAACCAGGACCTATTAGAAATCATATTATCAGTTAAACACCAATGCCCTTACCTATACCTACCTACATTTCAGGTATTATAAATATAATATATTGAAGCTGTCTTAGAATCAACGCACAGCCTAAACCATAAGTCCTAGAGGTATGAAATTTGGAGGGTATAGTAGGTATCCTTATATAGTGTAGGGGTGCACTAAGAAAGAAATTTTGAAAAGTCACACTCCTGAGGGGTAGAACGCGAGCAACGCCGAGGGCGACGGCTAGTGTACCTATAAAACTCTTCGAAGCTTATTTTATAATCTTCAGAAATGTTGAAACAGCCGATCTACTAACCCCATTCTAGTTTATCCAGGTAAAGTACTTCTGGGGTATTCTCGCAGCCATCAGCGGCCTGTCCATCCGGCTGCCAGGGTATTGTCTGCGCTGACGTCTCTCTGGAAACGAAAATTAACTAATACGTATACCTACTTAACTACCCATGTTCATGCCCTTGCTCCATAAAGCAAGCAAGCTCGTATGAGTTAGTGGTCAGCTCTCGTGACGGAGTTTTTATGCCGCCTTAAGGCCTCCGTCGTGGCTTAGCAACTGCTAGAGCCGGGACAGTTTAACGTGCCCTCCGAAGCACGGAAGCGATCAAATGTAAATACCATTGGCGGTCACCCATCCAAATTGTGACCCCACAGAACGTTGCTTAACTTAGATAATCACTGAATTTATTTAAGTATTTATTTATTTAATAAGGGTTCCCAACAGGGAAAACACATGAAAATACAATTTATAAAACTGAGGACTTAGGTCTAGAGTCCTTTTAGAAGTCCGGAAATTTCCGGAACTAAATCTTAAATTAGTTGTCAGGTGCTGTTAATGTGTTCGGATGCTAGTGCGTTTTTATTTGGTTTCTGTGATCAAAGTCTTGTTTTCAATGCCTAAAGTTGTTAAAAGTGCTGCCCGAGAAATAATACAGCGCCGCGTCTGCGGGACTTCTTTCATGGAAAGGACTCGTGTTTCTCTAATTATAAGATTGGCTAAGCATGCCGCGGCAGCGAGCGGCATGGGCATAGTGTAAACGCGGTATTACCTGTATAAGCTCTGCGTGCCTCTGTTCCTAGGCTTTGTGGATCCCAATGGTGCTAGAGCAGGCGTAGGCGGATGGAAGTCTGGAGTAGCACTCTTTACTGCCAGAACTTTCTTGGGACTGCATAAAAAACAACTGTAGGTTTAAATTCTATAATGCATTCGTATTGTGGGTACAGGAGATCTATACTAATATTATAAAGAGGAAAGATTTGTGTGTATGTTATGAACTAGAGAGAACTTAACTCTATAACATACAATGGGAGGTCTTATCGCTAAACAGCGAACTCTATCAGACAACCTTGAATGGAATGGATAATGGTACCTAGTCTACCTGGGGTAGTATTTATTTTCAAGTACCTATCTACCTAAGAGTCTAGAAGAACGAACAAGAAACTATGGCCTTTCCTAGCGCTTTATTGTATGTTCCTTAGTAAGTACACCTACTTATACCTACAGGGTTTCCTTTGCAGTGTAATAGGTATGTTTTGTGTTATTGACTTTTAAAAATTCTTAAAAAATGAGGAATACCTACATAGCAACGAATTTGAAACGGTCTCGCCCGGTAAGGTGAGGAGTTGGCAGATTCTGCGTCGAATGTACTTTTTGTAGATACGCGCCGTACGAACGGTCCATGTGGTCGGGAAGTCGACAGTTTGGATGGTATACTAAAGAACAGAAATAAGTAATCTTTTAATATGTTCTTGGCTTTTTTACAGTTTTATAATAAAAGACCGATGTATCTACCTAGAAAAACCATTATACATAGGTATATATAAAATATTCTATACTAGGTGCCAAATAACACCGCAATACAGGTCATTCACCCACCTTTACCACGATGTATGGTAAACAAACAGTAGGTACTACGAGATTCGAGCGATTACCGTCTTAGCGACAGGTTTGTACCTATGGAAAGCGACAGAATTAGCCATTCATAAATTGAATTTTGCGACATCGTGATGAAGGTGGGTGAATGACCTGTATAGCGGTGTTATTTGGCACCTACTATATCAGCAATCTAGTTCCCATAGTTTTGCTTAATCGCAACTAGCAAGCTTCAAAACGGTCTAACTTACCTACTTGCATCCTTGGACATTTCCTCAGTTCGGAGAACATGGCGTGGTAGACCGGTTGTATGACCTGCAGGCAAAATAATGTAGATCTCGTCACGGTTTAATAGCGCTCGGCGAAAGTGGAGGTGATGCTTTGGAAAGTCAAACACGACACATTCAGAAAACAAATTCTACTGCTGTACACTTAATGTCAGTGGTATTAAATAGTGCCGATAGCTACCTTGTCAAATAATTAATAGATGTATGTAGTACTAATTCTCTGTGGCTGTTCTTTTAAAGAATACCTAAGGCTGATCGCAAACGTGCCACCGACCACGGCCACTCGCTACACCAGGCTAAAAGCGTGTAAACTGGCTTGTCGCCGGCCACCAGCAGCTGTTGTCAGTGGCCAGTTTGCGTTCAGCCTAGGAGCATCACGGGCACCGGGCGAGGAAATCAGAGGACCTGCGTCTGAATTACGTTTATTTAACTATTTACAAAAACCAGCCAACCCAAACGTGGTGGTGTAATGAGGAGGTTGGCGTGCGACATTGCAGATAATAACATTTCCCTAGCAGTAACAGATTCATCTTTATATACCTAGGTAGATGCTACGATGTATCACCCAAATGTAGGTAGGTAGGTACGTGTAAGCCAGGGCTTCGCCCCCCTCGATACTTACGAGTTGCGCCGACCCCATGGCAGCTTTGAAAGCTGTTCTAGCGTAGTCTCGGGCCCCAGACACGATGAATGCAGAATCTGAAACCGCATTTCCCTTAAAGCGTATCACACACTACGCAGATACGGTAAGATAATATTTTATCGTCAAGTATCTGTGGCCACCGACATAATATTGAAAGATGGTCAGATTATTATCTGCGTACACAAATATGTCTGCAGATAAAATCTGCCGATACAAATATTTTATCTGCATGTGTACAGGTGGATGCGCACGGGCGGGGTCTGCGGTGAATTGCCATAAAAGTTACTCTTGGATTTCGGAAATACCTAGGTTATAAATAAAAATAAGTCGGGTTTTCCTTCCTGACGCTATAACTCCAGAACGCACGAACCGATTTCCACGGTTTTGCATTCGTTGGAAAGGTCTCGGGCTCCGTGAGGTTTATAGCAAAGAAAATTCAGGAAAAATTTCAACAGAAAAGCGGGAAAATGGAATTTTGAAAAGTCACACCCTAACGCGAGCAACGCCGCGGGAGACGGCTGACAGATCGTGGAAGGTATTAAATTCGCCTGGGTCCTTTTTAAGCTTTATAATATGGCGTTCTATCCAAACTTTTCGCGTTTCAGTATGAGAAGCAAGACGTGCATCAAATTCAAAATCAGAATCATCATCTGATGAGCTATCTAATAAATCCAGAAGCAGTAAACGGGTTTTTTCCGTAAAACACGAACTCATTGTTATACAATCCTTTTTATACAATCCTTAGCAAAAAAACAAGTGTACTCAGTCTGAAAGATTCCGACTGAATGTATCGTCTCGTATATTATCGTATCTGTTTATTGTGTGATGCGTTCAGATAATTAAGTTTTTATACGCAGATAAAATACTAGCGTATCTGCGTAGTGTGTGATACGCTTTAGAATATTGGAGGACATTACCTATAAGATACCTATCAACTCTAAGACCGGTTTCAGAGAGATCGACCGCTCGACCGACCGTCGTCGGTGCGTACGTCGGTCGCGCTTGTCATTTGTATGGAAATTCAGGCGCGTACCGTCAGCGTAGCTGTGTACGCATTCATAGACTTGCATAGATATAGCTACGCCGACGTACGGTCAGCGCTGACCGTCGTCGGTCGAGCACTGTTTAGGCTGTAAACAGTGCTCGACCGACAGCCAGCGCTGACCGTACGTCGGCGTAGCTATATCTATGCAAGTCTATGAATGCGTACACAGCTACGCTGAAGGTACGCGCGTGAATTTCCATACAAATGACAAGCGCGACCGACGTACGCACCGACAGTCGGTCGAGCTCTGAAACCGGCCTTAGCAAAGATTTTATTTTGGAAAGATAAGAATATGTGGATTAATAGGTACCTATAGGCCAGAATAGGTACCTATATGTTACAGAATATGTCTTTTATATGTAAAAATAGTGCATTGAGTCGCTACTTCGTCCCAAGCTTGTTTGTCTTCTAAATAATCAGATATTTTATAGTATGCTTTTTAAAAGAAGTCTTCGTTTTCGTTATAAGAGACACATACATCACTTGGGACCGACTTTTTTAGAAGAACGTACACATTGCCCTTCGAAAGATTTACTAACTTTTGTGAGCCTAGTGGTGGGAACAGCGAGTTTGTCTTTGTTTCTACTGTTAGCATTAACACAGTAGGTACCACGTAGGTACCTAGTAATTTTAGTGGGATTCAAGAAAAACCGTTGTGACTAGAACTGTCGTGGTAAAGTCGGTACCGTAAAACGAGGCGACTTTCAAATTACGGGGCGTCTTTGATGATAACAAAACGGAAGACGGGTCCTAGAAATATCGGTATTCGTATTCGGTTTTGTTATCATCAAAGACGCCCCGTAATTTGAAAGTCGCCTCGTTTTACGGTAGTGGACATAGCTTACCATACAAATAATCGTGGACCCGCATTTTTTTAACGCGATGCCGTTTAGGCGCTTGGTACAACGTCTCTCCACTCATTCTAGCACTTATTCACTTCAATCACACATTAAAAACACTATTTTTGTATTATAATTCGTGTTTTGAGCTATTTCTTACGATTTTAACATTACAAAGGGCACTTTACGAGTGCTATTGACAAAATAGTTTGGTTGCTAGGTGTCTATCGATTAAAAACTTCGAAGGTTATACACGGCTGAGTTTTGCCAGAAAAAAGTTATATACAGATTGCGGATGGCCTACCCGATGTAGGCGGTTATCTCTAGGAAGGTACCTACCTTTTACCATTACCTATAATATAATAGAACAAAAATGCACCAACATACCATACGATCACTTTTTTTCTTGACTTTTTTTATAATTTGTTTTGGGCTAGGTATAAAAGTTTGTATAGGTGTGGCCAACTCTAGTGACTGAGTTTTTAGACCTCCATAAGGCCTCCTGTACAGATTACTATGGCCTCCTGTGTGGCTTAACGACTGCTAGAGCCGGGACAGTGAGGCACGGAACGCTCAAATGTAAATGTAACGGTCACCCATCCAAATAGTGAACGGGCAGAACGTCGCTTAACTTAGATAACCGGTGAAGATTGACTTAGCAAGCTACGCTACGAGCACTTTGCAATTACTAGAATGAAAATCATTGCTGCACTGTTATTGTGAAAGTAACGGCTTATTCCACAAATCCCCGTTACATCCTTGATTTTAGTAGTGTAGTAGCTGTGCCTTTCGTGCTGTGGGTCGTGGGTTCGATCTCGACTGAGAACAAATATTTTTGTGTGGCAAACATAGATGCTCGTCCTTATGTATCATAATGTATTTACAAAAAAAAGTATATAAGTATTATATCAGCAATCTAGTTCCCATATCCCATAGTACAAGCTCTGCTTAGTTTGGAACTTGAGAGCGTTGTGTGAATATTTATTATTTTATTGAAGTTGTACGTACTTCTAATGCGACATCCAACAATATTGTGCAACCGCTTAACGCTATTACAGATGAGCTACTAGTCACTATTACACTTACATTTTGCTCCACCAAAAGTCAAAACGCTTCGATAGCGCGTTCTAGGATCCGGAAAAAAATAGCAGCGCCATCTAGTTCTGAAATCATAACTAGATGGCGACTAGACTAGAACCTTTTCTAACTAAATAAGTACTGCATATTGGTTAAGTACATAAAAATAAATACTAAATTAATTTCAAATTAAACACAGAGCGAGAGTGAATGCGTGGCACTCGAAGTATAACTTTTTCCGCGCGTAGGGATTCCACGCACTGGTTTTTTTTATTACTAATTTAGCTAACTGTACATATCTACCTACTATAGCCAAAATAAAACCACAGTGTTACATTAAACTTATATTTCTTACGTAATTAAATGAAGTCTTAATTAAATAATATTTATTTACACTTACAATGTAAGCTAATTATTAAAATTCGCTTTCGGTAGGAAGTAGGAATCAGTTGAGCTATCTGTAGAACGTTTGCAACGGTTTGTAGATAGCTCAACTGTTTCATGTGTATTTTGTAAATTTCGTATTTTTGTGAATAATTGTTCACAACCAAATCCAACCACTATTATAACAGCTGAATAGTTAAAATGTTGATTAAAGTCTGGCTCTGTCACATTACTTGTTAGTAACTGCGTGTTTCCACTCAAAACATTCACAAGAAAACTTTCACAACACAATCCTTACAAACGATTGGTTTTTACAATCAAGAAAGTCCTTAAAACAATCAGTACAAGATTCAAAATGTCAAACATACACAAGGTTTGGCGGTGGAAACGCAAATCGATATCTTCACAGAGTTGTGCATATTTTTATTGTGAATATTTTTGAGTGGAAACTCACGGTAAGAGACAGGAATAATATAAATAATAATAAAGAGCTGAATAAAGTTATATGAAGATTATAAGTAAGCAGGTAGATGTTTAGATGTTTTCAATCGCGCTGCAAATGCTGATCCAATTGGTATGAAACTTGGAATATATATAGTTCGTAATCTGGATTAACACATAGGCTACTTTTGACGACGGAACGCGGATAAAGTTGCGGGCGAAAGCTAGTATCAAACGACGACGCTGTGTCGTAGATAGGAATTGAAGTTTTTATTGGATTATTTTAAGATGCCTTGAGCATGTCATCTAATTCAGCAAGTGCCATGGTAGCAGTCCGTACCTGTAACAACAAAGTCTTACTCATTCCATTATCCTTACTAATATTATAATACTAATATTAGAAATGCGAAACTAACTCTGTCTCGTCTCTCTGTTTCGCTTTCACGCCAAAACTACTGAACCGATTTGAATGAAATTTGGTACACAGATAGTCTAGAGCCCGAGAAAGGACATAGGCTACTTTTTAATGTGAAAATAGGGTTGGAAGAGGTTTAAAGAGGGGGGGGGGGGATGCAAGTTTTATGTAAGTATCGTCATTTTTAGAGCTTGAAACTTATTTTTAAGCTGTTGTTTCGATGTAAAATCAAGGTTTGTAAGAGCTATGCTACCCAAAGATATTATTCCACGCGGACAAAGTCGCGGGCACACCTAGTAATATTATAAAGGCGAAAGTTTGTAAGGATGTATGTATGTATGTATGTTTGTTCCTCTTTCACGCAAAAACTACTGATCCGATTTGGATGAAACTTGGAATATATATTGTCCGTGGACCTGGATTAACACATAGGCTACTTTTCATCCCGGAAAATCAACGGGATCCAACGGGACGCGAACTCTTCAGAAACGCGTAAAAGATTTCGCATAACAAATTGCACTTCTAATCCTGCGCGTACGAAGTCGCGGGCACCAGCTAGTTTTTACCTTTTTTTTTATACAATATACCCCAGCGGGCCTAAGATGCGCACCGCGAGATATTTGTCATGTCGTTCTGTCAAAATGTAAGAATTTTGTACCAGTTTAGGAACTATTGCATCATCTGTGGTAATGTTGTCGAGAAACCGCACCTTTGAATTTTCAACTTTTGTCATTTCTGCATGACTATTATCTCGTCCTCAGAGAGGTACGACGACTAACAAGTGTCAAAAGTGTACATTATGGCGCGTTTTTTCGACACCATTAGGTACCACAGATAATGCAATAGTTCCTAAACTGGTACAAAATGCTTACATTTTGACAGAACGACATGACAAATATCTCGCGGTGCGCATCCTAGGCCCGCTGGCCAGGTTTAACTCGGGTCTAACTTCACATTTGTCATGAAAATCAATTTGGTGACTGTTTTTTCTCAATTATTTTATATTATTTACTACGTACTGTTTTTTCGAAAATATATTCGACATTTACATTGATAAAATCATTAACCGTAGGCACCTACCTATACCCCTTGTTTTGCCGCTAAATTCTTTTTTGACTTCATTTCAGTTTTGAGTGAATGAATGACTGATGTCACAAAAGAACGGATTTTTCTAAAACTTCGTGGAAAGTCTTAGAGTCCTTTTCATGAAAGAAGTCCCGCGGAAATTTCCGGAACTAAAATTTAAAACTAAATTTTAAATTAGTTGTCAGGTGCTGTTAATGTGTTCGGATGCTAGTGCGTTTTTATTTGGTTTCTGTGATCAAAGTCTTGTTTTCAATGCCTAAAGTTGTTAAAAGTGCTGCCCGAGAAATAATACTTAAGGTCGACTACAGCGCCGCGTCTGCGGGACTTCTTTCATGGAAAGGACTCTACATAATCACGTCTCAGTTTTAACGCGAGCCTAACATTAGGCCGAGCCTAGCTAGGCCGGCTCTAAACCCTCGAAAAATCCAAGATAAACGTAGTAACATATCATAATGAGACCGAAAATCGTTTAGTGCGGATAGGTGGCATGGAATTTGTCATTTAAGGAAGTGGTCATTCTAGCAATTTGTCGTTGTTACCCTGAGGGATATCAACCATGAACTGGTGTCTCGTCTCCGTATGCCTAGTGGTTACCTGTTCCGCTTGTTTCTTCCCGCTGTCGGTGAGTGCTCCGAGGCTTTGCTTCAGATTCAAGAGTCTCGCTGAAACTCGCCGTTTCTCTTCTAGCAGCATTTCCTTTGCTTTTGCACCTGACATCACAATAAGGTAGGTAAAGTAACATTAAAATACATAGGCCCGAATAATAAATATAATAATAATAAATAAATATTCACGGACACTTAACACAACGCCATCTAGTCCCAAACTAAGCAAAGCTTGTACTATGGGAACTAGATGGCTGATAGAATACATACATACTTTTTTTTTTGTAAATACATACTTATAATACATAGAAACACCCAGACACAGAACAAACATCTTTGTTTATAACACAAATGTTTGTTCTCGGTGGGGATCGAACCCACGACCCACAGCACGGAAGGCAGAGCTACTACCGACTGAGCCATGACGCCTGTCAATAATGAAACGTTACTCAAATTTGAGCACCACTTAAAATTGTTCTACATTACTCATTTGTAAGAGATGGCAATAATTTAAGCGTGAACTTAATTTAAGTGGCGTTTGAGTATTCGGCCAAAAGTGATTCAAAGTGACCGGTGACAATGCTATCGATTCGCTTGTTGCATTTTTCTAAACTAACCTAATTTGACAGCACTAAAAATGTTGCCGTCCCTTTCTCATAAACTGAAACGACAAGGACGGCTATAATTTTGGAGCTGTCAAATTAGGTTAGTTTAGAAAAAGGCAACAACCGAATCGATACCATTTTATTGCATAGAAGCACTACCTTTATATTGAGCTATTACGGTGTAATTTTAATTAATTTTGAAATCAAGGGGATTATGAGACAAACCCACTATACATTACGAGCTTACTAATTCTACATACATAGATACATCTTTATTATATTTTTTCTAATGAACATATATGTTTATACTATACTAGCTGACGTCCGCGGCTTTGCTCGCAAGGTAGCAGCATGCGCATTATTCGGATAAAATCTTTGATTGTAATTTTAGACCTTTTAGAGTGCGACTTTTCAAAATTCCTTTCTTAGTGCACCTCTACACTATATAAGGATACTACCCTCCAAATGTGATACCTCTAGGACTTATAGTTTAGGCTGTGCGTTGATTGTCAGTCAGCTTCAAAAGAGTTTCATATAGGTACATAGAATTTCTTTTGTAATTTTTTTATTTTATTTATTATTTGTGAGGTGTACACAAAGTTTTTTCATTCATTCATTCATTCATTCATTCATTCATTCTATATTTTTTATGTCTGAGTGTTACTATGTATTATAAATAAGTATAAAAAAAATTATTTAAGTATTCTATCTGCAATCTAGTTCCCATAGTACAAGCTCTGCTTAGTTTGGGACTAGAGGGCGCTGTGTGACATGAAACACATTAACATCCAGACATAGAACAAACATCTATGTTTGCCACACACGTGTTTGTGAAGTGGGGATCGAACCCACGACCCACAGTACGGAAGGCAGATCTATTACTGAGCCGTGACGCCTATCGAAATGTCTTACCTAGTAGAGGCAAAATGTCCTACCTAGTAGAGGCCAATGTCTTACCTAGTAGACACAAAATGTCTTACCTAGTAGAGGCAAAATGTCCTACCTAGTAGAGGCCAATGTCTTACCTAGTAGACACAAAATGACTTACCTAGTAGACGCAAAATGTCTTACCTAGTAGAGGCAAAATGTCTTACCTAGTAGAGGCAAAATGTCTTACCTAGTAGAGGCAAAATGTCCTACCTAGTAGAGGCCAATGTCTTACCTAGTAGACACAAAATATCTTACCTAGTAGACGCAAAATGTCTTACCTAGTAGAGGCAAAATGTCCTACCTAGTAGAGGCCAATGTCTTACCTAGTAGACACAAAATGTCTTACCTAGTAGACGCAAAATGTCTTACCTAGTAGAGGCAAAATGTCTTACCTAGTAGAGGCAAAATGTCTTACCTAGTAGAGGCAAAATGTCCTACCTAGTAGAGGCCAATGTCTTACCTAGTAGAGGCAAAATGTCTTACCTAGTAGAGGCAAAATTTCCTACCTAGTAGAGGCCAATGTCTTACCTAGTAGACACAAAATATCTTACCTAGGAGACGCAAAATGTCTTACCTAGTAGAGGCAAAATGTCTTACCTAGTAGAGGCAAAATGTCCTACCTAGTAGAGGCCAATGTCTTACCTAGTAGACACAAAATGTCTTACCTAGTAGAGGCAAAATGTCTTACCTAGTAGAGGCAAAATGTCTTACCTAGTAGAGGCAAAATGTCTTACCTAGTAGACGCAAAATGTCTTACCTAGTAGAGGCAAAATGTCTTACCTAGTAGACGCAAAATGTCTTACCTAGTAGAGGCAAAATGTCTTACCTAGTAGAAGCAAAATGTCCTACCTAGTAGAGGCCAATGTCTTACCTAGTAGACACAAAATGTCTTACCTAGTAGACACAAAATGTCTTACCTAGTAGACGCAAAATGTCTTACCTAGTAGACGCAAAATGTCTTACCTAGTAGACGCAAAATGTCTTACCTAGTAGAGGCAAAATGTCTTACCTAGTAGAGGCAAAATGTCTTACCTAGTAGGGGCAAAATGTCCTACCTAGTAGAGGCCAATGTCTTACCTAGTAGAGGCAAAATGTCTTACCTAGTAGAGGCAAAATGTCCTACCTAGTAGAGGCCAATGTCTTACCTAGTAGACACAAAATATCTTACCTAGGAGACGCAAAATGTCTTACCTAGTAGAGGCAAAATGTCTTACCTAGTAGAGGCAAAATGTCTTACCTAGTAGAGGCAAAATGTCTTACCTAGTAGAGGCAAAATGTCCTACCTAGTAGAGGCCAATGTCTTACCTAGTAGAGGCAAAATGTCTTACCTAGTAGAGGCAAAATGTCCTACCTAGTAGAGGCCAATGTCTTACCTAGTAGACACAAAATATCTTACCTAGGAGACGCAAAATGTCTTACCTAGTAGAGGCAAAATGTCTTACCTAGTAGAGGCAAAATGTCCTACCTAGTAGAGGCCAATGTCTTACCTAGTAGAGGCAAAATGTCTTACCTAGTAGAGGCAAAATGTCTTACCTAGTAGAGGCAAAATGTCTTACCTAGTAGACGCAAAATGTCTTACCTAGTAGAGGCAAAATGTCTTACCTAGTAGACGCAAAATGTCTTACCTAGTAGAGGCAAAATGTCTTACCTAGTAGAAGCAAAATGTCCTACCTAGTAGAGGCCAATGTCTTACCTAGTAGACACAAAATGTCTTACCTAGTAGACACAAAATGTCTTACCTAGTAGACGCAAAATGTCTTACCTAGTAGACGCAAAATGTCTTACCTAGTAGACGCAAAATGTCTTACCTAGTAGAGGCAAAATGTCTTACCTAGTAGAGGCAAAATGTCTTACCTAGTAGGGGCAAAATGTCCTACCTAGTAGAGGCCAATGTCTTACCTAGTAGAGGCAAAATGTCTTACCTAGTAGAGGCAAAATGTCCTACCTAGTAGAGGCCAATGTCTTACCTAGTAGACACAAAATATCTTACCTAGGAGACGCAAAATGTCTTACCTAGTAGAGGCAAAATGTCTTACCTAGTAGAGGCAAAATGTCCTACCTAGTAGAGGCCAATGTCTTACCTAGTAGACACAAAATGTCTTACCTAGTAGAGGCAAAATGTCTTACCTAGTAGAGGCAAAATGTCTTACCTAGTAGAGGCAAAATGTCTTACCTAGTAGAGGCAAAATGTCTTACCTAGTAGAGGCAAAATGTCTTACCTAGTAGAGGCAAAATGTCTTACCTAGTAGAGGTAGGTAATCGCCTGCCTTTTCCGCGCGAATGTCTAATTGGAACCAATCCTCAGCGTCCTCGGACTCTGAAGACGGCAATTCCTGGAAACCAAATCATAAAAACTGTTAATTTTAATGTGTACTATCCAATTAATACCATATAGCGAAACATTCCACCAAAATATCTGTCAAAAGCATGCGATGAACCTCGTAGCAAATGGCTGCTTTTAGTTTAGAGAGTTCAAGCTGTATCTAAGTAATAAATAAATAAATAAAAAAAAAATAGTTTATGTTTCAGTCCGGAAAAGGGGCAATACATTGTGACTTATGATACAATGTAACGGTATGATACATGTCATGAGACATTTGTGTTCTCATAGCGGTAGGTACATTTTATGTGTTACTGTGTATCATAAGCATGTGTTTACAAAAAAATGTATGTAAGTGTTTTATCAGCAATTTAGTCCCTATAGTACAAGCTCCGCTTAGTTAGGGACTAGAGAGCGTTGTATGTAATGTCCAAAGATATTTTTTTTACTTATGATACAATGTAACGGCATGATACAATGTAACGGCATGATACATTGTGACGTTATAATACTTACATCATACAGGCTGCCGTCTTCGCTATGACTATCGCCATCACTCGGCATGTCCTCATCCATCTTCTCTGGCTTCATTAACCGCTGACGATTCTTCACGTCTTCGTAGTCTGACTCGAATTCCTGATATAATATTGACTTATCACTTACTAACAGGTAATGTCAAACAGTGACAAAACGAGATGGATTCGAGTTTTATCATTTTTGGAAACAATATGTATATAATCTAATCTTAAACGAGCAATTCTTATATATTTATCTCTGAAATTTAGTATACAGGGGATTTCGGGGGCGATAAATCGATCTAGCTAGGACACATTTTCAAAAAAAGTAAACACAAACAGAAAAATGTGACTCTTCCCGACATCTATTGGCGAATAATAATACTATTTTTTGAAGTTATACATCTAGCCGTTAACAGATGGCAGTGTTGATCATTGAACCTTTTCTAACTAAATAAGTACTGCATATTGGTTATATATACAACGAGCGATACAGCCTTTACATCTATTGAAGATGATTTATAGAGCGTCAGGAGGCAACCTATGCCTACAGTCAGCTTCAAAAGAGTTTTATATATATTGACTAGCTGTCGCCCGGGGCTTTGCTCGCGTGCAACCCTTATAGATGTTGGCCGATTCTCAGACCTACTCAATATGCCTACAAAATTTCATCACAATCGGTCAAGCCGTTTCGGAGGAGTACGGGAACGAACATTGTGACACGAGAATTTTATATATAAGATTATAGTTGGATTAAAATAATTACCTCGTCATTGAGAGGGAACTCCTCATTGCCATGAGACTCCTCAGGTTCCTCTAGTTCCTTGTTGGGTTCCTCCTTGATGTTCTTGAGGAGGGAGGCTTTCACCCCCGGGGCAGGGGTTAGCGGTGGGGGGTTGCGATCTGGCTTCTGCTTCTGTCTGTAATATAAATACACATGTAACGTACCTACGTGTAATTGTGTAAACAATACATGTAATTGATGAATAAGAATCTTTTTATTTATTTCTTTATTTTTCAGCCGTGATTTTCCCACTGCAGGGCAAAGGCCTCCCCTCTCTCCTTCCACTCTTCGCGATTTAACGCTGTTACAGGCCAAGATGTTAAGTGTGCATCGAGTTCATCGCGCCATCTCCTCCTGGGTCTTCCACGTCGTTGCGTTGGGTGAGATCCACTCTGTGGTAGTTTTTGCCCACAAGTCGCTTGACATGCGGCAGACATGTCCGGCCCAGTTCCAATTCAAGTTGGCGGCTTTGTGACCAACGTCGACGATATGTGTTTTGGAGCGCAATATACTGGTTCCGCACGCGGTCTGACAGTTTAATTCCTAAGATACTGCGCTCCAAGCTTCGTTGGCATATCCCGAGTGCGAACTTCTTACGATTAGTCAAAGACCAAGTCATCTTTTGCAATCTTTCTAAATATATAACTCTTTTGAAGTTGACTGACAATCAACGCACAGCCTAAACTATAAGTCCTAGAGGTATGACATTTGGAGGGTAGTATCCTTATATAGTGTAGAAAGATTACCGGCAGCGACTGGCGTACTGAAAGTTCAGCTTCTAAACGTAAACATTTATTACAAAAGATCTTATTCATCAACTAGCCGTCGCCCGCAGCTTTGCTCACGCGGTAGCAGCATACGCATTATTTGGTTAACATTTTTGATCCTAATTTTAGATCCTGCGGGTGCGACTTTTCATAATTCCTTTCTTAGTGCACCCCTACACTATATAGGGATACTACCCTCCAAATTTCATACCTCTAGGGCTGAAATACTCAAAAGTCATTTAAATTTGAGCACCACTTAAAGTTGCTCTTCCTCTGTTTGACATTACTCATTTGTAAGAGATGGCAATAATTTAAGCGGGACTTAAATTGAGTGGGGTTTGAGTGGCGTTTGAGTATTCGCCCAGACTTATAATTTAGGCTGTGCGATGATTCTATGTCAGCTTCAAAAGAGTTTTATATATTTAGAGAAGAAAGAAGATTGATTTTTTTAAAGTGAAAACTTCTTTAACATCGTTGTGTTTTGAAAGTCGATGAAACTAAAAAAGTGACAGATGACAGATGCGCTACTAGTTACTATTGCACTTATATTTTGCGTAACAGATTATCTAAAAGTTAGTACAAGCTTCCCGAGGTGCTTCTAGTGACACATATTCAAGTATAGTCACAATTGACTACCTAAGTAGAATGTTTATTTTTACTAACAAGATTGTATACTCACCTACCTACTTACTGCATTGCATAGCGTACGTTTACCTACCTACCTGATGAAATTTTACATTAGTCTCATTATCTTGAAGCAAAAATTTTTAAAGGTTTCACTTCTACCACGTGTGAATGCACACATGTTTTTGTTATCAGAGGGCCTAGTACGAGTTTTCAGTGTATAGTGTGGGTGTGAAACGTCTGACGCCCAGCACACCAGTGGGCGCTGATTTGTATGGATACACTGAGCGGATTCTTTGAGAAGCTCGAAATGCGAGTACGGGCTTGGTGTAGACCAAGCTTCTCAAAGAATCCGCTCAGTGTCTCCATACAAATAAGCGCCCACTGGTGTGCTGGGCGTCAGACGTTTCACACCAGATTTACACACCAAAACTCGTACTAGGGCCTCAGTTTGTGTATAGGTACCTGCTGTGTGTATGCGGTTGTGATTCCCTGTGGACCTGCACTGGTGGGTTCAAGGCCGAGTGCCGCGCGGGACGAACTGGGGTCGACGTCACTACTCTCTCTAACATAGAAAAACATTTCATACATCTATATTCACAAACAAAATTACAACTAATACACTATTTACAATATTCACAATATTTACAAAATATATTACATACAAGCAAGATGGCGACGCAGCAGATCTAAAAGTACCATAGTACAAGCTCCGCTTAGTTTGGGACTAGAAGGCGTTGTGTTAAAATGTCCGTGAATATTTATTTATTTATTTAAAAGATGGCGGGACGAACTTGACCATTTTTTGACCGACTGGCAAAGCGTAGCCCAAGATCGGAGTGTGTGGTAAAAAGGGACGAATCCGCGAGACCGCATTTCAGAAGTAATATACCAAGTATTCTCACGTTGCCTAGTATAGTAATATACCAAGTGGCATTGTACCATACTCGGTGGAGGCACAAACTCGCGTCCTTGCCCCGGACTCTGACGAAATCATCTAAACTGACGCATGTCATGGGCCCGGCAGTGTATAACAGACTTCCGGACACTGTCACTGATGCTCCAAACATAAAGATTTTTAAAACCCGACTAAAGCGCTGGCTTGTCGAGCAATAATTCTACAGCTATAATGAGTTTTTAGAATTTAAATGTAATAAATAATCTACCTAACTGTAGGTATGTACATGTGAATTTGACTTATAATGTAATATTATCAATAAATATCTATTTGTCTATTTGTGGAAAGAATTGGGGAGGCCTTTGCCCAGCAGTGGGATGAATACAATCACTACATAGTATAAAGCAATGTCGCTTCCCGCGTCTGCCCTAATGCCTGTATGTATGTATGCTTAGATCTTTAAAACTACACAACGGATTTTGATGCAGTTTTTTTAATAGACAGAGTGATTCCAGAGGAAGGTTTATATGTATAATACATCATCATCATCACTGCATTGCACCCGTGCGAAGCCGGGGCGGGTCGCTAGTAATATAATAATTTACAAAATACACATGAAACAGTTGAGCTATCGACAAACCGTTGCAAACGATTTATACATAGCTCAACTGGTCCAGTCGGCAATGCAGCCAGTGTCTTGGGCACGCTTCCGATTGGTACTGATTTGGACCAATTGACATACAAACTCATTTTAATATGAATAATTTCTTAAAACACTTATCAACTCCCATAGTACAAGCTTTGCTTAGTTTGGGACTAGAGAGCGTTGTGTGATATGTCCAAGAATATTTATTTATTTACTCTCGTCACCGCCATCTTGAAAAATATCTCAACCACAGATATGTATTATAAGTATGTATTTACAAAAAAAAAATGTATGTATGTATTCTATCAGCCATCTAGTTCCCATAGTACAAGCTTTGCTTAGTTTGGGACTAGAAGGCGTTGTGTTGAATGTTCGTGAATATTTATTTTTATTTTTATAAAGTAAACGCTCCATAAATAGTGATGTCTTGCGTATACTAATGTTGCAAGTAACGTTTTCAAAAATCGACTTAGGGCCGTAAGATCAAAAGCAGTTTAAACTATGGATTTCGTGAACTACGATTACATTTGATCGATGGATTAATCTACTGTCATCTCTGTCAGTTTAAGCTACCGATGGTCGATTAACTAGCATTGACAGGCGTCATGGCTCAGTCGGTAGTAGCTCTGCCTTCCGTGCTGTGGGTCGTGGGTTCGATCCCCACCGAGAACAAACATTTGTGTGTGGCAAACATAGATGTTTGTTCTGTGCCTGGGTGTTATTATGTATAAGTAAGTATTTACAAAAAAAATAATGTATATATGTATTCTATCAGCCATCTAGTTCCCATAGTACAAGCTTTGCTTAGTTTGGGACTAGAAGGCGTTGTGTTAAAATTGTCTTGTTTTTTTTTTTTTTTTTTTTATTGATCTTATGAAATAATCGGAGACAAAATAAATACTAAATTAATTTCACATTAAACACAGAGCTAGAGTGAATGCGTGACACTCGAAGTATAACTTCTTCCGCGCCGAGGGACTGCACGCACAGGTTTTTTTATCTACATGTGATAGTCGATAGTGTTAATTTAGTAGTTAAACTCTTCGTGGTTTAAACCACTATTGTATTGATCTTACGGCCCTTATACTAGTCGTTTATGTTACCTATAATATAAGAACTGCGTTTTTCTTTTTGTATACCTAATCAGATTAGTTACCTGCTAATTTCGTGTTGTGTTGTGTGTTTGCTAAATCATTCATCTATAGTTATATTTTAATGTATATTATTATTCTATCAGCAATCTAGTTACCATAGTACAAGTTCTGCTTAGTTTAGAACTAGAGGGCGTTGTAATGTCCAAGAATGTATGTATATGTATGTATTTATCTTACACCCATACCTTTAGTGGGTCTGTCCCGAACACTGACTATTTTCTTAACATGAGATTGGGTCCGCAACGGCTTCCCTTCCGGCTTGGAACTCTTCCGTTTGTCAGAACCAAACATCTTTTGCATTGTACTTGTTTCGTCTGATGACTGAAAAATAGTAGATTATTATACAAGGGGATAAAGCAGTGTCTTCTGTCGCGGGTGACGATTTAAATCGCGAGCGTAACGAAGGACTCGAAGTTTACTCCCGAGCGTAGCGAGTGTGTTAAAAACTTAAATCACGAGCGAAGCGAGGGATTTAAGACGAGTCCTGAGTATAGCGAGGGATTTAAGTTCACCCAAGACTAAGACAGCTTTATCACCGAGGAAAATACTCTACTTTTCGTACCATTTGCGAAAAAATTAACACAATAATAATATGAGATAGCATTTTAGAACATTAACTTATTTATAAAAATAAATTAAAATAAACTTAACGTTTATGTATTTGAAGAAAACAAAAACGCGGCATTTTCCTAGACTAATATTTTTTTGTCGGAAAAGCAAAGGCATCAAGCTCATACGGCCTGCATAATAAATGCGTATTCCTTTTTCAAAAAGATGTATAATGCTTTGTATACAAACTCAATGGTGTAAACACAGATGTAGTTCAGTATAAATTGTATTCCAAATTTAAATCACTTTCTCCCCCTAGAGGATGAAAGAAATCCAGTACAATTTTCTCTCCCTGTTTTTAACAGATTAAAAATGACTATTGTTATGTTCGCTTTTTGTGGCATAGAATGTCACTTTTTTGAGCAAGTGGTACGAAAATAAATATTACTGTTCTTTGTTAATAAGTTTTTGGTATAAGCTCTTGATTATTAATTTTTTTTGCTGCCAGCACACCTGATGAGTGTATCTGCAGCATAAAGTGGAGCAAGTTTAGCTATAATCTACCCGATGTCTTGTCTTAAATACTAGGTGTCGTTATATACTTGTCGTTAGGTTAGCATTGTTAGGTTGGTATTGTTAAATTAAATTTACCATTATTCTTAAGAGCTGTGGATTTTGTTACTCAATAAAATAAAAATAAAAAAAAATAAAAAATTAAAAGATATCGTTATATAGATATGATTAAATAGGTATCGTTAAATATCGTTAGGTAGCGTTATACATATAAGCATTGTTAGGTTGGTATCGTTAGGTAGGTATTGTTATGTAAGTAGATATCGTTATATAGGTATGACTAAGTAGGTATCGTTCGATACCGTTAGGTAGGTATCATTATATAAGACGTATCGTTAGGTAGGTATTGTTATGTAAGTCGGTATCGTTAGGATCGTTAGATACCGTTAGGTAGGTATCATTATATAAGACGTATCGTTAGGATTGTTAGATACCGTTAGGTAGGTATCATTATATAACACAACTGTCTACATCTTGTTTTAACCCCACACAATACCATTACATAGCGAGGTATTGTGTGGGGTTAAAACAAGATGTAGACAGTTGTGGCATGAATACTTCGATGAGCGCTCACGCACAAAAGGTATATATGGTACAGAACTATCCAGTGCCAGCCTCCTCGTTTCCCATGGTTTGACCACCAAACAATAAACAGGAGGTATGTTGTCGCGATGTTAAGGCTTCGGTCTGGACACATCCCGTCAAACAAATTTAAATTTTTGATGCGTATATCAGAGTCACCTAATTGTTGTGAATGTGATGTTGAGGAAGACGCGCATCACGTATTGACGGAGTGTGTGCGGAATGAGGTTTTGCGCAGAGAAATTTTATTTATAGGTAAAGATTTTAATGTGGGTATGTGTAACAGCATTTTGGCTTCCCCACTATCTGAGGAAGCCAAAATGCTGGCTAAACTTTATTTAAGGTTAGGTTTTTAGTTGCTTTCTTTTTTGTGTGTAATATTTATGTTTAGTCTGTACGGGGGTGGCATGGTCACTGTGTGACAAAACCTCCTATAATAAATAAAGATTAAAAAAAAAAAAAAACATTATATAAGACGTATCGTTAGGTAGGTATTGATATGTAAGTCGGTATCGTTAGGATCGTTAGATACCGTTAGGTAGGTATCATTATATAAGACGTATCGTTAGGATTGTTAGATACCGTTAGGTAGGTATCATTATATAAGACGTATCGTTAGGTAGGTATTGTTATGTAAGTCGGTATCGTTAGGATCGTTAGATTTGGTTAGGTAGGTTATCGGTATGCCCAGCAGTGTACTGCAATGAATGATCACTCACCGGATCTGTGACGTTTCCACCCATATCCTCAGGTTCCGCTTTCATTGGGACTTTGTTTGTCAAAGATTTGGTTAACTTAAGCTTTTTAGATGATGCACCCTAAAACATAAAACAAATATAAAGTTTTCTGGAAGAGATCGCTTTTAAGGCCACCCATTGTACTCGATAGCTAGTGAAAGAGTAACAAACATCCATCCATACTTACAAACTTTCGCGTTTATAATATTAGTAGGATTATTTTCTCACCTCGAACACAAAATCATCATCGTCGCTAGAAGGAGGCTCAGCCTTTGTAGAGGTTCTCATATCTTTGACAGTTTTAGTCATTTTCTTTGTCTTAGAACCATCCTCTCCCAGCATTCTCTGAAAATAGGGAAATACTGGAAAAACAGGGACACTTATTTATTTCACTTTAACTACGTAACATGGTTGGACCAATTACATTAGCTAAAGAAAATATTAATTCCAATAAGTCACATACATCACTACATAGTATAAAGCAAAGTCGCTTCCCGCGTCTGTCCTAATGTCTGTATGTATGTATGCTTAGATCTTTAAAACTACAAAACGGATTTTGATGCAGTTTTTTTTTAGATAGAGTGATTCAAGAGGAAGGTTTATATGTATAATACATCATCATCATCACTGCATTGCACCCGTGCGAAGCCGGGGCTGGTCGCTAGTTAATTAATAAGAATAAAATTCAATCAAGGCCAACTCACCAACAGGTCATCGGTATCGTTTCCGTCATCTTCCTCCGCCTTATTACCACCAGTCTTAGATTCTACCACTTCAGTTTTCATATTGGTTTTTCTGAAAATAAAAAATACACTTATTGATATATTTTAACTAGCTTCCGCCCGCGACTTCTAATTCTAATTCTAATTCGTCGTGGGGGAATAAGATCTGCACTGACGTCCCGCGTTGGGTTGTATTGTGCATTGTCCCCCTGCTGACCTCACCCCAACCAGCCCAACTCCTTGAAGTAACGGAGAAGGACTTTGGGTTGATGACAGCAATGTTCCAGCATCCCCGATGGTGTTGTGGATGCCAAGGAGTGAGACCCGATCAGCTCCTTTAGTCCCGTTTTGGATCTGGCTTCGGTTGCTGCCGAGCAATGCAGCAAGACATGCTCTACTGTTTCCTTTTCCTGGAGACAGCCACGACAGAGGTCGCTGTCTGTCACTCCGATCTTGAGGAGATGGTGGTTCAGATCACAGTGGCCCGTGATTACCCACCATCATCCTCAAGTCATCGTAGTTTTTGCGTGAAAGAGGAACAAACATACATCCTTACAAACTTTCGCGTTTATAATATTAGTAGGATAGGATGATAAAACTAGAATCTGCCCGCGACTACGTTCGCGTCTCGTTGGATCCCGATGATTTTTCGGGATAAAAAGTAGCCTATGTGTTAATCCAGGTCACGGACAATATATATTCCAAGTTTCATCCAAAACAGATTAGAGCTTTTTGCGTGGAAAAGGAACATCATACAGACACTCCACTTGATATTTTAGTACGACTTTATTTTTTTTATTCCCTTTGGATTCTCGTATCTTTACAACCTCTTGACAAATTTACTTTATTTTTCAAACCAGTAAAACTTAAAGTACTATCTGTATACATACCAAATTCTGTGAAGATCGGATAAGCAGTTCAAAAGATTGCGACGAACAAACATACAAACATACAAAGCATTTTTACTCTAGTGGTCACTAAGGTCTTTGTTCGCTTTGCTCACTTGACCAATTAATTTAAGATGTATTGTATAAATAAATATTCACGGACACTTAACACAACGCCTTCTAGTCCCAAACTAAGCAAAGCTTGTATGATGGGAACTAGATGGCTGATAGAATACATACATACATATTTTTTTTGTTAATACATACTTATAATACATAGAAACACCCACAAACATCACAGAACAAACATCTATATTTGCCGCACACAAATGTTTGTTCTCGGTGGGGATCGAACCCACGACCCACAGCACGGAAGGCAGAGCTACTACCGACTGAGCCATGACGTCTGTCCAATGCCTGAATGCTACATACTTGATCAAAAACGCATCCAGATCTGCTACATGAACCTCCTTCTCGGGCCCTCCTTCTAACGTATTCAATGCATCCTCTATATTCTGCTCGGGAGGCTCCTCCGTCTTAGTAACCTCCGGTTTCATCAGCTCCGGGACTGTTTGTTCAGATGCCTTTGGTTCCGGCTCCGTTATATCCGGCACTTGCTGTTCCGCCTCGGCTGTATTGCCAAGTGAGTCAGATTGACTGTTATCAGTTTGCGACACTTGGAAGTCAGTTGTTTCTGCCTGTAATTTTAAAGGGTACTTTTAAACCACACTATACCAGTGGGTGCGGTGCATTTTTATGCTGAGATAGGGACCAATTTGCCCCACATTTGTTGTTGTATACCTACTTCCCCATCACTATTGTTATTATGTACCTGTACCTATCTATTATACAAATACAAATCTTCTTTATTTCATAGAAACATGTTTGAAATCATGGTAGACCCCATCTCCTGTATATACCAACATGTTGGGGGCAAACAACGATTGATCTATCTACTTGCTAGATCTATCTAAGTCTATACACAATCAGCAATAGAGTGGTCCATAACTGGAATCTGGTACCTGAGACACAGTATGGGAGAAATTAGATATTTCATTTATTAACCAGCTTATTACATTACATAACTTTGGAATGTCAAATTAATACAGATCATTTAATTAAATTTTAGCACCTAATTTTAAAACATATACCTACCATTATTTAACATTCACTATCTATTTATGTATTCTATCAGACTTGGCTTTGTTTAAAGCATTGTACTTTATTGGCTGTAGGTACATAGGCCTCATCTAAATGTACTTACCGCAGGATTAAAGTCATCATCCGTCAACACGTCTTCGCTGAGCCATTCCTCCTGATTCTCCTGTCCTTCCGGAGCTTCCTGACTCTCTAAGGAATCATGAAGACGTTCCTCGATCATCTCCGTGCCTTCCATAGGTAGACTTTCAGCTGTTCCCATGGACTCGGGCAAATTATCTGCCGCTATTTTCATTGTGTCTGGCAAGGAGCCCTCTGAGAGATTTGAGACGTCTGTCGCATCCGCATCATCATTCTGTAAGTAAATAGGAAGGCTTAACTAAGCCGAAGTCAGTATACTGATGTGAAAATATGTATTTTTTTATACATATTTGCGAAACAAGCCCAGCCGAAGAGCCACGAGCCAAGATGTCCGAGCCGAAGGAGATAACCTTTCGCATTCTCTTACAGAGGACGTGCGATGTATGACATTGTACAGCAGCCATCACATCATTCTAAACATAAAAGTGAATTACATGTGGCTGAGACACGGCACTCATACTCGTCAAACCGGAATAGCAATGCGAGCAATCACTCCTCGGCGGCAGATAAACGATCAATGGATAGTTACCTATTTCACACACCAAACGACCCTTTTTCGCAGAGCCATGGGAATTAATAGTATGTTTGAACTTACGTCGGTTTTCAGCAACTTCGTGGGCGGTTCCTCATTTTCCGACATAATTCAAAAATAACTAAAGTTGCTTTTATTTATCACTGCACAGAAAGCAGATAAAAACATCAAATAATAAACCCAAACAAAACAAATAACTAATAACCTCACTCTAGCCCTTTATTTATTTTTTACGCACACACACACTTATAGACACAGTAGGGATATCCGATATACATCGATGCATCGAAAACATCGATATTTACAATGCGATACATCGAATCGATCCGATGTTTTGAAATGCTTTCGATATACTCGATGTATCGATGTTTTTTTCAGTTTTTAGTAGAATAACATCGAATCGATTATAACCAATTAATTTAAAATTTTACCTAATTTTTTTTTTCCTATTTGTTTATTTAAAAAAGACAAGTTTATTATACTGCACTGACAATATAATGTCGTTGCGGCCATCGTGTACTAACAAATTATGTTACAGCACTGCACATGAGTCAGTGACAAAAAAAACTGTTTATGTTTGTCGGCTGGCGAGCTTCTAGATCACCATCACCCCTATTTTCCGCCGTAGGTATATGAATCGGATTCACACAGTTGTTATTTCTTAAAACTAAAACGTCTTCTATATTAAATTCTCATTCAAGTTAAACCGCAAATCATGCAAATCACAGCGGACACAAAGGACAGCAAAATCATAGTAATAAGGTTCCGTTTTTTAGCCTTTGGGTACGGAACCCTAAAAAAGTACTCGATGCTTACAAAATATCGATGTTATCGTACATCGAATGACATCGATGTACGGTTCTCATGTATCGAATAGAAAAAAACATCGATGTTTTTTCAAAGTGGACACCCCTAAGACACAGATCTCAAGTTCTCGAACACAGTTCCAATCCGGATCCATAGATTTTGACAGAAGTCCTGTCATTTTTCAGTACAAAATGACACGAGATCTGTCAAATTCCGTGAATCCGGATTGGAACTGTGGTCGAGAGTAACCCACCAGATCTAGATGAAAGATGAACACTAGCACCCACCTAGCACCTGTAACTAGCACTAGAGATAAACGAAGAACGAACAGATGAAACAACCTGATAGTGATGTGACATGATGAGTTAAAAACTTACAAACTCGAGTTGTTCGATTTTTCGTTCGAGTGTGCTCTAGCTCATAACCCTATCAGAAAATTGATTAAGTATCTTATCTATGGTAGTACCCACAGACAAAGTATCATTTCTGATACCTATATACCTACTTTATTTGTAAAATTAAGCTACTTATGATATAATTATGGATTTAAACAAAACAAACTAAGCATCGAGTTATTGCTTTTATTTTAAATAATACCAACCTACATACAGAAATTTTAAATAAATAAATAATTACAGTCTACCTACTTATTTCTAAATACAACACTATTATTCGCAGAGGAAACATTTACAAGTCTACAAGCTTACAAGTTTAGTACCTAGGTACCAATGGGTACTTGTAAAATAAGGTTTGAACCTATTCCTTGATTCAAAAGGTAACCATGGCATCTAAAATCCTGTGGCTAAAGATTTGAGAAAGGCAAGCTGTTGCTTGGCTTCGTTTCGGATCCGATATGACGTAACCAAAAAAACCGACCTAGGTACCTAATGTTATAAAACTATTGCTAACTACCCTTACAAGCAAAACGCATCGTAATTCCATTATTGTGCATAAGTTCGTCATAATTATTAGTCTGTTAGCCGATCCAAAACGATTATTTATGTTACAAATGATTGTGTTCCCGATCTCTTCGTTGTCCATACGTAGAATAGGTCCTAGGCACCTGTCGGTATTGCCACCACTCCAGCGCCACTGTTACTGCTGCGGCACCGATGACGATCCCTTTTGCTAATAACTCCATCTGTTTGCATGGAATTTTAAATTAAAATACGGGATTTATTTCATACCTATCCACAACACGGATGTGACGTATCGCTTTCACCAATTTTATCCAAGTCAAGCACATAAAAATAGCTAAGCATTCAAGTTCAAGTTCTAGTTCATTCTCGTGAAAGACATGCATATGCACTAAAATAAAAGGTGAAACCTACACTGTACGTACATAACTTACTACCTACCTACCTAGTTGGTATATTATATAATTACCTACTATTAGGTACCTATGTGCAGTGCATTGCATTGTGTAGGTAGGTATACAATATACAACTTGTCTAGCTAATAGACTAGGTACAACCTACCTTCGCTTCGTATACATGTACGTTGTTGCTGTAGGTAGGAAGAAGCAAAAAACAACTACCTGATATACATACCGCATTCAAGAAGGTCCTGCAATGCAAGCACAGAACACCTATATTAAACTAGCGAATGCAAGGTAAAACCTAACTCAAGCAAGTTCACTTCGTAGAGTTTAGTTTTTTGCATGGAACTAATGGTTTTTTTGTGACATGACAGAGCACGCACGCAATGAACAGCAAAGTTTTGTTTGGTTTTGTCTAGTCGATTTAACCAGGCCAACTATTACGTTTCGTTGCACCCAGCTATACCTATTTGTTTTAAGTAAATTTATAATCTACACAGCACAGGCAGGTCTATCTAAGTAGGTACCTGCGTGGTCTATGTGGTACGTGGTACCTTACCTACCTCATTGCCTCATGTTTGTTTGTCATTTTCATTACAAATAAATATTTTTTTGTAATCGATAAATTTATTGGTTCTATTTCCGGTACATAGAAATCGATTGAATAAACCGCAAGAAATATTGTAGCCATCCCTACTACAATTTAATGTTCCATTTCGACTATAATTTTAGCACCAGTTTTTAGTACGTTCCTTTTCCTTCTCATCTATTGCATGTACCTACTACTACGCTAGTGAGAGACAGAAGTATAAACTCCTTTGTCTATGATTGGGAAATCACAAGTGTCAAAATCAAAATAGATTAGATTGACGTATTTACGTATTTATTTCAACAGGAAGCGCAAGTATTTTATTATTGAGCAAAAAGACCGAAATAAACGTTTTTCTCTGCGAAATAACACAGTAAAGTAAATATGAGCGTCAAAGAAGAAGACAAGAACAAAAACTGCCCAAGTCGCGGCCTGGGGATAGCGGCCGCGGCTATAGGCGTCGGAGTTGGAGCAGCTTTGTACTACTACTTCAGCAAACGGGAGAATCCAGCTGATGAAGGAGCCACCTCTTCAGGATGGACACGCGAACAGGGACATGCCTTGTAAGTACTTGAAATTTTCAAAATAGAACACGCAAATTTACCTTTTTCGTTCGACTTTCATTTGCAGGTAGAAGAAAAAGTTTTGTCCTTGCCAAAACGTGTTTACTTGCGCAGTTGTGCCAATAAAATTATGTAGATTATACATAACTACGTTATTTAGCATCTTCGTAACTTCGTACCTTTACTGAATGTACGTAAAATAAAATAATAATGTCTAAAATGGTCATGTTTTCATAGTAACAGCAGTAGGTAGTGTAGTAGGTAGGTACCTACTTTATTTATTATATCTACGGTAATTTTCTTATTTTTATGTAAGTTTTATGTTATGTAATATTATGGTAAAAATATGACTGAAATGAGAATAATGTAAATTACAACAGGAGAAAAGTAGCAATGAACTGAGAAATCCAATTATGTACAATTGTGGGGGTTTTAAGAGCACTGAATCTAGGATCTGGGTTCGGGGACCTTGACTCACCTATTTAGGCTTTGCCCTGACAAATCCTCATCCACCCTTGGGTATTGGGTAGACTTTGAGATTGTAGGGAGTGGGCATAGCGCTCTATCCTCACCTGGCTCAATAGGTCAAGGGGTATACACAAAAAATCCTGGCTGATCAAAGTCAAAGACATTTTATTCAGTAAACATGCTACCTGAGGACATTGTTGCTGCTGACTTTATTAATGCCATCAAAAATTAGCTCCATAACTATCTACAAATAAGTAAAAAAGTGCATAAAAAAAAGTGACTGAAAAAAAAACATTGACTAATATTCAACAGTGTTCTGTAGACATATCAGCAAAAGCTGCTCATCTGTAAACTAATAAATAAATAAAATAACAAGCATTATTTAGAATAATTTTGGTGTAACCGGCCACTATGGGCTCTGATTCCTTTGTTTGGCTGCAAGTACTCAGCCGTCAAAACTCCATACAACTGCAGTTTTTTAATACTACCCACATTTACTTGGTTATTGTAACTTTCTAATGTAAAAATTGCTGTGATTCATACCTATGGGCCAATTGTTAATTGGTTGCAAATGTTATAGACCTAAGAATCGGTATATCAGAGGAAGTTTGAAAGTGGCACCAGTGAATGAAAAGATGATAAGCAACAGGTCAGCATGGTATGGTCATGTTATGCGGAGAGATGAATGTCATGTAACAAGAAGAGTATTAGATATGAATGTAGATGGGTAGGTCAAAGAAAAGATGGATGGACTGCGTGAAGAATGACATGGGTAAGAAAGGAGTGACAACTGAGATGACAGCTGATAGAAGAGCATGGAAGAAAAACACATGTTGTGCCAACAACACATAAAGTGGGAAAAGGGCAAGGAGATGATGATAGACCTAAGAAATATGTTTTTATAATAATTGTATTATTGTTCCGAGTGCTCACTGCTTTAGACCAAATGTACCTACACAAGAAAAAACATGTTTCTCGGTAAGTAATTTATTAAAATTTTAGGAGAAATAAATAATCTTAAACCTAAACTTTAAATAAACATAGGTTACTGCTATCACTATTCCATCCAGTAATACTGACCATTGAACTCGTGACTAATGTTTAAACTGTAAATAATATTATAAATCCTGTACAAATGCAACTGATAAATAATGCAACTGATATCGAAGCAGCTTCACTGAACTTGAATAACTAGCATGATGTTCCAAAGAGTGGATCTCGTTGCCGGCGTCTGTGTTCCCGAATGACTATAATTTGGAAGTCTTCAAGAGTAGAGTGAATAGGTATCTTCTAGGTAACCGTGCTGCATCGTCGACCACATCATCGCTTAACATAAGGTGAGATTGTGGTCAAACGATTACCTATGCTAACTTCCTAACTAATATTATAAATGCAAAAGTAACTCTGTCTGTCGCGCTTTCACGTCAAAACTACTGAACCGATTTAAATGAAATTTGGTACACAGATAGTCTAGAGCCTGAGAAAGGACATAGGCTACTTTTTAATGCGAAAAAAGTATTGTAAGCGGTTGAAAGAGGGGGGTGAAAAGTTGTATGGAAGTATAGTAATTTTTAGAGCCTGAAACTTATTTTTTAGGCTGTTGATTCGATATATATAAATATATATATGACATTCAAAGTTTGTAAATAGGCTACTTTTTATCCCGGAAGATCAACGGGACGCGAACTCTTCAGAAACGCCTAGAAAATTTCGCATAACAAAGTGCACTTCTAATCCTGCGTTGACGAAGTCGCGAGCGGAAGCTAGTATTGTATAAAAAAAATAGTAATAATGTATGGTATACTATGTAAAGTACATGTCGCAATAAAGTATTTGAATTGTAGTGTGTATTTCACTCTTAGTAACACTATTTTTTAAATTTGCCTTGCTGACCTCATCCACTGAGGACGTGTCCCGTGTTGCATTGCACTGCATCCATCACTCCACATTAATATGTAAATGCATTTGCTCATGCTCACCACAGGGACAGCCATGACTCCTCATACACCACCATATCCGAACACAGCACTACTGACACCAGCATGCATGACACATCATTCGAAGGTTCTAACAGCTATAACATAATGCGAGCGATATCAAGAAGACTTTGGAACGATTCTGATCCAGACAGTTCTGAGCATGATACTGTTAGTTATGATGAAGATGAACAATATGATGATAGTGATGTTAATGAGTCGATGATGGAGCATGATTCTGATGGCTCTGTCTCGGATACGAATGCGGAATGGGATGTGACAACGTCATCGTTAGATATCCCTACCGAGACCAGAGCTAGGTCACCGATAATGATGCAGTTCGGTGAGCTGACAGTCCGTTTGCTAAACCCTCAGAACAGTGATTGGAAGTAAGTGTTCAGATATTTCATCAACTATGTTTTACTTCTAGGCTAGCAAGCAAGCTCGTATGAGTTAGTGGCCAACTCTGGCGACGGAGTTTTTAGGCCGCCTTAAGGCCTCCGTCGTGGCTTAACGACTGCTAGAGCCGGGACCGACAGTTTAACGTGCAGATGTAAATGCCACTAACAGTCGCCCATCCAAATAGTGACCGCGCAGAACGTTGCTTAACTTAGATAATCAGTGAAGATTGGCTAAGCAAGCCTAGCCATGAGCGCTTCACTTCACTTCTAGGCTGAGTAGATGGTATAGGTGCTGGGCAAGCCTACTCCATCTAAACATTGTCCCAGGCACTACAGTGTGTCGTTAAGTGTAGGCATAGGTTGCCTCCTGACGCTCTATAAATCGTCTTCAATAGATGTAAAGGCCTGTATAATGTGTCTAGGCCCATATGCTGATTTACTGCTAATGCACTGATCTGGACTCGAGCATAGATTTTTCTATGAAAACCTCTACCTACTCAAATCTATACTTGAGTAACGAATTATCAGCATAATATGGGCTATATTTTTCATAAATAAACTCTGATTTTATATCTTCAGAAGTATTGCAATGTGCGAGCGAAAGTGGTCCGACGGCTGTAAAACATTCGTCCGAGTGTAATACTTGCTTAGGAAACTGTAAATCTTCTCTGATGTTCCCCTGATCTATAAACTTTCTCGCAGATCTCCATGGAAGATATTTTCAAAATATTTCAGATCGGCTGGCGACCAAATGAACAGAATCAGACAGCAGGCGTTGTAAGAGTTTTTACTTTAATAAGTTATCCCTACTTGCGTCGAAGTTAAGATAAGATAAAGATACATTTATCTCGTCCCTTTGATTTGTCGAAAAAGGAGTTATAAGTTATATCTACTATTTCAGCTAAGTCCACACTATGCCCTTTTATTTTCAACTTTCATTAGGTATTCAATAATTGAATGCGCCACTGAAAGCGTTTTTGAATCATGTTTCGTAAAAACTATTTGGTCAAGTTAGCCCCACTGTTTTATTTATTTTTATATTATTAAAATAGGACGCCCAACATGGGTTTAAACATTAAGCGCGAGCTAGGCTTTCAACTCTCAATAGCGCATGTGTCATGGGCATGCTTCACGTGCGCTGTTGACTGCACTATGAGGCATGCCCTTAAGAACAAAAGAGGGCATAGTGTGGACTTAGCTTTCCGTAGATAAAAAATGACTCCTCTCATTTATGCAAAAAAAACAATATTTATTTTGTAAATAGTAAAAAAACATGAATGAGGTTGTCAACGCGAGTGGGGTTGGTTTTGGTTTGTGATTTTATTAATTACCTAATAATCGCATGAAGATATTAAGGCATATATTTTTATAAAAAGAACTTGTGTTGTTGTATTTTCTTAGTTTACCTACATACTTGTAATTTATTTTATAAGTAGGAACCTACTTCATGAAATTGTGCGGTTTGAAGTGTTTGGTAACTAACTTAACTAACAAAAGACTTAGTAGGTAAGTAGTAATGTAGTTTCTTGTAAGTATTGTGTGTATAAACATTTGTATACTAAAAATATGACTTAATTATTATTTTACGTTGTGTGTGTTACAAATTATAAAAGGGTAATGTTCGTTTTCGTAGTTTCGTTCACTTGTCCCAGGCCAGGACTGACGAATGCGGAAATAACACAAAACGCAAATGTCCTGCGACATGACACGTCGCCAGCGACGTTGGGTGAGGTAGAATGACGTTGCCGGACTTCGCTCGACATGTCTGGCAACATTGCGCGACACGTGTCGCCAACTACATCGAGTGAAGTCGTTGTCGCCATATATGTAAGGCGAATTTTCCCAAAGTCGCACGACTTCGTCTGACGTCGCTGCGGACATAAAGTCGCGCGTTGTCGCCATATATGTCAGGCGAATTCGGCCGGCTTCGCTTGACATGTCGCCGATACATGTCGTGGGACATTTGTCCCCTAGTGTATCCTCAGCTTAATTTTGATTCTTTGTTCCTAGCCGCGAGCGTTCTTGGACTCTCGAGGAATGCTCCATTTGCTTCGAGGTGATGCTGAAGGATCAGGAAGTGATGGCGCTGCCGTGCTCTCATCGCTTCCACCAGGCTTGCGTGCTGCCATGGCTGCAGGAGCAGCAAACCTGCCCCAACTGCCGGAAGGCGTCTTAAGGTGAGACTCATTTTACAAAAAATTACCCAGGTAAACAAAAGTGAGACGTAAAAAAAACCAGTGTGTGCAGTCCCTACGCGCGGAAGAAGTTTACTTCGAGTGCCACGCATTCACTCTCGCTCTGTGTTTAATGTGAAATTAATTTAGTATTTATTTTTATGTACTTAACCAATATGCAGTACTAAATTTTCACTTCAAAATAAAAAGTAAAAAGTTGCAAAAAGTCTATTCTGTCGGTTTGGATTTGAACTCCTATCCCGTTGTCGGTCTGACCGCAGTCCGACGATCACCGTTCCGCTAACAGAGCTCGCTCCTGATGGTTGAAGTTTACGGCTATGTTTTTTTTTTCTTTTGTTTGACGCTGTCAATTGGAAGTCGTATAACTTCAAAAACATGGGCGGTCAAATGCTGAACACTGCCATCTATTTACGATAGTTAGCAGCTAGTCTCTTGTTTGTCTCTTTCTATTCCCCCGAATAGACAGGGACTATGTCCTCCCGTATAACGCAACCTGGTTGGAAGTCGCATTAGAAGTATAACATCAAAAAAAAGGGCGTGGAGTCCCTCCGCGCGGAAGAAGTTATACTTCGAGTGCTATTTGCGTTTTGTGGGGGTCTCCGCATGTGATCACTCTCGCTCTGTCTCTTTCTATTCCCCCTCCCCAGGAGCGTTTAACGGTGTCAGTTGAAAGTCGCATTAGAAGTAGAACTTCAAAGACTTTAAATGGTTCACCCAGGTGGTCTCATGAGGTAGACGGTGGGTAAGAACTCTTTTGACCATAGCTATAAGTATGCTAGATATCAGCAATCTAGTTCCCATAGTACAAGCTCTGCTTAGTTTGGAACTAGAGGGCGTTGTGTGTAATGTCCAAGGATATTTATTTATTTACTAGGTGCCGCTCGCGACTTCGTTCGCGTCCCGTTGGATCCCGCTAATTTTTCGGGATAAAAAAGTAGCCTATGTGTTAATCCAGCGGGCCTAAGAGGCGCACCGCGAGATATTTGTCATGTCGTTCTGTCAAAATGTAAGCATTTTGTACCAGTTTATGAACTATTGCATTATCTGTGGTAATGTTGTCGAGAAACCGCGCCTTTGAATTTTCAACTTTTGTCATTTCTGCATGACTATTATCTCGTCCTCAGAGAGGTACGACGACTAACAAGTGTCAAAAGTGTACATTATGGCGCGTTTTGTCGACACCATTAGGTACCACAGATAATGCAATAGTTACTAAACTGGTACAAAATGCTTACATTTTGACAGAACGACATGACAAATATCTCGCGGTGCGCATCTTAGGCTCGCAGGTCACGGATATATATTCCAAGTTTCATCCAAATCGAATCAGTAGTTTTTACGTGAAAGAGTGACAAACATCCATCCATACTTACAATATTAGTAGGATTTATCAAAATTAAAGATACAAAAGTGGTTCAGTTCACTTTTGTCCTTTGAAAAAAACTTCCTTGTTTTCCAGGATCTTCGAACGAGGTCATCGAACAAACCTTGGGCTGGGCCCGAAACTAAATCAATATACGGTTGGTAATCTTCTGACAGATGATTACTTTTTTAAATTCCTAGGTCCTGTAGTGTAGGGATCATTCTAAGTTTTGTTAATGTGTTTAATTCGCTATTTACGTATACAGAAAAAGTTAAAACGTAAGCTATTTTTCTTCATACAAAAATATAGAATCATTTGTTGCAATTAACAGAAGTTTGACTACGGTCTTATACCGCGTGCACACTACGCCCATGCCGCTTAGTGAGAATAAAGGTGGTGTTGCTGTGTCATTCATGCCGCGGACGTATTGCCACAGCAATCGCCTTTATTCTCACTAAGCGGCACGCATGCCGGTAGCGGCATGGGCATAGTGTGCACGCGGTATTAGTAATTAAGGCGCGTATGCTGTCATAAAACTCGAGGCTCAAAATTCGAGTCATGATAGACTATTTTTGATTGTATTCTACTTGAATCGTCGAACACGGGCAATTACTGATTTTGAAGTACTTAACTTACTTTTCACCTGAGACTTTTTTTAATGCTAGTCATATCACAAGAGATGGAATGGTCTACTTATATCCCACCTCTGTGGATAGTATAGAGATTGAACTCAAAACCAAAATTAATATTATATCTTCAGATGCTTATCAACCAATACCTAAAACTATTTAACTATTATCTGACTTAATAATGGATGACCTAACACTGACAATTAAAATTATGATTTATGTATTTCGAATTCTAGATCTTTTTTAACTAACTTCTAAAAAAGGAGGAGGTTCTCATTTCGATTGTATGTTTTTTAATGTTTGTTACCTCAGAACTCCGTCATATAAACCGATTTGAAAAATTATATTTTCATCTGATAGGATATACCTTCCAGATTGGTCGCATCAAATTTTTATCAATATCGGTTCAGTAGTTTAGCTTTTAAATAAGAATAACATGGAAAAAACACGACATTGCGTATTTTGCTTACCTATGACTTTTCAGTGTTTAATATCAATGAACTGCCATCATTATCATCATCACCATCTGATGATGAAGTCGTATCATAAAGAAGTCTGTTTTTCTAGTTTTAAAACCTATATGTGTGTATTTGAGACTTTCTTTGTAGGTAAGTTAAGACACAAAGAGGTGTCAAGAAAAACTATAGAAAAATAAATTAAAACAAAAATGTTGACTAGATGAATTTTGCATTGGTGATGTAAAATAAATTCTCTTTCACTATTTCTAATTATTAATTACAGAAAATCTTAGTGGACTTGCACAAATAATACTTAGTCTTATTCTTAATGACTTAGCCGTGGCGCTCGTGGCTAGGCTTGCTTAGCCAATCTTCACTGATTATCTAAGTTAAGCAACGTTCTGCGCGGTCACTATTTGGATGGGTGACCGTTAGTGGCATTTACATCTGAGCGCTTCCGTGTTTCGGAGGGCACGTTAAACTGTCCCGGCTCTAGCAGTCGTTAAGTCACGACGGAGGCCTTAAGGCGGCCTAAAAACTCCGTCACCAGAGTTGGCCACTAACTCATGCGAGCTTTCTTTTTAATGGCTTAGCCTGACCACTATAAGCTCACTAGATCATAGTTTCCAAAAATAATATTCATGATAGCTTATTAGCGCTAGCGTCAATTTAGAAGCTCTCTAGGTGGGTACTGACCAACGTGACGAGGTGTAATGTCATTCAAATACAAATACAAATGTTTTTATTGCTTTCAAAAGATAATAGTATTAACAGTGTTGAAAAACTTGTATTAGGAGATTCCGCTCTTGCCAGGATACAATATAAATAACTAAGTTAAAAACTAATAAAACATTTGAAACAGGTAGGTACTAGAACAAAATGAAAAATTTAAGTATTATTTAAGGTTGAACAAGTCGCAGTTAGTCGCACACCTTTCCATACAAACGTGGAAGGGTAACCACTCCACTGTTTGACGTTGACCAACCAAAACTAAGGATTATATCAATTTATCTCGTCATAATCTATGTCTGTATACACCCCGAACCGTAAAAAAAGAAATGATTTAAAAAATACAAGCTTCTAAACTTTCGTATGGAAAGTATTTTTAGCTTGTATTTTTTCAATGAATACTTTTTTTACGGTTTGGTGTGTATACAGACATAGATTATGACGAGATTAATTGATATAATCCTTAGTTTTGGTTGGTCAACGTCAAACAGTGGAGTGGTTACCCTTCCACGTTTGTATGGAAAGGTGTGCGACTTGTTCAACCTTAAGTGGTCAAAATATTTAAAGTTATTGTGCGCATGTTAGGTTAAGTTCAGCATCGAGCATGTACGCATTGAGCATGTTCGCTGTGTTCTAAAAATCGGCGTAACATGCTTGTCAAAACTCTGCGCTCCATTTCACAGAGGTTAACAAATTCAGTCAAAAGATTCGCCAATAAACCGACAGCCTGGTGGAGTACTCAAAGCGAGCAACGAGTGGTTCATTGCTCGCTGGTTTCCCCGTACCACTATGTACTGACTGCATGAATGCTCGCTGTGTAACATGTTACATTACACCTCGTAACGTTGGTCAGTACCCAGCTTAAGATACAAATAAACAGGTGTTTAAAATGTGTTTAGTTCGGAAATAATTGCCTATTTATGAATTTATGAAAATATAATAATGTTTAACCTAGTTTTTTGTACTGTATAAATTACTTAGGTGTAGAGAAATTGGTTATCTAAAGCAATATATTTATTTTTTATCGTTAAAAATGTATTTTAGTGTTAGTGCAATTTTTTGATATTTCCTAATAAAATGAAATTTTTATAAAAGTCTTAAATAAAAAATCAATGAACTGTTTAAACATCTTTTATTTTGCAACAAACTTAAAAATTTACAAATAGTTTTTAAGTCGTTTAAAAAAAAATTTGTACATTTTATATTTACACATATTCATTTTGTTTAATTAAAATGTATACATGGAAAACTTAAAGTTTAACAATTCATTTGTTTAAAAATAATGCCTCTTGTGAATATGTTAAAATGATTTTAACTAAAATATAGCCATGTTGTGGTCGACCCTCATGTGATGAGTCCACGCTTGGATGTCTTGGAAATCCTGAAACATTACATTTTTAGTTTTAATACGAAGTTTTATCTTTCAATACTTGAATTTAGACTTAAACTAGGCCAATTAGGTATTAGGTACCAGCAGGTCAATTTTAAGTAGTGTTTATGAGTGACCTTTCATTATTTGGAGGTCAAGAGTCGAGTGTTATAAGTAGTGTTTAAAGTATATCAATTAGGTAGGTACTAGGTACCAGCAGGTCAATTTTAAGTGGTGTTTAAATTTTGAGTGACCTTTCAGTATTTGGAGGTCGAGAGTCGAGTGTTTTAAGTGGTGTTTAAACTAGGCCAATTAGGTACTAGCAGGTCAATTTTAAGTGGTGTTCAAATTTTAAGTGACGTTTCACTATTTAGAGGTCGAAGGTCGAGTGTTATAAGTGAAGTGGGTACTTACGTGGTCGCAATACTGACAGGCGTACAGTTGTATAGTGTGAGTGTGTGCGTGTGCACGGAATGCATCCGCATCCGCACACACTAGTCCGCACGCGTCGCATATTACTCCCTCTGGGGAAATATATTATCTTGTTTTAATATTCTTTACAATGCTTTTGATTCGTAAATGATACGATTTACAATTGTTTGGCGACTTTTACTAATTATTATTCACCCATTCACCAAATTCTTACTTACTAGCCGTCGCCCGCGGCTTTGCTCGCGTGGTAGCATTTATACAATATACCTAGGTAACCGATTGGGGGCCTGTTCAGCACCTACGACCGTTTTTGGAAATTAAAAACTTGATCCTCACCTTCTAAAGTCCCCTGCAATATCTCATGATCAGGGAGTATGTAGGAAGTGGACGCTAAATCCAGCTTTGGTTTCTTCTGTTCGCGCGGTTCGAAGTATGGACATGCTGTGATCAACAAATAAATATTATTGAACATTTCACACAATGCCTTCTAGACCCAAGCTAAACAAAGCTTGTACTGTGGTATGGGAACTACAGTGCTGATTACTTATATATATTTTTTCTGTAAATGTATAGGTACATACCTAGTATCACCCAGACAGAACAAACATGCATGTTTGCCACACACTGTTTGTACTCAGTGGGGATCGAACCCACGACCCACAGCACGGAAGGCAGGGCTCAACCGACTGAGCTGTGACGCTTACTAAAGTATCGAGCTGAAGAATTTCCTCACAATTTGAATACGGCTTCACTAATTTTTACCAGAAGAACTTTCTTTGAAAACCAACTTATATCAAGAAAATCGCATCGAACTCAAGACATAATTTTGTTATAACACACTGTTATCTTCATTGTCATAACAATATGTTAGGTATTCTTACGTCCATGTCCTACATGAGTCTTGTAGAAGGTTACAAGTACATTGTCCAAGGTCTCAGTGACGATCATATGCGCGGGGCAAGCCTTGCCCGTTTTGTAGATTTGACGTTCTGGCGCTGGCCGCTTGCCTTTACCCTGCAAAATAACACATAATTCAATCCTCTTCATTAGGCAGAATAAGTTTATTTTTGGATCAGAAACAAGGCACAAATTAGTAGAAAACGATAACATCCGCAGAAGTTTAAAAAACTGTGTCGCGAATATTAACGCCCCCCTCCAGTTTACAATATCCAAAGCAAAAACAGGTAGGTATAAGTAGGTTGACTCTGAGACAAAAGTAGATAAAATAAACTATGAGTATGAGTGTAGGTATGTGGAGGTAGGAGATATGGGTTTGAGGGTGTGTATATGTATGTGTGCGAGTGGGTGAGTGTTTGTGTGCTGGAGGGTTCTCCTGGTACGCCAGTCTCTTGAGAGTCTGGTTAGGTTAGGTCATCATCAGACATAAATATACCATAGAACCTCTTCATCATAGGTCTAACAAAGCGCAGACCAGGATTGTTTAGGAAAATCCTTATATATAGGTCAAGAAACCTGGAAATCCAGGGTCAAGACCTATCAACTTGGAGGGAGCAAGTTGATATTCTGTCCGCCAGTGCATAGAAATGAGTAAAACCTGGTATACGTAGACTCCAGATTGACTGCACATGTAGTGTGACCTGACTCCTTCTATAGTCTGCTTGCTGGCCGTCGTCTTACGATATCTGAACTTGGTCTCTTCTTGCACCGCGCTTTTAAACAGAAGGAAATCTGAAAGATTTACATAATCCACTTAATCCACTATGTGGTTCAATACATTATCGCCCGAATACTGAAACGTCACTCAAAATTTACAGACTACGTCTTAGTAAGAGATGGCAATAATTTAAGCATTGAACTTAATCCAAGTAGCGTTTCAGTATTCGGGCATAAGGAGGCTAAGACAGTAGGGGGGATTAATAATAATACACTAGCACTAGGGCCTAAAACACTAAACCCACGCACAGTCACTAGAAGGGTTATGAATGACGCTACACTAGGAGGGTCGAGTCACTATAGGGGGCTCAGTCACTAAAGGGGTTGAGGTTTTAAGCAGTTTAAGTCGCTAGGGGGGGTTAACAATGAAGTGAGAAGAAAGGGCTAGCACTGACCGTCCATATTATGGAAGTGCAGCTGTTCGACGTGCTCGTGCACGCGGTGCGCGTGCAGTAGATGCGCGCTGAAGTGAGAACCGTAGCTAACGCGCTCAGAGCACAGCGGGCAAATGAACGCTTTGCGCTTTTCCACCTGCAACGGTTCATATTCAACCCAGATTCTTTAAAACCAGTCACGCTGCGCTTGGTGGTCAACTCACAGTAAGCAATCAAGCTCGTATGAGCTAGTGGCCAACTCTAGTGACGGAATTTTTAGGCCGCCTTAAGGCCTCCGTCCTGGCTTAACGACCGCTAGAGCCGGGACAGTTTAAAGTGCCCTCCGAAGCACGGAAGCGCTCAGATGTAAATGCCACTAACGGTCACCCATTCAAATAGTAACCGCACAGAACGTTGCTTAACTTAGATAATCGGTGAAGATTGGCTAAGCTCTACGCCACGAGCGCTTCAACGCTTCAAACTCACAGTGGCCATAGACCTTTGTTTTCCCTGCAAAATGTCGATTGGAGCGACTGGACGTTCAAACGATCTACTACCTATTTATAAACCACGTCCAGCTTCCATATCGCTATACGTATGGATGTAAATAGGTGTCTCATGGACCCTGCTTAAGGTAAAATACATGTAAACCGTGTGAAAGCAATAAATTATATTGAGTATTGAGCTAGCGCCGCAATAACAATAACTAGCCCTCGAGTACGTTCGCAGCCAAAGCTACAGCGCGGGACAAAGACTTGTTTTCGCTTCGATCTAAGAAGTGCACAAATAAATAAGGAAAATGACGCTGCAAGCTACTCGCAGAAGAAGCGTTGTCTAGGTACAATTTTTTTTTAAATACCTACAAAGAATATAAAAAAAAAGTTAATAAGTATTTTATCAGCAATCTAGTTTGCATAGTACCTACAAGCTTTGCTTAGTTTGGGGCTAGAGAGCGTTGTGTGTAATGTCCAAAATACAAAATTTTTTTAGGCTGATACCTCTAGTCCATGCGTCTTCCAAAGATGCTTGTTCAGGATCTGTTTCTGGCTGAAGTCTCGGCTGCAGAGGTGACATTTCTTGCGTTCGCGTTGAACGAACTTTGCAGTTTGTTCCGTGCAGAGTTTCACTGAAACAAGTTTTTACAAAACCTTTCGTTTTACGTTACTCACCAGTTAGGTAATGTAAACTATATGTTACCTACTATAGTTTGACTACGTATGACGAACGCACCAAGCATGCTGGTCATAAAGAGACAGTACAATGTTTGTAAAAACGGTATTTAAAGTAACTTACAACCATGTTTCATCCTCAAATGCGTGAAGCATGCCTTCTTGCTAATGTAGACGTTTTCACAGAAGTGGCAAGGGTATTTTCTACTATCCAGTTCAGCTTTACCATGACATCTGCGGGCAGGAACGGAAGCAAACTTTTAGAATGAAGGAAATATTTTAGGGTTGATGTAAAAATGTGATTACTGCTGCTTTAGATCAGTTTGACCTTAAGTGACCTTTGATTCACATTGACCTTTAGAGACAAAGTAGTCAATGGTCCTTCAAAAAAACCGTAGTGTCCCGTTTCTACGAGCTATTTTTAATAAAGGTCACTAATATCGATGACCTTTTTGAGGCCAAATGACAAATTATACTATTAAGTAGGTATAGGTACCATTTTTTTTAGCAAATAAATGACTTGATTGATTGAAATTTTTTGACAGAACACTCAGAGATCACCTAGACCACGTAGACGTATGATTATTCCCTGTAATGTCGCACGCCAACCTCCTCACTACACCACCACGTTTGGGTTGGCTGGCAGACAATGCTTTCAGCATTAAGTCCACCCTTTGTAACAAATTTATAATTTTGTGTAATAAAGTATTAAATAAATAAATAAATAACCCTAAAACTGTGAATTCAGAGGATAGTTACTTGTCTTGGTGTTGTTCTAACTGTGCAACAGCAACGCCGCAAATGTTACACTCGCTGAGAACAGGGGGCGAGCGTTGTGGATCATCCACGTCTTCTGTAACAATTCCATAAGCAAGCAAGCTCGTATAAGTTAGTGGCCAACTCTGGTGACGGAGTTTGTAGGCCGCCTTAAGGCCTCCGTCGTGGCTTAACGGCTGCTAAAACCGGAACAGTTTAACGTGCCCTCCGAAGCACGGAAGCGCTGAGATGTAAATGCCACTAGAGGTCACCCATCTAAATAGTGACCGCACAAAACGTCGCTTAAAGTGAATTCAGTAGGTGCAAGGTATAAGCAATTCTACTTATTATCTAAAATAGTATAAAGATACCTATGTACACTAGGTAGGTACCTACCTATACTCTTGCTAAAAAGTTCCTATAAAACAGTTGGACCAGACTAAATTACCTACCAAAGATTATTGTTAGTGTATTATTGGTACTTTTCATATTTGTATCTACTAGGTAACATAACACAGTTGAACTAGCTTAATTATTTTTGGGTTTGGTATACCTACCTACTTAGGTACTTTGACCTATCAATATTCTGTGGCAGTCCTTAGAGACCGTCTCATTAGTACCTAGGTACAACCAAGGGGTTGCGTAACCCCCTTCTCTACGCCAAACCTACCTCAAATTGAATTATGTTGGATAGAGCATTCAACTAATCGCACACTTCGCGTTTTGTTGGTGTTACTAGGTACATAAACTTTTAGTTCTAACTAGGTATACCTATAGGTATTGTTTAATAATATATTGTATAACTATTTTAATATTGTATCTATATCCAAAACGGATAAACTGCGTGTTCAATTTTAGGCTTGTAACACCCATATGTACACATTTAAATAATAAACATTAATCTTTATCTATAAGTGTTTTGATGTAGTGTAAGCCACAGTTACTTATGTAGGTACACCTTTTGAGATGAAACTACCTTCATTCTCGTCATCAATGTCAGATTTCACAGCTTCTTCCCGATCCTCAATATCTTTTGAAATCGATTCCACTTTACTCTCATCTTCTTCCAATATCTTCTCGTCTAAATATTCTTCGTCTGTAAATATTACAACTTCTGATCGTGACTCGCTTTCGAGCAATCTGCTATGTTATTTTATTATTGATTAAATGAATTTGAATGCATTTTTGCCGAAACCTGATATACCGCGTTCACACTATGCCCATGCCGCTGCCGGGAACTTATTGCCACAGCAACATCGCCTTTATTCTCACTTAGGAGCTAAGGCATGAACTTGGCATAATCTTGCCCACTTCCCTGCCCAAGTCCCTGCCCACTGCGGCATAGTGTGAACGCAACACTAGACAGACCGATGACATTGATCGAAAACCGGTGAATGGAAAGTTTATTTCTGGAAAATTTAGTGATGAATGTACAGGCTGGTGATAATGAACATCAGATGGGCTAAATGCTTGGAGGACTTCACTGAGGACGTGCATGTTGGCATTGCACTGCGCCCTGATGCGTAAACTTTCACAATTGCGGCATGAGGAGAATTGTCTCTAGAGTCCTTTCCATGAAAGAAGTCCCGCAGACGCGGCGCTGTAGTCGTGCGAGCTGTAGTAATATAGGTGTTCGGTGTAGTAGTTATTCGTGCGTCGCTATAGTTCCGGAAATTGCCGCGGGACTTCTTTCATGGAAACGACTCTATATATGTGTACCTACACCTATCCTAGCAAGCAAGCAAGCTCGTATGAGTTAGTAGTCAACTCTGGTGATGGAATTTTTAGTTCAAGTTCTTTATTGTTTTCATATTGTACATAAAAGATCTTAAATTAGGTATTAGCCGCTAGGTGGCTAAATGGGAGACAAAACTTATATATACCTAATATTTAGTACGTCTATGTTTATCTTACCTACATGGCCACCTAAAGCCGGGACCGACAGCTTAACGTGCCCAGCCCACTGAAGCACGGTAAGTACCTATCCTGAGATGAGATGTTTTGTATAGATGTATCTGTAGGAACCTACCTTGAGCCAGTGCATCTTGCAGCATCATAATACTCTTAGTTGTTTGTTCTCTGAAGGCGAAAGCCTTCTCGAGCTGTTCAGCACACTCCGAGCATAAGAATTTAACATTTTCTGGCATCTAGACAAACGTATCAAAAATACGATAATATTTATTTGCCGTTTCATTTTGTTTGCAAACAAAACTTGCAAAAGATCAAAGTTGCTGGAACTTTTTTTATAAAAGTTAGATGCAAGTGGAACTTTGAAAAGAAACTTATTGCAAAAAAATAAAGCAAGAAAATAGCTCACCGAAATCTCGAAGCAGGTTTTAAACATGCTAGCGTAGGTTTCTCCATTATCCTCGTACACAGAAAATAGGTCGCATAAATTATTTGAGCTCATGCAGCTGATGCAACCTAAAAATTCGTCCTCCTCCATCATTTTCAACAATTTTTCTTTTGCACGTCAACGAAAGAGGACATTTTCAGAATTTGAGAAAAAGTTGAACATCGCGCGCTTACTTTAGTGCTGTCTTACTTCCGGTTTTGGTTGAAAATACTAGAATCGATCGATTATTTTAATATATTCTGTGGTAAAAACGTTCCGTTCCACGTAAATTGTATGATTTTGACACTGTCTATGTGATCTTTATTCGCTACTTCTTTCATTCGCCTGAAGAAAAGGCGAGACGGCAAGAAAACAAATGACTTTTTTTTCTCATTTCGTTCGACGAGAGGAGAGTGATTGTTTTGTTTTATTTTTGTACGCTCGTTTTGATAACATTGTAAATAAAAGTTTTTATCTACATGTCTCGCAGCCCGCTGTTCTATTTATTACGCGATCGCAGAGCGGCGAGCGTAGGCCCACGGAATTTAAAATTGAGCTCGGGAGTTCGGCCAAATGTTAAAAACATACTTTGAAAAATAAATCCACAAAATGAAGTTTGAAATAAACAGAGAACTTCTGCCTATAAAGGCCCACTATTTCTTCTTCTTCGCTGGTAAGTTTTTTTGTAAAACAGTGTCCTAGTTTTTGTATATAATAATATACTAAAACAATGTAGTACCTACCTACATAGGTACCTAAATATATTTTTTTATGCTGCCCCTCACCAAGTGACCTGGTTACATAAATGAATGTTTTGAAAGTTGCCTTCATCAATAAAATTACTTTAAAAATGTTTTTGACCCCATATGATAAATATTGCTACTCCAATTCAAGGTGGTACCTACCTATCAGGTTGCCTTACCAACCACAACGATCATGAATTTTATAAGATTAGATTGGTAGGTACCTATAGATAACTCTTTATTGTTCAACACAGCACTTAAACAAATAAGTTCATAAACTAATACCCGACTACTTAAAATACACACAAAGCCTAAGTAATAAATAAATAATTAATAGTTCAAAAAAACTAAAAAACACGCTTTGTATAAAAAACGAAACTAATATGGTTGGAAATTAATTTTAACATCAATTCCTGAAATTTATATAAATTGACAGACTTCAACAGACTTCAATCATACGCAAAGCGTTTGGATCTACACCCAAACGAACTAGCCAAAGAGCTCATGCAAACATCAACTACATTCAAGAGAATAAGGCGGAGAGCCCCCCAAGACCTCATATAGCTTATGCTTAGAGAAAATTATAAATATGGAGACACTACTGGGTGTTTGCCATCCATGCCATTTATGCACTGAATGCGAACTGACCAAACTCTAGCTAAATGCCCGTACGGGCAGATTGCAAGAAAGAAAGGAGCTTAAAAAAAAAAAAAAAAAAAAAAAATATAAATTGACAAAAATCTTATTTAGCAAATTGAATAATGGAATAATCTTATCAAATTAGTGTATTGTCATCGGTCCTCAATAAATCTACAACGTTTGAATGAAATCTGGCCGTTTAAAGTCAAAATCGCGTCCAAAGGAGTTGGTTACAAACAAACATACAAGTCATCATTCCCCTGCCCTTATCCCACGCTAGGTGGGGTCGGCACAACATGTTTTCTTCATCCACTCACTCTTATCATTCGTCAACTCTGAATCTACTCCTCTCACATTCATATCCTCTTTCATACAATCCAACCACTTATTCGGTCTTCCTCTACTTGCATACCCAGCCACACTCATATTCATAACTCTCTTCGTTATATGACTTTCATCCCTCCTCATTACGTGTCTATACCATGCTAATCTACCACTCCTCACCTTTTCAATAACAGGCGCCACTTTCACACTTCCCCTGATAATATACTCATTCCTTATTTTATCTAACCTTGTAACCCCACACATCCATCTTAACGTTCGCAACAAACAATACAAGTGAAGCTAATATAAAGTGTGTAATAAAAATAAACCCAAAATGCTTTGAGATGAACCAAATATTTCTAACTTATGTCATTTTATTACACTTATGTATACTTAGGCCCGGTTTCACCAAAGTCTTGCTAACAGAGTGTTACATGATCGGTCGTCAAAATGTCTTCTTCTTCTTCCTGCCCTTATCCCACTAGGTGGGGTCGGCACAACATGTTCTTTTCTTCCATTCTCCTGTATCATTCGTCATCTCAGTGTTCACTCCTCTCCTATCCATATCATCTTTTACACAATCCATCCATCTTTTCTTGGGCCTACCTCTTCCTCTATATCCATCCACATTCATACTTAGCACTCTCCTCGTTACATGACTCTCTTCCCTCCGCATGACATGCCCATACCACGCTAACCTGTTGCTCCTCATTTTCTCTGTCACTGGTGCCACTTTCAATCAATTTCAATAGGTCGTCAAAATGTCAAGCGACTAAATTAAAACGACGTTCAACGCTGTTTAAATAAAACGCAAGCAGATGTATTTTTGTTTAGCTGGTTTATATGGTGGCCGTCAGATCAGCGATTAGATTTAACAGCCTGTTAATGAAGATAATCCTAGGGTAAGGCATGGTGAAACACAAAATGACCTTAACAGCCCGTTAAATGGCTAACTAGCTGTTAGTTTAACTAACAGAGCATGGTGAAACCGGCCCTTAAAGTCTTAACTCTAAGGTAATTAGGTAATAACTGTATCATTATGTTTTGTGTCTTATTATGTGAGATAAGAGATAAAACATAATGTTATGAAATAAATTAATTGTAAAACTTGTCTTATCTCTACAACTTCCTACAGTGGAAACTAGCTGGCTTGCACACAACTTTGGCTGCATTATTGAGATTGACAAATATTGAGATTTCATACTGAAAACTTGATTTACTTATCTATGTTTCTTATTAAAATATATAAAACTATTTTGAAGCTGACTGACAATCAGCGCACAGCCTAAACTATAAGTCCTAGAGGTATGACATTTGGAGGGTAGTATCCTTATATAGTGTAGGGGTGCACTAAGAAAGGAATTTTGAAAAGTCGCACCCTAAAGGGTCTAAAATTAGGATCAATAATTTTAACCTAATAATGCGTATGCTGCTAGCAAAGCCAGATTGTACAGAAAGAAACAAGATACAAGGAGAAACTATTTAAGCTATTGAGTACGATGGGCGGCCTTATCGCTAATTCCTACAATCCCGTAGCAGTCGTTAAGCCACGACGGAGGCCTTAAGGCGGCCTAAAAACTCCGCCACCAGAGAGTTGACCGCTCTCATACGAACCCAGTAGATAAGCGCATCAAAAATCGCAACAGGATGCTATCGCTCGTATTTGACGTGTCATGATTAGGGAACCTGGGAGCCACAGGCCGGAATACTGAAACGTCACTCAAATTTAAGCACCACTTAAAATTGCCTCTGTTTGACATTACTCATTTGTAAGAGATGGCAATAATTTAAGCGTGAACTTAATTTAGGTGGCGTTTGAGTATTCGGCCAACAGGAGGGTAAATTAATTTATAGAAATGGGTACCTAGTAGCTATATAGGTACCAAAATATACAGTCACATAGGTACAATGCCCTGAGTTATGTTACTCTAGTTAGATTGCGTAGAGATGCGAGGCCTCGAAGCTCTGAAAGTAGTAGGTGCTCTGATTTGGATGCGTTATTTTAACCGACTTCAAAAAAGAAGTTTCTAAATTCGAGTGTTTTTATGTTTGTTACCTCAGAACTCCGTCATTTATGAACCGATTTGTTAAAAAAAAGAAAAAGTTTTATCTGAAAGAGTATCATGATCATTTGATAATGCAGCCGGAAGTTAAATAATAGTCAAATTTTTGTTTTGTTTTCAAATTAGTTTCATAAAATTCATTACACTCTTTTGTCTTATCAGACATTTATACAGATTATTGCTATCTCATGTAGACGGTAAACATATTAATGCACAATAAACGATCTACTACATAACATACCTACTAGCCAATCTGAGCAATTAAGGTCGTATGAGTTAGTGGCCAACTCTGGTGACGGAGTTTTTAGGCCGCCTTAAGGCCTCCGTCGTGGCTTAACGACTGCTAGAGCCGGTACCGACAGTTTAACGTGCCCTCCGAAGCACGGAAACGCTCAGACGCAAATGCCACTAACGGTCACGCATCCAACTAGTGACCGCGCAGAACGTCGCTTAATCGGTGAAGATTGTTGTTGTGTTAAATGTCCATGATTATTTATTTATTTATTGACTAAGCAAGCTACGCCAGCGAGCACGTTAGGCAATCTAAAAATACTCAACGAAATAGTACCATAGGTAGACACAAGTAAATTTAGCAAACGACAGTAAAAAAAAGATTCTCTTCATCATTCCTGGTCATCATCAGACCTTGGAGTATGAACTCCAGCTGGTCAAATACGAATTTTTGATGCCGGAAACCTCTTGAACGGAGGTTGAGATGATGAATACCTTCATAACTCGAAAACGGCTGCGTAAATTTTCATCAAACATAAGAAACCCAGATCAATCAGCTCTCAGGAAAACCACGCTTCAAACGGAGCACTACTTTCAGACCATGGTGGGTTACTCTCGGCCACAGTTGCAATCTGGATCCATAGATTTTGACAGAGGTCTTGTCATTTTTCAGTACGAAATCTGTCAAAACCCGGATCCAATTTGGAACGGCGGTGGTTAAGAGTAGCTTTCCTGTTCAGAGCTTCAAGGGCACAGAGAAAAACCCGTTTTTCTGGTCGGAGTTCTACAAAAATGCGCATCTATTGACTTCTCTCTCTCCCTCCCTCCCTCTCTCTCTCTCTCTCTCTCTCTCTCTCTCTCTCTCTCTCTCTCTCTCTCTCTCTCTCGCTCTCTCTCTCTCTCTCTCTCTGAAGGTTCATGATGTTACATCTTAAAATAGATAGTTACATAAAATCGCTCGACACACATTTATATTGCTCATAAAGGCATTCATGACAATAGTAATTAAACTTCGTGATACTAATATTGTGACAAGACTTAAGGATATTACGTTTCGTGTCTTCTTGTAGGTATTGAACTAAATCCAAACTGAATTTAACAATTCCGATTTTTACAGGCATCTGGTTAGAGAGGGTACCAACGTAGATTAAAAACTGGATAAGCTGCAAGTTCTTTAGTGGAACTAGGTGAAGGTGCGCAACTACTATATAACATAACACCTCATCATCATCTCCTTGCCCTTTTCCCACTTTATGTGGGGTCGGCACAACGTGCTTTTCTTCCATGCTCTTCTATCAGCCGTCATCTCAGTTGTCACTCCTTTCTTACCCATATCATTCTTCACATAACACCTACCATCATAAAAAATGTAAATTCGTTTGATGCATTCAAATTAAAACTACAATAATGTTTTGAAAAACTACTTTTAGTAATTTGCGGAACGTATGCATTAGTCGAGTAGGTACCTACCTACTTGTATCATAACATCTACCCGACTACCGTCACCTACTTATAGAATTAATTTGTACCTACCTATTCACAAATCCACTTTAGAAGAACGATCTACTAATCTACCTACTGTTACGTTATTTTCTGTAAGTGACACCCTGTCTTTATGAGAATAAAATCCTATAAATCGAAACCGAACTGTTTGCTTCTCTGGGGTAAAATACACGCCATTACACGCAGTAATTCTTCCAGCACTAGGCCCCATCCTACCCCAGCTGAATGTCTTCGGCCGGCAGCTGGGCGTGTCTCCAGCAGCGATGGGCTTTGTCACAGCTGTGCTTCCAATCCTCTGGGCACTGGCTAAGCCTCTGTTCGGGTACGTGGTCGATTTTTGGCCGGTAAGTATCATTCAATTTAATACTCTCCCATACTACAGCACTGCACTGCATGTCCTAGAAGCCCTCGTGGAGTAGCTTGCTTAGTCAATCTTCATCGAGTATCTAAGTTATTAGTCACTATTTGAGTGACCGTTAACCGTTAGTGGTAACATCTGAGCGCTTCCGTGCGTCGGAAGGCACGTCAAACTGTCCCGGCTTTAGCAGTCGCTAAGCCATGACGAAGGCCTTAAGGCGGCCTAAAAACTACATCACCAGAGTCTAACGTACGTACGTCCTGCTTGTTCTAGTAGATCTCTCTATTTTTTCTTTTCAGAGCCGCAGAAAACTGATATTCATGCTACTCATAGCAATAATGTCAGGGTCTTACTGTTGCCTATGGTTTTTACCCATGCCTGACCCATCAAGCATCATACAATACGTGTACCACATGAACGATACCATATATCTAAGGAGTGTCAACAATGAAACCTCCTTGGAAAGGTACAACTGCCATTGGAACTGTTCCGTAGACTCTTTCGACGTTTATCTGCCAAACAATTCTTACGTCAACACGGTGTTTGTAGATGGTGATGTCAGGAATACGTCGTGCTCGCTTTTATCTATGGAGTTGGATGAAGTTAGAGAAGGAGAAGTGATATGCTTGCCGAAAAGTAGTTGTAACCTGCTGTGTTACGAAGAAGAATTACTCAATAGGAGTAGAAGAGATATAGATAGTGCTGTGAATGAAAATAGTTTAGATTCTGGACAGAGCAGAGTGGAGTTTGCTAAAGTGGAGGGGGAAGATAACTTCTACATGACAGTGACGTTTTGGGCATTCGTTATTCTGATGTGTCTCGGGACGGTCGCGTTCAATGTCGCCAACTGTATTGGCGACGCGGTGTGCTTTGATGTTTTAGGTAATTATATTTTATAGACCTAGTTTAAAAGAATTCAGGGAATGTCAAGCATAATAATAGACATAGACAGGCATTTATTTGCTTTAAAACTAATAGTGAAGAATTTAGGTATGCTTTGATTTTCAATTTTCAATTTCAATTTATTCATAAATAAAATAACATAACAGAACCTTTTCTATGGCGTTATTCTTCTTAATATTAACTTAATACTAAAAACACGGTATTCAAACTTCTAATAATACTATACAGACTAATAATACTAATATACAATATACAGTTCTAATAATACTAATATATTTCTAAATACAGATGTTACCAAACTAAATATTGTTTCTTACAGTTCTAAATGTTACCAAAATCTTTCCAGGGCCAGATCGGGGGTCCAAATACGGGTCGCAACGAGCATGGGGTACCGTGGGGTACGGTCTAACAGCGTTAGTCGGGGGCTGGCTTGTGGACCTCGTCTCTCATACGTACAAGGACTTCACACCGGCATTCGTTATAGCGCTGATTGCTACTGTTATAGATCTGTATAGCTGTCGAAAACTTACGGTAAGTTTTTTCTAGGCATTTCAGGTTCCAAGTTGCATAGCTACATTTAATATCGTGATTGATAATTTTTGTTAATTACTTATTTCTTTGGTTTTATCAAAATCTATTTAAACGCTAAATAAAATGATTATTTTGACGTAAACACATGTAAATACGGTAATTACTTTGGTAAAGCGATTTTTATACGTAAAATGTGTAATAAGTAATTCCCGCTGCTTTTTATTGAAGTTTAAGTCCCTTTATCATATATCTTTTCTAAATTAGTCCGTGCTAAAGAGAGTCTAAATTAAAGTAATTAAGTTTTAGGAAATAATAGGACCAGTTAACTTGTCGACGTTTCAGATGCCCTCGTTATCCAGCCCTGAGGACTCTGGCAAGGCTCTCCGCGAGGTCCTGAAGATGCCACGCGTGGTCGTGTTCATCGCCTTCGCGGTTGTGGCCGGTACATTTGACAGCTTCATCATATACTACATGTTTTGGTAAGTTAGCAGTTAGAGACTCTTGTGAAAGAACTCGTCCGGGGATTTTCATGCCAAATGTGAAGTTAGACCTCGGTGAAGGTGCTAAACTTGAATTGATTTTTGATGTTTTTCTTTTCATTTTTTTTAAAGGCTGTTTAATTAACAAAGAAAATTACAGTATTTAAAAACTAATACAGTTCACAATATTCATATTTACAAAATACACATGAAACAGTGGAGCTATCTACAAACCGTTGCAAACGATTTATAGATAGCTCAACTGGTCGAAATCAGTAGCAGTCGGAAGCGTACCCATTTTAATTCGTGTGAATCCACTTGTATTTTTTTTTTCTTCTTAATTAGTTAAGAGATATATAGTTTTAGTCTAGTTGTTGCAAAATGTTTATTACAGTGCATGCTGTGGTTGCCTGTAATTGAAAGAACACTAGATATAAGCACTATGTACGATAAAACTTTTGTTATTTTGTGTATCTTTTGTTGGCAATCCTCAATAAATAAATAAATAAACATGTTACGTAATATGAAGAAACCTAGTTAAGTCCAAAACACGAGTTAGAGACAGGATTTTTCGATAAATCCAAGATAAATCTGATAACATGATGAGACCGTTGATGTTGAAAACAGGTTCCTGGAAGAGATAGCGGAGCAAACCGGTCACACGGCTAAAATCAAGCTCATAGAGGGCGTTATAGTCGCAGCTCAGAGTTTCCTAGGAGAACTGGTGTTTTTCTTCTACTCAGGTATTTATATCATCAATATATATAAAAAAAATGAAAATGAAATGAAATACATTTATTCAACCCATTTGGGTACAAACACAGATAAAACAGAGAGAAAAAAGTAAGCAAGACAGGTAGGAGGAAAACAGAGTAAGTGGTAAGAAAGAAGGTACAAACAAATTCAAACAAAAACAAATAAAAAATAGTGCTAGTTAGTCCTGTCCTGCTCTGTAGGTACCCTAGTGTGGTATATAAAACTCTTTTGAAGCTGACTTAAAATCCACGCAGAATCAGCCTAAACTATAAGTCCTAGAGGTATGACATTTGGAGGGTAGTATCCTTATATAGTGTAGGGGTGCACTAAGAAAGGAATTTTGAAAAGTCACACTCTAACGCGAGCAACGCCGCGGGAGACTGCTAGTACATTATACATGTATATTTATTTGTAAACCCCCGAGTGAAGAGAAGGTATGTTAATAAATAATAATAATAGTAATAATATTATAAGTATGTAGGTATTTACAAAAACAAATGTATATAAGACATATTATAATACATATTTTAAAACATATTATTAACAGATTTATGTATTTTTATGTGCGCCCCGTTCTAACCTAATCGAAATGATTCTGGCCATCCAAAGGTTGCCTGGAAGTCAACCTTCGGATGCTTATAGCGGTAAGACCGCTCATTGTACATCATTCTTGATACTTATTTCACTTCTATTGTGTTTCTTCTTTTCTTGGTGTGCATTAAAAATATCTATCTATCTAACTATTATATCAGCAATCTAGTTTCTATAGTACAAGCTCTGCTTAGTTTGACACTAGAGGGCGTTGTGTGAAATGTCGAAGAATATTTATTTTACTTATTATCCAAACATCTAAATTTGTATAATATTAGTGGGATTGTTATTTCAGGTAGAATAATAAAAAGATTCGGCTACGGAACCACATTGACGATATCTCTGCTATGCTACGGGATCAGAATGGCACTAATATCTATAATACAGAATCCCTGGCATTTATTATACATAGAGGTAAGGTTTACATCTAGTACTCTACATACGAACTACTCAAAACTAACAACCAATAGATGGCACTGTACGCGTCACAGCTCAGTCGGTAATAGCTGCCTTCGTTGTAGGTCGTAGGTTCGGTCCCCACTGAGAACAAACATTTGTGTGGCAAACATAGATGTTTGTTCTATGTTGTTGGTGTTACTATGTATTTACAAAAAAAAGTATATATAATAAGTATTATATTATTAGGAATCTAGTTCCTATAGTACAAGTTGGCAAATTTCATGGGCCTCCCTTTATTTAAGATGCTGTTATGTGGAAAAAATAATCCTTACAATTGAGCCTTTCGATCGGTATCATAAAATAACGTTTGTTAGTTTTCCATTTTGGTGGGTTCGATTCCCGGTTCAGACAGGCGATTATTCAAAATTCTTTGAATGCAGTTTAAATTGTTTTGAAAATCAAAATAAAGTCTCCCTTCAGTAAAATGTTCTATCTACATTATTTAAGATACTTTCCCTCCATGTGGCATGGCGCGGGTAGGCCTGTATAGTGTAGGGGTGCACTAAGAAAGGAATTTTGAAAAGTTGCACTCTAAAGGGACTCGAACGCGAGCAACGCCGCGGGCGACGGCTAGTTTGTAATAAAAACATTATTACCATACATCGCAGAAAAATCCATGTAATTTATGTATGTTGTAGGCAATAATGCAAGGTCCGACATACGCGCTGTGTTACTCCACTATAGTGGGATACGCGGCGCATGTCGCCCCTGACGGCTACTCCGCCACCGTGCAGGGCATCGTCGCGGGCATGGACGATGGACTAGGTAACTAAACATAAAAATGACCTTTGACCTTAAGCTTGACCTTTGACCTTAAGTTTGACCTTTGACCTTAACTTTGATTCTGACTTTGATCCTTGACCCAGACCTCAAGATTTTTGTGACATTTGACCATATGTTTGACCTTGAACATTAAGCTTGACCTTTGGCCTCAAGTTTGACCTTTGTTCTCTATGAGTATGACTTGACCTCTCCGGTGATTATGATATGGGATCTAAACATTTAATTCTGGCGTTGACCCTTGACCCCGACTCCAACGTTTTTGTGCCCTTTGACCGTAAGTTTAACCTGATTTGTGATATCATTGACATAAGGTTTCTTTGACCTCACTACCCTTTGATACCATTGACCTTTGACCTTTGACCTCACCAATCTCACTGACTTTTAATACTATTGACCTTTAACCTCACTGATCTTTGATACTTGATATTGGCTTGACTTGATTTTAACCTTTGACCTCTATTCCAGGTTTCGCGATAGGATCCTTAGCGGGTGGTGCGTTATATTCATATCTCGGCGGTCGAAGCGCCTTCCAGTTATTTGCAGGCGTCGCCGTCGCAGCATCAGTACTGCACGCGGCTTTGTTCGCGCTCACTACTAGGAATGACGGTTAGTTATAAGCTAACTAGAGTAAAATCTCTTATTGGGCCCAAGTAGCTTAACCAGCTGTATAGCAAATTCATGAAGGACTAGGTGCGCCCGCGACTTCGTTCGCGTCCCGTTGAATCCCGTTTATTTTTGGGATAAAAAGTAGCATAGGTTAATCCAGGTCACGGACAATATATATTCCAAGTTTCATCGAAATCGGATCAGTAGTTTTTACGTGAAAGAGTAACAAACATCCATCCATCCATAATATTTAAGCTAATAATGTTTAGTTTAGTAAATATTTAGGTTATTTAGAATTGTCGTGATTTTCATTGACAGGTATCACATCTCGGTTGGTAGCTCTGCCTGTTGTGCTGTGTGTCGTGGGTTCGATACCCACTGAGGACAAACATTTGTGTATGGCAAACATAGATGTTTGTTCTATGTATGGATGTTACTATGTATTATAAGTACATAATGTATTTTTCGTACCACTTGCTCAAAAAAGTGACATTCTATGCCACAAAAAGCGAACATAACAATAGTCATTTTTAATCTGTTAAAAACAGGGAGAGAAAATTGTACTGGATTTCTTTCATCCTCTAGGGGGAGAAAGTGATTTAAATTTGGAATACAATTTATACTGAACTACATCTGTGTTTACACCATTGAGTTTGTATACAAAGCATTATACATCTTTTTGAAAAAGGAATACGCATTTATTATGCAGGCCGTATGAGCTTGATGCCTTTGCTTTTCCGACAAAAAAATATTAGTCTAGGAAAATGCCGCGTTTTTGTTTTCTTCAAATACATAAACGTTAAGTTTATTTTAATTTATTTTTATAAATAAGTTAATGTTCTAAAATGCTATCTCATATTATTATTGTGTTAATTTTTTCGCAAATGGTACGAAAAGTAGAGTATTTTCCTCGGTGATAAAGCTGTCTTAGTCTTGGGTGAACTAAAATCCCTCGCTACTCTCAGGACTCGTCTTAAATCCCTCGCTTCGCTCGTGATTTAAGTTTTTAACACCCTCGCTACGCTCGGGAGTAAACTTCGAGTCCTTCGTTACGCTCGCGATTTAAATCGTCACCCGCGACAGAAGACACTGCTTTATCCCCTTGTATAATAATCTACTATACAATAAAAAATGTATTTATGTATTCTATCAGCAATCTAGTTTCCATAGTACAAGCTTCGCTTAGTTTGGGACTAGAGGGCGTTGTGTGTAATGTCATATTTATTAAGATGTAAACTGACTTGACTTAGTTCCTTTTAGTACCACGATCATCAATAAAGCGCCACAGGCGTTATCGAGTTTTACAAAATACTAAATAATCCTACTAATATTATAAACGCGAAAGTTTGTAAATACCTATGGATGGATGGATGTTTGATACTCTTTCACGTAAAAACTACTGATCCGATTTGGATGAAACTTGGAATATATATTGTCCGTGACCTGGATTAACACATAGGCTACTTTTTATTCCGAAAAATAAACGGGATCCAACGGTACGCGAACTAAGTCGCGGGCGGCACCTAGTAAGATAATATTTTCGAGTGAGTCTTTGCGTATAGTTTGAGGGAAATGGTAATTTTTTTGTCGTTTCAGAGAAAAAGCCAGAAGAATCAACTCCCGAGGGAGAGAAAATGATCTCGGACCACAGCCAAGTTATCTATCGAGACACAGTTGAACCCCTTAAAGAAACTACCAGCTAACGGACAAAAAGGAATAAAATTTCATAAAGTGCTATACATTGCTGCTTACGAACTGCAAATGCCTACAATAAGACGAACAAATGGCGCAATGGATATAATGTAGCGTGAGTTCTCTCGAACTGGACTTTTACATGCTCATAATGATGATGGCGAATGTAATATTATATTTATAACCAGTAAGTATCCAAGATAATACTTTCAGTTTATTTACCAAAAAATGTGCCATTGAATTATAATTGTGTAACAAGACCGCTCGGTGTTACTATGTATCATAAGTACTATATATTTATTAAAAAAATGTATATAAGTATTCTATCAGCAATCTAGTTCCCATAGTACAAGCTTTGCTTAGTTTGGGACTAGAGGGCGCTGTGTGAAATGTCCATGAATATTTTATATATTTGTTTTATTGGTCTATTGGGCGAATACTCAAACGCAACTCAAACGCCACTCAATTTAAGTCACGCTTAAATTATTGCCATCTCTTACAAATGAGTAATGTCAAGAGGCAGAGCAATGTTAAGTTGCGCTCAAATTTGAATGAACATAACGTAAGACTAGGCGGTATGGTTCTAAACTATAGCCTGCTCCGAGGAGCGAAAAAAAAAAAAAACAAATTTGAATGAGTTTTGAGTATTTCAGCCTATGCCAGATAAATTACTAGTTTCTATTGTGTTCTGAGGTTTTTCTAACAAATGACTGATGTTGTTACCAATTTTAAATTATTTTTATGATGTTATAATGGCTAGTTAACACTGAGTTAGTTATCAGACGTTTACGATGTAGTAGAGTGTAACCTCGCTATGTTTGCAAAGGAATTAATGGCCAACTAGAAAAACATATACCACTTATTGTCGTGTTGTCAATAGTTTCCGAAATACAGACGATGCTTCCAACTATTAGGTTATCAACTTCTCCCATGTAAAGCTTTGGTCTCGCGGTCGTAACGCACAACGCAGAGGTATGCGACATGCAGCGCCGGACACAATATAATCGTATGGAAAACGTCTATAGTAGGTGCCAAATAACACGGCAATACAGGTCATTCGCCCACCTTCACCACGATGTCGCAAAATTCAATTTATGTATGGTAAACAAACAGTACTAACGAGATTCGAGCGACACTGTCTTAGCGACAGGTTTGTGTGGAAAGCGACAGAATTAGCCATACATAAATTGAATTTTGCAACATTGTGGTGAAGGTGGGTGAATGACCTGTATTGCCGTGTTATTTGGCACCTACTATAGTATGGCCTCTTGTTCCATCGCAGTCTGCGTCAGCGGCGAAGAGCAAACGCGGTACTCTGCGTTGAGCCGCATACCGCAGCGTTGTGCGTTACGATTGCGGGAACGCTGCTGCTTTAGTCTTGCAGACTTAGCGTGGTCGGACTCAAACCAGACTGTGTTTGACGCGAAGCGGTTATGTTGGAGTACCTATTGATTTTATTTTACAAAGTTTATCAAATTAAAGTACTAATAATAATAAGGTCTTCTAATAAAGTTTTGTACAAAGATTTACCTATATTATGTACAATTGTACATACAATGTTTAATACTTAAATAAACACTCTTCACGCAAATAAATCATTCATTCATTCATTCAAAATATTTAAGTACATAATTACATACCTATAACTGACGTTTTATTTTCGTGAATTAGTACAAAAGGAGTCTAATTAATCAGTTAATTATCTAAAAACTCTTAAAAATGCAGATATTTGATCCAAGTTTCCTGTTAATGTGGCCAAAGTTATTTTATGCCTGCAGCCCTAGTTTAGTTGTTTAAAACAAACAAAGAATCAATAAATCTTTCCTCATTATAATATAAGTATAGAAATTTACTTTTTGTTCGGTAGCTATATGAATGTAGCTTAAGATATGTACCTTGAATTTGTGCCTACTAGGGTTGTAGAGTCCTTTCCATGAAAGAAGTCCCGCAGACGCGGCGCTGTAGTCGACCTTAAGTATTATTTCTCGGGCAGCACTTTTAACAACTTTAGGCATTGAAAACAAGACTTTGATCACAGAAACCAAATAAAAACGCACTAGCATCCGAACACATGAACAGCACCTGACAACTAATTTAAAATTGAGTTTTAAAGTTTAGTTCCGGAAATTTCCGCGGGACTTCTGTCATGAAAAGGACTCTATCTAGGGCTGTCAAAAAAAAATAAAAATGGATGACACTGGCACGGGATCGTAAGGAGTGGTACATCAAAAAAGAGGCCTATATCCAGCAGTGGGTGAAGTCAGGCTGTGGATGATGATGATGAGGGTTGTATGTACCGCTGCTTCGGCGCCGAGATCTCATTACCGGTGCCGGCATTGGTGGATAAACGGCGTAAGATTATCAAATAAAGGAACCCGAGATAGATTTAATTAGGTATATACTTTATTGTCGTCGTAAGTTGACGTACGCCGAAGCGCGTTGTATGGCAGTGGGGCTGGTATATGTGCTCCTTCTGCGTGGAACCCGTTCTCATCTGCTCTGTATACTACGTTGATCACCTGTTAAACAGAGAAGTAAGGTCACATAATGCGTACGCTTGGCGTCACAGCTCAGTCGGTAATATACAGGGTGAATTTTTGTGACGGGACAGTAAGGGCAGGTACCTTATTCGTTATAGTTACAGGAAAACGCTTTTAGGAGACTATCCATAAATTTTTAAGATGTTCTGAACTGCATTTACAGATTTTGGAAAAAATGTACAGTCAGCAAGAAAATGGTCATTTTACACAAAAACTTTTTTTGATGCCAATCGATCTTGTTTCTTATAAGGATCAAAAGCCTCTACCGGATCGACTGAGGTTTGAGTACTAGAAATGTCAGAAATCAGTCAGAAAAATTCACCCTGTATAGCTCTGCCTTCCGTGCTATGGATCCTGGATTTGTCAATAGGCCGCTGCAGAGGACGCTTACTCACTTTCAGAGGATAAAATTCAAACAAGTTCACTGATTTTACTCACTCCTCAGCATCCACAACACCATCGGGAATGCTGGAACATTGCTGTCATCAACCCAAAGTCCTTCTCCGTTACTTTAAGGAGTTGGGCTGGCTGGGTCGAGGTCAGTAGGAGACAATGCACAATACACCCCAACGCGGGACGTCAGTGCAGATCTCATTCCCCCACAACGAATTAGAATTAGATAGGTACTATACGTTAAATCCCTAGTAACTCATTCCTATCGAAAATTAGGTGTATCAATCATATGTATATATGTATAAGACACATGGGGCGGCGGAAATAAAGTGGCCTACATTAAAAAAAAATATACCTAAATCCAGCACTGATGAGTCGTGAGTTTGATCCCCTGATTTTACCCGTGCCCCTATGTACGGGACCCTGCAGCGCCTGGCACATGTTTAGATGGCTTATTCCACTAATTCCCCTTGACAATCCCCGTCAATGGGGATTAGTGAACTTTTGGCCACAAATCCCCGTTACGAGTACGCATCGGCGTCAACGGGGAATATGCTTGTAAAACACACCATCCTCTCTAGACTAGTCGGGCTATGGTAATCTGCTTGTCAACCCAGCGGGGCTAGTCTAGCCGTTCTAGAACAAACTCGCGTGCGCATTCTAGCCCGGTTACGCACGTGAGATATTTGTCTACTCGTTATTTTTTTTGTATCTTTATTTATTACATGGGGTTTTGTCACACAGTGACCATGCCACCCCCGTATCTACTCGTTACGTCAATGTGAAAGCATTTGGTTGAACTAGTTATTGCATTATTTCTGGTAATTATATCGACAAGGACGGTGTAAACTAAATATTTCCCAAGGATCACCCAGCTGAAGAAAGGTGAGCCGTTGTTAAAAAAAAATTTCAACGGTTCACCCGCAGGTGGTCTCATGAGGTGGACGGTGGGTAAGAACTCTACAAAACGCGCCTTACTTCACTTTGAAGTCACGACCCACAGCACGGAAGGCAGAGCTACTACCGACTGCACACACAATCTAAAGAAAATAATTATAACACCTTTCCATCGGGAGCCGTGTATTGGTACTGTCCTTCCACCACCAAGCCATGTTCTCCGGGAGACCCTCGCTGCTCGTGGAAGATGCCTTCATCTTTGAAAAGAAATAAAGTTGATTTTTGACTGGCTCATCGAATAGGTAACCTAACAATAGTTAGGTACTTAGATAAGTACCTACTTACTTGTTTACTTGCAACTAGTTACAGATCGCGCGGCGAGAGTTTGGCTTTGACCTTCGGGTGGAGGGGATTACTGCGCATGGTTGAACGATTGCAGCGCCAATCAGAGCACCGCATTGCCCGTTGATACCCAATTTCTGATTTCTGCGCAATAACGGTCAAAGCCAAACTCTCGCCGCGCGATCTGTACCTAGTGAGTTATAATTTTTATTTTGTACCTAGGTAAGTACTTACATGTACATAAAAGATAAATAAATATGTTTTTTTTTCACATTTATTATAAAGGGAGGGTTTTAGTTCATACCTACCAGTTTGTATGGCCCATTTGTAGGTGCCGTCCGCTGTGGGCGTCTCGAAGTCATTCCTTACAATGCCGTTTAAACCGTGGCAGGAGCTGAGGGTCACGACGACGAGGGTCTGTAAATTAGTCGAAGTCAAAAGAACAATAAACAAAAGATACTAGATGTTTATGCAAATAAACATCTTTTTTTTTATCTTATGTTTTGGAAGGACTTTGAGTCGCTTAGCGACTATGTCAGCCCTGTTATAGCTTACAATAGAATTACTATCTACTACAAATAAACATCTTGTATCTTGTAACACCTAGGCTCATGTCATCCGTTTCATTTTCTGAGGATACCCATTACGCTACGCGTCCACTGCATTGGAATCGTACCTACGTAGCAAAAGGTTTATTGATACTTTTTTTTTTATTGTACACAAGGTCACAGATTATATAATACTATACTAGACAAGGTATAGGTACGTACAAATCGTACGCTGCGGTAGGTACGCAAAGAATATTATGTAATACGTAGTTCCTACGTAAGAAGAAGCGGCACTTCCATTCTACGAAATTTACATAGATACCTAGGTACCTACTGAAAATCTCGTTTTGTATGAAACGTGATTTAAGTTTTGACCCCCGTTTCATACATTATTCGTTTTTCGAAAACACGAGTCTAGTTCGAGAGTTTCGCCAGTCTGACGGTACTTATCATGGATGATACTTTATAAGTTTAAAAAACTGGAAAAACCGACTTCAATTTGATACGCCTTCATCATCAAATGATGATGATGATGGCAGTTCATTGAGACTGATCGTAAACACCACAGAAAAGCAAAACACGCAATGTCGTGTACGTGGATGACGTGTTTTTCCAGTTAGGTACTCTTATTTATCTGCCAAATCACTGAAAAGAAATATATAACCAAATTGAGAACCTCCTCCTTTTTGGAAGTCTGTTAACTTATAACAAGAATCCATCTCATGATCATTTCACTAAACCCAAACCCGGCTAGATTAATGCCGGTTGGTGAACTACGGACTGCCGGTGCCTACCTTCCGGTTTTACCATCAGATGATGATGATGCATTAGGAATTGTCGCTTTGCGAATGCTTTTGCATATGCTATAAGTCAAAACAAATGCACAGACTCGGGGCTCTGTGCCTTGATCACGAATAAATGTGACAATCGCCAACCGTGCGCCAACCTATCGTAACATTCGTAACGCTCCGATTTCGGCCGAGTGGGTGAACGCGTAGCTTTATTAGGTACGTACTATCTACACAAGCATAAACTCTCAGTTCAAATCAAATGTCAATCTATTCGTACATCTTACTTATTCATAAATTCAAATTATTTAGGCCTTTGTACAATCTGTCAGTAATTAATCAGACTTAACATTTAGGAAGTAGGTAGGTACCTACCTACTTAACTAGGTCTTACATAATTAGTTACCAAAACTCTTGTCAAGCTTTACTTGAACTAGGCACGTAGAGTCCTTTCCATGAAAGAAGTCCCGCAGACGCGTCGCTGTAGTCGACCTTAAGTATTATTTCTCGGGCAGCACTTTTAACAACTTTAGGCATTGAAGACAAGACTTTGATCACAGAAACCAAATAAAAACGCACTAGCATCCGAACACATTAACAGCACCTGACAACTAATTTAAAAAGTTTTAAAGTTTAGTTCCGGAAATTTCCGCGGGACTTCTTTCATGAAAAGGACTCTATGTAGGTACCTGGATAGGTAGGTACTGTACCCTTCAATTCACAAAACGCAAACCCTTGTGATTAGCAGTTTTTTCCTTAAACTCAATGAAAATCGGTCAATATCATATGCGTGAGTCAGGGTTGACCACGGTTTCAGTATACCTACCGACAACATGACCATTGAGGTTAGACCGCACTGCAGCGGCGCGACGCGACAGTTAGCTTCAATATTCTTTCCAAGTAAATGTACTAGCCATACCGCACTACGCGGCAACGGAACTGCACTGCAGCGGAGCGTCGCGACAGAGTTGGGCAACTAGGCAAAGTTGACGCGCTCGCGTCGCGCAGTTCCGCTGCCGCTTAGTGCGTTATAGTAAGCGGCGCGTCCGCGACACTTGCGAGGCATCCATCTATATTACACTAGCTGTAGCGCCCGCGGCTTTGCCCGCGTGGTAGGTACTCAGTAATAAAGCAACACATAAACTATGCTTCCCGTTGACTTTATAGCGAGATCTTAAGTAGGTACCTACTACCTACTTACCTACCTACCCACTTAGCTACTTCTTTAATTGTGCTTCAGAGGCTGGTATTTTTTACCTAGGTACGCTATCTCCCTTCCTACCTACACCTTTCGTAGGTATTTTATTTTTTTGTAAGGACATGCTAAGCTTGAAACAAACCAATTTTTCCATACAAACTTTAACAACTAATAGCACAGCGAATTAGTGTTGAGCTAGTTTTTTTTAATACAGTTCTTATTTATTTAGTTTGATGAATATAGGTAAATGCCAATTTTGGTATTTATAATTAAGTTTGACCCAGTCAGGGGTTAAATTTGTTAAAATCCCGTCTTAGCGGGTGCCTATGCCATGTAAAGAAAGTACATTCCAAATTTTAGCCCTAGCTTTAGCGGTGGCCTGGAATGTGATAAGTATCTCAGGTCACTCTTCTTTTATATATATATACCGTTCACACCAATTTAATCCATCGCGTTCAGTGGTTGTCAACCGACTGAGAGATAAAATGCCACGCTGCTGCAGTTCTAGTGCGTTATACCGAACTACATTGAAAACGTCGCGCCGCTCCGCTGCAGTGCAGTTCCGCCCTAGTGCGGTCTAACCTTTAGGTTTACCAATCAATCAAACCCATTCTAGTTGCTAGCCGAAATCAGTGTCACCAACTACCTACCTACGTCTCTGAGTGCGACTACTTATTATAGGTATTTGGATACGAGTAGCCTTCTGCACTGAATTGAAGATTATTATATCAGGCAGTTACATTCTACCTATTCAACTTGACTCATCTTCAGTAGAATAAACATTACTTCAAGTAGGTACCACTTGAGTTACTTTTTTGAGGCCTGTGAGTGATTCTTAGAAAGTTAGTTTACGTAACTCTACAAATGGCGTAACTACATTCATCACACGCCAACACGCAAATAGGTAAGGTGCATTGGGGTAATTGCGAAAACGGGTATATTCCGAAAATCCATAAAATCAAGCAACATAATGCGATATTTTCCTGTTGGCACGAGGATGTTGACTGTCACGGCGATGCCAATCAAGATGGCGTCTAGACCAATGTTGCCAACAGGAAAATATCGCATTATGTACCAGATTTTATGGATTTTCGGAATATACCCACCTTCGCAATTACCCCAATGCACCTTAAATACCTACCTACATAAATTATGTGGTTATCTAGGTAGGTAACTAATTATTTAAAAAATCAAGAAATATCAGTTTTACACAGCACGTGCCCTGTAACTGTCCATCATCCATCACTGTTATTGTACGTTAGCGATAGTTACACGTCTTCAGTGGCCGTGCTCGGTGTGGAAATGCATTGTTATAGGCAGAGATTATCGGTCATCATCTCACCAAACTGCATCTCTTCGGCAAACTTTGCTGAAAGTAGGTAGGTTAGGTAACTGCCCCCATATCGCAAGCTCTGAACTGCTTTCGCTGCCTAGCATAATGTCAAGCGACGTAGCTCCAGATATACTACCGCGTGCACACTATGCCCATGCCGCTTAGTGAGAATAAAGGCGATGTTGCTGTGGCATTAATTCAAATTCAAATCATTTATTGCACTTATAAATAAATAAATATTCACGGACACTTAACACAACGCCTTCTAGTCCCAAACTAAGCAAAGCTTGTACGATGGAAACTAGATGGCTGATAGAATACATACAAACATTTTTTTTTGTAAATACATACTTATAATACATAGAATCACCCAGACACAAAACAAACATCTATGTTTACAACACACAAATGTTTGTTCTTCGGGGAATCGAACCCACGACCCACAGCACAGAAGGCAGAGCTACTACCGACTGAGCCATGACGCCAGTATAGATGTTGAACAAAAGGTAGTGTAGCAAACATAAACCCTGTTAGGGCACAGCAATTTGTTGAGGTGTACATAGGCACTTAATTAATGCCGCGGATTTATTGCCACAGCAACATCGCCTTTATTTTCACTAAGCGGCATATATGCCGGCAGCGGCATGGGCAGTGTGTTCGCGGTATGCGATAACAAGAAGCATAGTGTGATCCATTGGAATAAATGTGTGTAAAGTGGTTTCTCTGAATGTGAAAATTCGTTTAAGAATAAGAATAAGAATAAGAATAATTTTATTTACGACACGACATACCAGAACAGATACAAATACAGACTAATTAAATACTAACTATACTAGAAACTATGTACTACATAATAGGTAAACTAAGTATAAAGGTAGATTAGTGTGTCGTAAAAACGTACCCTGGCTCAGCATATGTTGGATGACTGACAACCAACGCTGGTCTTCCGCCAGGGCCGTACCTTTTCCGTACCATTTTCTCTTCAAAACCGACGTTTCAGGTTTTGAAGAGAAAATGGTGGAAAACAAACGACAGCCGACTCGACGAATGACTTGTCATACAAATTCATCACTTGACACTGGCAAAATTGTCTGTCGAAATGACGGATTCAGGCCATTACAGGGTAAAGAAGAAGAAGAAGCTTTTGACCGCAAAAAACGCGCTGAAACGCGCTAATGTCACTATTCAGTCACAGAATGCCTATTATTTAGTATATGAAATCAGTGAATGAAGTATGAAATCAACATGGTAGGTTTTTATGAGACAACGATTGCCCCCCTGGAACTACCTACCTAACAATGAGACTAGCTCTAGGAGGTCGCCGATTTTATAATCAGCCTTGAAATCGTAAGGTCAGCTGGGGTCATAAGGTCAAAAAATAAGTATATTTATCTCTATAAACGACAAAGTGTATTATTCAAGACTGAATTATTAGGTAGGTAGGTACGTGATTTGTTTTACAGTTAAAAAGACCACTGCGCATATTTAAGTAGAAGATACATACCTGAGGCGTGCATGAAATAACATTAGGTACACCTAGGCCCATTGTATGTTATAGACTTAAGTTGTTATGTTTCCTGTATGTTTAGTTTCTAGTTGTGGTGTGCAATCAAGTATTCTCTATCTTCTATCTATCTTCTGACAGGCGTCATGGCTCAGTCGGTAGTAGCTCTGCCTTCTGTGCTGTGGGTCGTGGGTTCGATCCCCACCGATAACAAACATTTGTGTGGCAAACAGAGATGTTTGTTCTGTGTCTGGATGTTTCTATGTATTATAAGTATGTATTTACAAAAAAAAAATGTATGTATGTATTCTATCAGCCATCTAGTTCCCATAGTACAAGCTTTGCTTAGTTTTAGTTTAGGCGTTGTGTTAAATGTGTTAAATGTCCGTGAATATTTATTTATTTATTATTATTTATTTATTCTACACCTACCAACTACAATATAAAAATAAGTCGGGTTTTCCTTCCTGACGCTATAACTCCAGAACGCAAGAACCTATTTCCACGGTTTTGCATTCGTTGGAAAGGTCTCGGGCTCCGTGAGGTTTATAGCAAAGAAAATTCAGGAAAAATTTCAACATAAAAGCGGGAAAATGGAATTTTGAAAAGTCACACCCTAACGCGAGCAACGCCGCGGGAGACGGCTAGTATACTATTATAAAACTGTAAAAAAGCCAAAAACTAAAACTAGTGATATGGATAATAAACTAAATAGGTACCTATGCAGATCTAGGTAGGTACTAAATAAACGATTCTGATTCCGAAAATAGAGTTTGTCTGTTTGTTTGTTCGCGGATCACGCCTTAACTACTGGACCAATTTTAACAAAACTTTTACCATTCGAAAGTCATTTTTCCGGATTGAAAAATAAGCCAAGTATATTTTCAGATCAATGACGTGGATTCTTAGATACAGCTTGAACTCTAAACCAAAAGCAGCCGTTTAATAAGAGCCAAAAAATCTCATAATCCCCTTGAAGGGGACGGCTCAAAGGGAATTATGAGATTAACTCCTTATACTGACTTATATAATTATACCACCGATCATATATATACTACTAGCCGTCGCCCGCGGCGTTGCTCGCGTTCTAGACCCTTTAGAGTGTGACTTTTCAAAATTTCTTTCTTAGTGCACCCCTAGACTATATAAGGATACTGCCCGGGTCTAAAATTAGGATAATGCGTTGCTACTACGCGAGCAAAGCCGCGGGCGACCGCTAGTTTTATAATAAGAAAACAATAAGTAAATTATTATTCATCTACCTACCTATATTTTTATTATATTAACAATAGTAAGTAACCTCGGAATATTTCGATTATGCTAATATTGTTTATTCGTTTTTATAGCTCTTTTATGGGTTTTGGCTGTTTAGAATCATTTCATTAGATATTAAAATACGACACGCCTTTTAATTGGTTGAAATATGGTTGACTTTAACGAGTTTGACGAAATAATAATTGGTAGGTAGAGGCCAATAAAAAAAACTTATAATTTTTATCAAATTCTTATATTTACCTAACGTAGGTCGTCGATAATATATGCTAAAAAAAAAACTAGTCTTTAGTAAGTACGTAAGTCTTGCTAAGTAGGTATTTCTTATTAATATACTGAACTAGCCGTCGCCCGTGGCTTTGCTCGCGTTCTAGACTCTTTAGAGTGTGACTTTTCAAAATTCCTTTCTTAGTGCATCCCTACACTATATGGATAGGTAGGTACTACCCTCCAAATGTCATACATCTAGGACTTATAGTTTAGGCTGTGCGTTGATTGTCAGTCAGCTTCAAAAGAGTTATATATATTTAGACGATTACAAGAACAGTGGAAGTAAATGTATAGAATAATGCATAGGAGAGGTGGGCCAAACGAATTTGGAAAATGAGTGTATTTTTAACCATTTGCAAAAAAGGAGGAGGTTCTCAATACGATTGCACCTACTTACCTTTTGTACTTGTACCTACTTACCTTTACTTCAGAACTTCGTCATTTATGAACCAAATTATAAACTCATTTTCATATGAAAAAGTCCCATATTTTTTTTATCAAAATCGATTTGAAGAATAAGTGAGAAAAAACCCTTTATTCACGACACTGCGTATTTTGCTTTCCTGTGACTTTTCTGTGGTGTTTACGATCAATAGAACAGCCCCCGTATCGTATCGTAAGTAACTGCTTTCGCTGCCCAGTATAATAACAAGTGACGTGGCTACAGTTATACGGAAACAAGAAGCTTTTGACCCAAAAAAACACGCTGAAACGCGCATATGTCACTATTTAGTCACAGAATACCTATGATTTAATATGAAAATAGTTTAACGATTGCCCTACAGTCCGAATGAACTGCCATCATCATCATCAGGCGTATAAATTGAAGTCGGTTTTTCCAGTTATATTTTGGTGGTTCATAATTTGTGCATTACTTTTCATTTTACATAACTTGTACGTCAATAATTAGGTACATGCAAAGCTTAGAATATTTTTTTTGCGTTGATTCAATGAGGCTCTTTAGATAAAAAAAAATCTTATATAATGTATGTACATACTACCGAAAACATACTACCGAGGCGAAACTCTCGAACTAGAGTCGTACTTTCGAAAAACGAGCAATGTATGAAACGGGGGTCAAAATTTGAATCACGTTTCATACAAAACGACTTCAAAACGAGATTTTCAACGAGTGTGTAATTTTGGTAGAATGGGAGTTCCGCTTCTTCTTTCGTAGGAACTACGTATTACAATATTCTTTGATACTACCTACTTAGAAAAAATACAAATAGGTACATACCTAATTAAGTAGGTACGTTCAAATTTAAATAAAAAAAAACTTGCCAGTAAAACTGCAACCAGTCCCATGCCTATTTGTTTAAAAAACACAATAAAAATAATTTTGAATGTAGATATTGAAATTATAAAAAAACAGTTTTTTTTTAATCTAAAAAGAATCGAAACGACTTTTTAAAACCGTAATTTTCCCGCCCAAAAGACAGACTCCGCGAGTTTTTTTTCTACCACGAGTGAGTTCACTTTATAATGTAAGAGGTTGAAACTAAAGAGCTTTTAATACGACTGCGAGCGAAGCAATGTGACTTTTGACCTAGAGTAGCAAGTGGTTACAACGTAGGTAACTCTAGGTAGTGTGACCATGGAATATTTTTACCAAAATTATTCACTTTCATAACCACTGTTACCTATACTAGTATAGTATTATATAATCTGTGCCTATACTAACGCGAGCGCAACATTTGTTGAGGCTCGAAACAAGTCCAGGGATTTGGGATATGCGATTTTTGTATGCTCGAGTTTTTTGTGTCATACAGTCTATCTACATTGATGGAGGGACATGCGTCCCAGCCATTCATAATAAAAATAGGCGTTCGTTTGGTTTATGGTTTAATTAAACATTTAAACGAATGACTTCCTATTCACTTCTGTTGATGGACATTTTGCAACCAAAATAGAAAGCCAGCAGAATTCAAAAGTGTGGTCACTCTAATAGTTAGGTACCTAAATTTCATTGTTTGTACCTAGGTAGAGTACGTACCTAGGTATATCGAATGGATTCCGGTTTGGTTCCGAAATACAGCTGATAGACATATTAAAAATGTAGATCACACCAAATGAAATATATATATATATATATATATATATATATATATAGTTATATATTAAATTATATAGTAGGTATAGCTCTTAGTTTGTAAGATAAATATTATTCAATGTAATGTCGCACGCCAACCTCCTCACTACACCACCACGTTTGGGTTGGCTGGCAGACAATGCTTTCAGCATTAAGTCCACCCTTTGTAACAAATTTGTAATTTTGTGCAATAAAGTATTAAATAAATAAATAAAAATAAATAAATGAAAGGTGTGATCAAGATCTACATTTTTGATGACAGCTGTCAAACTTCAAACGGCTATATCTTGGAAACTACTCACCCTAGAGTTCTCGTTCTAAAACCAAATGAAAGGTGTTATCAAAATCTATATATTTGATAGCCGTTTGAAGTTTGACAGCTGTCATCAAAAAGTTAGATCTTGATCACACCTTTCATTTAGTTTTGGAACGAGAACTCTAGGATGAGTAGTTTCCGAGATATAGCCGTTTGAAGTTTGACAGCTGTCATCAAAAATTTAGATCTTGATCACACCTTTCATTTAGTTGTGGAACGAGAACTCTAGAGTGAATACTTTCTGAGATTTGGTGTTTGACACTGAAAAATTAACGGGATCCAACGGGATGTGAACGAAGACGCGGGCGGAAGCTAGTATATTCATACACGAAATATACGTATACACGCATATATAGACGTATATACGAATACATCAAGTATACGACGAGTATATACAAGGATAAAAATGCATGTATGTATTTGACAAACTAATACTCAAATATTCAAACGCCACTCAAACCCCACTCAATTTAAGTCCCGCTTAAATTATTGCCATCTCTTACAAATGAGTAATTTCAAACAGAGGCAGAGCAAGTTTAAGTGGTGCTCAAATTTGAATGACTTTTGAGTATTTCAGCCTTTGAGTATTCCAGCCTGAGTGTAATAATATTGGTGACATTTATTTAATTGGATGACTCTAACTACCTAATCTTCAAGTACCAAGATTAGTTAGGTATAATGTAAAAAACCAAGCGTAAAGGGACGTTCAATGTGCGCCCTCTGTTTGCTGCAGGGAGAAGGCTCTGGTATCGAAATTTGACAGATATAGAGCTCTGACATAAATGCCACCTGCATAAGTTGATTTTTTTTTTCAAAATCAGCTAAATTTTGATAAGCTAGGTAATTTTACTTTACGTAAGTACATAGGTAACAATACCTGTCTACCTACTATACGTAAGAAAGTAGATAGATAGATAGAAAACTCTTTATTGTAGGTACACCACTTTTACAGAAATTACACTTTACACTTTTGGCAGAAAGTACTGCCTTTCTAAACTTATATGCTATTATGTAGGTAGGTAGGTACATAAAAGCTACATATGTACAGTACCTAGGTACCTAAGTGTAGACGATGCAAACCTCCTTCGGTGAGGGAGTGGCGGATAGCGGTGTAGAAAAAATTTAAATCTGTAGGTAGGTACGCCACCGAACAACTTTTTTGGATTAACACGTCCCTGTCCAGGTGCCTCCAAAGTGGGGCCATGAAGCTTTTTTTAGGAGTCCGTACTTCCACTATGGGTTCACAACTTCAATGGCCAAACCCAAAGTGGAACCACACTAGTGTCAACTATTGGACGAGTCGACATTGTAGGTACTGTACATCTGAAAAAAATTAAACAATTAAAATAGTACTCGAAACGAAACTCGAAAATAAAACTTATTGATTATGTACTGTAGGTACCTATTGCATTGGATAGCAACCAGAAGCAAGCAAGCAGCTCATAGCAAGTGCTTTTTGACACTTGACATGTCAGATTTGGGCAAATTTTGGTGTTCATACACAAAAATGCATGTACACAAATCATACACAAATACATAAAACGCAAACATAGGTGTCTGCATCCCTGCGTTAGCATTAGAGGTGTCAATATCGGTTAATTTTAGTTAATGATATAATGATAAAAAAATCGTTATTTTTAATGGTTAATTTTATTTCAATAAATATTCGATAAACTCGCTTAGATAAATTTATTTAAACGCATGAGTGAATGATTGATATCTAATTCATTCAATTTGCCAAAAATAACAATTGTATTCATGATCCTTGGGTAAAAATAATATTGTGTTTTATTTTAACCAAATTAAAGCATACAATTGAATGCAGATAAATGTTGTTAAATATACACTAATCACTTAAATATCCTAGGTAGTGGTTCATTCTTTAATGTGCTTTTTCATATAGGTAGTAGAGTACACAGTCAAAAATGCAGATGAACCCGGAAATGAAATTAAACACCCCGGAAGTTAAAATAAACGGCCGCTTACCGGCACATAGCACTACCTTCAGGCCGGTCATTCTAATGAAAATATGAAAATTACTCATTATATCTAGTAAACGTAGGTTCAAATTTCAATACAGTAATATGAAAGAATAATTTTCGTGGTGAGTTTAAAATTATTCATTATATCTAGTACGCGTAGGTTCAAATTTCAATGCAGTAAAGTGAATAATAAAAATATTACCTACATACGTTGCGTTGCGTTGAAAATAACATAATGTGTTATTAAAAGTATTCGATCACCTCCATTTTTTTAACGAATGATAGTGTTATTTTTTTTTAATAGTTTTTTTTATTAGTCTAAAGAAATATTAAACACCTCTCTCTCCTCTATGGTTGTTTCACTTCACTTTGGTTACTGCGATTCCTTGAATCAGGAATCTCCTTGTTTGCGTTTGTTGCTCTCGGATTTTTATGTAAATGCTACTGTCTGCAATGACTAGTTCCGTTTGCAGAGTATGTCTAGCCGGTAATATCAGGATGCTGAACATTGACAACATGCATCTCGAGATATTCCAGAAACTGACAAACTCAAAGGTAAGATGTGTTGGTGAGCTTACCCATAACCTAGCTACCTACTTACCTTGTAATATCTTGAAAATCATCGAAAGTGGTTAATACTTGCGGGTGCTAGATTTAAATTCATTTTGTTTCAGCTTTATACAGAATCCGATGCAGGGATGCCGAGCACAATATGCTATTTCTGTCACCGGCAGCTGCAGAAGTGCTTCATGTTCTCCGACATGGCTCGCAGATCTGAGAGGACCATGCAACATCTATTGCACAATGGAATTGAGGTACCTCCTTCTTCTTGTGCTAGGCCGTGTTGACATGATCAGAGTCGACTCGCACCGAGTAGACTCGGATGGCTATTCTGATGCAGCGCGTACGTACACTCATATCATGTTCTACTTTTCCGAGCTCGCATGCTGTGAAAATAATGACTTTGAAAAATGAAGAAAATGATCCAAGCTGTCTGAGCACACTCACTCGGTCCACATTTTATGCCATGCTGGTCAACCGTGAAAGACATGTGTTTAATTGCTTTATAGTGAGATGTTCTGAGCCGGTCAGCAGTGTCCATCACGGTCCCGGGGACGTAAACCCCAAAAATCCGTTGTAGGGGGCCACAGTGCCCACCCCGCGCGCACTTCTCTACTGCCGCTCACTCGTAGCATAGGTAAATCAGTTTTCATATAAATTCTGATAAGAAGATTGTATTTCCGTTGACAACAGAAACTCATTACATGATTTGACACTCGCATTTGTCAAAATCATTGAGTTATGATTGTGAGTTCCCTTAGTACACTGACCATATTCACAGTCTGCACTCCTCTCATGTTTATGACACAAGCATTAACAAACACGTAAATCAAGAAGTTTAGTTGATTATGAGGCTCATTCCACTTTTCCCCTGCGTGAGTCCCTTGCGTAGGGGATTTCTGGAACCTTTGTCCAATAATCCCCTTAGAGATTCTTGCATCTGTTGGCAGGGAAAAAGTTACTAATGTTTAAGTAGTACTAACCTCCATGAGAACATTTATATGAAACTTTACATAGATAAGTAAAAAATACACGTACCAATGTGTTATTTTGTCATGTCTTTGTTTCTTTTAAATATAGCTTGCCTACTAATGTTGTAGACAGCTCTCACTCGCCAGCATTTTTATTCAGGCCAGTACTGTGAAACTCACTTCTGCAGATTTTATGTTGCTTTTCAGATAACATGCAGTACCATCACAATGCTGTCTCTGGCACCAATACCGATCTTATCAATTACTCCGACTCAGCACATGTCTGTTACAAATATTCCTGCAACTGTTAAGATGGAAGAGGTGGTTGTGAAAACAGAAATGACCCCTGAAATGGCCTTTGAAGAGTCAAAAGTAGCACCCGATGAAGATACTGATGTTATTGGTGGTTCGAATAACACAGATTTGTATCAAGAAAACGTAAATGTTGTAGAGAACCTGCAAACTAATATTAATTTGTGTTTCTATTGTGATTGTTGCAAGGAACAATTTATAGCCAAATCTCAGTTGATAAGACATATAAAAAACCACTTTAATCACAAGAGGAGATTAACAAGACACATGCGAACACACACAGGAGAAAAACCATATTCCTGCAGTGAATGTAAAAAAACATTTGGTGAAAGCTCTCATTTAATAAGACACCTGAGGATACACACAGGAGAAAAACCATATTCCTGCTGTGAATGTAAAAAAACATTCAGTCATAGCTCCATTTTAATAACACACATGCGAACACACACAGGAGAAAAACCGTATTCCTGTAGTGAATGTGATAAAACATTCACTCATAACTCTAATTTAATAAGACACATGCGAATACACACAGGAGAAAAACCGTATTCCTGCAGTGAATGTAAAAAAACATTTAGGATTAGCTCTTATTTAATAACACACATGCGAACACACACAAGAGAAAAACCATATTCCTGCAGTGAATGTAAAAAAACATTTAGTCAAAGCTCTTCCTTAATAAAACACATGCGAATACACACAGGAGAAAAACCATATTCCTGCAATGAATGTGATAAAACATTCAGTTATAGCTCTGATTTAAGAAACCACATGCGAAAACACACAGGAGAAAAACCATATTCCTGCAGTGAATGTAAAAAAACATTTAGTCAAAGCTCTTCCTTAATAAGACACATGCGAAAACACACAGGAGAAAAACCGTATTCCTGCAATGAATGTGATAAAACATTCAGTCATAGCTCTAGTTTAATAAGACACATGCGAATACACAGGAGAAAAACTATATTGCTGCAAGGAATTTGATAAGACATTTTCTTATAAACATGTTTTAATATCACACATGCGAACACACCCTGGGGAAAAATCTAATTCCTGCATACACTAGTTCTGAGACACCTTGTATTGTATAGGTATCTAAACCAATACCTTAAGCCTCCTGTACACGTCAACAGACGCGTCCGCGGACTCTGGCAGATACAACCGCTGATGAATTTCCACGAGCTTCCGCAGATGACGTCTGCAGATGCATCTGTTGACTTGTGGAGGAGGCTCTACTGCTATCTCAATGTTCACTTGTATTGGGTGACCCCTAGAAAACTTCGCTAATTTAAACTTTGCATTTGTAAGTTTTTATTTGGAGTTACAAATAAACAGTCCTTTGTATCAGAATATTTATTTTCATTCTAATTATTGAATATATTACCGACTTATTAATCTACAAGTATTATTATTACCCCCCGATTCATAAACAAGGCGGAACACGCCAAACCGTTTCAACTAGGGGGCAGTTCAACTGACGAACTTGTCTGCATGTTAGCAGAGAAAGATTAATAATAATTTATAAGTTTAAAAAACTGGAAAACCCGACTTTAATTTGATACGCCTTCATCATCAAATGATGATGATGATGGCAGTTCGGGACCAACCTGGAAGCATACGCTTTCAGATAAAAAAAGAATTTTTCAAATCGGTTCATAAATGACGGAGTTCTGAGATAACAAACAAAAAAAAATACAACCGAATTGAGAACCTCCTCCTTTTTTGAAGTTGTTTAAAAACTAATGTTCAGGGATCTAATGCTCACTTCAGCAGATTTGGTTGTATCCCACTATTTCCATGGAAATACAAAATAGAAAAATTGGGACTAGCTTTTCTTTCCAAATTAGGTATCCCATTATTTCTATTGCGGCAAAAAATCGCAGTTGTGTTGAGAATCTGTTTCCAGTTTAATATTTATGACGGCCTGATAAATAAATAGTTTCTATGTGCACGCCGTCCTATGAAGTGATGTGTTTTTTTTTTGCCGCCGCCACCAGCAATGGATGCAGTGGGATAATCAGCCCCAGTATTTCTATCAATAGAAATACTTAATAGAAATACTTAATAGAAATAGGGGATCACCCCAGATTTTCCTGGTTTCATGGATGACGTCAAAGTGACGTGGAAACAGGATGCGAAATGCTTTCATTTTGACAGAACGAGTCGACTAATGAGTTCAACATTATGTTCGCTAATGGATCTAAGTGGTAAGGCATCTTCTAGGCCTCCTATGTTCAAAGTGATTCTTGTTTGTACCTACTTATTATTAACTTTGTATGTTTGTTTGTTGTATGTTTGTTACTCTTTCACGCAAAAACTACTGATCCTATTTAAGCTATTTGTATGAAACTTGGAATATATATTATCTGTGACCTGGTTTAACACATAGGCTAGCTTTTTATCCCGGAAAATCAACGGGATCCAACGAGACGCGGGCGGAAGCTAGTATACCTATATATACCAGGCCTCTTTTAATTACAATGAACCCGCAGTGCTATAACCCCTCATTTTTCAAGTTGGCGGTTAAGGAGTAGAAAAAATTAGGTAGGTAGCTGTACCTAGGTAAAGCAACTAAGGGCTTCATTCGAATATTCCCGATATTAGCTTGCATGGTTTTCAAGCTCCGTCGCTAGAGTGTTGATTATTTTACCAGAGAGATGACGTTCTTTTAAGTGTTTTATAGAGTATGTTTTTTTTCTGTGCTCATATACCGAACAACTTATCGTCGTCGTAGAGCGAAAAGTCATTAAGTCGCTTTTTGGCTTTTTGAGATACGGAGCTTTATAGATTTACAAAAGAAAAATAAACATAACTTCTTTTTGCTTTATGATATTTCATAATTTGAGGTCTCAACTCTTAGGAAATGTATGAAAGGTTACGCCAAAATTTCTAAAAAAAAATAATGTTCACTTTTTCAGTGATGTGGATGAAAAATTAATTAATTTATTTTTTCCCTTCAAAATAGTTTACCACAGTTTTAGTTATTGATTTGTAAAACGGAGTTGGTGATTTTTCGCTCAGTGTTTCAATAGTGAAAACTATTTCAAAGTCGATCGAGCAGTCACTAAAATGTACCTAGTTATTTTTCGCTTGCACGTATTTGTGTCAAACTATTAATTATTTTAAAAGGGAAAAAGTAATTAAGCCAATTTAGGTAATAGATTTGCAAATACTTAAGTTAACGAAAAATATTTAACTAAATTTAGTTAATTTTCAACTTGCTAATAAGGCTCTAAATATCGAATTAATGATTTTTTGCACTTTCTAAAATCAAAACTATGATACCTAGGGCCATAATAATAAGACTTAAATTTGCAAAAAAAAATTGTTATCTTGATGGCATTTTTAACTCAAATTGGCTATTTTGCGACTTAGTGAGTTTTCGCTCTACGGCGACGTTTGTTGGATTAAAAAAAAGGTAATCGTGTAAAAATGTTATACTTTAGGCCCGTATTCCGTAGCCTTACTCAAGCACTGATCCGTACTCAAGCATAGATTTTTGTATGAAAATCTCTACTCAAATCTATGCTTGAGTAACGATTTCTGTCTCGGAATACGGGCCTTAGTCTATGATGTTAGCAAACCACATTAGCAAACATTTTTTCTCCGGATGCTGAAATCTACAGGGTAAGGTGATGATGATGATTAGGTAAGGACAGGGATTTTATATATACCTACCTACCTAGCTGAGGATGGAGTCTGAAGGTGTTCAATGTAGGATAAGGTACACACTACTTATTTACTTTCTAGGTGACGATCAGTGACGATGAAGTAATCTGATGATGGAGTCGATGTATCTAATATCTATAAGTAGGTTCATTCTCATTTTATTGGAAAATCCGTAGTGTAAATCGAATTAATTCGTTTTAGCATAGCAATCAGAAGCAAGCAGCTATAACCGTTTTTTGACACTTGACAGCCATTGACAGTTGTAATGTCAGATTTGGATTTGAGTGTTGACGCGACTAATGCATGTATAGGTACATACTTATAACGCACAGATATGGGTCCGCTCACAGACGAAGGATGAATGGACGGAGTGAAATCTTTGATAGCGTGTCAGTTTTATGTTGGTGTGAGTTTCTAAATTTACATTAGTGTGCGTGAGTAGGGAAGAGATACTATTACGAAATATATCGATAAAAAATGGTCGCATACTCGTACTAATCTCGAAACACACTTACCCACACATGGCTCGCTATTACTGTAATTTAAAAATAGGACTGAAACAGGGTTTTAAGTTACAGAACCTAAATAATAGCTCTTTACTCTTTGTATTCAATGACTTAAATCCTGTTTCATCCACAGGTTTCTTATTTCTGGACATTTCGGAAACCTAAAACAAAATATTTTATTAGTAACTAATAAATAGGATATTTCTCTATGGGGTAACCCGTACCCTGCAGTGGGACGCATAAAACGGTTGACGCGACGCGAAATGTCAATCAATGATAAAAACTGCCATTTTAGGGTGCCGGCGTAGGTAAATAGGATTTATTATAGGTAACACAAACAAGGGTTAAATATAAACAAAGGATACAACAACATGGTTGTAAATATCGATAAAATCTTAAGGACGCTGCAGGCACATCACTAGCCGGGAGGCGTAAAACAATGTATTTATTTATCATGAATTAAAGCTTTAAATCCACAGTTAACTACGACTATTTAATTTTGGTAATTATATGATGCCAGGGACGTATATCTTTCATGTAAAATACATGTATCACTTTAAAACTTCATAAATTCAGATATTTTTGCCAAAAAAACTTACGTGTGAAATGATAATTCTGGGTCTTTTAGTCCACCTTTGGTTGTTCTTGATGGACAAAACACAGCACAACACGACATAATTTTTTATACTAATGAATATTCGTTTGTAATACCAATCTTTTTGAATTATTTTAGCCTTTTTACGTACACCGGTAGCAATGTTGTGCCCGACTAGTCGGTCACAACATGGACACGAAGTACACCGACAGCGCGGAGTTGCCAAACTTCCTATAGCTTTCTCTTTTACTCAACGTGATTATCATAATAATAGATAAGGAAACAAGGCAATGCGTTGACATGACGGGCGGGCTGGCAACGTCTCTTTATGGCTCCGTCCATTCATCCTTCGTCTGTGGGTCCGCTATTTAGTAAGTACGTACATATAAAGCAGGCCAATTTATTTTCTATGGTTGGAAGAGCATTTTGTTCCATGGTAAATTCACACTGCGTTTCCTTGAATTTCCTTGCGTTTGTTGCTCACGGATTTTTATGTAAATGCTACATAATGTCTACAATAACTAGTTCCGTTTGCAGAGTATGTCTAGCCAGTAATATCAGGATGCTGAACATTGACAACATGCATCTCGAGATATTCCAGAAAATGACAAACTCAAAGGTAAGATAAGTTGGTGAGCTTACCCATAACCTAGCTACTTGTAATATCTTGAAAATCATCGAAAGCAGTAAATACTTGCGGGTGCTAGATGTAAATTCATTTTGTTTCAGCTTTACACAGAATCCGATGCAGGGATGCCGAGCACAATATGCCATGTCTGTCACCGGCAGCTGCAGAAGTGCCTCATATTCTCCGACATGGCTCGCAGATCTGAAAGAACCATGCAACATCTATTGCACAATGGAATTGAGGTACCTCCTTCCTGTCCTAGGCCGTGTTGACATGATCAGAGTCGACTCGCACCGAGTAGACTCGGATGGCTATTCTGATGCAGCGCGTACGTACACTCATATCATGTTCTACTTTTCCGAGCTCGCATGCTGTGGAAATAATGACTTTGAAAAATGAAGAAAATGATCCAAGCTGTCTGAGCACACTCACACGATGAAGTTTACTTCTACGAGTTCACTTGGTCCACATTTTATGCCATACTGGTCAACAGTGAAAGACATGTGTTTAATTGCTTTATAGTGAGATGTTCTAAACTGGTCAGCAGTGTCCATCACGGTCCCGGGGATGTAAAACCCAAAAATCCGTTGTAGGGGGCCACAGTGCCCACCCCGCGCGCACTTCTCTACTGCCGCTCACTCGTAGCATAAATCAGTTTTCATATAAATTCTTGAAGAAAGTTGATAGCCCTAATTGTGAAGTCTGTGGAGTTAAGGAGGATGTTTATCACTTTCTAAGGGAGTGTGCTCGGAGTAAAACTATGAGAGATAATCTGGCTGCGACATGTAACATTAATTGGCTTGACGTGGGCCTGTTTCCTAGTGTGCTGGCTTCTCAGACATCTGAGACGGCTATCATACTGTACCGATCCACGCTCAAGCTAGTCAATGAGTAGGTCAATGAGTCGGTAGAAATCAATATGGGACCGACATAGTCGTGAGTCGACTCAACGTCCCTAAAATAAAATAAAGATATTAAAAAAAAAAAAAAAAAAAAAAATCTGATAAGAAGACTGTATTCCCGTTGACAACAGAAACTCATTAGATGATTTGACACTCGCATTTGTCAAAGTCATTGAGTTATGATTGTGAGTTCCCTTAGTACACTGACCATATTCACAGTCTGCACTCCTCTTATGTTTATGACACAAGCATTAACAAACACGTAAATCAAGAAGTTTAGTTGATTATGAGGCTCACTCCACTTTTCCCCTGCGTGAGTCCCTTGCGTAGGGGATTTCTGGAACCTTTGTCCAATAATCCCCTTAGAGATTCTTGCATCTGTTGGCAGGGAAAAAGTAACTAATGTTTAAGTAGTACTAACCTCCATGAGAACATTTATATGAAACTTTACATAGATAAGTAAAAAATACACGTACCAATGTGTTATTTTGTCATGCCTTTGTTTCTTTTAAATATAGCTTGCCTACTAATGTTGTAGACAGCTCTCACTCGCCAGCATTTTTATTCAGGCCAGTACTGTGAAACTCACTTCTGCACATTTTATGTTGCTTTTCAGATAACATGCAGTACCATCACAATGCTGTCTCTGGCACCAATACCGATCTTATCAATTACTCCGACTCAGCACATGTCTGTTACAAATATTCCTGCAACTGTTAAGATGGAAGAGGTTGTTGTGAAAACAGAAATGACCCCTGAAATGGCCTTTGAAGAGTCAAAAGTAGCACCCGATGAAGATACTGAAGTTATTGGTGGTTCGAATAACACAGATTTGTATCTAGAAAACGTAAATGTTGTAGAGAACCTGCAAACTAATATTAATTTGTGTTTCTATTGTGATTGTTGCAAGGAACAATTCATAGCCAAATCTCAGTTGATAAGACATATAAAAAACCACTTTAATCACAAGAGGAGATTAACAAGACACATGCGAACACACACAGGAGAAAAACCATATTCCTGCAGGGAATGTAAAAAAACATTCACTCAAAACTCTAGTTTAATAAGACACATGCGAATACACACAGGAGAAAACCCGTATTCCTGCAGTGAATGTAAAAAAACGTTTAGTCAAAGATCTTCCTTAATAACACACATGCGAACACACACAGGAGAAAAACTATATTCCTGCAGTGAATGTGATAAAACATTCAGTCATAGCTCTAGTTTAATAAAACATATGCGAATACACACAGGAGAAAAACCGTATTACTGCAGTGAATGTAAAAAAACATTTGGTCGAAGGTCTCATTTAATTACACACATGCGAAAACACACAGGCGAAAAACCATATTCCTGCAGTGAATGTAAAAAAACATTTAGTCAAAGCTCTCATTTAATAAAACACATGCGAATACACACAGGAGAAAAACCATTTTCCTGCAGTGAATGTAGAAAAACATTTAGTAATAGCTCTCATTTAATAAGACATCTGCGGATACACACAGGAGAAAAACCATATTCCTGCTGTGAATGTGATAAAACATTCACTGATAACTCTAATTTAATAACACACATGCGAACACACACAGGAGTTAACCGTATTCCTGCAGTGAATGTAAAAAAACATTCAGTTATAGCTCCATTTTAATAACACACATGCGAACACACACAGGAGAAAAACCATATTCTTGCAGTGAATGTAAAAAAACATTTAGTCAAAGCTCTCATTTAATAAAACACATGCGAATACACACAGGAGAAAAACCATAGTCCTGCAAAGAATGTAGAAAAACATTTAGTAATAGCTCTCATTTATTTACACACATGCGAATACACACAGGAGAAAAACCATATTCCTGCGGTGAATGTAAAAAAACATTTAGTCAAAGCTCTTCCTTAATAACACACAAGCGAACACACACAGGAGAAAAACCGTATTCCTACAGTGAATTTAAAAAATCATTTAGTAAAAGCTCTCATTTAATTACACACATGCGAATACACACAGAAGAAAAACCATATTCCTGCAATGAATGTGATAAAACATTCAGTCATAGCTCTAGTTTAATAAGACACATGCGAAAACACACAGGAGAAAAACTATATTGCTGCAAGGAATGTGATAAGACATTTCCTTATAAACATTTTTTAACACACATGCGAACACACCCTGGGCAAAAATCTAAACCCTGCATACACTAGTTCTGAGACACCTTGTATTGTATAGGCATCTAACCCAATACCTTAAGCCTCCTGTACACGTCAACAGACGCGTCCGCGGACTCTGGCAGATACAACCGCTGATGAATTTCCATGAGCTTCCGCCGATGACGTCTGCAGATGCATCTGTTGACTTGTAGAGGAGGCTCTACTGCTATCTCAATGTGCACTTGTATTGGGTGACCCCTAGAAAACTTCGCTAATTTAAACTTTGCATTTGTAAGTTTTTTTTTGGAGTTTAAATAAACAGTCCTTTGTATCAGAATATTTATTTTTATTCTAATTATTGAATATATTACAGACTTATTAATCTACAAGTATTATTATTACCCCCGATTCATAAACAAGGCGGAACACGCCAAACCGTTTCAACTAGGGGGCAGTTCAACTGACGAACTTGTCTGCTTGTCAGCAGAGAAAGATTAATAATAATTTATAAGTTTAAAAAACTGGAAAACCCGACTTTAATTTGATACGCCTTCATCATCAAATGATGATGATGATGGCAGTTCGGGACCAACTGGAAGCATACCCTTTCAGATAAAAAAATAATTTTTCAAATCGGTTCATAAATGACGGAGTTCTGAGGTAACAAACATAAAAAAAAAATACAACCGAATTGAGAACCTCCTCCTTTTTTGAAGAAGGTTAAAAACTAATGTTCAGGGATCTAATGCTCACTTCAGCAGATTTGGTTGTATCCCACTATTTCCATGGAAATACAAAATAGAAAAAGTGGGACTAGCTTTTATTTCCAAATTAGGTATCCCATTATTTCTATTGCGGCAAAAAATCGCAGTTGTGTTGAGAATTTGTTTCCAGTTTAATATTTATGACTGCCTGATAAATAAATAGTTTCTATGTGCATGCCGTCCTATGAAGTGATGTGTAATTTTTTTTGCCGCCGCCACCAGCAATGGATGCAGTGGGATAATCAGCCCCAGTATTTCTATCAATAGAAATACTTAATGGAAATAGGGGGATAAATAAATAAATATTTACGGACATTTAACACAACGCCTTCTAGTCCCAAACTAAGCAAAGCTTGTACTATGGGAACTAGATGGCTGATATACATACATACATTTTATTTTGTAAATACATACTTATAATACATAGAAACACCCAGACACAGAACAAACATCTATGTTTACAACACACAAAGGTTTGTTCTCGGTGGGGATCGAACCCACGACCCACAGCACGGAAGGCAGAGCTACTACCGACTGAGCCATGACGCCTGTCAAACATACACCCTAGATTTTCCTGGTTTCATGGATGACGTCAAAGTGACGTGAAAACAGGATGCAAAATGCTTTCATTTTGACAGAACGAGTCGACAAATGAGTTCAACATTATGTTCGCTAATGGATCTAAGTGGTAAGGCATCTTCTAGGCCTCCTATTCAAATTGATTTTTTTTTTTTTTTTTGTGTTGGCGTCTCACTGTTTTTGTGCATTTGCCATTTTGCGTAAAAAAAATTGGGAAACATATATATTATACAAAGCGCGGGATCTGACATGCGGGTTAGGGAGAAGGATCAGCAGGGTTAGGGATACACAAAAACATAACAATATAAACAAAGGAGAAAAATATATACAAAAGGGACATATGTACAAAATTAAATTTCTATGTTATTCATATAAATAAAAGATGATAAACAATGATACATACAAGGGTCAAGGGTAGCTAAAAGGATATTAACACTAGTAGGTATTGGAAATAGAGTAAGTTATCTGTAGTATTCTGTCATAGACTAGCTAGATCATAGAGATGAGAGGTAAAGAAAAGGTTCACTCTAGTTCACTCACCCCAATATGTTCAACTCATTCGTTCTTGTCTTGCCTGTCATGGCGTCGTACGTAATAGGTGTAGCGAATAGGTTTCCATAATAAATAAGATGTACTAAATATAACTTTCCTAAGCTTAATAAAAGTATTTGATTGTGCCATGGAATTCTTCTTTATTCTATAGGTTATGGGCCCAGAGTCCTTGGTCAGTCAGATCGACAAAGATTAGCGTAGGAAAAGTTGTAGGAGTCTGTCGTGCCACCACAAAAAAAGGCTAGGCAAAGAGAGCGTGGAAAAGTGTTTCTAAAGCAAGAACACCAAAAATATAAAGATGACGACACAAGTAAATCAAATACCTAAATTGGAAAATGAAAATTTCTCGAACTGGTTATTTCGAGTGGAGATGGCAATGGATGAAAAAAGTTGTAAAGATGTTCTACAGAAAAATATCAATCTCGATGACAAAGATGTAAAGAGTAAAGACGCCAAAGCAAGAAACATAATAGTACAAGCATTATCAGACAAGCATCTAGAATATGTAAGAAAAGCAGGAACAGCCTATGAAATGATAGAAAATTTAAAAAACATTTTTGAAAGAAAAAGTACATTATCAAGCTTATACCTGAGAAGAAAATTAATAAATTTAAAATGCAAAAAGCAAGACAGCGTAGAAGAACACTTTAACAAATTTGATACAATAGTCAGAGACATAGAAGCAAATGGAAGTAAAATGGATGAGAAAGAAAGAGTGTGTCAACTATTACTAAGTTTAGAAAACGCTTATCAGCCGGTCATTACAGCATTGGAGGCATCTGGAGCTGAGCTCACAGTAGAGTTCATTAAATGCAAAATGCTAGATGCAGAACTTAAAGAAAAGAACAATAAAGACAGTAAACAAAGTTTCACAAAAGATTATGCTTTTCAAAATAGCTCAATAAATGGTCAGAGTACAGCAAAGGGTGTGCAGTAGTAAAAAGACTTAGAAAAATTTTGAAGAAAAAAATTATGTATGTATAAGCACCCCTTTTTATGATTGCATCCTGTAGGGGGTTTATAGAGGGATATCTTTTGTTAAGGTCATTGACCTCTGAAGTCAACCATAACAGAACTACGGGCTAATAACGGTATAAAAAACTCTGCCGAAATTTCGATAAAAAAAGACATAGAAGAATTTTGAACAAAAAAATTATGTATGTATAAGCACTCCTTTTTATGATTAAATCCGGTAGGGGGTGTAAGGAGGGGTATCTTTCGTTAAGGTCATTGACCTCTGAAGTCAACCATAACAGAACTAGGGGCTAATAACGGAAACTAAGCGATGGATGGGCTCGCTTCGCTCGCATTTTTTATACTAACCTAACCTAACCTAGGCCTCCCTAGGTCAATCTAGGTCACCTGAGGCTATTCGATCACTCTAGGTTTGCCTAGATCACCCTAGGCCTCTCTAGGTCACCTGAGGCTATTCGATCACCCTAAGCCTCCTAGGTCACCCTAGGCCTCCCTAGGTCACCCTAGGCCTCCCTAGGTCACCCTAGGCCTCCCTAGGTCACCTGAGGCTATTCGATCACCCTAGGCCTCCCTAGGCCTCCCTAGGTCACGCTAGGTTACCTGAGGCTATTCGATCACCCTAGGCCTCCCTAGGCCTCCCTAGGTCACGCTAGGTTACCTGAGGCTATTCGATCACCCTAGGCCTCCCTAGGCCTCCCTAGGTCACGCTAGGTTACCTGAGGCTATTCGATCACCCTAGGCCTAACTAGATCACCCTAGACCTCCCTAGATCACCCTAGGCCTCCCTAGGTCACCTGAGACTATTCGATCACCCTAGGCCTCCCTAGGTCACCCTAGGCTTCTCTAGGTCACCTGAGGCTATTCGATCACCCTAGGCCTAACTAGATCACCCTAGGCCTCCCTAGATCACCCTAGGCCTCCCTAGGTCACCTGAGACTATTCGATCACCCTAGGCCTCCCTAGGTCACCTGAGACTATTCGATCACCCTAGGCCTCCCTAGGTCACCCTAGGCTTCTCTAGGTCACCTGAGGCTATTCGATCACCCTAGGCCTAACTAGATCACCCTAGGCCTCCCTAGATCACCCTAGGCCTCCCTAGGTCACCTGAGACTATTCGATCACCCTAGGCCTCCCTAGGTCACCCTAGGCCTCTCTAGGTCACCTGAGGCTATTTGATCACCCTAGGCCTCCCTAGGCCACCCTAGGCCACGCTAGGCCACCCTAGGCCACGCTAGGCCACCTGAGGAAAGGAGGCTTATACATAATAAAAAAAAAAACTTCAAAATTTTTCTAAGTCCTTTTTTATCGAAATTTCGGCAGAGTCTTTTTTACCTAGTACTGCACACCCTTTGCTATACTCCAACCCAATAAATTGTTATAACTGTGGAGAGCCTAATCATTTTGCCAGAAACTGTCCTGGCAACACGTCAGCACATAATCAACAAAAGAGAGGACGAGGTTATCAGAGAGGACGAGGCTATCAGAGAGGAAGAGGTTATCAGAGAGGCCAAAGTAGCTACAGAGGAAGAAGTGATAATAGAAATTCAAATGCAAATGTTACAGAAGAAATAAAAGAAACAGAATCATTATCATTCATAGCGGCACAGGCCCATGCAGCAACAAATAGAGACAGTGTAAATAATGAGATAAAATTTGTGATTGATTCCGGTGCAACACACCACATGATAGATGAAAAATATGAGAAACATATGACAGAAGTAAAAGAGATACCTGAGATAAAAATTCAAACGGCAAATAAAGCTATGTTGTCAGCAAAGAAAAAGGGAAATATAAATGGTATAACAGACAATGGAGAAAAAGTCATTATAAACGATTGCTTAATATTAGGAAACCTATCTCAAAATTTAATATCAGTAATGAAACTAAATCAGAAAGGCTTCAATGTTGAATTCAACAGAAATTCATCAAATATTAATAATGGTGAAGTAAAAGTAAATGTGGACAACAATGGGAAACTTTTTACTCTACATTTAAATATGAATAAAGACAACGCATTGATCACAAATAAGACAGATACCAATTTATGGCACAGAAGACTAGGTCACCTAAATCATGCAGGCATGAAGATACTGGGAGTACCTTTTTCAAATATGAAATGCACAGTATGCATGGAAGCAAAGGGAACACGCTGCCCTTTTACTCCAACAGTAAAACCCAGAACAAGGCGAATTGGAGAATTGATTTATTGTGACATTGGTGGACCAATTACACCAGAAACCATGAATGGAGAGAAATATTACCTGTCAATAATAGATGATTATTCACATTTTACTGAAGTACATTTACTGAAAAGAAAAGATGAAGCAAAAGATTATATTATGAGTTATATAAGAAGTCTGCGTAATGATGGTTTTTATGTAAAAAGAATAAGAACAGACAGAGGCGGAGAATTTGTGAATGAGGAACTAAAAGAATTCTATAACAAAAATGGTATAAGACAAGAAACCACATGTGCGTATACACCACAACAAAACTCAGTGTGTGAAAGGATGAACAGGACACTAGCTGATAGAGTAAGAGCTATGTTGTTAGAAACTTCATTACCTAAGTACCTATGGGGCGAAGCGATCCGTGTTGCAGCATACACCATAAACAGATCCCCCTCTAGAGCACTCAATGGAGACACACCGGCCAATATATGGTTTGGAAAGAATCAACTAGAGAGACTGAGAGTCTTTGGTTCTAAAGCGTGGTGCATAATTTTTCCAAGGCCAAGTAAACTAGAACCTAGAGCAAAACCTATGATTATGATTGGATATTGTGGTTCAGGGTACAGATTGTGGGATCCAAAAACAAATGAGATAATAATATCGAGAGATGTTCGTTTTGATGAGACCGACTACAAATATGATCATGGAGAAAGATATATATTTTCAGAGGAAAGCGACACAAATGAGTCCAGAGAGCAACCACAAATAGAACAGGAAAGAAAAGAGCAAATATCAAGTGATGAATATGAAAGCTCAGATGAAAAAGAAGAGAATATTCAAACAACAAAAAGACAAATTACAATGCCAAAGAAATATGAAGACTATGATATGAGTAATGTAGCCTATGCATTATTGACAGAAGACCCTACAAGCTACAATGAAGCAATTGAACAAGGAGAGTGGTCAGAAGCTATACAGAAAGAGCTAGATGCACATAGAAAGTTAAAAACATGGGAAGAATGTGAATTACCAATTAATCAAAAGGCTATCGACACAAGATGGGTATTTCGGACAAAATCTGATAATACTAAAAAGGCAAGACTCGTTGCAAAAGGTTTTCAGGAAGAAACAACACAAAATGTCTATGCACCAGTAGCCAGAATGACAACAGTAAGGTTATTCTTAAACAAAGCTGTTCAGGAAAATTTACAAGTCAGACAACTCGATATACCAACAGCATTTTTGAATGGAAAATTAAAGACAGATATATTCATAAAATACCCAGAAGGAGTACCATACAAGGAAGGAAAAGTACTGAAGTTAAAAAAGGCACTATATGGACTAAAAGAATCCCCACGATGCTGGAATGACACATTGAACAATTTCCTGATAAAAAATGAATTTGTCCAATCACAGAGTGATTTTTGTCTTTATACTGCAAAGAGTGTATACATACTAATATTTGTAGATGACATCCTAGTAATTGGAAATGGCCATAATATTATAAAGAAACTACAAGAAGAATTTCAAGCAAAAGATATGGGGAATATAAACAAGTTCTTAGGCCTAGAAATAACAAGATCTAATGAAGGAATGAAAATAAAACAGACACAAATAATCGAGAAACTTTTATTAAAGTTTAATATGGTGGACTGTAAGGGCGTGGATACACCTGTGGAGGTTGGCCTGAATGTTAATGAAAGGGAAGAAATTGTAAATAATGTTCCATACAGAGAACTTATCGGATCATTGATGTATCTAGCAACAATCAGCAGACCAGACATCGCATATGCAACAGGATATCTCAGTAGATACATGCATTGTCCAACACAGACTCTATGGAAAGCTGGAAAGAGAATTCTCAGATACCTGAAACAAACAAAAGATACTGGATTAGAATACAAGAAACAAGAAAATAATCACTTGCACAGTTTTTCAGATGCAGATTGGGGAGGTAACCGAGAGGACCGCAAAAGTATCAGTGGAGTAGCCATATTTCACCGCGGAAACTTGATCAGCTGGAGCTCGAAGAAGCAGGCAACCGTTGCACTCTCTACCGCTGAATCAGAGTATGTCGCAGCAGCACAAACTGTAAGTGAAACAGTGTTTATTATCGAAGTGTTAAAGAACTTGGACTGTGACAAAAACTTAAATTGTTATTTGTTTATAGACAATCAGAGTACTATAAAAATGATAGAAAGTTATGAAAATAGTAAGAGAACCAAACATATAGATATAAAAGTTCACTTTATAAAGGATATAGTAAACAAGGGTTTATTGATAATAAAATATGTGTGTTCTCAAGAAAATAGTGCTGACATGTTTACCAAATCATTTTCGAAAGTCAGACACCAATATTTGTGTAAATTACTTGGTTTAAAATAAGTTTTGAATATGTAAGTTGTAATGTTTACTACCTTGTCAGTAATAAGTTGTATCAATCAAAGAATGTAAACAAAGATTGCTAAATTATAGATTTAGCAAACAAGCAAGCAAAAGGAGGCTTCTTCTTCTTTAAATTGAAACATATTGTAACTGTCAAAGTCAAAATACGATTGATTGTCAAATATTTTAGAGTTGCCATAGTATTGTTATAAATTTCGTTGGCAAGTTAGCAAGTCATTTTTGTTTTGTATAAGTTTAAAAAAAAAATGAGACTTGAACTTGAGCCGGGGTATTGGAAATAGAGTAAGTTATCTGTAGTATTCTGTCATAGACTAGCTAGATCATAGAGATGAGAGGTAAAGAAAAGGTTCACTCTAGTTCACTCACCCCAATATGTTCAACTCATTCGTTCTTGTCTTGCCTGTCATGGCGTCGTACGTAATAGGTGTAGCGAATAGGTTTCCATAATAAATAAGATGTACTAAATATAACTTTCCTAAGCTTAATAAAAGTATTTGATTGTGCCATGGAATTCTTCTTTATTCTATAGTAGGAAGAGGAATACGACATGCAACAAGATCTTGAAGAAGTTTTCTGTGATTATATAGGGAACAAGCAAAAAATATATGACTAACGTCACCGAATTCATCTCCACAAACGCAGGATGGGTAAGGCTTCACTTTTATTCAAATTGATTCTTGTTTGTACCTACTCGTATGTACATATTAACTTTGTATGTTTGTTTGTTGTATGTTTGTTACTCTTTCACGCAAAAACTACTGATCCTATTTAAGCTATTTGTATGAAACTTGGAATATATATTATCTGTGACCTGGTTTAACACATAGGCTAGCGTTTTATCCCGGAAAATCAACGGGATCCCAAGAGACGCGGGCGGAAGCTAGTATACCTATATATAGGTACCAGGCCTCTTTTAATTACAATGAACCCGCAGTGCTATAACCCCTCATTTTTCAAGTTGGCGGTTAGGGAGTAGAAAAAATTAGGTAGGCAGCTGTAGGTACCTAGGTAAAGCAACTAAGGGCTTCATTCGAATATTCCCGATATTAGCTTGCATGGTTTTCACGCTCCGTCGCTAGAGTGTTGATTATTTTACCAGAGAGATGACGTTCTTTTAAAATGTTTTATAGAGTATGTTTTTTTGTCTGTGCTCATATACCGAACAACTTATCGGAGCCGTGGAGCGAAAAGTAATTAAGTCGCTTTTTGGCTTTTTGAGATACGGAGCTTTATAGATTTACAAAAGAAATATAAACATAACTTCTTTTTGCTTTATGATATTTCATAATTTGAGGTCTCAACTTTTAGGAAATGTATGAAAGGTTACGCCAAAATTTCTAAAAAAAATAATTAATGTTCACTTTTTCAGTGATGTGGATGAAAAATTAATTAATTTATTTTTTCCCTTCAAAATAGTTTACCACAGTTTTAGTTATTGATTTGTAAAACGGAGTTGGTGATATTTCGCTCAGTGTTTCAATAGTGAAAACTATTTCAAAGTCGATCGAGCAGTCACTAAAATGTACTTAGTTATTTTTCGCTTGCACGTATTTGTGTCAAACTATTAATTATTTTAAAAGGGAAAAAGTAATTAAGCCAATTTAGGTAATAGATTTGCAAATACTTAAGTTAAGGTAAAATATTTAACTAAATTTAGTTAATTTTCAACTTGCTAATAAGGCTCCAAATATCGAATTAATGATTTTTTGCACTTTCTATAATCAAAAATATGATACCTAGGGCCATGATAATAAGACTTAAATTTGCAAATAAAATTGTTATCTTGATGGCATTTTTAACTCAATTTGGCTATTTTGCGACTTAGTGAGTTTTCGCTCTACGGCGACGTTTTTTGGATTAAAAAAAAAGTAATCGTGTAAAAACACATTAGTCTATGATGTTAGCAAACCACATTAGCAAACATTTTTTCTCCGGATGCTGAAATGATGATTATGATTAGGTAAGGACAGGGATTTTATATATACCTACCTACCTAGCTGAGGATGGAGTCTGAAGGTGTTCAATGTAGGATAAGGTACACACTACTTATTTACTTTCTAGGTGACGATCAGTGACGATGAAGTAATCTGATGATGGAGTCGATGTATCTAATATCTATAAGTAGGTTCATTCTCATTTTATTGGAAAATCCGTAGTGTAAATCGAATTAATTCGTTGAATCAGAAGCAAGCAGCTATAACCGTTTTTTGACACTTGACAGCCATTGACAGTTGTAATGTCAGATTTGGATTTGGATGTTGACGCGACTAATGCATGTATAGGTACATACTTATAACGCACAGATATGGGTCCGCTATTTAGTAAGTACGTACATATAAAGCTGGCCAATTTATTTTCTATGGCTGGAAGAGCATTTTGTTCCATGGTAAATTCACTGCGTTTCCTTGAATTTCCTTGCGTTTGTTACTCACGGATTTTTATGTAAATGCTACATAATGTCTACAATAACTAGTTCCGTTTGCAGAGTATGTCTAGCCGGTAATATCAGGATGCTGAACATTGACAACATGCATCTCGAGATATTCCAGAAAATGACAAACTCAAAGGTAAGATAAGTTGGTGAGCTTGAAAATCATCGAAAGCAGTTAATACTTGCGGGTGCTAGATTTAAATTCATTTTGTTTCAGCTTTATACAGAATCCGATGCAGGGATGCCGAGCACAATATGCTTTGTCTGTCACCGGCAGCTGCAGAAGTGCCTCATGTTCTCCGACATGGCTCGCAGATCTGAGAGGACCATGCAACATCTATTGCACAATGGAATTGAGGTACCTCCTTCTTGTCCTAGGCCGTGTTGACATGATCAGAGTCAGCTCGGACCGAGTAGACTCGGATAGCTACTCTTATGCAGTGCATATGTACACTCATATCATGTTCTACTTTTCCGAGCTCGCATGCTGTGGAAATAATGACTGAAAAATAAAGAAAATGATCCAAGCTGTCTGAGCACACTCACATGATGAAGTTTACTTCTAGGAGTTCACTCGGTCCACATTTTATGCCATGCTGGTCATTAGTGAAAGACAAGTGTTTTATTGCTTCATAGTGAGATGTTCTGAGCCGGTCAGCAGTGTCCATCACGGTCCCGGGGATGTAAAACCCAAAAATCCGTTGTAGGAGGCCACAGTGCCCACCCCGCGCGCACTTCTCTACTGCCGCTCACTCGTAGCATAAATCAAAGTTTTCATATAAATTCTGATAAGAAGACTGTATTCCCGTTGACAACAGAAACTCATTAGATGATTTGACACTCGCATTTGTCAAAATCATTGTGTTATGATTGTGAGTTCCCTTAGTACACTGACCATATTCACAGTGTGCACTCCTCTCATGTTTATGACACAAGCATTAACAAACACGTAAATCAAGAAGTTTAGTTGATTATGAGGCTCATTCCACTTTTCCTCTGCGAGAGTCCCCTGCGTAGGGGATTTCTGAAACTTTTGTCCAATAATCCACTTAGAGATCCTTGCATCTGTTGGCAGGGGAAAAGTTACTAATGTTTAAGTAATACTAACCTCCATGAGAACATTTATATGAAACTTTACATAGGTAAGTAAAAAAAAACGTACCAATGTGTTATTTTGTCATGCCTTTGTTTCCTTTAAATATAACTTGCCTACTAATGTTGTAGACAGCTCTCACTCGCCAGCATTTTTATTCAGGCCAGTACTGTGAAACTCACTTCTGCACATTTTATGTTGCTTTTCAGATAACATGCAGTACCATCACAATGCTGTCTCTGGCACCAATACCGATCTTATCAATTACTCCGACTCAGCACATGTCTGTTACAAATATTCCTGCAACTGTTAAGATGGAAGAGGTGGTTGTGAAAACAGAAATGACCCCTGAAATGGCCTTTGAAGAGTCAAAAGTAGCACCCAATGAAGATACTGATGTTATTGGTGGTTCGAATAACACAGATTTGTATCAAGAAAACGTAAATGTTGTAGAGAACCTGCAAACTAATATTAATTTGTGTTTCTATTGTGATTGTTGCAAGGAACAATTCATAGCCAAATCTCAGTTGATAAGACATATAAAAAACCACTTTAATCACAAGAGGAGATTAACAAGACACATGCGAACACACACAGGAGAAAAACCATATTCCTGCAGTGAATGTAAAAAAACATTCACTCAAAACTCTGATTTAAAAAGACACATGCGAACACACACAGGAAAAAAACCGTATTCCTGTAGTGAATGTGATAAAACATTCACTCATAACTCTTATTTAATAACACACATGCAAATACACACAGGAGAAAAACCGTATTCCTGCAGTGAATGTAAAAAAACATTTAGTCGAAGATCTCATTTAATAGGACACCTGCGGATACACACAGGAGAAAAACCGTATTCCTGTAGTGAATGTGATAAAACATTCACTCATAACCCTAATTTAATAACACACATGCGAACACACACAGGAGTAAAACCGTATTCCTGCAGTGAATGTAAAAAAACATTTAGTCACAGCTCTTCCTTAATAAGACACATGCGAACACACACAGGAGTAAAACCGTATTCCTGCAATGAATGTAAAAAAACATTTAGTCGAAGCTCTAGTTTAATAAGACACATGCGAACACACACAGGAGAAAAACCATATTGCTGCAGTGAATGTGATAAGATATTTTCATATAAACATTTTTTAATATCACACATGCGAACACACCCTGGGGAAAAATCTAATTCCTGCATACACTATTTCTGAGACACCTTGTATTGTGTAGGTATCTAAACCAATACCTTAAGCCTCCTGTACACGTCAACAGACGCGTCCGCGGACTCTGGCAGATACAACCGCTGATGAATTTCCACGAGCTTCCGCCGATGACGTCTGCAAATGCATCTGTTGACTTGTAGAGGAGGCTCTACTGCTATCTCAATGTGCGCTTGTATTGGGTGACCCCTAGAAAACTTCGCTAATTTAAACTTTGAATTTGTAAGTTTTTGTTTGGAGTTACAAATAAACAGTCCTTTGTATCAGAATATTTATTTTCATTCTAATTATTGAATATATTACAGACTTATTAATCTACAAGTATTATTATTACCCCCGATTCATAAACAAGGCGGAACACGCCAAACCGTTTCAACTAGGGGGCAGTTCAACTGACGAACTTGTCTGCTTGTCAGCAGAGAAAGATTAATAATAATTTATAAGTTTAAAAAACTGGAAAACCCGACTTTAATTTGATACGCCTTCATCATCAAATGATGATGATGATGGCAGTTCGGGACCAACCATGAAGCATACCCTTTCAGGTAAAAAAAGAATTTTTCAAATCGGTTCATAAATGACGGAGTTCTGAGATAACAAACATAAAAAAAAATACAACCGAATTGAGAACCTCCTTCTTTTTTGAAGAAGGTTAAAAACTAATGTTCAGGGATCTAATGCTCACTTCAGCAGATTTGGTTGTATCCCACTATTTCCATGGAAATACAAAATAGAAAAAGTGGGACTAGCTTTTCTTTCCAAATTAGGTATCCCATTATTTCTATTGCGGCAAAAAATCGTAGTTGTGTTGAGAATCTGTTTCCAGTTTAATATTTATGACGGCCTGATAAATAAATCGACGCTTGAAAGGCAATAATGACTAAGCGACATATTGGCAACTTTACACCAGAGCATTTTAAAGTTTTTATTTTTGAAAAAAAAATTGTGGCATTTAAAATTTATGCATTTTCTACTTTAAGAAATAGTGTCGGTTAGTAAAATTTTAATCAAAATCACAAACAGGTAAAAATTACTTATCGACAATTTTTTTTTATTATAAAACATGTAAAATTAACTAAACCCTAACATTTTATAATTTTGTTTCAAGCAAAATGACGCATCCAGAAGTAACAGATGTTTGACACATAGGTAAAATGATCGAAATATTGAAGCAAAAAACTTTTCTGCCAAGCAATTTCAACCATAGTACAGATTAATTAAGGTAAGTGTAGGGCATTTTTAGACAAGTAACAAAGAATTTAGGTTTTAGTACGCAAGATTAAAGACTTTGGACAAAGGTTTTCGATAGATATCATCATTATCAACATCAAAACAGCCCTTGTAGTCTATCATATTGACTATGTATGTATATTGTAGTAGACCTACAATAACTGACTACTGATTATGGGCTTCTGAAGAGTGTATCTGACGATGGGTATCTGACGAGGGACGAATTAGTTAGCTCTTGTGCAGGTTGGTGGAGGTTTTAGGCCTGTCACTATTAACCCTTTGTTAAAAAGGTCTATATAAGCCTCTAACACACCAATATTGCAGTCAAATCTCGGAAAGTGAATAGCTGATTTTATAAAGAACATGATTTGCCGTGGTTTTGATCGAGTGAGCGAAGCGAAGATTTTAGTGACAACTTGGGCAAAAAGGCTTTGTATGTTTGTTCGTCGAGATCTTTTGAACCACTTATCTGATCTTCACAGAAGTTAGCAGGTATACGGATAGTAGTCTTAAATTTTACTGGTTTGAAAAATGAAGTAAATCGGTCAAGGGTTTGTAAAGTTATGAAAGTCCAAAGAGAGTAAAAAAAATTCTACAAAAATATCAAGTGGGGTGTCATAATAATATGATAGGACTTTGTTTAGATATCCCAAAACCGTTTATTTTTATTCTAGGTAAAATTTTGAGTTGTAAAAATTATAAACTTAGCAAAACCAGTATAACGTGAGCTATCATTTAGTACAGTTTTAATGATTTTGTAGTTCAAGTAAGACTGGTAATTAGCTAGATGGCGGTATCGATGCGATTTGCAAAGTTTAATGTAACCATGGATATTCATCAGCTGTGGAACCCGATTTTGAGGAATTACATTGCAGTTTGAAACATTTAATTCATCTCAAAGTTTTAAATTAGATGAGCTGGAGTGCATACTCTAAGATATTAATGATCATCAATCATGAAAAGGATTTAAGGAGACTTTCATAGTCGGGTAATTTTATCAGGCACATCACAAGATCTCAGTTCGGGGCAAACTACTAGTTCAAAAACAATCACAGTAATGTTGGAGAAAATGGCTGTCAAAAATTAAGAACGTTTTTTGCGAACTTGGTCCAATTGTTGCCGTTTTTCGTATTTATTTTTGTCTTCTTCTTCTAACTTAAGAGCTCAGCTCTTGTCGGTGTAATTTAATTATACAGTTCTCGCCATTTGTCCCTTTCCAGTGCAGCTTTCTAGACGTCCTTAAACGACATGACAGCGATCTTTTCTTTCAGCTGGCTTGTATAGCTTTTACGCGGTCTTCCCCTTCCTCTCTTACCTTCTACCTTTCCTTCAATGATATTTTTAATTAAACTGTCATGTCGTATGAGGTGTCCCATAATATTTCCTCTCCAGTTTTCAATAACCCTCTTAAGGGCTCTTTCTTCATTCAGCCTACTCAGTACTTCCACGTTATTAATTTTCTCCGTCCAGCTTATCTTTTCCATTCTCCTCCAACACCACATCTCAAATACTTCCAGATACTCTCTGTCTTTTTGAGTCATTATCTATGTCTCACACCCATAAAGGGCTATACTCCAAACGTATGATGAATTTTTGAATATTAATGAATTTTTTCTTAACTTTTTGACATTTTGGATGTGAAAATTGGTTTTTTATTGTTAAATGCTTGTTTTGCTATTGCTATTCTGGATCTGATATCTGGTGTGCATCTAGAGTCTGCCGTTATGAGGCTTCCTAAGTATCTGAACGTGTTAACTCTCTTTTTGTAATGACGAGTATATCTTCTAGGTATGTACCTACATATATCTTGGGCCCTAAAAATTACAATTTTTGATCGAGTGCGCGAAGCGAACGGAGATCTTAGTGACAACTTGGGCAAAAATGCTTTGTATGTTTGTTCGTCGAGATCTTTTTAACCCGCTTATCCGATCTTCACAGAATTTAAAAATGAAGTTAATCGGTCAAGGGGTTGTAAAGGTATGAGGGTCCAAAGGTCGTAAAAAAAAATTAAGTTGTACAAAATTATCAAATGGGGTGTCATATGATAGAGCTTTGTTTAGACATTCCAAAACATTACGGGGATATCCATCAGCTGTGAAAACCAATTTTAAGGAATTTCTGGCATAATTGCAGTTTTAATTCATCTCAAAGTTTTGAAATTAGATGAATTAGAGTCCATACTCTAAGGTCTGATGATGACAAGCAATTATGAAAAGGATTCCCAGCCCAGTGGGCAGTGAAGTGCACTTACCCAGTACACTTCACGCTACGCGATGAAGCACTATGTGCGATGCGCGCGAGCACACAGGTTACCTATGCGACAGTTCAGTGAAGACGAAATCATTTTTTTGTTCTTAACAGCCACTCAAAATCTACTTTACAGTGCGGATAAGCGACAAAACAAAATAAGTGCATCAGAGATAAGCTCACTTGTATAGAAATTTCATATCAGAAATAGTTTCCTAAGTAACAAAAACAGGAAAAAAAACGGCATGTAAAAAATTACCAAACGACAATATAATATACTTTTTAGGTAGGTAAATATTACTACTTTACGTTTTTAAGTCCATTGCATTTAGGTAAAAAGTACTAAATGAAAATGAATACATAATTAATGTGTGTTAAAAAGTCTTAAATTACGAGATAAAAAATAATTGTATCAGGTAAAATTTCTTAAGCAATATTCATACCTTAGGTAGTGCCAGGCAAAAAATACTTTATGTTTAAACGCATTATTTCGAATCTAGGCAAAAATTACTAAATGTAAAAAATAATAAATCAAATGCATACTAAGTGAAAATTATTCATAAATCGGTAAAATTATAGTCACTTGGACGCCGAAAACTGAGAAAATGTGTGTTTTTTTAAATGACCAAGCGACAACAAACTTCGTCCTAGCGGCATGAGAGTAAGACCAATCGACGCAGGATTTTTTTCTGATTCTAATGATATATATAACTCAATATCGCCCAAAATGTCGCTTGGTCATTATATCGCCCAAAATGCCCAAAATGTCGCCTTTCAACCGCGAAATAGTTTCTATGTGCACGCCGTCCTATGAAGTGATGTGTATTTTTTTGCCGCCGCCACCAGCAATGGATACAGTGGGATAATCAGCCCCAGTATTTCTATCAATAGAAATACTTAATAGAAATAGGGGGATCACCCCAGATTTTCCTGGTTTCATGGATGACGTCAAATTGACGTGGAAACAGGATGCGAAATGCTTTCATTTTGACAGAACGAGTCGACAAATGAGTTCAACATTATGTTCGCTAATGGATCTAAGTGGTAAGGCATCTTCTAGGCCTCCTATATTCAAAGTGATTCTTGTTTGTACCTACATATTATTAACTTTGTATGTTTGTTTGTTGTATGTTTCTTACTCTTTCACGCAAAAACTACTGATCCTATTTAAGCTATTTGTATGAAACTTGGAATATATATTATCTGTGACCTGGTTTAACACATAGGCTAGCTTTTTATCCCGGAAAATCAACGGGATCCAACGAGACGAGGGCGGAAGCTAGTATACCTATATATACCAGGCCTCTTTTAATTACAATGAACCCGCAGTGCTATAACCCCTCATTTTTCAAGTTGGCGGTTAAGGAGTAGAAAAAATTAGATAGGTAGGTAGGTACTTAGGTAAAGCAACTAAGGGCTTCATTCGAATATTCCCGATATTAGCTTGCATGGTTTTCAAGCTCCGTCGCTAGAGTGTTGATTATTTTACCAGAGAGATGACGTTCTTATAAGTGTTTTATAGAGTATGTTTTTTTTCTGTGCTCATATACCGAACAACTTATCGTCGCCGTAGAGCGAAAAGTCATTAAGTCGCTTTTTGGCTTTTTGAGATACGGAGCTTTATAGATTTACAAAAGAAAAATAAACATAACTTCTTTTTGCTTTATGATATTTTATAATTTGAGGTCTCAACTCTTAGGAAATGTATGAAAGGTTACGCCAAAATTCCTAAAAAAAATAATGTTCACTTTTTCAGTGATGTGGATGAAAAACTAATTAATTTATTTTTTTCCTTCAAAATAGTTTACCACAGTTTTAGTTATTGATTTGTAAAACGGAGTTGGTGATTTTTCGCTCAGTGTTTCAATAGTGAAAACTATTTCAAAGTCGATCGATTAGTCACTAAAATGTACTTAGTTATTTTTCGCTTGCACGTATTTGTGTGAAACTATTAATTATTTTAAAAGGGAAAAAGTAATTAAGCCAATTTAGGTAATAGATTTGCAAATACTTAAGTTAAGGTAAAATATTTAGTTAAATTTAGTTAATTTTCAACTTGCTAATAAGGCTCTAAATATCGAATTAATGATTTTTTGCACTTTCTATAATCAAAACTATGATACCTAGGGCCATGATAATAAGACTTAAATTTGCAAAAAAAATTGTTATCTTGATGGCATTTTTAACTCAATTTGGCTATTTTGCGACTTAGTGAGTTTTCGCTCTACGGCTACGTTTTTTGGATTAAAAAAAAAAGGTAATTGGTTAAAAATGTTATACTTTAGTCTATGATGTTAGCAAACCACATTAGCAAACATTTTTTCTCCGGATGCTGAAATCTACAGGGTACGGTGATGATGATGATTAGGTAAGGACAGGGATTTTATATATACCTAGCTGAGGATGGAGTCTGAAGGTGTTCAATGTAGGATAAGGTACACACTACTTATTTACTTTCTAGGTGACGATCAGTGACAATGAAGTAATGTGATGATGGAGTCGATGTATCTAATATCTATAAGTAGGTTCATTCTCATTTTATTGGAAAATCCGTAGTGTAAATCGAATTAATTCGTTGAATCAGAAGCAAGCAGCTATAACCGTTTTTTGACACTTGACAGCCATTGACAGTTGTAATGTCAGATTTGGATTTGGATGTTGACGCGACTAATGCATGTATAGGTACATACTTATAACGCACAGATATGGGTCCGCTATTTAGTAAGTACGTACATATAAAGCTGGCCAATTTATTTTCTATGGTTGGAAGAGCATTTTGTTCCATGGTAAATTCACTGCGTTTCCTTGAATTTCCTTGCGTTTGTTACTCACGGATTTTTATGTAAATGCTACATAATGTCTACAATAACTAGTTCCGTTTGCAGAGTATGTCTAGCCAGTAATATCAGGATGCTGAACATTGACTACATGCATCTCGAGATATTCCAGAAACTGACAAACTCAAAGGTAAGATAAGTTGGTGAGCTTACCCAGAACCTACCTACTTACTTTGTAATATCTTGAAAATCATCAAAAGCGGTTGATACTTGCGGGTGCTAGATGTAAATTCATTTTGTTTCAGCTTTATACAGAATCCGATGCAGGGATGCCGAGCACAATATGCTATTTCTGTCACCGGCAGCTGCAGAAGTGCCTCATGTTCTCCGACATGGCTCGCAGATCTGAAAGGACCATGCAACATCTATTGCACAATGGAATTGAGGTACCTCCTTCCTGTCCTAGGCCGTGTTGACATGATCAGAGTCTACTCGCACCGAGTAGACTCGGATAGCTATTCTGATGCAGCGCGTACGTACACTCATATCATGTTCTACTTTTCCGAGCTCGCCTGCTGTGGAAATAATGACTTTGAAAAATGAAGAAAATGATCCAAGCTCTCTGAGCACACTCACACGATGAAGTTTACTTTTACGAGTTGATTCAGTCCACATTTTATGCCATGCTGGTCAACAGTGAAAGACATGTGTTTTATTGCTTTATAGTGAGATGTTCTGAGCCGGTCAGCAGTGTCCATCACGGTCCCGGGGATGTAAAACCCAAAAACCCGTTGTAGGGGGCCACAGTGCCCACCCCGCGCGCACTTCTCTACTGCCGCTCACTCGTAGCATAAATCAGTTTTCATATAAATTCTGAGAAGAAGACTGTATTTCCGTTGACAACAGAAACTCATTAGATGATTTGACACTCGCATTTGTCAAAATCATTGAGTTATGATTGTGAGTTCCCTTAGTACACTGACCATATTCACAGTGTGCACTCCACTCATGTTTATGACACAAGCATTAACAAACACGTAAATCAAGAAGTTAAGTTGATTATGAGGCTCCTTCCACTTTTCCTCTGCGAGAGTCCCCTGCGTAGGGGATTTCTGGAACTTTTGTCCAATAATCCCCTTAGAGATCCTTGCATCTGTTGGCAGGGGAAAAGTTACTAATGTTTAAGTAGTACTAACCTCCATTAGAACATTTATATGAAACTTTACATAGATAAGTAAAAAATACACATACCCATGTGTTATTTTGTCATGCATTTGTTTCTTTTAAATATAGCTTGCCTACTAATGTTGTAGACAGCTCTCACTCGCCAGCATTTTTATTGAGGTCAGTACTGTGAAACTCACTTCTGCACATTTTATGTTGCTTTTCAGATAACATGCAGTACCATCACAATGCTGTCTCTGGCACCAATACCGATCTTATCAATTACTCCGACTCAGCACATGTCTGTTACAAATATTGCTGCAACTGTTATGATGGAAGAGGTGGTTGTGAAAACAGAAATGACCCCTGAAATGGCCTTTGAACAGTCAAAAGTAGCACCTGATGAAGAAACTGATGTTATTGGTGGTTCAAATAACACAGATTTGTATGAAGAAAACGTAAATGTTGTAGAGAACCTGCAAACTAATATTAATTTGTGTTTCTATTGTGATTGTTGCAAGGAACAATTCATAGCCAAATCTCAGTTGATAAAACATATAAAAAACCACTTTAATCACAAGAGGAGATTAACAAGACACATGCCAACACACACAGGAGAAAAACCATATTCCTGCAGTGAATGTAAAAAAAGATTCACTCAAAACTCTCATCTAATAAGACACATGCGGATACACACAGGAGTAAAACCATATTCCTGCAGTGAATGTAAAAAAGCATTTAGTCAAAGCTCCATTTTAATAACACACATGCGAACACACACAGGAGTAAAACCATATTCCTGCAGTGAATGTAAAAAAGCATTTAGTCAAAGCTCTTCCTTAATACAACACATGCGAATACACACAGGAGAAAAACCATATTCCTGCAGTGAATGTAAAAAAACATTCACTCAAGACTCTGGTTTAATAAGACACATGCGAATACACACAGGAGAAAAACCATATTCCTGCTGTGAATGTAAAAAAACATTCACTCAAGACTCTCATTTAATAAGACACCTGCGGATACACACAGGAGAAAAACCATATTCCTGCTGTGAATTTAAAAAACATTCAGTCATAGCTCCATTTTAATAACACACATGCGAACACACACAGGAGTAAAACCATATTCCTGCAGTGAATGTAAAAAAGCATTTAGTCAAAGCTCTTCCTTAATACAACACATGCGAATACACACTAGGGACAAACCATATTCCTGCATTGAATGTGATAAAACATTCACTCATAACTCTAATTTAATAACACACGTGCGGATACACACAGGAGTAAAACCATATTCCTGCAGTGAATGTAAAAAATCATTTAGTAAAAGCTCTCATTTAGATACACACATGCGAATACACACAGGAGAAAAACCATTTTCCTGCAATGAATGTGATAAAACATTCAGTCATAGCTCTAGTTTAATAAGACATGCGAAAACACACAGAAGAAAATCTATATTGCTGCAAGGAATGTGATAAGACATTTTCTTATAAACATTTTTTAATATCACACATGCGAACACACACAGGAGTAAAACCGTATTCCTGCAATGAATGTAAAAAAACATTTAGTCGAAGCTCTAGTTTAATAAGACACATGCGAACACACACAGGAGAAAAACTATATTGCTGCAATGAATGTGATAAGACATTTTCTTATAAACATGTTTTAATATCACACATTCGAACACACCCTGGGGATAAATCTAATTCCTGCATATACTAGTTCTGAGACACCTTGTATTGTATAGGTATCTAAACCAATACCTTAAGCCTCCTGTACACGTCAACAGACGCGTCCGCGGACTCTGGCAGATACAACCGCTGAAGAATTTCCACGAGCTTCCGCAGATGACGTCTGCAGATGCATCTGTTGACTTGTAGAGGAGGCTCTACTGCTATCTCAATGTGCGCTTGTATTGGGTGACCCCTAGAAAACTTCGCTAATTTAAACTTTGCATTTGTAAGTTTTTATTTGGAGTTACAAATAAACAGTCCTTTGCATCAGAATATTTATTTTTATTCTAATTATTGAATATATTACAGACTTATTAATCTACAAGTATTATTATTACCCCCGATTCATAAACAAGGCGGAACACGCCAAACCGTTTCAACTAGGGGGCAGTTCAACTGACGAACTTGTCTGCTTGTCAGCAGAGAAAGATTAATAATAATTTATAAGTTTAAAAAACTGGAAAACTCGACTTCAATTTGATACGTCTGCCATCATCATCATCAAATGATTATGATGATGGCAGTTCGGGACCAACCTGGAAGCAAACCCTTTCAGATAAAAAAATAATTTTTCAAATCGGTTCATAAATGACGGAGTTCTGAGGTAACAAACATAAAAAAAAAATACAACCGAATTGAGAACCTCCTCCTTTTTTGAAGAAGGTTAAAAACTAATGTTCAGGGATCTAATGCTCACTTCAGCAGATTTGGTTGTATCCCACTATTTCCATGGAAATACAAAATAGAAAAAGTGGGACTAGCTTTTCTTTCCAAATTAGGTATCCCATTATTTCTATTGCGGCAAAAAATCGCAGTTGTGTTGAGAATCTGTTTCCAAATAAATAGTTTCTATGTGCACGCCGTCCTATGAAGTGTATATTTTTTTGCCGCCGCCACCAGCAATGGATACAGTGGGATAATCAGCCCCAGTATTTCTATCAATAGAAATACTTAATGGAAATAGGGGGATACACCCTAGATTTTCCTGGTTTCATGGATGACGTCAAAGTGACGTGAAAACAGGATGCAAAATGCTTTCATTTTGACAGAACGAGTCGACAAATGAGTTCAACATTATGTTCGCTAATGGATCTAAGTGGTAAGGCATCTTCTAGGCCTCCTATATTCAAAGTGATTCTTGTTTGTACCTACATATTATGAACTTTGTATGTTTGTTTGTTGTATGTTTCTTACTCTTTCACGCAAAAACTACTGATCCTATTTAAGCTATTTGTATGAAACTTGGAATATATATTATCTGTGATCTGGTTTAACACATAGGCTAGCGTTTTATCCCGGAAAATCAAGGGGATCCCAAGAGACGCGGGCGGAAGCTAGTATACCTATATATAGGTACCAGGCCTCTTTTAATTACAATGAAACCGCAGTGCTATAACCCCTCATTTTTCAAGTTGGCGGTTAAAGAGTAGAAAAAATTAGGCAGGTAGGTAGGTACTTAGGTAAAGCAACTAAGGGCTTCATTTGAATATTCCCGATATTAGCTTGCATGGTTTTCAAGCTCGGTCGCTAGAGTGTTGATTTTTTTACCAGAGAGATGGCGTTCTTCTATTTTTAAAGTAATTTTGGAAACTTGATCAGACATTACTCAAAAAGAGAAACAGAGCTTCCAAATCTTATGGATTTTACTCGAATAGACATAAAAACGATCAAATTACTAATTCAAAAGTGCGCCCAAAAATCACCCATTCTCGTAAAACCATAGACCTAATCACAGACTAACAATCTCGAACGTATATCTCTATGGAACGAAACTACTGCGATATTTGTGTGACGAGAGTGGACGAGAGCGAGCGCGTGTCAACGTCAACGTGTTGGCCTAAATTCTAGCTAGATGTCCTCTACGCCATGTCATGACAGTGGCAAGCCAAAATATCTCTAACAGTAATTTATAGAGTATGTTTTTTTTCTGTGCTCATATACGATGTTCGGTGTCATATACCGAACAACTTATCGTCGCCGTAAAGCGAAAAGTCATTAAGTCGCTTTTTGGCTTTTTGAGATACGGAGTTTTATAGATTTACAAAAGAAAACAAAACATAACTTCTTTTTGCTTTATGATATTTCATAATTTGAGGTCTCAACTCTTAGGAAATGTATGAAAGGTTACGCCAAAATTCCAAAAAAAATTAATGATCACTTTTTCTGTGATGTGGATGGAAAACTAATTTAGTTATTTTTTCCCTTCAAAATAGTTTACCACAGTTTTAGGCCCGTATTCCGTAGCCTTACTCAAGCACTGATCCGTACTCAAGCATAGATTTTTGTATGAAAATCTCTACTCAAATCTATGCTTGAGTAACGATTTCTGTCTCGGAATACGGACCTTAGATAGTGATTTGTATAACGGAGTTGGTGATTTTTCGCTCAGTGTTTCTATAGTGAAAACTATTTCAAAGTCGATCGATTAGTCACTAAAATGTACTTAGTTAATTTTCGCTTGCACGTATTTGTGTCAAACTATTAATTATTTTAAAAGGGAAAAAGTAATTAAGGATTAGGTAATAGATTTGCAAATACTTAAGTTTGGGAAAAATATTTAACTAATTTTAGTTAATTTTCAACTTGCTAATAAGGCTCTAAATATCGAATATATATAAAAGAAGAGGGACCTGACTTACCTATCAGATTCCGCTAAAGCTAGAGCTAAAATTTGGAATGTACTTTCTTAACATGGCATAGGCACCCGCTAAGACGAGATTTTAACAAATTTAACCCCTGACTGGGTCAAACTGGGCCTAAACGTTAGTATGCAAAATCGTATTCCTTGAAGTTATAAATACCAAAATTGGCATGTACCTATATTCATCAAACTAAATAAATAAGAACTGTATTAAAAAAAACTAGCTCTACACTAATTCGCTGTGCTATTAGTTGTTAAAGTTTGTATTGAAAAATTGGTTTGTTTCAAGCTTAGGTAGGTACCTAGCATGTCATTACAAAAAATAAAATACCTACGAAAGGTGTAGGTAGGAAGGGAGATAGCGTACCTAGGTAAAAATTACCAGCCTCTGAAGCCACATTTAAAGAAGTAGCTAAGTGGTTAGGTAGGTAAGTAGGTAGTAGGTACCTACTTAAGATCTCGCTATAAAGTCAACGGGAAGCATAGTTTATGTGTTGCTTTATTACTGAGTACCTACCACGCGGGCAAAGCCGCGGGCGCTACAGCTAGTATAATTTATATGGATGCCTCGTAAAAGTGTCGCGGACGCGCCGCTTACTATTACGCACTAAGCGGCAGCGGAATTGCGCGTCGCGAGCACGTCAACTTTGCCAAGTTGCCCAACTCTGTCGCGACGTTCCGCTGCAGTGCAGTTCCGTTGCCGCTTAGTGCGGTATGGCTAGTACATTTACTTGGAAAGAATATTGAAGCTAACTGTCGCGACGCTCCGCTGCAGTGCAGTTCCGCCCTAGTGCGGTCTAACCTTAACCGTTTTTTGACACTTGACAGCCATTGACTGTTGTAATGTCAGATTTGGGTTTTGACGCGACTAATTCATGCAGTTCGTCGTTAGCGATTAAACCGATCGGAGTGATTTGTGTTTACACAAACGTTTTTTGGCTATTCATTGAAATTATTCTATCATTTTGATTGATCTAAGTGTTGTGTTGTCCTAGTGTGGTGTTGGTTAGCTAACAAGGCTTATTTTAGTAGTTCGGATCCGTGTTTGAGGTTAACCTCAAACATGGATTTAGACGCGCCGGCTCCGCCGCCGCCGGTCCCTCCGGATCCCGATCCTCCTGATCCATCCCATATTACGGGTACTAAGCGTCGATTGGAGCCGGAAAATACAGCATCCGCTCCCAAGAAGATATCCTCTGACCAGGGGGTAGCTTCTATTCAAACTGTATATACCCATCCATCAATCGTTGTTGGTTCTATTCTAGAATACACTTCGTTGGATAATGGTCCATATGTTGTTCACGTTTCCCGTTCGGAGCCAGATTTGGCTGCAGGCACCACTATCAGACCCATTAAGTTTGGCCAATTTTTATCAACCCACAAGTTCCGTAACATTGTCCCCGATGGAGTAAAGCGTGTAGGACGCAACAGAATATCAGTTGAATTCCTTACTGCTGAAGATGCTAACAAATTTATTGTTTCCCCCATCCTTCCTATGTGCAAATATGTAGCATCAATTCCTACATTTAATGTTACCCGAATGGGTCTAGTGCGTGATGTCCCAACAGATTTATCTATGGATGAATTTGCAGAGGCCATAGTTTTGCCTGCAAGCTGTGAAACAGTATTGAAAGCCCGTCGTCTCAATAGGAAGAGTATAGATGAAGATAAGGTAACATGGGTGCCTACCCAGACTGTTGTGGTCACCTTCCAAGGTCAAACACTTCCATCAAAAGTCTTCTTGTTCTACACTTCTCTTCGAGTTGAACTGTACTAATACCCCACCATACAATGTCATACCTGCTGTAGGTATGGACATACTAAAGCCCAATGCCGTTCAAAGCCCAGATGCTTCCGTTGTTGCAAAGAACATTCCGGTGAAAGCTGTGAAGTCACTGAAGCCAACGCATACTGTTTACATTGCTCAGGTAAGCACTTTGCCACCAGCAAATCCTGCCCAGAATTTGAAAGACAAAAATCTATTAAAGCAGTCATGGCGCAAAATAACATATCATATGAAGAAGCTGCTTGCCAGTTCCCCAAAGTATCCCGCTCATACTCCGAGGTTGCGAAAGAGTTATTTTTCAACCCCTCTAAGCACTCTCAATTTAATTTTTCACAGAAAGGTCCATCTCAACCACAGCAGTCCACTCATTCATATGTCAAAACAGTTTACGCATCTCCCCGTCCAAAGCCCCTTCTAGGTAAGTCTTATGACAAAGCTGCCCACAACGAAATAATTTCTACCCCTTCATATACGATGCCTAATGGTAGTGCTCTTGGTCTTAACCTAGGAGCAGCACCGCAAAATGAGAATATGCTTGAAACATTATTAACACTAATTATAAATATCATCCTTATGAACCCCCAACCCCTACCGTCCAACGTTGCCTCAAAACTTACTCAATTAGTTTCTCTCTCCGGTCATCATGGATCCGGTAGTCGTTCTGCAGTGGAACTGCCAGAGCGTCAGAGCAAAGAAACATGAAGTTCTCCACCTCATCTCAAAATTCTGCTCCTCAGTCCTCGCCCTCTCGGAGACATGGCTGAAGCCTGGAATTCATTTTCGGATTTCGGGCTACTCCTGTATCCGGGAGGACAGGACTGACGGGCACGCTGGGAGCGCCTTATTAATAAGACGCTCCCTTAGCTTTACTCAAATCACACTCCCTCCCCTTCCTCCTGGTATCAACGCTGTTACTATCAGGACTTCTAATATCTCTTTTATTTCTATTTACATTCCTCATCCTGACTCTGCTCTAATACCAGATTTACATCTTCTTTTTTCTTCAATTCCTTCTCCCATGGTGATCATGGGTGATTTCAATGCTCACCACACATTATGGGGACACCATTCTGCAAACCTGTTTGGCTATTCTCTCTTGGAAGTTTTTGATGATTTAAATCTCTGTTTGCTCAATGATGGTTCTCCCACACGCAGAGTGTACCCTACACAAAATCCCAAGAGTGCAGTAGACCTTTCTGTATGCTCTCCTTCTCTCTCATCTCTTTCATCCTGGCAAATTTTACCTCTTTCTTATGGCAGTGATCACTTCCCCATAATTATCTCTATCTCTAACAGTGCCTCCCCTTTCCGCAGTCCTTGCCCAACTCTAAAGTATAGACTCTCTGGCGCCGACTGGACATCATACTCTTCTACACTTGACCTAAAACTTGAATCTTCATCCTCTTCTTTAGATATAATAATTTCTCCTATTAATGCATATAACTCTTTTGTTGAAAATATAATTGACAGTGCTAATATTCACATCCCGTTAAAAAAAATCACTAAACATTTTAAAACATCTACTCCTTGGTGGGATTCTGAGTGTACTTTAGCTGTGGCAATACGTAAGGAAGCTGAGCAAAATTACTATGATAATATGTCTGAAAGTAACTTTCTGAAATACCAGGAATCATCAGCTAAATTTCGAAAACTAGTCTCCAAAAAAAAGAAACTCAGTTGGATTGGTTTCTGTGAAGATCTCTCTCCTAAAACCCCGGCTTCCCTGGTTTGGAAGCAGATCAGAAGATTTAGAGGCGCTTATAATTCCCTTGACATTACTTCCAATGATCCCTCCTCATGGATAGAAGCTTTTTCTGATAAACTTGCTCCCCCATCAGCTCCTTCTTTAGATTGTTTACCTTCTCCTTCCTCATACATTTCTTCCTTTAACTGTTTCAATCAACCATTTTCATTTAATGAACTCACTCTTGCTCTTGATGGTCTGACTGACTCTTCTCCTGGTATAGATGGTATCCCCTATTCATTTATTATTAAATCTTCTGATAAAGCTAAACAAATTTTTTTAAACCTTATAAATTATTTTTTCGAATACGGCGTCATCCCTAAGCAGTGGAAAACTCAAATAATAATTCCCATATTAAAGCCTGGTAAGGATCCATCTGACCCTAATAGTAGAAGACCTATAGCTCTGTCTTCGGTTTTAGCTAAAATCATGGAACACCTCATCAAACATCGTCTGGAATGGTTAGTGGAAAATAAATCAATTTTGGCCAAATCCCAATTCGGGTTTAGAAAGGGTATGAGCACCATGGACAGCCTAAGTCTTTTGACTATTGACATTTACACAGCCTTTAAAGAAAAAAAATCTCTTGTAGGCGTTTTTCTTGATATTGCGTCGGCGTATGACAATGTTATGCTCCCGGTGCTCAGGAATAAACTTATTCAGCTGAACATCCCGGAGAAGCTATCTCGTTTCACATGCAACCTTTTGATGGAAAGATCAGTTATTATTAAATCTTGTAATGGTCTCTTACCCCCTAAAACTGTATGGAAAGGTCTTCCTCAAGGATCAGTATTAAGCCCTCTTCTTTACAGTATATACACTTATGATCTAGAAAATACGGTAAACTCATTCTGCGAGGTTCTACAATATGCAGATGATCTGGCGCTCTATGTCAAAGATAAGTCCGTAGAGACGGCTAAACACAAACTCAATTCTGCTCTTCATTATCTTGATGATTGGTTACATAATCACGGTCTATCCTTATCAGCATCTAAAAGCTCTACTGTTGTTTTCACTAGAAAAAGATCATTCCCTTCTGTAGAGTTATTCGTCAACCAGGATATCATTCCTCAATCAAATAGTGTCAAATTCTTGGGCATTATTTTGGATTCTAGAATGTCCGGCACTTTTCAACTTAATTCAACTGCAGAAAAATGCGAAAAGAATGTGAACATCATTCGTTCTCTTTCCGGTGTTTGGTGGGGATCTCACCCCTACACTCAAAAACTTTTATATAATGCTCTTATCAGGAGTCACTTTGACTATGGTTCTTTTCTGATGAATCTTTTTAATAAAGCTGGTTTAGAAAAAATAAACAAAACTCAGTCAAAGTGCTTACGTATAATCTTAGGAGCTATGAAATCATCACCAATCAATGCCATGCAGGTTGAGTGCAATGATCCTCCCCTTAACTTACGCAGACAATTTTTATCTGATAGATTCCTTTTCAAATTGATACAAAACTCAGACCATCCCCTTCTCCCTAAATTAAGTCTTCTTCTCGAATTGTTTGATACAAATAACCCGGAAAAACTTCCTAGTCTCCTTACTAGCTATATTAAATTCTCGCAACTTCCAAACCCTGTTCATCCATTTGACCGAATACAACGTCGGGCAGCTCGCATTATTGACGATTCTAGGCTCACTGACGACCTGGACTCCCTTAGTCTGCGGAGAGACGTTGGATCTTCGTTGCGTCTTCTACCGTCTCTATAATGGGGAGTGTTCTGACGAGCTGTTCAGTTTGGTGCCTGCGGCCGATTTCCACAACCGCACCACACGCCGTAAAACCAGATTTCATCCACACCACCTGGATGGCTGGTTTTCCACAACTTTCTCGTTTCACGCGGTCTTTTCTGCCTCGTACGTGTAAGTTGTGGAATGAACTTCCCTCTGCGGTTTTCCCTCGGAGTTTTGAGATGGGGTCCTTCAAAAGGCGGGTTTATCTCCTCTTAAAAGGCCGGCAGCGCACTAGCCTCACCTCTGGTGTTGCAGGTGTCCATGGGCGGCGGTGACCACTTTCCATCAGGTGGCCCGCCTGCTCGTCTGCCAGCTATGGCATAAAAAAAACAAAAAAAAAAAAACAATTTCCGAATAATCCACTCTATCTTACCCCATTTGAATCTTTAACTTTCCAGCCGAATATTATGCTACACTTCGGTATAGATAAGGACGCCATAAACGCTCGTGAAATTTTTAATGAACAAATGACTACTAAATTTTGTGGATGGTACGCTATCTTTACCGATGCATCCAAATTATCTCCAAATAGCACTGTTGGATCTGCAGTTTGGATTCCATTTACCAGAATCAACTTAAGTTTTAAATGCCCTTCCTCTTCATCAGTTTTCACTGGCGAATCTATTGCTCTTCTTGAAGCCATTCATTTCGTCAGATCCCATAACTTGAATAACTCTATTATTTTTTCTGACTCCAAAAGTTGCCTTCAATCTATCTTGTCCAATCCTTTTCGCTCAATATCCCGATTTCCATCTATTTTAAAAATTAAAAGCGCCCTCTATGATTGTCATCAACTAGGTATCAATGTAGTTCTCTCCTGGATCCCTGGACACTCGGGTATCCCTGGGAATGAAGTAGCAGACGCTCTCGCTAAAGATGCTACAAATATAGGATCTCTAGATCATTTTAAAATATATTCACACGATTTATGTCTCCTTCCTAAATTTCACCTCTTAGGCCCGTATTCCGAGACTGAAATCGTTACTCAAGCATAGATTTGAGTAGAGATTTTCATACAAAAATCTATGCTTGAGTACGAATCAGTGCTTGAGCAAGGCTACGGAATACGGGCCTTAGAATCATGGACCAAAGAATGGAACACGTCGAAAACAAGTAAAGGCAAACATTATGCGGACATTCAACCCGAAATTCCTTCAATCCCCTGGTTTTTTAAATTTCGCAAAGCTAATAAAAGTACTACTTCAACTATCTGTCGCCTTCGATTGGGACATGCTTGCACTCCTGTTTTTTTGGCCAAACTTAGGATCAGGGATCACTCTATGTGCGAATGTGGTCTGGACGAAGGAAGCGTCAATCACATATTTTTTAACTGTCCGAAACTTCGCCAATCTCTTTACGATATCCTTCCCCTTGAATTCCCCCGTCCTTTTTCATTTAAATGTCTCCTTTCTCAAACCTTTTCACCTTTGATTAATTATATGTTATGTAAGTTTATCCATATTAATAAGATTAAATTATGAAAGTGGTTTATTAATATCTTTGAAACTAAACTCAATATTTACTAAAGCTCATAAATATTATTATCAACTAATATTAATGTTGTACTGTCTCTTGTTTTAGATCAATCTAATTGTCAAAATTTTGGTTGTACCTCCCTTTGTACACTGACCATATTCTGATCCGCACTCCCCTCTTGTTTATGACTCTAGCATCAGCGAACTCGACACTGGCAGTGACAACTAGCCACAAAAGCCACAAACCAAGAAGTTGAAGTTGAAGTTGACTAATTCATGCATAGGTACCTGTGATAGGTAGAATCTGTGCCCCTATCTGTGCGTTATGAGAGGATATAGATGTTCGGTGGTTATGAGTTACATACTCATAACGCACAGATAGGGGTCCGCTATTTAGTAAGTACGTACATATAAAGCTGGCCAATTTATTTTTTATGGTTGGAAGAGCATTTTGTTCCATGGTATTTTCACTGCGTTTCCTTGAATTTCCTTGCGTTTGTTGCTCACGGATTTTTATGTAAATAATACATAATGTCTACAATAACTAGTTCCGTTTGCAGAGTATGTCTAGCCGGTAATATCAGGATGCTGAACATTGACTACATGCATCTCGAGATATTCCAGAAACTGACAAACTCAAAGGTAAGATAAGTTGGTGAGCTTACCCAGAACCTACCTACTTACTTTGTAATATCTTGAAAATCATCAAAAGCGGTTGATACTTGCGGGTGCTAGATGTAAATTCATTTTGTTTCAGCTATATACAGAATCCGATGCAGGGATGCCGAGCACAATATGCTATTTCTGTCACCGGCAGCTGCAGAAGTGCCTCATGTTCTCCGACGTGGCTCGCAGATCTGAGAGGACCATGCAACATCTATTGCACAATGGAATTGAGGTACCTCGTTCTTCTTGTCTTAGGCCGTGTTGACATGATCAGAGTCTACTCGCACCGAGTAGACTAGGATAGCTATTCTGATGCAGCGCGTACGTACACTCATATCATGTTCTACTTTTCCGAGCTCGCCTGCTGTGGAAATAATGACTTTGAAAAATGAAGAAAATGATCCAAGCTCTGAGCACACTCACACGATGAAGTTTACTTCTACGAGTTCACTCGGTCCACATTTTATGCCATGCTGGTCAACAGTGAAAGACATGTGTTTAATTGCTTTATAGTGAGATGTTCTAAACTGGTCAGCAGTGTCCATCACGGTCCCGGGGATGTAAAACCCAAAAATCCGTTGTAGGGGGCCACAGTGCCCACCCCGCGCGCACTTCTCTACTGCCGCTCACTCGAAGCATAAATCAGTTTTCATATAAATTCTGATAAGAAGACTGTATTCCCGTTGACAACAGAAACTCATTAGATGATTTGACACTCGCATTTGTCAAAATCATTGAGTTATGATTGTGAGTTCCCTTAGTACACTGACCATATTCACAGTGTGCACTCCTCTCATGTTTATGACACAAGCATTAACAAACACGTAAATCAAGAAGTTTAGTTGATTATGAGGCTCATTCCACTTTTCCTCTGCGAGAGTCCCCTGCGTAGGGGATTTCTGGAACTTTTGTCCAATAATCCCCTTAGAGATCCTTGCATCTGTTGGCAGGGGAAAAGTTACTAATGTTTAAGTAGTACTAACCTCCATGAGAACATTTATATGAAACTTTACATAGATAAGTAAAAACTACACATACCCATGTGTTATTTTGTCATGCATTTGTTTCTGATAAATATAGCTTGCCTACTAATGTTGTAGACAGCTCTCACTCGCCAGCATTTTTATTCAGGCCAGTACTGTGAAACTCACTTCTGCAGATTTTATGTTGCTTTTCAGATAACATGCAGTACCATCACAATGCTGTCTCTGGCACCAATACCGATCTTATCAATTACTCCGACTCAGCACATGTCTGTTACAAATATTCCTGCAACTGTTAAGATGGAAGAGGTGGTTGTGAAAACAGAAATGACCTCTGAAATGGCCTTTGAAGAGTCAAAAGTAGCACCCGATGAAGATACTGAAGTTATTGGTGGTTCGAATAACACAGATTTGTATCAAGAAAACGTAAATGTTGTAGAGAACCTGCAAACTAATATTAATTTGTGTTTCTATTGTGATTGTTGCAAGGAACAATTTATAGCCAAATCTCAGTTGATAAGACATATAAAAAACCACTTTAATCACAAGAGGAGATTAACAAGACACATGCGAACACACACAGGAGAAAAACCATATTCCTGCAGTGAATGTAAAAAAACATTTAGTCACAGCTCTTCCTTAATAACACACATGCGAACACACACAGGAGTAAAACCGTATTCCTGCAATGAATGTAAAAAAACATTTAGTCGAAGCTCTAGTTTAATAAGACACATGCGAACACACACAGGAGAAAAACTATATTGCTGCAATGAATGTGATAAGACATTTTCTTATAAACATGTTTTAATATCACACATTCGAACACACCCTGGGGATAAATCTAATTCCTGCATATACTAGTTCTGAGACACCTTGTATTGTATAGGTATCTAAACCAATACCTTAAGCCTCCTGTACACGTCAACAGACGCGTCCGCGGACTCTGGCAGATACAACCGCTGATGAATTTCCACGAGCTTCCGCCGATGACGTCTGCAGATGCATCTGTTGACTTGTAGAGGAGGCTCTACTGCTATCTCATTGTGCACTTGTATTGGGTGACCCCTAGAAAACTTCGCTAATTTAAACTTTGCATTTGTAAGTTTTTTTTTGGAGTTTAAATAAACAGTCCTTTGTATCAGAATATTTATTTTTATTCTAATTATTGAATATATTACAGACTTATTAATCTACAAGTATTATTATTACCCCCGATTCATAAACAAGGCGGAACACGCCAAACCGTTTCAACTAGGGGGCAGTTCAACTGACGAACTTGTCTGCTTGTCAGCAGAGAAAGATTAATAATAATTAATAAGTTTAAAAAACTGAAAAACCCGACTTTAATTTGATACGCCTTCATCATCAAATGATTATGATGATGGCAAATCGGGACCAACCTGGAAGCATACCCTTTCAGATAAAAAAATATTTTTTCAAATCGGTTCATAAGTTACGGAGTTCTGAGATAACAAACAAAAAAAAAAATACAACCGAATTGAGAACCTCCACCGTTTTTGAAGAAGTTTAAAAACTAATGTTCAGGGATCTAATAATAATGTTCACTTCAGCAGATTTGGTTGTACCTATCTCACTATTTCCATGGAAATACAAAATAGAAAAAGTGGGACTAGCTTTTCTATCCAAATTAGTTATCCCATTATTTCTATTGCGGCAAAAAATCGCAGTTGTGTTGAGAATTTGTTTCCAGTTTAATATTTATGACGGCCTGATAAATAAATAGTTTCTATGTGCACGCCGTCCTATGAAGTGTATATTTTTTTGCCGCCGCCACCAGCAATGGATACAGTGGGATAATCAGCCCCAGTATTTCTATCAATAGAAATACTAATGGAAATAGGGGGATACACCCTAGATTTTCCTGGTTTCATGGATGACGTCAAAGTGACGTGGAAACAGGATGCGAAATGCTTTCATTTTGGCAAAACGAGTCGACAAATGAGTTCAACATTATGTTCGCTAATGGATCTAAGTGGTAAGGCATCTTCTAGGCCTCCTATATTCAAATTGTATGTTTGTTACTCTTTCACGCAAAAACTACTGATCCTATCTAAGCTATTTGTATGAAACTTGGAATATATATTATCTGTGACCTGGTTTAACACATAGGCTAGCGTTTTATCCCGGAAAATCAACGGGATCCAACGAGACGCGGGCGGAAGCTAGTATACCTATATATACCAGGCCTCTTTTAATTACAATGAACCCGCAGTGCTATAACCCCTCATTTTTCAAGTTGGCGGTTAAGGAGTAGAAAAAATTAGGTTGGTAGCTGTACCTAGGTAAAGCAACTAAGGGCTTCATTCGAATATTCCCGATATTAGCTTGCATGGTTTTCAAGCTCCGTCGCTAGAGTGTTGATTATTTTACCAGAGAGATGACGTTCTTTTAATTAAGTGTTTTATAGAGTATGTTTTTTTTCTGTGCTCATATACCGAACAACTTATCGTCGTCGTAGAGCGAAAAGTCATTAAGTCGCTTTTTGGCTTTTTGAGATACGGAGCTTTATAGATTTACAAAAGAAAAATAAACATAACTTCTTTTTGCTTTATGATATTTTATAATTTGAGGTCTCAACTCTTAGGAAATGTATGAAAGGTTACGCCAAAATTCCTAAAAAAAATTAATGTTCACTTTTTCAGTGATGTGGATGAAAAACTAATTAATTTATTTTTTTCCTTCAAAATAGTTTACCACAGTTTTAGTTATTGATTTGTAAAACGGAGTTGAAGATTTTTCGCTCAGTGTTTCAATAGTGAAAACTATTTCAAAGTCGATCGAGCAGTCACTAAAATGTACTTAGTTATTTTTCGCTTGCACGTATTTGTGTCAAACTATTAATTATTTTAAAAGGGAAAAAGTAATTAAGCCAATTTAGGTAATAGATTTGCAAATACATAAGTTAAGGTAAAATATTTAACTAAATTTAGTTAATTTTCAACTTGCTAATAAGGCTCTAAATATCGAATTATTGATTTTTTGCTTTTTCTATAATCAAAACTATGATACCTAGGGCTATGACAATAAGACTTAAATTTGCAAAAAAAAAATATTATCTTGATGGCATTTTTAACTTAATTTGGCTATTTTGCGTGAGTTTTCGCTCTACGGCGACGTTTTTTGGAAGGTAATCGTGTAAAAATGTTATACTTTAGTCTATAATGTTAGCAAACCACATTAGCAAAAATTTTTCTCCGGATGCTGAAATCTACAGGGTACGGTGATGATGATGATTAGGTAAGGACAGGGATTTTATATATACCTACCTACCTAGCTGAGGATGGAGTCTGAAGGTGTTCAATGTAGGATAAAGTACACACTACAGTATTATATAATCTGTGACACTACTTATTTACTCTCTAGGTGACGATCAGTGACGGTCAAGTAATCTGATGATGGAGTCAATGTATCTAATATCTATAAGTAGGTTCATTCTCATTTTATTGGAAAATCCGTAGTGTAAATCGAATTAATTCGTTTTAGCATAGCAATCAGAAGCAAGCAGCTATAACCGTTTTTTGACACTTGACAGCCATTGACAGTTGTAATGTCAGATTTGGGTGTTGCCGCCATGAACCCTTACTCTATGGTTGCCGCGACTAATGCATGCATAGGTACATACCCACAGACGAAGTATCATAATGGACGGAGCCATAGAGACGTTGCCAGCCCGCCCGTCATGTCAACGCATTGCCTTGTTTCCTTATCTATTACTATGATAATCACGTTGAGTAAAAGAGAAAGCTATAGGAAGTTTGGCAACTCCGCGCTGTCGGTGTACTTCGTGTCCATGTTGTGACCGACTAGTCGGTCACAACATTGCTACCGGTGTACGTAAAAAGGCTAAAATAATTCAGAAAGATTGTTATTACAAACGAATATTCATTAGTATAAAGAAATATGTCGTGTTGTGCTGTGTTCTGTCCATCAAAAACAACCAAAGGTGGAGTAAAAGACCCAGAATTATCTATCTATCTAAGTTATTTTGGCAAAAATATTTTAATTTATGAAGTTTTAAAGTGATATATGTATTTTACATGAAAGATATACGTCCCTGGCATCATATAATTACCAAGTAGTCGTAGTTAACTGTGGATTTAAAGCTTTAATTCATGATAAATAAATACATTGTTTTACGCCTCCCGGCTAGTGATGTACCTGCAGCGTCCTTAAGATTTTATCGATATTTACAACCATGTTGATTTATCCTTTGTTTATATTTAACCCTTGTTTGTGTTACCTATAATAAAATCCTATTTACCTACGCCGGCACCCTAAAATGGCAGTTTTTATCATTGATTGACATTTCGCGTCGCGTCAACCGTTTTATGCGTCCCACTGCAGGGTACGGGTTTCCCCCATAGAGAAATATCCTATTTATTAGTTACTAATAAAATATTTTGTTTTAGGTCCCGAAATGTCCAGAAATAAGAAACCTGTGGATGAAACAGGATTTAAGTCATTGAATACAAAGAGTAAAGAGCTATTATTTAGGTTCTGTAACTTAAAACCCTGTTTCAGTCCTATTTTTAAATTACAGTAATAGCGAGCATGTGTGGGTAAGTGTGTTTCGAGATTAATACGAGTATGCGACCATTTTTTATCGATATATTTCGTAATAGTATCTCTTCCCTACTCACGCACGCTAATGTAAATTTAGAAACTCACACCAACATAAAACTGACACGCTACCAAAGATTTCATTCCGTCCATTATGATCCTTCCTTCGTCTGTGTACATACCTATAACGCACAGATAGGAGTCCGCTATTTAGTAAGTACGTACATATAAAGCTGGCCAATTTATTTTTTATGGTTGGAATGGCATTTTGTTCCATGGTAAATTCACTGCGTTTCCTTGAATTTCCTTGCGCTTGTTGCTCACGGATTTTTATGTAAATGCTACATAATGTCTACAATAACTAGTTCCGTTTGCAGAGTATGTCTAGCCAGTAATATCAGGATGCTGAACATTGACTACATGCATCTCGAGATATTCCAGAAACTGACAAACTCAAAGGTAAGATAAGTTGGTGAGCTTACCCAGAACCTACCTACTTACTTTGTAATATCTTGAAAATCATCAAAAGCGGTTGATACTTGCGGGTGCTAGATGTAAATTCATTTTGTTTCAGCTTTATACAGAATCCGATGCAGGGATGCCGAGCACAATATGCTATTTCTGTCACCGGCAGCTGCAGAAGTGCCTCATGTTCTCCGACATGGCTCGCAGATCTGAGAGGACCATGCAACATCTATTGCACAATGGAATTGAGGTACCTCCTTCTTGTCCTAGGCCGTGTTGACCTGATCAGAGTCTACTCGCACCGAGTAGACTCGGATAGCTATTCTGATGCAGCGCGTACATACACTCATATCATGTTCTACTTTTCCGAGCTCGCATGCTGTGGAAATAATGACTTTGAAAAATGAAGAAAATGATCCAAGCTGTCTGAGCACACTCACACGATGAAGTTTACTTCTACGAGTTCACTCGGTCCACATTTTATGCCATGCTGGTCAACAGTGAAAGACATGTGTTTTATTGCTTCATAGTGAGATGTTCTGAGCCGGTCAGCAGTGTCCATCACGGTCCCGGGGATGTAAAACCCAAAAATCCGTTGTAGGGGGCCACAGTGCCCACCCCGCGCGCACTTCTCTACTGCCGCTCACTCGTAGCATAAATCAAAGTTTATATATAAATTCTGAGAAGAAGACTGTATTCCCGTTGACAACAGAAACTCATTAGATGATTTGACACTCGCATTTGTCAAAATCATTGAGTTATGATTGTGAGTTCCCTTAGTACACTGACCATATTCACAGTCTGCACTCCTCTCATGTTTATGAGACAAGCATTAACAAACACGTACATCAAGAAGTTTAGTTGATTATTAGGCTCATTCCACTTTTCCCCTGCGTGAGTCCCCTGCGTAGGGAATTTCTGGAACTTTTGTCCAATAATCCCCTTAGAGATCCTTGCATCTGTTGGCAGGGGAAAAGTTACTAATGTTTAAGTAGTACTAACCTCCATGAGAACATTTATATGAAACTTTACATAGATAAGTAAAAACTACACATACCCATGTGTTATTTTGTCATGCATTTGTTTCTTTTAAATATAGCTTGCCTACTAATGTTGTAGACAGCTCTCACTCGCCAGCATTTTTATTGAGGTCAGTACTGTGAAACTCACTTCTGCACATTTTATGTTGCTTTTCAGATAACATGCAGTACCATCACAATGCTGTCTCTGGCACCAATACCGATCTTATCAATTACTCCGACTCAGCACATGTCTGTTACAAATATTGCTGCAACTGTTATGATGGAAGAGGTGGTTGTGAAAACAGAAATGACCCCTGAAATGGCCTTTGAAGAGTCAAAAGTAGCACCCGATGAAGATACTGATGTTATTGGTGGTTCAAATAACACAGATTTGTATGAAGAAAACGTAAATGTTGTAGAGAACCTGCAAACTAATATTAATTTATGTTTCTATTGTGATGTGTGCAAGGAACAATTCATAGCCAAATCTCAGTTGATAAAACATATAAAAAACCACTTTAATCACAAGAGGAGATTAACAAGACACATGCGAACACACACAGGAGAAAAACCATATTCCTGCAGTGAATGTAAAAAAACATTCACTCAAAACTCTGATTTAATAAGACACATGCGAACACACACAGGAAAAAAACCGTATTCCTGTAGTGAATGTGATAAAACATTCACTCATAACTCTTATTTAATAACACACATGCGAATACACACAGGAGAAAAACCGTATTCCTGCAGTGAATGTAAAAAAACATTTAGTCGAAGATCTCATTTAATAGGACACCTGCGGATACACACAGGAGAAAAACCGTATTCCTGTAGTGAATGTGATAAAACATTTACTCATAACCCTAATTTAATAACACACATGCGAACACACACAGGAGAAAAACCATATTCCTGCAATAAATGTAAAAAAACATTTAGTCGAAGCTCTAGTTTAATAAGACACATGCGAACACACACAGGAGAAAAACTATATTGCTGCAATGAATGTGATAAGACATTTTCTTATAAACATGTTTTAATATCACACATTCGAACACACCCTGGGGATAAATCTAATTCCTGCATATACTAGTTCTGAGACACCTTGTATTGTATAGGCATCTAAACCAATACCTTAAGCCTCCTGTACACGTCAACAGACGCGTCCGCGGACTCTGGCAGATACAACCGCTGAAGAATTTCCACGAGCTTCCGCCGATGACGTCTGCAGATGCATCTGTTGACTTGTAGAGGAGGCTCTACTGCTATCTCAATGTGCACTTGTATTGGGTGACCCCTAGAAAACTTAGCTAATTTAAACTTTGCATTTGTAAGTTTTTATTTGGAGTTACAAATAAACAGTCCTTTGTATTAGAATATTTATTTTTATTCTAATTATTGAATATATTACAGACTTATTAATCTACAAGTATTATTATTACCCCCGATTCATAAAAAAGGCGGAACACGCCAAACCGTGTCAACTAGGGGGCAGTTCAACTGATGAACTTGTCTGCTTGTCAGCAGAGAAAGATTAATAATAATTTATAAGTTTAAAAAACTGTAAAACCCGACTTTAATTTGATACGCCTTCATCATCAAATGATGATGATGATGGCAGTTCGGGACCAACCTGGAAGCATACCCTTTCAGATAAAAAAAGAATTTTTCAAATCGGTTCATAAATGACGGAGTTCTGAGATAACAAACATTAAAAAAAATACAACCGAATTGAGAACCTCCTCCTTTTTTGAAGTTGGTTAAAAACTGACTTAGTGACGATTCGGACAAAATATTTTGGGACAAATTCTCCCAATCGTCACTTTTGATTTTAATAATTTTTGTTGTGACGATTCGGAGAACATCAAATTAAGGAAGCCGTTGAGTACAGTCAGGTAAAAAAATGTTAAGCAAAATATGATTTAGCTATTTAAATTGCTTTGCGAGCGTGTGGTTACATTAAGGTGGTTCGATTTCCATACTAATTTATTTAACCAATTTGGGGGAAATTATATTATTATACCTAATAAGCAATTTTTATTTCTTTCTTGAATCATAGAACTTAAAATCAAGATCTATTTTTTTGATGACAGCTGTCAAACTTCAAACGCCCATATCTCGGAAACTACTCACCCTAGAGTTCTCGTTCCAAAACCAAATGAAAGGTGTGATCAAGATCTATTTTTTTGATGACAGCTGTCAAACTTCAAACGGCTATATTAGTAGTTTCCGAGATATAGCCGTTTGAAGTTTGACAGCTGTCATCAAAAAAATAGGTCTTGATCACACCTTTCATTTAGTTTTGGAACGAGAACTCTAGGGTGAGTAGTTTCCGAGATATGGGCGTTTGAAGTTTGACAGCTGCCATCAAAAAAATAGATCTTGATCACACCTTTCATTTTTGTTTTGGAACGAGATCTCTAGGGTGAGTACTTTCCGAGATATAGCCGTTTGAAGTTTGACAGCTGCCATCAAAAAAATAGATCTTGATCACACCTTTCATTTGGTTTTGGAACGAGATCTCTAGGGTGAGTAGTTTCCGAGATATAGCCGTTTGAAGTTTGACAACTGTCATCAAAAAAATAGGTCTTGATCACACCTTTCATTTAGTTCTGAAACGAGAACTCTAGGGTGAGTAGTTTCCAAGATATAGCAGTTTGAAGTTTGACAACTGTCATCAAAAAAATAGATCTTGATCACACCTTTCATTTGGTTTTGGAACGAGATCTCTAGGGTGAGTAGTTTCCGAGATATAGCCGTTTGAAGTTTGACAGCTGTCATCAAAAAAATAGATCTTGATCACACCTTTCATTTGATTTTAGAACGAGAACTCTAGGGTGAGTAGTTTCCGAGATATAGCCGTTTGAAGTTTGACAGCTGTCTTCAAACATTTAGATCTTGATCACACCTTTCATTTGGTTTTGGAACGAGAACTCTAGGGTGAGTAGTTTCCGAGATAAGGGCGTTTGAAAAAAATAGATCTTGATTTTAAGTTCTATGATTCAAGAAATAAATAAAAATTGCTTGTTAGGTATAATAATATAATTTCCCCCAAATTGGTAAAATAAATTAATATGGAAATCGAACCACCTTAATAGCTATATCACATTTTGCTTAAAAATTGTTTACCTGACTGTACAATGCAGCTATTTTTAAAGTTGTCCGAATCGTCACAACAAAAATTATTAAAATCAAAAGTGACGATTGGGAGAATTTGTCCCAAAATATTTGGTCCGAATCGTCACTAAGTCTAAAAACTAATGTTCAGGGATCTAATGCTCACTTCAGCAGATTTGGTTGTACCTATCTCACTATTTCCATGGAAATACAAAATAGAAAAAGTGGGACTAGCTTTTCTTTCCAAATTAGGTATCCCATTATTTCTATTGCGGCAAAAAATCGCAGTTGTGTTGAGAATCTGTTTCCAGTTTAATATTTATGACGGCCTGATAAATAAATAGTTTCTATGTGCACGCCGTCCTATGAAGTGATGTGTTTTTTTTTTGCCGCCGCCACCAGCAATGGATACAGTGGGATAATCAGCCCCAGTATTTCTATCAATAGAAATACTTAATAGAAATAGGGGGATCACCCCAGATTTTCTTGGTTTCATGGATGACGTCAAAGTGACGTGGAAACAGGATGCGAAATGCTTTCATTTTGACAGAACGAGTCGACAAATGAGTTCAACATTATGTTCGCTAATGGATCTAAGTGGTAAGGCATCTTCTAGGCCTCCTATTCAAAGTGATTCTTGTTTGTACCTACATATTATTAACTTTGTATGTTTGTTTGTTGTATGTTTCTTACTCTTTCACGCAAAAACAATACCTATATATACCAGGCCTCTTTTAATTACAATGAACCCGCAGTGCTATAACCCCTCATTTTTCAAGTTGGCGGTTAAGGAGTAGAAAAAATTAGGTAGGTAGCTGTAGGTACCTAGGTAAAGCAACTAAGGGCTTCATTCGAATATTCCCGATATTAGCTTGCATGGTTTTCAAGCTCCGTCGCTAGAGTGTTGATTATTTTACCAGAGAGATGACGTTCTTTTAAGTGTTTTCTATAGTATGTTTTTTTTCTGTGCTCATATACCGAACAACTTATCGGAGCCGTAGAGCGAAAAGTCATTAAGTCGCTTTTTGGCTTTTTGAGATACGGAGCTTTATAGATTTACAAAAGAAAACTAAACATAACTTCTTTTTGCATTATGATATTTCATAATTTGAGGTCTCAACTCTTAGGAAATGTATGAAAGGTTACGCCAAAATTTCTAAAAAAAATTAATGTTCACTTTTTCAGTGATGTGGATGAAAAACTAATTTATTTATTTTTTCCCTTCAAAATAGTTTACCACAGTTTTAGTTATTGATTTGTAAAACGGAGTTGGTGATTTTTCGCTCAGTGTTTCAATAGTGAAAACTATTTCAAAGTCGATCGAGCAGTCACTAAAATGTACCTAGTTATTTTTCGCTTGCACGTATTTGTGTCAAACTATTAATTATTTTAAAAGGGAAAAAGTAATTAAGCCAATTTAGGTAATAAATTTGCAAATACTTAAGTTAAGCAAAAATATTTAACTAAATTTAGTTAATTTTAAACTTGCTAATAAGGCTCTAAATATCGAATTAATGATTTTTGCACTTTCTAAAATCAAAACTATGATACCTAGGGCCATGATAATAAGACTTAAATTTGCAAAAAAAAATTGTTATCTTGATGGCATATCTAACTCAATTTGGCTATTTTGCGACTTAGTGAGTTTTCGCTCTACGGCGACGTTTTTTGGATTAAAAAAAAGGTAATCGTGTAAAAATGTTATACTTTAGTCTATGATGTTAGCAAACCACATTAGCAAACATTTTTTCTCCGGATGCTGAAATCAAAGACCTTATACTTTATAACTATAAAGTCTTTGGCTGAAATCTACAGGGTACGGTGATGATGATGATTAGGTAAGGACAGGGATTTTATATATACCTACCTACCTAGCTGAGGATGGAGTCTGAAGGTGTTCAATGTAGGTTAAAGTACACACTACAGTATTACATAATCTGTGACACTACTTATTTACTCTCTAGGTGACGATCAGTGACGATGAAGTAATCTGATGATGGAGTCGATGTATCTAATATCTATAAGTAGGTTCATTCATTCTCATTTTATTGGAAAATCCGTAGTGCAAATCGAATTAATTCGTTTTAGCATAGCAATCAGAAGCAAGCAGCTATAACCGTTTTTTGACACTTGACAGCCATTGACAGTTGTAATGTCAGATTTGGGTGTTGATGCGACTAATTCATGCTTATGTACATACTCATAACGCACAGATAGGGGTCCACTATTTAGTAAGTAGGTAGGTACGTACTTTACGTACATATAAAGCTGGCCAATTTATTTTTTATGGTTGGAAGAGCATTTTGTTCCATGGTATTTTCACTGCGTTTCCTTGAATTTCCTTGCGTTTGTTGCTCACGGATTTTTATGTAAATAATACATAATGTCTACAATAACTAGTTCCGTTTGCAGAGTATGTCTAGCTAGTAATATCAGGATGCTGAACATTGACTACATGCATCTCGAGATATTCCAGAAACTGACAAACTCAAAGGTAAGATAAGTTGGTGAGCTTACCCATAACCTACCTACTTACCTTGTAATATCTTGAAAATCATCGAAAGCGGTTGATATTTGCGGGTGCTAGATGTAAATTCATTTTGTTTCAGCTTTATACAGAATCCGATGCAGGAATGCCGAGCACAATATGCTATGTCTGTCACCGGCAGCTGCAGAAGTGCCTCATGTTCTCCGACATGGCTCGCAGATCTGAAAGGACCATGCAACATCTATTGCACAATGGAATTGAGGTACCTCCTTCCTGTCCTAGGCCGTGTTGACATGATCAGAGTCTACTCGCACCGAGTAGACTCAGATAGCTATTCTGATGCAGCGCGTACGTACACTCATATCATGTTCTACTTTTCCGAGCTCGCCTGCTGTGGAAATAATGACTTTGAAAAATGAAGAAAATGATCCAAGCTCTCTGAGCACACTCACACGATGAAGTTTACTTTTACGAGTTCACTCGGTCCACATTTTATGCCATGCTGGTCAACAGTGAAAGACAAGTGTTTTATTGCTTTATAGTGAGATGTTCTGAGCCGGTCAGCAGTGTCCATCACGGTCCCGGGGATGTAAAACCCAAAAACCCGTTGTAGGGGGCCACAGTGCCCACCCCGCGCGCACTTCTCTACTGCCGCTTACTCGTAGCATAAATCAGTTTTCATATAAATTCTGAGAAGAAGACTGTATTTCCGTTGACAACAGAAACTCATTAGATGATTTGACACTCGCATTTGTCAAAATCATTGAGTTATGATTGTGAGTTCCCTTAGTACACTGACCATATTCACAGTGTGCACTCCACTCATGTTTATGACACAAGCATTAACAAACACGTAAATCAAGAAGTTAAGTTGATTATGAGGCTCCTTCCACTTTTCCTCTGCGAGAGTCCCCTGCGTAGGGGATTTCTGGAACTTTTGTCCAATAATCCCCTTAGAGATCCTTGCATCTGTTGGCAGGGGAAAAGTTACTAATGTTTAAGTAGTACTAACCTCCATGAGAACATTTATATGAAACTTTACATAGATAAGTAAAAAATACACATACCCATGTGTTATTTTGTCATGCATTTGTTTTATTTAAATATAGCTTGCCTACTAATGTTGTAGACAGCTCTCACTCGCCAGCATTTTTATTGAGGCCAGTACTGTGAAACTCACTTCTGCACATTTTATGTTGCTTTTCAGATAACATGCAGTACCATCACAATGCTGTCTCTGGCACCAATACCGATCTTATCAATTACTCCGACTCAGCACATGTCTGTTACAAATATTGCTGCAACTGTTATGATGGAAGAGGTGGTTGTGAAAACAGAAATGACCCCTGAAATGGCCTTTGAACAGTCAAAAGTAGCACCTGATGAAGAAACTGATGTTATTGGTGGTTCAAATAACACAGATTTGTATGAAGAAAACGTAAATGTTGTAGAGAACCTGCAAACTAATATTAATTTGTGTTTCTATTGTGATTGTTGCAAGGAACAATTCATAGCCAAATCTCAGTTGATAAAACATATAAAAAACCACTTTAATCACAAGAGGAGATTAACAAGACACATTCCAACACACACAGGAGAAAAACCATATTCCTGCAGTGAATGTAAAAAAAGATTCACTCAAAACTCTGGTTTAATAAGACACATGCGAATACACACAGGAGAAAAACCATATTCCTGCAGTGAATGTAAAAAAACATTTGGTCAAAGCTCTCATTTAATTACACACATGCGGATACACACAGGAGTAAAACCATATTCCTGCAGTGAATGTAAAAAAGCATTTAGTCAAAGCTCCATTTTAATAACACACATGCGAACACACACAGGAGTAAAACCATATTCCTGCAGTGAATGTAAAAAAGCATTTAGTCAAAGCTCTTCCTTAATACAACACATGCGAATACACACTAGGGACAAACCATATTCCTGCATTGAATGTGATAAAACATTCACTCATAACTCTAATTTAATAACACACGTGCGGATACACACAGGAGTAAAACCATATTCCTGCAGTGAATGTAAAAAAACATTTAGTCACAGCTCTTCTTTAATAACACACATGCGAACACACACAGGAGTAAAACCGTATTCCTGCAGTGAATGTAAAAAAACATTTAGTCACAGCTCTTCCTTAATAACACACATGCGAACACACACAGGAGTAAAACCGTATTCCTGCAATGAATGTAAAAAAACATTTAGTCGAAGCTCTAGTTTAATAAGACACATGCGAACACACACAGGAGAAAAACTATATTGCTGCAATGAATGTGATAAGACATTTTCTTATAAACATGTTTTAATATCACACATTCGAACACACCCTGGGGATAAATCTAATTCCTGCATATACTAGTTCTGAGACACCTTGTATTGTATAGGTATCTAAACCAATACCTTAAGCCTCCTGTACACGTCAACAGACGCGTCCGCGGACTCTGGCAGATACAACCGCTGATGAATTTCCACGAGCTTCCGCCGATGACGTCTGCAGATGCATCTGTTGACTTGTAGAGGAGGCTCTACTGCTATCTCAATGTGCACTTGTATTGGGTGACCCCTAGAAAACTTCGTTAATTTAAACTTTGCATTTGTAAGTTTTTATTTGGAGTTACAAATAAACAGTCCTTTGTATTAGAATATTTATTTTTATTCTAATTATTGAATATATTACAGACTTATTAATCTACAAGTATTATTATTACCCCCGATTCATAAACAAGGCGGAACACGCCAAACCGTTTCAACTAGGGGGCAGTTCAACTGACGAACTTGTCTGCTTGTCAGCAGAGAAAGATTAATAATAATTTATAAGTTTAAAAAACTGGAAAACTCGACTTCAATTTGATACGCCTTCATCATCAAATGATGATGATGATGGCAGTTCGGGACCAACCTGGAAGCATACCCTTTCAGATAAAAAAAATAATTTTTCAAATCGGTTTATAAATGACGGAGTTCTGAGGTAACAAACATAAAAAAAAATACAACCGAATTGAGAACCTCCTCCTTTTTTGAAGAAGGTTAAAAACTAATATTCAGGGATCTAATGCTCACTTCAGCAGATTTGGTTGTATCCCACTATTTCCATGGAAATATAAAATAGAAAAAGTGGGACTAGCTTTTCTTTCCAAATAAGGTATCCCATTATTTCTATTGCGGCAAATAATCGCAGTTGTGTTGAGAATCTGTTTCCAGTTTAATATTTATGACGGCCTGATAAATAAATAGTTTCTATGTGCACGCCGTCCTATGAAGTGATGTGTTTTTTTTTTGCCGCCGCCACCAGCAATGGATGCAGTGGGATAATCAGCCCCAGTATTTCTATCAATAGAAATACTAATGGAAATAGGGGGATCACCCCAGATTTTCCTGGTTTCATGGATGACGTCAAAGTGACGTGGAAACAGGATGCGAAATGCTTTCATTTTGACAGAACGAGTCGACAAATGAGTTCAACATTATGTTCTAAAGGATCTAAGTGGTAAGGCATCTTCTAGGCCTCCTATATTCAAAGTGATTCTTGTTTGTACCTACATATTATGAACTTTGTATGTTTGTTTGTTGTATGTTTCTTACTCTTTCACGCAAAAACTACTGATCCTATTTAAGCTATTTGTATGAAACTTGGAATATATATTATCTGTGACCTGGTTTAACACATAGGCTAGCGTTTTATCCCGGAAAATCAACGGGATCCCAAGAGACGCGGGCGGAAGCTAGTATACCTATATATACTAGGCCTCTTTTAATTACAATGAACCTGCAGTGCTATAACCCCTCATTTTTCAAGTTGGCGGTTAAAGAGTAGAAAAAATTAGGTAGGTAGGTACTTAGGTAAAGCAACTAACGGCTTCATTTGAATATTCCCGATATTAGCTTGCATGGTTTTCAAGCTCCGTCGCTAGAGTGTTGATTATTTTACCAGAGAGATGACGTTCTTAGTGTTTTGAGTATGTTTTTTTTCTGTGCTCATATACCGAACAACTTATCGTCGCCGTAGAGCGAAAAGTAATTAAGTCGCTTTTTGGCTTTTTGAGTTTTTGAGATACGGAGCTCTATAGATTTACAAAAGAAAAATAAACATAACTTCTTTTTGCTCTATGATATTTCATAATTTAAGGTCTCAACTCTTAGGAAATGTATGAAAGGTTACGCCAAAATTCCTAAAAAAATTAATGTTCACTTTTTCAGTGATGTGGATGAAAAACTAATTAATTTATTTTTTCCCTTCAAAATAGTTTACCACAGTTTTAGTTATTGATTTGTAAAACGGAGTTGAAGATTTTTCGCTCAGTGTTTCAATAGTGAAAACTATTTCAAAGTCGATCGAGCAGTCACTATAATGTACCTAGTTATTTTTCGCTTGCACGTATTTGTGTCAAACTATTAATTATTTTAAAAGGGAAAAAGTAATTAAGCCAATTTAGGTAATAGATTTGCAAATACTTAAGTTAAGCAAAAATATTTAACTAAATTTAGTTAATTTTAAACTTGCTAATAAGGCTCTAAATATCGAATTAATGATTTTTGCACTTTCTAAAATCAAAACTATGATACCTAGGGCCATGATAATAAGACTTAAATTTGCAAAAAAAAATTGTTATCTTGATGGCATATCTAACTCAATTTAGCTATTTTGCGACTTAGTGAGTTTTCGCTCTACGGCGACGTTTTTTGGATTAAAAAAAAGGTAATCGTGTAAAAATGTTATACTTTAGTCTATGATGTTAGCAAACCACATTAGCAAACATTTTTTCTCCGGATGCTGAAATCAAAGACCTTATACTTTATAACTATAAAGTCTTTGGCTGAAATCTACAGGGTACGGTGATGATGATGATTAGGTAAGGACAGGGATTTTATATATACCTACCTACCTAGCTGAGGATGGAGTCTGAAGGTGTTCAATGTAGGTTAAAGTACACACTACAGTATTACATAATCTTGTGACACTACTTATTTACTCTCTAGGTGACGATCAGTGACGATGAAGTAATCTGATGATGGAGTCGATGTATCTAATATCTATAAGTAGGTTCATTCATTCTCATTTTATTGGAAAATCCGTAGTGCAAATCGAATTAATTCGTTTTAGCATAGCAATCAGAAGCAAGCAGCTATAACCGTTTTTTGACACTTGACAGCCATTGACAGTTGTAATGTCAGATTTGGGTGTTGATGCGACTAATTCATGCTTATGTACATACTCATAACGCACAGATAGGGGTCCGCTATTTAGTAAGTAGGTAGGTACGTACTTTACGTACATATAAAGCTGGCCAATTTATTTTTTATGGTTGGAAGAGCATTTTGTTCCATGGTATTTTCACTGCGTTTCCTTGAATTTCCTTGCGTTTGTTGCTCACGGATTTTTATGTAAATAATACATAATGTCTACAATAACTAGTTCCGTTTGCAGAGTATGTCTAGCCAGTAATATCAGGATGCTGAACATTGACTACATGCATCTCGAGATATTCCAGAAACTGACAAACTCAAAGGTAAGATAAGTTGGTGAGCTTACCCATAACCTACCTACTTACCTTGTAATAACTTGAAAATCATCGAAAGCGGTTGATATTTGCGGGTGCTAGATGTAAATTCATTTTGTTTCAGCTTTATACAGAATCCGATGCAGGAATGCCGAGCACAATATGCTATGTCTGTCACCGGCAGCTGCAGAAGTGCCTCATATTCTCCGACATGGCTCGCAGATCTGAGAGGACCATGCAACATCTATTGCACAATGGAATTGAGGTACCTCCTTCTTGTCCTAAGCCGTGTTGACATGATCGGAGTCAACTTGCACCGAGTAGACTCGGAAGGCTATTCTGATGCAGCGCGTACGTACACTCATATCATGTTCCACTTTTCCGAGCTCGCATGCTGTGGAAATAATGACTGAAAAATGAAGAAAATGATCCAAGCTGTCTGAGCACACTCACACGATGAAGTTTACTTCTACGAGTTCACTCGGTCCACATTTTATGCCATGCTGGTCAACAGTGAAAGGCATGTGTTTAATTCCTTTATAGTGAGATGTTCTAAACTGGTCAGCAGTGTCCATCACGGTCCCGGAGATGTAAAACCCAAAAATCCGTTGTAGGGGGCCACAGTGCCCACCCCGCGCGCACTTCTCTACTGCCGCTCACTCGTAGCATAAATCAGTTTTCATATAAATTCTGATAAGAAGACTGTATTTCCGTTGACAACAGAAACTCATTAGATGATTTGACACTCGCATTTGTCAAAATCATTGAGTTATGATTGTGAGTTCCCTTAGTACACTGACCATATTCACAGTCTGCACTCCTCTCATGTTTATGACACAAGCATTAACAAACACGTAAATCAAGAAGTTTAGTTGATTATGAGGCTCATTCCACTTTTCCTCTGCGTGAGTCCCCTGCGTAGGGGATTTCTGGAACTTTTGTCCAATAATCCCCTTAGAGATCCTTGCATCTGTTGGCAGGGGAAAAGTTACTAATGTTTAAGTAATACTAACCTCCATGAGAACATTTATATATTATGAATCTTTACATAGATAAGTAAAAAATACACATACCCATGTGTTATTTTGTCATGCATTTGTTTTATTTAAATATAGCTTGCCTACTAATGTTGTAGACAGCTCTCACTCGCCAGCATTTTTATTGAGGCCAGTACTGTGAAACTCACTTCTGCACATTTTATGTTGCTTTTCAGATAACATGCAGTACCATCACAATGCTGTCTCTGGCACCAATACCGATCTTATCAATTACTCCGACTCAGCACATGTCTGTTACAAATATTGCTGCAACTGTTATGATGGAAGAGGTGGTTGTGAAAACAGAAATGACCCCTGAAATGGCCTTTGAAGAGTCAAAAGTAGCACCCGATGAAGATACTGAAGTTATTGGTGGTTCAAATAACACAGATTTGTATGAAGAAAACGTAAATGTTGTAGAGAACCTGCAAACTAATATTAATTTGTGTTTCTATTGTGATTGTTGCAAGGAACAATTCATAGCCAAATCTCAGTTGATAAAACATATAAAAAACCAATTTAATCACAAGAGGAGATTAACAAGACACATGCCAACACACACAGGAAAAAAATCATATTCCTGCAGTGAATGTAAAAAAACATTCACTCAAAACTCCAGTTTAATAAGACACATGCGAATACACACAGGAGAAAAACCATATTCCTGCAGTGAATGTAAAAAAACATTTGGTGAAAGCTCTCATTTAATAAGACACCTGAGGATACACACAGGAGAAAAACCATATTCCTGCTGTGAATGTAAAAAAACATTCAGTCATAGCTCCATTTTAATAACACACATGCGAACACACACAGGAGAAAAACCGTATTCCTGTAGTGAATGTGATAAAACATTCACTCATAACTCTAATTTAATAAGACACATGCGAATACACACAGGAGAAAAACCGTATTCCTGCAGTGAATGTAAAAAAACATTTAGGATTAGCTCTCATTTAATAACACACATGCGAACACACACAAGAGAAAAACCATATTCCTGCAGTGAATGTAAAAAAACATTTAGTCAAAGCTCTTCCTTAATAAAACACATGCGAATACACACAGGAGAAAAACCATATTCCTGCAATGAATGTGATAAAACATTCAGTCATAGCTCTGATTTAAGAAACCACATGCGAAAACACACAGGAGAAAAACCATATTCCTGCAGTGAATGTAAAAAAACATTTAGTCAAAGCTCTTCCTTAATAAGACACATGCGAAAACACACAGGAGAAAAACCGTATTCCTGCAATGAATGTGATAAAACATTCTCTTATAAACATGTTTTAATATCACACATACGAACACACCCTGGGGAAAAATCTAATTCCTGCATATACTAGTTCTGAGACACCTTGTATTGTATAGGTATCTAAACCAATACCTTAAGCCTCCTGTACACGTCAACAGACGCGTCCGCGGACTCTGGCAGATACAACCGCTGAAGAATTTCCACGAGCATCCACAGATGACGTCTGCAGATGCATCTGTTGACTTGTAGAGGAGGCTCTACTGCTATCTCATTGTGCACTTGTATTGGGTGACCCCTAGAAAACTTCGCTAATTTAAACTTTGCATTTGTAAGTTTTTTTTTGGAGTTTAAATAAACAGTCCTTTGTATCAGAATATTTATTTTTATTCTAATTATTGAATGTATTACAGACTTATTAATTCTACAAGTATTATTATTACCCCCGATTCATAAACAAGGCGGAACACGCCAAACCGTTTCAACTAGGGGGCAGTTCAACTGACGAACTTGTCTGCTTGTCAGCAGAGAAAGATTAATAATAATTAATAAGTTTAAAAAACTGAAAAACCCGACTTTAATTTGATACGCCTTCATCATCAAATGATTATGATGATAGCAAATCGGGACCAACCTGGAAGCATACCCTTTCAGATAAAAAAATAATTTTTCAAATCGGTTCATAAGTTACGGAGTTCTGAGATAACAAACAAAAAAAAAGTACAACCGAATTGAGAACCTCCTCCGTTTTTAAAGAAGTTTAAAAACTAATGTTCAGGGATCTAATGCTCACTTCAGCAGATTTGGTTGTACCTATCTCACTATTTCCATGGAAATATAAAATAGAAAAAGTGGGACTAGCTTTTCTATCCAAATTAGTTATCCCATTATTTCTATTGCGGCAAAAAATCGCAGTTGTGTTGAGAATTTGTTTCCAGTTTAATATTTATGACGGCCTGATAAATAAATAGTTTCTATGTGCACGCCGTCCTATGAAGTGTATATTTTTTTGCCGCCGCCACCAGCAATGGATACAGTGGGATAATCAGCCCCAGTATTTCTATCAATAGAAATACTAATGGAAATAGGGGGATACACCCCAGATTTTCCTGGTTTCATGGATGACGTCAAAGTGACGTGGAAACAGGATGCGAACTGCTTTCATTTTGGCAAAACGAGTCGACAAATGAGTTCAACATTATGTTCGCTAATGGATCTAAGTGGTAAGGCATCTTCTAGGACTCCTATTCAAATTGATTCTTGTTTGTACCTACATATTATTAACTTTGTATGTTTGTTTGTTGTATGTTTGTTACTCTTTCACGCAAAAACTACTGATCCTATTTAAGCTATTTGTATGAAACTTGGAATATATATTATCTGTGACCTGGTTTAACACATAGGCTAGCTTTTTATCCCGGAAAATCAACGGGATCCAACGAGACGCGGGCGGAAGCTAGTATACCTATATATACCAGGCCTCTTTTAATTACAATGAACCCGCAGTGCTATAACCCCTCATTTTTCAAGTTGGCGGTTAAGGAGTAGAAAAAATTAGGTAGGTAGCTGTACCGGGTGCCGTCATTTCACAACCATGGAAAACACAACCCCGGAATGTACAGTCAGGAATTGACGTATAATTTGGCAGCCAATTCCATGGTTGTGCAATCTCGGGACGTGTTTTCCAGGCCGTACAATGTTCTGCACAGGGTGGGAATACACAGCCATGGAATTGGCTGCCAAATGGCATCGAATTCCGGGGCTGTACTTTCCTTGGTTGTGTTTTCCATGGCTGTGAAAGCTCAGCACGTGTCGGGAATGCCCATCCACGGAATGTACAACCTGGGAATTGGATGCCAAAATACGTCATCACCTATGCTTTGTTTACACTTACTTGCCTGACTATGTGAACGATTGAACGATTGAAAGGGAACGTAAACAGAACAAAATATTTCATTTTTACTTAGGTAGGTACCTATATTTTTTATTAGTGTGTATATATAGTCAACTTCGGAATCGGTAGGTAGGTTAGGTTAGGTTTGTTTATAAAAAATGCGAGCGAAGCGAGCCCATTAATAAAATCTGCTAAAAAAATAAACTGAAGTTCTTTTTTTTTACGAAAGATCGACTTTCACAAATGAGTAGGTTAGGTTAGGTTTGTTTATGAAAAATGCGAGCGAAGCGAGCCCATCCATAAAATTGGCAAAAAAATAAAATCTTCATTTTTGACCGAACGCTAAGTTGACTGATTGCGAAGTTGACCATAAATAAGCCGTACTTTACTAATCACTAAATTCACACTAGTACCATTTTTACTCTGTAGTTACATCTGAACGAAGCATAGAATGAATCGACCAATCAGGAGCAAGTACATCAATTCCATGGTTGTGCTTTCCACGGGCGTGAATTCCCTACACGTGTCGGGAATGCACGACCATGGAATTGATGTATTTTTTAGTTTTTTTTTTAATACATGAATTCCATGGTTGTGTTTTACCGGGCTGTGCAAAATCGGGCCGTACAAACTCAGCACGTGTCAGGAAAGCACGACCGTGGAATTCATGTATTTTATACATGAATTCCACGGTCGTGCATTCCTGACTGCGCTTTCCACGGTTGTGTTTTCACAGGCTGTACATTCCATGGTTGTACAATAACCGGACCCGCTGTACCTAGGTAAAGCAACTAAGGGCTTCATTCGAATATTCCCGATATTAGCTTGCATGGTTTTCAAGCTCCGTCGCTAGAGTGTTGATTATTTTACCAGAGAGATGACGTTCTTTTAAGTGTTTTATAGAGTATGTTTTTTTTCTGTGCTCATATACCGAACAACTTATCGTCGTCGTAGAGCGAAAAGTCATTAAGTCGCTTTTTGGCTTTTTGAGATACGGAGCTTTATAGATTTACAAAAGAAAAATAAACATAACTTCTTTTTGCTTTATGATATTTCATAATTTGAGGTCTCAACTCTTAGGAAATGTATGAAAGGTTACGCCAAAATTTCTAAAAAAAAATAATGTTCACTTTTTCAGTGATGTGGATGAAAAATTAATTAATTTATTTTTTCCCTTCAAAATAGTTTACCACAGTTTTAGTTATTGATTTGTAAAACGGAGTTGGTGATTTTTCGCTCAGTGTTTCAATAGTGAAAACTATTTCAAAGTCGATCGAGCAGTCACTAAAATGTACCTAGTTATTTTTCGCTTGCACGTATTTGTGTCAAACTATTAATTATTTTAAAAGGGAAAAAGTAATTAAGCCAATTTAGGTAATAGATTTGCAAATACTTAAGTTAACGAAAAATATTTAACTAAATTTAGTTAATTTTCAACTTGCTAATAAGGCTCTAAATATCGAATTAATGATTTTTTGCACTTTCTAAAATCAAAACTATGATACCTAGGGCCATAATAATAAGACTTAAATTTGCAAAAAAAAATTGTTATCTTGATGGCATTTTTAACTCAAATTGGCTATTTTGCGACTTAGTGAGTTTTCGCTCTACGGCGACGTTTGTTGGATTAAAAAAAAGGTAATCGTGTAAAAATGTTATACTTTAGGCCCGTATTCCGTAGCCTTACTCAAGCACTGATCCGTACTCAAGCATAGATTTTTGTATGAAAATCTCTACTCAAATCTATGCTTGAGTAACGATTTCTGTCTCGGAATACGGGCCTTAGTCTATGATGTTAGCAAACCACATTAGCAAACATTTTTTCTCCGGATGCTGAAATCTACAGGGTAAGGTGATGATGATGATTAGGTAAGGACAGGGATTTTATATATACCTACCTACCTAGCTGAGGATGGAGTCTGAAGGTGTTCAATGTAGGATAAGGTACACACTACTTATTTACTTTCTAGGTGACGATCAGTGACGATGAAGTAATCTGATGATGGAGTCGATGTATCTAATATCTATAAGTAGGTTCATTCTCATTTTATTGGAAAATCCGTAGTGTAAATCGAATTAATTCGTTTTAGCATAGCAATCAGAAGCAAGCAGCTATAACCGTTTTTTGACACTTGACAGCCATTGACAGTTGTAATGTCAGATTTGGATTTGAGTGTTGACGCGACTAATGCATGTATAGGTACATACTTATAACGCACAGATATGGGTCCGCTCACAGACGAAGGATGAATGGACGGAGTGAAATCTTTGATAGCGTGTCAGTTTTATGTTGGTGTGAGTTTCTAAATTTACATTAGTGTGCGTGAGTAGGGAAGAGATACTATTACGAAATATATCGATAAAAAATGGTCGCATACTCGTACTAATCTCGAAACACACTTACCCACACATGGCTCGCTATTACTGTAATTTAAAAATAGGACTGAAACAGGGTTTTAAGTTACAGAACCTAAATAATAGCTCTTTACTCTTTGTATTCAATGACTTAAATCCTGTTTCATCCACAGGTTTCTTATTTCTGGACATTTCGGAAACCTAAAACAAAATATTTTATTAGTAACTAATAAATAGGATATTTCTCTATGGGGTAACCCGTACCCTGCAGTGGGACGCATAAAACGGTTGACGCGACGCGAAATGTCAATCAATGATAAAAACTGCCATTTTAGGGTGCCGGCGTAGGTAAATAGGATTTATTATAGGTAACACAAACAAGGGTTAAATATAAACACAGGATACAACAACATGGTTGTAAATATCGATAAAATCTTAAGGACGCTGCAGGCACATCACTAGCCGGGAGGCGTAAAACAATGTATTTATTTATCATGAATTAAAGCTTTAAATCCACAGTTAACTACGACTATTTAATTTTGGTAATTATATGATGCCAGGGACGTATATCTTTCATGTAAAATACATGTATCACTTTAAAACTTCATAAATTCAGATATTTTTGCCAAAAAAACTTACGTGTGAAATGATAATTCTGGGTCTTTTAGTCCACCTTTGGTTGTTCTTGATGGACAAAACACAGCACAACACGACATAATTTTTTATACTAATGAATATTCGTTTGTAATACCAATCTTTTTGAATTATTTTAGCCTTTTTACGTACACCGGTAGCAATGTTGTGCCCGACTAGTCGGTCACAACATGGACACGAAGTACACCGACAGCGCGGAGTTGCCAAACTTCCTATAGCTTTCTCTTTTACTCAACGTGATTATCATAATAATAGATAAGGAAACAAGGCAATGCGTTGACATGACGGGCGGGCTGGCAACGTCTCTTTATGGCTCCGTCCATTCATCCTTCGTCTGTGGGTCCGCTATTTAGTAAGTACGTACATATAAAGCAGGCCAATTTATTTTCTATGGTTGGAAGAGCATTTTGTTCCATGGTAAATTCACACTGCGTTTCCTTGAATTTCCTTGCGTTTGTTGCTCACGGATTTTTATGTAAATGCTACATAATGTCTACAATAACTAGTTCCGTTTGCAGAGTATGTCTAGCCAGTAATATCAGGATGCTGAACATTGACAACATGCATCTCGAGATATTCCAGAAAATGACAAACTCAAAGGTAAGATAAGTTGGTGAGCTTACCCATAACCTAGCTACTTGTAATATCTTGAAAATCATCGAAAGCAGTAAATACTTGCGGGTGCTAGATGTAAATTCATTTTGTTTCAGCTTTACACAGAATCCGATGCAGGGATGCCGAGCACAATATGCCATGTCTGTCACCGGCAGCTGCAGAAGTGCCTCATATTCTCCGACATGGCTCGCAGATCTGAAAGAACCATGCAACATCTATTGCACAATGGAATTGAGGTACCTCCTTCCTGTCCTAGGCCGTGTTGACATGATCAGAGTCGACTCGCACCGAGTAGACTCGGATGGCTATTCTGATGCAGCGCGTACGTACACTCATATCATGTTCTACTTTTCCGAGCTCGCATGCTGTGGAAATAATGACTTTGAAAAATGAAGAAAATGATCCAAGCTGTCTGAGCACACTCACACGATGAAGTTTACTTCTACGAGTTCACTTGGTCCACATTTTATGCCATACTGGTCAACAGTGAAAGACATGTGTTTAATTGCTTTATAGTGAGATGTTCTAAACTGGTCAGCAGTGTCCATCACGGTCCCGGGGATGTAAAACCCAAAAATCCGTTGTAGGGGGCCACAGTGCCCACCCCGCGCGCACTTCTCTACTGCCGCTCACTCGTAGCATAAATCAGTTTTCATATAAATTCTTGAAGAAAGTTGATAGCCCTAATTGTGAAGTCTGTGGAGTTAAGGAGGATGTTTATCACTTTCTAAGGGAGTGTGCTCGGAGTAAAACTATGAGAGATAATCTGGCTGCGACATGTAACATTAATTGGCTTGACGTGGGCCTGTTTCCTAGTGTGCTGGCTTCTCAGACATCTGAGACGGCTATCATACTGTACCGATCCACGCTCAAGCTAGTCAATGAGTAGGTCAATGAGTCGGTAGAAATCAATATGGGACCGACATAGTCGTGAGTCGACTCAACGTCCCTAAAATAAAATAAAGATATTAAAAAAAAAAAAAAAAAAAAAATCTGATAAGAAGACTGTATTCCCGTTGACAACAGAAACTCATTAGATGATTTGACACTCGCATTTGTCAAAGTCATTGAGTTATGATTGTGAGTTCCCTTAGTACACTGACCATATTCACAGTCTGCACTCCTCTTATGTTTATGACACAAGCATTAACAAACACGTAAATCAAGAAGTTTAGTTGATTATGAGGCTCACTCCACTTTTCCCCTGCGTGAGTCCCTTGCGTAGGGGATTTCTGGAACCTTTGTCCAATAATCCCCTTAGAGATTCTTGCATCTGTTGGCAGGGAAAAAGTAACTAATGTTTAAGTAGTACTAACCTCCATGAGAACATTTATATGAAACTTTACATAGATAAGTAAAAAATACACGTACCAATGTGTTATTTTGTCATGCCTTTGTTTCTTTTAAATATAGCTTGCCTACTAATGTTGTAGACAGCTCTCACTCGCCAGCATTTTTATTCAGGCCAGTACTGTGAAACTCACTTCTGCACATTTTATGTTGCTTTTCAGATAACATGCAGTACCATCACAATGCTGTCTCTGGCACCAATACCGATCTTATCAATTACTCCGACTCAGCACATGTCTGTTACAAATATTCCTGCAACTGTTAAGATGGAAGAGGTGGTTGTGAAAACAGAAATGACCCCTGAAATGGCCTTTGAAGAGTCAAAAGTAGCACCCGATGAAGATACTGATGTTATTGGTGGTTCAAATAACACAGATTTGTATCTAGAAAACGTAAATGTTGTAGAGAACCTGCAAACTAATATTAATTTGTGTTTCTATTGTGATTGTTGCAAGGAACAATTCATAGCCAAATCTCAGTTGATAAGACATATAAAAAACCACTTTAATCACAAGAGGAGATTAACAAGACACATGCGAACACACACAGGAGAAAAACCATATTCCTGCAGTGAATGTAAAAAAACATTCACTCAAAACTCTGGTTTAATAAGACACATGCGAATACACACAGGAGAAAAACCATATTCCTGCTGTGAATGTAAAAAAACATTTGGTCAAAGCTCTCATTTAATAAGACACCTGCGGATACACACAGGATTAAAACCATATTCCTGCAGTGAATGTAAAAAAACATTTGGTGAAAGCTCTTCTTTAATAAAACACCTGCGGATACACACAGGAGAAAAACCGTATTCCTGCAGTGAATGTAAAAAAACATTCAGTCATAGCTCCGTTTTAATAACACACATGCGAACACACACAGGAGAAAAACCATATTCCTGCAGTGAATGTAAAAAAACATTTAGTCACAGCTCTTCCTTAATAAAACAAATGCGAATACACACAGGAGAAAAACCATATTGCTGCAGTGAATGTGATAAGATATTTTCATATAAACATTTTTTAATATCACACATGCGAACACACCCTGGGGAAAAATCTAATTCCTGCATACACTAGTTCTGAGACACCTTGTATTGTATAGGCATCTAAACCAATACCTTAAGCCTCCTGTACACGTCAACAGACGCGTCCGCGGACTCTGGCAGATACAACCGCTGAAGAATTTCCACGAGCTTCCGCAGATGACGTCTGCAGATGCATCTGTTGACTTGTAGAGGAGGCTCTACTGCTATCTCAATGTGCACTTGTATTGGGTGACCCCTAGAAAACTTCGCTAATTTAAACTTTGCATTTGTAAGTTTTTATTTGGAGTTACAAATAAACAGTCCTTTGCATCAGAATATTTATTTTCATTCTAATTATTGAATATATTACAGACTTATTAATCTACAAGTATTATTATTACCCCCGATTCATAAACAAGGCGGAACACGCCAAACCGTTTCAACTAGGGGGCAGTTCAACTGACGAACTTGTCTGCTTGTCAGCAGAGAAAGATTAATAATAATTTATAAGTTTAAAAAACTGGAAAACCCGACTTCAATTTGATACGCCTTCATCATCAAATGATGATGATGATGGCAGTTCGGGACCAACCTGGAAGCATACCCTTTCAGATAAAAAAAGAATTTTTCAAATCGGTTCATAAATGACGGAGTTCTGAGGTAACAAACATAAAAAAAAAATACAACCGAATTGAGAACCTCCTCCTTTTTTGAAGAAGGTTAAAAACTAATGTTCAGGATCCCTGAACATTAGTTTCTAATGCTCACTTCAGCAGATTTGGTTGTATCCCACTATTTCCATGGAAATACAAAATAGAAAAAGTGGGACTAGCTTTTCTTTCCAAATTAGGTATCCCATTATTTCTATTGCGGCAAAAAATCGCAGTTGTGTTGAGAATCTGTTTCCAAATAAATAGTTTCTATGTGCACGCCGTCCTATGAAGTGTATATTTTTTTGCCGCCGCCACCAGCAATGGATACAGTGGGATAATCAGCCCCAGTATTTCTATCAATAGAAATACTTAATGGAAATAGGGGGATACACCCTAGATTTTCCTGGTTTCATGGATGACGTCAAAGTGACGTGGAAATAGGATGCGAAATGCTTTCATTTTGGCAGAACGAGTCGACAAATGAGTTCAACATTATGTTCGCTAATGGATCGAAGTGGTAAGGCATCTTCTAGGCCTCCTACACTCGAGAGCAATGATTCCGGGTCACTTAAAGAATGTTAAAAATCTCGGAAACTAAAAATGATAGGTTAATGCAATAAATTGTATTTAATAGACAATGTAATACTCCTTAAATGAAAGTAAAAAAATATGAGTCACCATATATTTTATTAACACAAAATTACATAAAGAAAAAAACTGCTGATCTCTCCTTAAAACAAAAATAGGAAACATGAAATTTTTGAACTTTATTACGATTTGACTTGAATTTTAATACTTCGTATTGCCTCCTCGTGCTTCCATTACTGCGTTTACGCGGTTTGGCATGCTGTACACCAAGTTCCTTATACGATTTTGGGGAATATTCTCCCATTCCTCTGTGAGAGCAATTTTGAGCTCACGAAGCGTGATTGGGGGAGGGTTTCGTTGTTTTACGCATCTGCCTAGCTCGTCCCAAGCATGCTCGATCGGGTTGATATCCGGGCTGCGCGCTGGCCACTCCATACGAGTAATGTTCATCTCTTGAAGGTAGTCATTCACAATCCTACCTGTATGAGGTCGGGCATTGTCATGCATAAATATAGCATCCTCACCTAAATTGACCATAAATGGACCAACATGATCATTGAGGATTTCTTCCACATATCTTACGCTAGTTAAAGAGCCGTTTTCTATGATCACCAGCTCTGTGCGACTTTCAGAAGAAATTCCGGCCCACACAAGTACAGACCCACCACCGTAGGCTACTTTTTCTTCGATGCATGCTTGCTTGAATCTTTCCCCTGGTCTTCGATACACTCTGTGTCTTCCATCGTGCTTGTAGAGCATAAATTTTGATTCGTCGGAGAACATAACTTTTGACCAATCTTCAATACTCCAATTTACGTGGCTCTGGGCATATCTTAGTCTTGAAATACGATGCCCACGCTCCAGTTTAGGGCCGTTTGCAGGTCTAAGGGGTTTTAAGTTAGATTCAGCAAGCCGACGTCTTACTGTCCATGCACTTGGGTTACTTCCTCCGAGGCGTCGAAACTGATTTGTGAGTTCAGTTCCTGTGAGAAAGCGATTTCGAAGCATGGTGTTCACCAAGTATCGGTCTTCTCGTGCTGTGGTACACCTGGTTCTGCCCGTTCCTGGTCTGCGTAGGTTAGAACCAGTTTCTTCGTAACGTCGGAGAACTCTTTGTACTGTTGACAGCGACACACCGACAGTCCTGGCTGTATCGCGCTGACTCCGGCCGGTTTCCAGCATTGTAAGTATTCTGGTGCATTCTTCAGGCGTAAGCGACATAATTTCAGCTTGAATAATGAATATAGAGCACTATCAACATGGTTTAGATACCCACATAAATGACAGATTACAAACAAAAGCAAAACCAAATGCTGTAATTTCGTAGTTCCATCTTCGAAAGTGGCCCTTTTTCAAATTTGATTTTTTTAAGATATAACTTTACAATAACTAAGAAGTTTTAATACCTTCATTTAAGGAGTATTACATTGTCTATTAAATACAATTTATTGCATTAACCTATCATTTTTAGTTTCCGAGATTTTTAACATTCTTTAAGTGACCCGGAATCATTGCTCTCGCGTGTATATTCAAATTGTATGTTTGTTACTCTTTCATGCAAAAACTACTGATCCTATTTAAGCTATTTGTATGAAACTTGGAATATATATTATCTGTGACCTGGTTTAACACATAGGCTAGCTTTGTATCCCGGAAAATCAACGGGATCCAACGAGACGCGGGCGGAAGCTAGTATACCTATATATACCAGGCCTCTTAACTGTGGATTTAAAGCATGATAAATAAATACATAATAAATAAATACATTGTTTTACGCCTCCCGGCTAGTGATGTGCCTGCAGCGTCCTTAAGATTTTATCGATATTTACAACCATGTTGATTTATCTTGTGTTTATATTTTGTTTATAGGTCACGAGGCAGACCACCAGCCAGGTGGGCGGATGACATCGTGAAAGTGGCAGGAGCACACTGGATTAGATTGGCGCAGGACCGGAAAGAATGGCGTGACAAAGAGGAGGCCTATACCCAGCAGTGGGTGATCATAGGCTGATTAGATAGATAGATTATATTTGATCCTTGTTTGTGTTACCTATAATAAAATCCTATTAATCTACGCCGGCACCCTAAAATGGCAGTTTTTATCATTGTCGCGTCAAACGTTTTATGTGTCCCACTGCAGGGTACGGGTTTCCCCCATAGAGAAATATCCTATTTATTAGTTACTAATAAAATATTTTGTTTTAGGTTTCCGCAATGTCCAGAAATAAGAAACCTGTGGATGAAACAGGATCTAAGTCATTGAATACAAAGAGTAAAGAGCTATTATTTAGGTTCTGTAACTTAAAACCCTGTTTCAGTCTTATTTTTAAATTACAGTAATAGCGAGCCATGTGTGGGTAAGTGTGTTTCGAGATTAGTGCGAGTATGCGACCATTTTTTATCGATATATTTCGTAATGGTATCTCTTCCCTACTCACGCACACTAATGTAAATTTAGAAACTCATACCAACATAAAACTGACACGCTACCAAAGATTTCACTCCGTTCATTGATCCTTCGTCTGTGGTCGCGTCAACATCCAAATCTGACATTACAACTGTCAATGGCTGTCAAGTGTCAAATAACGGTTATAGCTGCCTGCTTCTGATTGCTATGCTAAAACGAATTAATTCGATTTGCACTACGGATTTTCCAATAAAATGAGAATGAATGAACCTACTTATAGATATTAGATACATCGACTCCATCATCAGATTACTTCATCGTCACTGATCGTCACCTAGAGAGTAAATAAGTAGTGTTACAGATTATATAATACTGTAGTGTGTACTTTATCCTACATTGAACACCTTCAGACTCCATCCTCAGCTAGGTAGGTAGGTATATATAAAATCCCTGTCCTTACCTAATCATCATCATCACCGTACCCTGTAGATTTCAGCATCCGGAGAAAAATTTTTTGCTAATGTGGTTTGCTAACATCATAGACTAACGTATAACATTTTTACACGATTACCTTTTTTTTAATCCAAAAAACGTCACCGTAGAGCGAAAACTCACTAAGTCGCAAAATAGCCAAATTAAGTTAAAAATGCCATCAAGATAACAATTTTTTTTTGCAAATTTAAGTCTTATTATCATGGCCCTAGGTATCATAGTTTTGATTATAGAAAGTGCAAAAAATCAATAATTCGATATTTAGAGCCTCATTAGCAAGTTGAAAATTAACTAAATTTAGTTAAATATTTTTCCCTAACTTAAGTATTTGCAAATCTATTACCTAAATTGGCTTAATTACTTTTTCCCTTTTAAAATAATTAATAGTTTGACACAAATACGTGCAAGCGAAAAATAACTAGGTACATTTTAGTGACTGCTCGATCGACTTTGAAATAGTTTTCACTATTGAAACACTGAGCGAAAAATCTTCAACTCCGTTTTACAAATCAATAACTAAAACTGTGGTAAACTATTTTGAAGGGAAAAAATAAATTAATTAGTTTTTCATCCACATCACTGAAAAAGTGAACATTAATTTTTTTAGGAATTTTGGCGTAACCTTTCATACATTTCCTAAGAGTTGAGACCTCAAATTATGAAATATCATAGAGCAAAAAGAAGTTATGTTTATTTTTCTTTTGTAAATCTATAGAGCTCCGTATCTCAAAAAGCCAAAAAGCGACTTAATGACTTTTCGCTCTACGTCGACGATAAGTTGTTCGGTATATGAGCACAGAAAAAAAAACATACTCTATAAAACACTCGTCATCTCTCTGGTAAAATAATCAACACTCTAGCGACGGAGCTTGAAAACCATGCAAGTTAATATCGGGAATATTCAAATGAAGCCGTTAGTTGCTTTACCTAAGTACCTACCTACCTAATTTTTTCTACTCTTTAACCGCCAACTTGAAAAATGAGGGGTTATAGCACTGCAGGTTCATTGTAATTAAAAGAGGCCTAGTATATATAGGTATACTAGCTTCCGCCCGCGTCTCTTGGGATCCCGTTGATTTTCCGGGATAAAACACTAGCCTATGTGTTCAACCAGGTCACAGATAAAATATATTCCAAGTTTCATACAAATAGCTTAAATAGGATCAGTAGTTTTTGCGTGAAAGAGAAACATACAACAAACAAACATACAAAGTTAATAATATGTAGGTACAAACAAGAATCACTTTGAATATAGGAGGCCTAGAAGATGCCTTACCACTTAGATCCATTAGCGAACATAATGTTGAACTCATTTGTCGACTCGTTCTGTCAAAATGAAAGCATTTCGCATCCTGTTTCCACGTCACTTTGACGTCATCCATGAGACCAGGAAAATCTGGGGTGTATCCCCCTATTTCCATTAAGTACCTATTTCTATTGATAAATACTGGGGCTGATTATCCCACTGCATCCATTGCTGGTGGCGGCGGCAAAAAAAACACTCACTTCATAGGACAGCGTGCACATAGAAACTATTTATTTATCAGGCCGTCATAAATATTAAACTGGAAACAAATTCTCAACACAACTGCGATTTTTTGCCGCAATAGAAATAATGGGATACCTAATTTGGAAAGAAAAGCTAGTCCCACTTTTTCTATTTTGTATTTCCATGGAAATAGTGAGATACAACCAAATCTGCTGAAGTGAGCATTAGATCCCTGAACATTAGTTTTTAACCAACTTCAAAAAAGGAGGAGGTTTTCAATTCGGTTGTATTTTTTTTTATGTTTGTTACCTCAGAACTTCGTCATTTGTGAACGATTTGAAAAAATATTTTTTTATCTGAAAGGGTATGCTTCCAGTTCGGGACTAGGGTAACTAGGGGTCACCCAATACAAGTGCACATTGAGATAGCAGTAGAGCCTCCTCTACAAGTCAACAGATGCATCTGCAGACGTCATCGGCGGAAGCTCGTGGAAATTCATCAGCGGTTGTATCTGCCAGAGTCCGCGGACGCGTCTGTTGACGTGTACAGGAGGCTTAAGGTATTGGTTTAGATACCTATACAATACAAGGTGTCTCAGAACTAGTGTATGCAGGAATTAGATTTTTCCCCAGGGTGTGTTCGCATGTGTGATATTAAAAAATGTTTATAAGAAAATGTCTTATCACATTCCTTGCAGCAATATAGATTTTCTCCTGTGTGTTTTCGCATGTCTTATTAAACTAGAGCTATGACTGAATGTTTTATCACATTCATTGCAGGAAAATGGTTTTTCTCCTGTGTGTATTCGCATGTGTGTATCTAAATGAGAGCTTTTACTAAATGATTTTTTACATTCACTGCAGGAATATGGTTTTACTCCTGTGTGTATCCGCACGTGTGTTATTAAATTAGAGTTATGAGTGAATTTTTTATCACATTCAATGCAGGAATATGGTTTGTCCCCTGTGTGTATTCGCATGTGTGTTATTAAGGAAGAGCTTTGACTAAATGTTTTTTTACATTCACTGCAGGAATATGGTTTTTCTCCTGTGTGTATCCGCACGTGTGTTATTAAATTAGAGTTATGAGTGAATGTTTTATCACATTCAATGCAGGAATATGGTTTGTCCCCAGTGTGTATTCGCATGTGTTGTATTAAGGAAGAGCTTTGACTAAATGCTTTTTTACATTCACTGCAGGAATATGGTTTTACTCCTGTGTGTGTTCGCATGTGTGTTATTAAAATGGAGCTATGACTGAATGTTTTTTTACATTCACAGCAGGAATATGGTTTTTCTCCTGTGTGTATCCGCAGGTGTCTTATTAAATGAGAGTCTTGAGTGAATGTTTTATTACATTCATTGCAGGAATATAGTTTTTCTCCTGTGTGTATTCGCATGTGTCTTATTAAATTAGAGTTTTGAGTGAATGTTTTTTTACATTCACTGCAGGAATATGGTTTTTCTCCTGTATGTGTTCGCATGTGTCTTGTTAATCTCCTCTTGTGATTAAAGTGGTTTTTTATATGTCTTATCAACTGAGATTTGTCTATGAATTGTTCCTTGCAACAATCACAATAGAAACACAAATTAATATTAGTTTGCAGGTTCTCTACAACATTTACGTTTTCTTCATACAAATCTGTGTTATTTGAACCACCAATAACATCAGTATCTTCATCGGGTGCTACTTTTGACTCTTCAAAGGCCATTTCAGGGGTCATTTCTGTTTTCACAACCACCTCTTCCATCTTAACAGTTGCAGGAATATTTGTAACAGACATGTGCTGAGTCGGAGTAATTGATAAGATCGGTATTGGTGCCAGAGACAGCATTGTGATGGTACTGCATGTTATCTGAAAAGCAACATAAAATGTGCAGAAGTGAGTTTCACAGTACTGGCCTGAATAAAAATGCTGGCGAGTGAGAGCTGTCTACAACATTAGTAGGCAAGCTATATTTAAATAAAACAAATGCATGACAAAATAACACATGGGTATGTGTATTTTTTACTTATCTATGTAAAGATTCATATATGTTCTCATGGAGGTTAGTACTACTTAAACATTAGTAAATTTTCCCCTGCCAACAGATGCAAGGATCTCTAAGGGGATTATTGGACAAAAGTTCCAGAAATCCCCTACGCAGGGGACTCTCGCAGAGGAAAAGTGGAATGAGCCTCATAATCAACTAAACTTCTTGATTTACGTGTTTGTTAATGCTTGTGTCATAAACATGAGAGGAGTGCAGACTGTGAATATGGTCAGTGTACTAAGGGAACTCACAATCATAACTCAATGATTTTGACAAATGCGAGTGTCAAATCATCTAATGAGTTTCTGTTGTCAACGGGAATACAGTCTTCTTCTCAGAATTTATGTAAAAACTTTGATTTATGCTACGAGTGAGCGGCAGTAGAGAAGTGCGCGCGGGGTGGGCACTGTGGCCCCCTACAACGGATTTTTGGGTTTTACATCCCTGGGACCGTGATGGACGCTGACCAGCCAGAACAACTCACTATAAAGCAATAAAACACATGTCTTTCATTAATGACCAGCATGGCATAAAATGTGGACCGAGTGAACTCGTAGAAGTAAACTTCATCATGTGAGTGTGAAAAATGAAGAAAGGGATCCAAGCTGTCAGCTTGGATCATTTTCTTCATTTTTCAAAGTCATTATTTCCACAGCATGCGAGCTTGGAAACGTAGAACATGATATGAGTGTACGTACGCGCTGCATCAGAATAGCCATCCAAGTCGACTCTGATCATGTGAACACGGCCTAGGACAAGAAGGAGGTACCTCAATTCCATTGTGCAATAGATGTTGCATGGTCCTCTCAGATCTGCGAGCCATGTCGGAGAACATGAGGCACTTCTGCAGCTGCCGGTGACAGAAATAGCATATTGTGCTCGGCATCCCTGCATCGGATTCTGTATAAAGCTGAAACAAAATGAATTTACATCTAGCACCCGCAAGTATCAACCGCTTTCGATGATTTTCAAGATATTACAAAGTAAGTAGGTAGGTTCTGGGTAAGCTCACCAACTTATCTTACCTTTGAGTTTGTCAGTTTCTGGAATATCTCGAGATGCATGTAGTCAATGTTCAGCATCCTGATATTACTGGCTAGACATACTCTGCAAACGGAACTAGTTATTGTAGACATTATGTAGCATTTACATAAAAATCCGTGAGCAACAAACGCAAGGAAATTCAAGGAAACGCAGTGAATTTACCATGGAACAAAATGCTCTTCTAACCAAATAAAAATAATTGGCCAGCTTTATATGTACGTAGCGGACTCGTATATGTGCGTTATAAGCACAGACGAAGTATCATAATGGACATGTAATGGACGGAGCCATAGAGACGTTGCCAGCCCGCCCGTCATGTCAACGCATTGCCTTGTTTCTTTATCTATTACTATGATAATCACGTTGAGTAAAAGAGAAAGCTATAGGAAGTTTGGCAACTCCGCGCTGTCTGTGTACTTCGTGTCCATGTTGTGACCGACTAGTCGGTCACAACATTGCTACCGGTGTACGTAAACAGGCTAAAATAATTCAGAAAGATTGTTATTACAAACGAATATTCATTAGTCTAAAGAAATATGTCGTGCTGTGCTGTGTTCTGTCCATCAAAAACAACCAAAGGTGGAGTAAAAGACGCAGAATTATCATTTCACACGTAAGTTTTTTTGGCAAAAATATCTTAATTAATGAAGTTTTAAAGTGGTATAGGTATTTTACATGAAAGATATACGTCCCTGGCATCGTATAATTACCAAATAGTCGTAGTTAACTGTGGATTTAAAGCTTTAATTCATGATAAATAAATACATTGTTTTACGCCTCCCGGCTAGTGATGTGCCTGCAGCGTCCTTAAGATTTTATCGATATTTACAACCATGTTGATTTATCCTTTGTTTATATTTAACCCTTGTTTGTGTTACCTATATTAAAATCCTATTTACCTACGCGGGCACCCTAAAATGACAGTTTTTATCATTATTTAACATTTCGCATCGCGTCAACCGTTTTATGCGTCCCACTGCAGGGTCCGGGTTTCCCCCATAGAAATCTCCTATTTAATAGTTACTAATAAAATATTTTGTTTTAGGTTTATTACAACCATTGGTCAATAAAAATTGTTTAGGTTTTATTAACCTCCGACCATCACGAGATCTCAGTTCGGGGCGAACTACTAGTTTTAATTTATTATTATAACAAGTACTGAAACGATCAAGGCACTCTTGGTGGTAAGAGATCATGCCTGCCCATTGTAGTGGTATAATATAGGTATAACTTTTTTATCGTCAAACCTAAAAATAAAAGATACCTAACTTAAGACTGTAATCTATGTTCCTACACATAAATGAGTAGGTATGTAAATATTTTATGACTTTATTAGTTTCCGCGAATTAAACCTTCTTTTCTTGCCCTAAACTCGTGTTTGATTTATTTTGTTTTCCTGCAACTTAATTTCCTTGATTGGTAGGCTATGTACGAGGGTCCAAACGTTCAGCCAACAGTAGCTAAATTATTACATTCACTTTCCTTTTTTACTACTGACAACATAGGCCATTTGCCCACCAGCTCACCGGATGTTAAGTGACGCTGTAGTCGAAGATGGTAAGCATGCCTAGTCCGGAATGGAGATCGGCTCACAAGTGAGGCTGTGGGAACACACCGTTAGATGATTGGCGACAGATTAGTTTCACACATAGTTTATTTTTTTTAGTTTCGTGTGATATGATTTTAATATTCAAATATCATAATTCATAGTTGGGACTGGGATTCTCGGACCTTTAATAACTTAAGATAATTCCTTCTACAGAATTGAATGTTTTAAGGATGACCCAGGGTTAAGAACTTTCAATTAGACAGGATTTAAGTCATTGAATACAAAGAGTAAAGTTAAGTGTGTTTTGAGATTAGTACTAGTATGCGACCATTTTTTTATCGATATATTTCGTAATAGTTTCTCTTCCCTACTCACGCACACTAATGTAAATTGAGAAACTCAACCAACATAAAACTGACACGCTACCAAAGATTTCACTCCGTCCATTATGATACTTCGTCTGTGACTTTATCCTACATTGAACACCTTCAGACTCCATCCTCAGCTAGGTAGGTAGGTATATATAAAATCCCTGTCCTTACCTAATCATCATCATCACCGTACCCTGTAGATTTCAGCATCCGGAGAAAAAAATTTTGCTAATGTGGTTTGCTAACATCATAGACTAAAGTATACCTAACATTTTTACACGATTACCTTTTTTTTAACATCCAAAAAACGTCGCCGTAGAGCGAAAACTCACTAAGTCGCAAAATAGCCAAATTAAGTTAAAAATGCCATCAAGATAACAATTTTTTTTGCAAATTTAAATCTTATTATCATGGCCCTAGGTATCATAATTTTGATTTTAGAAAGTGCAAAAAATCATTAATTCGATATTTAGAGCCTTATTAGCATGTTGAAAATTAACTAAATTTAGTTAAATATTTTTCCCAAACTTAAGTATTTGCAAATCTATTACCTAAATCGGATTAATTACTTTTTCCCTTTTAAAATAATTAATAGTTTGACACAAATACGTGCAAGCGAAAAATAACTAAGTACATTTTAGTGACTGCTCGATCGACTTTGAAATAGTTTTCACTATTGAAACACTGAGCGAAAAATCACCAACTCCGTTTTACAAATCAATAACTAAAACTGTGGTAAACTATTTTGACGGGAAAAAATTAACTAAATTAGTTTTTCATCCACATCACTGAAAAAGTGAACATCAATTTTTTTTTTGGAATTTTGGCATAACCTTTCATACATTTCCTAAGAGTTGAGACCTCAAATTATGAAATATCATAAAGCAAAAAGAAGTTATGTTTTTTTTCTTTTGTAAATCTATAAAGCTCCGTATCTCAAAAAGCCAAAAAGCGACTTAATGACTTTTCGCTCTACGACGACGATAAGTTGTTCGGTATATGAGCACAGAAAAAAAACATACTCTATAAATTACTTTAAAAATAGAAGAACGCCATCTCTCTGGTAAAAAAATCAACACTCTAGCGACCGAGCTTGAAAACCTTGTGTAAGGTTTATTGAATTTCTCATACAAAAGATTACTTTAAAACATAAACAAACTATCGTGATGGCTGTGAGGCGGCGGCGGTGGAACGAGGGAGGGCTAGCATTCGGAACCCGACATGGGATCGGGACACTTGTGACTAGATTTTGATAGCGTTTAAAGATTGGTTTTTGAATTAAGTCTAAGTTAATGTATTGAGTTAATTTGCTGTTGATTGTGATATGATGATAATGATGATGAATATAAGTTTTGAGTTATTTCACTGGTTGTTATTTCTGAGATGGTTCTACACTTGCAAGCTAATATCGGGAATATTCAAATGAAGCCCTTAGTTGCTTTACCTAGGTACAGCTACCTAATACCTAATTTTTTCTACTCTTTAACCGCCAACTTGAAAAATGAGGGGTTATAGAACTGCGAGTTCATTGTAATTAAAAGAGGCCTGGTATATATAGGTATACTAGCTTCCGCCCGCGTCTCGTTGGATCCCGTTGATTTTCCGGGATAAAAAGCTAGCCTATGTGTTAAACCAGGTCACAGATAATATATATTCCAAGTTTCATACAAATAGCTTAAATAGGATCAGTAGTTTTTGCGTGAAAGAGTAACAAACATACAATTTGAATATAGGAGGCCTAGAAGATGCCTTACCACTTAGATCCATTAGCGAACATAATGTTGAACTCATTTGTCGACTCGTTCTGTCAATATGAAAGCATTTCACATCCTGTTTCCACGTCACTTTGACGTTATCCATGAGACCAGGAAAATCTGGGGTGTATCCCCCTATTTCCATTAAGTACCTATTTCTATTGATAGAAATACTGGGGCTGATTATCCCACTGTATCCATTGATGGCGGCGGCGGCAAAAAAAAATACACATCACTTCATAGGACGGCGTGCACATAGAAACTATTTATTTATCAGGCCGTCAAAATATTCTCAACACAACTGCGATTTTTTGCCGCAATAGAAATAATGGGATACCTAATTTGGAAATAAAAGCTAGTCCCACTTTTTCTATTTTGTATTTCCATGGAAATAGTGGGATACAACCAAATCTGCTGAAGTGAGCATTAGATCCCTGAACATTAGTTTTTAACCGACTTCTAATAAGGAGGAGGTTCTCAATTCGGTTGTATTTTTTTAATGTTTTTTACCTCAGAACTCCGTCATTTATGAACCGATTTGAAAAATTATTTTTTTATCTGAAAGGGTATGCTTCCAGATTGGTCACATTTTTTTTATATTAATGTTTCTAAGGTCCGTATTCCGAGACAGAAATTGTTACTCAAGCATAGATTTGAGTAGAGATTTTCATACAAAAATCTATGCTTGAGTACGGATCAGTGCTTGAGTAAGGCTACGGAATACGGACCTTAGATCAGAACTCCGTAATTTATGAACCGATTTGAAAAATTAATTTTTTTTCTGATAGGGTATGCTTCTAGGTTGGTCCCGAACTGCCATCATCATCATCATTTGATGATGAAGGCGTATCATTTTAAAGTCGGGTTTTCCAGTTTTTTAAACCTAGAAATTATTATTAATCTTTCTCTGCTAACATGCAGACAAGTTCGTCAGTTGAACTGCCCCATAGTTGAAATGGTTTGGCGTGTTCCGCCTTGTTTATGAGTCGGGGGGTAATAATAATACTTGTAGATTAATAAGTCTGTAATATATTCAATAATTAGAATAAAAATAAATATTCTGATTCAAAGGACTGTTTATTTGTTACTCCAAATAAAAACTTACAAATGCAAAGTTTAAATTAGCGAAGTTTTCTAGGGGTCACCCAATACAAGCGCACATTGAGATAGCAGTAGAGCCTCCTCTACAAGTCAACAGATGCATCTGCAGACGTCATCGGCGGAAGCTCGTGGAAATTCATCAGCAGTTGAATCTGCCAGAGTCCGCGGACGCGTCTGTTGACGTGTACAGGAGGCTTAAGGTATTGGTTTAGATACCTATACAATACAAGGTGTCTCAGAACTAGTGTATGCAGGAATTAGATTTTTCCCTAGGGTGTGTTCGAATGTGTGATATTAAAAAATGTTTATAAGAAAATATCTTATCACATTCACTGCAGCAATATAGTTTTTCTCCTGTGTGTATTCGCATGTGTCTTATTAAGGAAGAGCTTTGACTAAATGTTTTTTTACATTCACTGCAGGAATATGGTTTTTCTCTTGTGTGTGTTCGCATGTGTGTTATTAAATGAGAGCTACTACTAAATGTTTTTTTACATTCACTGCAGGAATACGGTTTTTCTCCAGTGTGTATTCGCATGTGTCTTATTAAATTAGCGTTATGAGTGAATGTTTTATCACATTCACTACAGGAATACGGTTTTTCTCCTGTGTGTGTTCGCATGTGTGTTATTAAAATGGAGCTATGACTGAATGTTTTTTTACATTCACAGCAGGAATATGGTTTTTCTCTTGTGTGTATTCGCATGTGTTTTATTAAGGAAGAGCTTTGACTAAATGTTTTTTTACATTCACTGCAGGAATATGGTTTTACTCCTGTGTGTGTTCGCATGTGTCTTATTAAATTAGACATTTGAGTGAATGTTTTTTTACATTCACTGCAGGAATGCGGTTTAACTCCTGTGTGTATTCGCATGTGTGTAAATAAATGAGAGCTTTGACTAAATGTTTTTTTACATTCACTGCAGGAATACGGTTTTACTCCTGTGTGTGTTCGCATGTGTCTTATTAAATTAGACATTTGAGTGAATGTTTTTTTACATTCACTGCAGGAATGCGGTTTAACTCCTGTGTGTATTCGCATGTGTGTAATTAAATGAGAGCTTTGACTAAATGTTTTTTTACATTCACTGCAGGAATACGGTTTATCTCTTGTGTGTATTCGCATGTGTGTGATTAAATGAGAGCTTTGACTAAATGTTTTTTTACATTCACTGCAGGAATACGGTTTTACTCCTGTGTGTGTTCGCATGTGTCTTATTAAATGAAAGTTTTGAGTGAATGTTTTATCACATTCCCTGTAGGTATATGGTTTATCGCCAGTGTGTGTTCGCATGTGTGTTATTAAAATGGAGCTATGACTGAATGTTTTTTTACATTCACAGCAGGAATATGGTTTTTCTCCTGTGTGTATCCGCAGGTGTCTTATTAAATGAGAGTCTTGAGTGAATGTTTTATTACATTCATTGCAGGAATATAGTTTTTCTCCTGTGTGTATTCGCATGTGTCTTATTAAATTAGAGTTTTGAGTGAATGTTTTTTTACATTCACTGCAGGAATATGGTTTTTCTCCTGTGTGTGTTCCCATGTGTCTTGTTAATCTCCTCTTGTGATTAAAGTGGTTTTTTATATGTTTTATGAACTGAGATTTGTTTATGAATTGTTCCTTGCAACAATCACAATAGAAACACAAATTAATATTAGTTTGCAGGTTCTCTACAACATTTACGTTTTCTTCATACAAATCTGTGTTATTTGAACCACCAATAACATCAGTATCTTCATCGGGTGCTACTTTTGACTCTTCAAGGGCCATTTCAGGCGTCATTTCTGTTTTCACAACCACCTCTTCCATCTTAACAGTTGCAGGAATATTTGTAACAGACATGTGCTGAGTCGGAGTAATTGATAAGATCGGTATTGGTGGCAGAGACAGCATTGTGATGGTACTGCATGTTATCTGAAAAGCAACATAAAATGTGCAGAAGTGAGTTTCACAGTACTGGCCTGAATAAAAATGCTGGCGAGTGAGAGCTGTCTACAACATTAGTAGGCAAGCTATATTTAAATAAAACATGACAAAATAACACATGGGTATGTGTATTTTTTACTTATCTATGTAAAGATTCATATATGTTCTCATGGAGGTTAGTACTACTTAAACATTAGTAAATTTTCCCCTGCCAACAGATGCAAGGATCTCTAAGAGGATTATTGGACAAAAGTTCCAGAAATCCCCTACGCAGGGGACTCACGCAGGGGAAAAGTGGAGTGAGCCTCATAATCAACTAAACTTCTTGATTTACGTGTTTGTTAATGCTTGTGTCATAAACATGAGAGGAGTGCACACTGTGAATATGGTCAGTGTACTAAGGGAACTCACAATCATAACTCAATGATTTTAACAAATGCGAGTGTCAAATCATCTAATGAGTTTCTGTTGTCAACGGGAATACAGTCTTCTTCTCAGAATTTATATATAAACTTTGATTTATGCTACGAGTGAGCGGCAGTAGAGAAGTGCGCGCGGGGTGGGCACTGTGGCCCCCTACAACGGATTTTTGGGTTTTACATCCCCGGGACCGTGATGGACACTGCTGACCGGCTCAGAACATCTCACTATAAAGCAATTAAACACATGTCTTTCACTGTTGACCAGCATGGCATAAAATGTGGACCGAGTGAACTCGTAGAAGTAAACTTCATCGTGTGAGTGTGCTCAGACAGCTTGGATCATTTTCTTCATTTTTCAAAGTCATTATTTCCACAACATGCGAGCTTGGAAAAGTAGAACATGATATGAGTGTACGTAGGCCATCAGAATAGCCATCCGAGTCTACTCGGTGCGAGTCGACTCCGATCATGTGAACACGGCCTAGGACAAGAAGGAGGTACCTCAATTCCATTGTGCAATAGATGTTGCATGGTCCTCTCAGATCTGCGAGCCATGTCGGAGAACATGAGGCACTTCTGCAGCTGCCGGTGACAGAAATAGCATATTGTGCTCGGCATCCCTGCATCGGATTCTGTATAAAGCTGAAACAAAATGAATTTACATCTAGCACCCGCAAGTATCAACCGCTTTTGATGATTTTCAAGATATTACAAAGTAAGTAGGTAGGTTCTGGGTAAGCTCACCAACTTATCTTACCTTTGAGTTTGTCAGTTTCTGGAATATCTCGAGATGCATGTAGTCAATGTTCAGCATCCTGATATTACTGGCTAGACATACTCTGCAAACGGAACTAGTTATTGTAGACATTATGTAGCATTTACATAAAAATCCGTGAGCAACAAACGCAAGGAAATTCAAGGAAACGCAGTGAATTTACCATGGAACAAAATGCCATTCCAACCAAAAAAAATAAATTGGCCAGCTTTATACGTACGTACTTACTAAATAGCGGACTCCTATCTGTGCGTTATAGGTATGTACACAGACGAAGGAAGGATCATAATGGACGGAGTGAAATCTTTGGTAGCGTGTCAGTTTTATGTTGGTGTGAGTTTCTAAATTTACATTAGTGTGCGTGAGTAGGGAAGAGATACTATTATGAAATATATCGATAAAAAATGGTCGCATACTAGTACTAATCTCGAAACACACTTACCCACACATGGCTCGCTATTACTGTAATTTAATGGAAATAGGGGGATACACCCCAGATTTTCCTGGTTTCATGGATGACGTCAAAGTGACGTGGAAATAGGATGCGAAATGCTTTCATATTGACAGAACGAGTCGACAAATGAGTTCAACATTATGTTCGCTAATGGATCTAAGTGGTAAGGCATCTTCTAGGCCTCCTATATTCAAATTGTATGTTTGTTACTCTTTCACGCAAAAACTACTGATCCTATTTAAGCTATTTGTATGAAACTTGGAATATATATTATCTGTGACCTGGTTTAACACATAGGCTAGCGTTTTATCCCGGAAAATCAACGGGATCCCAAGAGACGCGGGCGGAAGCTAGTATACCTATATATACTAGGCCTCTTTTAATTACAATGAACCTGCAGTGCTATAACCCCTCATTTTTCAAGTTGGCGGTAAAAAGTAGAAAAAATTTGGTAGGTAGGTACTTAGGTAAAGCAACTAGGTCAAGAGTAGAAAAAATTAGGTAGGTAGGTACTTAGGTAAAGCAACTAACGGCTTCATTTGAATATTCCCGATATTAGCTTGCATGGTTTTCAAGCTCCGTCGCTAGAGTGTTGATTATTTTACCAGAGAGATGACGTTCTTAGTGTTTTATAGAGTATGTTTTTTTTCTGTGCTCATATACCGAACAACTTATCGTCGCCGTAGAGCGAAAAGTCATTAAGTCGCTTTTTGGCTTTTTGAGATACGGAGCTTTATAGATTTACAAAAGAAAAATAAACATAACTTCTTTTTGCTTTATGATATTTCATAATTTGAGGTCTCAACTCTTAGGAAATGTATGAAAGGCTACGCGAAAATTCCTAAAAAAAATTAATGTTCACTTTTTCAGTGATGTGGATGAAAAACTAATTAATTTATTTTTTCCCTTCAAAATAGTTTACCACAGTTTTAGTTATTGATTTGTAAAACGGAGTTGGTGATTTTTCGCTCAGTGTTTCAATAGTGAAAACTATTTCAAAGTCGATCGAGCAGTCACTAAAATGTACTTAGTTATTTTTCGCTTGCACGTATTTGTGTCAAACTATTAATTATTTTAGAAGGGAAAAAGTAATTAAGCCAATTTAGGTAATAGATTTGCAAATACTTAAGTTAAGGTAAAATATTTAACTAAATTTAGTTAATTTTCAACTTGCTAATAAGGCTCTAAATATCGAATTAATGATTTTTTGCACTTTCTAAAATCAAAACTATGATACCTAGGGCCATGATAATAAGACTTAAATTTGCAAAAAAAATTGTATTCTTGATGGCATTTTTAACTCAATTTGGCTATTTTGCGACTTAGTGAGTTTTCGCTCTACGGCGACGTTTTTTGGATTCAAAAAAAGGTAATCGTGTAAAAATGTTATACTAGTCTATGATGTTAGCAAACCACATTAGCAAACATTTTTTCTCCGGATGCTGAAATCTACAGGGTACGGTGATGATGATGATAAGGTAAGGACAGGGATTTTATATATACCTACCTACCTAGCTGAGGATGGAGTCTGAAGGTGTTCAATGTAGGATAAGGTACACACTACTTATTTACTTTCTAGGTGACGATCAGTGACGATGAAGTAATCTGATGATGGAGTCGATGTATCTAATATCTATAAGTAGGTTCATTCTCATTTTATTGGAAAATCCGTAGTGTAAATAGAATTAATTCGTTTTAGCATAGCAATCAGAAGCAAGCAGCTATAACCGTTTTTTGACACTTGACAGCCATTGACAGTTGTAATGTCAGATTTGGATTTGGATGTTGACGCGACTAATGCATGTATAGGTCAAAGACCTTGTACTTATAACTTACTACTTGTACTTATAAAGTATAAGGTCTTTGGTATAGGTACATACTTATAACGCACAGATATGGGTCCGCTATTTAGTAAGTACGTACATATAAAGCTGGCCAATTTATTTTCTATGGTTGGAAGAGCATTTTGTTCAATTTTGTTCCATGGTAAATTCACTGAGTTTCCTTGAATTTCCTTGCGTTTGTTGCTCACGGATTTTTATGTAAATGCTACATAATGTCTACAATAACTAGTTCCGTTTGCAGAGTATGTCTAGCCAGTAATATCAGGATGCTGAACATTGACTACATGCATCTCGAGATATTCCAGAAACTGACAAACTCAAAGGTAAGATAAGTTGGTGAGCTTACCCAGAACCTACCTACTTACTTTGTAATATCTTGAAAATCATCGAAAGCGGTTGATACTTGCGGGTGCTAGATGTAAATTCATTTTGTTTCAGCTTTATACAGAATCCGATGCAGGGATGCCGAGCACAATATGCTATTTCTGTCACCGGCAGCTGCAGAAGTGCCTCATGTTTTCCGACATGGCTCGCAGATCTGAGAGGACCATGCAACATCTATTGCACAATGGAATTGAGGTACCTCCTTCTTGTCCTAGGCCGTGTTGACATGATCAGAGTCTACTCGCACCGAGTAGACTAGGCTAGCTATTCTGATGCAGAGCGTACGTACACTCATATCATGTTCTACTTTTCCGAGCTCGCCTGCTGTGGAAATAATGACTTTGAAAAATGAAGAAAATGATCCAAGCTGTCTGAGCACACTCACATGATGAAGTTTACTTCTACGAGTTCACTCGGTCCACATTTTATGCCATGCTGGTCAACAGTGAAAGACAAGTGTTTTATTGCTTCATAGTGAGACGTTCTGAGCCGGTCAGCAGTGTCCATTACGGTCCCGGGGATGTAAAACCCAAAAATCCGTTGTAGGGGGCCACAGTGCCCACCCCGCGCGCACTTCTCTACTGCCGCTCACTCGTAGCATAAATCAAAGTTTTCATATAAATTCTGAGAAGAAGACTGTATTCCCGTTGACAACAGAAACTCATTAGATGATTTGACACTCGCATTTGTCAAAATCATTGAGTTATGATTGTGAGTTCCCTTAGTACACTGACCATATTCACAGTGTGCACTCCACTCATGTTTATGACACAAGCATTAACAAACACGTAAATCAAGAAGTTTAGTTGATTATGAGGCTCATTCCACTTTTCCTCTGCGAGAGTCCCCTGCGTAGGGGATTTCTGGAACTTTTGTCCAATAATCCCCTTAGAGATCCTTGCATCTGTTGGCAGGGGAAAAGTTACTAATGTTTAAGTAGTACTAACCTCCATGAGAACATTTATATGAAACTTTACATAGATAAGTAAAAACTACACATACCCATGTGTTATTTTGTCATGCATTTGTTTCTTTTAAATATAGCTTGCCTACTAATGTTGTAGACAGCTCTCACTCGCCAGCATTTTTATTGAGGTCAGTACTGTGAAACTCACTTCTGCACATTTTATGTTGCTTTTCAGATAACATGCAGTACCATCACAATGCTGTCTCTGGCACCAATACCGATCTTATCAATTACTCCGACTCAGCACATGTCTGTTACAAATATTCCTGCAACTGTTAAGATGGAAGAGGTGGTTGTGAAAACAGAAATGACCCCTGAAATGGCCTTTGAAGAGTCAAAAGTAGCACCCGATGAAGATACTGATGTTATTGGTGGTTCAAATAACACAGATTTGTATGAAGAAAACGTAAATGTTGTAGAGAACCTGCAAACTAATATTAATTTGTGTTTCTATTGTGATTGTTGCAAGGAACAATTTATAGCCAAATCTCAGTTGATAAGACATATAAAAAACCACTTTAATCACAAGAGGAGATTAACAAGACACATGCGAACACACACAGGAGAAAAACCATATTCCTGCAGTGAATGTAAAAAAACATTCACTCAAAACTCTGGTTTAATAAGACACATGCGAATACACACAGGAGAAAAACCATATTCCTGCTGTGAATGTAAAAAAACATTTGGTCAAAGCTCTCATTTAATAAGACACCTGCGGATACACACAGGAGAAAAACCATATTCCTGCTGTGAATGTAAAAAAACATTCAGTCATAGCTCCATTTTAATAACACACATGCGAACACACACAGGAGTAAAACCATATTCCTGCAGTGAATGTAAAAAAGCATTTAGTCAAAGCTCTTCCTTAATACAACACATGCGAATACACACTAGGGACAAACCATATTCCTGCATTGAATGTGATAAAACATTCACTCATAACTCTAATTTAATAACACACGTGCGGATACACACAGGAGAAAAACCATATTCCTGCAGTGAATGTAAAAAAACATTTAGTCACAGCTCTTCCTTAATAACACACATGCGAACACACACAGGAGTAAAACCGTATTCCTGCAATGAATGTAAAAAAACATTTAGTCGAAGCTCTAGTTTAATAAGACACATGCGAACACACACAGGAGAAAAACTATATTGCTGCAATGAATGTGATAAGACATTTTCTTATAAACATGTTTTAATATCACACATTCGAACACACCCTGGGGATAAATCTAATTCCTGCATATACTAGTTCTGAGACACCTTGTATTGTATAGGTATCTAAACCAATACCTTAAGCCTCCTGTACACGTCAACAGACGCGTCCGCGGACTCTGGCAGATACAACCGCTGATGAATTTCCACGAGCTTCCGCCGATGACGTCTGCAGATGCATCTGTTGACTTGTAGAGGAGGCTCTACTGCTATCTCAATGTGCACTTGTATTGGGTGACCCCTAGAAAACTTCGTTAATTTAAACTTTGCATTTGTAAGTTTTTATTTGGAGTTACAAATAAACAGTCCTTTGTATTAGAATATTTATTTTTATTCTAATTATTGAATATATTACAGACTTATTAATCTACAAGTATTATTATTACCCCCGATTCATAAACAAGGCGGAACACGCCAAACCGTTTCAACTAGGGGGCAGTTCAACTGACGAACTTGTCTGCTTGTCAGCAGAGAAAGATTAATAATAATTTATAAGTTTAAAAAACTGGAAAACTCGACTTCAATTTGATACGCCTTCATCATCAAATGATGATGATGATGGCAGTTCGGGACCAACCTGGAAGCATACCCTTTCAGATAAAAAAAATAATTTTTCAAATCGGTTTATAAATGACGGAGTTCTGAGGTAACAAACATAAAAAAAAATACAACCGAATTGAGAACCTCCTCCTTTTTTGAAGAAGGTTAAAAACTAATATTCAGGGATCTAATGCTCACTTCAGCAGATTTGGTTGTATCCCACTATTTCCATGGAAATACAAAATAGAAAAAGTGGGACTAGCTTTTCTTTCCAAATAAGGTATCCCATTATTTCTATTGCGGCAAATAATCGCAGTTGTGTTGAGAATCTGTTTCCAGTTTAATATTTATGACGGCCTGATAAATAAATAGTTTCTATGTGCACGCCGTCCTATGAAGTGATGTGTTTTTTTTTTGCCGCCGCCACCAGCAATGGATGCAGTGGGATAATCAGCCCCAGTATTTCTATCAATAGAAATACTAATGGAAATAGGGGGATCACCCCAGATTTTCCTGGTTTCATGGATGACGTCAAAGTGACGTGGAAACAGGATGCGAAATGCTTTCATTTTGACAGAACGAGTCGACAAATGAGTTCAACATTATGTTCTAAAGGATCTAAGTGGTAAGGCATCTTCTAGGCCTCCTATATTCAAAGTGATTCTTGTTTGTACCTACATATTATGAACTTTGTATGTTTGTTTGTTGTATGTTTCTTACTCTTTCACGCAAAAACTACTGATCCTATTTAAGCTATTTGTATGAAACTTGGAATATATATTATCTGTGACCTGGTTTAACACATAGGCTAGCGTTTTATCCCGGAAAATCAACGGGATCCCAAGAGACGCGGGCGGAAGCTAGTATACCTATATATACTAGGCCTCTTTTAATTACAATGAACCTGCAGTGCTATAACCCCTCATTTTTCAAGTTGGCGGTTAAAGAGTAGAAAAAATTAGGTAGGTAGGTACTTAGGTAAAGCAACTAACGGCTTCATTTGAATATTCCCGATATTAGCTTGCATGGTTTTCAAGCTCCGTCGCTAGAGTGTTGATTATTTTACCAGAGAGATGACGTTCTTAGTGTTTTGAGTATGTTTTTTTTCTGTGCTCATATACCGAACAACTTATCGTCGCCGTAGAGCGAAAAGTAATTAAGTCGCTTTTTGGCTTTTTGAGTTTTTGAGATACGGAGCTCTATAGATTTACAAAAGAAAAATAAACATAACTTCTTTTTGCTCTATGATATTTCATAATTTGAGGTCTCAACTCTTAGGAAATGTATGAAAGGTTACGCCAAAATTCCTAAAAAAATTAATGTTCACTTTTTCAGTGATGTGGATGAAAAACTAATTTATTTATTTTTTTCCTTCAAAATAGTTTACCACAGTTTTAGTTATTGATTTGTAAAACGGAGTTGGTGATTTTTCGCTCAGTGTTTCAATAGTGAAAACTATTTCAAAGTCGATCGAGCAGTCACTAAAATGTACCTAGTTATTTTTCGCTTGCACGTATTTGTGTCAAACTATTAATTATTTTAAAAGGGAAAAAGTAATTAAGCCAATTTAGGTAATAGATTTGCAAATACTTAAGTTAAGCAAAAATATTTAACTAAATTTAGTTAATTTTAAACTTGCTAATAAGGCTCTAAATATCGAATTAATGATTTTTGCACTTTCTAAAATCAAAACTATGATACCTAGGGCCATGATAATAAGACTTAAATTTGCAAAAAAAAATTGTTATCTTGATGGCATATCTAACTCAATTTAGCTATTTTGCGACTTAGTGAGTTTTCGCTCTACGGCGACGTTTTTTGGATTAAAAAAAAGGTAATCGTGTAAAAATGTTATACTTTAGTCTATGATGTTAGCAAACCACATTAGCAAACATTTTTTCTCCGGATGCTGAAATCAAAGACCTTATACTTTATAACTATAAAGTCTTTGGCTGAAATCTACAGGGTACGGTGATGATGATGATTAGGTAAGGACAGGGATTTTATATATACCTACCTACCTAGCTGAGGATGGAGTCTGAAGGTGTTCAATGTAGGTTAAAGTACACACTACAGTATTACATAATCTTGTGACACTACTTATTTACTCTCTAGGTGACGATCAGTGACGATGAAGTAATCTGATGATGGAGTCGATGTATCTAATATCTATAAGTAGGTTCATTCATTCTCATTTTATTGGAAAATCCGTAGTGCAAATCGAATTAATTCGTTTTAGCATAGCAATCAGAAGCAAGCAGCTATAACCGTTTTTTGACACTTGACAGCCATTGACAGTTGTAATGTCAGATTTGGGTGTTGATGCGACTAAAGGTTAGACCGCACTAGGGCGGAACTGCACTGCAGCGGAGCGTCGCGTCAATTAGCTTCTATATTCTTTCCAAGTAAATGTACTAGCCATACCGCACTAAGCGGCAACGGAACTGCACTGCAGCGGAGCGTCGCGACAGAGTTGGGCAACTAGGCAAATTTGACGCGCTCGCGACGCGCAGTTCCGCTGCCGCTTAGTGCGTTATAGTAAGCGGCGCGTCCGCGACAGTTGCGAGGCATCCATCTATATTATACTAGCTGTAGCGCCCGCGGCTTTGCCCGCGTGGTAGGTACTCAGTAAAAAAGCAACACATAAACTATGCTTCCCGTTGACTTTATAGCGAGATCTTAAGTAGGTACCTACTACCTACTTACCTACCTACCCACTTACCTACCTACCCACTTAGCTACTTCTTTAAATGTGGCTTCAGAGGCTGGTATTTTTTACCTAGGTACGCTATCTCCCTTCCTACTTACACCTTTCGTAGGTATTTTATTTTTTTGTAAAGACATGCTAGGTACCTACCTAAGCTTGAAACAAACCAATTTTTCCATACAAACTTTAACAACTAATAGCACAGCGAATTAGTGTTGAGCTAGTTTTTTTAAATATAGTTCTTATTTATTTAGTTTGATGAATATAGGTACATGTCAATTTTGGTATTTATAACTTCAAGGAATACGATTTTGCATACTAACGTTGAGGCCCAGTTTGACCCAGTCAGGGGTTAAATTTGTTAAAATCCCGTCTTAGCGGGTGCTTATGCCATGTAAAGAATGTACATTCCAAATTTTAGCCCTAGCTTTAGCGGTCTGGCCTGGAATGTGATAGGTAAGTCAGGTCCCTCTTCTTTTATATATATATACCGTTCACACCAATTTCATCCATCGCGTTCAGTGGTTGCCAACCGACTGAGAGATAAAATGCCGCGCTGCTGCAGTTCTAGTGCGTTATACCGAGCTACATTGAAAATGACGCGACGCTCCGCTGCAGTGCAGTTCCGCCCTAGTGCGGTCTAACCTTTATTCATGCTTATGTACATACTCATAACGCACAGATAGGGGTCCGCTATTTAGTAAGTAGGTAGGTACGTACTTTACGTACATATAAAGCTGGCCAATTTATTTTTTATGGTTGGAAGAGCATTTTGTTCCATGGTATTTTCACTGCGTTTCCTTGAATTTCCTTGCGTTTGTTGCTCACGGATTTTTATGTAAATAATACATAATGTCTACAATAACTAGTTCCGTTTGCAGAGTATGTCTAGCCAGTAATATCAGGATGCTGAACATTGACTACATGCATCTCGAGATATTCCAGAAACTGACAAACTCAAAGGTAAGATAAGTTGGTGAGCTTACCCATAACCTACCTACTTACCTTGTAATAACTTGAAAATCATCGAAAGCGGTTGATATTTGCGGGTGCTAGATGTAAATTCATTTTGTTTCAGCTTTATACAGAATCCGATGCAGGAATGCCGAGCACAATATGCTATGTCTGTCACCGGCAGCTGCAGAAGTGCCTCATATTCTCCGACATGGCTCGCAGATCTGAGAGGACCATGCAACATCTATTGCACAATGGAATTGAGGTACCTCCTTCTTGTCCTAAGCCGTGTTGACATGATCGGAGTCAACTTGCACCGAGTAGACTCGGATGGCTATTCTGATGCAGCGCGTACGTACACTCATATCATGTTCCACTTTTCCGAGCTCGCATGCTGTGGAAATAATGACTGAAAAATGAAGAAAATGATCCAAGCTGTCTGAGCACACTCACACGATGAAGTTTACTTCTACGAGTTCACTCGGTCCACATTTTATGCCATGCTGGTCAACAGTGAAAGGCATGTGTTTAATTCCTTTATAGTGAGATGTTCTAAACTGGTCAGCAGTGTCCATCACGGTCCCGGGGATGTAAAACCCAAAAATCCGTTGTAGGGGGCCACAGTGCCCACCCCGCGCGCACTTCTCTACTGCCGCTCACTCGTAGCATAAATCAGTTTTCATATAAATTCTGATAAGAAGACTGTATTTCCGTTGACAACAGAAACTCATTAGATGATTTGACACTCGCATTTGTCAAAATCATTGAGTTATGATTGTGAGTTCCCTTAGTACACTGACCATATTCACAGTCTGCACTCCTCTCATGTTTATGACACAAGCATTAACAAACACGTAAATCAAGAAGTTTAGTTGATTATGAGGCTCATTCCACTTTTCCTCTGCGTGAGTCCCCTGCGTAGGGGATTTCTGGAACTTTTGTCCAATAATCCCCTTAGAGATCCTTGCATCTGTTGGCAGGGGAAAAGTTACTAATGTTTAAGTAATACTAACCTCCATGAGAACATTTATATATTATGAATCTTTACATAGATAAGTAAAAAATACACATACCCATGTGTTATTTTGTCATGCATTTGTTTTATTTAAATATAGCTTGCCTACTAATGTTGTAGACAGCTCTCACTCGCCAGCATTTTTATTGAGGCCAGTACTGTGAAACTCACTTCTGCACATTTTATGTTGCTTTTCAGATAACATGCAGTACCATCACAATGCGGTCTCTGGCACCAATACCGATCTTATCAATTACTCCGACTCAGCACATGTCTGTTACAAATATTCCTGCAACTGTTAAGATGGAAGAGGTGGTTGTGAAAACAGAAATGACCCCTGAAATGGCCTTTGAAGAGTCAAAAGTAGCACCCGATGAAGATACTGAAGTTATTGGTGGTTCGAATAACACAGATTTGTATCAAGAAAACGTAAATGTTGTAGAGAACCTGCAAACTAATATTAATTTGTGTTTCTATTGTGATTGTTGCAAGGAACAATTCATAGCCAAATCTCAGTTGATAAGACATATAAAAAACCACTTTAATCACAAGAGGAGATTAACAAGACACATGCGAACACACACAGGAGAAAAACCATATTCCTGCAGTGAATGTAAAAAAACATTCACTCAAAACTCTAATTTAATAAGACACATGCGAATACACACAGGAGAAAAACTATATTCCTGCAATGAATGTAATAAAACATTCACTCAAGACTCTCATTTAATAAGACACCTGCGGATACACACAGGAGAAAAACCATATTCCTGCTGTGAATGTAAAAAAACATTCAGTCATAGCTCCATTTTAATAACACACATGCGAACACACACAGGAGTAAAACCATATTCCTGCAGTGAATGTAAAAAAGCATTTAGTCAAAGCTCTTCCTTAATACAACACATGCGAATACACACAGGAGAAAAACCATATTCCTGCATTGAATGTGATAAAACATTCACTCATAACTCTAATTTAATAACACACGTGCGGATACACACAGGAGAAAAACCATATTCCTGCAGTGAATGTAAAAAAACATTTAGTCAAAGCTCTTCCTTAATAACACACATGCGAACACACACAGGAGTAAAACCATATTCCTGCAGTGAATGTAAAAAAGCATTTAGTCAAAGCTCTTCCTTAATACAACACATGCGAATACACACAGGAGAAAAACCATATTCCTGCATTGAATGTGATAAAACATTCACTCATAACTCTAATTTAATAACACACGTGCGGATACACACAGGAGAAAAACCATATTCCTGCAGTGAATGTAAAAAAGCATTTAGTCAAAGCTCTTCCTTAATACAACACATGCGAATACACACTAGGGACAAACCATATTCCTGCATTGAATGTGATAAAACATTCACTCATAACTCTAATTTAATAACACACGTGCGGATACACACAGGAGTAAAACCATATTCCTGCAGTGAATGTAAAAAATCATTTAGTAAAAGCTCTCATTTAGATACACACATGCGAATACACACAGGAGAAAAACCATTTTCCTGCAATGAATGTGATAAAACATTCAGTCATAGCTCTAGTTTAATAAGACATGCGAAAACACACAGGAGAAAATCTATATTGCTGCAAGGAATGTGATAAGACATTTTCTTATAAACATTTTTTAATATCACACATGCGAACACACACAGGAGTAAAACCGTATTCCTGCAATGAATGTAAAAAAACATTTAGTCGAAGCTCTAGTTTAATAAGACACATGCGAACACACACAGGAGAAAAACTATATTGCTGCAATGAATGTGATAAGACATTTTCTTATAAACATGTTTTAATATCACACATTCGAACACACCCTGGGGATAAATCTAATTCCTGCATATACTAGTTCTGAGACACCATTGTATAGGTATCTAAACCAATACCTTAAGCCTCCTGTACACGTCAACAGACGCGTCCGCGGACTCTGGCAGATACAACCGCTGAAGAATTTCCACGAGCTTCCGCAGATGACGTCTGCAGATGCATCTGTTGACTTGTAGATGAGGCTCTACTGCTATCTCAATGTGCGCTTGTATTGGGTGACCCCTAGAAAACTTCGCTAATTTAAACTTTGCATTTGTAAGTTTTTATTTGGAGTTACAAATAAACAGTCCTTTGCATCAGAATATTTATTTTTATTCTAATTATTGAATATATTACAGACTTATTAATCTACAAGTATTATTATTACCCCCGATTCATAAACAAGGCGGAACACGCCAAACCGTTTCAACTAGGGGGCAGTTCAACTGACGAACTTGTCTGCTTGTCAGCAGAGAAAGATTAATAATAATTTATAAGTTTAAAAAACTGGAAAACTCGACTTCAATTTGATACGTCTGCCATCATCATCATCAAATGATTATGATGATGGCAGTTCGGGACCAACCTGGAAGCAAACCCTTTCAGATAAAAAAATAATTTTTCAAATCGGTTCATAAATGACGGAGTTCTGAGGTAACAAACATAAAAAAAAATACAACCGAATTGAGAACCTCCTCCTTTTTTGAAGAAGGTTAAAAACTAATGTTCAGGGATCTAATGCTCACTTCAGCAGATTTGGTTGTATCCCACTATTTCCATGGAAATACAAAATAGAAAAAGTGGGACTAGCTTTTCTTTCCAAATTAGGTATCCCATTATTTCTATTGCGGCAAAAAATCGCAGTTGTGTTGAGAATCTGTTTCCAAATAAATAGTTTCTATGTGCACGCCGTCCTATGAAGTGTATATTTTTTTGCCGCCGCCACCAGCAATGGATACAGTGGGATAATCAGCCCCAGTATTTCTATCAATAGAAATACTTAATGGAAATAGGGGGATACACCCCAGATTTTCCTGGTTTCATGGATGACGTCAAAGTGACGTGGAAACAGGATGCGAAATGCTTTCATTTTGACAGAACGAGTCGACTAATGAGTTCAACATTATGTTCGCTAATGGATCTAAGTGGTAAGGCATCTTCTAGGCCTCCTATGTTCAAAGTGATTCTTGTTTGTACCTACTTATTATTAACTTTGTATGTTTGTTTGTTGTATGTTTGTTACTCTTTCACGCAAAAACTACTGATCCTATTTAAGCTATTTGTATGAAACTTGGAATATATATTATCTGTGACCTGGTTTAACACATAGGCTAGCGTTTTATCCCGGAAAATCAACGGGATCCAACGAGACGCGGGCGGAAGCTAGTATACCTATATATACCAGGCCTCTGTTGAAATGTATATTCTTAACATTAGACTAGCAACATCTATGACTGACTGATCGATAGCAATATTGATTGATTGGTATCTGTCACTGTCAATGACGTTGCAACACGCGAGTTATGTTTTACCGCCCTCTCTCATTTGCTCCATCTTGTAATGTAGATGTGTAATTATCCGCTAATACAATAAATAATAGTTTTGCCCTCGTATGCCCTTGTTATTTCTTCTATAGAGGACGCTAGACTTTGCAACAGGTTAAGGGCCCAGTGATTAACCTTTGAAGAAATACAAAAAGTTTTTTGTGAAGGCGGCATTCGGCCAAGGTACCTAACCTCACTTTGGTGCACGATGCCGGGTGATGATTTGGCACCGTCTACGGCGGGCACTGCGTCTGCGGCGCCGGACGGGTTGCCGACAACAGCACCAGCATACGTTATGGGCGGCGCATTCGACAAGTTGGAAGGTGTGTCTAATTTCCAGACATGGAAGTTTGCTATAAAGAACTATTTAATCCTTGAGGGCTTATGGAGCTCTGTCACTGGAGACGACACCAATCAAGCGAGGTCGCAGCGTGCATTAGCTAGGATATCACTGTCTATAAAACCGACTTTATTTCAATTGCTATACGGCATTGATAGTGCTAGAGAAGCATGGGCCAAACTGGCTACCGTATATGAAGATAAAGGCTTATTCAGGCGAGTGGGACTACTGCGCCAGCTGCATCGGGTGGAGTTCGCGAGGTTCGTGAATATGACGACATACATTGATTATGTCTTTACATTGGTGCAGCAGTTAGCCGATATCGGTAAGATAATTGAAGATGCTGAAATTGCGGAAATACTTTTGAGCGGCCTTCCTCAAGAATATGATAACTTAGTATCAGCGTTGGAGACCGCGTCTATCACTAATGCATTGTCATCGGAACTAGTTCGTGCAAGGCTTCTACAAGAAGAGTCCCGAAAGATGAGTATGGAGAATAGCAGCACGAACAATGCATATGCAGTCAACAGTTCGAGATCGAAGAAAGTCATCATATGTCATTTTTGCAAAAAGGAGGGACATATAAAGTCAAAATGTTTTAAGTACAAGCACCAGAAGAAACAAGAAGAGTCTAAAGAAGCTAGGTCAATGACAGCGAGCACATATCTTGCTTCAGCAAGTACAGACTTTATTGTAGATAGTGGTTCGACTTCTCACATGTGCAATGACCGTAACTTATATGTAGATCTCAGGAGTAATAAAACCACAATAAACTGTGCTGACAAAAATGCAAAATTGCAAAGTTCCGGGATAGGTTCTGTGAAATTTGACAGCATTAATGGTGTAAGTAAAACTTTGAAAGATGTGATGTATGTTCCGCAGTTATCAGAAAATTTGTTGTCGGTGAGTAAGATGTGTAAGAGCGGATTTATGGTTGTTTTTAATAAGGATGGCTGTTTTATATACGATGAATGTACTATTGATGGTAAGTGCATGATGTCTGCTGTGTTATCCAAGGGTGTGTATAGGTTGAATGGTATTTGCAATAAGGAGCAGTCGATGGCTACCCTACATGAAGTGCAGGGATCACAGACTGCAAAGTTGGCTGGATCATTGAGTGCTGAGTTATGGCATAGACGGTTAGGACATCTTAGTGTGAATGGGATGAATGCTCTTCTGAAGAACAATACTGCACATAATTTTTGTTTTCAGGCTGACAAAGATGATCTACAGCAGTGCTCCGCTTGCCTTGAGGGGAAGCCTGTGGCCAAGGCTTATCCCAAGGGTCAAGCTAGACGTGCTGGTCAGCGTCTTGAGCTCATCCATTCTGATGTTCTGGGTCCGATCACTGATGGCAGCTTTGGAGGTGCAAGATACCTACTGACCTTTACTGATGATTTTTCGAGGAAGTCCTTTGGATATTTAATGAAGACGAAGTCTGAGGTATTTTCCTATTTTATCATTTTTAAGGCCCTGGTGGAGAAGCAGACTGGTTTGCGTATAAAGTGCCTGCGTTCTGACAATGGTGGTGAGTATTGTAGTAAGGAATTTATTGCTTATTTACACAAGGAAGGTATACTTCACCAGTTAACAGTACCGTATTGTTCTCCGCAAAATGGCGTGGCTGAACGCCTTAATCGGGTAATTATGGAGAAAGCTAGGTGCATGCTTTTACAGGCAGGTCTCTGCAAGCGCTTTTGGGGAGAGGCGGTTATGACTGCCATTTATTTGAAGAATCGTAGCCCTACAGTTGCTTTAGCAGGACAGTTGCCTGAGGAGATGTGGTCCGATGAGAAAGTTACCCTGGACCATCTTCGTGTTTTTGGCTGCATAGCTTATTCTCTGGTGCCGGAGCAGACTCGTACAAGTAAGTTGAACGCTAGGTCTAAAATGTGTATATTTGTTGGTTATTCAGAATGTACTAAGGGATACCGACTTGTAGAGCCATCCAATCCTGAGAGAGTAATTTTGTCGAGAAATGTCGATTTTATTGAGACTAAGTTTTATAAAGATTTTAAATGTATTGACATGAAAAATAATTTTATAAATGAGGACTTAGTTGTTTATAATAGAGAATATTTTAATGAATTGAATTCTGATAGTGTTGTTTCTGATAATTCTAGTCATGAGAATGAAGCAAACTGTAATGATAATAATAATGATATTAATAATTCAATTCGAGAAAATAATGTAATTAATTGTAATGATAAATCTCCCTGTGATAATAATAATTCAATGAATGAAATGAATCATACTTATGATTTTTCGTATGAATTTACAGATGCGGAGACTGGCAGCAGTGAGTCAGACAGAGAACTCTCTGTAGAGGAGTTGGAGGCGCAGCCAGCATCTTCTGGAGAGGCGTTGGCACGTGGAGATGGCGCCACTAGTACGGGAGCGGCTCCTGTGACTGTCGGCGGCCGATTCTTGCGTAATAATCGTGGTAAACCGCCTATCAGGTACGGTGACTATGAAATGAGTATGTATGCCAACTCGTTGTTTGATGAACCGCAGTCTTATGAGCAGGCTATCTCATCTTCAAGTAGTAATGAATGGATGAATGCTATGAAATTAGAATATGAATCATTACTTAAGAATAATGTATGGAAGATGGTAGACCGGCCTAAAAATACTAATATTGTAAAATGTAAATGGGTGTACAAGGTGAAACATGATACGTCAGGAAACTTTGATAGATTTAAAGCGCGCTTAGTTGCTCGTGGCTTTAGTCAGAGAGAAGGTGTAGACTTCTCTGATACTTTTTCTCCTGTCGTACGTCATTCGACTATGCGTATTTTATTTTCTCTTGCACACCATTATAATATGTCCATTGAACATATTGATGTCACTACGGCGTTTTTGCATGGTGATTTGAATGAAATAATATACATGGAGCAACCTCCTGGTTTCAGTTCTGATGAAAGTAAGGTGTGTCTTTTGTCAAAATGCATTTATGGTTTGAAGCAAGCAAGTAGAATGTGGAACTTGAAAGTACACCAATTGTTAACTAAGAATGGATACATACAAAATAGATGTGAACCATGTGTGTATGTTAAGAGAAATAATAAAGATCTTACCATAATTGCTTTATATGTTGACGATTTTTACATTTTAAGTACTTGTGATACTAGAAGCTTATGTAAATTGTTAGAAAATAATTTTTCGGTTAAGCATTTAGGTCCATTGACTAGTTGTTTAGGAATGCGACTTACTAGAGATAAGAATGTATTAAAATTGGACCAAACAGAATATGTAAAAAGATTGCTTAAACGATTTAATATGCTAGAATGTAAAAAGGTTTCCACACCTATGATTGTAAACAGTAAATTGTTAAAGTCAGAATCAGAACCATTGGATGATAACATTTATCAATATAGACAGTTAGTCGGCTGTTTAATGTATCTTTCTGTATGTACAAGGCCTGACATAACATTTAGTTGCAGTCAGTTGAGTCAATATTTGACTAATTTTGATAATAGTCATTGGGTGGCTGCCAAACGCGTTTTGCGATACTTGGCAGGTACAATTGATCGTGGTCTTTGTTTTTATAAAAGTTCAAGCTTAAATATTGAAGCTTTTGCTGATGCTGACTGGGCAAATGATATGTTAGACAGAAAATCTTACACAGGTTATGTTGTAAAATTGGGCAAGGATGTTGTAAGCTGGGAATCTAGAAAACAGCGTTGCATTGCCTTGTCCAGTACAGAGGCGGAGTATGTAGCCATTTGTGATGTTGCGAAAGAATTGTGTTTTATTAGGAATTTCATGTATGAAATTATTGATAAACGCCTAGGTATAATTATCTATAATGATAATCAGAGCGCACAGAAATTGTTATTGGCTAAAGAATATTCGCATAGACGTACTAAACATATAGACCTAAGATATCATTTTGTTAAAAATCTAATACAAAGTTATGATTTTACTGTGAAATATGTTTCTACAAGTGATATGACAGCCGATATATTCACTAAAGCACTTTGTTCTGTAAAGCATGACAAGTTTGTGAATGATTTGAACTTAAATTGATAAATTGTTTTTCAATGTTATTGTTAATGTTTTTATGTATTGACATTAATGAGGTTGCATGTAAATGAGATATGTTAGTGTACCTAAGTTGTTGTGCACTATGTAGAGTCATTGATTCGTTTTAATGTATAGCCATTAAGTCGTCTAAATGTAGAGTCTACATAGAGTCATGTCTTGTTTAGAATATTGTAGAGATGTTGTAGAGCATCAATGTTGAGAATAAGGGGAAGTGTTGAAATGTATATTCTTAACATTAGACTAGCAACATCTATGACTGACTGATCGATAGCAATATTGATTGATTGGTATCTGTCACTGTCAATGACGTTGCAACACGCGAGTTATGTTTTACCGCCCTCTCTCATTTGCTCCATCTTGTAATGTAGATGTGTAATTATCCGCTAATACAATAAATAATAGTTTTGCCCTCGTATGCCCTTGTTATTTCTTCTATAGAGGACGCTAGACTTTGCAACAGCCTCTTTAATTACAATGAACCCGCAGTGCTATAACCCCTCATTTTTCAAGTTGGCGGTTAAGGAGTAGAAAAAATTAGGTAGGTAGCTGTAGGTACCTAGGTAAAGCAACTAAGGGCTTCATTCGAATATTCCCGATATTAGCTTGCATGGTTTTCAAGCTCCGTCGCTAGAGTGTTGATTATTTTACCAGAGAGATGACGTTCTTTTAGGTCCGTATTCCGAGACAGAAATCGTTACTCAAGCATAGGTTTGAGTAGAGATTTTCATACAAAAATCTATGCTTGAGTACGGATCAGTGCTTGAGTAAGGCTACGGAATACGGGCCTTAAAGTGTTTTATAGAGTATGTTTTTTTTCTGTGCTCATATACCGAACAACTTATCGTCGCCGTAGAGCGAAAAGTCATTAAGTCGCTTTTTGGCTTTTTGAGATACGGAGCTTTATAGATTTACAAAAGAAAAATAAACATAACTTCTTTTTGCTTTATGATATTTCATAATTTGAGGTCTCAACTCTTAGGAAATGTATGAAAGGCTACGCCAAAATTCCTAAAAAAAATTAATGTTCACTTTTTCAGTGATGTGGATGAAAAACTAATTAATTTATTTTTTCCCTTCAAAATAGTTTACCACAGTTTTAGTTATTTATTTGTAAAACGGAGTTGGTGATTTTTCGCTCAGTGTTTCAATAGTGAAAACTATTTCAAAGTCGATCGAGCAGTCACTAAAATGTACCTAGTTATTTTTCGCTTGCACGTATTTGTGTCAAACTATTAATTATTTTAAAAGGGAAAAAGTAATTAAGCCGATTTAGGTAATAGATTTGCAAATACTTAAGTTTGGGAAAAATATTTAACTAATTTTAGTTAAATTTCAACTTGCTAATAAGGCTCTAAATATCGAATTGATGATTTTTTGCACTTTCTAAAATCAAAACTATGATACCTAGGGCCATGATTTAAGACTTAAATTTGCAAAAAAAAATTGTTATCTTGATGGCATTTTTAACTTAATTTGGTTATTTTGCGACTTAGTGAGTTTTCGCTCTACAGCGACGTTTTTTGGATTAAAAAAAAAGTTATCGTGTAAAAAAGTTATACTTTAGTCTATGATGTTAGCAAACCACATTAGCAAAAATTTTTCTCCGGATGCTGAAATCTACAGGGTACGGTGATGATGATGATTAAGGACAGGGATTTTATATATACCTACCTACCTAGCTGAGGATGGAGTCTGAAGGTGTTCAATGTAGGATAAGGTACACACTACTTATTTACTTTCTAGGTGACGATCAGTGACGATGAAGTAATCTGATGATGGAGTCGATGTATCTAATATCTATAAGTAGGTTCATTCTCATTTTATTGGAAAATCCGTAGTGTAAATCGAATTAATTCGTTTTAGCATAGCAATCAGAAGCAAGCAGCTATAACCGTTTTTTGACACTTGACAGCCATTGACAGTTGTAATGTCAGATTTGGGTGTTGACGCGACTAATGCATGCATAGGTACATACCTATAACGTACAGATAGGAGTCCGCTATTTAGTAAAAACGTACATATAAAGCTGGCCAATTTATTTTTTATGGTTGGAATGGCATTTTGTTCCATGGTAAATTCACTGCGTTTCCTTGAATTTCCTTGCGTTTGTTGCTCACGGATTTTTATGTAAATGCTACATAATGTCTACAATAACTAGTTCCGTTTGCAGAGTATGTCTAGCCAGTAATATCAGGATGCTGAACATTGACTACATGCATCTCGAGATATTCCAGAAACTGACAAACTCAAAGGTAAGATAAGTTGGTGAGCTTACCCAGAACCTACCTACTTACTTTGTAATATCTTGAAAATCATCAAAAGCGGTTGATACTTGCGGGTGCTAGATGTAAATTCATTTTGTTTCAGCTTTATACAGAATCCGATGCAGGGATGCCGAGCACAATATGCTATTTCTGTCACCGGCAGCTGCAGAAGTGCCTCATGTTCTCCGACATGGCTCGCAGATCTGAGAGGACCATGCAACATCTATTGCACAATGGAATTGAGGTACCTCCTTCTTCTTGTCCTAGGCCGTGTTGACATGATCAGAGTCTACTCACACCGAGTAGACTCGGATAGCTATTCTGATGCAGCGCGTACGTACACTCATATCATGTTCTACTTTTCCGAGCTCGCCTGCTGTGGAAATAATGACTTTGAAAAATGAAGAAAATGATCCAAGCTCTCTGAGCACACTCACACGATGAAGTTTACTTCTACGAGTTCACTCGGTCCACATTTTATGCCATGCTGGTCAACAGTGAAAGACATGTGTTTTATTGCTTCATAGTGAGATGTTCTGAGCCGGTCAGCAGTGTCCATCACGGTCCCGGGGATGTAAAACCCAAAAATCCGTTGTAGGGGGCCACAGTGCCCACCCCGCGCGCACTTCTCTACTGCCGCTCACTCGTAGCATAAATCAAAGTATTTATATAAATTCTGAGAAGAAGACTGTATTCCCGTTGACAACAGAAACTCATTAGATGATTTGACACTCGCATTTGTCAAAATCATTGAGTTATGATTGTGAGTTCCCTTAGTACACTGACCATATTCACAGTCTGCACTCCTCTCATGTTTATGACACAAGCATTAACAAACACGTAAATCAAGAAGTTTAGTTGATTATGAGGCTCATTCCACTTTTCCTCTGCGAGAGTCCCCTGCGTAGGGGATTTCTGGAACTTTAGTCCAATAATCCCCTTAGAGATCCTTGCATCTGTTGGCAGGGGAAAAGTTACTAATGTTTAAGTAGTACTAACCTCCATGAGAACATTTATATGAAAATTTACATAGATAAGTAAAAAATACACGTACCAATGTGTTATTTTGTCATGCCTTTGTTTCTTTTAAATATAACTTGCCTACTAATGTTGTAGACAGCTCTCACTCGCCAGCATTTTTATTCAGGCCAGTACTGTGAAACTCACTTCTGCACATTTTATGTTGCTTTTCAGATAACATGCAGTACCATCACAATGCTGTCTCTGGCACCAATACCGATCTTATCAATTACTCCGACTCAGCACATGTCTGTTACAAATATTCCTGCAACTGTTAAGATGGAAGAGGTGGTTGTGAAAACAGAAATGACCCGTGAAATGGCCTTTGAAGAGTCAAAAGTAGCACCCGATGAAGATACTGATGTTATTGGTGGTTCGAATAACACAGATTTGTATTTAGAAAACGTAAATGTTGTAGAGAACCTGCAAACTAATATTAATTTGTGTTTCTATTGTGATTGTTGCAAGGAACAATTCATAGCCAAATCTCAGTTGATAAGACATATAAAAAACCACTTTAATCACAAGAGGAGATTAACAAGACACATGCGAATACACACAGGAGAAAAACTATATTCCTGCAATGAATGTAATAAAACATTCACCCAAGACTCTCATTTAATAAGACACCTGCGGATACACACAGGAGAAAAACCATATTCCTGCTGTGAATGTAAAAAAACATTCAGTCATAGCTCCATTTTAATAACACACATGCGAACACACACAGGAGAAAAACCATATTCCTGCAGTGAATGTAAAAAAGCATTTAGTCAAAGCTCTTCCTTAATACAACACATGCGAATACACACAGGAGTAAAACCGTATTCCTGCAGTGAATGTAAAAAAACATTTGGTCAAAGGTCTCATTTAATTACACACATGCGTCAACACACAGGAGAAAAACCATATTCCTGCAGTGAATGTAAAAAAGCATTTAGTCAAAGCTCTTCCTTAATACAACACATGCGAATACACACTAGGGACAAACCATATTCCTGCATTGAATGTGATAAAACATTCACTCATAACTCTAATTTAATAACACACGTGCGGATACACACAGGAGTAAAACCATATTCCTGCAGTGAATGTAAAAAATCATTTAGTAAAAGCTCTCATTTAGATACACACATGCGAATACACACAGGAGAAAAACCATTTTCCTGCAATGAATGTGATAAAACATTCAGTCATAGCTCTAGTTTAATAAGACATGCGAAAACACACAGGAGAAAATCTATATTGCTGCAAGGAATGTGATAAGACATTTTCTTATAAACATTTTTTAATATCACACATGCGAACACACCCTGGGGAAAAATCTAATTCCTGCATACACTAGTTCTGAGACACCTTGTATTGTATAGGTATCTAAACCAATACCTTAAGCCTCCTGTACACGTCAACAGACGCGTCCGCGGACTCTGGCAGATACAACCGCTGATGAATTTCCACGAACTTCCGCAAATGACGTCTGCAGATGTATTTGTTGACTTGTAGAGGAGGCTCTACTGCTATCTCAATGTGCACTTGTATTGAGTCACCCCTAGTTACCCTAGTCCCGAACTGCCATCATCATCATCATCATTTGATGATGATGATGGCAGTTCGGGACCAACCTGGAAGCATACCCTTTCAGATAAAAAAATAGTTTTTCAAATCGTTCATAAATGACGAAGTTCTGAGGAACAAACATAAAAAAAAATACAACCGAATTGAGAACCTCCTCCTTTTTTGAATTGCTCACTTCAGCAGATTTGGTTGTATCCCACTATTTCCATGGAAATACAAAATAGAAAAAGTGGGACTAGCTTTTCTTTCCAAATTAGGTATCCTATTATTTCTATTGCGGCAAAAAATCGCAGTTGTGTTGAGAATTTGTTTCCAGTTTAATATTTATGACGGCCTGATAAATAAATAGTTTCTATGTGCACGCTGTAGTGTTTTTTTTGCCGCCGCCACCAGCAATGGATGCAGTGGGATAATCAGCCCCAGTATTTATCAATAGAAATAGGTACTTAATGGAACTAGGGGGATACACCCCAGATTTTCCTGGTCTCATGGATGACGTCAAAGTGACGTGGAAACAGGATGCGAAATGCTTTCATTTTGACAGAACGAGTCGACAAATGAGTTCAACATTATGTTCGCTAATGGATCTAAGTGGTAAGGCATCTTCTAGGCCTCTTATATTCAAATTGATTCTTGTTTGTACCTACTCGTATGTACATATTAATTTTGTATGTTTGTTACTCTTAAAAACTACCTGATCCTATTTAAGCTATTTGTATGAAACTTGGAATATATATTATCTGTGACCTGGTTTAACACATAGGCTAGCGTTTTATCCCGGAAAATCAACGGGATCCCAAGAGACGCGGGCGGAAGCTAGTATACCTATATATAGGTACCAGGCCTCTTAATTACAATGAAACCGCAGTGCTATAACCCTTCATTTTTCAAGTTGGCGGTTAAAGAGTAGAAAAAATTAGGCAGGTAGGTAGGTACTTAGGTAAAGCAACTAAAGGTTAGACCGCACTAGGGCGGAACTGCACTGCAGCGGAGCGTCGCGACAGTTAGCTTCAATATTCTTTCCAAGTAAATGTACTAGCCATACCGCACTACGCGGCAACGGAACTGCACTGCAGCGGACGTCGCGACAGAGTTGGGCAACTTGGCAAAGTTGACGCGCTCGCGACGCGTAGTTCCGCTGCCGCTTAGTGCGTTATAGTAAGCGGCGCGTCCGCGACAGTTGCGAGGCATCCATCTATATTATACTAGCTGTAGCGCCCGCGGCTTTGCCCGCGTGGTAGGTACTCAGTAATAAAGCAACACATAAACTATGCTTCCCGTTGACTTTATAGCGAGATCTTAAGTAGGTACCTACTACCTACTTACCTACCTACCCTCTTAGCTACTTCTTTAATTGTGGCTTCAGAGGCTGGTATTTTTTACCTAGGTACGCATCTCTCTTCCTACCTACACCTTTCGTAGGTATTTTTTTTTGTAAGGACATGCTAGGTATCTACCTAAGCTTGAAACAAACCAATTTTTCCAAACAAACTTTAACAACTAATAGCACAGCGAATTAGTGTTGAGCTAGTTTTTTTAAATACAGTTCTTATTTATTTAGTTTGATGAATATAGGTACATGCCAATTTTGGTATTTTTAACTGCAAGGAATACGATTTTGCATACTAACGCTTAGGCCCATGTTGACCCAGTCAGGGGTTAAATTTGTTAAAATCCCGTCTTAGCACCTATAGGCACCCCTATGCCATGTAAAGAAAGTACATTCCAAATTTTAGCTCTAGCTTTAGCGGAATGTGATAGGTAAGTCAGATCCCTCTTCTTTTATATATATATATATACCGTTCACACCAATTTCATCCATCGCGTTCAGTGGTTGCCAACCGACTGAGAGATAAAATGCCGCGCTGCTGCAGTTCTAGTGCGTTATACCGAACTACATTGAAAACGACGCGCCGCGCCGCTCCGCTGCAGTGCAGTTCCGCCCTAGTGCGGTCTAACCTTTAGGGCTTCATTTGAATATTCCCGATATTAGCTTGCATCACAGACGAAGGATGAATGGACGGAGTGAAATCTTTGATAGCGTGTCAGTTTTATGTTGGTGTGAGTTTCTAAATTTACATTAGTGTGCGTGAGTAGGGAAGAGATACTATTACGAAATATATCGATAAAAAATGGTCGCATACTCGTACTAATCTCGAAACACACTTACCCACACATGGCTCGCTATTACTGTAATTTAAAAATAAGACTGAAACAGGGTTTTAAGTTACAGAACCTAAATAATAGCTCTTTACTCTTTGTATTCAATGACTTAAATCCTGTTTCATCCACAGGTTTCTTATTTCTGGACATTTCGGAAACCTAAAACAAAATATTTTATTAGTAACTAATAAATAGGATATTTCTCTATGGGGGAAACCCGTACCCTGCAGTGGGACGCATAAAACGGTTGACGCGACGCGAAATGTCAATTAATGATAAAAACTGCCATTTTAGGGTACCGGCGTAGGTAAATAGGATTTTATTATAGGTAACACAAACAAGGGTTAAATATAAACAAAGGATACAACAACATGGTTGTAAATATCGATAAAATCTTAAGGACGCTGCAGGCACATCACTAGCCGGGAGGCGTAAAACAATGTATTTATTTATCATGAATTAAAGCTTTAAATCCACAGTTAACTACGACTATTTGGTAATTATATGATGCCAGGGACGTATATCTTTCATGTAAAATACATGTATCACTTTAAAACTTCATAAATTCAGTTATTTTTGCCAAAAAAACTTACGTGTGAAATGATAATTCTGGGTCTTTTAGTCCACCTTTGGTTGTTCTTGATGGACAGAACACAGCACAACACGACATATTTCTTTATACTAATGAATATTCGTTTGTAATAACAATCTTTTTGAATTATTTTAGCCTTTTTACGTACACCGGTAGCAATGTTGTGACCGACTAGTCGGTCACAACATGGACACGAAGTACACCGACAGCGCGGAGTTGCCAAACTTCCTATAGCTTTCTCTTTTACTCAACGTGATTATCATAATAATAGATAAGGAAACAAGGCAATGCGTTGACATGACGGGCGGGCTGGCAACGTCTCTTTATGGCTCCGTCCATTCATCCTTCGTCTGTGGCTTGCATGGTTTTCAAGCTCGGTCGCTAGTGTTGATTTTTTTACCAGAGAGATGGCGTACTTCTATTTTTAAAGTTATTTTGGAAACTTTATCAGACATTACTCAAAAAGAGAAACAGAGCTTCCAAATCTTATGGATTTTACTCGAATAGACATAAAAACGATCAAATTACTAATTCAGAAGTGCGCCCAAAAATCACCAGAAGACAATATTCCCAATCGCTTCCATAGATTCTCGTAAAACCATAGACCTAATCACAGACTAACAATCTCGAACGTATATCTCTATGGAACGAAACTACTGCGATATTTGTGTGACGAGAGTGAGCGCGTGTCAACGTCAACTTGTTGGCCTAAATTCTAGCTAGATGTCCTCTACGCCATGTCATGACAGTGGCAAGCCAAAATATCTCTAACCACAGACGAAGGATCCTTCGTCTGTGTCTCTAAGGTCCGTATTCCGTAGCCTTACTCAAGCACTGATCCGTACTCAAGCATAGATTTTTGTATGAAAATCTCTACTCAAATCTATGCTTGAGTAACGATTTCTGTCTCGGAATACGGACCTAACAGTAATTTATAGAGTATGTTTTTTTTCTGTGCTCATATACCGAACAACTTATCGTCGCCGTAGAGCGAAAAGTCATTAAGTCGCTTTTTGGCTTTTTGAGATACGGAGCTTTATAGATTTACAAAAGAAAAATAAACATAACTTCTTTTTGCTTTATGATATTTCATAATTTGAGGTCTCAACTCTTAGGAAATGTATGAAAGGTTACGCCAAAATTTCTAAAAAAAAATAATGTTCACTTTTTCAGTGATGTGGATGAAAAACGAATTAATTTATTTTTTCCCTTCAAAATAGTTTACCACAGTTTTAGTTATTGATTTGTAAAACGGAGTTGGTGATTTTTCGCTCAGTGTTTCAATAGTGAAAACTATTTCAAAGTCGATCGATTAGTCACTAAAATGTACTTAGTTAATTTTCGCTTGCACGTATTTGTGTCAAACTATTAATTATTTTAAAAGGGAAAAAGTAATTAAGCCGATTTAGGTAATTGATTTGCAAATACTTAAGTTTGGGAAAAATATTTAACTAATTTTAGTTAAATTTCAACTTGCTAATAAGGCTCTAAATATCGAATTAATGATTTTTTGCACTTTCTAAAATCAAAACTATGATACCTAGGGCCATGATTTAAGACTTAAATTTGCAAAAAAAAATTGTTATCTTGATGGCATTTTTAACTTAATTTGGTTATTTTGCGACTTAGTGAGTTTTCGCTCTACAGCGACGTTTTTTGGATTAAAAAAAAAGTTATCGTGTAAAAAAGTTATACTTTAGTCTATGATGTTAGCAAACCACATTAGCAAAAATTTTTTCTCCGGATGCTGAAATCTACAGGGTACGGTGATGATGATGATTAAGGACAGGGATTTTATATATACCTACCTACCTAGCTGAGGATGGAGTCTGAAGGTGTTCAATGTAGGATAAGGTACACACTACTTATTTACTTTCTAGGTGACGATCAGTGACGATGAAGTAATCTGATGATGGAGTCGATGTATCTAATATCTATAAGTAGGTTCATTCTCATTTTATTGGAAAATCGGAAAATCCGTAGTGCAAATGATCCTTCGTCTGTGTGCAAATCGAATTAATTCGTTTTAGCATAGTAATCAGAAGCAAGCAGCTATAAAGGTTAGACCGCACTAGGGCGGAACTGCACTGCAGCGGAGCTGCGCGTCATTTTCAATGTAGTTCGGTATAACGCACTAGAACTGCAGCAGCGCGGCATTTTATCTCTCAGTCGGTTGGCAACCACTGAACGCGATGGATGAAATTGGTGTGAACGGTATATATATATATATATAAAAGAAGAGGGACCTGACTTACCTATCAGATTCCGCTAAAGCTAGAGCTAAAATTTGGAATGTACTTTCTTAACATGGCATAGGCACCCGCTAAGACGAGATTTTAACAAATTTAACCCCTGACTGGGTCAAACTGGGCCTAAACGTTAGTATGCAAAATCGTATTCCTTGAAGTTATAAAAACCAAAATTGGCATGTACCTATATTCATCAAACTAAATAAATAAGAACTGTATTAAAAAAACTAGCTCTACACTAATTCGCTGTGCTATTAGTTGTTAAAGTTTGTATGGAAAAATTGGTTTGTTTCAAGCTTAGGTAGGTACCTAGCATGTCCTTACAAAAAATAAAATACCTACGAAAGGTGTAGGTAGGAAGGGAGATAGCGTACCTAGGTAAAAATTACCAGCCTCTGAAGCCACATTTAAAGAAGTAGCTAGGTGGTTAGGTAGGTAAGTAGGTAGTAGGTACCTACTTAAGATCTCGCTATAAAGTCAACGGGAAGCATAGTTTATGTGTTGCTTTATTACTGAGTACCTACCACGCGGGCAAAGCCGCGGGCGCTACAGCTAGTATAATATAGATGGATGCCTCGTAAAAGTGTCGCGGACGCGCCGCTTACTATTACGCACTAAGCGGCAGCGGAATTGCGCGTCGCGAGCATGTCAACTTTGCCAAGTTGCCCAACTCTGTCGCGACGTTCCGCTGCAGTGCAGTTCCGTTGCCGCTTAGTGCGGTATGGCTAGTACATTTACTTGGAAAGAATATTGAAGCTAAATGTCGCGACGCTCCGCTGCAGTGCAGTTCCGCCCTAGTGCGGTCTAACCTTAACCGTTTTTTGACACTTGACAGCCATTGACAGTTGTAATGTCAGATTTGGGTTTTGACGCGACTAATTCATGCAGTTCGTCGTTAGCGATTAAACCGATCGGAGTGATTTGTGTTTACACAAACGTTTTTTGGCTATTCATTGAAATTATTCTATCATTTTGATTGATCTAAGTGTTGTGTTGTCCTAGTGTGGTGTTGGTTAGCTAACAAGGCTTATTTTAGTAGTTCGGATCCGTGTTTGAGGTTAACCTCAAACATGGATTTAGACGCGCCGGCTCCGCCGCCGCCGGTCCCTCCGGATCCCGATCCTCCTGATCCATCCCATATTACGGGTACTAAGCGTCGATTGGAGCCGGAAAATACAGCATCCGCTCCCAAGAAGATATCCTCTGACCAGGGGGTAGCTTCTATTCAAACTGTATATACCCATCCATCAATCGTTATTGGTTCTATTCTAGAATACACATCGTTGGATAATGGTCCATATGTTGTTCACGTTTCCCGTTCGGAGCCAGATTTGGCTGCAGGCACCACTATCAGACCCATTAAGTTTGGCCAATTTTTATCAACCCACAAGTTCCGTAACATTGTCCCCGATGGAGTAAAGCGTGTAGGACGCAACAGAATATCAGTTGAATTCCTTACTACTGAAGATGCTAACAAATTTATTGTTTCCCCCATCCTTCCTATGTGCAAATATGTAGCATCAATTCCTACATTTAATGTTACCCGAATGGGTCTAGTGCGTGATGTCCCAACAGATTTATCTATGGATGAATTTGCAGAGGCCATAGTTTTGCCTGCAAGCTGTGAAACAGTATTGAAAGCCCGTCGTCTCAATAGGAAGAGTATAGATGAAGATAAGGTAACATGGGTGCCTACCCAGACTGTTGTGGTCACCTTCCAAGGTCAAACACTTCCATCAAAAGTCTTCTTGTTCTACACTTCTCTTCGAGTTGAACTGTACTAATACCCCACCATACAATGTCATACCTGCTGTAGGTATGGACATACTAAAGCCCAATGCCGTTCAAAGCCCAGATGCTTCCGTTGTTGCAAAGAACATTCCGGTGAAAGCTGTGAAGTCACTGAAGCCAACGCATACTGTTTACATTGCTCAGGTAAGCACTTTGCCACCAGCAAATCCAGCCCAGAATTTGAAAGACAAAAATCTATTAAAGCAGTCATGGCGCAAAATAACATATCATATGAAGAAGCTGCTTGCCAGTTCCCCAAAGTATCCCGCTCATACTCCGAGGTTGCGAAAGAGTTATTTTTCAACCCCTCTAAGCACTCTCAATTTAATTTTTCACGGAAAGGTCCATCTCAACCACAGCAGTCCACTCATTCATATGTCAAAACAGTTTACGCATCTCCCCGTCCAAAGCCCCTTCTAGGTAAGTCTTATGACAAAGCTGCCCACAACGAAATAATTTCTACCCCTTCATATACGATGCCTAATGGTAGTGCTCTTGGTCTTAACCTAGGAGCAGCACCGCAAAATGAGAATATGCTTGAAACATTATTAACACTAATTATAAATATCATCCTTATGAACCCCCAACCCCTACCGTCCAACGTTGCCTCAAAACTTACTCAATTAGTTTCTCTCTCCGGTCATCATGGATCCGGTAGTCGTTCTGCAGTGGAACTGCCAGAGCGTCAGAGCAAAGAAACATGAAGTTCTCCACCTCATCTCAAAATTCTGCCCGTCAGTCCTCGCCCTCTCGGAGACATGGCTGAAGCCTGGAATTCATTTTCGGATTTCGGGCTACTCCTATATCCGGGAGGACAGGACTGACGGGCACGCTGGGAGCGCCTTATTAATAAGACGCTCCCTTAGCTTTACTCAAATCACACTCCCTCCCCTTCCTCCTGGTATCAACGCTGTTACTATCAGGACTTCTAATATCTCTTTTATTTCTATTTACATTCCTCATCCTGACTCTGCTCTAATACCAGATTTACATCTTCTTTTTTCTTCAATTCCTTCTCCCATGGTGATCATGGGTGATTTCAATGCTCACCACACATTATGGGGACACCATTCTGCAAACCTGTTTGGCTATTCTCTCTTGGAAGTTTTTGATGATTTAAATCTCTGTTTGCTCAATGATGGTTCTCCCACACGCAGAGTGTACCCTACACAAAATCCCAAGAGTGCAGTAGACCTTTCTGTATGCTCTCCTTCTCTCTCATCTCTTTCATCCTGGCAAATTTTACCTCTTTCTTATGGCAGTGATCACTTCCCCATAATTATCTCTATCTCTAACAGTGCCTCCCCTTTCCGCAGTCCTTGCCCAACTCTAAAGTATAGACTCTACTAATAATTTCCCCTATTAATGCATATAACTCTTTTGTTGAAAATATAATTGACAGTGCTAATATTCACATCCCGTTAAAAAAAATCACTAAACATTTTAAAACATCTACTCCTTGGTGGGATTCTGAGTGTACTTTAGCTGTGGCAATACGTAAGGAAGCTGAGCAAAATTACTATGATAATATGTCTGAAAGTAACTTTCTGAAATACCAGGAATCATCAGCTAAATTTCGAAAACTAGTCTCCAAAAAAAAGAAACTCAGTTGGATTGGTTTCTGTGAAGATCTCTCTCCTAAAACCCCGGCTTCCCTGGTTTGGAAGCAGATCAGAAGATTTAGAGGCGCTTATAATTCCCTTGACATTACTTCCAATGATCCCTCCTCATGGATAGAAGCTTTTTCTGATAAACTTGCTCCCCCATCAGCTCCTTCTTTAGATTGTTTACCTTCTCCTTCCTCATACATTTCTTCCTTTAACTGTTTCAATCAACCATTTTCATTTAATGAACTCACTCTTGCTCTTGATGGTCTGACTGACTCTTCTCCTGGTATAGATGGTATCCCCTATTCATTTATTATTAAATCTTCTGATAAAGCTAAACAAATTTTTTTAAACCTTATAAATTATTTTTTCGAATACGGCGTCATCCCTAAGCAGTGGAAAACTCAAATAATAATTCCCATATTAAAGCCTGGTAAGGATCCATCTGACCCTAATAGTAGAAGACCTATAGCTCTGTCTTCGGTTTTAGCTAAAATCATGGAACACCTCATCAAACATCGTCTGGAATGGTTAGTGGAAAATAAATCAATTTTGGCCAAATCCCAATTCGGGTTTAGAAAGGGTATGAGCACCATGGACAGCCTAAGTCTTTTGACTATTGACATTTACACAGCCTTTAAAGAAAAAAAATCTCTTGTAGGCGTTTTTCTTGATATTGCGTCGGCGTATGACAATGTTATGCTCCCGGTGCTCAGTCATAAACTTATTAAGCTGAACATCCCGGAGAACCTATCTCGTTTCACATGCAACCTTTTGATGGAAAGATCAGTTATTATTAAATCTTGTAATGGTCTCTTACCCCCTAAAACTGTACGGAAAGGTCTTCCTCAAGGATCAGTATTAAGCCCTCTTCTTTACAGTATATACACTTATGATCTAGAAAATACGGTAAACTCATTCTGCGAGGTTCTACAATATGCAGATGATCTGGCGCTCTATGTCAAAGATAAGTCCATAGAGACGGCTAAACACAAACTCAATTCTGCTCTTCATTATCTTGATGATTGGTTACATAATCACGGTCTATCCTTATCAGCATCTAAAAGCTCTACTGTTGTTTTCACTAGAAAAAGATCAATCCCTTCTGTAGAGTTATTCGTCAACCAGGATATCATTCCTCAATCAAATAGTGTCAAATTCTTGGGCATTATTTTGGATTCTAGAATGTCCGGCACTTTTCACCTTAATTCAACTGCAGAAAAATGCGAAAAGAAGGTGAACATCATTCGTTCTCTTTCCGGTGTTTGGTGGGGATCTCACCCCTACACTCAAAAACTTTTATATAATGCTCTTATCAGGAGTCACTTTGACTATGGTTCTTTTCTGATGAATCTTTTTAATAAAGCTGGTTTAAAAAAAATAAACAAAACTCAGTCAAAGTGCTTACGTATAATCTTAGGAGCTATGAAATCATCACCAATCAATGCCATGCAGGTTGAGTGCAATGATCCTCCCCTTAACTTACGCAGACAATTTTTATCTGATAGATTCCTTTTCAAATTGATACAAAACTCAGACCATCCCCTAAATTAAATAAGAAAACTTAAATAGATCAACGAAACATATTTTCATTTGTTCCCTGCATTTTGAAGAGACATGTTTTAACCGAACTTTAAATGTAACAAGACTGCGCGATGATTTTACAGTTTTTATTAAACCTGTTTGAAATGATAATTTTCGTTTTATTAGGAATAATCGTGCCAAGTAGTTCATAAATAATTATACCTGAGTAATTTCCCTTTACACTTAAGTATTATAATATTAGTAACAAGTTGACACGGGCGCACTACGTACCACCATAGTTTTTTTTAAATGCAAGAACCATCTACGAACTTTTAGAAAACATAAAAAAAAAGAATTATCCAAATTGGTCCAGCCATTCTCGAGCTATTGAGTGACAACGAAATAGGATTCATTTTGATATATTATATAGAAAAATAATAGAAGATAGATTAATAAAGAATAAGTAGGTATAGTCCGACAAACCAGAAAAAATCTGTAGTAGCAGTTATTTATTTATTATTTCCATTGGTAATTATGAATGCGTGGTATGCTGATCAGTAATAGTGATACTCTACTAAGGCTCCTACACATATGCCCCGGCACAAGCCGCAAAAACTGGCAGTCCGCATGAAACTCAATCAATAAGCTAAGTAACCTTGAGCCGCACGCGGCAACCCAAGCCGGCGGCACTGTGTGTGTGTACTACTCGTAGAAGCCTTTATGAAGAAATCTAAAAGAAACTCATATGCGAATTTTTTAAATTCTGTAAACACCGTGCAATTCAACTATCGATATCGATAATAGTGCGCGCAGCTCTACGGCAAGCCTCCATCTTTGTGCCAGACTCAGGTCCGTATTCCGAGACAGAAATCGTTACTCAAGCATAGATTTGAGTAGAGATTTTCATACAAAAATCTATGCTTGAGTAAGGCTACGGAATACGGGCGTCAGATTAGGTATGCACGTTTTTTTCGTAGGTATGTCATCTCTATTCTTTTTTCCCTTACTCTATGCTCTAGCATCAGCGAACTCGACACTGGCAGTGACAACTAGCCACAAAAGCCACAAACCAAGAAGTTGAAGTTGAAGTTGACTAATTCATGCATAGGTACCTGTGATAGGTACATACTCATAACGCACAGATAGGGGTCCGCTATTTAGTAAGTACGTACATATAAAGCTGGCCAATTTATTTTTTATGGTTGGAAGAGCATTTTGTTCCATGGTATTTTCACTGCGTTTCCTTGAATTTCCTTGCGTTTGTTGCTCACGGATTTTTATGTAAATAATACATAATGTCTACAATAACTAGTTCCGTTTGCAGAGTATGTCTAGCCGGTAATATCAGGATGCTGAACATTGACTACATGCATCTCGAGATATTCCAGAAACTGACAAACTCAAAGGTAAGATAAGTTGGTGAGCTTACCCAGAACCTACCTACTTACTTTGTAATATCTTGAAAATCATCAAAAGCGGTTGATACTTGCGGGTGCTAGATGTAAATTCATTTTGTTTCAGCTATATACAGAATCCGATGCAGGGATGCCGAGCACAATATGCTATTTCTGTCACCGGCAGCTGCAGAAGTGCCTCATGTTCTCCGACGTGGCTCGCAGATCTGAGAGGACCATGCAACATCTATTGCACAATGGAATTGAGGTACCTCCTTCTTCTTGTCTTAGGCCGTGTTGACATGATCAGAGTCTACTCGCACCGAGTAGACTAGGATAGCTATTCTGATGCAGCGCGTACGTACACTCATATCATGTTCTACTTTTCCGAGCTCGCCTGCTGTGGAAATAATGACTTTGAAAAATGAAGAAAATGATCCAAGCTCTCTGAGCACACTCACACGATGAAGTTTACTTCTACGAGTTGATTCAGTCCACATTTTATGCCATGCTGGTCAACCGTGAAAGACATGTGTTTAATTGCTTTATAGTGAGATGTTCTGAGCCGGTCAGCAGTGTCCATCACGGTCCCGGCGATGTAAAACCCAAAAATCTGTTGTAGGGGGCCACAGTGCCCACCCCGCGCGCACTTCTCTACTGCCGCTCACTCGTAGCATAAATCAGTTTTCATATAAATTCTGATAAGAAGATTGTATTTCCGTTGACAACAGAAACTCATTAGATGATTTGACACTCGCATTTGTCAAAATCATTGAGTTATGATTGTGAGTTCCCTTAGTACACTGACCATATTCACAGTCTGCACTCCTCTCATGTTTATGACACAAGCATTAACAAACACGTAAATCAAGAAGTTTAGTTGATTATGAGGCTCACTCCACTTTTCCCCTGCGTGAGTCCCCTGCGTAGGGGATTTCTGGAACCTTTGTCCAATAATCCCCTTAGAGATCCTTGCATCTGTTGGCAGGGGAAAAGTTACTAATGTTTAAGTAGTACTAACCTCCATGAGAACATTTATATGAAACTTTACATAGATAAGTAAAAAATACACATACCCATGTGTTATTTTGTCATGCATTTGTTTCTTTTAAATATAGCTTGCCTACTAATGTTGTAGACAGCTCTCACTCGCCAGCATTTTTATTGAGGCCAGTACTGTGAAACTCACTTCTGCACATTTTATGTTGCTTTTCAGATAACATGCAGTACCATCACAATGCTGTCTCTGGCACCAATACCGATCTTATCAATTACTCCGACTCAGCACATGTCTGTTACAAATATTCCTGCAACTGTTAAGATGGAAGAGGTGGTTGTGAAAACAGAAATGACCCGTGAAATGGCCTTTGAAGAGTCAAAAGTAGCACCCGATGAAGATACTGAAGTTATTGGTGGTTCGAACAACACAGATTTGTATCAAGAAAACGTAAATGTTGTAGAGAACCTGCAAACTAATATTAATTTGTGTTTCTATTGTGATTGTTGCAAGGAACAATTCATAGCCAAATCTCAGTTGATAAGACATATAAAAAACCACTTTAATCACAAGAGGAGATTAACAAGACACATGCGAACACACACAGGAGAAAAACCATATTCCTGCAGGGAATGTAAAAAAACATTCACTCAAAACTCTAGTTTAATAAGACACATGCGAATACACACAGGAGAAAACCCGTATTCCTGCAGTGAATGTAAAAAAACGTTTAGTCAAAGATCTTCCTTAATAACACACATGCGAACACACACAGGAGAAAAACTATATTCCTGCAGTGAATGTGATAAAACATTCAGTCATAGCTCTAGTTTAATAAAACATATGCGAATACACACAGGAGAAAAACCGTATTACTGCAGTGAATGTAAAAAAACATTTGGTCGAAGGTCTCATTTAATTACACACATGCGAAAACACACAGGCGAAAAACCATATTCCTGCAGTGAATGTAAAAAAACATTTAGTCAAAGCTCTCATTTAATAAAACACATGCGAATACACACAGGAGAAAAACCATTTTCCTGCAGTGAATGTAGAAAAACATTTAGTAATAGCTCTCATTTAATAAGACATCTGCGGATACACACAGGAGAAAAACCATATTCCTGCTGTGAATGTGATAAAACATTCACTGATAACTCTAATTTAATAACACACATGCGAACACACACAGGAGTTAACCGTATTCCTGCAGTGAATGTAAAAAAACATTCAGTTATAGCTCCATTTTAATAACACACATGCGAACACACACAGGAGAAAAACCATATTCCTGCGGTGAATGTAAAAAAACATTTAGTCAAAGCTCTTCCTTAATAACACACAAGCGAACACACACAGGAGAAAAACCGTATTCCTACAGTGAATTTAAAAAATCATTTAGTAAAAGCTCTCATTTAATTACACACATGCGAATACACACAGAAGAAAAACCATATTCCTGCAATGAATGTGATAAAACATTCAGTCATAGCTCTAGTTTAATAAGACACATGCGAAAACACACAGGAGAAAAACTATATTGCTGCAAGGAATGTGATAAGACATTTCCTTATAAACATTTTTTAACACACATGCGAACACACCCTGGGCAAAAATCTAAACCCTGCGTACACTAGTTCTGAGACACCTTGTATTGTATAGGCATCTAACCCAATACCTTAAGCCTCCTGTACACGTCAACAGACGCGTCCGCGGACTCTGGCAGATACAACCGCTGATGAATTTCCATGAGCTTCCGCCGATGACGTCTGCAGATGCATCTGTTGACTTGTAGAGGAGGCTCTACTGCTATCTCAATGTGCACTTGTATTGGGTGACCCCTAGAAAACTTCGCTAATTTAAACTTTGCATTTGTAAGTTTTTTTTTGGAGTTTAAATAAACAGTCCTTTGTATCAGAATATTTATTTTTATTCTAATTATTGAATATATTACAGACTTATTAATCTACAAGTATTATTATTACCCCCGATTCATAAACAAGGCGGAACACGCCAAACCGTTTCAACTAGGGGGCAGTTCAACTGACGAACTTGTCTGCTTGTCAGCAGAGAAAGATTAATAATAATTTATAAGTTTAAAAAACTGGAAAACCCGACTTTAATTTGATACGCCTTCATCATCAAATGATGATGATGATGGCAGTTCGGGACCAACTGGAAGCATACCCTTTCAGATAAAAAAATAATTTTTCAAATCGGTTCATAAATGACGGAGTTCTGAGGTAAGAAACATTAATATAAAAAAAATGTGACCAACCTGGAAGCATAACCTTTCAGATAAAAAAAAAATTTTTCAAATCGGTTCATAAATGACGGAGTTCTGAGGTAACAAACATAAAAAAAAAATACAACCGAATTGAGAACCTCCTCCTTTTTTGAAGAAGGTTAAAAACTAATGTTCAGGGATCTAATGCTCACTTCAGCAGATTTGGTTGTATCCCACTATTTCCATGGAAATACAAAATAGAAAAAGTGGGACTAGCTTTTATTTCCAAATTAGGTATCCCATTATTTCTATTGCGGCAAAAAATCGCAGTTGTGTTGAGAATTTGTTTCCAGTTTAATATTTATGACTGCCTGATAAATAAATAGTTTCTATGTGCATGCCGTCCTATGAAGTGATGTGTAATTTTTTTTGCCGCCGCCACCAGCAATGGATGCAGTGGGATAATCAGCCCCAGTATTTCTATCAATAGAAATACTTAATGGAAATAGGGGGATAAATAAATAAATATTTACGGACATTTAACACAACGCCTTCTAGTCCCAAACTAAGCAAAGCTTGTACTATGGGAACTAGATGGCTGATATACATACATACATTTTATTTTGTAAATACATACTTATAATACATAGAAACACCCAGACACAGAACAAACATCTATGTTTACAACACACAAAGGTTTGTTCTCGGTGGGGATCGAACCCACGACCCACAGCACGGAAGGCAGAGCTACTACCGACTGAGCCATGACGCCTGTCAAACATACACCCTAGATTTTCCTGGTTTCATGGATGACGTCAAAGTGACGTGAAAACAGGATGCAAAATGCTTTCATTTTGACAGAACGAGTCGACAAATGAGTTCAACATTATGTTCGCTAATGGATCTAAGTGGTAAGGCATCTTCTAGGCCTCCTATTCAAATTGATTTTTTTTTTTTTTTTTTGTGTTGGCGTCTCACTGTTTTTGTGCATTTGCCATTTTGCGTAAAAAAAATTGGGAAACATATATATTATACAAAGCGCGGGATCTGACATGCGGGTTAGGGAGAAGGATCAGCAGGGTTAGGGATACACAAAAACATAACAATATAAACAAAGGAGAAAAATATATACAAAAGGGACATATGTACAAAATTAAATTTCTATGTTATTCATATAAATAAAAGATGATAAACAATGATACATACAAGGGTCAAGGGTAGCTAAAAGGATATTAACACTAGTAGGAAGAGGAATACGACATGCAACAAGATCTTGAAGAAGTTTTCTGTGATTATATAGGGAACAAGCAAAAAATATATGACTAACGTCACCGAATTCATCTCCACAAACGCAGGATGGGTAAGGCTTCACTTTTATTCAAATTGATTCTTGTTTGTACCTACTCGTATGTACATATTAACTTTGTATGTTTGTTTGTTGTATGTTTGTTACTCTTTCACGCAAAAACTACTAATCCTATCTAAGCTATTTGTATGAAACTTGGAATATATATTATCTGTGACCTGGTTTAACACATAGGCTAGCGTTTTACCCCGGAAAATCAACGGGATCCCAAGAGACGCGGGCGGAAGCTAGTATACCTACATATAGGTACCAGGCCTCTTTTAATTACAATGAACCCGCAGTGCTATAACCCCTCATTTTTCAAGTTGGCGGTTAGGGAGTAGAAAAAATTAGGTAGGCAGCTGTAGGTACCTAGGTAAAGCAACTAAGGGCTTCATTCGAATATTCCCGATATTAGCTTGCATGGTTTTCACGCTCCGTCGCTAGAGTGTTGATTATTTTACCAGAGAGATGACGTTCTTTTAAAATGTTTTATAGAGTATGTTTTTTTGTCTGTGCTCATATACCGAACAACTTATCGGAGCCGTGGAGCGAAAAGTAATTAAGTCGCTTTTTGGCTTTTTGAGATACGGAGCTTTATAGATTTACAAAAGAAATATAAACATAACTTCTTTTTGCTTTATGATATTTCATAATTTGAGGTCTCAACTTTTAGGAAATGTATGAAAGGTTACGCCAAAATTTCTAAAAAAAATAATTAATGTTCACTTTTTCAGTGATGTGGATGAAAAATTAATTAATTTATTTTTTCCCTTCAAAATAGTTTACCACAGTTTTAGTTATTGATTTGTAAAACGGAGTTGGTGATTTTTCGCTCAGTGTTTCAATAGTGAAAACTATTTCAAAGTCGATCGAGCAGTCACTAAAATGTACTTAGTTATTTTTCGCTTGCACGTATTTGTGTCAAACTATTAATTATTTTAAAAGGGAAAAAGTAATTAAGCCAATTTAGGTAATAGATTTGCAAATACTTAAGTTAAGGTAAAATATTTAACTAAATTTAGTTAATTTTCAACTTGCTAATAAGGCTCCAAATATCGAATTAATGATTTTTTGCACTTTCTATAATCAAAAATATGATACCTAGGGCCATGATAATAAGACTTAAATTTGCAAAAAAAATTGTTATCTTGATGGCATTTTTAACTCAATTTGGCTATTTTGCGACTTAGTGAGTTTTCGCTCTACGGCGACGTTTTTTGGATTAAAAAAAAAGTAATCGTGTAAAAACACATTAGTCTATGATGTTAGCAAACCACATTAGCAAACATTTTTTCTCCGGATGCTGAAATGATGATTATGATTAGGTAAGGACAGGGATTTTATATATACCTACCTACCTAGCTGAGGATGGAGTCTGAAGGTGTTCAATGTAGGATAAGGTACACACTACTTATTTACTTTCTAGGTGACGATCAGTGACGATGAAGTAATCTGATGATGGAGTCGATGTATCTAATATCTATAAGTAGGTTCATTCTCATTTTATTGGAAAATCCGTAGTGTAAATCGAATTAATTCGTTGAATCAGAAGCAAGCAGCTATAACCGTTTTTTGACACTTGACAGCCATTGACAGTTGTAATGTCAGATTTGGATTTGGATGTTGACGCGACTAATGCATGTATAGGTACATACTTATAACGCACAGATATGGGTCCGCTATTTAGTAAGTACGTACATATAAAGCTGGCCAATTTATTTTCTATGGCTGGAAGAGCATTTTGTTCCATGGTAAATTCACTGCGTTTCCTTGAATTTCCTTGCGTTTGTTACTCACGGATTTTTATGTAAATGCTACATAATGTCTACAATAACTAGTTCCGTTTGCAGAGTATGTCTAGCCGGTAATATCAGGATGCTGAACATTGACAACATGCATCTCGAGATATTCCAGAAAATGACAAACTCAAAGGTAAGATAAGTTGGTGAGCTTGAAAATCATCGAAAGCAGTTAATACTTGCGGGTGCTAGATTTAAATTCATTTTGTTTCAGCTTTATACAGAATCCGATGCAGGGATGCCGAGCACAATATGCTTTGTCTGTCACCGGCAGCTGCAGAAGTGCCTCATGTTCTCCGACATGGCTCGCAGATCTGAGAGGACCATGCAACATCTATTGCACAATGGAATTGAGGTACCTCCTTCTTGTCCTAGGCCGTGTTGACATGATCAGAGTCAGCTCGGACCGAGTAGACTCGGATAGCTACTCTTATGCAGTGCATATGTACACTCATATCATGTTCTACTTTTCCGAGCTCGCATGCTGTGGAAATAATGACTGAAAAATAAAGAAAATGATCCAAGCTGTCTGAGCACACTCACATGATGAAGTTTACTTCTAGGAGTTCACTCGGTCCACATTTTATGCCATGCTGGTCATTAGTGAAAGACAAGTGTTTTATTGCTTCATAGTGAGATGTTCTGAGCCGGTCAGCAGTGTCCATCACGGTCCCGGGGATGTAAAACCCAAAAATCCGTTGTAGGAGGCCACAGTGCCCACCCCGCGCGCACTTCTCTACTGCCGCTCACTCGTAGCATAAATCAAAGTTTTCATATAAATTCTGATAAGAAGACTGTATTCCCGTTGACAACAGAAACTCATTAGATGATTTGACACTCGCATTTGTCAAAATCATTGTGTTATGATTGTGAGTTCCCTTAGTACACTGACCATATTCACAGTCTGCACTCCTCTCATGTTTATGACACAAGCATTAACAAACACGTAAATCAAGAAGTTTAGTTGATTATGAGGCTCATTCCACTTTTCCTCTGCGAGAGTCCCCTGCGTAGGGGATTTCTGAAACTTTTGTCCAATAATCCACTTAGAGATCCTTGCATCTGTTGGCAGGGGAAAAGTTACTAATGTTTAAGTAATACTAACCTCCATGAGAACATTTATATGAAACTTTACATAGGTAAGTAAAAAAAACGTACCAATGTGTTATTTTGTCATGCCTTTGTTTCCTTTAAATATAACTTGCCTACTAATGTTGTAGACAGCTCTCACTCGCCAGCATTTTTATTCAGGCCAGTACTGTGAAACTCACTTCTGCACATTTTATGTTGCTTTTCAGATAACATGCAGTACCATCACAATGCTGTCTCTGGCACCAATACCGATCTTATCAATTACTCCGACTCAGCACATGTCTGTTACAAATATTCCTGCAACTGTTAAGATGGAAGAGGTGGTTGTGAAAACAGAAATGACCCCTGAAATGGCCTTTGAAGAATCAAAAGTAGCACCCGATGAAGATACTGAAGTTATTGGTGGTTCGAATAACACAGATTTGTATCAAGAAAACGTAAATGTTGTAGAGAACCTGCAAACTAATATTAATTTGTGTTTCTATTGTGATTGTTGCAAGGAACAATTCATAGCCAAATCTCAGTTGATAAGACATATAAAAAACCACTTTAATCACAAGAGGAGATTAACAAGACACATGCGAACACACACAGGAGAAAAACCATATTCCTGCAGTGAATGTAAAAAAACATTCACTCAAGACTCTCATTTAATAACACACATGCGAACACACACAGGGGAAAAACCATATTCGTGCACTGAATGTAATAAAACATGCAGTCAAAGCTCTGATTTAAGAAACCACATGCGAAAACACACAGGAGAAAAACCATATTTCTGCAGTGAATGTAAAAAAACATTTAGTCAAAGCTCTTCCTTAATAAAACACATGCGAATACACACAGGAGAAAAACCATATTCCTGCAGTGAATGTAATAAAACATTCAGTCAAAGCTCTTCTTTAATAAGACACATGCGAAAACACACAGGGGAAAAACCATATTCCTGCACTGAATGTAATAAAACATGCAGTCAAAGCTCTGATTTAAGAAACCACATGCGAAAACACACAGGAGAAAAACCATATTTCTGCAGTGAATGTAAAAAAACATTTAGTCAAAGCTCTTCCTTAATAAAACACCTGCGAATACACACAGGAGAAAAACCATATTCCTGCAGTGAATGTAAAAAAACATTTGGTGAAAGCTCTCATTTAATAAGACACCTGAGGATACACACAGGAGAAAAACCATATTCCTGCAGTGAATGTAAAAAAACATTTGGTGAAAGCTCTCATTTAATAAGACACCTGAGGATACACACAGGAGAAAAACCATATTCCTGCTGTGAATGTAAAAAAACATTTAGTCGAAGATCTCATTTAATAAGACACCTGCGGATACACACAAGAGAAAAACCATAATCCTGCAGTAAATGTAAAAAATCATTTAGTCAAAGCTCTTCCTTAATAAAACAAATGCGAACACACACAGGAGAAAAACCATATTGCTGCAGTGAATGTGATAAGACATTCTCTTATAAACATGTTTTAATATCACACATGCGAACACACCCTGGGGAAAAATCTAATTCCTGCATATACTAGTTCTGAGACACCTTGTATTGTATAGGTATCTAAACCAATACCTTAAGCCTCCTGTACACGTCAACAGACGCGTCCGCGGACTCTGGCAGATACAACCGCTGAAGAATTTCCACGAGCTTCCGCAGATGACGTCTGCAGATGCATCTGTTGACTTGTGGAGGAGGCTCTACTGCTATCTCAATGTGCGCTTGTATTGGGTGACCCCTAGAAAACTGACTTCCCTAATTTAAACTTTGAATTTGTTAGTTTTTATTTGGAGTTACAAATAAACAGTCTTTTGTATCAGAATATTTATTTTCATTCTAATTATTGAATATATTACAGACTTATTAATCTACAAGTATTATTATTACCCCCCGATTCATAAACAAGGCGGAACACGCCAAACCGTTTCAACAAGGGGGCAGTTCAACTGACGAACTTGTCTGTTTGTCAGCAGAGAAAAATTATAAAAAAAAATTACAGGGACCTAATGCTCACTTCAGCATATTTGGTTGTATGTTACTATTTCCATGGAAATACAAAATAGTAAAAGTGGGACTAGCGTTTTTTCCTAATTATATCCCATTATTTATATTGCGGCAAAAAACGCAGTTGTGTTATTTGAGTATCTGTTCCCAGTTTAATATTTATGACGGCCTGATAAATAAATAGTTTCTATGTGCACGCCGTCCTATGAAGTGATGTAGTCTTTTTGCCGCCGCCGCCAGCAATGGGTACAGTGGGACAATCAGTCCCAGTATTTCTATCAATAGAAATACCTAATGGAAATAGTGGGATACAACTTGTTATATATCAACTCATCAATCCTATTAATATTATAAACGCGAAAGTTTGTAAGGATATATAAATGTATGGATGTATGTTTGTTACTCTTTGACAAGAGAATGTAAAACGCCTCAAGAGATGGCAAATACTCGACCTAGACCAGAGAACGTAGACAGTTCTTAATACCAAATGGTGTCACTCGCTGGAGTCCCACCGCAACATTCAAATATCACGAACCAATCTGATTATGGCTAAGAAGCCGAAAAAATAAAAAAAATAAATTAAAGTAATTAAGTTTAATTAAGAATTTTAAGCAGATAAAATGGGAGGGAAAAAAAAAAAACTCACGCAAAAACTACTGATCCTATTTGGATGAAACTTGGAATATGGGTCATTCTCAGTTACTTTCCATGGCCAGGACAAAAAATACTTTTTTTTATACTAACTTTCTAATTAACCTATTTATTACTTAAAACGAAATGTTTTCTTCATGGCCACTTAAATTTATTACAGAAATGTACGTAATTTAGTCACAATTAGTTCTAATATAACGAAAAAGTCTCTACCCTGGTCTGTCCCCAAACCGAATTTATTTGTAAACCAGTTATTATGAATGTATTAAAATTCAATAATTATTTTATCATCGTTAATTTTATACAGAACAATAACTTAGTCACAGTGTCTTCTATGTAAAATTACTTATATTCCAATTTTTCATAAATAATATCAACATCGAAATTTTTCCTCCACGTTTCGTGTCTCGTCGCCTGGCTTTTTGTTTTCCTTTAAAAAACAGTTTTGTTTTGCTAGTTTGTGGAAGTTGTGACCTTGAGTGCATATAGTCCGGTAGGGTTAATCAAAAAAAGGGCCTAAAATTACATTAATTCCCGGCAGCAAGTTTTTTGCTGCAACCTTTAAGGAGGGTCACAGGTAGTCATCCAAAATGGCGACCAAATTCCGCTGGTGCGTTAGCCGCCATCTTGAATTTAAGGGGGAAAGGTTTTTGCTTAATATCTCGGTCTTTTTTAACTTTTCAACAAAAATTGTAAGACTTAAGTTGTTGTAAATGTGAATATAAGTTTTTTCGTACGATCGATATTTTTCGAGTTAAGGCCCAATTACACCGTACCATTTTCTTGTACATACCAGTGCAATAGTTGAATGCAATAAATTAATTGCATGGTGTAAACAACACCTAACATTTTTGATTTGGTATACAAGTTTTGCTTCAAAATTTTCCTTGGTGGTGGTCAATAATTGAATTCAACTTTGTTTAATATATCCGCGTGTAAACAGTTGCTTACAATTCTTGAACGTCAAATATGGCGCTTCAACTATTGCATTCAATTATTGCACTGGTACGTACAAGAAAATGGTATGGTGTAATTGGGCCTTTATACACGAAAAAAGTGGTAAAGTATAATTATCAAATTATCTCGATTATTATTAACTTTATGACATAAATGTGACTGGCCACTTTGTAAATGTTTTCAACTTTAAAGTTTTAATAAAAGAGATGTATACATAAGTAAAAATATAAAAAAAATGCCATGCCGTCACTTCATACAACATATTAGCTTCTAAACTTTTGTATTGAAAGTTTAGAAGGCTTGTATTTTTTAAACGAATACTTTTTTTACGGTTTGGGGTGTATACAGACATGGATTATGACGAGATAAATTGATATAATCCTTAGTTTTGGTTGGTCAACGTCAAACAGTGGAGTAGTTACCCTTCCACGTTTGTATGGAAAGGTGTGCGACTTGTTCCACCTTAACTGAGAATGCCCCATATATATTGTCTGTGACCTGCGGGCCTAAGATGCGCACCGCGAGATATTTGTCATGTCATTCTGTCAAAATGTAAACATTTTGTACCAGTTCAGGAACTATTGCATTATCTGTGGTACCTAATGGTGTCGACAAAACGCGCCATAATGTGTACACTTTTGACACTTGTTAGTCGTCGTACCACTCTGAGGACGAGATAATAGTCATGCAGGGGCCTTATTCCCTATGACCAATGCAAGCGCGTTACACAGCACGACAAGACAGGGGCGTGAAATCGCCTAAAACCGTATTCCCTATGCCATAATGTCATTCCTTACTGTGACGTCACGGCGTTTGGGGCACGATTTGAACTGTCAAATGAACACGCTCGCTGCCTAGCGTGATAGGGTACAGATTAGTGTGTTCCTGATAAAGTTAGTATGGCGCGGCTCGTTTCTTTTGCACTTCTTTTGAGGTTATGTCATTGTGACAGTAGGTACCTACCTTGAAAGTTGTTTAAGAAAATTCAATCTACGTGGTTTAAAATAAAAGGCGTGAAAAACAATATTTAAGTAGTGATAAATGGATGTAGCATTAAATTACTCAATCATTCATCACGATAGACTCGAGGCATTGATTATTCAAAGCCTAGTTATGTTAGTTTAGTTGTTATTTCAATTCATTGTGCTGAAGGAAACACACATGTTTTGGCGAAGATGTTGATTGGATTTATTTGCAGAATGCAAGCAAGTACCTGCACAAAGGCCAGCTCAGCCTAGGTAACAGCTTTGGCTGAGCCATGCAGGCCCATCCGACAATGGCTGCGGGGATAAGCAGCACCCTACAAGGCCGCGTAAATTTAGTATTTGTAAATAAATAAAACAATCTTTCTTTTATTTCTGTTTATAATTTATTAATAAAATAAAATCACAATAATTTCCTTCTACCCGATGGACTGACGACACTGTTAGGACCGCGGGAAGTCCATGGACTTCACAGGCATAGAGGAGTGACCTGGGGGTTCCTAGGATTTTTTGTTCTTGAGAGGCTACGCCCTCGCATTCAGGGACTACCTACGTGGACAGCTGATTCTTCTTCGGACAGGCAGCCCCTGCAGAGTGGGCTGTCTGTGGCTCCAATGTTGTAGAGATGTTTGTTCAGTGGACAGTGACCTGTTATGGTCTCCACGATGGTTCTAAGGTTTCTATGTATGTTTAGACACCATCCTGCTTGCAAGGATCCCAAGGAGGAAAGAATATAATTCTTTGCTAACCCTGTAGTACCTCACAAACAATAATTTAGGGTCCATTGCAAGAGGGTCCGCAGAATCCCTCAGTAGCTGCCTGCTGATGCTGGTATTTTGTTGGCGCCAACGTCTTACGCGTTGTCTTCGCAGAAGAATATCCATTTTATTTTGCTTTTTCAAAGATAGGTAATAAATAAGTTCGGCTATGATATGTCAACAAACAATGAAACAAAATTATTCGTTCCGAAACTAGTCAAACATGACTTGAATGTCATTTATTACCAATAGTTTTGGGCTCTTAATTTTTCAAATCACTCTAAAATATAGTAAATTGAACAATTTGATGGTTGACAAATCTTATAATTATAGATATTTATTACTTGAGTTGAAAATTCGGAACTAAAAATAATCCTACTAATTTATTAGTAAACAGATAATTTTCCGAGTGGAAGTTTTTGAACGAATCATGTGAAATAAAACACGAGGCATAGACAACTAGTCTTGTGGCATACAGAATACCATTTTTCGGTTCCACAACCAAGGCGTGTTTAGGTTACGATCACGGTGTGACGTCACACGGTTACGGCAAGGAATCTCCTATGTCATAGGGAATAATGCCCCAGAAATGTCAAAAGTTGAAAATTCAAAGGCGCCGTTTCTCGACAACGTTACCACAGATAATGCAATAGTTCATAAACTGGTACAAAATGCTTACATTTTGACAGAACGACATGACAAATATCTCGCGGTGCGCATCTTAGGCCCGCTGGATTAACACATAGGCTACCTTTTTATTCCGGAAAATCAACGGGATCCAACGGGACGCGGGCGGAAGCTAGTATACCTATATATACCAGGCCTCTTTTAATAACAATGAACTTGCAGTTTAAAATCTAAGCTGTTTGGCCTCTACGCCTCCTCGGTGAACCCTAAAACAGCCCCACTGTACGCCAAGTCCCAATAATGTTCCACATTGTGTTTTGAGAAATGCTCTCGCGCCATTTTCTCTGTCGGCATCACCTGTAGAAGGTAACATAAGCATGACTATAATTCAGTAATCACATTATGCAGTGCAGTGCCTCGTGGAGCACGTCCTAATTAAGTGTACGCGCTCTGCGAGGTAATACATTATTATAGGCAGAGATATTGGTATCACTACATAGTATAAAGCAAAGTCGTTTCCCGCGTCTGTTCTAATGTCTGTATGTATGTGACATCCAAACGAGTAGACCGATGTCCTGTACCTACAGTCAAATCCAGATTTGCCCAAAAACAATTTGATGCGGTTGTGCCCCATCTCTACTTTAAATAAAGAGAATAACTATGATATTAAACCTAAGAGTAATAACGAATTTAAAGAAATCTTAGTGAATTGGATTAATACAAGAGACTATGAAGGCATTGAGGACATGCTTTCTGGTTTTTATTTTTAATAGAGCAATTTTATTCGCCATTTTAGAACACATAGGTAATCTGCTATTATTATTGTTTTTTTTATTTTTTTTAAATCTACTCATTTGTTTTACTTTTACTATACAGTTACACACATTACTATACAGTTTTACGTCTACACTCGATAAGCAAGCAAGTTCGTATGAGCTAGTGGCCAACTCTGGCGACGGAGTTTTTAGGCCGCCTTAAGGCCTCCGTCGTGGCTTACCGACTGCTAGAGCCGGGACCGACAGTTTAACGTGCCCTCCGAAGCACGGAAGCGCTCAGATGTAAATGCCACTAACGGTCACCCATCCAAATAGTGACCGCGCAGAACGTTGCTTAACTTAGATAATCGGTGAAGATTGGCTAGGCAAGCCTAGCTACGAGCGCTACACTTGATTATACACTTATATTTATTTATTATTCCTATCACAGTTTTGGTTCATAGCATTGTTAACTTTTTTTGCTTTCCGAGCTACTTAAATTTGATAAATTATTATTTTATTCTAAATGCATGTTAGTTACTAACAGCCGAATACTCAAACGTCATTCAAATTTGAGCACCACTTAAGATTGCTCTGCCTCTGTTTGACATTACTCATTTGTAAGAGATGGCAATAATTTAAGCGGAACTCAAATTGAGTGGGGTTTGAGTTGCGTTTGAGTATTCGGCTGTAACTCTCAGATTTTATTTTTAGCTAAGTCACTGACGACAATAAAAAACCAATCGAATGTTTTAATTAGGAGAAGCCGAAACACAGTTTGTACTAGTTCGGGATCCTATGGATTCAATTTTTGTAACATTTTTTATGTCAAAGTAAATAAAAAAATATTTATTTCTTTTATGCTTAGATCTTTAAAACTACACCACAGATTTTGATGCAGTTTTTTTTAATAGATAGATTGATTCAAGAGGAAGGTTTATATGTATAATACATCATCATCATCACTGCATTGCACCCGTGCGAAGCCGTGGCGGGTCGCTAGTATAATATATTTAGTAGGTAGGTATATAACATATTTTTAAATTAATGTATATGACATATGTACATATTTATTGTGTTGTTGTACTGTACTCAAAACGAGTAACAGAGTGGATACCAAGAAACGAATCAAGAGGAAGAGGTCGTCCAGCCAAAAGGTGGGAAGATATTTTTATAGAGAAAGCTGGACCTAACTGGATGACTAAAGCCAGAGATAGAAAATTATGGAGTGAAATGGGGGAGGCCTACGCCAAGGAGGCGACTACTGAATAATGCAATATTATTAGAATAAGTACCGCAATAGTTTTATAAGTTAAAGTTTAAGTTAGGTTACTAGAAGAGATTTAAGTTGTAAAGTTAGGGTTTTCAGTAGAAATAAAGGCTTATTTTATTTTTATTTTATTTATTTATTTTATTTATTTGTACTGTGTGAATAGGTTAAATAATATTATCTAAGAAGATTTTGATATGTCTTATTTTTTTGTATAATAACTTTGTATTTGTCACCTTAAACTTGATATCTCCGAATGCCCGCTGCTGTACGACGCCTTCCCACACGAGATGGCAAGTGTTGGGCACGTCCACGCCGTCGTTGTCTTTCACCATATCCTCCTCCCATTTGATGCGGTTTAACATTAGTCTGAAACAAATTAAATAAGTATGTACTAGCCTATATATGACGCGTTACTACGATGAAGGTAGGGTTGCCAACTTTGTTTTAAAGAAATAAAGTATTTAGGGTGTGAGAAGGAAAGTAAACAGTATTACTATGAAGAAAACAGTACTTTATGTATTTACGTAATAAACGTGGCGGATCCAGGATTTAGGTTAGGTAGCTAGGGGTTCCTACATTCAAGTGTCGCGATTTGCAAGCTTCAAGCAACAACGCACTAGGTAAGTGTGTAAGTCTAAATTACTAAAATGAAAGGACTTGAGCTTGAAGCAATAGTGCACGAAATGGCTATAGATAGATGGGTGGGTGTCGAAAAACAGTATTTTAGTATACTGTAGTTAGTAATGTTGTACTGACCGCTTGTACTTGGCGGATATTGTAGTTAGTAATGTTGTACTGACCGCTTGTACTTGGCGGATATTGTAGTTAGTAATGTTGTACTGACCGCTTGTACTTGGCGGATATTGTAGTTAGTTATGTTGTACTGACCGCTTGTACTTGGCGGATATTGTAGTTAGTTATGTTGTACTGACCGCTTGTACTTGGCGGATATTGTAGTTAGTTATGTTGTACTGACCGCTTGTACTTGGCGGATATTGTAGTTAGTTATGTTGTACTGACCGCTTGTACTTGGCGGATATTGTAGTTAGTTATGTTGTACTGACCGCTTGTACTTGGCGGATATTGTAGTTAGTTATGTTGTACTGACCGCTTGTACTTGGCGGATATTGTAGTTAGTTATGTTGTACTGACCGCTTGTACTTGGCGGATATTGTAGTTAGTTATGTTGTACTGACCGCTTGTACTTGGCGGATATTGTAGTTAGTTATGTTGTACTGACCGCTTGTACTTGGCGGATATTGTAGTTAGTTATGTTGTACTGACCGCTTGTACTTGGCGGATATTGTAGTTAGTTATGTTGTACTGACCGCTTGTACTTGGCGGATATTGTAGTTAGTAATGTTGTACTGACCGCTTGTACTTGGCGGATATTGTAGTTAGTTATGTTGTACTGACCGCTTGTACTTGGCGGATATTGTAGTTAGTTATGTTGTACTGACCGCTTGTACTTGGCGGATATTGTAGTTAGTTATGTTGTACTGACCGCTTGTACTTGGCGGATATTGTAGTTAGTTATGTTGTACTGACCGCTTGTACTTGGCGGATATTGTAGTTAGTTATGTTGTACTGACCGCTTGTACTTGGCGGATATTGTAGTTAGTTATGTTGTACTGACCGCTTGTACTTGGCGGATATTGTAGTTAGTAATGTTGTACTGACCGCTTGTACTTGGCGGATATTGTAGTTAGTTATGTTGTACTGACCGCTTGTACTTGGCGGATATTGTAGTTAGTTATGTTGTACTGACCGCTTGTACTTGGCGGACATTGTAGTTAGTTATGTTGTACTGACCGCTTGTACTTGGCGGATATTGTAGTTAGTTATGTTGTACTGACCGCTTGTACTTGGCGGATATTGTAGTTAGTTATGTTGTACTGACCGCTTGTACTTGGCGGATAATGTAGTTAGTTATGTTGTACTGACCGCTTGTACTTGGCGGATATTGTAGTTAGTTATGTTGTACTGACCGCTTGTACTTGGCGGATATTGTAGTTAGTTATGTTGTACTGACCGCTTGTACTTGGCGGATATTGTAGTTAGTTATGTTGTACTGACCGCTTGTACTTGGCGGATATTGTAGTTAGTTATGTTGTACTGACCGCTTGTACTTGGCGGATATTGTAGTTAGTCATGTTGTACTGACCGCTTGTACTTGGCGGATATTGTAGTTAGTTATGTTGTACTGACCGCTTGTACTTGGCGGATATTGTAGTTAGTTATGTTGTACTGACCGCTTGTACTTGGCGGATATTGTAGTTAGTTATGTTGTACTGACCGCTTGTACTTGGCGGATATTGTAGTTAGTTATGTTGTACTGACCGCTTGTACTTGGCGGATATTGTAGTTAGTTATGTTGTACTGACCGCTTGTACTTGGCGGATATTGTAGTTCGTTATGTTGTACTGACCGCTTGTACTTGGCGGATATTGTAGTTAGTTATGTTGTACTGACCGCTTGTACTTGGCGGATATTGTAGTTAGTTATGTTGTACTGACCGCTTGTACTTGGCGGATATTGTAGTTAGTTATGTTGTACTGACCGCTTGTACTTGGCGGATATTGTAGTTAGTTATGTTGTACTGACCGCTTGTACTTGGCGGATATTGTAGTTAGTTATGTTGTACTGACCGCTTGTACTTGGCGGATATTGTAGTTAGTTATGTTGTACTGACCGCTTGTACTTGGCGGATATTGTAGTTAGTTATGTTGTACTGACCGCTTGTACTTGGCGGATATTGTAGTTAGTTATGTTGTACTGACCGCTTGTACTTGGCGGATATTGTAGTTCGTTATGTTGTACTGACCGCTTGTACTTGGCGGATATTGTAGTTAGTTATGTTGTACTGACCGCTTGTACTTGGCGGATATTGTAGTTAGTTATGTTGTACTGACCGCTTGTACTTGGCGGATATTGTAGTTAGTTATGTTGTACTGACCGCTTGTACTTGGCGGATATTGTAGTTAGTTATGTTGTACTGACCGCTTGTACTTGGCGGATATTGTAGTTAGTTATGTTGTACTGACCGCTTGTACTTGGCGGATACTGTAGTTAGTTATGTTGTACTGACCGCTTGTACTTGGCGGATATTGTAGTTAGTTATGTTGTACTGACCGCTTGTACTTGGCGGATATTGTAGTTAGTTATGTTGTACTGACCGCTTGTACTTGGCGGATATTGTAGTTAGTTATGTTGTACTGACCGCTTGTACTTGGCGGATATTGTAGTTAGTTATGTTGTACTGACCGCTTGTACTTGGCGGATATTGTAGTTAGTTATGTTGTACTGACCGCTTGTACTTGGCGGATATTGTAGTTAGTTATGTTGTACTGACCGCTTGTACTTGGCGGATATTGTAGTTAGTTATGTTGTACTGACCGCTTGTACTTGGCGGATATTGTAGTTAGTTATGTTGTACTGACCGCTTGTACTTGGCGGATATTGTAGTTAGTTATGTTGTACTGACCGCTTGTACTTGGCGGATATTGTAGTTAGTTATGTTGTACTGACCGCTTGTACTTGGCGGATATTGTAGTTAGTTATGTTGTACTGACCGCTTGTACTTGGCGGATATTGTAGTTAGTTATGTTGTACTGACCGCTTGTACTTGGCGGATATTGTAGTTAGTTATGTTGTACTGACCGCTTGTACTTGGCGGATATTGTAGTTAGTTATGTTGTACTGACCGCTTGTACTTGGCGGATATTGTAGTTAGTTATGTTGTACTGACCGCTTGTACTTGGCGGATATTGTAGTTAGTTATGTTGTACTGACCGCTTGTACTTGGCGGATATTGTAGTTAGTTATGTTGTACTGACCGCTTGTACTTGGCGGATATTGTAGTTAGTTATGTTGTACTGACCGCTTGTACTTGGCGGATAATGTAGTTAGTAATGTTGTACTGACCGCTTGTACTTGGCGGATATTGTAGTTAGTTATGTTGTACTGACCGCTTGTACTTGGCGGATATTGTAGTTAGTTATGTTGTACTGACCGCTTGTACTTGGCGGATAATGTAGTTAGTAATGTTGTACTGACCGCTTGTACTTGGCGGATAATGTAGTTAGTTATGTTGTACTGACCGCTTGTACTTGGCGGATAATGTAGTTAGTAATGTTGTACTGACCGCTTGTACTTGGCGGATAATGTAGTTAGTTATGTTGTACTGACCGCTTGTACTTGGCGGATTGGTTCGGGCCGCCCTCCACTACGACGACGCAGCAGCCGCGGTGTAACACCACGCAGCCCGTCATGTGAAGTTGCGAAGCGTTCACTTCCACTTTGAACTTCGCAGAAGCACATTCGAATAAGTCTTGTACTCTGTAAATAAAATGTTTTTTTAAGATCAATAAATTCATAACCTGTTGGATTATGGAGGGAAGGATCGAAAAACTAGGATCAAGAATTAGAGTTTATACTACACCTGCTTGGAAAGTACCTTGATGCTTTATCAAATTTACGGTAGAAAGTACGTCATTGCATATCGAACAAATATGCGTGGAGAAAACGCATCTGAGCGGGAGAGAAAAGTGTATGAAAATCCATTTCTTACGTGGTTTTTCTTTTTTAATTTTGGGTAAGACTATGCGCCGAGTAACCTTAATATCAAAAGCCAAAAAGTTTTTACAGTGAGTTTTTATCTCCAAGTTCGCAAAATGACACTGGCCACTAGCTGTGTGTTGGATGGTGTCGGGCTGGCAGTGCGACCCTGCGGCGGCAGGATAAACTATTTGAAAAAAGAACATGTCAAAATTGCAGACGCCATTGGCGCCATTTTCAATTTGTGTGTTGTTCAAAATTGGATTCAGTTTTAGTTTTTTATTTTCCTCGTAGGTGTAGTATAAAGCACTATGTATCACTCGAGAGAAAGTGCGATTCCCGATCTCGGGTGTTTTAAAGCCCTCGCCTGGTCACTTTCTCCTCTCGGTGAACAATGTACTATTATTCTTAGTAGCAGAGAAAAAATTTCACACAACTCCACGTCACCTCATGACGTCTGTCTAATCTAAACTCAGTTTTTTAAATACTGTTCCAACATCTATCCACTACTAATATTTTATTTTTTATTTTTTTTGTGGTTTTCCCACTGCAGGGCAAAGGCCCTCCCTCCCTCCTTGCGCTCTTCGCGATTTAACTATTATAAAACTGTAAAAAAGGCAAAAACTAAAATTAAAGATTAAATTAAATTAAATATGCAGATCTACTAAATAAACGATTCTGATTCCGAAAATAGACATAGACAGGCATTTATTTGCTTCTAAGGTAACACACAAAATACACTTACAGAACTAAACTAACAACACAACAAAGAAACAAAAATCAGACAGAAAGAATAATTTATAAGTTTAAAAAACTGGAAAAACAGATTTCAATTTGATACGCATTTATCATCAAATGATGATGATGATAGCAGTTCATTGGGACTGTTCTATTGATCGTAAACACCACAGAAAAGCAAAATACGCAATGTCGTGTACGTGGATGACGTGTTTTTTTCAGTTACTCATCAACTGACAAACTACTCAAATATATACAATTGATACCTTTTGAAATGATACCTTTTCTTACCTTTCGAATTGATACCTTTTCCTGTTTTGAAGTCGGTAACTTATACTTATCGAGAATCCATCTCATGACCTACCTTCCGGTTTCACGATCAGATGATGATGATGCTGATGATCATAAGATGCATTGGGAATTGTCATGAAATTCATGAGAACTGACTTCAATTTGAAACGTTGAACCTTCATCATTAAATAATGATGATGATGGAAGTTCATTAGGACTATTTTATTGATCGCAAGCACCACAGAAACGTCACAGGAAAGCAAATACGCAGTGTCGTGTACGCGAATGACGTGTTTTTTCGAGTTATTCTTATTTAACTGCCAAACTACTGAACTGATTTTGATAAAAAATGGATCAATCTGGAAGCATACCCTTTATGATAAAAAAAGAATATTTCAACTCGGTTCATAAAGGACGGAGTTCTGGGGTAACAAACATTTAAAAAATATACAACCGAATTGAGAACCTCCTTGAAGTCGGGTTAAAAATGAGATGAGTGGATTGAGTTGATTGGATGCTACTTTATAATATCTCTACACACATGTAATTCTGCAAATAAATATACTTTGACTTTGACTTTGACTTTGAGTCAAAGTCAAAGTCAAAAATCTTTTACTCAATAAAATCTCACTGATCACTTTGAATCGTCATTACGTTTTGTATGATTAGGTATGATTACATATTTTTGTTATTGGATGAGTTGGAGCTAGTTCGTCCCAAGCTTGTTTGTCTTCTAAATAATCAGATATTTTATAGTATGCTTTTAAAAGAAGTCTCTGTTTTATTACGTTTTTGAACTTGCCAATCGACAACTGAGACACATCACTTGGGATTTTGTTAAAGAAGCGTACACATTGCCCTTTGAAAGATTTACTAATTTTTGTAAGCCTAGTGGTGGGAACAGCGAGTTTGTCTTTATTTCTAGTGTTAACATTATGATTATCACTTTTTTTGTTGAATAGATTGATATTTTTTTGAACATACAATAAGTTTTCATAGATGTACTGGCAAGGTACTGTCATGTCAGCAGCAAAATGGTTTCGACTCAGCGTATGCCTCACCACCATAAGATAGCTAGGCGCTGTTATTGATAGGCGTCATGGCTCAGTCGGTAGTAGCTCTGCCTTCCGTGCTGTGGGTCGTGGGTTCGATCCCCACCGAGAACAAACATTTGTGTGCGGCAAATATAGATGTTTGTTCTGTGTCTGGGTGTTACTATGTATTATAAGTATGTATTTACAAAAAAAAAAAAAGTATATAAGTATTATATCAGCAATCTAGTTTCCATAGTACAAGCTCTGCTTAGTTTGGGACTAGAGGGCGTTGTGTGTAATGTCCAAGAATATTTATTTATAATTTATTTATTTATTCTGTCTGTTTGTTTGTTCGCGGATCACGCCTTAACTACTGGACCAATTTCAATGAAACTTAAACCATTCAGGGGCCTTATTCACTATGACCAATACAAGCGCGTTACGCAGCACGACAAGACAGCGGCGTGAAATCGCCCTATGCCTATGCCGTATTTCCTATGCCATAAATGTCATTCCTTACGGTGACGTCATACGGTTACGGCAAGGAATCTCCTAAGTCATACAGAATAATGCCCCAGGAGGATTCATGAAACATAATTTGCATGCTTGAGTTGCATTGCATCGTTTCATAACAAACTTTTACAAAAAAAAAAAAATCACTGGCCCGGTACATAATATTCTCAGATCTCTCGGTACCTAAGAACCAAGGTATCTTCGTAGAAAGTTATACAACTTTTCCATGATATGAATTAAATTAAAATTGTTTATTGAAATTGTTTACCTGAACACAGAGACATGTACCCCCACTGATGTGTCTTCTCTTATTTTACGATCCACCTGTAATTAAATACACAATTTATAATTGTTTGTACAACGGTTTGTAGATAGCTCAACTGTTTCATGTGTATTTTGTAAATATTGTAAATACTGTATTAGTTGTAATTTTCTTTGTGAATAAACTATTTATTTATGAGTTTAAAAACTGGAAAAACAGACTTCAATTTGCCCACGATCCGGCTTCATCATCGGATGATGATGATGATGGCAGTTCATTGGTATTGTTCTATTGATCGTAAACACTGAAAATACACAGGAACGCAAAATACGCAATGTTGTGTGCTTTTTTTTTCACTTATTCTGCCAAAGTACTGAAACGATTTTAATAACATTCTTGCGGGACCAATTTGGAAGTAAAAGTTATCAGTTTTTTTTTTTTTAACATTACCTTTTCCCTCTTCTGGTCTTTAGTCAAAGCCCTGGCTTTGTTCGCTTCTAGATGCGTCTTCTGTCGCTTAGCGATCTGTTCGCGAACCTTCGCTTCTATAGCCGTGGGGTCCTGCACCGCTTCCGTGCCCAGCGCTCGCATTAGATTTGATATCCTGCGATAAATGTATTAGGTAAAAGGTTGTAAGAGATCGCTTTTAGTGATAAGGCCGCCCATTGTTCTCAATAGCTTGTTTCTCTTTATATTCTTTTTCTTTGATCGATCCTACTAATATTATAAATGTTAGTTTAGTCCCATCGAGCCCACTCATTTGCATAGTGGGCTCGTAGGGATTTTTTTTCCCATCTGGCCCACCAGTGGGCTCTACCTATCTTCATATCTTTCCTATCTTCTTATATTGTACAGTATGTGCACGTCACACGCTTTGGCTGATCGAAACAATTTGCTGGTTGCTAATCGACTATTAGGTATGCATGTGGCGACAGAGCAGATTTTTTTACATATTAACTAACCTTATAAGCAAGTAAGCTGGTATCAGTTAGTGGCCAACTCTGCAGTGCAAGTACCGTTCTTAACGATCGCTAAAGTCGATAAACGTATCGAATCGTATCGTTCCATGCGAGTACCGATCTCTTGTCGACAAATGATCCGTAGGTACTCCCAAAAATAAGGTCAGAGTTTATCGAAATCATTCGTTCACTGCTGCCATGATTTACTAGTTTACTGTCAAGTTTGTCAGAATCAAAACATAGTAAACATACACCATTGCCAAATTGTTAATATTTAACGAATTTGTCTACCGATCGACTAAGTTGGCAACTGTCGATAAAACCATTTTTTTCGAATTTTGACGATTCTAAATGTCAAATTATACGATCGACAAGAAGGGTACTTGCACTGCTGGTGAGAATTTTTAGGCCGCCTTGAGGCCTCCGTAGCTTAACGACAGCTAGAGCCGGGACAGTTTAACGTGCCCTCTCAAGCACGGAAGCGCTCAGATGTAAGTAACAGTCAACCATCCAAATAGTGACCGCGCAGTACATCGCTTCACTTAGTTAGATGATCGGTGAAAATTAACTAAGCTTGCAAGCTACGTAAAGTAAGTGATCCCTACCTAAGTTTCAAGTTACGCTACGTAAAGTAAGTGATCCATACCTAAGTTTCAAGTTACGCTACGTAAAGTAAGTGATCCATACCTAAGTTTCAAGTAACGCTACGTAAAGTAAGTGATCCCTACCTAAGTTTCAAGTTACGCTGCGTAAAGTAAGTGATCCATACCTAAGTTTCAAGTAACGTTACGTAAAGTAAGTGATCCCTACCTAAGTTTCAAGTTACGCTACGTAAAGTCATCCATACCTAAGTTTCAAGTTACGCTACGTAAAGTAAGTGATCCACACCTAAGTTTCAAGTTACGCTACGTAAAGTGATCCATACCTAAGATTCAAGTTACGCTACGTAAAGTAAGTGATCCACACCTAAGTTTCAAGTTACGCTACGTAAAGTAAGTGATCCATATTTAAGTTTCTAGTTACGCTACGTAAAGTGATTCATACCTAAGTTTCAAGTTACGCTACGTAAAGTAAGTGATCCCTACCTAAGTTTCAAGTTACGCTACGTAAAGTAAGTGATCCATACCTAAGTTTCAAGTTACGCTACGTAAAGTAAGTGATCCATACCTAAGTTTCTAGTTACGCTACGTAAAGTAAGTGATCCCTACCTAAGTTTCAAGTTACGCTACGTAAAGTAACTGATCCATACCTAAGTTTAGGTTCCGGAGGTGCCTCCAGGCCCAATCTGACTTTCTCTTGCTCCTCCTTCCAGGTTTCCCTCCTGCTTTGCCGACGTAGCTTCTTACGTTCCTTCTTAGTTAGGAATACCGGCATATATGTCGGTTTTATAGGCTCCGCTGTAACAAGCAAGGTTTTAGAGTGCTTCTTCAGCAGAACTCAGCTTAATGACATTAAAGAACTGCCAACAAGGTTATTTACAAATAGGTTAAAATTATGGCTTTATTCTTTATTGTACACAGAGATACTTAACTTTAAACTTAAACTTAAAACATGTACATAAAGGCGAGCTTAACCCTAAAAAGAGTTCTCTTCCAGCAAACCTTATAAAGCAATAGTTCCTAAACTGGTACAAAATGCTTACATTTTGACAGAACGACATGACAAATATCTCGCGGTGCGCATCTTAGGCCCGCTGACTTATACCATGTTTCTAGCAAATAAACAATTTCATTTCAAGCTACGTTGCTAAAGAGGTGTTTGACATCCACCAATAGGGATCGTTTAATATGAAAACAAACGGTCCCTATTGGTAGATGTCACATATCCTTAGCAACAACGTTACACTTGTATGCCTACGAAAATAATAGGCGTCATAGGGCCGTTGGTAATACATCTCGGCCTTCTTTGCTGTTGGTCGTGGGTTCGATCCCCATCCCCACTGAGGACAAACATTTGTGTGTGGCGAACATAGACGTTTGTTCTATGTCTGGGTGTCACAATGTATCATAAGTATGTATTTACAAAAATACAATGTATCATAGGTAATTACAAAAAAGGTATATAAGTATTCTATCAGCAATCTACAGTTCCCATAGTACAAGCTCTGCTTAGTTTGGGACTAGAGGGCGTTGTGTGAAATGTCCAAGAATATTTATTTAGCTAATAAGACGATTCTAAATTATCCGTGTGATAATCTACTATATAAAAATAAGTCGGGTTTTCCTTCCTGACGCTATAACTCCAGAACGCACGAACCTATTTCCACGGTTTTGCATTCGTTGGAAAGGTCTCGGGCTCCGTGAGGTTTATATCAAAGAAAATTCAGGAAAAATTTCAACAGAAAAGCGGGAAAATTGAATTTTGAAAAGTCACACCCTACGCGAGCAACGCCGTGGGAGACGGCTAGTACTGAATATAAAAATAAGTCGGGTTTTCCTTCCTGACGCTATAACTCCAGAACGCACGAACCTATTTCCACGGTTTTGCATTCGTTGGAAAGGTCTCGGGCTCCGTGAGGTTTATATCAAAGAAAATTCAGGAAAAATTTCAACAGAAAAGCGGGAAAATTGAATTTTGAAAAGTCACACCCTACGCGAGCAACGCCGTGGGAGACGGCTAGTACTGAATATAAAAATAAGTCGGGTTTTCCTTCCTGACGCTATAACTCCAGAACGCACGAACCTATTTCCACGGTTTTGCATTCGTTGGAAAGGTCTCGGGCTCCGTGAGGTTTATAGCAAAGAAAATTCAGGAAAAATTTCAACAGAAAAGCGGGAAAATGGAATTTTGAAAAGTCACACCCTACGCGAGCAACGCCGCGGGAGACGGCTAGTACTGAATAAAAGCTACGAGTATATTACTTTGAATTTGTTTCATTATCACGTCACAACATGAACCTATTTGGATGAAACTTGAAATATATATATATACTTATATACATAGGTTGACATATAATGCTACTTTTAATTACGGAAAATCAACCGGATCAGACTAAGCTTAGATCTCGTGATCGTAACGCACAACGCCGCGGCATGCGACATGCGGTGCCGGGCACGTAATCGTATGGAAAACGTCTAGTATGGTCTCTTGTTCCGTCGCAGTCTGCGTCAGCGGCGAAGAGCAAACGCAGTACTCTGCGTTGAGCCGTTTACCGCAGCGTTGTGCGTTAGGATCGCGAGACCAAAGCTTTAGTCGCGCGCGGAAACAAACTCTATCCTACTTCCTACTAATATTATAAACGCGAAAGTTTGTAAGTATGGAAAACTCTTTCCTACTTCCTACTAATATTATAAACGCGAAAGTTTGTAAGTATGGATGGATGTTTGTTACTTTTTCACGTAAAAACTACTGATCCGATTTGGATGAAACTTGGAATATACAGGGCGCATTTTTGAGACGGGACTGTAAGGGCAGGTACCTTATTCGTTATAGTTACAGGAAAACGCTTTTACGAGACTATCCATAAATTTTTAAGATGTTCTGAACTGCATTTACAGATTTTGGAAAAAATTTACAGTCCGCAAGAAAATGGTAATTTTACACAAAAACCTTTTTTGATGCCAATCGATCTTGTTTCTTATAAGGATCAAAAGTCTCTACGGGATCGACTGAGGTTTGAGTACTAGAAATGTCAGAAATCGCAAAATAAATTCCCCATACATTTGTACGGAAATACACACCAATGCAGATTCCGTGTTCCTATTATTTACAAAATACGCTTCAATTAAGTCCAAACGTTTGCGATTTAAAGACATTTTCTAAGAAGAATTACATAAATTACAACTAACAATCTAGAATTTTCTCAGCACAAACAAGAATGGCCTGAAATAACTCAAGAATTCGAAGTTGGAAATTTAAAACTTTTTTTTATACTTACCTACTTTTTCAGCCAGTCTTTTTTATAGCGGATTAAAGCGAATCTACCCATAGCAAAAAGTTTGGCTAATTTAGAGGTTTGACTCTTTTACCTACCCAAATGTATGGGAAAAGATTTTCGCGATTTTCGACATCTCTAGTACTCAAACCTCAGTCGGTCCAGTAGAGACTTTTGATCCTTATAAGAAACAAGATCGATTGGCATCAAAAAAAGTTTATGTGTTAAATGACCATTTTCTTGCGGACTGTAAATTTTTTTCAAAATCTGTAAATGCAGTTCAGAACATCTTAAAAATTTATGGATAGTCTCCTAAAAGCGTTTTCCTGTAACTATAACGAATAAGGTACCTGCCCTTACAGTCCCGTCTCTAAAATTCACCCTGTATATTGTCCGTGACCTGGATTAACACATGCTATTTTTTATCCCGAAAAATTTACGGGATTCAACGGGACGCGAACGAAGTCGCGGGCGGCACCTAATTTACAATGAATTCTGAAAACAGTGATAGAGCACACTAAGCAGGCTCCGTCATAGTTATTTTTAGACCATTCCACAATCCTCGGCACTAATAAATCAATCTTAATCGTAACGCTAGCGTATTCCAGATACACTGCGCGGTGGCGGTCCAACGATCGGCAGTCGAGCTGGCGTTGACGCGCAATATGATTCGAATAGGGTGTGCGCAACGGGACTTGCTTTGTTCGTGATTACTGATACTAATATAAAACATATTCCGATATTAACAGTTAGTAATTTGTGGTTTAGAGTAACAGACGTTCCTTGAAGTTCTTGAATCATCCGGTAAGATAGTCAAACGTTCAGCAGTTATTTTTACACCATATCGAAACAGAATTAGGTACTAGTAGTATTGTGTAACAAAAAAAATTGTATATAAAAAGTTACCCCCTCGAGTCTTTTTACATTTACAAAGATGACTCTACACCACCTTTGAAAATGTAAATCTACTATATAAAAATAAGTCGGGTTTTCCTTCCTGACGCTATAACTCCAGAACGCACGAACCTATTTCCACGGTTTTGCATTCGTTGGAAAGGTCTCGGGCTCCGTGAGGTTTATAGCAAAGAAAATTCAGGAAAAATTTCAACAGAAAAGCGGGAAAATGGAATTTTGAAAAGTCACACCCTAACGCGAGCAACGCCGCGGGAGACAGCTAGTTTATTTTAAAATTGAAACTGCTTTGTTTGTTACATCTAGTATCTACTAAAGCAGGCAAGCAAGCACGTATGAGTTAGTGGTCAACTCTGTTGACGGAGTTTTTAGGCCGACTTAAGGCGTCTTTTTAATGTTGTAGGTAAATCTTTTTTATCTCATTTTTTTTTACAGATAAGTACATCTATCATCTTCAGACTATTGAAATACCAGAAAAATACACAAGAACTGGTTATAGTTTTGTTTTTTACTTTTTTTTCCTCTCAGACGAAGAAAAAGTAACAAAAAGGACTGTTTGGCCTCTAAGTTTGTATGTGTATGTTACATATAGAAAGATTGAAACATGTTTGAACCAGCTACTTTACTAGGGTTATTGACTCTCTGGGCTCAACTGAATAACTATGGTATTGATATAGAAAAAAACCCGCATTTAAAAGACGTACGCGTCAGACGAGCGATAGAAAATCAACTCTATGGCATACACAATAGACTCCATGACAGCAAAAATGGGTTAAAAGATACGGTGATTATGAAAAGTGTGTTGAACGGAATCGAAAGGAATAGAATAAAGAGAAGTAATGATTATGTTGAAGCTACAATACCTTTAGCTAGCTATCCCTCGAACAGTCCTTATCATACTCAAAACACAGCCGGAGTCCCTTATTACTACAGTCCGTATACAGAAAAAAATACTGCGTTTTATGGTTATACAGGAAACAGAGGCCAAAGTGTAACTAATGGAAATAGAGGCCCAAGTGCTACTAATGGAAATAGAGGCCAAAGTGTAACTAATGGAAATAGAGGCCAAAGTGTAACTAATGGAAATAGAGGCCAAAGTGTAACTAATGGAATTACAGGCCAAAATGTAACTAATGGAATTACAGGCCAAAGTGTAACTAATGGAAATAGAGGCCAAAGTGTAACTAATGGAATTACAGGCCAAAATGTAACTAATGGAATTACAGGCCAAAGTGTAACTAATGGAAATAGAGGCCAAAGTGTAACTAATGGAAATAGAGGCCAAAGTGTAACTAATGGATATAGAGGCCAAAGTGTAACTAATGGAAATAGAGGCCAAAGTGTAACTAATGGAAATAGAGGCCAAAGTGTAATTAATGGAATTACAGGCCAAAATGTAACTAATGGAATTACAGGCCAAACTGTACCTACGGTTTCTGTAAGCCCCTATCAAAGTAACTCAGCGTCTTCTGATGGAAAAAGACAAGATTACAGAAACACACATATAACTAGTGGGAAGTACGTAATGCCTAATAGTGGGTTCTATTCTAATAATCAAAATATAGGCGTAAATAACACCTATGGGAACGCTTACAACCCATACGGAAGTCAGTCTAACCAAGGAACAAGCTCATTGGGACAATACTACAACCCGTATAGTACACCATATAACCAAACGATTATTCCGTTAACAATTAATGTAAATAATAATATAACTGCTAATAATAATATAATTGCCCATAATAATACCCAGCACGGAATACATAATAGGAAGAATAATAATAATATAAGCACCGCTGCGTTTATTAGTGGGATTGGATGTCCCAAGTTTATGCAAAGTATCTCACTTTTTGGACGGCAAGTATGTGTTGATGCTAATAATGATTATGAGTGATTATGGCAATATTTTTACAATACAATTTGATATAGAGTCCTTTTCATTACAGAAGTCCCGCGAAAATTTCCGGTACTAAACTTTAAAACTAAATTTTAAATTAGTTGTCAGGTGCTGTTATTGTGTTCGGATGCTAGTGCGTTTTTATTTGGTTTCTGTGATCAAAGTCTTGTTTTCAATGCCTAAAGTTGTTAAAAGTGCTGCCCGAGAAATAATACTTAAGGTCGACTACAGCGACGCGTCTGCGGGACTTCTTTCATGGAAAGGACTCTAGATGATCTACCTAACCTACCTACTTATTTTAACTATGAATATTTACGCTAAATAACTATTCGCATGTAAGTAACTATTGTCTTTTTGTGAATAAATTTATTTAAACCTATATAGCCATCATTGTAACCGTACGTTTCCACTACAAAACATCACTACATAGTATAAAGCAAAGTCGCTTCCCGCGTCTGTCCTAATGTCTGTATGTATGTATGCTTAGATCTTTAAAACTAAACAACGGATTTAGATGCAGTTTTTAATAGATAGAGTGATTCAAGAGGAAGGTTTATATGTATAATACATCATCATCATCACAGCGTTGCACCCGTGCGAAGCCGGGGCGGGTCGCTAGTTCACAATAAAACATACACAACATATTGTATATATGTTTTTTAATTATATTTAAATAAGTATATTAGTTTTTGGAATTGTATATGTATTATATTATGTATAACATGTTATGTATATACGTATATTATGTAATATGCATTTACTAAATCACGAGACTTCTTTTATTAGCACCCCGACCCCCTTCTCTAAATTTATTCAAATCCTCTCCATCCAAAGGTTGCCTGGAAGAGATCGCTATTGAGCGATAAGGCCGCCCATTGTACATTTAATGCAACCTGTTTTGTTTATATCATAGGAATATGTTTCGGTGTTATTTATGTACAATAAAGCGCTTTCATTCATTCATTCATTCATTCATCGTTTGTAAGGATTGTGTAGTGAAAGTTTTATTGTGAATGTATTTAGTGGAAACACGCAGTAACATTAGTGACTTATAGTTAATAGTAATAATTTTTATGTAGATTATTTTATTTGTATTCAATACAAATAAATTAGTTTTTAATTTGATTTTCCTTAATAGTTTTCCTTAGCTCAAGTTATCAATACCGGAAATAACAATAGCAATATTATTATATTTTTAATTAGTTATTGAAGTTAATTATGTAGTATGCCAAGTGTAGGTACAGCATTCCAAAAACTACGCAATTTGTACCGTGTTATACAAATTAATTATACAAATAATTTAAATTATATATTTTATTTCGAGAGGCGTCACAGCTCAGTCGGTAGTAACTCGGCCTTCCGTGCTGTGGGCCGTGGGTTCGATCCCCACCGAGAACAAACATTTGTGTGACAAACATAGATGTTTGTTCTACGTCTGTTACTATGTATCATAAGTATGTATTTACAAAAAAAAAAAAATATAAGTATTCTATCAGCAATCTAGTTTCCATAGTACAAGCTCTGCTTAGTTTGGGACTAGAGGGCGCTGTGTGATGTCAAAGTCAAAAATCTTTTATTCAATAAAATCTCACTGATCACTTTGAATCGTCATTACGTTTTGTATGATTAGGTATGATTACATATTTTTTTTATTGGATGAGTTGGAGCTAGTTCGTCCCAAGCTTGTTTGTCTTCTAAATAATCAGATATTTTATAGTATGCTTTTAAAAGAAGTCTCTGTTTTATTACGTTTTTGAACTTGCCAATCGACAACTGAGACACATCACTTGGGATTTTGTTAAAGAAGCGTACACATTGCCCTTTGAAAGATTTACTAATTTTTGTGAGCCTAGTGGTGGGAACAGCGAGTTTGTCTTTATTTCTAGTGTTAACATTATGATTATCACTTTTTTTGTTGAATTGATTGATATTTTTTTGAACATACAATAAGTTTTCATAGATGTACTGGCAAGGTACTGTCATTATATTTATCATTATATGTTCAAGAATATTTATTTTTAATTTTTATACTACTTACTTGGAGGTCTTAACTGCTGCGGGTGTTCGACAAGATTCGTGACCGCGTCTTCGTTTAAGTTGTCAACTAAAATAAATCAAAATAGAAACATTCAGAAAGAGGTTTGTAAAGATCTATGTATGTATGTATGTTAGTTACTCTTTCACGCAAAAACTACTGATACGATTTGGATGAAACGTTGGAATATATATTGTCCGTGACCTGGATTAACACATAGGCTACTTTTTATACCGAAAAATCAACGGGATCCAACGGGACGCGAACGAAGTCGCGGACGGAAGCTAGTAATAAAATTTAATAAGGTGCATTGGGGTAATTGCGAAAATGGGTATATTCCGAAAATCCATAAAATCTAGTAACATAATGCGATATTTTCCTGTTGGCACGAGGATATATAGGACTGTCACGGCGATGCCAATCAAGATGGCGTCTAGACCAATGTTGCCAACAGGAAAATATCGCATTATGTTACTAGATTTTATGGATTTTCGGAATATACCCATTTTCGCAATTACCCCAATGCACCTTATAAAAAAACTTGTATGTTCAGTCCCATCCATCCCAAAGGCGCCTGATCACTACTAGCGATAAGGCCGCTCATTGTATTAGTTACTTTATAGTTTTTAGGGTTCCATACCCAAAGGGTAAAACGGGAACCTATTACTAAGACTCCGCTGTCCGTCAGTCTGTCTGTCCGTCTGTCACCAGGCTGTAAAAGCCGGTTTACATTTTTCCAGTCCAGTGATCCAGTCCAGTGCTGAACTGGATTCGTTATCGTCTACATTATTCCAGTAATTTAGAAGCCGTTGAAACGTGAACACTACAGTGACAATGATTTCAAAAAGAGATCAGTTTGGATTGGCCGTCTACATTATTCCAGTTGCACTGGATTGATCGCACTGGATTCAAAAGTAGACCACGAATCCAGTTACTGGACTGGAATGCTTACTGGATTCAGTTCATTCCAGTGCCGGTTTAAATTTTTCCAGTAAGCAATCCAGCACCGGGCTGGATCGCTGGACTGGAATAATGTAAACCGGCCATTTCTCACGAACCGTGATAGACAGTTGAAACTTTCACAGATGATGTCTTTCTTTTGCCGCTATAACTACAAATAAGCTTATTTTAAGCTTATAAGGCGTTTGTCATAAATAATAATAATAGTAAATAATAGTTTAATAATGATAATTATTAATCTCACCGATGTTATCGGGTCCGATATGACAGGCAGCTACTATTTTGGCCTCAGTTCTGTAGTCCGTATTATTCTTGGCTTCCCTCTCCTCTGGCGTGAATAGGATCACACTGTCCCACCTGTGGAATACCACTAATTACAACGTCGTTTATATTATTATTTATAATACTTAGGGCGGATTCGTCCAAAAGTCTTGATATTCCTGAATAAGTATCCCTTGTATAACTTTACTCTTTGATTTTATTCTCAGATAAATTCGTTTTTGTTTTTCCATTGCAATCTTGAGAGAAGCCAATCCTAGGTATTGTTATTCTGTATATACATAAAAACCAACTTAATTCAATAAACAATTGCTTAGAGAGCGCAACACAATAATACATGTGCACACAAATTATCCGGGTGTCAAGTTGTCAATATCTATGAAAACCAACAGCTGTTTTGTCAAATGTAGCAGCCGCCATTAAAATATTCGACAGATAACTTGTTTATACCATAGATTTTGGCAGTATAACGATTTATTCTCGGATAGACAAGTTTTTCCTGGAATAAGACTTGGTAGAACAAAAAGTTTCTTATCACTAGAGTAATTATTGATTTTATTCGCAGTATAAGACTTAAACTGCGTATAAATAGTTTGGTCGAATCCGCCCTTAAGATTATAAAATAATGTATATACAAGGTGTTTTAGCCTACAATGATGCGGCCTATATATCTAGCCCTACGACTGATAGTCGTTACTAGCTGGTTCTTTGGATCCTTTGCTTTGCTATCTAGCTTGTAATTGAGAATACTGGTAAAAGTACATCAATTTAATTTCAACAATAAAATACAATAATTAGCACCTATGAGTTTGGCGAGAATGCGCAAATGAGAGGACGCGTGACGCGTAGACACAAGGTGTAACATAAATACCCTATAAGCACGAAGGGGGCGTAATCAGACCGACCACCTGAGGGCTTGAACATGTGCAAGGGGTCAATAAATCGTAATTGAAATTTTCATACAAAAGTACAACTTTTATTATTTTAGAAATTTGCGACAACCCTAAGTGTTTATTTACTGATTGCGTAAACCCGTTGTACGGTCCGTACACCACGTATAGTAACTAAGCTGGATATATCAGAAAAACCAAGAGATAAATTTTAACTGATATATTTAACGATAAACTGTAGTTACTAATGAAATGATAGTGAGACGCGTGTGTCGATTGACAGGTGATCGCGAACTGAATATAATAAAAAGTATTGCTAAAATTGATGACTGGCGTAAATGCGCGGTTGGCATTAATTAGGGCAATGCACAATGTACGTGCTCGTACACCCGTACACACGCATGCACACGTAGGTACCCTCCTACTGCGTCGCGGCACACGCTAGCTGTGTGTAGATACATTTTAGTTAAAAGTTACGAGCTCATTTCATGAATGAAGATCTTCGAAATCTCAAAAGTCGTAAAACAAACACCGTTCGCCATGACCTGTAAAATACCCCCTTTTCTCACATATAGGGTTGGCCCCGAAAGAGCTGCTAAGCTCTTTAGAAGAGCGCTTAAAATAATATGAAGTTAGGTTGATAACAACAAAAATATAAAAAATAAAGTTAAGTTAGTTAAATTAAGTAGATAAAGTTAAGTTGATGAGCAAGAAGTTAGTTTTCGGGGAGGCACGGTAGTAAAGGACAGAGTTTTACTACCGGCCTAAGAATCAAACCGTTAGAGGTGGTCAGTTCCACAACTCTAACGGTCCCGTCAGTGCCAGGACACACTCTCGCTACTCTAGCTCTTTTCCATAGCAAAGGAGGCAAGTTCGCATCTTTTATAAGTACTAAATCGCCTACTTGAAGATTGGCAACCTTGTTTAGCCATTTTGGACGTTGCTGAAGCGTGTGCAAGTACTCCGATTGCCACCGTTTCCAAAAATGTTGGTTGATTTGGCGAAGTAATTGCCAGCGCTTCAGCAGATTACCGTTAGCGTCACCAAGATCGTGCTCAGGGAGCGCTTGAAGGGGTTGGCCGATGATAAAATGACCAGGCGTTAGAACTTCAAAGTCGTTAGGGTCATTATTAATCGGGCACAATGGTCGTGAGTTAAGCGCTGCCTCTACTTTAGTGAAGATTGTAACGAGTTCTTCGAACAAAAGTGCGCGATCACCTACCACACGAGCCAAGATAAGTTTCGCTGATTTGACTGCGCTTTCCCACAAGCCACCCATGTGTGGATTCGCGGGACTGTTTAGATGCCAAACAACTTGCAGCTTCGTTAAATGTTTACGGATCTCAGCATCACTAGTTTTTAAGTGCTGGTAAACATCCTTGAGATAGTTGCGAGCACCAACAAAATTTGTGCCACAGTCGCTAAAAACATCGGTGGGAAGACCTCTGCGAGAGACAAATCGGTCGAAACAAGCCAAGAAGGCTTCAGTCGAAAGCTCTGAGACGATATCCAAATGAACGCATTTGGTGGTGAAGCAGACAAAGAGGCATAAGTAGGACTTGAACGATTTAGCGTTGCGAATGCGAGAAGACTTTAACATGAAAGGCCCTGCGAAATCGACGCCTATCTTTTGAAAGGGCCGACACGGCGTGACGCGATGTGCCGGAAGATTAGCCATGAAGGGCTCGATCGATTTCGGGCGCAGTCTATAGCATCGCTGACAGCGAAAGATTTGGTGGCGTATCACCCTGCGTGCGGACAAAATCCAAAATTTGCCTTGAAGCAAATTCATCAAAGCCATTAGACCAGGGTGCAGATAAACCCGATGGTAATGGTCAATGATTAGGTTTGTGACGTGATGAGACCTTGGCAATAGAAGGGGATGCTTGGCATCATAGCTGAGCGCCGATTTGATGAGACGACCGCCCACTCGCAACAGACCCTGCAAGTCAAGGAAGAGATTCAACCGCCCTAAGGCGCCCTTTAAGATTTTATTTTGATTTAACAGGCTTATGGGTTCAGCGAAAATCTTGGACTGGACCTGCTTGACAATGAAGAGCTGACTTTCACTTAACTCTGCAACTGACAGTAGACCTGTGCGACGTTGAGTTGGATGGCGGGAATTGAAAACGAAGCGTTTGCACCACGCAATTACCGCTTGCAATTTGAACCAGGAACTAAATTTTGTGAAAACCGGCATCTCACTGTCAACCTCGGCAACGTTGGACTGTGCTGAAGACGCCTTAATTCCAGGTAAATCGCTTTCATTGATAGATGGTGAATCGTGGGGCCATGTTGAAGCATCAGCCTCTAGCCATGGTGGGGACCACCATAACGAATGATCCACCAATTCAGAAGGAGTAAGACCTCGACTCGCTGAATCCGCGGGATTGAGTGCAGACGGCACATACTGCCACTTTGCATTTGGAACTAAGGCTTGTATTTGTGACACACGATTCCCCTCATAAGTCTGGAGCTTATGAGGTGAAGTCTTGAGCCACGATAGTACAACGCTGGAGTCAGACCAGGCCGTTATACTGCTGATTTGCAGTTTGCCCTGTAGTGTTTCAAATACATGCTCGAGCAAGCGAGCAAGCAAATGTGCGCCGCTCAATTCCAACTTGGGAATGGTTAATTTTTGTTTAAGAGGAGCCACACGTGACTTCGCCGAGAGAAGTTTGGCGGACGTGCAACCGTGGGGCCCTTCAACGCGAAGGTAGACGCATGCTGCGTACCCACGCTCCGATGCGTCACTGAATCCGTGGAGCTGGCAGTCCACTTGTTGATCAGTGAGCAACCATCGGGGAATGGAGATTTTATCCAATTTATTAAATTCGGAGATGAAGTTTGTCCACAAGGCTTGAATTTCAGACGGAAGAGCTTCATCCCAACCACACTCGATCAACCAGAGCCTCTGCATGATCTGCTTTGCGTAAAACGTGACAGGGGCTAGAAATCCGCAAGGGTCGTAAAGCCTTGCTATGTTGGAAAGAATGCCACGCTTGGTCATAATGTTGCTCATAGCAGAGACGTGATAGATGAAGCTGTCACTTACAGACTTCCATTCCATACCCAAAATTTTGAAAACGTTGTCACCGTCATTTTCGAAGCGATAGGGTTGTTCGCAGTGGTCAGCAGCCTGAGCGTTTAAGAATGATTTGGAATTGCTGGACCACTTGCGCAAGACAAACCCACCGCTGGCGAGAATGTCGACGATTTCCCGTTGTAAGGCTGAAACAGACTCGACATCATGTGACCCACTGACGACGTCATCAACGAATGTGTCCTCTAGAAGAACGCGAGAAGCTTCCGGATACTGGGAGGAGTTTTAATAAGCTAGTTCGTGGATAACACGAATAGCCTGAAAAGCCGAACTAGTGACACCATAGGTTACAGTAGTGAGTTCATACTGGCGAATTTTTTCGTCAGGTGATTCGCGCCAAAAAATGGTTTGGTATCTGCGGTGCGCGGCATCCATCTCGATCTGACGGTACATCTGTTTGATGTCGCATGTGAAGACTACCCTGTGGGTCCTAAAACGCAAGATGATGTCCTCAATATTTTTTTGCAATTTAGGTCCAGCCATGAGCACCTGATTGAGAGACACCCCAGAGGAGCTTGACGTCGAAGCGTCGAAAACGGCCCTGAGCTTTGTTGTGGTGCTGTGCTCACGTAGCACTCCATGATGAGGAATATAGTACCGCTCGCTAGAATTTAGAGATTTTACCTCACGCATATGACCTGCTTCGCGATAATCTCGCATGAATTCAATGTAAAGATCGCGAAGGCGCGAGTCCTTTAGAAGGCGACGCTCTAAATTATAGAACCTCTTGAGCGCGACGGTGTATGTCTCGCCTAGCGAATTGTGGACCTTGAAAGGAAGCTGCACTATAAATCGACCTTGAGAATCCCGACTATGAGTTTCGACAAAATGTTTCTCACATTTGACATCTTCGGGATCTGGAATGGATTTCGCTGGCGGCTCTTCTATCTCCCAGAAACGAGTAAGAGCGCGATTTAAATCGAAGGTGCAAGTCATTGACTTGACGCTGACTGCAACCTGAGATGAAGTAGGCGCTTTGCCCATTATGATCCAGCCAAAGACAGAGGAGTAGGCAGTAGGCATGTTGTCGCCTAGACTGAACTTCCTACCATCCAAAATCTGATCATAAATGTCAACACCTAAAAGCATATCGATTGGACCTGGAGCTGTAAAATATTTATCAGCTAGGACTAAATTTTGACAAAGTTGCATTACTGAACTATTTACTGGCACCGATGGAAGATTCCCTGTAATCTGCTTCATTATAACACAATCTGTGGACATAGTCACAGTAGTGTCTTTCATCGGTGAGATATTACAAGTTGAGATACCACGTGTTGGCTGGACAGCTGAGTCTCCTATACCTATTATGGTCCCAGACATAGTACGTGGAAGTTTAAGTTTTTGTGCAAGATTTTCAGTGATGATTGACACTTGGGAGCCACTATCAATCAATGCACGAGCTACTTGATAGTGTCCCTGGAAGTCTAAGACCCTGACAAAAGCCGTTCCTAAAATCATGGTAAATCCATTGTTGATACCATGCAAGGATGTTGGTTGGACTGTGGAACTTAAGTTCGCCACAGCAACTTCATTTGGTTTACTGTCGGGTGCTGAACTGCTTGACTCGTGTGGTATGTGCAGCTTTGTATGGTGTCGGCCACGGCATACTTGGCATACGCTTCGAGAAGCACATTTTGATACATGATGAGTTCGAAGACAATTAAAACATAATTTGTGTTGAGTAACAAAAGATTTTCTTTGCTCAGGTGTCATCGCTTCAAACTTTGAGCAATAGTAAATGGCATGACCTTCACAGCAGCAGATGCAAGCATATGATTTTACTTTGGGTTCCATGTTGACCACATTCACAACCTTAGTAGCAGCTTGGAGTGTGGAACCGGCCACATTTTCAACAATTTGAAGGCGTTTTTCCAAAAACATAGCTAATTGCCTGAACGATGGTATGCATTTTACGTCTACTTGTGACTCAAACTTAGTGCGAAGGTCAGTATTTAGCTTTTTTAAAACTATGTGAAGCAAAAGAAAACTCCACGCATCAACATCAAAGCGTAATGCCTTTAATGCTTGAATATTTTCTTTAAGCGTGCCAATAAATTTATTTAAAGACTTAAAGTTTACTTGAGTAAGAGTAGGTAAATTAAGTATAGCCTCAACATACTTATCTGCAATTAATCTTTGGTTTTCATAACGCTCGGTCAATATATCATAGGCCACAAGATAGTTACTTTCTGAAATGATTAGATGCTTGACCAAAGAAAGTGGGTCTTTATCCAAAACGCTTAACAAATAGTGCATTTTTTGTACGGGTGTAAGCCGCTCGTTTTCATGAATAACACTATTGAACATTGAAATAAAGTTTGGCCATTCAACATGTGTACCTGTGAAACGCGTTAGTTGAATTTTAGGTAAGTGAAACTCGACGCTACTTTCTTTGGGAGCAAGTGTTGCTTTAGAAGTGGACGGATTAGCTGCGGTTAGGCAATCATGTGTGACCTGGATGCTATAGTACATGTCCATACACTCGCTATATGACTCCTCTATTTTGGTTCGCTTCTCCTCTGTGGGATCACTGGCCAAAATAGAGGCGTAAACCTCATCCATCTGTAGCCTGTGACGCTCTAGATCGCGGTAACGCACTAGAAATCGCGACTTAGATAACGTACTTACCTCCTTCGCATGGCTTAGCTCCTGAGATAAATCATACGCATATTTCATGTGTTTGGCACACATGTCATATTTTATCAACAAGACCTTTACTGGCATTTTAGAGCTTATTATTTGCGAGAAATAAACTTAAAAATGTCGCAAAAGTTGTGATTTTAGCTTTGTAAACAACACGATTCAATCGAAGTCCAAGCAAACTCGAGTTTGTTTGCTTGACTGATGGAATGAAGGATTTGATTTCTAGCACAGATGACATACACTTTTATTGAATGAAATGACCGAGACTAGAGTTGCCAACTAAAAACCGGTAGTTGCTTGCTTGGCTGTGGAAGTGCGGATTAGCCCTTACGTTCCATAGACAACAAATTATTTTTAGCGGTATGAGATGAGTAAAGACAGCAAAATGGCGACTGAGAAAAAAACTAAATACGGAGGGAAATTGACAAAGGCGATGACGATGCAAAAAATAAATATGTATGAAATAGATAATATTTTTAGAGATGATAAGGAAATCCAATGGGAAAATTGGGAATAGGGCTCTGAAGGACCAAATAATGGCGCGGAAAGAAAGAGAAGGAGTGGGTTAGGAATACCTGTGATTCTGCGCGGTCGGATGATGATGACGCGCTGGGAGCTCCCACTCGGTTCTTCCACACCGATGATGTGCTGATGTTGGCGGAAGGCGCTGATGGATGGCCTTATAGGAAGGCGCTGATTTTCCTTGATACGAAATGCGATTTTTCCGGGGTTTTGATGAGGAGAAGTAAGGACTCTCGACTCTTGCGACCGGCCGTGAAAACGTTGAGATTCGTAATGGTGGTTTTAATTCCTACCCACAGGTTTTAGGTTTGGAACGAAACTATATCTGTCATTTTTATATATTTATTCTACCCTCATCATTCCCTACCTAAAACCTGTGGGTAGGAATTAAAACCACCATTACGAATCTCAACGTTTTCACGGCCGGTCGCAAGAGTCGAGAGTCCTTACTTCTCCTCATCAAAACCCCGGAAAAATCGCATTTCGTATCAAGGAAAATCAGCGCCTTCCTATAAGGCCATCCATCAGCGCCTTCCGCCAACATCAGCACATCATCGGTGTGGAAGAACCGAGTGGGAGCTCCCAGCGCGTCATCATCATCCGACCGCGCAGAATCACAGGTATTCCTAACCCACTCCTTCTCTTTCTTTCCGCGCCATTATTTGGTCCTTCAGAGCCCTATTCCCAATTTTCCCATTGGATTTCCTTATCATCTCTAAAAATATTATCTATTTCATACATATTTATTTTTTGCATCGTCATCGCCTTTGTCAATTTCCCTCCGTATTTAGTTTTTTTCTCAGTCGCCATTTTGCTGTCTTTACTCATCTCATACCGCTAAAAATAATTTGTTGTCTATGGAACGTAAGGGCTAATCCGCACTTCCACAGCCAAGCAAGCAACTACCGGTTTTTAGTTGGCAACTCTAGTCTCGGTCATTTCATTCAATAAAAGTGTATGTCATCTGTGCTAGAAATCAAATCCTTCATTCATTTATGTTACACCGTGTATAAGTATTCTATCAGCAATCTAGTTTCCATAGTACAAGCTCTGCTTAGTTTGGGACTAGAGGGTGTTGTGTGTATATGTAATGTAATATTTTGACAAAGCTTACCATTCAATGTCAGGCACCTTCTCAGAATCGGTTACGTCAGAGGAGAGCAGAGCCAGCTTGGTGGCAGACGATATACCAGTCTTCCGAGCTATTTGAGATATCTCGTTTTGGAGTTTTTCTAGTTGTGCCTGTGGAGATCATTTTATATTAAGTTGTAATTTATTTTGTAAACATTATGAATCACTACACACTACTACTATCTACTGCATTATTTGTCTACTATAATGTAGTAGATAGTATATTAGTATAGGGCTCGCCAGGCCGACAGCTGCGTCTTGAACTCAGAGCGACGCTTCGCACGAATGTGTTGTACCTCCATTCTGAGTCGATGTGCCATGTTGGTGAACGTGCAGCCGGGCGCGGCGCTAGTCTCGCGTCGTGCCACGCCGTATATTGTATATTGTACCTTCATTCTGAGTCGATGTGCCATGTTGGTGAACTTGCCGGGCTCGTGGAAGCGCAGCGGCCGCTTGGCGCGTGCAGCCGGGCGCGGCGCTAGTCTCGCGTCGTGCCACGCCGTATATTGTATATTGTACCTTCATTCTGAGTCGATGTGCCATGTTGGTGAACTTGCCGGGCTCGTGGAAGCGCAGCGGCCGCTTGGCGCGTGCAGCCGGGCGCGGCGCTAGTCTCGCGTCGTGCCACGCCGTATATTGTATATTGTACCTTCATTCTGAGTCGATGTGCCATGTTGGTGAACTTGCCGGGCTCGTGGAAGCGCAGCGGCCGCTTGGCGCGTGCAGCCGGGCGCGGCGCTAGTCTCGCGTCGTGCCACGCCGTATATTGTATAATAATCGGAAATTGGTCGCATGACTAAAAACCTATATAAAGCGAGTGCGCGTTGACTCGCCCCCTCTATTTGCATTTCTGACTTCAAGGAGTTCACACCTCTCGAATATTGTTATAATAGGCTGTTACTATGCCCAAATGAATTTAAATTGTATTGCTAATTATTTATCCTGACTGATGTTCTAGTTATGAAATTCAATTCGTAATAATTAAAACATTTTGAAGTTGTTATAACTTTCTTGATCTTTTTTTTAGTGGTTTTAGATAGAAACCGCTTATTTCAGAAGTGGGATGGGACTCAATTCAATAGTCCTATCCTAGCTCTGGCCTAAAGCGTGAATTAACTTTTGAAGTCTACCGTCAAAAGTTTTCTTGTAGAATCATGGTTAGTGGTGAAACTAAGCCTGATAGGAATAGGTAGGAGTACTAATGATCTTTCTAAGTGTTTAGAAAAGTGTGTACCCTCAATGAGTGCTGCGTCATCGGTGCCGATGGCAACGGATGCACCTATGTGCCATTGTGACTGCCTGCAGCCTGATCATCATGTCTACAGGCCGCAGTCACACCCGCGAGTCAACCACTGCTCCGAGCAGTGCCAGTGCCGGTTGCAGAGTCTTCGACCACAGTATCAGTGCCGGCTTGGGATGCTAGCACGTGTGAGCCTCTTGAGAGTGCTGTGTCGTCGTTGGACATCACTGAACGCCTCATTGAAACGTTGAGAGCGTTAAGCAAGGTTAGATCCAACCATTATTGTGTTTCGATCTTTGATAAAGTTGCGTGATATCGATTCTTTGTGCAAAAAGGTTAAACGAATTGAACGCGCTGGAAGAACAGCGAGTGCTTATCCCGGATAGCTAATTGCCTGAAGGGCTTGTAGTTGGTTTAACATGCTAAAACGCGACTTTAAACCACGTGAGTTCACGCAGAATCGATATTGCAAACTTTTTATGAGGCTATGTGTGCCGACAGTTATGCCACGTAATGTAGATGATATCAGGCTATTATTTTGCGCAGTATAATTGTCAAAAGAGCAGAGCAAAGAGCGATAGTTGTTACTTTTATGCGTGGAATAACTGGTGCATAGTTACGTGCTTATACCTGAAACCTAAACTCAAGTCTGAAACTACGACTGTTTATTCTGTGCACAGATTATATTTCTGTGTAAATTTCCTGATCGAAAACGATCCGTTACTAATGAAGAGTCGGGCTTGTTTTTCTGAAATGTCTATTATGTGGTGGCGTTGGTCATCTCCAGCGCTTGTGCAATACACAAGTTCTTTCTAGTGCTAGTACCTAAAAATATATGTGTACTGTGACCTAAATGTAGTCCCTATGTGTGAAGGTAGATCGAAAAACATCGAAAAGTGGCTATGTTTGTTCTGTTAAATCCAGGTCATGACTTTACTGTCTTTTCTGCGAAATAACGATCTACAAAACAAGTTTTCTTTCTTATCAAGAATTGTAGGATGCCTCTACAGATAGTGGCATCGGAACTATGGTTATTCCGTGCTCTTTTAGGGTCTACTTATATACGTACAGACATGTTGATGAACAGTGGACGTGTCTAGCTTTTAATTCTGAATCAGTGCTAAGCATTTAGACATTTTGAAGTACCCACACATCATATTTTGCGAGGCAATTGGTAACCAAAACATTGTGTGTATGGCTGGGTTACCCTTGACCCCTTGACATTGAGTTAGCGATATTTTCCTGGAGGTCGACATGCTCATCGTCCCTCAAAAAAGTAACATGAGTGTGTAGATGATTACAGGTACAGCCAGATGATCTCTCATCGTGAAGGAGTGCATTTGTTCGTGTGAACAGTGAGCAATGTATGTGTGAACCTCTAGTTCAAGGTATGATCAATAAAATTACGTGTAGTGCTTGTCAACTCATGTGAACCACTTTAGAAATGACTCCTCTTAATGGTGAGGACTGTGCAAAGTTTTTGACTGTAGTTCATTATTTGTACCGTCGCTACAACGGTAACAATTTGATAAATGCACTTTGAGTTGATGAGTAGAACACTTGTTTGTTACAGCCTGTACAGACTTTCATATAAGTCAAAGGTGTGATGAATCGTTCGAGATTTGCCAGACAAAGGTGTCATATGCAAATTGCAGTCGTCATACTTATTTTATTTTTGGTTGAACTCGAGCGAGTTCTGGTAATAAAATAAAAAATAAGAATAATGTGGAAATGTGTTGTGTCAATTTTATTATTTGTACCCACCCGCAGGATTGACTTTTGTTTCCGCTAAGTAAGTTCAAGACCGATGGTTCAGATGCAAATGTCACTAGCAGTCACCCATTCAAATAGTGACTGGGAAGAAAGTTGCTTAACTTTGGTAATCGGTGAAGGTTGGCTTGGCAAGCTACGCCACGAGCATTTCTTCTCCCTTGGTAAAAGTGAGAGTTCTTATGTTCTTAACAGTGTATTTTACAGCTAAATTGAAACTAGCTTACGGACCGCCTGATGGTAAGCGGTTACCTTGGCATTTGGATGCCTGCATCACCAAAGGTGACACACGTGCGCTGCCGACCCTTGAAGAATTTGGAACCACCTGGTTTGGAGGTACCTTGTTGTAGTCACTATAGGGAATACCTCGGCATGTTTATTGTTCCACAACCTGAGTGAGTGTTTGTGGGAGGGAAATCCTCTGAGACCGGACGGTGCGTGACCACCTTGGCTCTAGAGTGTGTGGATGAATTCCCTGAGATTGGCGAGTAGCAGACTACTTGCCAGAACGACAGATCGACAAATTGTCGTATTGTAACAATGTGTGAAATTTCAGAGTTTGAAGAAGCCATGGTCATTGGTAATGTGTTGATGTAAGCATCGTTTTTAGCTAAGAACGTGTGTGAAGTCTTATTCAGGTTTACTGATGGTTGATGCTGAACTGGTGGTTCATGATCGAGAAATCTTGTCAACTGTTTTTGTTCAAGCTGAACGGTTTTGGTTTAGTGTTCTTTTTGGTGTTTATGTTCCTGCCGGTAAACAGTGACAAAGCTATTTGTGATGTAAGTTTAAGGGCTTTGTTGTGTTGCTTTGATCGAGTGTGTCCTTATTCTGGTTTTGTCCGTTTAGCAAGCGGAAGATGGTCGAAAGATGACAATGTGTTCTCTATGAGCGAGTGAGATGCAATCGGTAGTTCTATTTTCTACCACGTTAGTTTTGTTGGTGGAGCTGTTGCTCAGAATATTATTTGTCATTTATCTACTAGTAGTAGGTAGATAGAAAACAACTCTGTTTGTTTTTAGCAGGTTTTTCACGTCAGTTTTGTAGGTGGAGCTGTCGCTCAAAATATTGTTTGTCATTTATCTACTGGTAGTAGGTAGATAGAAAACAACTCTGTTTGTTGTTAGCAAGTTTTAGTTGTGTTAAAATAGACAGTGGAAATTGTCCCACCGAATAGTGTACGAGTATAGTTAGCGCAGATGTAATGATTTTGGTTGTGTATTTGTTTTGACCATTGAACTATCACAAAAGATTAATTTCAGTGTAAACAATGCAAAAGATTGGTTCTTTTGATGAGTTAATACCGTGGTGTTTATTCGTGGTTACCTGTAGCGAGTTGAGTGAGATATCTTGCATTGCCTTTGACACTAGCTTTTCGAAGTGTTCGACGATCGAGCAGTTCTAGCGGTAGTGTATAGCTGAAAAGGTGCTTGAGCAAAGTTTTGCTGTTCTGTTTTGTAATTTGAATGGAAAGTCGACATTCGGTTTCGTTTAGTGAAGGAGTCATGAATGTTTTAGTTTTTCTATCAACTAGAGAAAAGAATTTTTGTAGTCATGATCATTATTGTAGCCTTTGTGTCTGTATTTGGTCGAGGTAAACGAGGTAATTTTCTGTAGTGAACAGCTTTATAAGTCAGTGCGTGAGTGCATTGCACGGCCACAGTTGGCGCAGTTTAATAATGCAATGGATGGATTAGTGACGCTAGTGTGTGCTTAGACAGAAGCAGTATTTGGTTGTAAAAGTTTTGAATGTCAGGTTAGACCGAGCGAGAATAAGTTCAAAGTTTTTACAGACTACCCTGGTAAACATGAAACAGATGCAATAGTTGGTCTTGTTGGATACTTTCGTTGATAGTACCTCAGAATGTTTAGGTACATGATTGAGTTACCTTGATAGTAGTTGTTACTTGCAGTAATGTAAAGTTTGATGTGTGTCAAATACTTACGAGCCAGTGCTTGTTATCTTTGACCGACTGTTACTAACGGAGTAGTAAACATAAGTTTATGTAGTTGGCTAGTTATTGCAGTCACAGGTGTGATTGATGTACGTAGATATAGCTGGATAGTTTTAAACTGTGTTGTAAACAGTTATGATTCAATGTTAGTTTTATGTAGCTATGCTGCCCTGCAGCACATAAATAGCTACATTCGTGTGAGCTGTGCTTTTGAGTGGAAGTTGTGCAGTTGGAAGTTTTAAACTAATGGTTCTCCATGCGAAGTTATAGTTTGCGTTGCGGTGAACGTCAAACGTACGCACTAAGGCCCCCGGTACAAGGGCTTGTCTCTTGTGATGAAACATCAGTTTCATGATGGCAGATACTGGTACAGTTGATTAGCGATTGGTTCAACTGGTGTTGTAGCTGAGCAATGATTGCTCGATAAAGGCAGATACTGGTACAGTTGATTTGCGATTAGTTCAACTGGTGTTGCAGCTGAGAAATAGTTGCTTGATAAAGAGAGTGAATCCCTGAGTCGCGGTGTCGCGATTCTTGTTTATAAGTCTGGTTTTGTGTTTTTGTGTTGCAATTTTGTAACCTACTTTGTTTTGACTCGAATCCTTTCATGCTGATGTGTAACTTTGTAATTGAATTTCCAGTTAATTGCCGTGACAAGCAAACTTGGCGCCTCTGTCATTTGAACGCCTTGACATGCTAACTGGGTGCCTCTGTCTTGTGGATTCTGTAGACAAGCTAACTTGGCGCCTCTGTCGTTCGAACGCGGTAGACACGCAAACTGGGCGCCTCTGTCTTGTGGATGGATGTAGATGTCGCACGTTGAACGCGAAACACTGTAGTTCAATTCCACTAACAAACTTGTCAGCTAAACGCGGCTGAGCCGTGGCTTTTCATTTGTTTTGGGCTATTTCGATTCAACTTCACGGTAACGTTTCAGCTGAGCTGAAAATCGATCAAGCCGTGGTTGGAACTGAATAGAACTTAACTTGTTGTGAATTGGTGGAACTGAGCTCTTGGTACTATGGTCACTTATCTCTGTGACGATTCAATGTGATCCGTTAGATTTTCCTAAATAGACTCATTTTGATTTTGACATTACAAGTTCAATTGAAAATTGCTTATTTGAGTTATACTCTGGCACGGATTTTTCGACACTTTTCTTGATGAAAATTTGAAGAGAAGTCTATGCTCGAGTTTCGATTCAAACTTTAGCAACTTTAAAGCATACAAACCTAAGACATGCTAACACGGTGCCTCTGTCTGTTGTTGAAAGATATACAGGTTCTCTGTATATCCTGGTTAGGATAACAGAATGATCTTAACTGTGTGTTTTCTATTTTCAGTTCAAGAAAACACACCCTGGTTGGTTCATCCCAGCTTGTTCTAGGCAACTCTGATGACAGGCGCCTGAATCCGTCGCGCCATTACTGCAGTTCGTGCCTCCAAACTCGCTGACCTGAGCCTGCCTGCGGAGCATCATCATGACTGCACCATCATCGAAGGGAATCTCCTGGAGCTGTACTAGATGAATGTGGTCGAGGTCGACCAGCTGTCAGAATGGCCGAATAATCGGAAATTGGTCGCATGACTAAAAACCTATATAAAGCGAGTGCGCGTTGACTCGCCCCCTCTATTTGCATTTCTGACTTCAAGGAGTTCACACCTCTCGAATATTGTTATAATAGGCTGTTACTATGCCCAAATGAATTTAAATTGTATTGCTAATTATTTATCCTGACTGATGTTCTAGTTATGAAATTCAATTCGTAATAATTAAAACATTTTGAAGTTGTTATAACTTTCTTGATCTTTTTTTTAGTGGTTTTAGATAGAAACCGCTTATTGTATATTGTACCTTCATTCTGAGTCGATGTGCCATGTTGGTGAACTTGCCGGGCTCGTGGAAGCGCAGCGGCCGCTTGGCGCGTGCAGCCGGGCGCGGCGCTAGTCTCGCGTCGTGCCACGCCGTATATTGTATATTGTACCTTCATTCTGAGTCGATGTGCCATGTTGGTGAACTTGCCGGGCTCGTGGAAGCGCAGCGGCCGCTTGGCGCGTGCAGCCGGGCGCGGCGCTAGTCTCGCGTCGTGCCACGCCGTATATTGTATATTGTACCTTCATTCTGAGTCGATGTGCCATGTTGGTGAACTTGCCGGGCTCGTGGAAGCGCAGCGGCCGCTTGGCGCGTGCAGCCGGGCGCGGCGCTAGTCTCGCGTCGTGCCACGCCGTATATTGTATATTGTACCTTCATTCTGAGTCGATGTGCCATGTTGGTGAACTTGCCGGGCTCGTGGAAGCGCAGCGGCCGCTTGGCGCGTGCAGCCGGGCGCGGCGCTAGTCTCGCGTCGTGCCACGCCGTATATTGTATATTGTACCTTCATTCTGAGTCGATGTGCCATGTTGGTGAACTTGCCGGGCTCGTGGAAGCGCAGCGGCCGCTTGGCGCGTGCAGCCGGGCGCGGCGCTAGTCTCGCGTCGTGCCACGCCGTATATTGTATATTGTACCTTCATTCTGAGTCGATGTGCCATGTTGGTGAACTTGCCGGGCTCGTGGAAGCGCAGCGGCCGCTTGGCGCGTGCAGCCGGGCGCGGCGCTAGTCTCGCGTCGTGCCACGCCGTATATTGTATATTGTACCTTCATTCTGAGTCGATGTGCCATGTTGGTGAACTTGCCGGGCTCGTGGAAGCGCAGCGGCCGCTTGGCGCGTGCAGCCGGGCGCGGCGCTAGTCTCGCGTCGTGCCACGCCGTATATTGTATATTGTACCTTCATTCTGAGTCGATGTGCCATGTTGGTGAACTTGCCGGGCTCGTGGAAGCGCAGCGGCCGCTTGGCGCGTGCAGCCGGGCGCGGCGCTAGTCTCGCGTCGTGCCACGCCGTATATTGTATATTGTACCTTCATTCTGAGTCGATGTGCCATGTTGGTGAACTTGCCGGGCTCGTGGAAGCGCAGCGGCCGCTTGGCGCGTGCAGCCGGGCGCGGCGCTAGTCTCGCGTCGTGCCACGCCGTATATTGTATATTGTACCTTCATTCTGAGTCGATGTGCCATGTTGGTGAACTTGCCGGGCTCGTGGAAGCGCAGCGGCCGCTTGGCGCGTGCAGCCGGGCGCGGCGCTAGTCTCGCGTCGTGCCACGCCGTATATTGTATATTGTACCTTCATTCTGAGTCGATGTGCCATGTTGGTGAACTTGCCGGGCTCGTGGAAGCGCAGCGGCCGCTTGGCGCGTGCAGCCGGGCGCGGCGCTAGTCTCGCGTCGTGCCACGCCGTATATTGTATATTGTACCTTCATTCTGAGTCGATGTGCCATGTTGGTGAACTTGCCGGGCTCGTGGAAGCGCAGCGGCCGCTTGGCGCGTGCAGCCGGGCGCGGCGCTAGTCTCGCGTCGTGCCACGCCGTATATTGTATATTGTACCTTCATTCTGAGTCGATGTGCCATGTTGGTGAACTTGCCGGGCTCGTGGAAGCGCAGCGGCCGCTTGGCGCGTGCAGCCGGGCGCGGCGCTAGTCTCGCGTCGTGCCACGCCGTATATTGTATATTGTACCTTCATTCTGAGTCGATGTGCCATGTTGGTGAACTTGCCGGGCTCGTGGAAGCGCAGCGGCCGCTTGGCGCGTGCAGCCGGGCGCGGCGCTAGTCTCGCGTCGTGCCACGCCGTATATTGTATATTGTACCTTCATTCTGAGTCGATGTGCCATGTTGGTGAACTTGCCGGGCTCGTGGAAGCGCAGCGGCCGCTTGGCGCGTGCAGCCGGGCGCGGCGCTAGTCTCGCGTCGTGCCACGCCGTATATTGTATATTGTACCTTCATTCTGAGTCGATGTGCCATGTTGGTGAACTTGCCGGGCTCGTGGAAGCGCAGCGGCCGCTTGGCGCGTGCAGCCGGGCGCGGCGCTAGTCTCGCGTCGTGCCACGCCGTATATTGTATATTGTACCTTCATTCTGAGTCGATGTGCCATGTTGGTGAACTTGCCGGGCTCGTGGAAGCGCAGCGGCCGCTTGGCGCGTGCAGCCGGGCGCGGCGCTAGTCTCGCGTCGTGCCACGCCGTATATTGTATATTGTACCTTCATTCTGAGTCGATGTGCCATGTTGGTGAACTTGCCGGGCTCGTGGAAGCGCAGCGGCCGCTTGGCGCGTGCAGCCGGGCGCGGCGCTAGTCTCGCGTCGTGCCACGCCGTATATTGTATATTGTACCTTCATTCTGAGTCGATGTGCCATGTTGGTGAACTTGCCGGGCTCGTGGAAGCGCAGCGGCCGCTTGGCGCGTGCAGCCGGGCGCGGCGCTAGTCTCGCGTCGTGCCACGCCGTATATTGTATATTGTACCTTCATTCTGAGTCGATGTGCCATGTTGGTGAACTTGCCGGGCTCGTGGAAGCGCAGCGGCCGCTTGGCGCGTGCAGCCGGGCGCGGCGCTAGTCTCGCGTCGTGCCACGCCGTATATTGTATATTGTACCTTCATTCTGAGTCGATGTGCCATGTTGGTGAACTTGCCGGGCTCGTGGAAGCGCAGCGGCCGCTTGGCGCGTGCAGCCGGGCGCGGCGCTAGTCTCGCGTCGTGCCACGCCGTATATTGTATATTGTACCTTCATTCTGAGTCGATGTGCCATGTTGGTGAACTTGCCGGGCTCGTGGAAGCGCAGCGGCCGCTTGGCGCGTGCAGCCGGGCGCGGCGCTAGTCTCGCGTCGTGCCACGCCGTATATTGTATATTGTACCTTCATTCTGAGTCGATGTGCCATGTTGGTGAACTTGCCGGGCTCGTGGAAGCGCAGCGGCCGCTTGGCGCGTGCAGCCGGGCGCGGCGCTAGTCTCGCGTCGTGCCACGCCGTATATTGTATATTGTACCTTCATTCTGAGTCGATGTGCCATGTTGGTGAACTTGCCGGGCTCGTGGAAGCGCAGCGGCCGCTTGGCGCGTGCAGCCGGGCGCGGCGCTAGTCTCGCGTCGTGCCACGCCGTATATTGTATATTGTACCTTCATTCTGAGTCGATGTGCCATGTTGGTGAACTTGCCGGGCTCGTGGAAGCGCAGCGGCCGCTTGGCGCGTGCAGCCGGGCGCGGCGCTAGTCTCGCGTCGTGCCACGCCGCCGGCGCCGGCTCCGAGCTCGCGAGGCCCGACAGCTGCGCCTTGAACTCGGACCGACGCTTCGCACGAATGTTCGCCTGCAAGTCATTACATACGTGTTACAATTAGGGTAAACTACCCTAATCTTGGCACCCCCACCAATTGTTGGCACTTCTCTGATTTATCTTATTTACTAAAAAAAAGCCAAACCTCACGATGTTTATTATTATGTTAAGTTGTTGTTTATAGACGGTGTAACATAATTACCCTATAAGCCTGAAAGGGGGCTATTTTACAGGCCATGGAGAACAGTGTTTGTTTTACGCATTTTGAGTTTTTGATATTTTTCATTCATGAAATGAGCTCGTAACTTTTGCTTAAAATGTACCTACTCACAGCCAGCGTGTGCGTGCGATGCGGTAGTATGGTACCTACATGTGCATGCGTGTGTACGGGTTTACGCAACTAGTAAACAAACACTTAGGGCTGTCGCAAATTTCTAAAATAATAAAAGTTGTATTTTTGTATGAAAATATCAATTACGATTTATTGACCCTTTGCACACGTCAAAGCACTCAAATGGTCGGTCTGATTACGCCCCCTTCGTGCTTATAGGCTATTTCTGTTACACCTTGTATAACAACATCGTGAGGTCTGGCTTTTGCTTAGTAAATAGGATAAATCAGAGAAGTGCCAACAATTGGTGGAGGTGCCAAGATTAGGGTAGTTTACCCTATATATATTTTCACGTTAAGTCGACTCACGACTATGTCGGTCCCATATTAATTTCTACCAACTCATTGATCTACTCATTGACCAGCTTGTGCGTGGATCGGTACAGCATGACAGCTCTCTCAGATGTCTGAGAAGCCAGCACACTAGGAAACAGGCCCACGTCAAGCCAAATAATGTTACATATCACAGCCAGATTATCTCTCAAGGTTGAATTACACCGGGACAACACTGTGCGGCATTGCGGCATGACACAAGGCCGCATGCTACAAAATAAAAAATGTCGCACATTGTGGCAAGAACCTTGAGACATGTGGCAGACTGTGATAATTAACGTTGTTGCCTCGGCGTGAAATAGGCTGCCGCATGCCACTAATGCCGCAAATGCTTTCTATTTGTAGCATGCCACAAGGTGCCGCATGTCACAACATGTAGCATGCGGCACTGTCGCACGTTGTTGCCCCGGTGTAATTCAGCAAGTGATACACATTCTTCTAACTCCACAATTAGTGCTATTTTCTTCATCAAAAACTATTACATATTTTTATTTGGCTTTGATTTGATGATTTATTTAGATTAGTTGAGCTATTTATAAATTATTTATTTATTAGTTCATAAACGAGCAGCTTTCGATGTTGTCTACGTCACACAGACCACACATTGTTAAATAGTTATTTGTTATACAAGAGTGCAAAGTTGCTTTTTAACCGCGTGTTCAATTTTGATGACCGAGCAAGCGAAGGATTCTAAAATTAGAATCCTGAGCGTTAGCGAGGGAATCAAAAGAGCACGAGGTGAAAAATCTTTGCACTCGAGTGCAACACGTAACTTTTCATTCCACCTCAGCGAGGAAATGACTAAATTCACAAACTTAGTGCACACGATGTTCTAAATGTATTTACTTTATCCTCTAGAGAATAAAAACGGCTTTTGCACTCAGATATTGAAGAGCAAAAATACTCTTTCCGAGATGGTGGGATGAAAATGTCTTTTATCACTTTATTAGTCACTCTTTTTAACCACTGTTTTATATATTCGTAGCCAGTTGTCGAGTTTATTTGCAACGGTTTGTTCATAGCTCAACTGCTTCATGTGTATTATGTAATTATTTTGAATATTGTAAATACTGTATTAGTTGTACTAATTTTCAGAATCAGAATCAGAATCAAATTTATTCATAATTATAGAAAATTATAAGTACAAAAATACAGAAATTAATAAATATAAATTAAATTAAAAGATGTACATAGTTGATGTAATATTGTTGAAGGATTATCTTGATTAATAATTATATTTTAATAACTTGACTAAAATTACTCCCATAATTTTATTATCATATTATTTTAATATAAATTAATGAATTTTTTCTATTATTTTTTTCTTTGTGAAAAAACAATTTTAGATTATAAATACACATAAATATCCCATTATATTTGCGGTGTTGCCTTCCGTGGTGTGGCTTGTGGGATCCCCACCGAGAACAAACATTTGTGTGTGTCAAACATAGATGTTTGTTCTGTGTTTGGATGTTACTATGTACCATGTATGTACATATTTAAAAAAATATTGTATATAAGTATTCTATCAGCAATCTAGATCCCATAGTACAAGCTTTGCTTAGTTTGGGACTAGAGGGCGTTGTGTGATATGTCCAAGGATACTAATTTATTGGTTGATTACCTTTAAGGTAGGTGCTACTTGTGTGAGTTGTACTCTCTTCCCCGTGGTGTCAATGGTTCTGCCTTCACGATCCAGGATCAATGGAGCTGGCCCCGCTGTGCCTTGCAACGCTCCACCTGCAATACACATAATTATTCACTTATTTCTTTATTAACCATCGATTGAATAATCCCATTATCTATACTATTATAAAACTGTAAAAAAGCCAAAAACTAAAATTAAAGATATGGATAAACTAAATATGCAGATCTACTAAATAAACGATTCTGATTCCGAAAATCGAGTTTGTCTGTTTGTTTGTTTGTTCGCGAATCACGCCTAAACTACTGGACTAATTTTAATGAAACTTATACCATTCATAAGCCCTTTTTCCGGATTGAAACATAGGCTATATTTTATTGAAATTAAAGACGTGGATTCTTCCTATCTGAACCAAAAGCAGTCTTTGACACGGGGTTCATCGTATACTGGTTGACAGATATTTTTTGGTGGAAAGTTACGCACGCATACGAAGTTGCGGGTATCAGCTAGTATTATTATAAACGCGAAAGTTTGTATGTATGTTTGTTCCTCTTTCACGCAAAGCAAAATTATCTATTGCTTTTAGTAGATTACTCTTACGATTAATCTACTAAAAGCAATAGATAATAATGTACTAGAATTAATTCTTCAGCAGAAAAGCTTCACTACTGCTAAGAAAGTAAGTGCTATAACGTGCCAAATAACACCGCAATACAGGTCATTCACCCACCTTCACCAGGATGTCGCAAAATTCAATTTATGTATGGTAAACAAACAGTACTAACGAGATTCGAGCGATACCGTCTTAGCGACAGGTTTGTATGGAAAGCGACGGAATTAGCCATACATAAATTGAATTTTGCGACATCGTGGTGAAGGTGGGTGAATGACCTGTATTGCGGTGTTATTTGGCACCTACTATAGTACCGAAACCCCGCCCTGACCTTTTGAACCAAACTATAGGTATGTAAATTAATAGATGGTATAAGTAGATATATTTATTGCTACTAAAGAAAACTAGAGTCTAGTACTGAACCTTGACCAACTTTTAGGCTGTGTCCACAGTAGGCAAACTGACAAATGTGTTTATGACAGGGAACCTTACACGTGAATGAAGGTAAAACGCTTGAACAAATCCCCCCTTTAATTAAAAATGCGCACTTAACAAAGTGTTCATAAAATGTAAATATAAGCTATTAGTAAGTACCAACTATTTATCAAAATTTAAGATTTACCAAGTAGTCAAAAATTCATAAATAGTAATTTTGTTAAAAACTTTTAGAGGCGCTATAGCCTGTCGAGTTACTAAAATATGTACTATGTTTGTAGTGTACTAAACTGTGTTTAGTTATATTACGTTTATATTTACTAAGATAAATAAAGACCTTTTAAAACAAAGAAACAAACACAGTAGGCAAACTGTTAGCGGCTGAGTTTGCAGCGTTACGGTTTAGTACGCCCTTCCATATATTTGAAATGGAGTGTCCACAGTTTGCAGCGTTACGTGCGCCGACTGGCTCAGTTAGTGGCCGACTCACAGCAAAACCGGTTCCAGTCGGCGGCGGCGATATGGTTGTTCGCCGGGCGTTCAGTTCGCCACAAATTTGAGGCTCACTCAGTCGGCCGCTCACAGTTTGCCTACTGTGGACACAGCCTTGAAGAACTAACCGGCCAACTTCCTCTGTATCCGCGCCTGCAGCTCAGCTATCTTCTGCTGCTTCTCCAACTCCTCAGGAGTGAGAGGTACGGGTGCTACAACACAATTATAAATAATAATAAATAAATATTCACGGACACTTAACACAACGCCTTCCAGCCCCAAACTAAGCAAAGCTTGCACGATGGAAACTAGATGGCTGATAGAATACATATATACATTTTTTTTTGTAAATACATACTTATAATACATAGAAACACCCAGACACAGAACAAACATCTATGTTTGCCACACAAATGTTTGTTCTCGGTGGGGATCGAACCCACGACCCACAGCACGGAAGGCAGAGCCACTACCGACTGAGCCATGACGCCTGTGAATTCATTATGTATTAGCAGACACAAGGTATAAAATAACAAACATGTGTGAAATTCACATGTGGAAGAAGTGGAACCTTCAAACAATACTTAACCAATATGCAGTACTAAGTTTCACATAAAAAAAAGTAAAAAGTTACAAAACAGTTGACAGGCGTCACGGCTCAGTCGGTAGTAGCTCTGCCATCCGTGCTGTGGGTCGTGGGTTCGATCCCCACCGAGAACAAACATTTGTGTGGCAAACATAGATGTTTGTTCTGTGTCTGGGTGTTTCTATGTATTATAAGTATGTATTTACAAAAAAAAATGTATATATGTATTCTATCAGCCATCTAGTTCCTATCGTACAAGCTTTGCTTAGTTTGGGACTAGAAGGCGTTGTGTTAAGTGTCCGTAAATATTTATTATTTTATTATTATTAAAAAAAAAAGTTTATTATGTCGTTTTGGATTCTATCACTGTTCGGCCAACAGTAGCTCTGCTGCGATGGTTGAAATTATGTCTCTTGTTGTTTGCGCTTTTTCGTTTCATCAACTTTCAAATCACAACGATGCTAAAGAAGTTTTCACTTCAAAATAAAAATAGATTTTACTCTCTGAATTTACAAATCTTTATGATTTGATTTAATTCCTAGTTTCATATTTTATGTATTCTGTGTGGGCCGATCCCGGCGGCACTGCAATGCCGGGCCGACCCGTGACGGGAGTGGAGCGAGCTCCGAACATCCCGTCGCTTTACGAAAATCAGTTTAAAGTCAAAGTCAAAGTCAAAGTCAAAAATCTTTTATTCAATAAAATCTCACTGATCACTTTGAATCGTCATTACGTTTTGTATGATTAGGTATGATTACATATTTTTGTTATTGGATGAGTTGGAGCTAGTTCGTCCCAAGCTTGTTTGTCTTCTAAATAATCAGATATTTTATAGTATGCTTTTAAAAGAAGTCTCTGTTTTATTACGTTTTTGAACTTGCCAATCGACAACTGAGACACATCACTTGGGATTTTGTTAAAGAAGCGCACACATTGCCCTTTGAAAGATTTACTAATTTTTGTGAGCCTAGTGGTGGGAACAGCGAGTTTGTCTTTATTTCTAGTGTTAACATTATGATTATCAGTTTAATATTACTGGTCCCTCAGTGAGGGAACTTTCAGATATTAAGCTGAAAAAAAGAGATACTACACTTTGATCTTTGCCAAAAGGCCGAGAAGCGATACCAATACAACATTCAGTAAGGCAATATTATGTAGTGCTTCTAATTCTAATTTATTAAGACTATTGTTGAGTATAAATAAATAAATAAATAAATATTCTTGGACATTACACACAACGCCCTCTAGTCCCAAACTAAGCAGAGCTTGTACTATGGGAACTAGATTGCTGATATAATACTTATATACTTTTTTTTTGTAAATACATACTTATAATACATAGTAACACCCAGACACAGAACAAACATTTATGTTTGCCACACAAATGTTTGTTCTCGGTGGGGATCGAACCCACGACCCACGGCACGGAAGGCAGAGCTACTACCGACTGAGCCATGACGCCTGTATCTTGGTAATATCTTAATATATCGAATATCTTCACCTTCTTTACGTATTAGAGGTGGGCGTTGATGGTTACAGTGTAAAAAATTAACCCCTAAAGACATTTCTGGAATTTTTTTCCAGTTTTCTGTTGCAGTAGTCGCTAAGGGGATTACTGGACAAAAGATCCAGAAATTCCCCATGCAGGGGAAAACTGGAATGAGCCTTATTATTTATGATTTAGCCAGAATGTTTTAGTAGGGATAATCTCAAAGGGCGACCTCGCACCGGAAGCGCTCGTATCTAGGCTCGCTTAGCCAATCTTCACCGATTAAAATATAAACCGACCATATTTAAATTTAAATTATATTAACATAAGCGTAATCTTAATTTTGCATGCTGGGTTTCTCTGGCGAAGTGTGAGAATCAATAATTTATTTAAGACCTAATATGTACCACTCTTCACGCAAATAAATCATTCATTCATTCATTCATTCATTCATTCATTCATTCATTCATTTGATTATCTAAGTTAAGCAACGTTCTGTGCGGTCACTATTTGGATGGGTGACCGTTAGTGGCATTTACATCTGAGCGCTTCCGTGCTTCGGAGGGCACGTTAAACTGTCCCGGCTCTAGCAGTCGTTAAGCCACGACGGAGGCCTTAAGGCGGCCTAAAAACGAACTTGCTTTTACCGGAAGAGCTTGTCTAAACGGCGCTTAACTTAAATCCTGTCTAGTGTCAACACTTTTTTAGTCTTTTTAACCATTTAGGTGATTGAATTGAATTTTGAAGATTTTCGTTTCCTTTTTAGTTATTGTGAACTCACTTGTAGAAATTTTTTTCTCTTCTTTATTATTTATGAGATATAGTTTTAGTTTATTTGTTGCAAGATGTTTATTAGAGTGCATTCTGTGGTTTCCTGTAATTGAAAGAACACTAGATATAAGCACTATGTAAGATGAAACATTTGTTATTTTTAACCGACTTCAAAAAAGGAGGAGGGTCTCAATTTGGTTGTTTTTTTTATGTTTGTTACCTCAGAACTCCGTCATTTATGAACCGATTTGAAAAATTCTTTTTTTATCTGAAAGGTCATGCTTCCAGGTTGGTCCCGAACTGCCATCATCATCATCATTTAATGATGAAGGCGTATTAAATTGAAGTCGGTTTTTCCAGTTTTTTAAACTTATAAATTATGTGTATATCTCTTGTTGGCAATCCTCATGAAATTAATAAAATAAAAATAAATAAAACTTCTAATGATGATATGATGTAAAATTCTCACCAGGTCTAGAGTATGGGCATGGTTTGATGACACTCGGTGAGGCATTGTTCGGTGCCGACTGTGGCTTCAGCAGCTGCGCCTGTCCGGCTGCGTTGGGACCAGCTCTCGAGGGCCCCTTCAGCACCGCCAGGGCTTTCTTACGCTCCTCAATCTCCTTCTGAGCGTTGGCCATCATTTGCTGTAAAACATAACTAAATAAATATTGTAACAAGCGACGTGCGCTCTTACTCTTTTCCAACTGCCGACGCAACGGTCAGTATCATAGTGGGCGGAACCGGAACTGACTTCTAGCCACTCACTCTCGGCGTTGTTGTTCCGGCTGCGCTCACAGAGTATATACATTTCATTATGAACTAGATTCGACCATAGACGACTAATATTCTCCTACAATATTCAATACTGTGGGACGTAGACATATCAGCAAAAGCTACTCATCTTTTTAATTAACCTATGGTCGTCCCACTGCTGGGCAAAGGTCTCCCCCAAAGACTTCCAATGTTCCACAAACTAATAAATAAATAGATTTTATATTTTTTGCTATGAGAATTTACTATTTGGATGGGTGACCGTTAGTGGCGACAGTTGAGCGCTTGTGTGTTTCAGAAGGCACGTTAAACTGTCCCGGCTCTAGCAGCCGTTAAGCCATGATGAAGGCCTTAAGGCGGCCTTAAATCTCCGTCACCAGAGTTGGCCACTTACTTAATATGATAATACGATGGAACACACAGTTGGCCCATGTTATGTGGTTATCTCACTCAGCACGTCCACTGAAGCGTGCACTGTGAGGTACTGTGTACCTTATGTACACACTTACCCTGGCACAGAACCAATAATCTATGTTCGTCACTCAAATGTTAGTTCTTATCTGCGTGGGTATCAAGCGAGCAAGCTTGTATGGGTTAGTGGCCAACTCTGGTGACGGAGTTTTTGGCCCGCCTTAAGGCCTCCGTCGTGGCCTAACGACTGCTAGAGCCGGGACAGTTTAACGTGCCCTCCGAAGCACGGAAGCGCTCAGATGTAAATGCCACTGCGTGGGGATCGAACCCACAACATACAGCACAGAAGGCAGAGCTACAGCAACCGAGCTGCAACACTTGATCTCTTGGAACGAGTACAATGCAGAGCTACAAATATGGTACCATCACTTAAAAAGTACTGCTACAAGTGTCGGCTTCAGCAATTAGGATTAACAACATTACAACAGCGAAGGCAACGCGGCGATCTAATAGAGACCTATAAAATCCTTAAGGGTCACTACAATGTACCAGAATTAGCAAGCATCTACAACTTAAACGAGAACACAAGCCTAAGAGGACACTCTCTCAAACTGGTTAGCCTACCAGGTACAAGCAACCCTAAAAGACATACCTTGCCAAACCGTGTGGTCGAAGCCTGGAAGAGGCTGCCAGAGACTATAATTAGTGCTCCAACGGTTAACACATTTAAAAACAGACTAGATAAACTAAGTGCACAGACAATATTAAGTGATATACACGTTATCAGCTTTAAGCTGCCTGTGTATAAAATAATAATAATAATAATAACTTACCTTTATCCTATCAGCGCTGAGTCCTGTCTTCGAGTCTGTAGACTTCTCAGATGATTCCGAGCCGTTTTTTTTCTTCTCTTTCTCCCTATCCTTGTCCTTATCATCTCTATCTCTCTTTTCCTCGCGGCGGTCATCTCGCTCTTTGTCGTCGTGTCTTGATCTGGAAACAATTTAGAATTAAATAATAACATTATATCTATACTAGGTGCCGCTCGCGACTTCGTTCGCGTCCCGTTGGATCCCGTTGATTTTTCGGGATAAAAAGTGGCGTATGTTAATCCAGGTCACGGACAATATATATTCCAAGTTTCATTCAAAACAGATCAGTAGTTTTTACGTGAAAGAGTAACAAACATCCATCCATACATTCTTACAATAAACTTTCGCGTTTATAATATTAATGGGATAGCATAACAGTATTCTAATATTTTTTATTTTGGACAGAGACACAACTAAGGTTAGTGTGAAACTTATACTATAAGTATACTAACTTAATTATATAGCTAATATGCTACTAAATAAATAAAAATAAAATCAGTCGGTAGTAGCTCTGCCTGCCGTGCTGTGGGTCGTGGGTTCGATCCCCACCGAGAACAAACATTTGTGTGTTGTAAACATAGATGTTTGTTCTGTCTCTGGGTGTTTCTATGTATCATAAGTATGTATTTACAAATATGTATGATAGAATACATACATACACAAATGTATGGTATGTATTCTATCAGCCATCCAGTTTCCATCAAACAAGCTTTGCTTACTTTGGGACTAGAAGGCGTTGTGTTGTGTCCGTGAATATTTATTTAAATATAGAAAAAAATAAAACTTCACTAATTCATTTTGTGGATTATGACATAGATCATTGAAAAGATCTTACCTCTTAATGTCTTTGTCCTTATCGCTAGACTCATGTTTCCGTTTCTGTGACTTGGATGTGGACACCAACTCCTGGGCCAGAGCCAGCACCTTGTCCGCTAACTTGCTTGCTTTCTTGGAGTCAATATGGGACGAGAGACGATCAATGATCTTACGACGTTCATATCTGTTGAGAATTCTATTTTATTATGCTGTCTAATGTTTCTTACTACTTTTTTTTTTATTTATTTTTTATTAAAAAGGTACACCAACAGTGTACACCAACAGTGTACAGTGCCACCAACTTAGCTGTTCAGGTGACAGTGTCGCTAGTGGTTGTAGAATGTCGTCGTTTTGTATAGAGCGACTGTAGTTTTAATTTTGGTCACCTGCGGGCCTAAGATGCGCACCGCGAGATATTTGTCATGTTGTTCTGTCAAAATGTAAGCATTTTGCACCAGTTTAGGAACTATTGCATTATCTGTGGTAATGTTGTCGAGAAACCGCGCCTTTGAATTTACAACTTTTGACATTTCTGCATGACTATTATCTCGTCCTCAGAGAGGTACGACGACTAACAAGTGTCAAAAGTGTACATTATGGCGCGTTTTGTCGACACCATTAGGTGCCACAGATAATGCAATACATAGTTCCTAAACTGGTACAAAATACTTACATTTTGACAGAACGACATGACAAATATCTCGCGTGCGCATCTTAGGCCCGATGAACAGGTAAGTTGGTGGCACTGTAGTTTACAGAAACATTCCCAAATATTATCCAAGTCCAGTACTGGTACACACACCATTTTAATTGGTAACTGGTTTTTTTTTAAACTAAATAAGGTTACAATTTTCTCTCCGGAAAATTAGACCGATCTCTTGGTACCTAGTAGGTATAAACTCAAAATTTGGTGTTGCAATCATGCTGATATACGGATCCCACACAACATAAATATATAGCTAGAAATCTACTGATGAGATGTGATTTGATTGTATTCTTATTTTGTTTGATACGATTCTTTGATCTTGTATTACAAACCTATTAGAAAGCACTAGCTAGCGGGAGGCGTTGAGCTTGCTAGCCTACTTGCGCCCCAAAACCGAAGGCTCACGTCAAACAGTGAATAGTTATTTGACTTACCCGTTGTTGAGGCACGAAGAAACAGTGGAGAGTACGGAATTATCGGATTTACCCAAAGTCCGATAAATGGCGCGGTCCAGCGTCGGCCTGAGGTCCTCAACCTCCCGCCGCGATAGCTGCAGCGCCATATCTTCAAGCACAATGAGATTACGAGCAAAATAACCCAAAATACAATAACTCAAGAGCTTTTGAGGTTATGTTTTACCTTTTTGGTTATTGGTTTCACTACATTAGTGATTTATTAATTAAAACGTAATTTCATATACACTTTCACGGTTGATTTGGTTATTTACGCTGCGTTTTCCGAGAAGTTTAGCAAATTTTCAACAAATCATTTGACGTAAACAACCGACGACTGCCAACATAACATAGAAAAAGAATACTTTTTAGCAAGATAAGAACGCTATCTCTCGTGAAAAAAAAATGCAACCAAGAGGTTGTACATCAACACTCTAGCGGTGAAGATACGAAAACCAAGCAAGCAAATGGCGGGAATAATCGAACGAAACCTATTTGATTTACCTAGGGAGTAAACCTATTTACTGTACCTAGGTATCCAACCTATTTGGTTTACCTAGGTATTCAACCTATTTGGTTTACCTAGGTATTCAACCTATTTGGTTTACCTAGGTATTCAACCTATTTGGTTTACCTAGGTACCTACCTACCTAATTTTTTCTACTCGCAAACCACCAACTTGTTAAAAAGAGGGGTTAGCACCCCTCTTTTCAAAAGTTGGCAGCTAGAGTAGAAAAAATTAGGCAGGTACCTAGGTAGTTAGTTTGAGGCCTGAAAATAATGGTTATTATACTAGGTAGGTAATATGAAACATAAGTCAAAAAATATATTATGTATGAAAACCTACCTACAGGAAACATTAAACCGGTAATTACCTAAATTTGAGAAATTAAAATGACAGCATTTAAATGAAGGTTATATAAATATAATTCGTCATTAATAATCCTACATAAAGGAGCTTTATGCTTATAAAGTAAAATTTCAATCTTACACCACAATAATGATTCCTTTCTAGTCTTCTTTTTCATTAATTTCAGATAGGTAGCTACTTAGTTGTCTTCATTTAAATGATGAGTGTTCTGGAATTAGAAAACAATATTATTTGATGATATGTATGAGACTAAGATGCTTACCTGCATAATAGTTAACCTGGTAGGTACTTAATTTCTTACCTAAGATAGAAATTCACTCTAGGAGTTTATACGTGCTATTGGTAGAGTTGGGTAGGTACCTACTCATGAAATACGCATACCTAATTGGTAATAGTACTTTGGTGTACCTGTTTACATTTGCTGCTCAAGCACAGTACTTAATGAGATTTTTGTATGAACATATCTACTCAAATCTACGCTTGAGTTCTATAACAGAATACAAACCTAACTTTTGGTATTCCTCGACACGTACCTACTTCAGTCGAATAACAAATAGCTAACAAATTTTCTCAACTGTTGTTGCATAGGTAGGTATAAGTATCCAGTGAGCAAAAGTATCCAGTCCAGTTTTTTCTTCATTAACTTTTGAAACCCTGGAATAATATAAACGATGTAATCTAGCCCAGATAGAGGCAGCACTGTCGATGGTTAGCCTTGGCTTTGCTATCGTCGATACATGATACAAATTACCGATTGAGAAGCAAAAATTTGACGATTTCTGCTATAATTATGCGATTGGGCCTTACTGTGTACATAAAGAGGTGTTACTAAGCCAAAAAAAGTTGTTAGGTATTTGCAAGGAACTTGTATTTGAGCGCCGATTTTTTATGGTATGGTCTGTGGACAGTTTCTTTCTATTATATGTTCATTCGTACATGATTCTTTTCCATAGAGTAAGGGAAAAAAGAATTCCTAGATTCCTAGGTTCATGTTCTTTTCATTCCACCGATCTGTGCTGTGGATTTTATCCACAGACGAAGTTATGATACTTCGTCTGTGATTTTATCACTTCATTTCATTCATTCACTAACGTAAACAAACAACCAGACTGATTACCTACTTTTTGTTTTCTATGTTTCTATTCTTGTAGAAAACGCCAAAAACCTAATCACGGCTTTTCTAAAGTGCATTATCTGAGCCTAGAATACAACAACATTCTACATTCTACGCTTTCCACTCCGCTGTCCACCACGAAAAGATAACCTCAAAATGTCCGATGACGATGATGTTATCCTGGTAAAAAGATCGAAGAACATTCACTATGGATCTCTGGAGGAATTGGAGAAGGCCCGGCTCGCAGCCCTGGCGCTTGCCGCGAAAGAAGGCGCTGTGGAAGAGGACGGGCAGGAGTTGGGCGATGTCCAGATTTCCAATGGTATGTGTACTGGTCCTGGAGTTTCTACGGGTAGTCTTGGCTGTAATACGGCTTCTTCAGGTTGTAACATAATATCCTTGTAAGCCTGGGCTCCCCTACACATGGACAACAACTTAGATTCAAGGACCTTAGATGGAGTGTCTTCATGTTCAATTAGAATGTGCCCTGTGAGGCATTCTACTAAGTCCATCAATCTAAGGCATAGAGGTTTATGTGCGTGTAATAGTACTGGTATCCATACCCTTCACCCGGAACACAGTAATGCAAGCCTCACTGTTTATATAATTATTTATTGATCTTAGTGACAACTTGGACAAAAATGCTTTGTATGTTTGTTCCTCGAGATATTTTGAACCGCTTATCCGATCTTCACAGAATTTGATAGGCATACGGAGACTACTCTTAAGTTTTACTGGTTTGGGGTTTGTAAATGAAGTAAATCATTCAAGGGGTCGTGAAGTTATGAGTGTCCAAAGGGAGTAAAAAAAAAAGTCGTACAAAAATATCAAGTGGGGTGTCATATGATAGGGTTTTTTTAGACATTCCAAAACCGTTTTTATTTTGATTCTAGGTCTAATAGTTTTTGAGTTGTTGTAAAAATTATAAAATTGGCAAACCGAGTATAACATGAGCTACCATTTCTTGCAGTTTCAATGATTTTGTAGTTCAAGTAAGATTTGTACTTAGCTAGACGGCGATTTCGAAGCGATTTGCAAAGTTTATTACAACCATTGTCAATAAAAATGGGTTTTATTAACCTCCGACCATCACCAGATCTCAGTTCGGGGCGAACTACTAGTTAGTTCATAGACGAGCAGCTTTCGCTGTTATGTCTAGGTCACACAGACCACACAGTGTTGAAATATCTTTAGTCACTTTTTAGTCACTTTTTTAAGCACTGTTTTATTTATTTATAGCCAGTTGTCGAGTTTATTTTTGAAGGCATTTATGGAGTCAGCGGTAACTCGGGCAGCATGTTCCAGTTGTGGACCACTCTGTTACTGAAGAAGTCATGTGCAACGTGTGTATTGGTAGTAAACTAATTTTGTTTGGTGTTTGGTCTGTTTGGTGCATTAAATAGGTATGGGGGTGGTACTCCCGGAACGACCTCTTTCACAAATAGCTACTACTACAATATCTGTACTGTGTTGTAGAATACATGGACTTAGAAGACGAGGTGTCTCGAGACAAGAAGGCATTGCTTGAGGAGTTTGAGAGAAGACGCAAGGCCCGTCAGCTGAATGTATCCACTGATGATGATGAGGTAAACACTTTTGTTCCTTTCACCACACTGGTTTGACAATGACATGACTAGTAGTAGATAGCTCTTTCTTGCAAAGATACTAGAAAACAAAAAATTCAAAATTCTTTGAAATAACAACTAGGTAGTTACATATATATAGATTTATAGGGACATAAAGTTTAAGAAAACAACATTATGTAGGTAGGTACTTATTTCTATTCCTATTCCCATAATTTTATAAGCATTTTATAAGCATTGTTGTAGGTAGTAGGTACCTGTATAGGAAAGTAATTTTTTATTTTTGTAATGCTACTGTTACACATGCTAGCAAATAGCATGCTAATTAGCGCTAATTAGCATGCTCAATATTAGCATGCTAGTGAGGAGTTTACATTTGCTAGCAATAAGCATGCTAGTTTTAAGCATGCTTCTGAATAAGCATGCTAAAAGCAAACACTCCAATACACATGCTATTTTATAGCGTGCTCTCACGTTCTCTGTGCACGCGCACCTGCCGCAAACGACTGATCGATCGATACTAGCATGCTCAATAAGCAAACCTGTTCGCACGCGCTAAAAGCACGCCCCCCTTCACCCGCGCTGCAGGTAGCATGCTCAAAAATCGACGGGCTTAGCATGCTAGAAAAGCATGCTAATTAACATTATTAGCAAGGTTTCGATACACATGCTAAATGAGCACGTGCTCGCTAAAAGCATGCTTTATTTGCATAAGTATAGCAAATCAGTTGGTGGCCAAATCAGACTTGCAATACCGAACTAGTTATTAAAACTGTATCTCGGAGGGTAGTACTCATCCTCCTCACGCACTCTCAATAGGTAGTGATGATTTCAGGTGCGTCGGAGTCTCAGGCAATTGGGCGAGCCGGTCTGCCTGTTTGGAGAAGGGCCAGCCGAGAGAAGAGTCAGATTACGTGATCTACTCAGCTAGTAAGTACATAACCTGGTCGCAAGGTACGCCCTTGATGTTGCATGCAATAAAACTTTAGGATTTAGAACATTTTAGAACATTATCTTTTATTATCTCTGTCACATTTGCGGCTATTATTTTTATGTATATTTATAATTAATATTATATTATTCCAATTTCCAATTTTGTCGATGCCTATGTCTATGTCTAGAATCTTCACAACACCATCGGGAATGCTGGAACATTGCTGTCATCAACCCAAAGTCCTTCTCCATTACTTTAAGGAGTTGGGCTGGCTGGGGTGAGGTCAGCAGGGGGACAATGCACAATACACCCCAACGCGGGACATCAGTGCAGATCTCATTCCCCCACAACGAATTAGAATTATACCATAGAAGACCTTTTCATTATATTTTTACAGTTTTATCATATTCTTTCAGTCTAGGCGAAGATGCCATAAACAAGAAATTAGAAGAAGAAGAAGCCCGTATGTCACTGACCCGTTCGAGAGAAGGCACATGGTACCACGAAGGGCCTCCTGAACTGAGACTCGCCAGGCGTGCTATAGCCGGATACAGCTTACCTAGGGCTAAGGAACGGTCAGACCTAAGTTCTTAAACTTTATACAAGCATAATTAACTATGTAAAAGCGTTGATAGTATAGTATAAGCCGCGCAGATAGAGAATAGATCTGAAAATGGCGGCGGGTACGCATGGTACGGTTGGCAAAACAAGTTCTCAAACATCGATTTTTATTGTCTTTTTTTGTTGTTGCTGGTTTTTGAACAAGACAGGCGGTACCTGCCTTGCTAAATGATTATTAGTTCTCTACAAGACACAAGAAAAGGATTTAGCTTAAAAATGTACGAATCAGACAGAGAATTTGAAGTAAATTTAATTTAAATGGCTTTGAAACGACCAACAGGGGAGAAAGCGAATCCTGACTGACTATTTTTTTGTAGCGCGTACTTCACTGTGTGAGTATAGACAGCGATAGAGAGTGAGCGAGTACGCATGCGAGCGGACACCATTTTCAGATCTATTCTCTATCTGCGCGGCTTATATAGTATAGTATAGTCCCGATTTGCATACATTTAGATAAATTCGAACCCACGACGAGGCGCGGAAGGCAGAGCTAGCACCGATTGCGCCACGACGCCTGTCTTAACATAAAATACTAGTATTTCACCCCGAACTGAGATCTCGTAGACTTTATTTTTTTTACTTCCTTTGGAACCTCTTAACTTTCGAACCCCTTGACCAATTTACTTTATTTTCCAAAACAGTTAAACTTAAGAGATTATCTGTACACCAAATTCTCTGAAGATCGGATAAGCGATTCAAAAGATCTCGACGTACAAACATACAAAGCATTTTTGCCCAAGTTATCACTAAGATCTTCGTTCGCTCACTTGATTGATTATTCCAGGTTGGCAAAAGCTCGTGAGGAATTGAAACTAGCTGGTAGTGTTCGTGCCGCTGCTCGACAGGACTCACAGAGGAAGGCGTCAGCTATGACCATCTACTGCAGTCAGGTATAAAATAAATAAATAAAAAAATATTCACGGACACTTAACAGAACGCCTTCTAGTCCCAAACTAAGCAAAGCTTGTACGATGGTAACTAGATGGCTGATAGAATACATACATACATTATTATTTTTTTGTAAATACATACTTATAATACATAGAAACACCCAGACACAGAACAAACATCTATGTTTACAACACACAAATGTTTGTTCTCGGTGGGGATCGAACCCACGACCCACAGCACGGAAGGCCGAGTTACTACCGACTGAAAGACTGAGGTATGCTGGAACCGCGTAACGCACAACGCAGGCCGTGCTCACTTCGGACACGAATTTGTTCGTACGTAAACGTACGAGTAATGCTCGTACGAATTGAGTGTAAACACTGAATACGTTTTTCTCTCTCAGTGCACCGGTGATATCGCGTAACTGAACGTACGGCCGTGCTCACTTTGGACACGATTTCATTCGAATTTGATTGGTACGACTACGCACGAATGATCCCGACCTTCCAAGGACTATGGGAGCGCTCACACTGCATGCGATCAGTCGTACCTATACGTACGTTTAATTACGACGTCCGAATACAATCCGAACTTGTTGGGATTAATCACGCAGTCGTACTATTTGATGGAGAAAAACGTATTCAGTGTGAGCACTCAATTCGTACGAACATTACTCATACGTTTACGTACGAACAAATTCGTGTCCAAAGTGAGCACGGCCTAAGACTGCGTGATAAATCCCAACAAGTTCGGATTGTATTCGGACGTCGTAATTAAACGTACGTATACGTACGACTGATCGCATGCAGTGTGAGCGCTCCCATAGTCCTTGGAAGGTCGGTATCATTCGTGCGTAGTCGTACGAATCAAATTCGGATGAAATCGTGTCCAAAGTGAGCACGGCCGTATGCAGCATGCAGCGCGGGACACATAATTGTATGGAAAACGTCTAGTATGGTCTTTGGTTAGGTTAGTAGGAACAAACGCACAGTGCGGTGTGCGTTACGATCGCGAGACCAAGGCTATCAATCTTCACCAATTATCTAAGTTAAGCGACGTTCTGCGATTTCACTATTTGAATGGGTGACCGTAACATTTACATCTGAGCGCTTCCATGCTTCGAGCACGTTAAACTGTCCCGGCTCTAGCAGTCGTTAAGCTACGGAGGCCTTAAGGCGGCCTAAAAACTCCGAGCTGGCCACTCATACGAGCTTGGTTGCTTAGATATTCAAAGGTCTTAAATGATATCTGAAAAGATGTCTAACGTGCCTGAATATTCCAGCGTATTTAATGATTACAGATTGGTGATACGAGACCCATTAGCTTCTGTAGGTTTAGCAGTGACAGCAAAATGCTAATAACAGCGAGTTGGTGAGTTTTAATGTTTGTTACCTCAGAACTCTGTCATTTATAAGTCCCCTGTCTAGACAGCAAGGCTGATAGAAAAGTTACATAAATATGTAGTGAATTTTAATATAATAGTAGGTAGGTATATGTGTTAAAATTAGATAAGATTAAGTAAATAATTTGTATTAGTTGGACATGCCAAAATTGTATTATGTAACAAGCTGGTTAATAAATGAAATAGGTATCTGAAAATATCTAAACCGATTAAAAAAAAAGATAAAGATTTAACTTATCTAAATAATATTTTTCTATCTGAAGGGGCATGCTTCCAAATTGGTCCCATGAAAATTTTATCAATATCATTTCAGTAGTTTAGGTTTTAAATAAGTATAACTGGAAAAAACACGTTATCCACACGACTTTGCGTATTTTGCTTTCCTGTGATTTCCGGTGTTTACGATCAATACAATAGAACAATAACAATGAACTGCTATCATCATCATAGTCAAATTGATGTCGGGTTTTTCTAGTTTTTAAACTTATAATTTACTAGCTTCCGCCCGCGACTTTGTCCGCGCCTCGTTTAATCCTGTTGATTTTCCGGGATAAAAAGTAACCTATGTGATAATCCAGGTCACGCACAATATATATTCCAAGCTTCATTCAAATCGGATCAGTAGCTGCAGCGTGATTGGAACACAAACATTCATATTTTGACATCTTTTCTTCAGAATATACAAAACTCTTTTGAAGCTGACTGACAATCAACGCACAGCCTAAACTATAAGTCCTAGAGGTATCACATTTGGAGGGTAGTATCCTTATATAGTGTAGGGGTGCACTAAGAAAGGAATTTTGAAAAGTCACACTCTAAAGGGTTGTAGAGTCCTTTTCATGACAGAAGTCCCGCGGAAATTTCCGGAACTAAACTTTAAAACTAAATTTTAAATTAGTTGTCAGGTGCTGTTAATGTGTTCGGATGCTAGTGCGTTTTTATTTGGTTTCTGTGATCAAAGTCTTGTTTTCAATGCCTAAAGTTGTTAAAAGTGCTGCCCGAGAAATAATACTTAAGGTCGACTACAGCGACGCGTCTGCGGGACTTCTTTCATGGAAAGGACTCTAGAAGGCGAGCAACGCCTTGGGCGACGGCTAGTTTATAATATAATTGTGATTGTATCGTCCAGGTCGGGGCTGAGCAAGGTGTGGTCGGTGCCGGAATGCCGCGAGCTGCTGGTACTGAAGGGACACACGTGCAATGTCAGCGGGGCTGCCTTCCATCCCAATGCAGTCATGCCAACACATTTCCACAACCAGGTACTCTCTCTCTCTCTCTCTCCGAGCTGCTGGTACTGAAGGGACACACGTGCAATGTCAGCGGGGCTGCCTTCCATCCCAATGCAGTCATGCCAACACATTTCCACAACCAGGTACTCTCTCTCTCTCTCTCTCTCTCTCCGAGCTGCTGGTACTGAAGGGACACACGTGCAATGTCAGCGGGGCTGCCGTCCATCCCAATGCAGTCATGCCAACACATTTCCACAACCAGGTACTCTCTCTCTCTCTCTCGCTCTCTCTCTCTCTCTCTCCGAGCTGCTGGTACTGAAGGGACACACGTGCAATGTCAGCGGGGCTGCCGTCCATCCCAATGCAGTCATGCCAACACATTTCCACAACCAGGTACTCTCTCTCTCTCTCTCTCGCTCTCTCTCTCTCTCTCTCCGAGCTGCTGGTACTGAAGGGACACACGTGCAATGTCAGCGGGGCTGCCGTCCATCCCAATGCAGTCATGCCAACACATTTCCACAACCAGGTACTCTCTCTCTCTCTCTCTCTCTCTCTCTCTCTCCGAGCTGCTGGTACTTAAGGGACACACGTGCAATGTCAGCGGGGCTGCCTTCCATCCTAATGCAGTCATGCCAACACATTTCCACAACCAGGTACTCTCTCTCTCTCTCTCTCCGAGCTGCTGGTACTAAAGGGACACACGTGCAACGTCAGCGGGGCTGCCTTCCATCCTAATGCAGTCATTCCAACACATTTCCACAACCAGGTACTCTCTCTCTCTCTCTCTCCGAGCTGCTGGTACTGAAGGGACACACGTGCAATGTCAGCGGGGCTGCCTTCCATCCCAATGCAGTCATGCCAACACATTTTCACAACCAGGTACTCTCTCTCTCTCTCTCCGAGCTGCTGGTACTGAAGGGACACACGTGCAATGTCAGCGGGGCTGCCTTCCATCCTAATGCAGTCATGCCAACACATTTTCACAACCAGGTACTCTCTCTCTCTCTCTCTTTCCGAGCGGCTGGTACTGAAGGGACACACGTGCAATGTCAGCGGGGCTGCCTTCCATCCCAATGCAGTTATGCCAACACATTTCCATAACCAGGTACTTTCTCTCTCTCTCTCTGTCTCCCTCTCTCTCTCTCTCTCTGTCTCTGTCTCCCTCTCTCTCTCTCTAGATGATGATGACGTCCTGGGCGATTTTGGTTACAGCGACTGTGTGTGATGGGCAGGCATATACCTCTAGAAATTTAAATCTAATTAGGATTTTGGCAGTTGGTCCGTTCATGCGTGTTTTGATGACTTCCGTACCCAATTTTGTTGGTGAAGGTATAAGCGCATTTTGGGCATGTATGTACCTCTCCGACATAATTGAAAGCGATGGCCACCAGTGGTCTGGCCTTTTGCTCATAACGTTTCCTATTTACTTATTACGTTCGACGCTCGCTCGATTTTAAAAGCTCTTGTAATGATTTGAATTAGTACATTACTGCAGCGGCCCGCAACAGAGGCAATGAGGTGCGAACGTGTAAATGTGGGCGGAGTCGAAGACGAGCCACACATACGTGAGTCCCTCATTGCCTAGTTGTGGCCAAGGCTTGTATAGTACTTTTCTCAAATAATGCAAGGAAATTAAAACTAAGCACCTAGGCAAAACTTTTTAGATGTAAATACATAGTATATTTCATTACAAGTCAGGAACGGCTGTCATTGCAAAGAGTTCCGACAAATGTCTACCCGAGCCGAGATGCAGCCGAAGGCGAGAGTTGACAGTCGGAACAAGTTGCAATGACGGTTCCGCACGTGTACTGAACTACTATTTTTAAAACAGTTGCGAAAAAATGAAGCAATTTAATAAAAAGAAAATTTCTGAAAAATGGCGCCAACCGTTGAATATAAGCAGAGATTTTTTTTTTCTTCACCCATTCTGGTAGGCAAAGGGAACTATGCCCATACAGCCAAGTCTTCAGTAGAATTTTTTTATTGATATGAAATGAAAATGAAATTTAATGAGATGAAATGAAATGAAACCTAACCTAACTCATTCAATCAAATCATTAAATCTGATATTGAAACAAATTAGAAATAAAAAATCTTTTTAGAAATATACGTATTTGCATGAATCATAAAAAGTTCTATGATTTTTTTTAGTAAAAACTTCATGGTTGGTTTTTCTTTTTAGTAGACATTATTTTGACAGTTGGAAAAGAGAACGCACTAGTTCGGGAAAGGTAAAAAAAAAGCACGAGTGTGTAATAGCCCACATCCCGAACGCTATACGTCCCTGCAATACGCCACTTTTTGAGCAACTGTATTAAAAATTACTTTTCAAAATCAATAACGAACAAAGAAGTTGCAGTGTTCGTTTGTTTTTTTTTTTTAATAATCAGCTTTTTTAAATAACCTATTGCAGCTCGAGATCTCAAAGGAGGACACACCGGATAAGATACAAGAGATGGACACGGAAGGTGGTTCCGAGGTGTGCAGTATGGCGACCTGCGCTTACGATGGAACTGTACATCTCTGGAACTTTGTCAGGTAAATTACAATAATAGTAGATTATTTAACAAGGGGATAAAGCAGTGTCTTCTGTCGCGGGTGACGATTTAAATCGCGAGCGTAACGAAGGACTCGAAGTTTAATCCCGAGCGTAGCGAGGGTGTTAAAAACTTAAATCACGAGCGAAGCGAGGGATTTAAGACGAGTCCTGAGAGTAGCGAGGGATTTAAGTTCACCCAAGACTAAGACAGCTTTATCACCGAGGAAAATACTCTACTTTTCGTACCATTTGCGAAAAAATTAACACAATAATAATATGAGATAGCATTTTAGAACATTAACTTATTTATAAAAATAAATTAAAATAAACTTAACGTTTATGTATTTGAAGAAAACAAAACCGCGGCATTTTCCTAGACTAATATTTTTTTGTCGGAAAAGCAAAGGCATCAAGCTCATACGGCCTGCATAATAAATGCGTATTCCTTTTTCAAAAAGATGTATAATGCTTTGTATACAAACTGAATGGTGTAAACACAGATGTAGTTCAGTATAAATTGTATTCCAAATTTAAATCACTTTCTCCCCCTAGAGGATGAAAGAAATCCAGTACAATTTTCTCTCCCTGTTTTTAACAGATTAAAAATGACTATTGTTATGTTCGCTTTTTGTGGCATAGAATGTCACTTTTTTGAGCAAGTGGTACGAAAATTAATTTATGCAAGAAACGTACGAAAACATACATATCACTACATAGTATAAAGCAAAGTCGCTTCCCGCGTCTGTCCTAATGTCTGTATGTATGTATGCTTAGATCTTTAAAACTACACAACGGATTTTGATGCAGTATTTTTTTAATAGATAGAGTGATTCAAGAGGAAGGTTTATATGTATAATACATCATCGTCATCACTGCTTTGCACTCGTGCGAAGCCGGGGCGGGTCGCTAGTAACATATAACATGAATCCCTTGAAAAAAATGGGCAACGCACCGATAGTGATCTCAGTATTATCGGTGTTTCTAGGCGTCAGCTTACCATCAGAACTTACTGGAAGAGATCGCTATTGAGCGATAAGGCCGCCCATTGTACATTTAATGCAACCTGTTTTGTTTATATCATAGAAATATGTTTCGGTGTTATTTATGTACAATAAAGCGTTTTCATTCATTTCATTCATTCATTCATCAGGTGGGCCGTATGTATGTTTGTATACTGCTTACATAAAAAAAACACATTACAATTGGACTAAGAAAAAAATGCGTTCAGCCGAAAGTCTTGCTTGTTTGTAAGTAAGCTCGTTTACATTATTCCAGTCCAGTAATCCAGTCTAGTGCTGAACTGGATTCGTTATCGTCTACATTATTCCAGTAATTTAGAAGCCGTTGAAACGTGAACACTACAGTGACAATGATTTCAAAAAGAGATCAGTTTGGATTGGCCGTCTACATTATTCCAGTTGCACTGGATTGATCGCACTGGATTCAAAAGTAGACCACGAATCCAGTGACTGGACTGGAATGCTTACTGGATTCAGTTCATTCCAGTGCCGGTTTACATTTTTCCAGTAAGCAATCCAGCACTGGACTGGATCGCTGGACTGAAATCAGAAATCAGAAACATTTATTCGCTGAATGTAAGTTTTAGGTAACATTGATGTTAAATGTATTAAAATAGATCTATACATCCTACCAGTTATTGTCCTGGTGTGCAAACATTTTAACAAAATTAAATTCAAATACCTATACCTATTACAAATTACAATCATGTCAGTATCACATTAGTAAAATGTCACTTATAACTAAAATATTCGTCAGTAGAGTAAAAGCAATTTAGCAGGAATAATTGGAATAATGTAAACCGGTTATTAGCAATAAAAAACCTGGAACATCTTTCTATATATATAAAACTCTTTTGAAGCTGACTGACAATCAACGCACAGCCTAAACTATAAGTCCTAGAGGTATCACATTTGGAGGGTAGTATCCTTATATAGTGTAGGGGTGCACTAAGAAAGGAATTATGAAAAGTCGCACCCTAAAGTGTCTAAAATTAGAATCAAACATTTTAAGCAAAGCCGCGGGCGACAGCTAGTTACAAATATAAACGTCACCTAAAGCATAAAGCCAGTATAATAGTATAAATGATGTGTTGTTAGTGATTCTCCGATGGCGTCGCTGGAAGGTCACGGGCCGAGTCGCGTGGCGCGCGTAGAGTTCCACCCCTCGGGCAGATTCCTCGCGACCACAGTGTTCGACAACTCGTGGAGACTCTGGGATCTTGAGATCGGTGAGGGAAAACACCACATTTTCTTCTTCTTTTAACTTAAGGTGGAACAAGGTAAGGTGGTGCTAACAGATTGTTAATACATGTGTAATCAGTACACATGTGTAATTTAGCATTTTCGCTCAACCTACTCTTCAATACGAACTTAATAAGCAATTTTTTCCCCACTTCTGATAACATTTCTGAATACATTTCTATGGAGTCAATGATACCTTTGGTGCTATCTTCATTTCCGTTCATTACAGGAATCAAACTACACGCCGTTTTCAGATCAAACTCCATGTTTGTATCTTGATTTGAACTTGCTTCACTAAAACTGTCACTATCCATATCTATATCAGTTTCTTGCTTTTCCTTACATAAATTTACAATTTGATTTAATAAGTCTTTACTTAACGTAGTTACTATTGGTAAGACTTTTGATCCTTGTTCCTTAATTAAAATAAATAACTTCAGTTTCTGACAGTTTAATTTTTATAACATTTCCTTGAAATCTATATTTACCTTTTTTTTTACCAAGTATTGTCTTATTAGCTTAATATCTTGTAAATATTGTATCAATTGTTCTTACTTAATCTTCTATACATAATTAAAGTTAAAATAATACATTTTAAAACATACCATTTGGCTTGCGAGTAGTAGAGTCATAGTAGGGCCTCTCGAGTAATGTAAACTGATACACTAATACGTACTCACTTGCTAAAACAATTACACTTGAATGAAATAACATTTTACGAACATCTAATATCCACTACTACACTATTCATTCACTTAACTATCGATGATTATCATAATTTTTCATTATAGTTTCTATTTATAGTTCATCATGTTTTTAAAGTCTTTAAATCCAAAATATATAATCACTATTTATCTCTAATGAACGAATAATACAAATAAACATTCACTGGCACAAAAAAGCGAGTTTAAGTTATATTATATTATTTATATTTATTAGTTTATATAGTATTACCTTCGTATTTATGTTTATTTAAGATAGGTTCATGTGTAAGTTTTGGCTAAATTATTTTCTAGTAATATATTCCTGTGCGCACTACCCTAATAAACTGTTATCCTCACTACCCAAAGGTTAGCTGGTAGAGAATGCTATTTTAGCATTAAGTTCGCCTGTATACACTACTTTTAAGTTGTGCAATAAAGAATTTTCTATCTATCTATCTATAAAGTCTGTACCTATACATATTTTCACTTTTTTTTTTTTTTTTAAACCCGCACTGCTCACTGCACAGCACATACTTATATAACGATCACACACTCCACACTTATTTAATTTGTATTATAACGGCATCGCGCTCATCCTCCCGGTTAGCGCGGGAACGGCTGAAAGACCTCCCGAAGTAGTTTTGCGCCATCATCGCCACGTTAAATTCAGGAATGGTGACACTTTTTATATTGCTGATACAGCAAATATACAGCGCCGAGCCCCATCAGCACACATACAATTATAAGCACCACATATTAGACTGATATTATAAATAAATAAATAAAATAAATAAATATTCACGGACACTTAACACAACGCCTTCTAGTCCCAAACTAAGCAAAGCTTGTACGATGGGAACTAGATGGCTGATAGAATACATACATACATTTTGTTTTTTTTTGTAAATACATACTTATAACTTATAATACATAGTAACACCCAGACACAGAACAAACATCTATGTTTGCCACACAAATGTTTGTTCTCGGTGGGGATCGAACCCACGACCCACAGCACGGAAGGCAGAGCTGCTACCGACTGAGCCATGACGCCTGTCATTATGTTCTTTTAGTTCATGAAAATCGGCTTTGTTTGCCCCAACTGAGGTTTGGTTTTGGAACTCGGTTTCCAATATTCGGCCGACACATTTTCACTATTAGTTCCCAATCAAATAACGACATTAAAAAAAAATTATATTGTTTAAGATAGATTCGCTCTACATATTTGGAGCCGCAACGCCTAACCAACTCGATACCGCGTCACGCACCCCAAATATGGCAGGGTCGCCATGAGGGGAAGGGATTCGATTGAAACGAGTATTCTTTAGCGAGTCTCCTTTATTACTGACTACAAAATGAAGATGTATGCTGAATCTTAGTATCTATCGTAATACTACACCTCATCGCACACCTTTCCATACAAACGTGGAAGGGTAACCACTCCACTGTTTGATGTTGACCAACCAAAACTAAGGATTATATCAATTTATCTCGTCATAATCTACGTCTGTGTACACCCCAAACCGTAATTCTATTTCTTCCCGTTAAACTGTCCCGGCTCTAGCAGTCGCTGAGCTACAGAGGTCTTAAGGCGGCCTAACGACGAAGTTGGCCACTAACTTATATTTACTTTTTAGCAAAAGAAGTGTTACATCAAGAGGGACACGCGAAGCCAGTGTACTGCATTGCTTTCCAAGGAGACGGTTCCTTAGCGGTCACCGGGTGAGTGCAACGATGACTTTATACTGCGTTCACACTATCATGCCGCTGCCAGCATTATTGCCACAGCAATATCGCCTTTATTTACTAGCGGACCGTCCCGGCTTCGCACGGGTATTAAACAAAAATTTCAAATTTTTTAGGTCTTTTTTGCACCTTGGGTTGCATTATTGCAGTTTTAGTAAAGATCCCCAATTTTTTTGAAAATATAACATAGCCAATGTCACGGAGGGATAGTGTAGCTTCCCAACGGTGAAAGAATTATTCAAATCGGTCCAGTAGTTTCGGAGCCTATTCAATGCTAACAAACAATCAAATCTTTGCTCTTTATAATATTAGTATAGATTTATGGCTAGCGTCCACAGGCCCGCATCGCACGCATCGGACGGATTTTAGTTTGCCTTGTACAAAAACTCGTCCGTACGGTGCGGATCATTGGACGCAGTTGTATGAGTTTTTATACAAGGCAAACTAAAATCCGTTGCGTGCAATGCGTCCGACGCGTGCGATGCGGGCCTGTGGACGCTTGCCTTTATATGTTATTTGTCAGTGGGATGGATGCATTCGGGAGAGTGTGGGACCTGCGCACGGGTCGCTGCGTGATGTTCCTGGAGGGACACCTGGGCGCAGTGCTGGCGGCGGCGTGCGAGCCGCACTCACACTGCCTCGCCACCGCCGCCGCTGACCATCAGGTAACTAGATACACTGCGCACGGGTCGCTGCGTGATGTTCCTGGAGGGACACCTGGGCGCAGTGCTGGCGGCGGCGTGCGAGCCGCACTCACACTGCCTCGCCACCGCCGCCGCTGACCATCAGGTAACTAGATACACTGCGCACGGGTCGCTGCGTGATGTTCCTGGAGGGACACCTGGGCGCAGTGCTGGCGGCGGCGTGCGAGCCGCACTCACACTGCCTCGCCACCGCCGCCGCTGACCATCAGGTAACTAGATACACTGCGCACGGGTCGCTGCGTGATGTTCCTGGAGGGACACCTGGGCGCAGTGCTGGCGGCGGCGTGCGAGCCGCACTCACACTGCCTCGCCACCGCCGCCGCTGACCATCAGGTAACTAGATACACTGCGCACGGGTCGCTGCGTGATGTTCCTGGAGGGACACCTGGGCGCAGTGCTGGCGGCGGCGTGCGAGCCGCACTCACACTGCCTCGCCACCGCCGCCGCTGACCATCAGGTAACTAGATACACTGCGCACGGGTCGCTGCGTGATGTTCCTGGAGGGACACCTGGGCGCAGTGCTGGCGGCGGCGTGCGAGCCGCACTCACACTGCCTCGCCACCGCCGCCGCTGACCATCAGGTAACTAGATACACTGCGCACGGGTCGCTGCGTGATGTTCCTGGAGGGACACCTGGGCGCAGTGCTGGCGGCGGCGTGCGAGCCGCACTCACACTGCCTCGCCACCGCCGCCGCTGACCATCAGGTAACTAGATACACTGCGCACGGGTCGCTGCGTGATGTTCCTGGAGGGACACCTGGGCGCAGTGCTGGCGGCGGCGTGCGAGCCGCACTCACACTGCCTCGCCACCGCCGCCGCTGACCATCAGGTAACTAGATACACTGCGCACGGGTCGCTGCGTGATGTTCCTGGAGGGACACCTGGGCGCAGTGCTGGCGGCGGCGTGCGAGCCGCACTCACACTGCCTCGCCACCGCCGCCGCTGACCATCAGGTAACTAGATACACTGCGCACGGGTCGCTGCGTGATGTTCCTGGAGGGACACCTGGGCGCAGTGCTGGCGGCGGCGTGCGAGCCGCACTCACACTGCCTCGCCACCGCCGCCGCTGACCATCAGGTAACTAGATACACTGCGCACGGGTCGCTGCGTGATGTTCCTGGAGGGACACCTGGGCGCAGTGCTGGCGGCGGCGTGCGAGCCGCACTCACACTGCCTCGCCACCGCCGCCGCTGACCATCAGGTAACTAGATACACTGCGCACGGGTCGCTGCGTGATGTTCCTGGAGGGACACCTGGGCGCAGTGCTGGCGGCGGCGTGCGAGCCGCACTCACACTGCCTCGCCACCGCCGCCGCTGACCATCAGGTAACTAGATACACTGCGCACGGGTCGCTGCGTGATGTTCCTGGAGGGACACCTGGGCGCAGTGCTGGCGGCGGCGTGCGAGCCGCACTCACACTGCCTCGCCACCGCCGCCGCTGACCATCAGGTAACTAGATACACTGCGCACGGGTCGCTGCGTGATGTTCCTGGAGGGACACCTGGGCGCAGTGCTGGCGGCGGCGTGCGAGCCGCACTCACACTGCCTCGCCACCGCCGCCGCTGACCATCAGGTAACTAGATACACTGCGCACGGGTCGCTGCGTGATGTTCCTGGAGGGACACCTGGGCGCAGTGCTGGCGGCGGCGTGCGAGCCGCACTCACACTGCCTCGCCACCGCCGCCGCTGACCATCAGGTAACTAGATACACTGCGCACGGGTCGCTGCGTGATGTTCCTGGAGGGACACCTGGGCGCAGTGCTGGCGGCGGCGTGCGAGCCGCACTCACACTGCCTCGCCACCGCCGCCGCTGACCATCAGGTAACTAGATACACTGCGCACGGGTCGCTGCGTGATGTTCCTGGAGGGACACCTGGGCGCAGTGCTGGCGGCGGCGTGCGAGCCGCACTCACACTGCCTCGCCACCGCCGCCGCTGACCATCAGGTAACTAGATACACTGCGCACGGGTCGCTGCGTGATGTTCCTGGAGGGACACCTGGGCGCAGTGCTGGCGGCGGCGTGCGAGCCGCACTCACACTGCCTCGCCACCGCCGCCGCTGACCATCAGGTAACTAGATACACTGCGCACGGGTCGCTGCGTGATGTTCCTGGAGGGACACCTGGGCGCAGTGCTGGCGGCGGCGTGCGAGCCGCACTCACACTGCCTCGCCACCGCCGCCGCTGACCATCAGGTAACTAGATACACTGCGCACGGGTCGCTGCGTGATGTTCCTGGAGGGACACCTGGGCGCAGTGCTGGCGGCGGCGTGCGAGCCGCACTCACACTGCCTCGCCACCGCCGCCGCTGACCATCAGGTAACTAGATACACTGCGCACGGGTCGCTGCGTGATGTTCCTGGAGGGACACCTGGGCGCAGTGCTGGCGGCGGCGTGCGAGCCGCACTCACACTGCCTCGCCACCGCCGCCGCTGACCATCAGGTAACTAGATACACTGCGCACGGGTCGCTGCGTGATGTTCCTGGAGGGACACCTGGGCGCAGTGCTGGCGGCGGCGTGCGAGCCGCACTCACACTGCCTCGCCACCGCCGCCGCTGACCATCAGGTAACTAGATACACTGCGCACGGGTCGCTGCGTGATGTTCCTGGAGGGACACCTGGGCGCAGTGCTGGCGGCGGCGTGCGAGCCGCACTCACACTGCCTCGCCACCGCCGCCGCTGACCATCAGGTAACTAGATACACTGCGCACGGGTCGCTGCGTGATGTTCCTGGAGGGACACCTGGGCGCAGTGCTGGCGGCGGCGTGCGAGCCGCACTCACACTGCCTCGCCACCGCCGCCGCTGACCATCAGGTAACTAGATACACTGCGCACGGGTCGCTGCGTGATGTTCCTGGAGGGACACCTGGGCGCAGTGCTGGCGGCGGCGTGCGAGCCGCACTCACACTGCCTCGCCACCGCCGCCGCTGACCATCAGGTAACTAGATACACTGCGCACGGGTCGCTGCGTGATGTTCCTGGAGGGACACCTGGGCGCAGTGCTGGCGGCGGCGTGCGAGCCGCACTCACACTGCCTCGCCACCGCCGCCGCTGACCATCAGGTAACTAGATACACTGCGCACGGGTCGCTGCGTGATGTTCCTGGAGGGACACCTGGGCGCAGTGCTGGCGGCGGCGTGCGAGCCGCACTCACACTGCCTCGCCACCGCCGCCGCTGACCATCAGGTAACTAGATACACTGCGCACGGGTCGCTGCGTGATGTTCCTGGAGGGACACCTGGGCGCAGTGCTGGCGGCGGCGTGCGAGCCGCACTCACACTGCCTCGCCACCGCCGCCGCTGACCATCAGGTAACTAGATACACTGCGCACGGGTCGCTGCGTGATGTTCCTGGAGGGACACCTGGGCGCAGTGCTGGCGGCGGCGTGCGAGCCGCACTCACACTGCCTCGCCACCGCCGCCGCTGACCATCAGGTAACTAGATACACTGCGCACGGGTCGCTGCGTGATGTTCCTGGAGGGACACCTGGGCGCAGTGCTGGCGGCGGCGTGCGAGCCGCACTCACACTGCCTCGCCACCGCCGCCGCTGACCATCAGGTAACTAGATACACTGCGCACGGGTCGCTGCGTGATGTTCCTGGAGGGACACCTGGGCGCAGTGCTGGCGGCGGCGTGCGAGCCGCACTCACACTGCCTCGCCACCGCCGCCGCTGACCATCAGGTAACTAGATACACTGCGCACGGGTCGCTGCGTGATGTTCCTGGAGGGACACCTGGGCGCAGTGCTGGCGGCGGCGTGCGAGCCGCACTCACACTGCCTCGCCACCGCCGCCGCTGACCATCAGGTAACTAGATACACTGCGCACGGGTCGCTGCGTGATGTTCCTGGAGGGACACCTGGGCGCAGTGCTGGCGGCGGCGTGCGAGCCGCACTCACACTGCCTCGCCACCGCCGCCGCTGACCATCAGGTAACTAGATACACTGCGCACGGGTCGCTGCGTGATGTTCCTGGAGGGACACCTGGGCGCAGTGCTGGCGGCGGCGTGCGAGCCGCACTCACACTGCCTCGCCACCGCCGCCGCTGACCATCAGGTAACTAGATACACTGCGCACGGGTCGCTGCGTGATGTTCCTGGAGGGACACCTGGGCGCAGTGCTGGCGGCGGCGTGCGAGCCGCACTCACACTGCCTCGCCACCGCCGCCGCTGACCATCAGGTAACTAGATACACTGCGCACGGGTCGCTGCGTGATGTTCCTGGAGGGACACCTGGGCGCAGTGCTGGCGGCGGCGTGCGAGCCGCACTCACACTGCCTCGCCACCGCCGCCGCTGACCATCAGGTAACTAGATACACTGCGCACGGGTCGCTGCGTGATGTTCCTGGAGGGACACCTGGGCGCAGTGCTGGCGGCGGCGTGCGAGCCGCACTCACACTGCCTCGCCACCGCCGCCGCTGACCATCAGGTAACTAGATACACTGCGCACGGGTCGCTGCGTGATGTTCCTGGAGGGACACCTGGGCGCAGTGCTGGCGGCGGCGTGCGAGCCGCACTCACACTGCCTCGCCACCGCCGCCGCTGACCATCAGGTAACTAGATACACTGCGCACGGGTCGCTGCGTGATGTTCCTGGAGGGACACCTGGGCGCAGTGCTGGCGGCGGCGTGCGAGCCGCACTCACACTGCCTCGCCACCGCCGCCGCTGACCATCAGGTAACTAGATACACTGCGCACGGGTCGCTGCGTGATGTTCCTGGAGGGACACCTGGGCGCAGTGCTGGCGGCGGCGTGCGAGCCGCACTCACACTGCCTCGCCACCGCCGCCGCTGACCATCAGGTAACTAGATACACTGCGCACGGGTCGCTGCGTGATGTTCCTGGAGGGACACCTGGGCGCAGTGCTGGCGGCGGCGTGCGAGCCGCACTCACACTGCCTCGCCACCGCCGCCGCTGACCATCAGGTAACTAGATACACTGCGCACGGGTCGCTGCGTGATGTTCCTGGAGGGACACCTGGGCGCAGTGCTGGCGGCGGCGTGCGAGCCGCACTCACACTGCCTCGCCACCGCCGCCGCTGACCATCAGGTAACTAGATACACTGCGCACGGGTCGCTGCGTGATGTTCCTGGAGGGACACCTGGGCGCAGTGCTGGCGGCGGCGTGCGAGCCGCACTCACACTGCCTCGCCACCGCCGCCGCTGACCATCAGGTAACTAGATACACTGCGCACGGGTCGCTGCGTGATGTTCCTGGAGGGACACCTGGGCGCAGTGCTGGCGGCGGCGTGCGAGCCGCACTCACACTGCCTCGCCACCGCCGCCGCTGACCATCAGGTAACTAGATACACTGCGCACGGGTCGCTGCGTGATGTTCCTGGAGGGACACCTGGGCGCAGTGCTGGCGGCGGCGTGCGAGCCGCACTCACACTGCCTCGCCACCGCCGCCGCTGACCATCAGGTAACTAGATACACTGCGCACGGGTCGCTGCGTGATGTTCCTGGAGGGACACCTGGGCGCAGTGCTGGCGGCGGCGTGCGAGCCGCACTCACACTGCCTCGCCACCGCCGCCGCTGACCATCAGGTAACTAGATACACTGCGCACGGGTCGCTGCGTGATGTTCCTGGAGGGACACCTGGGCGCAGTGCTGGCGGCGGCGTGCGAGCCGCACTCACACTGCCTCGCCACCGCCGCCGCTGACCATCAGGTAACTAGATACACTGCGCACGGGTCGCTGCGTGATGTTCCTGGAGGGACACCTGGGCGCAGTGCTGGCGGCGGCGTGCGAGCCGCACTCACACTGCCTCGCCACCGCCGCCGCTGACCATCAGGTAACTAGATACACTGCGCACGGGTCGCTGCGTGATGTTCCTGGAGGGACACCTGGGCGCAGTGCTGGCGGCGGCGTGCGAGCCGCACTCACACTGCCTCGCCACCGCCGCCGCTGACCATCAGGTAACTAGATACACTGCGCACGGGTCGCTGCGTGATGTTCCTGGAGGGACACCTGGGCGCAGTGCTGGCGGCGGCGTGCGAGCCGCACTCACACTGCCTCGCCACCGCCGCCGCTGACCATCAGGTAACTAGATACACTGCGCACGGGTCGCTGCGTGATGTTCCTGGAGGGACACCTGGGCGCAGTGCTGGCGGCGGCGTGCGAGCCGCACGTAACTAGATACACTTCTAAAACAATCTCATTATTTACAAGATAAAGCTCGAGGCGCACTAGCCCCAACTCATTCAATAATCTTGTTACATTTTTCTAAAGTAACCTAATTTGACAGCTCTAAAACTATAGGCAGCTCTAACGTAGTACTGTTTGTTTACCATACATAAATTGAATTTTGCGACATCGTGGTGTAGGTGGGTGAATGACCGGTATTGCGGTGTTATTTGGCACCTGCTATAGAGGTAATCACGAATTATTGCCACTTTCATCGTTCAAAGAAGTATTTGAATATGATGCCCTGATACTAGCCAAATGAAATTTTTAGGGTTACTTCTCCTTGAATGGAAGTAGATCTTGAAGTAAGTTGCAGAAAAAAAAAATTAAGTAACATTTTTTTCTTCTTTTTTTTCTTTTTAAAGTTAGGTGAAAAATTAAGTTTCTAGATTTTTTGTAAAGATTATTTATTTATTTTGAATTTCATCAGATAACGACCCAAACTGTTATTGTAAGACAAAAGGCCTATCATTGAGCTAGTAGGAGAAAAAAAATTACGGTCGTATACCTAATAGTTTGGCTACACTTAGAACATCCAGCCTAAAATCGGGTTTTGGCCAAAATTTTATAAAAGTCCGAATTACTTTTAAACGACTGCATATTCACAGAACATACATGGGGGTTTAATCAATAGTCATGGAGGTCCCCCATCGCTCGGCCACCGATGATCCACTCCTCCAGATACACCCTGTATAGTGTAGGGGTGCACTAAGAAAGGAATTTTGAAAAGTTACACTCTAAAGGGAACGCGGGCGACGGCTAAAACTATTAACTATAGATAGAACTATTGTTCGTTTCAGGCAAAAATATGGGACTTAAGAAAGCGGTCCTGCCTTTACACGATACCGGCGCACACGCATCTTATTAGCGGTCAGTACTCCATGACACAGCCCAGTCGGTAGTAGTTCTGCCTTCCGTGCTGTGGCTCGTGGGTTCGATCCCCACCGAGAACATTTGTGTGTGACAAACATAGATGTTTGTTCTATGCCTGGATTTTACTATATTATAAGTATGTATTTACAAAAAAAATATTTAAGTATTCTATCAGCAATTTAGTTCCCATAGTACAAGCTTTGCTTAGTTTGTTACTAGAGGGCGTTGTGTGAAATGTGTTTTTTCTGTCTAAGTGTATTATAAGTGACGGCTGAATGGTTATTTTTCATCACCAACATCAGACATGGTTGGACTAGACTGCTTTTCTCAGTGGGCGTAATGCGGGTAGGTCGGTACAAATGAAAACGCATCAAAACAAATCAAATTAAATTGCTACGAGCTAAGCAAACAGGAATAGCACTTTGAATATTCTAAGACTGTATAACTAGGTAGGTATTCGCAACTACGGCACGCGGACAGTTTGTACGCGACCGCACGGTTCAACCGATGAAGTAAGAATGTGTTACGCGCCGCCTCACACGCAGCGCTCCGTCGTCGCTTGTGACGTAGACTCCGTCGAGCGCCATCTGTGGTGCGCTGGCGTTCCGAATAATCAAATGAGTGACCGTGTTATGTTACCAACTCGATTACGACATAAGTATGTATTTACAAAAAAAATATTTAAGTATTCTATCAGCAATTTAGTTCCCATAGTACAAGCTTTGCTTAGTTTGGGACTAGAGGGCGTTGTGTGAAATGTTCAAGAATATTTATTTGTTTGTTTTTGTCGCCAGATGTTAGATACCAGCATACAAACGGTCATTTCCTGATAACGTCGTCCTACGACAGGTCTGTGAAGCTATGGTCGAACCCTTCCTGGCATCCGTTGAGAACGCTCTCAGGACATGACAATAAGGCAAGTACCTAGCCGGTTAAGTTGAGGTTGGTATAGTATTACAAGCCTACTCCATCTAAACATTGTCCCAGGCACTGCAGTGTGTCGTTAAGTGTAGGCATAGGTTGCCTCCTGACGCTCTATAAAATCATCTTAAACTAGTAGTTCGCCCCGAACTGACTCGTGGTCGGATAAGAGGTTGTGAAAGATACGAGGGTCCAAACGGAATAAAAAAAGTCGTACAAAAATATCACATGGGGTGTCAATGATAGGGCTTTGCTTCAAAACCGGTTTAATTTTTATTCTAGGTGTAATAGTTTTGGAGTTGTTGTAAAAAATATCATTTATAACAATTTTTACAACAACTCATTACCACAGATAATGCAATAGTTCCTAAACTGGTGCAAAATGCTTACATTTTGACAGAACGACATGACAAATATCTTGCGGTGCGCATCTTAGGCCCGTTGGATCGCGTCCCGTTGGATCCCTTTGATTTTCCGGGATAAAAAGTACCCTGTGTGTTAATCTAGAAATATCTACAATATATATTCTAAGTTTCATCCAAATCGGATCATTAGTTTTTACGGGAAAGAGTAACAAACATCCATCCATACTTAGAAACTTTCGCGTTTATAATATTAGTAGGGTTGTATTTACAAGATTTGTATTTAATATTATCCTTATTATATTTCAGATTATGAGCACCGACATCTCGTACGACAACAAATACATAGCAACTTGCTCTTACGATAGAACATTCAAGTTGTGGTCACCGGACTTATCATAAACTATTAGATATAGTAGGTGCCAAATAACACTGCAATACAGGTCATTCACCCACCTTCACCACGATGTCGAAAAATTCAATTTATGTATGGTAAACCAACACTACGAGATTCGAGCGATTACCGTCTTAGCGACAGGTTTGTATGGAAAGCAAAAGAATTAGCCATACATAAATTGAATTTTGCGACATCGTGGTGAAGGTGGGTGAATGACCTGTATTGCCGTGTTATTTGGCACTTACTATAGCTACCGCTAGACCAACGGTGCTTAAGACGTTAGCTAAACTCACCGATATTATCAGGTTTGATATGACAGGCTGCCACTTACATACCGCGTGCACACTATGCCCATGCCGCTGCCGGCATTATTGCCGCGGACTTATTGCCACAGCAACATCGCCTTTATTCTCACTAGAGAGCATGGGCATGAACTCGGGCCGGGAGCCGGGACAGAGGCATTATTGTGTTCACACTATGCTCGTGCACACTTCCCTGCCTAAGTCCCTGCCGACTGCGGCATAGTGTGAACGCAATATTACCTCGCGATGTTTCCTTCACCGATTGCTCTTTCAAAATAAAGTTAATGTAAGAGTTTGTGAATTAGTTAAGTTTATTTTAAGATTATAATGGGCGAATACTCAAAATTCACTCAAACCCCACTCAATTTAAGTTCCATTTCGTTTAAATTATTGCCATCTCTTACAAATGAGTAATGTCAAACAGAGGCAGAGCAATGTTAAGTGGTGCTCAAATTTGAATGACTTTTGAGTATTTCAGCACAAGTAAGTTTTGATACTTAAGTTTTGTTAATAAATTGTGTATGAATATACATTGGTTTATTTATTGTTAACAAGACAAGTATACTTTGGAAGTCAAAGTCAAAGTCAAAATGCTGTTTTTCAATAAAAATCTTGTCAGGTTTGTGAAAAAAATCGCACACCTGTAAACTTCGGTACTCGGTAGTATGATCTACCTATACCTATATCACCCTAGGGGTCATCTATTAGCGCGATCACACTATGCCGAAGTGGGCAGGGAAGTGGGAATTGCCGCAGCAACATCGCCTTTATTCTCACGGAGCTAGGGCAGGGAGACGGGACAGCGGCATGTTCGTGTTCACGCCACTTCCCTGCCCACTTCGGCATAGTCTGCACGCGCTATATAAATTACGTGACACTAATTTCGTGATTTTTGGACCCCTCCCCCGTCCTTGTCACAGTTGGTCACATTTGTGAGACCCCCCTCCCGTGACGTCACTTACCCTGCAATTTTACATCTAATTACTTCTGAAATTATTTTTTTTCCATTTCAATTATTTTTAGTATATATTGTGACATTTAGATAAGTATAAGTTAGAATAGTATAAGATTTTGAAATGTGGTATCTCAAAACTTAGGACCCCTACCACCCCTTGTCACACTTCTTCGACCCCCTCCCCCCTTAACGTGTGACGTAATTTATGGATGACCCCCTCTATATGTAGGTAGTGTAACACCTCGCCATGTCATCAGCCAGCTTTGTCTCGCCATGCCATGCCAAGCCAAGCTAAGACAAGCCAGAGTTGCCTCGCTATGCCAAGCCAGCCTTGAAAGCCGCTATGCCAAGCCTAGCCCGTCAAGCCAAAAAGCAGTTGCCATAGATTGATATTCGATTTTCGTTACTGACGGCTCGAGACGTCATGGTGGTTGTTGATAAAATTACCACCGGGTATTTCTGAATTCTTTGCGGTACGGTGGTGGTAGCCTGAACGATACATAACCTAAACAAAAAGATTGTTACAGAAGAAGGAGAGAATAAATTGTTGTGCAAGTCATTTTGTCTCCGTTTCAGTAGCTAAACAGATACCTAAGGTGGTATGTAAAATAAAAAAATATATATGTTTCATTATTTATTCATACTTAGGGTAATTTACACAAAGTGCAATCATTTCGCACAACACAATGCAAGTATTTACAATTTGCGAAATAGAAAATTTATTCTAGGAAACATTCAGAGTGGGACGAGCGATAGAACTTTAAGGAAACAATAAAAATAAAATAATTATTGTAGTTAGTAAAATGTCGTGAGTGAATCTATAACTTCACTAAACAAATAAAAATTAATAAATATGAAGAAATGTCCTATTTTCAAATACTGCGTTCAAATTAACTTTAAAACAAAATAAAACAGTTTAATTAGAGTTAAAACATAAAACAGGTTTGTACCTACATAACGAATCAAATATTTCGATTAATAAAATAATTACTCTTAAATTTTTAACCCTTGCTGAAATACTAAGAATAAAATTTTGTTCAAATTTTGTTTTACTTATGGCAATAGTCGTACACAATCATAAAATCAATAATATAAAAAACGCGAAAGTTTGTATGTATGTTTGTTCCACTTTCACGCAAAAACTACTGATCCGATTTGGATGAAACTTGGAATATATATTATCCGTGTACTTACACATATGCTACTTTTTATCCCGGAAAATCAACGGGATCCAACGGGACGCGAACGAGTCGCGGGCGGAAGCTAGCTAAAAATAAACAAAATTTAATGAACAGCAACTCAATTAAACTAATTAAGTTTTGTAACGCTCGTCGCACATACACCAAGAAATATTTAAGAATTGAAACTACAAATTCAGCTAATTATACAGGTTGTGAAAAAACTCGCGAAAACTTTGTCTAGTTTTCGGGATTGTCTTTCTACAGCCTGTAGATAGAGGAGTTATTCAAAATATTATGAATAAAACAGAAAAAGTAAATAAATTATCAAAATTTTAACCAATTTTGGCTCTTATTTAGTCTAAATACTTCAAAATAATCAAAATATAAACCTGTTTACGTCAGAAAATAAAGGTAATTAAAGAATCGAACCCACAACTTTTCCTATTAGTGTGTTTTGTTTATGCCATAACTGGCAGACAAGCATGCGGGTCACCTGATGTAAAGTGGTCGCCGCCGGCTTGCCAAACTAGAGAGGTAATGTATGAAACCATATGAAACAATAGGTACATACTAATTTGTCGTTGATTTTCAAATAGAATTCTGTATTCTAAATGTTTTATAGTAGTAAATATTTTGAAAAACTCCGAAATTGCTGATCGATGATCGAGTTAAAACAATTAATAAGCCATCGATTAAATAGTTGTACTCGCTCATCGATCATTAAAAAAGAATTTATTAATTAGATTCATAATAATAACTAATATTTACAATAAGAAACGAATTACATAAAATTGTTCCCGAATTTTTCGTTTCTTTATATTTTTTTTACAGTTGAGAGATCAAAAATTCCTATGCACGGGTTAAATTCCGAATAAATCGATATAAACTAATCGAATGATTGTAAACCCGATCCAAATCGAGTTCACCTACTATCAGTATTTACAAAATCGAGTTTTAATCGATAGTGGAATAATAAATGGGATATTTTGGTCATTATGTTTACTTATAAGTTACATTTTGCAACCAAATCTTTTTTTTTTTCATGAAATATTTATACAGTGACCATTAAAATTAACTAAAACATATTCATAACACAAAACAACTGTCAAACTAAAACAGTCGTAATACAATTTTCACTTTTTTGTCACTAAGTCAATTAACCTACCTAGGTACCTAACCGAAAAAGTAACAAACCGTTATCGTAAATAGTCACTGTCAAAGCAGTTTGACTAAAAACGAACCGGTGGTGCGTTTATAAAAGCTGAACAACTTTTGATATTACTCTCATTTTATACACATGAAGTTTTAATCAAAATAAGTTCAGCAAAACCTTATATTTACAAAATTGACGATAACATTTAGCTACTATAAAAAAAAGTCTTATTTTCAGACTTTGACAACACCAAAAAACAATAACATCGAATTCAATAATCGAACATTAATCGATTTAAAATCGATTTAGGAACTAATAACTTTTTTTTTCAAACTGTATTATTATTTAAACCCCATAATAATGACTCATTTCGTTGTTCCCCTTTTTATCATCAAGTAGATGGAAAACAAGATATATAGTCACGGTTGACACACCATCAAATATTTAATTCAAACTTTATTTGGACAGTTACGAGTAAAATAAAAATGTGGGGTGCAAAGTGAAAATTAAATTGAAACCCCATCCAACACGCCATCTTCTCTTCCAAATATATGAAACTCTTTTGAAACTGACTGACAATCAACGCACAGCCTAAACTATAAGTCCTAGAGGTATCACATTTGGAGGGTAGTATCCTTATATAGTGTAGGGGTGCACTAAGAAAGGAATTTTGAAAAGTCGCACCCTAAAAGGTCTAAAATTAGAATCAAAGATTTTAACCAAATAATGCGATAGCTTTAAAGATGTAAAAAGGGGAGATTGTCCGTCTGCTAATATTCTGGTCTAAGGGTTCATTGTGAAATTAACCCCTAAGGTGCAACCCGATACAGACATCGTTACTCAAACATAGATTTGAGTAGAGATTTTTATACAAATATCTATGCTCGAGTTCGGATCAGTGGTTGAGCAGTGAATCTGCATATTGAGTTAATATTAGTTATCTCGATATGAAGAAATTGGGTGTAAGGCTGGTTTTCCAGCAGGGCTAAGCTAAACCACGTTGCTAAGGATGTTTGACATCCATCAATAAATAAATAATATAATAAATACCCTTGGACATATAACGCAACGCTTTTTTTTTTAATACATACTTACGATACATAGTAACACCCAGACATAGAACAAACATCTATGTTTGCCACACACACATGTTTGTACTGAGGTGTAATATTACGATAGATACTAAGATTCAGCATACATCTTCATTTTGTAGTCAGTAATAAAGGAGACTCGCTAAAGAATACTCGTTTCAATCGAATCCCTTCCCCTCAGTACGGTGGCGATCGAACCCACGACCCACAGCACGGCAGAGGTACCACCGACTGAGCCATGACGCATGTCAATAGGAATCGTTTGTTTTCATATTAAGGCGTATGTATAAGGCAGACGACCCTCTCGCTCGCACATTTCAACATTTTTGAAGATATAATATAACTAAATGTAATTATGTGAAATTGCAGAGCTTCAGGGTCGAGAGAATAACAATGCAAAGGTTCAGTAAAAATATCACATTGATCCAAACAAGTTTTCTAACCAAAAAATGAGCACTTTAATTTATCGCATTGGTATAAGTTATTTGGTCGGAAAACTTGTTTGGATCAATGTGATATTTTTACTGAACCTTTGCATTGTTATTCTCTCGACCCTGAAGCTCTGCAATTTCACATAATTACATTTAGTTATATTATATCTTCAAAAATGTTGAAATGTGCGAGCGAGAGGGTTGTCTGCCTTATACATACCTACGCCTTAAACGATTCCTATTGGTGGATGTAAAACGCATCCTTAGCAACGTATCTTATCTTAGCTCTGGTGGAAAACCAGCCTTATTTATATCTACATTTTATAAATATCTAACATTACTGGCCATTTGCGACTAGATTTAATTTTTCGTTGTTGGATTCGCAACTCCCATATTCAACAAATGAGAATAACCCCTAAATTGATTCACCATAGCTTCTCTGTAGGCCGCGAGGTGTCGGGGGTCCATTTGACCCCCCATGAGATGCCTCGGGTCCATCTGACCGGCTAAACTGTAAAGAGCCATGTAGGGGTCTAGGAATGAGGACATGGGGCCCTGCTTCTGGGGTTCTTTTTGACTTTCGCGAGAGCTCGAGGAATGAACGGAGCCAGTGGGGGACGGATCGTCTCTTACTTGGTATGTTGGTACATTTATGGGGGGCTTCTTTTGTGTTTTCGGGTCTTTTGGGGGCGTGGGGGTCTTAGCTACGAATTTCCCGTTGGATGACCGTTTTTGGGGGCGGATGTCCTTCTTAGGAGGAGTTTCCGCCTTGTTAACTAGAGTTATTTCTAAATTAGAGCCAACAACGGCTTTCCCATCAACAATTGAATAGTTTTTAGCTAAATTCTGAGTTTGAGGCTTCGACGGCGACGGGGCGGTCGGAACTCTAACAATTTCCACCGCCGGCTTCGACAGCTTACAGGTTAAATCTAGAATGTCTTGGGGTTGATTTGGGGGGTTGGGGTTAAGTTGCACCCGGTGGGGTTTTATCGGGACTCCATGTAAGGTATGGGGGGGCGGCATGAAGGGGTCCTTAGGGTTCCCGTAGACAGTTTTCTCTGGACTTGACGACCCGTAGATGGACGTAGCTTGGATTACTCTGGGGGGTAGAACACCGTTGGGGTAGGAAGGGGCTACCACGACGGGAGGGGGGTAGTACCCGTACATCTGCGTTGCCATTATCTGTTGTTGGAGGGGGTTCAGTATGAGGGGGTTGGGGGTCACCGTGGGCCAGGGGGGTAGGGGAGTGACCTCCAGCCCCCGCTCCTTGAGGATGTCGAGACGTTTCTTCTTGGTGCTGGCTTCGGGGCTCTCTGTTTCAGGGTATTCGTCCAGGTCGATAATTTCGGGAGTTTTTGGCTTGTACGGCACCTGTCGATAATAATATAATATAAGATAATCTATTGTTAGGATAAGATAAAATAGATATTTATTTGTTCCCTATTAGTCAATGCGCCTTGAAAAAGTCCGCTGGGACAGTTCACTTTGAAATGGTCAATATAGACTTTAGTGAGTCGCTACTTATAGTGAAACTAGCCGAGCTTTGCTCGCGTGGTAGCACACGCTTTATTTGGTTAAAACTTTTGATCCTAACTTTAGACCCTTTAGGGTGTGACTTTTCAAAATTCCTTTCTCAGTGCGCCCCTACACTATATAAGGATACTACCCTCCAAATGTGATACCTCTAGGACTTATAGTTTAGGCTGTGCGTTGATTGTCAGTCAGCTTCAAAAGAGTTTTATATATTACTAGCTGATACCCGCGACTTCGTACGCGTGCGAAACTTTCCACTAAAATATCTGTCAACCAGCATACGATGAACCTCGTGCCAAAGGCGGCTGTTGGTTTAGAGAGGTCAAGCTGCATCTCATATATTTATATTTTAAGAAGATAAGTAAAACTACACAACTTGACAGGCGTCATGGCTCAGACGGTAGTAGCTCTGCCTTCTGTGCTGTGGGTCGTGGGTTCGATCCCCACCGAGAACAAACGTTTGTGTGGCAAACATAGATGTTTGTTCTGTGTCTGGGTGTTACTATGTATTATAAGTATGTATTTACATAAAAAAAGGTGTATAATATGTATTCTATCTAGTTCCCATAGTACAAGCTTTGCTTAGTTTGGGACTAGAATTCCGTGAATATTTATTTATTTACTATGATTAAACTAAGTAGTTAGGTAACATTAGTTAGTTGGTAGTAACCTCTACAATCTCGTCGTCGCTGTGTGTGTGCGCGGCGAGGGGTCGATGTATGCCGAAGTTAGTAACGGGGGGCGGGCCGCGGGGCGAGGGGGGCGACGGGCATGACGTCACACACTCCGCCAGCAGCGGGTAGCTACTGCCGGTCGGCGCTGCAACAATATAACATGACGTCACACACTCCGCCAGCAGCGGGTAGCTACTGCCGGTCGGCGCTGCAACAATATAACATGACGTCACACACTCCGCCAGCAGCGGGTAGCTACTGCCGGTCGGCGCTGCAACAATATAACATGACGTCACACACTCCGCCAGCAGCGGGTAGCTACTGCCGGTCGGCGCTGCAACAATATAACATGACGTCACACACTCCGCCAGCAGCGGGTAGCTACTGCCGGTCGGCGCTGCAACAATATAACATGACGTCACACACTCCGCCAGCAGCGGGTAGCTACTGCCGGTCGGCGCTGCAACAATATAACATGACGTCACACACTCCGCCAGCAGCGGGTAGCTACTGCCGGTCGGCGCTGCAACAATATAACATGACGTCACACACTCCGCCAGCAGCGGGTAGCTACTGCCGGTCGGCGCTGCAACAATATAACATGACGTCACACACTCCGCCAGCAGCGGGTAGCTACTGCCGGTCGGCGCTGCAACAATATAACATGACGTCACACACTCCGCCAGCAGCGGGTAGCTACTGCCGGTCGGCGCTGCAACAATATAACATGACGTCACACACTCCGCCAGCAGCGGGTAGCTACCGCCGGTCGGCGCTGCAACAATATAACATGACGTCACACACTCCGCCAGCAGCGGGTAGCTACTGCCGGTCGGCGCTGCAACAATATAACATGACGTCACACACTCCGCCAGCAGCGGGTAGCTACTGCCGGTCGGCGCTGCAACAATATAACATGACGTCACACACTCCGCCAGCAGCGGGTAGCTACTGCCGGTCGGCGCTGCAACAATATAACATGACGTCACACACTCCGCCAGCAGCGGGTAGCTACTGCCGGTCGGCGCTGCAACAATATAACATGACGTCACACACTCCGCCAGCAGCGGGTAGCTACTGCCGGTCGGCGCTGCAACAATATAACATGACGTCACACACTCCGCCAGCAGCGGGTAGCTACTGCCGGTCGGCGCTGCAACAATATAACATGACGTCACACACTCCGCCAGCAGCGGGTAGCTACTGCCGGTCGGCGCTGCAACAATATAACATGACGTCACACACTCCGCCAGCAGCGGGTAGCTACTGCCGGTCGGCGCTGCAACAATATAACATGACGTCACACACTCCGCCAGCAGCGGGTAGCTACTGCCGGTCGGCGCTGCAACAATATAACATGACGTCACACACTCCGCCAGCAGCGGGTAGCTACTGCCGGTCGGCGCTGCAACAATATAACATGACGTCACACACTCCGCCAGCAGCGGGTAGCTACCGCCGGTCGGCGCTGCAACAATATAACATGACGTCACACACTCCGCCAGCAGCGGGTAGCTACTGCCGGTCGGCGCTGCAACAATATAACATGACGTCACACACTCCGCCAGCAGCGGGTAGCTACTGCCGGTCGGCGCTGCAACAATATAACATGACGTCACACACTCCGCCAGCAGCGGGTAGCTACTGCCGGTCGGCGCTGCAACAATATAACATGACGTCACACACTCCGCCAGCAGCGGGTAGCTACCGCCGGTCGGCGCTGCAACAATATAACATGACGTCACACACTCCGCCAGCAGCGGGTAGCTACTGCCGGTCGGCGCTGCAACAATATAACATGACGTCACACACTCCGCCAGCAGCGGGTAGCTACCGCCGGTCGGCGCTGCAACAATATAACATGACGTCACACACTCCGCCAGCAGCGGGTAGCTACCGCCGGTCGGCGCTGCAACAATATAACATGACGTCACACACTCCGCCAGCAGCGGGTAGCTACCGCCGGTCGGCGCTGCAACAATATAACATGACGTCACACACTCCGCCAGCAGCGGGTAGCTACTGCCGGTCGGCGCTGCAACAATATAACATGACGTCACACACTCCGCCAGCAGCGGGTAGCTACTGCCGGTCGGCGCTGCAACAATATAACATGACGTCACACACTCCGCCAGCAGCGGGTAGCTACTGCCGGTCGGCGCTGCAACAATATAACATGACGTCACACACTCCGCCAGCAGCGGGTAGCTACTGCCGGTCGGCGCTGCAACAATATAACATGACGTCACACACTCCGCCAGCAGCGGGTAGCTACTGCCGGTCGGCGCTGCAACAATATAACATGACGTCACACACTCCGCCAGCAGCGGGTAGCTACTGCCGGTCGGCGCTGCAACAATATAACATGACGTCACACACTCCGCCAGCAGCGGGTAGCTACTGCCGGTCGGCGCTGCAACAATATAACATGACGTCACACACTCCGCCAGCAGCGGGTAGCTACTGCCGGTCGGCGCTGCAACAATATAACATGACGTCACACACTCCGCCAGCAGCGGGTAGCTACTGCCGGTCGGCGCTGCAACAATATAACATGACGTCACACACTCCGCCAGCAGCGGGTAGCTACTGCCGGTCGGCGCTGCAACAATATAACATGACGTCACACACTCCGCCAGCAGCGGGTAGCTACTGCCGGTCGGCGCTGCAACAATATAACATGACGTCACACACTCCGCCAGCAGCGGGTAGCTACTGCCGGTCGGCGCTGCAACAATATAACATAGACAATACTACTAATATTATAAACGCGAAAGTTTGTAACGTTGGATGGATGTTTGATACTCTTTCACGCAAAAACTATTGTTCGGATTTGGATGAAACTTGGAATATATATTCATTCATTCATTCATTCATTCATTTATTAATTTTAAACCATAGGATCTTATAGAGAAGACTTAGATAGTCCAATTATTGTAAAATTTAAATATAATCTACTTTTTATCCCGGAAAATCCAGACATAGGATAAACATCTATGTTAATAAAGCATAATATAGATAACTAACGTGTGTTTGGTGCGGTGGCGGGCTGTGCGTTCTGCCGTGTTGGTTTGACTCTCACTGCGCGAAGCGAACTGCGACCCACTGGACGATTTGGCTTCTATACAAATCACAATATTTTATTATTACCTACTACAGAAATACATAATAAATATATAAGATTGTAAAAATATATTTAAAAATATAGGTAATTGTATTCCTGGTTTTAATAAATAAAAAAATCGTTTATTGCCTTGTGTAACATGGAGTTAAATAAAAAAGAAATACTGCATTTAGATATTATATAGAAAAACATCTAAAGTTTACTAAATTAATTAAAATTCATTGTAAGATATATTATTACCTAATTAAATTAGGTACTTACATACGAATTAAACATAAATTAACTTGAAAAATCCTTATTTAAAGTACATTTTAACTACAGAATTCTTAAAGAGTGCTAACAGTACTTTATTTACCCCTCTAGAAAGTAGTATTTATATAATTGTATTGTATTGTATCTATTTATTTATTTTACTTTAATAAAAACGGCTTGCGCCAATTACCTACAATTACTAAGGATTAAGATTATAGTAAGTGCCAAATAACACCGCAATACAGGTCATTCACCCACCTTCACCTGCGGGCCTAAGATGCGCACCGCAAGATATTTGTCTTGTCGTTCTGTCAAAATGTAAGCATTTTGCACCAGTTTAGGAACTATTGCATTATCTGTGGTAATGTTGTCGAGAAACCGCGCCTTTGAATTTTCAACTTTTGACATTTCTGCATGACTATTATCTCGTCCTCAGAGAGGTACGACGACTAACAAGTGTCACAAGTGTACATTATGGCGCGTTTTGTCGACACCATTAGGTACCACAGATAATGCAATAGTTCCTAAAGTGGTACAAAATGCTTACATTTTGACAGAACGACATGACAAATATCTCGCGGTGCGCATCTTAGGCCCGCTGGACGTCGCAAAATTCAATTTATATATGGTAAACAAACAGTACTACAAGATTCGAGCGATTACCGTCTTAGCGACAGGATTGTATGGAAAGCGACAGAATTAGACATTCATAAATTTAATTTTGCGACATCGTGGTGAAGGTGGGTGAATGGCCCGTATTACGGTGTTATTTGGCACCTACTATAGAATAATGGTAAACAATCAGTCAAAAGAAATACTCTTATTAGGGTTAAGCTCGCCTTTGTACATATCTTTAGTTTTAACTTGTTTGTTCATATTTTTCTGTGTGCAATAAAGAATCTAAGAAGAAAAAATCCTAAATAAAAAAAAAAAACAGACGTATAAAAATGTCATTATAGAAAAAAAAACTCAGGTATGTGAGTGTCAGACCTGATCTAGTGTAGTGCCGTTGTGTGCGTGTCCGTTAGCTGTGGCTGGGGGAGCCCCTACCGAGGGGACCGCTGGCTGGGGGGGCACCTCACTGTGCTCTGACACACCTGCAAGTAACGCTTACTTTAGCAATGCCACACATTATATCAATCATCATCAATCAATATATAAAACTCTTTCGAAGCTGACTGATAATAAACGCACAGCCTAAACGACAGGCGTCACGGCTCAGTTGGTAGTAGCTCTGCTTTCCGTTCTGTGGGTCGTGGGTTCGATCCCCACCAAGAACAAACATTTGTGTGTGGCAAACGTAGATGTTTGTTCTTTGTCTGGGTGTTTCTATGTAATATAAGTATGTATTTACAAAAAAAATGTATATAAGTATTATATCAACAATATAGTTCCCATAGTACAAGCTCTACTTAGTTTGGGACTAGAAGGCGTTGTGTGAAATGTCCAAGAATATTTATTTATTTATATTTTTTTAAACTATAAGTCCTAGAGGTATGACATTTGGAGGATAGTATCCTTATATAGTGTAGGGGTGCACTAAGAAAGGAATTTTGAAAAGTCACACTCAAAAGGGTCTATTTAGAACGCGAGCAACGCCGCGGGCGACGGCTACTAATACTAGCCGTCGCCCGCGGCAACGCTCTGCGCGTTCACTATTTGGATGGGTGCCCTTGAGTGGCATTAAAATCTGAGCGCTTCCGTGCTTCGGAGGGCACGTTAAACTGTTCCGACTCTAGTAGTCGTTAATCCATGACGGAGGCCTTAAGGCGGCCTAAAAACTCCGTCACCAAAGTTGGCCACTAACTCATACGAGCTTGCTTTTAATAGTTACCTTTTTGTTGCATATTCCAATGTTTGTCGGTGTGATGTACGAGTCCATGGAGTGCCTTCCCGGCGCCGTGCTGCTGCTGATGATAATGATGATGGTACTGGTTCTGGTCCGCCGGTAGAGAAGCCAGGAACTCCATGTTTAGTTCCGCAGCCGGCTTCGAGCTCGTGGAGTTCTCTTCCTTGATTTCACCTGGGGATAATGTTTTTGAAGTGAAAACTACTTTAGCATCGTTGTGATTTGAAAATCGATGAAACGAAAACGAAAAAGCGACAGATGACAGATGAGCTTCTATACGGCTCGGGCTGGCAATATCGCCTCGGCTGTAATTTTCAACTTACCGCACTCATATCATAATGTACTATTACGTCCCACGAAACAAAATTGACAAAGGAATATTAAATCAACCGTTATGTGAATGATAACGTAAAGCGACTAAATTAAAACGACGTTCAACGCTGTTTAAATAAAATGCAAGCAGATGTATTTTTGTTTAGCTGGTTTATATGGCGGCCGTCAGATCAGCGATTAGATTTAACAGTCTGTTAATGAAGATAATCCTTGGGTAAGGCATGGTAAAACACAAAACGACCTTAACAGTCCGTTAAATGGCTAACTAGCTGTTAGTTTAACTAACAGAGCATGGTGAAACCGGCCCTTTAGGTAGTCAATTGTGACTATACTTGAATATGTGTCACTAGAAGCACCTCGGGAAACTTGTACTAACTTTTAGATAATCTGTTACGCAAAATGTTACTGTGATAGTAACTATAGTAGGTGCCAAATAACACCGCAATACATGTCATTCACCCACATTCACCTTGATGTCGCAAAATTCAGTTTATGTATGGTAAACAAACAGTACTGCGAGATTCGAGCGATTACCGTCTTAGCGACAGGTTTGTATGGAAAGCGACAGAATTAGCCATTGAATTTTGCGACATCGTGGTGAAGGTGGGTGAATGACCTGTATTGCGGTGTTATTTGGCACCTACTATAGCAACGTAAGTTATCTTAGACAATCCCCCTAACTTCCTTGCCGGGTACTAACCTGTCTCGCAGTCGACGTCATGTTTAGGGGAGTGCGGTTTCTCCTCCCTTAGGGGAGAGTCGATGACGTGTATGGTGTCCATGGGCAATGTCAGACCATTGGCTTTCGTGCCGTTATGTTTTTCATGGTGTTCGAAGGGCAGGAGATATCTGGAAGAGGAACAAAGTCGAATGTAAAAAAAAATAAGACCTTTGGCCGAATACTCAAACGTCACTTAAATTAAGTTCACGCTTAAATTATTGCCATCTCTTACAAATGAGTAATGTCAAACAGAGGCAGAGCAATTAAAAGTGGTGCTTAAATTTGAGTGACGTTTCAGTATTCCGGCCTCTATGTCTTGTATAACATACGTAATCAGGACATTATGTCTACTCTAACTTTTTATAAGATAGGGGGTAAGTGAGTAGAGGCAAATCATAACCCAAAACACATGACACTTAAGAAAGTAATAAGGAGCGCAGCGAACCACTAACATTTATATTGATTTATTTATAACAGGCATCCCAGATTACAATCAATAGTAGATACATTATATACCTACAAATTTGAACTAATTATAGTTAGGTATAAGTACATATTGGACAACATTGGCACCCACATTAGGAAAAGCCCTCACATCTTGAGCTTTTATTTTTACAATAAACATAATACAAATAGTTTATTTGCTAAAATGTACATAAAAGAAAGACTCCATGTACAAGTTAGGCACTACAAGTTGTTATAATACCTACTACCCAAGACAAACAGTACCATGTACTTAGTTTACTTTTGAAGGAGCGAAGCGAGCCGCGAGATTTTTTTACAGTAAACAGCACCTACAAAACATACATTTTATTAGATAAAGTACCTCTCATAATGTCTCCGTGTGTACACAGGCTGGTCCGTGAACAGAACCCTCCATAGTTTGTGTCTACAAACTGCATCGTATCCGCCGCGTGACGTCACTATCGCGTATACTGCGTTCAACGAAACTGAAAGAGAAGGGTCTTGTCAATAATAAAGTCTGAGTTTAATTCAAAGGTGTGAAGGGGTCAAAGGTCAAAGGGTGTGAAGGTGGTGAAGGAAACATCTTTCATAACCCTGAAATGTCCAGTGTTTAACCCACCAAACGTCTTATGTTAAGCCCAAGACCTGAATACCTCAACCTCCCTTCATATGTCATTTTAATCTTGTGTGCCTTAATCCCTCTAACCCCTGTAATGTACTTTAACCCCCTCCCATCCTAATCTTTACCACTCCCGCTTTGTGTCATAATACCCAAAATGTCACGTGATTTAAGCCTCCTATTGTCCTAAACTCTCAAATGTCTAAACCCAAATAATGTCTTAATCATGTCATGTCATGACTAACCCCCAAAATTTCCCAAAACATCTCAACCCCCCCAAAAAGTATAAGCTCCACATGGCAAAAAGTATAAGCTCTCTAAATATCCAAGCCCCCTCATGACAAAACGGTTAAGTCATGAAGGGGGAAGTCTGAACCCCCCCAAATGACTCAACCCCCATAACTCACTGTGCTTCAGCGTGGTTGCCTTCTCCAGCGCCTCGTTCCTGCCTTTATAGAAGTGCTTCAGCCGTCGCAGGAAGTCGCGTTCCTCTTCAGCTATGTACTTCCGGTCGGATGTGGAGCTTGACTTGTCCGGACCATTGCGGAGGGAAAGACGACGAGGGCCGGAGGGGGGAGTCTGAAGGAAATAAGGTAACTTTACATAGAATCATACATCGTCGAGCACGTCATCGCTTAACATCAGGTGAGATTGTGGTCTAAACACACAAATATTTAATTTTGTTCTCGGTGGGGATCGAACCCACGAGCCACAGCACGGAAGGCAGAGCTACTACCGACTGAGCCTTGACGCCTGTCATATGTCAAATGTGACAATCGTGAACGTATCGTAACGCTAGTGTATCCAAGGTGTAGAAGGTTTTGGGGAGGGAAGGTTTAGAGGAGGGAAGGTTTTTCCTGACAAATCCAGCAGACCCGAAGGTTTAGAGGAAGGAATGTTTTTCCTGACAAATCCTTGTCTACATAAGCAGACCCGAAAGTTTAGAGGAGGGAATGTTTTTCCTGACAAATCCTGGTCTACATAAGCAGACCCGAAGGTTTTGGGGAGGGAAGGTTTTTCCTGACAAATCCTGGTCTACATAAGCATACCCGAAGGTTTTGGGGAGGGAATGTTTTTCCTGACAAATCCTGGTCTACATAAGCAGACCCGAAGGTTTTGGGGAGGGAAGGTTTTTCCTGACAAATCCTGGTCTACATAAGCAGACCCGAAGGTTTTGGGGAGGGAAGGTTTTTCCTGACAAATCCTGGTCTACATAAGCATACCCGAAGGTTTTGGGGAGGGAAGGTTTTTCCTGACAAATCCTGGTCTACATAAGCAGACCCGAAGGTTTTGGGGAGGGAAGGTTTTTCCTGACAAATCCTGGTCTACATAAGCATACCCGAAGGTTTTGGGGAGGGAAGGTTTTTCCTGACAAATCCTGGTCTACATAAGCAGACCCGAAGGTTTTGGGGAGGGAAGGTTTTTCCTGACAAATCCAGCAGACCCGAAGGTTTAGAGGAAGGAATGTTTTTCCTGACAAATCCTTGTCTACATAAGCAGACCCGAAAGTTTAGAGGAGGGAATGTTTTTCCTGACAAATCCTGGTCTACATAAGCATACCCGAAGGTTTTGGGGAGGGAATGTTTTTCCTGACAAATCCTGGTCTACATAAGCAAACCCGAAGGTTTTGGGGAGGGAAGGTTTTTCCTGACAAATCCTGGTCTACCAAAGTATACCCGAAGGTTTTTGGAGGGGCTGAAGGTTGTAAGAGTAACTCACAACGCTCTGATATTCTTGTGGCTTCTCGTCATCACTGGAGCGTGACTCTGGCGACTGCGTGCGCGAGCGCTGTTGTCGTCGACGTCGGCCGCGCGGCCTGCCCTTTAGCTTCGGAGCAAGATGGTTGCACACGAACTCATGGCCTTCCAGTTCTGGGTACTCGAATGTGTCCTGTGAAAGGGGTTAGGAGTTTTGAGATGCGAAAGAAGGGAGATGGCTTGGTCGTTCATAGGTAACGATAAGGTCTACGTCAGCTTGGAGGTGTAAGGATATTTTTCCAAAAACTCTTTGCCCCAGCTTTACATTAACGGCATTTGTATGGCAGTTATCAGCAGTTTAAACTCCCAAACACAGTTAGCTAAATTCTTTGTAACTGCCCTTTTCTTGAGGCAGTTCTAAATAATACAACTGACTCAGCTTAATTACACTTTCTAAATTCTTTATTTCATTTTCTGTAGCAGCCTTTGAAGCCTAAAAGCGCCTGGAAATTTCTGAATTCCCCAACTGCCTTGGCAGTTTCAGAACCTCGAATAATCTCATACCCTTACACGTCTCACTTCGTAGAGTATTCTAGTATCAGTAACTGAAGCAGTTCTTCCTTCCCATAAGAATCCTATCCACCCTACAGCTCACCTTACAGTAGAGTATCCTAGTGTTGGTGGTGGGCGCAGCATAACCCCCTAATGCCGCGACCAGCGAGTCCCGCAGCCAGTCCGCCTGCAGACCTTCGAGCCTGGCCGCCACGGCGCGGTAGCGGCAGTACCGAGGGTAGGAGAACACGACCACACCTGGATCTTCTGGTTCTATCACTGGAAATTGATTTACAGAGCCGTAAGTTACCAGTACTGGATATGAAAACACCGCGACACCTGCTTATTCTGTTACAGTCTGGACTCGAATAGAGACATGTTACTTGACTCAAACGCAAGGAAGCTGTATGCTTGCAGGTTTATTAGCAGTTCCTTTGGTCCTGTGCTGGAGGCTGACTAAACTAGACGCTGGGTTCAGCTAGTTATTAAGCCGACATGCAGTATTTAGTATAGCCACTGCTGAACACAGGCCCCATAGATTTCAAGACGACTTCCACTGATCTCATGCAGCGCCTGACGTCTCCCAAGAATATTTACGAGGAGTGGTGGTTTCCAGATGATGTGTACCTACTCTTATGATTAACTGTAACCTACTCGTATGCCTGCCAAATTTCATAACATTATGTTATACTATAGGTGCCGCCTGCGACTTCGTTCGCGTCCCGTTGGATCCTGTTAATTTTTCGGGAAAAAAGTAGCCTATGTGTCAATCCAGGTCACGGACAATATATATTCCAAGTTTCATCCAAATTGGATCAGTAGTTTATACGTGAAAGAGTAACAAACATCCATCCATCCATACTTACAAACTTTCGCGTTTATAATATTAGTAGGATCTAATATATTCACACTCACCAATAGTACTCTTCTCCTTATCAATATCACTAAAGTCTAGCTTCGTATGATGCAGGGGCGCTGTCTCCTTGTCCTCAGCTGGAGGGGCGCAGGCGCCGCGCCAGACCGCCCGCATGCCCCACGTCCAGGAGTCACCGGTGCAGATCCAGCTGAGCAGGTCCTCGGCTTTCAGGACCACCTTGTCGTTGATGGCTAGGACCTCGTGCTGGAAAGAAAAGAAGAGTTAGGGTGCTTGGGATACGTATACAATACCGACATTGTTATGTCAGTTGCTTGAACAATAATATCGGGTCATAGTCGCAGTGTATTTCAGATACGTTATCGTTACGATACGTTTACGATTGGCAAATTTATCAATGCCTTGATCGCGAATAAAATTAAATGTGACAATCGTAACCGTATCGTAATGCTAACGTACCCGAGAGAGATCCACAACTTTTGGTAGTCAAGTTGAAGTTGACACGTAATATGACTCAAATTACGTTAGGTTTACGTAACGCGGCGACTGTCAAATTTGTTCCTTTCATATAAAATGGAAAATAATAATTAATATCTTTTGAGTGTGTATTTATCGCGATAGTTTGAAAAATACTAAAACCAATTTTATTACATAAATACTTACCTACGTAGGTAGGTAAGGTATACTTTATTATATAAAAAGTAAATTTGCGTAACCTGTAGGTACATTAAGTAAAATGTATTTTGACAGCTGCCAGCTGACAATAATAATAACAAGTCATTGTATTAACCTTACGGTGACGTCAGCAATGATGCAATTGGATAAAATTCATTTCATAAGAATTACGGTCTATATCACTAGTACAGTAAGCAACATAATATTGTAATTAACTCGTGTTTTTACTATACTCACGAATTGTTTAGCTAATCATTCGTGAAAGTGACTTTATTCATAAAGAAAATTACAACGAATACAGTATTTACAATATTTACAAAATACACATGAAACAGTTGAGCTATCTACAAACCGTTGCAAACGATTTATAGATAGCTCAAATGGTCCAAATCAACAATATTCTATTCTACTACTAAAAGTGTGATTTTACAAGTTTTATGAGAGCATTTGCGTACCTAATGACGTCATTATGTGTTTGTTTTTCAAAATATTTGCTCTTATCTGCATGAAAATTAGATGCAAACTTATGCATTACAAAAATTATGTTACAAAGAAGTCTCCTTGTGTTTCTGTTCTATTGCTCTTGTCCTTGACTGTACGTTGGTACACCTTATTTAAATATATAAAACTCTTTTGAAGCTGTCTGACAATCAACGCACAGCCTAAACTATAAGTCCTAGAGGTATGACACTTGGAGGGTAGTATCCTTATATAGTGTAAGGGTGCACTAAGAAAGGAATTTTGAAAAGTCGCACTCTAAGGGGTTTGAAATTAGGATCAAAGATTTGTATGCTGCTGCTACCACGGGATCAAAGCCGCGGGCGACAGCTAGATGTACAATATAAATTATGTATTTTCTTACTTATTTACCGACTATGCAAGCAATTAGTTTCAGGAATGCGTTGATAATTTAAAGTAGGTGTCTCGCATCTGTTTTAAAGTCAAGTCAATACTGAGGCCTTAGCACGAATATTATGTGACAATCGCAGACGTATCGTAACGGTAACGTATCCGAGATACACTGCGCGGTGACGGTACAACGTTCGGCAGTCGAGGTAGGGTTGACGCGCAATACGACTCGAATACGTTAAGTTTACGTAACACAGCGACGACTGTTAGATTTGTTCATGCTTACCCCCCCGTCTCCTCCCAACCCCTCCCTATCTAACCTCTTCTTTACATATTATTTTTCTACGTGGTTTTGTAAAAAACTCAGTTTCAGTTGCAAGAGTTTTAGATGTAGGGATGGGATTTGGTATAAAATCAATATAGCGCCATCTACCCCCAAAACTAAGTACTAGTGAAAAACAGTTTTTTGTAACAATGTTTTTATTTAGAAGTGTTTTATCTAAAGTCTTGTAGTTTTAGTATAAACAAAATACGTTCGTTCATGGCGCAAAACATATTTTCTTCACAGAATGTTAGTCCTGGGAGGAAATCGAACCCACAACCTTCATAAAAGAAGGCAGAGCTATAACAACTGAGCTGTGAAGATAATAAATGTAAGCAATTTTGTAACAATTTTACACCGAATATATAAAAACACCCAAAAAGAAGATTCACAAGTTGACTCCTATGTTACGTAAGTAGGTACTTTTAATATTTGTGGAACATTTTTAATAAGTAAGTTACAAAGATTTACGTAAATAATTAAATATTTTTGCTATAAATCGCAAGCACAGCCCTGGGATTTGAGTGGGTGGGAGCAGAGACGTACTCGGTTACTTAGTTTATTTATTTTACGAAGTAATATTATTTATTCTGTTGCTCTCAAAGGTTACATTAACTATTAAGTACTGCTTACACTATTAATGAAAACTAAATTAAAATTCTTTCAGCACTTTTAGAGAATATGTCTATCTGAAACTATAATCTTGTAAATTCTTAATTTGCTTAGTTTCGGACAAGAGGGCATTGCGTGAAATGTCATAAAATGTTCATAATAATAAAAAAAATAGGTCTTTACCTCCATCTTAGATGATTTATAGAGCGTCAGGAGGCAACCTATGCCTACACTTAACGACACACTGTAGTGCCTGGGACAATGTTTAGATAGAGTAGTCTTGCCCAGCACCTGTACCATCCTCTCAGCCTAGTCAGCCATATCCACAGGAAAGACATAGTCAATACGTGCGGAGCTGACTAAGCCAAGGGTTTCCTCACGATGTTTTCCTTCACCTTTAACCTCGTGCTAAGCATAAAAATTTTCCGAAACGAAAAATCCATTGATGCACGGCCAGGATTCAAGCCCACGAACTTCGGATCGAAAGTCGTGGGTTCCTAATAAAGCCTTAGCATCTAATCTAGATGATTTATGCCACAGATTCAGAGGCTACTTACCCATGTCCTAGGGTACTGTACGCTGTAGATCCTGGTACATGTTTATATGCAGATGCTTGTAGTACTATACCATCCTCTCATAGTCAACGTCAATACCGCATCGATACGTACGGGGCTGGCTGAGCCTCACCGTTTTTCACTTATAAACCTCTATGTGGTAGATTTAGCTAACTTACCTTAAGGCGAAACCTCCAGATACAAACCGACAGGCACAAGTTTTATCATCATCATCATCATCATAATAATTTTCAAAAAGGACATTAATTTTGTCAAATTTATGTCACTAATGTCTATTGTTAAAACAGCGTAGTATAGGTAGGTATATTTTTATTTTTATGAGAACTAAAACATAACTATTTAGGTATTGTCCCTAAATGATGTGTTTTCTCGTGGTCCAATTATTTTGTTCACATGAGGTTCAAGAAAATAATACTTATTTGTTCAATATGTTTTACTAAATCAACGAATTAATTAAATATTTTTCTAATAGATCAGCACAGCCCTGAGATAAGCCGGGTGGGGGTGGTTGGGGAAGTCAGGGCCGCAATCGAAGTTTGTTTTGTAGAAAAAGGAGACGACTCCATCCTGGCTTGATCCCGAATAAATACGACAATCGTAAATGTACCGTAACGGTACCGTATTCGAGTTAAACTGCGCGGTGACCCTACAACGTTCGACAGTCGAGATGGTGTTGATGTGCAATATGATTCAATTACGTTAGGTTAACGTAATTGAATCATTGAACGTAACGTCAGATTTGTTCTTCTGTACGTAGTTACCGATATTAAATGTCAAAATTTAGCTGTGACAAAACTAACAAAATTTTGAAGAATTATTCCTAAACGAAAGTAGACACAAAAAAATCAGCTGTTTCATACCAAATGCAATATTTAGTACCTACGTGGTAAAAGGGTATAAAATAAACCTACAAAAAAAAAAAGACATTTTTGGAATTTTACACAACGCCCTCTAGTACCAGACTAAGCAAAGCTTGTCCTAGATGCTGATAGAATATTTACCTATACCACCTATACTATCTATAGAGTCCTTTCCAAGAAAGAAGTCCCGCAGACGCGTCGCTGTAGTCGACCTTAAGTATTATTTCTCGGGCAGCACTTTTAACAACTTTAGGCATTGAAAACAAGACTTTGATCACAGAAACCAAATAAAAACGCACTAGCATCCGATCACATTAACAGCACATGACAACTAATTTAAAATGTAGTTTTAAAATTTAGTTCCGTAAATTTCCGCGGGACTTCTTTCATGAAAAGGACTCTACATATAGTTTTTTTTTTTTTTGTAAATACATACTTATAATACTTACATAGTAGCTTTCGACATACGACACAACATTCATATGCTGAGTGGTGGCCATTTTTAACCGACTTCAAAAATGGTGGAGGTTCTCAATTCGGTTGTATTTTTATTATAGTTTTAAGATATAATTTTATAATAGGTACACAAACTCAATAAAAAAAATTTAAAAAAATATATTCTATTCTAATTTTCACATAGATTTTTTTTTATTCGAGTTATTTACAACATTGCTAGTGTGTTCGTGCCCTAATACGTGAACAAATACACAGGCCCGTATTCCGAGACAGAAATCGTTACTCAAGCATAGATTTGAGTAGAGATTTTCATACAAAAATCTATGCTCGAGTACGGATCAGTGCTTGAGTAAGGCTACGGAATACGGGCCTAAGTCCGTCCCTGCGCCATTCTAAATGAGGAGTGGGGGGAGGGGGGATGAACTAAAATGGCTTTCAAATAAGTAACCAGCTGGCGGTGTTATTACGGCAGTTAATAGCTATCTCGTTTCTAAATCGCAACGTTTGAACTTTTACAGGCGTCATAGCTCAGTCCGTAGTAGCACTGACCCGCATGCTGCGGGTTCGATCCCCAGTGAGAACGAACATGTGTGTGGCAATCATAGATGTTTGTTGAAGTTATACTTCCAACAAGGTTGCGTTAAACGGGAAGCGTTAGTCTCTGTCTCTTTCTATTCTCCCGAATAGAAAGACAGAGACTAGCCAGAGTGCTCACATACGGAGACCCCCACAAAATGCAAAACACTTCGATAGCGCGTTCTAGGATCCGACCAAACTTAGCAGCGCCATCTAGTTCTGATTTAAGGCAACATGAGCAGAGCATAGAACCTTTTCTAACTAAATAAGTACCGGTTAAGTACATAAATATATATACTAAATTAATTTCACATTAAACACAGAGCGAGAGTGAATGCGTGGCACTCGAAGTATAACTTCTTCCGCGCGTAGGGACTGCACGCACTACTTTTTTTTTGTTCTATGTCTGGCTGTTACTAGTAGGTATTATAAGTAGGTATGTATTTACAAAAAAATATTTGACACCTTTACATCTCAAAGTGATGGAAGCAGTGCATTGCTTCACAGGGCACGTCCTCTATGGACTTCATAATGTGAAGCAACCAATTATTATTAGTATCTAACTAATATAATTGGTATCGATTCTCTAGTTGCATATTTCTAACCTAACCTAATTTGACAGCACTAAAAATGTTGCCGTCTCTTTCTCCCAATGTCAAACATTTTTTTGGAAATTCTGACTAAATCTAAAAACAGCGCGATAGAGAAACGATCTCCAGAATAAGCATCTCAATTTACTCCGGCATTTTGTGAGAATGTTCCAAAGTAATCCACCCTTTATGCCTACGTAGACGATGTGACCGTCCGTCTGTCATCGGACATGTAAATACTTACTAGTAAACAATAATAGGTAGGTAAATATTTCTTAAACTAATTTGAATACCTACTTACAATAAAAAAACAGCGAATATACCTACCAAACGACTTTTCAGTTATAAATATGCCTGCTACGTGAGCTAGACTACGGGCAAAAGCTAGTATAATAAAATATGCGACTTATATACCTAATTATTAATTTACATAACTAACATAGGAACAACTAATATTTATGTGAATATCTGTTTCTAGTTCACATAGGTTCGCTCATCTTGAGGATAGATGGCGCTGTGTAAAATATCTATCTATACTATTGTAAAACTGTAAAAACCCAAAAACTAAAATTAAAGATATAGATAAACTAAATATGCAGGTCTACTTACTAAATAAACGATTCTGATTCCGAAAATAGAGTTTGTCTGTTTGTTTGTGCGCGGATCACGCCTTAGCTACTGGACCAATTTCAACGAAACTTATACGTATTCGTAAGCCCTTTTTCCGGATAACATATGTAGGCTATATTTTATTGAAATCAAAGACGTGGATTCTTAGATACAGCTTGAACTGCTAAACCAAAAGCTGTCATTTGCTACGAGGTTCATCGTATGCTGGTTGACAGATATTTCGGTGGAAAGTTTCGCACGCGTACGAAGTCGCGGGTATCAGCTAGTTCATCAATATTATTGACGGTACTTGCGTATCTTGAGGTTAGATGGCGCTGTATGAATGTTCATCAATATTATTGACGGTACTTGCTAATCTGAGGTTAGATGGCGCTGTATGTAATATTCATCAATATTATTGACGGTACTTGCGTATCTTGAGGTTAGATGGCGCTGTATGTAATATTCATCAATATTATTGACGGTACTAGCTTATCTTGAGGTTAGATGGCGCTGTATGTAATATTCATCAATATTATTGACGGTACTTGCTTATCTTGAGGTTAGATGGCGCTGTATGAAATATCCATCAATATTATTGACGGTACTTGCTTATCTTGAGGTTAGATGGCGCTGTATGTAATATTCATCAATATTATTGACGGTACTTGCTTATCTTGAGGTTAGATGGCGCTAAAAAAATGCATCGAATACCCAAAACATGGTTTACGTTTACAATTAAATTTAACATAAATGTAACACATGCATACGCACCCTTACACGCACAGTATTTGTATAAACAATATGTGTGAGTTGTTTGCTTCCAACAAGGTGAAACTATAGAGGATGTTTTGTGTTTGTTATTTTTACGACATTATTATTAAATAAATAAAATAAATAAATATTCACGGACACTTAACACAACGCCCTCTAGTCCCAAACTAAGCAAAGCTTGTACGATGGGAACTAGATGGCTGATAGAATAGGTACATACATACATTTTTTTTTGTAAATACATTTTTATAATACATAGTAACACCCAGACACAGAACAAACATCTATGTTTACAACACACAAATGTTTGTTCTCGGTGGGGATCGAACCCACGACCCACAGCACGGAAGGCAGAGCTACTACCGACTGAGCCATGACGCCTGTCAAATCTATTAAACTAGCTGATACCTGCAACTTCGTACGCGTGCGTAAGTTTTCACCAAAAAATATTTGTCAACCAGCATACGATGAACCTGGTGTCAAAGGCTGCTTTTGGTTTAGAGAGGTCAAGCTGTGTCTAAGAATCCACGTTTTTATTTCAATAAAATATAGGCCTATGTTTCAATCCGGAAAAAGGGCTTCTGAATGGTATACGTTTCATTGAAATTGGTCCAGTAGTTTAGGCGTGATGAGCGAACAAACAAACAAACAGACAAACTCGATTTTCGGAATCAGAATCGTTTGTTTAGTAGATCTGTATATTTAATGTAGTTTATCCATATCTTTAGTTTTAGTTTTTGGCTTTTTTACAGTTTTATAATAGTATTATTAAATAGGTTACTTTTATGAACGTTGTATATTACTTATCAAGATACGAAATCAATATATTATGAAATTCTAAAAGAACAATAACTATGTTGGGTTAATTTTGATTATGTTGCATTTCATATTTATTTACGTTAAAACAAACAACATTATACAAATAATAAACATTATATTTTCATTAATGAATACTAAACTATGTTACCTACATACCAACGTCCTACATAATACTTACTAATAAATATAATATTTAACTGATTTGAACCAGTTGAGCTTAAATCGTTTGCAACGGTTTGTAAATAACTCAACTGTTTCATGTGCATTTTGTAAATATTGTGAATATTGTAAATACTGTATTAGTTGTGATTTTCTTTGTGAATAAATTACTTTTCGCAGTATAAAAAACAATTAACTAATATTTTTTTTAAATTGATGTCTTCGTTTAAGCTCTTAATTAATCGTAAAATTACTTACTGTTTTTTTGTTTTAATTGTAGTTGTAGAATTTAAATATGGTGTTTAGTATCTATCTATTCTCGTCATATTATAATTATGTGCTCAAAATATACCTAATAAGTACGCACACTAAACACGATGTTATTGACAAGTAATCAATTAACTGCAAATAAAATCACAATTTTTACTTTAGAGCGTATAAAAAAAAATGCACAAAAAAGCATTTTATAGCAAAAATACAAACATTAAAAAAATCCGATAAGGTAGCCGATAATCCCCAAAACATCAGCCTGTACGCGACATGTGACACGCACACACGCGCGACACACACACACACACGCGCATTGATAGCGGCGGATCTATTCGGTGCAACGCCCGGGACTAAGGGCGAGGACGCACTGGCGTCCTGGACTCATTTCCCTATTTTATTGATGGGTTATGGATGGTAATGAAAGACAGGATCAGGAATCAGAAGATTTATACAGAAAGTCTACTGTACTTAAAATATCGTAGGCGCGAGTTGGCGAACAAAAAAAATAGGTAAATTCGGAAGGTGCCAACTCGCGCCTATTCGCAAGTTTGACGTTCGCGAGTTGGCGAATAAGTCAATGCATCGTAGGAGAGAAAAATTCACATACACATCGTGACATCAGTCCGCGTCAGTTTAGTTTAAAAACTGTTCCAACATTTATATATCACTTTCTGATAAATACAGTTTTTATAAGTCATAACAAGTGTTTTCTAACCAATAAAAACCACGGAATACTAAAAAAAATAGTAAGTTTAATTAAATTATAAAAAATAAGTAATTTCAGAAAATATTTAACAAACCATCATGAAAAGACCGAGAAAAAATATGCAGCTAAAGGAAAAATCTATTTTTCATTCATGTCATGAACACAATTTGAAAAAAAAAAGCAATTTTGTAGGAACTCTTATTCTTTTTCTTTTGTGTATTTCCTTGAATTCCTTTGCTAAGTTACATCATTATTTTGGTTGGTTATTGTTTAGCGCGTTACGTTGATTATTATTTTCATCCAACTACAGAACAAAGGAAATAATAATTTTTAAGAACTTTGTAATACTTTATATTAATTTATTATGGTATTTTTTTTTTGTTATTTTGTTTACATAATAAGTGGTGTACAATAAAGAATATTCTATCTATCTATCTTATAGTAACTTCATAAACGCATATAAAATCATTATTTTCTTTAATGAAGTATTTAAACGATTAAGTAATTCTAATGTTTATTTGATTCCCGACTTTGTTTCAAAAAAAAACCTACAGTATCACTTGAGCAGTTAAGCTTGTTACTATACAATATTTTTCTACACTAAATTTTACCCTCCGGTACAACTGAATCTCAAAATATCTAAAATTCATATGGCGTCCTTTTCATAACAACTGAAGGTCGATATGGCTTTTTCCTAATTTGTTCTAGTGTCAAAATATCTGAATCCCAAAATGTCTGAAATTGTTCATTACAACTTAATAATATCAGGCATTTTGAGATTCAGTTGTAATGAGCCGGAGGGAAATCCACGTATCGAATAGTAAAGTTGGCAGTGTGCACTCCGCCTAATCGACATAAATTCTCAATAACACGAAATGGCGGCGCGGGGCGCGGGGGGAGGCAGGGACGGATCAGGACGACAAGGACTTTATTATTGTTATTACTTTTTTTTAAGCTATTTCATAGCTTCTATTGCGGGCCTTGAGCGTGGAGACCGAATTCAGAAATTCCGTAGCGAAAGTAACCTAACACCCCCCACTCCGACCGGCACAGCGGTGATAAGATAAAAAATGCTATGCAATAGCTTTACCGCGGCAGTCTCCGAGTGCCACACGTCTTTTATTTTTTTGATTTAATTACTTATTTCTATTTTTTTTAAACGTTCTATCAAAGTCAATTGAATAAAATAGAATGTTTATTATTTTGTTATTTTACAAAGGTTTACAAATTAAATAATAATAATAATAATAAATATTCACGGACACTTAACACAACGCCTTCTAGTCCCAAACTAAGCAAAGCTTGTACGATGGAAACTAGATGGCTGATAGAATACATACATACATTTTTTTTTTGTAAATACATACTTATAATACATAGAAACACCCAGACACAGAACAAACATCTATGTATACAACACACAAATGTTTGTTCTCGGTGGGGATCGAACCCACGACCCACAGCACAGAAGGCAGAGCTACTAATGTTAAAACAATAATTTAAAATAACAAAAATGGCCACCACTCAGCATGGTGCCAGGGCAGGATGTGTTCGTACCCTGTCTAGGCGCTTTTTTTCAGTGGAATCGAATTTATTAAGTTACCTGTGTAATCTGTTTTTATTATTTTTACACGGATAAATGAGTAGATGTTATCCAGAAAAAATCAAAAGCGGTTTGTAGGTAAGTATAAAAGAGTGGAATCAAATTGTAGATAAACTTATTGTATAAAACAGATAGAAGACAGAAAATACAAAAAAAACTGGCTTGAGCAAGATGGTAGAAACAAAATGATACTTAATAATACTTATAATACTTTGTTTTTTATCCTAATCCTACTTTATACATATAAGTAGTAACGTAATTTAGTATTATAATATTTGAAGAATGTCCATGTTCTTCAATTCATTATACGTAGTAATGTAGTTGAATTTTTTAAGTAAAGTACATTCTTAAATATTTAGTTAAATCGTTTATTTATTACTATAATAATTGAACGTTTGAATGCTAACCTGCATTAAATTAATTTATTGTGTGGTTTACCTCAAGTATTAATATTTATTTAAATCCAAAGTCATTCATATAATTTTAATTATTTATCTACCTAATAATATGATATTAATATTAATTATCAAATACCGATTAGGGCATTAGAAATATTATCTAGAAACCCCTAGAAAATTACAACTAATACAGTATTTACAATGTTTACCAAATACTCATGAAACAGTTGAGCTATCTACAAACCGTTGGAAACGATTTATGGATAGCTCAACTACATAATCCAAATCAATGACAATACCAATCAGATAACTAATATTCAATTTTACTATTTATATTACGTTTTGTTTAGGACTAATGATTAAAATACGTAATAGTAGGTAAGTACGTGGATAATAAGGTTGGTAACAACACTTTCCTTATTTAAATAAAATGTTTTGTATTTTGTTATAATTACAAAAGGTATGAAAAAATAAAAAAACATGTGCGCAATTCACACGTGGTAGAAGCGAAACCTTTAAACACCAATATGCAGTACTTATTTAGTTAGAAAAGGTTCTATGTTCATGTTGCCTAAATCAGAACTAGATGGCCCTGCTAAGTTTGGTCGGATCCTAGAACGCGCTATCGAAGTGTTTTGCGTTTTGTGGGGATCGAACTGTCGCTTTTTCGTTTCATCGACTTTCAAATCACAACGATGGTAAAGAAGTTTTCACTTCATAAAGTACTTATACATTCATACATACATACATAGGAACTAAAGGAAGTCGAAATATAACAGGTAACGAAAAGTAGGTAGGTAATAGGTATTATAATGTACACCAAAACTATTAACAACTACCAGAACTAATCAAAAAGCGATGTTTTTTTTAGATTATTTATTACGATAGTACTTTGTGTGAATCTTATGCTCAATAAAACTCAAACTAAAGCATAGCTTTTGATTGAATACTTCTTAGTAAATAAAATAACTAATAGTAAAATAAGCGGAAATCGATCACATGACTACAAAACTATATAAAGCAAAGCGCGCGCTTGACTCCCCCTCTTGCATTTCTGACTTCAAGGAGTTCACACCTCTCGAATATTGTTGAAATAGGCTGTCACTATGCCCAAATGAAATCAAATTGTGTTTCTAATTAATCATCCTGACTGATGTTTTTAGTTATAAATTAATTTCGTAATAATTAAACATTTTGAAGTTGTTATAACTTTCTTGATCTTTTTTTTAGTGGTTTTGGTTTTAGATAGAAACCGCTTATTGTAAATAATTTTGTTAAAAACCTTTTAGATGCGCTATATGCTAAATGCCTGTCGAGTTATGCATAAAAATATACTAAGTTTATAGTGTACTAAACTGTGTTTATCTATATTATTTTTCTTTTTAAAGCAAACAAACAGTAAATAACTTAATTCAGACTTGATTATTGCTACAGTAGCACGTAGGTACATTATACCTATGAGCGAAAAACTAGTCTGAGTTAAGTAAAAAAAAAAACCAAATCACCTTGTATTACCCCTGACAGGGTGCAGTCAAGAACTTTTTAGTTTTATTAAAACCTTTTTTTTTGCAAAAAATGACAACACTAAAACGTCCCTCAGTCCGTCCCTGATGAAAAGCAGTGAAAGATGAGAGTTGGGTCGAATACACCGATACAGCAATCTTGATACTTTTATAACTCCTTGCGTGTTACGTAACTTTTGTTATTTTTTTTTATTTTGTTTATTAACTCTGAAAGTGTAAAGTTCTGATTTAACAGCGGGACAAAATAGTTGTTTTTTTTTTGTATTTAGATAAGCAGAATAACTAAAAACTTACGAGAAAAACATCCCAAATGTAAATAACATAAAATATCTTTGTACAAAGGTCAAACACTTTTTTCGTTAATTTAAATTGACAGGCGTCATGGCTCAGTCAGTAGTAGCTCTGCCTTCCGTGCTGTGGGTCGTGGGTTCGATCCCCACCGAGAACAAACATTTGTGTGTTGTAAACATAGATGTTTGTTCTGTGTCTGGGTGTTACTATGTATTATGTATTATGTATTATGTATTTACAAAAAAAATGTATATAAGTATTATATCAGCAATCTAGTTCCCATAGTACAAGCTCTGCTTAGTTTGGGACTAAAGGGAGATAGTCCAAAGATATTTTTTTTTTTTATATATTATTCTGCTTTTGTTAAAACAATGAAAAATATTCTGAAAAGAATTATATTATATAGGTACCTACTAAAAAACTGAAAAACACTAAACCAAGTTTCAAGACTGCTTAATCGCCGTAAACAACTGCTCACGAAGTTTCAAGGCATAATGAACACAAAAGGGTATAAGTACAAAATTGTACATTTTCAACGCAATCCATTTTCGACTTTACCGTTCAAGGAACAGAGCCCAAATCGATTGTTGTTTGTTTAACTTATTAATATACCTAGCTTATACAGAATTTCGGAGATTAGGAAACCGTGTTTTTTTTTTTCTTTTTTTGCGTTCGGTTTTATTGCAAGCTAGTGCGGTGCATATCTAATCTAGTGGTTGCGCACTTATCGACATATCGAGTTGTCGTGTTTTTTTTATTTTTTCGACTTTTTTCCGGATAATAACTTCTTGGTTAGGCCGGAAAATTGGAAAATGTCATAATTTCTATGGTAGCTGTAGGTGAAATGTCAGTTTATTTATTATCGTTGTAATCATGGTAAGCATAAACAATAGGCAACTCCTGCGTATTTGTTTACATATCAAGCTAAAAGTGAACAATGGAATATTTAGAATTTACTTTACATGGCACAGTTTCCAAAAAACATAGTGAGTATTAATGACAAATAAAAAATATATTTTTGTAACTTTCTAGATAAAATAGGTCGGTACCTACCAAACCTACCTATTACGATAAAAATTACTCGAATAGGTAGGTATTTACTTTATTAAAACCTTCACCTTGAGTGGAGTAGCTTCTCAACGCTGAGGGTCGATAGTTCTTCAGGCGAATTTTATTCATTTAAGAATCATTGTACGCCGTTTCTTTATACCTATTCCTACCTAAACTACATAAGGAAAATTAAGGTACCTACCTAACGGGTGTTTGTATAGGTACTAATCGACACCGATACCTACATACTATGGATACGATATTATGTTATTAGTACACGATATTTTTAATACCACTGACATTGGTATCGATTCGGTTGTTGCCTTTTTCTAAACTAACCTAATTTGACAGCTCTAAAATTATAGCCGTCCTTAACGTTTCAGTTTATGAGAAAGGGACGGCAACATTTTTAGTGCTGTCAAATTAGGTTAGTTTAGAAAAATGCAACAAGCGAATCGATACCAGTGTCCCTGACATAATGTCAGTGGCGATCAAAAATATCGTGTAACCAAACGATTTTGTCATCAAATATTTTGCCTTACTTTTCAAAAAGAAAAGTCAACTGCTCTGAGAATTTGTAGGTACCATCAAGTCCTTTAAGATACCAAGAGTAACATCACTACGACAACGTAGGTAGGTATAGTAGGTGACCTCTGATCTAGCATGTAGGTAGGTAGATATAGATACGTATTTTTTAACTAAATAAATACGTATGCAAACCGAGAAGTGGAAAATATTTCGACAGGCGTCATGGCTCAGTCGGTAGTAGCTCTGCCTTCCGTGCTGTGGGTCGTGGGTTCGGTCCCCACCGAGAACAAACAATTTTGTGTGGCAAACATAGATGTTTGTTCTGTGTCTAGGTGTTTCTATGTATTATAAGTATGTATTTACAAAAAAAATGTATGTATGTATTCTATCAGCCATCTAGTTCTCATCGTACAAGGTTTGCTTAGTTTGGAACTATGTAGAAGGCGTTGTGTTAAGTGTCCGTGAATATTTATTATTCCGATTGTAATGAAAAATGTTGCTTTCTGAAAATAGATCTAAATATTTTTGACACTGAAACTTATCCTTAGAAACCACATTTCTACTACTGCTCTACTCCCTAGCGATAAGACCGCCCATTGTACGTAATTGTATCTTATTTTCTGTATGTGTCTTGCATATGAAAGCTTACTAAATATTGTCTGGCTAACCCATCTTCCATGCCATCCCGTGCGTGGCAGTTATAGTCTATAGTAAGTTATTATAAAACAAGAAGAAGAGGGATTAGAGTAAGTACGGATAGCGCGAAAAGATTTTTAGTGGAAAAAAGTTGTATTCTTGAAAGATTATATTGATTTGAATGTTTAAATGCCTTATTTTCTATAAACACCACGCCAAGGGAGATACCATCCCTTCACATATTAGTTTGTTATGTGTACCTACGTACAATAAAGTATTTTCATTCATTCATTCATTCATTCATTCTTTGTTCCAGAGTCTTTACGTGTCACAGTTTTTTTCAATTTAATATAAAAAATTAAACAAATCTCAATCCAAGCATTTCAAGGGTTTACGTTATAAAACGACAAGATCTATAAAGTACTCGACCAACGCATATAACATTAACAACAAGTAATTTGCTGATTAGAGCCGCCATCTTGATTATTCATGGAGTCATGAAGTGCTTCAATCGTTTTCGGCTTCGGGTTTTTGTCCGAATTTGGATAATATTAATAAAATATCCAATTTCATACCTCACGGTTCAGACCCACGTTAAATAATAAAGGCTGAACATTCTGAAGATAGCTATCAGATACCATCTTGAAAAATTACAGAAAATTTTGTAATAATATTTTTTTCAATATAGAGGATACTACCAACTGTGTTTTGAAAAATAAATAAATATTTGAATATTCGGCCTTATTTGGCATACGATACACAGTGTAACAATCACTCACCATCTTTATGACGTTTTTAAATTTCAAATGGAGATTTTACTTTACAAATAAAATAAATTATTCGGCCTCCTTTCGGCATCAGCGACCTCAATACGCACCTCCCTAACCGGCGACTCCTACGAAGAGAATTGAATTTAGGCTAGTTATTTTTATGAACCACATGCTAGCAAGCGTCCTTCTTAACATACTTCAAATAAGGTCTTTAATAAGGTTTTTTTTTATACTACACCTACCACAGATAATATAATTTAATACTAAACTCTCTACCAAGTAATCTTCTTCTTCTTCTTAAATATATAAAACTCTGTTGAAGCTGACTGACAATCAACGCACAGCCTAAACTATAAGTCCTAGAGGTATCACATTTGGAGGGTAGTATCCTTATATAGTGTAGGGGTGCACTAAGAAAGGAATTTAGAAAAGTCGCACTCTAAGGGGTCTAGAACGCGACTATCGCCGCGGGCGACGGCTAGTAAAGAATACGGTTTTAAATGCAATTTGACGTTTTTTTTATTTAACGAAAGCTGCTTTGGCGTCGTACCTCAAATCACAAACTATCTATTCCAAGTTACATTTAAATTGGTCCAGCCACTTCGTCGTGATAGCGTCACAAATATGAAATACTCTTATTTTATTATATTTTTGAGATACGACATTATAATGCTTCAGATGTAAATACGCGGCGAGTACGGCGGCGAGCCAGGTAAAGAATACCTACCAGTTTTTTTAGGTTATTTACTTTCCAAATGGGTTTAATCTAACTGGGTTACAATAGCAGAGCCAAAGAACGATACAACGCGTTGTAACGTTGTTAGTATGAACCACTGTTCATAATAATAAATAAATAAATATTCACGGATACTTAACACAACGCCTTCTAGTCCCAAACTAAGCAAAGCTTGTACGATGGGAACTAGATGGCTGATAGAATAGGTACATACATACATTTTTTTTTGTAAATACATTTTTATAATACATAGAAACACCCAGACACAGAACAAACATCTATGTTTACAACACACAAATGTTTGTTCTCGGTGGGGATCGAACCCACGACCCACAGCACGGAAGGCAGAGCTACTACCGACTGAGCCATGACGCCTGTCAAATAATGTGATCAAACGTGCGATACTTTCCACCAAAATATCTGTCAACCAGCTTACGATGGACCTCGTAGCAAATAGCTGCTTTTGGTTTAGAGAGTTCAAGCTGTATCTAAGAATTCACGTCTTTAATTTCAATAAAATATAGCCTATGTTTCAATCCGGAAAAAGGGCTTCCGAATGGTATAAGTTTCGTTGAAATTGGGTGATCCGCGAACAAAAAAACAGACAAGCAGACAAACTCGATTTGCGGGATCAGAATCGTTGAATTAGTAAATCTGCATATTTAGTTTATACGCATCTTTAATTTTAGTTTTTGGCTTTTTTACAGTTTTATAATATTTTTTTACATAAGTTCGCTTCTAATAAGTTATATTAAGCACACACCATTTTTTTGTTTCTAGGGTGACCTAAAATGTTTTTAAAACTCTAAGAGCATTTTAATCGATTGTTGTCATAGCACCACACAAAGAAGCTGTTATCTTACCCAACGACTCAGAAAAGAGGAATAATGATCTTTCATGAAGATTGCTTTTTCAGCCAAGGTCATAGCTCAAATCATAAGAGGTGTAATAATACCCATACCTATCTAACCTAGTAGCTATACCTACCTAATGTAAGGCTATCGACGCTAAGACTCATGTAGCATTATTCCTATAAACCTTGTGGTTTCCTTAGTGCTATAGTACAAAATAAGTTATTATGTATTTTTAAAACCATAAATGAAAAAAAAATTATTCATTTTTTTTTAACCTATACTCTCCCACTGCTGGGAAAAGGTCTCCCCCATATCCCTCCAGCTTTTACGATCACCGGCTGCATCCCACCAGGTTCTGTGGAATGTGTCGAGGTCGTCACGCCAGCGCTTCTTCGGTCTTCCCCGGTTTCGTCGCCCATCTGCAGGCACCCATTGTGTGACGACTGTTGCCCACCTGTCCTCATGCATTCGGCTGATGTGTCCCACCCAATCCCATTTTAGCTTTGCTGACTTTTTGCCGACGTCAGCGATTATTCAATAATAAAAATATAAAAAAATACAATAAGGGGTTGTAGAAGGCATGTCCTAATCTAAATATTACACTAGGTATGTAAAGAACGTCATAAATCACGTAATAACCACTATAGGTAGAGGTACCTACTTACTTATAAAACAGAATAACTCCAGGAAAACTGTTATACATTATTTATTTTCAATGGTATATAGCACAAGGGTCCGGCATTATTTCTTTACAATCCAAACTCAATAAACTCAGTTAATAATCTCTCCGACGTTACTACTCCATTTCAATTTGTCTGTCAATTCTTTTTTTCTAAATCCACCTAAAAGAGTGACTGACATTCTACCGGTAGTTTCTATTCTTAATTAATTTTATATTTCTTTTAACCTATAATACTTTGTAATTGAAATGATTGAGTATTTTCAATCGTTCATTATTTCACAGTTTTCAAATAAATTACAACTTTATAGTTTTAGTAAAACGTCAAAACCTCCATGAATAGTCAAAGTCAAAGTCAAAAATCTTTTATTCAATAAATCTCACTGATCACTTTGAATCGTCATTACGTTTTGTATGATTAGGTATGATTACATTTATTTTTATTGGATGAGTTGGAGCTAGTTCGTCCCAAGCTTGTTTGTCTTCTAAATAATCGGATATTTTATAGTATGCTTTTAAAAGAAGTCTCTGTTTAATTACGTTTTTGAACTTGCCAATCGACAACTGAGACACATCACTTGGGATTTTGTTAAAGAAGCGTACACATTGCCCTTTGAAAGATTTACTATTTTTTGTGAGCCTAGTGGTGGGAACAGCGAGCTTGTCTTTATTTCTAGTGTTAACATTATGATTATCATTTTTTTTGTTGAATAGATTGATATTTTTTTGAACATACAATAAGTTTTCATAGATGTACTGGCAAGGTAATATCATTATATTTATTTCCTTAAACTTATTTCTTAGTGATTCTCTGGGACCCATGTTATATCTACTTAATACTAATCTACTGAATATCTACTTAGATCCTCTTCATCAGTGCTAATTATCATCAGCCTTTGATGGACTCCAGTTCGTAAAACTTCAATCTTTTGAGATGATCTAAATGTTTCGAACTCCCAATATGTTTTAATGCCAAGAAACAGCTAAGAATCATCTATACTATTGAACTCTCTACACCAAAAGCAGCCATTTGCTACGAGGTTCATCGTATACTGGTGACAGATAAATAAATAAATATAAATATTCACGGATACTTCACCTTCTCCTTCTACCTTCTAGTCCCAAACTAAGCAAAGCTTGTACTGTGGGAACTAGATGGCTGATAGAATATATATATACATATTTTTTTTGTAAATATGTACTTACATACTTATAATACATAGAAACACCCAGACACAGAACAAACCAGATATTTTGGTGGAAAGTACGGTTAGTCCCAGAAAAATCACCGTTCTTAAAAAAAATCCACATTCAAATCGTAGCCCAACTTTCAGAGCTACGAGGGCACAGACAAACAAACAGACGCACAACACCCAATACCGTCTTTACCATAAGGGCACACGGGGCCCGTGCCCAGGGCCCCCATTCTCAGGGGGCCCCGAAGGACCGACAATTTCTCTCTTTACCATAAGGGCACACGGGGCCCGTGCCTAGGGCCCCCATTCTCAGGGGGGGCCCGAAGGACCGACAATTTCTCTCTTTACCATAAGGGCACACGGGGCCCGTGCCCAGGGCCCCCGTTCTCAGGGGGCCCCGAAGGACCGACAATTTCACTCTTTACCATTAGGGCCACGGGGCCCGTACCCAGGGCCCCCATTATCAGGGGGCCCCGAAGGACCGACAATTTCTCTCTTTACCATAAGGGCACACGGGGCCCGTACCCGGGGCCCCCATTCTCAGGGGGCCCCGAAGGACCGACAATTTCTCTCTTTACCATAAGGGCACACGGGGCCCGTGCCTAGGGCCCCCATTCTCAGGGGGCCCCGAAGGACCGACAATTTCTCTCTTTACCATAAGGGCACACAGGGCCCGTGCCCAGGGCCTCGAAGGACCGACAATTTCTCTCTTTACCATCAGGGCACACGGGGCCCTTGCCCAGGGCCCCCATTCTCAGGGGGCCCCGAAGGACCGACAATTTCTCTCTTTACCATTAGGGCCACGGGGCCCGTGCCCAGGGCCCCCATTCTCAGGGGGCCCCGAAAGACCGACAATTTCTCTCTTTACCATAAGGGCACACAGGGCCCGTGCCCAGGGCCTCGAAGGACCGACAATTTCTCTCTTTACCATCAGGGCACACGGGGCCCTTGCCCAGGGCCCCCATTCTCAGGGGGCCCCGAAGGACCGACAATTTCTCTCTTTACCATAAGGGCACACGGGGCCCGTGCCCAGGGCCCCCATTCTCAGGAGGCCCCGAAGGACCGACAATTTCTCTCTTTACCATAAGGGCACACGGGGCCCGTGCCCAGGGCCCCCATTCTCAGGGGGCCCCGAAGGACCGACAATTTCTCTCTTTACCATAAGGGCACACGGGGCCCGTGCCTAGGGCCCCCATTCTCAGGGGGCCCCGAAGGACCGACAATTTCTCTCTTTACCATAAGGGCACACAGGGCCCGTGCCCGGGGCCCCCATTCTCAGGGGGCCCCGAAGGACCGACAACTTCTCTGACACATTCTCAAAACGTTTTTGTCGGGCACTATTTGAAAGAAACCGTAATCGTAACCAAAAAACCAGCAGCATTATAATATCATTAATGTAATATTATTATAATACTGTACTTGATTAGGTACCTATAATATAAATGGTCATACTTATGTAAGGTTTACTAAATTTCTTATACAAAAGATTATTACTTAACAAACTATCCTGTTGGCTGTGAGGCGGCGGCGGTGGAACGAGAGAAGGGGCATTCGGAACCCGACAGGGGATCGGGACACTCGTGACTAGATTTTGATAGCGTTTAAAGATTGGTTTTAAAATTAAGTCTTAGTTAATGTATTGAGTTAATTTGCTGTTGATTGTGATATGATGATAATGATGATGAATATAAGTTTTGAGTTATTTCACTGGTTGTTATTTCTGAGATGGTTCTACACTTAGTAATAGTACATTATGATATGAGTGCGGTAAGTTGAATATTACAGCAGAGGCTGTAATTTTCAAAGCGCACGTATGTCATACGACGTTTTATAACACATTTGCGAGGAAATAAATAAAACTCGGACTTTCTTCAAAGAATAAATCTTTATTCAATTGTTGAAGCAGTTAGAAAAATTTTAACAATTTGTACAAGAATTAAATGCTTATTTTTTATCGTAGAGCGCGGCGCGCGCCCAACCCGGTCGTTTTAGTGGGAGCATCTTGATAAACCGTACGTTTTACATTACCATAACGCACGAGTGCGTAATGACATACATTACGATACTGAAATTGGTGAAATAAGAGACCCTTTACGAGCAAATGTGTTATAAAAAAAGTTATTATAAACCGCTTTTTTTACTTTCCAAAAGGACCCTAGTTTAAGACGCCCCTGACAACACCCTCTCTGTTTTTGGGCAGAGGTTAAAAATAACATAGGGTCTACATGCGGGCAAGTCAGTCAAGGAACGAAATCGCATTGGTAAGTACATAATAGTACGTACTGTCACATTTAAGTACTTGCGTATCGATTAGCACTAATAATAGAATGGGGAGCTGTGGTCCAAGTCATAAGCATAGCGGGTACAAAGGTTAAACTTTACATAAAAAGCTTCTGACGAATTGTTAGATTTCTTACAAAATAAATAAATATTCACGGACACTTAACACAACGTCTTCTAGTCCCAAACTAAGCAAAGCTTGTACGATGGGAACTAGATGGCTGATAGAATACATACATACATTTTTTTTTGTAAATACATACTTATAATACATAGAAACACCCAGACACAGAACAAACAAAATAATCCTTATATTGTAAAATAATTAGCCTAAACAATTAACTGCTATCCAAAGACACTATTCCACGCGGACGAAGTCGCGAGCACAGCTAGTGCTTAAATAAATCATTGCTTCATCCACAAAACACCTTTGAAAAGAAAACAGTAATGAAATTAGTGATTCCCCCGTAACAGTACGCAATTTACATAACGTTTAGCTTTGTTTGTGTGAAAATAAGCGTGTTTCAAGCTAACTAAAAAGCGTCACTAAAAAATTTGATGTTTTTTTTTTTACACCAACGCGCTAATTTACAACGAAACATTGATATTGCTATCTCTTACCTTTACTAAGTAAAGATTTTAATAAGATGAAACGTTAATTTATTAAGTATACCCAAGGGAAAAAAAATCCCTTGGGCATACTTATTTATAGCTTCATTGTTACAGATTTAGCTTTTTTTGTTATTTTTAAATCGCTACTCTCTTGTACCATAGACGCCACTACAAACCGGTACGTACCGGATTACTGACCGGGAGTGGATTTTAAGGTGCAGTCTCTAAAAACGACAACCGTCATAAAACGAACGCTTTTTAATAATTTCTATTATGAATAAAACGTAAAATAAGCGTATTATAATTTTTTTAGGTTATTGTGTCGCTGCTAGGCAATATTATCTTCTAATCTTTTCTTTAATGTTGTTTCCGTAAAATTACAGATCTGCGGCCCTAAGATGCGCACCGCGAGATATTTGTCATGTCGTTCTGTCAAAATGTAAGCATTTTGTACCAGTTTAGGAACTATTGCATTATCTGTGGTAATGTTGTCGAGAAACCGCGCCTTTGAATTTTCAACTTTTGACATTTCTGCGTGACTATTATCTCGTCCTCAGAGAGGTACGACGACTAACAAGTGTCAAAAGTGTACATTATGGCGCGTTTTGTCGACACCATTAGGTACCACAGATAATGCAATAGTTCCTAAACTGGTGCAAAATGCTTACATTTTCACAGAACGACATGACAAATATCTCGCGGTGCGCATCTTAGGCCCGCTGGATGTCTTTAACTACCCCCTTAGATGTTACGTCATCTTGAACATGAAAGAGGATCTGCTTAAAGTATCAAAATGTGCTAGCCCTAAAAATAACTTTTTTCGTTAAAAATAGCACGCTTAAAAAGCCGTTATAACGATAACAGTTTGTTAAGAGATTGGTATATTGGTTAAAGGGTGGGGGGTGACCTATTTCTAAACTCAGGCTTAGGTTTAGATTATGCAAAATTCTGTTTTTAACCGACTTCAAAAAAGGAGGAGGTTCTCAATTCGGTTGTTTTTTTATGTTTGTTACCTCAGAACTCCGTCATTTATGAACCGATTTGAAAAATTCTCTTTTTGTCTGAAAAGGTATGCTTCCAGATTGGTCCCATAAAATGTTTATCAAAATCAGTTCAGTAGTTTGGCAGTTAAATAAGAATAACTCAAAAAAACACGTCGTTCGCGTACACGACACTGCGTATTTGCTTTCCTGTGACGTTTCTGTGGTGCTTACGATCAATAAAATAGTCCCAATGAACTTCCATCATCATCATCATCATTATTTAATGATGAATGCGTATCAAATTGAAGTCGGTTTTTCCAGTTTTTTAAACTTATAATGTACAGGCACGATATCTCTCAACAGTATCGAACTAATCGGAAAGCTTGCCATCCGTCACTTCACACTAACGCGACTTAACAATATTAGTTTTGAAGTTATACTTCTAATGCGACTTCCAACAACGTTGCGTTACGCGGTTGACATAGTCTAATACGCTAATACGCTACAAATGCTACAATCAAATATAGATGGCAGTGTTCAGCAATTCAGCATTTGACCGCCCGTGTTTTTGAAATTATACGAGTTCCAACTGACAGCGGGGGATATAGAAAGATACTATAATACGCTACAATCAAAATATAATAGATGGCAGTGTTCATGCAACTTTTTACTTTTTATTTTGAAGTGAAAATTTAGTACTGCATATTGGATAAGTACATAAAAATAAATACTAAATTAATTTCACATTAAACACAGAGCGAGAGTGAATGCCACTCGAAGTATAACTTCTTCCGCGCGTAGGGACTGCACGCACAGGGTTTTTATTTAGTACTGTTAATGTGCTCTGCTTTAGCAATCAATAAATACATTTCATTTTTCATTTTCATTTCATTTTCACTTTAAAAATATGTTTTAGGGTACTTACAGCCGAATACTCAAACGCAACTCAAACCCCACTCAATTTAAGTCCCGCTTAAATTATTGCCATCTCTTACAAATGAGTAATGTCAAACAGAGGGAGAGCAATCTTAAGTGGTGCTCAAATTTGAATGACGTTTGAGTATTCGACTGTATATGTGCCAAATGGCAAATGACAGGCGTCATGGCTCAGTCGGTAGTAGCTCTGCCTTCCGTGCTGTGAGTCGTGGGTTCGATCCCCACCGAGAACAAACATTTGTGTGTGGCAAACATAGATGTTTGTTCTGTGTCTGGGTGTTACTATGTATTATAAGTATGTATTTACAAAAAAAATGTATATATGTATTTTATCAGCCATCTAGTACCCATAGTACAAGCTTTGCTTAGTTTGGGACTAGAAAGCGTTGTGTTAAATGTCCGTGAATATTTATTTATTTATTTATTAAATGTATATGGACATGTCTCTGGCTACTCTAATGGGTTTTTAGTGTCTTTTCTATGTATTATATTAAAAAAACCTAGAGCTTAGAGTCATGTTATGTTATTCCTATTTTCTATACAATTGTTACAACTTTCCGTCATCTCATTTTTTGGAGGATTTCATCAAAAATTTATCAAAATCACCTCAGCAGTTCAAACATCCGAACTCTATTACGTACTAGCGGTCCGTCGCGGCTTCGCACGTGTATTTAACAAAACTTTTTTTTACACTTTGTCTTACATTATTGGAGTTTTAGTAAGGAACCATAAATTTTTGAAAGTATAATAAATCCTAATGTCACTCGGTGAAAGATCGATCCAGTAGCTTCGGAGCCTGTTCAAACAAACAATCAAATCTTACCACTTTATAATTTTTTGTTTTGTTGAGTACATAAATGTTATATTGATTTGTTATGTTATATATTATATATATATTTATATATTAAATTATGCAGTAGATACATATAGCTCAAATTTTTTATTTAAGATACATCTAAGTATTATTCTTTGCACGCCAACCTCCTCATTACACCACCACGTTTGAGTTGGCTAGCAGAGAATGCTTTTAGCATTAAGTCCACCCTTTGTAACAAATTTATAATTTTGTGAAATAAAGTATTAAAATAAATAAAATAAAATAATATTAGTATAGATAAAACTAACTACACACCTATATAAATGTACAACCTTGAATTTGTACTTAAATTACAACATGAATCAGTAACACAATGTCATCACAATGAGACTAAATTAAAAATCTTTTTCCTCGTAGTAAACATACCTATTACAACACCTGCCTTAGTAACTAACATCATACCTATAGTAGGTGCCAAATAACACCGCAATACAGGTCATTCACCCACCTTCACCACTTCACCTACAAAATTCAATTTATGTATGGTAAACAAACAGTACTACGAGATTCGAGCGATTACCGTCTTAGCGACAGGATTGTATGGAAAGCTATTATTAGCTATTCATAAATTGAATTTTGCGACATCGTGGTGAAGGTGGGTGAATGACCTGTATTGCGGTGTTATTTGGCACCTACTAAAACTAGTTTTTTTTAGCTATTCATAAATTGAGTTTTGCGACATCGTGGTGAAGGTGGGTCAATGACCTGTATTGCGGTGTTATTTGGCACCTACTACAACTAGTTTTTTTTCTTCTTCTGTACCTATATGGCCTCTGTCTGTCATTGCGACAGTCAATTTTGACAGTGTCAAGTGATGAATTTGAAATAATATAAGTCAAGTCAAGTTTTCGTCAAGTCGTCTGTCGTTTGTTTTGAAGAGAAAATGATGTATTTTCCCTTCAAAACCTGAAACGAATTTTCACATTCAGAGAAACCACTTTACACACATTTATTCCAATGGATCACACTTTAAGTTACGACCTAAGTATTATCGGTTATAATTCCACCAAAATTAAACAATACTCACAATAACACAAGAAAAACTATTAAATTAAAAGTGCTATATTTATGTTGTTTCAAAAAATGCCAACTAGTTATGCTAACTATAATTTTGTATAGAGAATCACGTTTTGTAAACTACCCGCTAGGGGCGCTGCACTATCTCTATACAAACATATTGTTAACGTCAACTTGTAGTATACGTAAAGCGAACACACGTACCTATACCTACCAGCGGGCCTAAGATGCGCACCGCGAGATATTTGTCATGTCGTTCTGTCAAAATGTAAGCATTTTGTACCAGTTTAGGAACTATTGCATTATCTGTGGTACCTAATGGTGTCGACAAAACGCGCCATAATGTACACTTTTGACACTTGTTAGTCGTCGTACCTCTCTGAGGACGAGATAATAGTCATGCCGACATGTCAAAAGTTGAACATTCAAAGGCGCGGTTTCTCGACAACATTACCACAGATAATGCAATAGTGCCTAAACTGGTGCAAAATGCTTACATTTTGACAGAACGACATGACAAATATCTCGCGGTGCGCATCTTAGGCCCGCTGGGGCATTATTCTGTATGACTTAGGAGATTCCTTGCCGTAACCGTATGACGTCACCGTAATGACATTTATGGCATAGGAAATACGGCATAGGCATAGGGCGATTTCACGCCGCTGTCTTGTCGTGCTGCGTAACGCGCTTGTATTGGTCATAGTGAATAAGGCCCCTGTATACGTATCAAACATGACGTGAACGCGTTTTGTTAAAAAAAAAACAAAAAAAAAATTTTTTTTTTAACAAAATCTTCATACTTTCTATTTATAGAACAATCATTACCAAACTCAAGCCTTAGTGTCAGTAGTACCATTGATTTGTACCATTGATGGTACAAGTGACACAACTTTGTATCCTTAGTACCATTAAAGAAAAATGAGGATATTCCCCCGTAATACCTATGGAACTAGTGATACAACTTTGTATCTCAAGTACCATTAAAGAAAAGTAAAGATATTCCCCCGTAATTTCATTTTTCAAGTATCAAAATAATATAGCTATTGATATAGTGTAAAAATCTCGATTAAAATCGATAGTAAACAAGTATCAAACACTCATGGTCCGTGTATAACGGACGGAATCCGGAGTCGCGCGTCGCTTACGAAATGTTAACGCGGCCCACACGTAAAAGGCTGTAAATGATAACTCAGCGCTATTTTAAACAAAATATTTTTTACTAGCAGCGCCTCGCGGTTTCACCCGCGTAATTCCCGTTCCCGTGGGAATTCCGGGATAAAATATAGCCTATGTTCATCAGGGATAATGTAGGATTCTAATGGTAAAAGAATTTTTTTAATCGGTCCAGTAGTTTCGGAGCCTATTCAATTCATACAAACAAACAAACAAACAAAAAATCAAACCTTTCCTCTTTATAATATTTGTATTATGTATTATTATAATATATAGTATAGATTACTTACTACATATATTAAATAAATATCTTTAAATATCTTTGGACATTACACACAACACCCTCTAGTCCCAAACTAAGCAGAGCTTGTACTGTGGGAACTAGATTGCTGATATAAAACTTATATACATTTTTTTTTGTAAATACATACTTATAATACATAGTAACACCCAGACACAGAACAAACATCTATGTTTACAACACACAAATGTTTGTTCTTGGTATGGATCGAACCCACGACCCACAGCACAGAAGGCAGAGCTACTACCGACTGAGCCATGACACCTGTCAATAATAATAATAATAATAATTCCGAATAATAAAGTACTAAATAAATAAGTATTAAATAAATCAAATAAAAAATCCGCCTGTAATATGTGCAAAACGAAATTTAAATATTCTATTTGATTTAGCATTTGTCACCTTATGCGGCTGGATCGTGTTAAGTAAAGCAAGCAAACGAAGCAAGCCCGAGGGCACAGGGCTGCCACTGTATTTAAATGAAACTTATTTATAAACATTTTGGTGATTTTCATAATAATGTTATCTTGTTTAAATCATTGTCATCATTTTGTTTGATAACAAAAACGAAAGATGATTTACGCTTGTATTGACTGGTGGTTTTACTGGTAAATAAATAAATAAATATTCACGGACACTTAACACAACGCCTTCGAGTCCCCAACTAAGCAAAGCTTGTACTATGGGAACTAGATGGCTGATAGAATACATACATACATTTTTTTTGTAAATACATACTTACAATACATAGAAACACCCAGACACAGAACAAACATCTATGTTTGCCACACACAAATGTTTGTTCTCGGTGGGAATCGAACCCACGACCCACAGCACGGAAGGCAGAGCTACTACCGACTGAGCCATGACGCCTGGTGTTTTTATTAGGTATTTATGTGTTTTTATTTTTATTTCCATTTCTTTTATTCTAACTTAATTTAATATGGGTCTGTGCCTGCAATAAACGAATTTTATTTATTTATTTATTTATTCATTTATTGAGAAGAACACGGTAGGATGTGTGTCCTCCTACGAAAAGGGAAGATGTTCCTTGCCGAGCGACCTTTGCCGCGGGCTCCGAGGAGCAATGGATGGTATTCGGTAGTATTACTTCAAACTCTGTGATAACTTCGTTTGGGCGATCTACGATAGATCTCATGTAGCAAGATAGATGGCGCTACAGTATTTATGTTTGTTCTATGTCTGGGTGTTACTAAATACGTATTTACAAAAAAAGTATGTATTTTATATGAGCATTCTATCAGCAATCTAGTTACCATAATACAAGCTTTGCTTAGTGGGACTAGAGGGCGTTGTGTGGTATGTAAAATAATATTTATTTATTTATTAAGAGCTTATCAATCCAAAAAATAATAAACACTGACAAATAACTTTAATATTGATTTCATAAGTTTCATAATTCATGAGTTGATGAGAACAATGCCAAGTTAAATAAAAAATTAATATTAAAAAAAAATCTATTGAAATATTATGTCACTATCGATCGAAACATCTTAACCCATTCGTCCCACCAACGTGATTCAGTGGGATGACCGGGAATAAAAATAATATATATTATGCACTTCCTGTTCGTCCCGTAAACGTAAATTTATTGTGCAAGTGAAATAATATGGCAAATGCACAAAACGTGCGACGGCACAAAAAAAAAGTAATAATGGTAATAACAATAATAATGCGCGCGCCAGCCCTGCGACGAGTATGCGCCGTCCGATATTTTTTCACTGAAGACGACAAAACCCGTGGAGACGAAACACAATGAACAAGTTTTTGTTTTATTTTTGCATTTAATTATACTTAGGTATTACTATTTTAGGTTTTTCATTCCGTGTTTTTACAATTATATTGAACAATCACAAAAAATAACGTAAATAAATTAAGTGAGCAAAATCGAAAGTTCAAAAACTAGCGATAGCTGTTTTGAAGTCAATGTCGTGTCAATGACATTTTATATTTTTAATTTAAATCATTTAATAAATTATTATTTTTTATAAAAAAAAAACATAATTTCGTGACCATTGACCAAATTATCGTGTAAATAACATAGGTTAGAACTTCGGAGGTACCTTACCTATATAAAAACTTAACTTGTATAAAAACGGTTAAAATTGTATTTCTTGTATAGGTATGTAATTATGAACGTACCTACATAAATAAATAAATACCCACGGACATTTAACACAACGCCTTCTAGTCCCAAACTAAGCAAAGCTTGATACATATAGGTACATGAGTAGGATTTAAAACGTCTTGTGTTAAATTGATAAACTTGGCTAATGTTTATTTTTGTAATTTTAAATAGCAATAAACACTAAAATGTTATTTCTTTATAATAAAATATGTACGTTAATACTTAATAAATGAATTATGAATTATTTGGAATGACGAACTGAATTAACATATTAAGTTTAATATACATTTTTATTTATTATCTTAGATATTATATTAAGTACCAACATACCGGGTGATGCGTATTTTTTAAATAAATATCTTAATGAACTCTAAAATTTCAACAAAAAATTAAGACTTAGACTTATTACGCAATCATTTACGACATCTTTGGGAACAAAAGAAAAAAACACATCTCCATGCCACCGCGTCGTACAACAATCGTCTATCTCGCTCGCACCTCCCCCCCACTCTGCAGTTCGAAGGGTTCGTACGCGTTTGTATGTAATGTAGATAGTGGTAATTTGTATTGATTACAAATCTTTAAATGACTAAATCAACATTTAAATTATCTTATTGTAAAATCTAAATTTTAAATCATTATCATGCATTCAAACGAAAAACTTCTTCTATTCATTGTCTCGATCCGTCATTTCGTCAATTTTGCCAGTGTCAAGTGAAATGTTTGATATAATATTAGTCAAGTCAAGATTACTATCGAATTCTTTGAATGACAATGACAGTTTCTTAACTATTGATAAAATATAATTGTAACAACAAGTTACAAAAGCCATTAACCAAGAAGTCGATGTTGAAATAAGTTTTCTTTTTATAAATGACAGATCTCACTTTTTTTGTGAAATGCGATAATTTGACTATCATCACAAACTTTTGATTCTGACGTAACTTCAGTTTGAATAGAAAGAAGTCAGAATCAGTAGGGCTAAACTTGACCGCCGCCGTTCCAAATTAAAGCCGGATTTTGACAGATTTCGTGTCATTTTGTACTGAGAAATGACACAACTTCTGTCAAATCTAGGGATCCGGATTGGAACTGTGGCCGAGAGTAACCCACCTAAATTGATTAAAATCAACAAGGATTATGAATACAAAGCGAAAAATTCTGCCACACCGTATACTCCGATATCGTTGCAGTGGACGCGCAGCTTAGCTTATAAACTTTTTTCTACGAATTTACAAAAATATAAAGATAGACTATTATTATAAGGACACACAGACATTGACCGCGACAAGGTTGTTTTATATATTACCTACTAGCTGCTGTATCTGCCTACGTACTTATTTACATACCTACGTATGTATCTCATCTAGTCTACGATAGATAAACAAATATTTGGAGATAGCGCAAATAGTAGCCATATTACAAAAAGTATGAAATTATTATTGCTTATTTTCCTATTTCCAAAAATAGGTTTAAATAGTACTTTAGTATTTGCCTAGATTATTTTTAACATATTTTTTCCTGTTTCGCTAGTCCAATTTCGATGAGGTTTTTAATGTACCTAGTATTAAAACCCGAGAGAGATTACGCTCTCTTATAAGTTCCTCGTGAATTGTTTTTTTTATGTAAGATTTCAGAAATTAAATTCGTCATTACAAACTGAATTAGGATCGTTTTTTTTGTTTTGAATAAAAAAAATTTTTTTAATAAAAGTGAATTATTGTCATTACAGATTAATTTTTTTTGTTAAATTCAATTGTTCTCTCCAAGACCCAAGAGCTGCACCCAGCATTGTTATCAACGAACATAAAACCTTATCAAAATGAGGCTAACGGGCCACCAACCAACAGCAGATGTATAAACATAGGTACAACTACTACAAGTACTTAACTACTTCTCAACATACAATAACACATACATACATCATACAAAATAGTTGACGAGAAGGTCAATCGCAGTAATTAATGTTAAACTAACCCATAAAAAGCCACTACAATTTGGCACGATCCCATGAAACTGCAAAACCAAAAACATTTAGTTATAATGTCACACACGTTACACAAAAAAAATGTTTTCAGTTGGAATTGGGATTGAACCCGCTTCCTTCAGCATAGAAGGCAAAGTAACTACCTAACCTACTAAAAAGCAAAGTTAAATAACATTTATTTTTTTGTTAAATTAACCAAATCACGAGCGAACTCTGTACGCAAAATCACGTAGTAAGCTAACCTGTAACCAATTATACATTGTGATAACTAAGTTAAAAGCAATTTTTAGTTAAATGTTAAATTTAACCAAATACGAGCAAACCCTGTATTTGTGTCTAGTCTAGTCAGAAGGAGAAATTACCTCTATTGATATTTATGTCGCTGAGAGCCCAAGCGTTGCAACTCGAACAGCGTTGAGTGTGAGAGGCCAAGAATACTTAGATTCAATTTATTCATTCATAATAAAATAACATTACGGATTACTCCAAGGCGTTATTCTATAGACTAGCAAAACATAAAATAATTACAATATACAATATTACAGAAAGATAATAACAATAAAATCTATAGGGTATGTAACAAAGTCTATGGCACGAACGAGATCTTCTACTAATAATAGGCAACAAGAAATATACGATTAAAATAAGTACCTAAAATAAAATATAAACTTATTATGTATCTAAACAGTGTAACTATTATTACTGTGATAACTGATTACCATCATGGACTTTAATATTATTCGAATCTTCGACATGATATACAAGTAACTGAATTAACATAGGCAATATTGTGCTATGTAATGGAGGAAACTTTTCTGGTTTATATATTATCGCACATAGTTTTTAATTTAAAAGTATATGGTACTGTTTTTTTCCCAAAGAAAATAAAATAAATAAATAAAACAAATATGTATAGAGTTTAATCATTTATTAATTAAAACTAGTCAAAGATAAATTATTTAGTTGCAATAAGTTCTTATTTTTAATTGTTTAAGTTTATTTTTATAACATTCTATTTAATTAACAATTTTTCCAAAAGATTGGCACAAAAGCAAAACGATTATGAAAACGAAATAAACATAAAACAATAATTTATATGTTTGCACATGGAAAGGGATATTTTTTGCCAGATATGGTAAGTAGTAGGTTAAATCTATAGGGTAAATTTTACTTTTTTTAATTTATTAATTAAAATAACTTTGTTTTTTTTTAATTTAAATTATTAATTCAAATTACCATAGAGTTATTTTCGATTTCCGGTCTACTATACATAGCTACATACAATGAATGAGTATATCAGGGGAAGTGTGAAAGTGGCGCCTATTATTGAAAAGGTGAGGAGTGGTAGATTAGCATGGTATGGACACGTAATGAGGAGGGATGAAAGTCATATTACGAAAAGAGTTATGAACATGAGTGTGGCTGGGTATGCAAGTACAGGAAGACCGTATAAGAAGTGGTTGGATTGTGTGAAAGAGGATATGAATGTGAGAGGAGTAGATTCAGAATTGAAGTGAGTGGAAGAAGAAAACATGTTGTGCCGACCCCACCTAGCGTGGGATAAGGGCAGGGGAATGATGATGATACAAAGCTACATACATTTAAACAAATAGCTAAGTATTTTTCTCAAAATATTTATAAATTCAGTTACAACAGTATACCAATCAGTCTAACCTTTAATATACGCACACAGCTGCATCTAATTTTATAGCCACTCACACTCTCACACCATCGTAAGGCTGCAACACAACTCTCGACTTTATTACAAGGATATAAGGTTGCATTCAAAAGTGGTAAAGATTTTACGCGTTGTACTAGAAGAATAATGGCGTAACAACATGAAGCTGAAACTAATGTTTTGAGATTTGTTTCTTTATTGAACTGTAATACGAATGAAAATGCTTAAGCGATGTTCATATTGTACTGTATTCTTTGTTAGTTTAAAAATAAGGTCTATTTTTGGTTGCATTTGTGTTGGGGATATAGGAAATGACGTAACGCATCAATTAATAGTTTTTATATTATACTAGTTTCCGCCTGCGACTTTACTCGACCTTTCCGAGAAATCCTTTCTAGATCAGGGTATAAGACGAAGAGTATTAAGAGAAGTTGGATAAAGTTAAACATATATTTTTTTTGTTAAAATTTATTATTTATATAATACATATATGTAATTTCAAATTATTTTTGTGCGTTTTTGTATGTTATTTTCACAAAGACCTGGCACTTAGAATCACCATAAGACTATTTTAAGTGATCAATGTGATTTTACTTGTACCTACAGCCCCATGCCCACTGGGGGTTCAGATGGGAAAAAAATCGCAACGAGCCTACTACGCAAATCCCACTCATGCGCGTAGTGGGCTCGTTGGTTTTTTTTCCCATCGGGCCCACCAGTTGGCCGGCCGGTAGGCTCGATGGGAAAAACCCAGCAAAACAATTTAATTTGACTTTTTTTATGAACTTGTTATCTTATACAACCTATAATGAGTGGAGAGTGTGGAAACAAGCTTAGAATACCAAATAACTTGTAATTCTATCTGCAGCCCCCAGCCGGAACAGCTAATGCGTTGATTTGCGGCATTGAGAGGGTGGGATTACAATTACACCCGGGCTCTAAAAAAGCAGGGCTAGTTTAAGAAATGGGGTTAAACATTCGGGGTTAGTCTAAAAAATGGGACTAAAATGCGAGGTTACTTTAGAGAATGGGACTAAAATGCGAGGATAGTTTAAAAGTGGGGCTAAAATGCGAGGTTAGTTTAAAAACTGGGGCTAAAATGCGAGGTTAGATTATTCGGGGCTAAAATGCGAGGTTAGATTAAAATTTGGGGGTAAAATGCGAAGTTAACAAGCAAACAAACAAATATTCGTGAAGATATTACACAACGCTCTCTAGTCCAAAACTAAGCAAAGCTTGTACTATATGTAGTTTAAAAACGAAGGCTAAAATGCGAGGTTAGATTAAAAATGGGACTAACATTTGAAAAACGTGTATTTCATTGATTTCAAACGTTTAGAGTATCTTTTAAATTTGTACAATTAGCAATCTAGTTATTACCTAATAAGTTATTCATCATCATCATCATCATCCACAGCCCGACTTTACCCACTGCTGGGCATAGGCCTCTCCAAGTTTGTGCCATCCACTGCGGTCCTGAGCTAGTCTCTCCCATTTACGGCGTGCGATTTTGACGATGTCGTCTGCCCATCTCGCTGCCGGACATCCTACGTTTCTGTGGCCGCATCTTGGCCATCATTCAGTGGTCGCCTTACTCCATCTGTTATAACCACGCCTTGCAATATGTCCTAATTAAGTTATTAGTTATATTATATTATATTAGCGTGAATAATAATTTTAGACGTTTCTATAAACTAAAAAGATACAAGAAATTATTCAAAGTCTAACTACTATGGAATAAAGATGTCTAAAAATGTAATATGTCGCCTAACAACCATGGCAGGTTTAACATTAACGCATCGGGGCCAAGGATAGCGCACAGTTTACCTAATAACGATCGATAGCGTGAGCAATTTTTATTTTTCTTTATCTTTTACATTAATATCTAATTGTATGAAGCGACTGTAATATTTTGTATAAATTTTTATGGCAACATTTTATTGATGTTAGGTATTTTAAATATTTAAACTATTACTAATAAATAATTTAGATAAGTTAATTATTTATAAAATATTAAGTTATTTATTGATAACTGCTATATTTTTGCTTTTGACTTTGACGTCACTTCCGCTTCGAGGGATAACACATATTCATTTGGGAATGTACAGTCAGTTGTTGCTTGTCATTTGGAATGGCAACATCATTTTAAAAGTGGTAAATTGTTTCGTATTATTTTCTCTGCTTTTGTATTATGCTGGTCTTTATAACATGAAGCATAGCATATATACTTGCTTATGAACACAAAGGTACATACTAGGACACCTACTGATTAAGTATAATCATAATAATATTAAGTAGGCAAACCTAAACAGTAAATACAAATAAAATTTATGTTCCACGAAATCTAAGTTTTAGCCTTATTTTTAGCAATATTAGTATTATTTTAAATAACGACCTACTCTACGCAGGTACTAATTAATGTTATATTTTACCACAAAAAAAGATGTTCGTTTTGTTTTTATTCCAAAACTCTGAAGGTCTTTTTTTATGATTTTTAACCTCAATTAAGTGACTTTAAGTTTTTATTTTTTCAAACCCGCATCATCCCACTGCTGGGTAAAGGTTGCCCTCAGAGACCTCCAGTTATCCTTGTATTGAGCTTTTTCCCACCTCTTTTCAGGGATAACGAAGTTGCCAAGAAAATTTCATGGCCGCTCTCAGATTATAATTATGATAGTCATAAGTTAAATCATTTTTTTTTACTATTTTGGAAATAGTTAACGTAATACCTAGATATTAGTAAATACTTACGAGTACTAGTAATACTAGTACATAATGAAGGATAGTTTAAAAAAAATAACTACTCAAACCAATTGCAATGGTTTGTAGATAGCTCAACTGGTACATTGTGTTTTTTGTAATATTAGTCCTAATTTCCCGGGTGAATATAAGATAGCTTGCTAAAAAAAAATCGAAATGTCTGCAGATAGCATAATCTTTGTTAACTAATGTATCTAAATGAATTATAAATTTTGTATTAGGTATACATTATTCTAGGTAAATAAATAAATTATAAGTAATATAACAATGTATTTTTAAACTATTTATTTATAGACGCTATAAATTTGTGTTCTAGACTGTACCGTCTCGTCCTCTTTAAAGTAATGCCAATATTCCGAGTGGCGTAGGAGGGTGGTGGTAGTGTTCGCAGAAAAACTTAATATTATATCTACTAAACTAGTTGTTCGGGATAGGGAACAAGAATAATAGAATTTAAATTAAATAGGTTTTTTAATGCGCGTTTTACAATAATGCAACGGCACAATATACAGAAAATAATTATGATGAAAAATAGGGACGCTAAGCGTGTTGCTACAAGGGGGCGAGCGGGCAAAGAGAACCGCCATCGTGGCTTTTTTGAGCTTCTGTCATCTATGACGTGTTTAACTGTCATGCTGGCGATATGTCAATGTCACTCTGCTGGGCTTGAATGCGTTTGGTTACAGGGCAACGGAGACGGCGTCGACACTAGTATCATTATCGTTAATTCTAGACTTTAATCTCAAGACGTATAAACCTTGGGGTAAAAACTGTTTAAATACTGTCTGTTACTAAAATTTGACAATATCTAAACAAAACCAGTTAGCAATAATGTATTTATTTTCTCCCACAAAGCATAGTTATACAAACAAGAATTAGTAACATTTTGACAGAAGTTGAGAGAGAATTTTTGGAGAGATCGCGAGATCTCAGTTCGGGGCGAACTACTAGTTGTTAGTAGATTCAGATTTATGGTAGTCTAGCTAGCTAGATAGACGCTGTATTAATTTAAGAAACCGAGAAATTTTTGATCCATGAAAATTATAAATGATTCCTTATTACCCGACTACATGCTTTGTACATGTTTCTACGGAATTACCACTCCACTGTCAATTTTGCTGCTAAAAATCTAATAAAAACTCAAATCACAATCAAATTTGAACACCAAATTTGTTCAAAATCAGCCGTTAAATGGAAAAAAATATCCAAAAGAAATTCTGTTTTAACGTTTTGATAATCCGTGAGATTAGGCCCTGAGGGCTTAGTACGAGTTTTGGTGTGTAAATCTGGTGTAAAACGTCTGACGCCCAGCACACCAGTGGGCGCTGATTTGTATGGAGACACTGAGCGGATTCTTTGAGAAGCTTGGTCTACACCAAGCCCGTTCTCGCATGTCGAGCTTCTCAAAGAACCCGCTCAGTGTCTCCATACAAATCAGCGCCCTCTGGTGTGCTGGGCGTCACACTATACAGTGAAAACTCGTACTAGGCCCTCTGGTTTTTTCTTAGTGGGCTAAAGTGTAGCAACGTAGATTTTTGCTAACCCTACAGGTACAACGGCTGACTTCGATTTCAGATGGCTCAAGGAGCAAAATAATAAAAGAGTGTTCCAATTCAAAGGTTTTACAGAAAACGATCGAAAATAGACTTTTTCTATTTTTTCATATACATTTTAATAATTCTTGTAATATTCAAATCGTATATTCATCAAAAACTCTGAATGTTTAGTGGTAGGAATAGGAAGTCACTTTTTCATTCTATCATTGTAGGTTCAAACCTTATCTAATATTTTTTTTTATGCCATAGCTGGCAGACGAGCAGGCGGGCCACCTGATGGAAAGTGGTCACCGCCGCCCATGGAAACCTGCGACACCAGAGGTGAGGCTAGTGCGCTGCCGGCCTTTTAGGAGGAGATAAACCCGCCTTTTGAAGGACCCCATCTCAAAACTCCGAGGGAAATTATTATTTATATTATTTATATTTTAAACTATTTTCTAACTGTTGATTTTTTATTTTAATTGCTTTTGGTACGGTTAGTACTGTTACTAGTAGAAATTGAACCAGCACTTAAGTAGGCCAGTAGCCCACCATGCCATGCTCGTCCATCTATACATCTATACATCTATACAAATATTATAAAGAGGAAAGGTTTGATTTTTTGTTTGTTTGTTTGTTTGTATGAATTGAATAGGCTCCGAAACTACTGGACCGATTAAAAAAATTCTTTTACCATTAGAATCCTACATTATCCCTGATGAACATAGGCTATATTTTATCCCGGAATTCCCACGGGAACGGGAATTACGCGGGTGAAACCGCGAGGCGCTGCTAGTAACTTATATCAGGAATCTAATAAAATTATTATTTTATGATTCCCATTATCCAATTATGTGAAAGTATTTTACAATCCATTAGACGTTAAGAATTTGACGTACGTACGTATTTAGGTTTAGGGTTCTCTCTTTTTTATTTAATAATTATTTCTATTGTTACGAATTTTTATGAACCTAACCAATATAAAAATATTTTTAAAAAAATCTTAATTTTTTTTGTAAAAAATTCAATTTTCTTTTGTATATGTATTGTGACTGAGTTGGGGTAAACGGTATGTAGGTTATGTTAAAGTACAGTTAATAATAAAAAAAATATTGGATATATCAGAAGGAATACTTGGGATTAGCTTAACACTATTCTTAACAGTATTAATACTCAATACTCAATATATTTATTGCTTTCACATGGTTTAGGTAAATTTTACATTGGTGGTGGATGTAAATAGATGTCTCATGGACCCTGCTTAGGGTATAGCAATATGAAGGCAGGCCGAGGTTTATAGATAGCCAGTAGATCGTTAATTAGTATTACATAATAGGTAGTCATTTTATTTAGGATATTTTATATAATGTTCGGGTCGGTTAATAGGAAATATTTTAAGGTTTGTTGTTCAAGTATTATAATATTTATATCATAATAATCCTATCCCTAGGTTAAGGTGTGTTTATCTGTGTTCCCGAATGGCTATAATTTGGAAGTCTTCAAGAGTAGAGTGAATAGGTATCTTCTAGGTAACCGTGCTACATCGTAGACCACATCATTGCTTAACATCAGGTGAGATTGTGGTCAAACGGTTGCCTATATTGTATAAAAAAAAAAGGATTTTCTATCTATCTATCTATCCTACTAATATATTATGTCAAATTTTAGATATTTGGATGTTTGTGTTTCAATCACGCTGCAACTACTGGCCCGATTTGGATGAAACTTGGAACATAAATAGTTCAGAACCTGGATTAACACATATACTACTTTTTATCCTGGAAAATTCACAGGATCAAACGGAACGCGGACGGAGTAGTGGCCGATAGCAAGTTTATCTCATACCGAACCCTATTTCAGTGTATTCGATGGCTGGTTTGTTATTTTATTACAACAATAAAATCGATAGTGAAAGTTATAAAATATATTTAAGCAATACTATTCGACGCGTATTGATTGTTAAGAATTTCATCAATATCGACACTGCCTCGTCAACGTATTTACAAATCCTATCTAACTATCCTACTAATATTATAAATGTGAATGTAAGTTTGTTTGTTACGCTTTCACGCGAAAACTACTGAACCGATCATCATGAAACTTTGTACACATATTCTTTGAGGTATTACTAGTAACATAGGATACTTTTTATCCCGGAAAATTAACGAGATCCAATGGGACGCGAAAAAAGTCACGGGCGGAAGCTAGTACTATTTGTAGATAGCTCAACTGTTTCATGTGTATTTTGTATATATTGTGAATATTTTAAATACTGTATTAGTTGTAATTTTCTTTGTGAATAAAAGTTATACTTTATGATGGAATAAGATTTAAAGTTGAAATCTTACATATTACTAATAATAAATAAGATTAAAAACTGTAAAACCAGATTTCAATATGATACGATTTAATCATCAAATGATGATAAAAAAATGTATGAGGTTTTCATAGTCGATTTTTTTTAAATGTTGGTTTCCTCAAGCCTCTCATTTCTGAACTGATTTGAAAAAATATTTTTTATCTCAAAGGGTCCTATATAAAGGGGTTATTCCAGATTAGTCCCATAGAAATTTTATCAAAATCGGTTCAGTAGTTTGGCAGTTAAGTAAGAATAACTGGATAAAACACGTCATCCATGTTGCGTATTTTTCTTTCCAGTGTGTAACTTATCAGTAGTGTTTATGATCAATAGAATAATCCTAATGAACTGACATCATCATCATCATAATCTGATGATGAAGCCAGAACGTAGTCAAATTGAAGTCGGCTTTACAAATTTTAAAATGTTTAAGCAGAGTATTGTAGAGAGAGACATTAATAAATGAAATAAATGAAAATGTCAAAATGTTCATTGTAACTTTTTTTTTCTATGAGCTATAGCTAAGCATTTGGCTGCCAGTACACCTGGTGGTAAGTGTAGCTGCGGCCTAAGGTGGAGCACGCTTAGCTATAATCCACCTATTCACTCTTTTCTTGAAAATTCCTAGGTACTTATTCAAGTGGGACACTTTTGAGCAAGAAAATATTATCTATGAGAGTCACTCATTCTCACGCTCATAAAGGAGTTCAAAATTTGAATTCGTTCAAGTTTAGTGACCATAGACAAGCTAAAATTTAGTTTATTTTATTTCAATGTTGGCATCATTAAAAAATATAATCGGGCAGGTTGGCAGCCCTGGGCTGTGGAGCGCCGCGTCACTGGTAAATAATTGCTAAACTGAAAAACTGTAGAGACTATTTTGTTTTGTTTCCGATAACACTAATCGAAAATGCGAAGGTACCTTAAATAGTGCCCATTTTATTTTCTTATCTCTGTTTCTTACTATTATTAAATAAATAAATAAAATAAATATCTTTGGACATTACACACAACACCCTCTAGCCCCAAACTAAGCAGAGCTTGTACTATGGGAACTAGATTGCTGATATAATACTTATATACATTTTTTTTGTAAATACATACTTATAATACATAGTAACACCCAGACACAGAACAAACATTTATGTTTGCCACAGAAATGTTAGTTCTCGGTGGGGATCGAACCCACGACCCACAAGCACGGAAGGCAGAGCTACTATCGACTGAGCCATGACGCCTGTCATTATTGAATACAAATCAAAGTTTATTGTTCGTACGTCTAATTATGTACAGTAAGCGTCATTAATTGCTATTCCTTTTAGAAGCTTGAAGAGTATAAAAATCATAATAAATGCATTTAAAAATATTATAGCTTCTAACACACATCAAGTAATTGCAGTATTTAGAGGATTATTATTTATTTTAACATTTTAACTTCAAATGCTTAAAGCAACTGATTAAAACCGGTGGTATTTATAAATAAATCAATAAATATTTGTGACAGGCGTCATGGCTCAGTCGGTAGTAGCTCTGCCTTCCGTGCTGTGGGTCGTGGGTTCGATCCCCACCGAGAACAAACATTTGTGTGTGGCAAACATAGATGTTTGTTCTGTTTCTAAGTATCCGAAGTATGTATTTAGAAAAAAAAATGTATATAAGTATTCTATCAGCAATCTAGTTCCCATAGTACAAGCTTTGCTTAGTTTGGGACTAGAGGGCGTTGCGTGATATGTCCAAGAATATTTATTTATTTATTGCAGTACCTAAGTACGTAACCTATCTTCATTGCATACCTTCAAGTACTTCAGTTCCAATCTAAGTAAGAGTTATCATAGCTTATCTCAAGAATAGCTGAAAACACGGATTGGACGTCGTTATTATTATTATATTGAAACGGTGTACAGTCGCGACAAACCTCTTTACTCATTACTTTGTTTTAGACATGATTGCGTTATTTTGTACTTTTAATAATAATTAAAAAATAAAAAATAATAAGCGCGTTATTTGTCAAACGGGCACACTAAGGAAGTCGTCTCGTCGACTCTATTGGTTATTATTATAGTAGGTACCTACATTATTTACGCAATACAACAACATACGGTGAATAAAAATGTAAATAGCTACTTTGTTGAAAAGCTGAATAAGTTGCAATTGGTAATGTAATGTAATGTGCCTTATATTTGGACGGCTATAATATCCATTTTCAAAAAGCATAGACCATTATTTATTTATTACATAGTACACACACATAAAGTAGTACAAAACAAAGAGAAAAAAAATGTTTCGTTGAAATGTATGTTGGATGTTACCAAATCTTTTGGAACTACATAGGTAGTTCCAAAAGATTTGGTAAATCTAATAACTTAACCACACGTCTGTACATTTGAGTATTATCAGTATTTGTGTAGTATGAACTCTAGATTAGATAAGTAACGGCTTCGAACGATATCCGCGCGACCGATTTTGGATAGTTCAGTTGAGTCATTTATATTTAAACGTTTTAAATTAACTGATGGTTATTTAATAAATATATGAGGATAATTTATTTTAAATCGCAATCTTATCTATGGTACCTTTCTTATTATACTTTTTGACTTACACCTAATCAATATATTTTATATGACTGTATTAATATATTATTATATTATAAGTAGTTTCGTAGCTTTCACTTGCGTGGAACACGAAGTAATATCCCATAACTCTGCTCCAGGATTTCTAATTCACATTGTTTCAAACTGTACCTATGCCAAGTTTTAACCAAATCGGGCTCGCATTTAATGGCATTATGATAAGATTGAGACATTTTTTTGTATATATTTTCAGTAGGTATTTGTGGAATACCACAAATACCTACCTATTTTCCCCTTTAAAGGGAATTTTGATATGGTAACTTTACAAAAAAAACTAAATTGTGTCAAATGTCTATTTATTTATATTGATAATACTGCTCGCTAAATGATTATTTACAAAATATGAATAAAATATAACAGAAAATACTAATTTTTTTACAATCAAATCTACTCCACAGCTCTCTATGTTTAAAAGTCGTCACATGGCGACGCGGGCCGAGTGTATTGTGCAAAGGATACCACCGGTCTTGATACTTGTTATTATTATTATTACTTCAGTATTTACTATCTCTTTACATTATCTCATATTATGCTAATTTGTTCATGTTATTACATTATCATAAATTCAAATTATATAAAAATAAAAAAGACAGCCTCTTTAGAATATTTTTATATCATACCTAATAAGTTAATAGAGATTTTCGTCCCTGTTATTACATTCATAGATACAGTTTGTTTATCATACATTCAAATTATATAAAAAAAGACAGGTAATGAACTCTTTCATCTACCTACTTAGGAAAGTTCAAGTTCAAGTTTATAATTCAAGTTCAAGTTATAATCACCTTCTATTACTTTCAATGGCCGTCAAGTCGTTGAGGTAGTTGTTGTGTTATTGTGGTGAAAGAATTGGCCAGACTAGAACCTGCGTTACCGGACTTTATGCAACAAACTTTTATATATAACTATCCATAGAAAACATAAAGCTAAAAAGTGTATGTAAGTACACAACTGGACTGGAGGGCGTTGTGTGAAATGTCCTTGAATATTTATTTATTTTTCTGAAAACTTAGTTTTACTAAGAAGGTACTTCAAAAGTAACTCCGTAAGTCTATTTGTCTTCTTTACATACAATTTTCAACGCGTGAAGCGACAGCAATATACTTTATTAATGTATCCTTACTTTGCGTCGTATTCATAATGAAATGAAATGAAATGTATACTTTTTAGCTTTATGAAAAAACCTTTTATAGTGTTAATGAATTTTTGAATTTTGTATAATGATTATTATCTTATGCATTGACTAATTATTTTATTCATTTATCTAATAATTTTGCACGATTTTTATATTATTATTCAATTTTTCACACATCGTCAGTCAATCGTCCATTCGCCACAAATTAGATCTAATTAAACAACATATTTTTTTTACCAAATACCAAGACTTCTTGAACAGAGTGTAAAAATCCCATAGAGTCTACAAAATTACTCTTCAAGTAGCGCAGAGGATTCTCACGGTTATGCGAACGGAATAAGAGTCAATTTGGTCTGTGAGTGGAAAAGCAATAGGTATTGGTGTGTGGCGCAAGTGTAAACAAAATATTTTGTTTTTTGATATATTTGTGTAACAAAGGAATCTAGTTTTAAATATTGTTTTGTAGTTTTGAAACTAAACAACTAGTGTGTAAATTGTATGAAATGAAAACTGGACTGTAGTTTACTTACATACAAGTTCATGTAATGCATAGTATGGAAGAACTAAAGAGTTTAATGAAAATTCACATTCATAGCGTAGTAGGTATAGGTACCATGTACCTAACTTACTGACTAGTGTACGTCGTAGTGAATATTTGGAGCGTTCCGATTGCTCCATTTGAAATTGCATGCGTGTGCGTAAGCTTGTACGTATAGTCTGCATGAGTAGGGAAAAAAAACTAAGACCCGACTGAAAATCACGCTATCAAAAGTATGAAACAAGAAAACATTCTCATCTGAAATTGTTATGTACATAGTGATGTTGACACGTCATCATCTCTATTATAGATAAATCTCTACCAAAATGATCATAACAGCCCGGCTTTCTTACAAAAAGCATATTAAGACATCCAAATCGAAGCTTTAATTTTGAAGCTACGAGGCCGCAGACAGAAACACAACGGCGTCAAACTTATAATACCCCTTATACCCCTTCATCTTTACGTCGGGGTTAAAAAACCATGCGTTTATTCAAATCGCTATCGCTACAGCTTATGCTTTAATCGGCATCTCAACAGTAATTTCATCCATGAAATAGTTGGCGCTACCAAATAGGGATTAGAGAGAGACAACAAGCGCATTACAACGAGCGCGAGGGAGACGGCGAATCTGTTCGTAGAAGCACGCTCTCGATTTTTGAGGTTTCCTTAGATATACGGTTTTTAGGGTTCCGTAAGCAAAGCGTTAACTATTTTAATATTAATTTTAATAATTAGTATTATTTCACAAGTTGTTGCTATCACGGCGTTGCGTTGGCGGGACGATCTCGACGCCTTTGATAGGAGTTGGTGGGAGCAGGCCCGGGAGAGAGAAAAATGGAAGATGTCGGGGCAGACCTTTGCCCAGCAGTGGGACGAAATAGGTTAATAAAATAATAATAATAATAATAGTATTATTTTACAGGTTGTTGCTATCACAAAGGGTATACTAATATACTTTTATCGAATTGTTAGCAAATGTTAGAGAAATAATAACAATTATTTTTAACCAACTTCAAATATTTGGGACATTTGAAATATCAGTCAAATCAAGTCATTCGTTAAATCAGCTGTGGTTGGTTTTGAAGAGAAAATGGTGGATTTTCCCTTACTTCATGTTACGACTTACGACCTGAAGTATTTATTGGTTAAAATTAAACATAAATATTCACAATAACATAAGAAAAATATTAAATAAAAGTGCTGCATAGTGTTGTTTCAAAAAACTACAAAATTCGAATCCTGAAATCAGTCGACTCACTGAATCAGTCGAGTCATTTGTCAAGGCATTTATAATATTTGTTGATTTGTTGTTTGACAGATGTCATGGCTCATTGGGTAGCTCTGCCTTCCGTGCTGTGGGTCGTGGGTTCGATCCCCACCGAGAACAAACATTTGTATGTAGCAAACATAGATGTTTGTTCTGTGTCTGGGTGTTTCTATGTATTAAAAGTATGTATCTACAAAAAAAATATGTATGTATGTATTCTATCAGCAATCTAGTTCCCATAGTACAAGCTTTGCTTAGTTTGGGACTAGAAGGCGTTTTGTTAAATGCCCGTGAATATTATTTTATTGAAGTTATACTTCTAATGCGACTTCCAACAAATTTGTGCAACCGTTTAACGCTCCTTACAAGAAACTGGAGGATCGAACTGGCGGCCTTCTGAGTGTAAAGCAGATGCGATAACCACCACACCATGGAACCAGTTGGACTATGCGCGAATTTTTTTATCCACCGTCACATTAATGTACAAAAGTTACGTCATGTGATCACAAAATAGCAACAAGAGTTAATAGATGGCAGTTTTCAGCATTTGACCGCCCGTGTTTTTGAAGTTATACGACTTCCAACTGACAGCGGGGGGAATAGAAAGAGACTATAATACGCTACAATCAAAATATAATAGATGGCAGTGTTCCCATTTTTTTTATAAATTAGTTCACATTAAACACAGAGTGAGAGTGAATGCGTGGCACTCGAAGTATAACTTCTTATTATATTAGTGGGAAAAATATTTTGACTTTGACTTTGACTGACATAATCGGTTTGTGTCAGTATGTCAAACACCCGATTGCAGAACCCAGCGTTTTAAGCCCCACTCGCGCTTACCTTGTTTGTCCAAAAAGTAGTTTCTTTGATAAGATAATATCAAGATGTAGTTTTTAATGTTCTTATTTAGTTTATTTACTGTGTCTTTGACATTTTAAAATCATAATATCATTATTTGGTGAGAAAGTTTAAAATAAGTTGATATAGTAGGTGCCAAATAACACCGTAATACAGGTCAGTCACCCGCCTTCACCACGATGTCGCAAAATTATATTTATGAATGGCTAATTCTGTCGCTTTCCATACAATCCTGTCGCTAAGACAGTATCGCTCGAATCTCGTTAGTACTGTTTGTTTACCATACATTCACCCACCTTCACCACGATGTCGCAAAATTCAATTTATGTATGGTAAACCAACAGTAGGTACTAACGAGATTCGAGCGATACTGTCTTAGCGACAGGATTGTATGGAAAGCGACAGAATTAGCCATTCATAAATTGAATTTTGCGACATCGTGGTGCGGGTGGGTGAATGACCTGTATTACGGTGTTATTTGGCACCTACTATAGATTGCTAATAGAATACTTAAGTATATACAATTTTTTTCTATATACATAAAAAATTAGTTAGAATCCTATAGCCGGAAACATCTAATTGGTGATTTCTTTTAAGTTGATATTGTATCGAATATAACACTGTTTGTTTTCCGAAAAAAATAAAATAAATTATAATAGATAGTAGCATACAGACATAGAACAAACACCCATGTTTGCCACACACAAATGTTTATCCTCAGTGGGGATCGAACCCACGCCCACAACACCGAAGGCAGAGCTGCTACCGACTGAGCTGTTATATCCAACGATGGTAAATGCGTTGTTCCTCATCTTACTTCTAGAACTCACCTCTCCATGAAGGTTCCTGCCGTCAGGAGTGTTCTCCGGGAGGAAGTACAGCCTCAGGCTGACCAGGGTCTGTTCCGAGACCCTGTCCTTCCACAACAGCTGCAGCTCCCCTGAAACATGACGGAGAATCACCAGCGGGCAATATATATATGTATTCCAAGTTTCATCCAAATCGGATCAGTAGTTTTTGCGTGAAAGATTAAAAAACATCCATACATCCATACATCCATATATCCATACATCCATACATCCATACATCCATACATCCATACATCCATACATCCATACATCCATACATCCATACATCCATACATCCATACATCCATACATCCATACATCCATACATCCATACATCCATACATCCATACATCCATACATCCATACATCCATACATCCATACATCCATACATCCATACATCCATACATCCATACATCCCTACATCCATACAAACTTTTGCGTTTATAATATTAGTAAGATGATCCGCGTCATAAAGACAATTGACTTTGACACTGTGATTAGAAGAATAAGCAGCAACTCTATCACGTATAAGACGCGGGTCATCCTATCTTACCAATATTATAAACGCAAAAGTTTGTATGGATGTATAGATGTATGGATGTATGGATGCATGGATGCATGGATGCATGGATGCATGGATGCATGGATGCATGGATGCATGGATGTATGGATGTATGTGTTGGCATCCCCAACACTAGTTTGACAGCTAGCTAACCTAAAAATGCTCTCATTGATTCTCTATGGTCTTGTACCTTGGCAAAAATAAAAATTACGTGTGTGCAGCAATAAAACAACAAGTGTCTTTTCATCCAAATTACCTATATTTTACCCGGCTTCCATCCATCTAAACCAGCGCACAGTATGGATGTATGGATTTATGGATATATGGATGTGTGGATGTATGGATGTATGGATGTATGGATGTATGGATGTATGGATGTATGGATGTATGGATGTATGGATGTATGGATGTATGGATGTATGGATGTATGGATGTATGGATGTATGGATGTATGGATGTATGGATGTATGGATGTATGGATGTATGGATGTATGGATGTATGGATGTATGGATGTATGGATGTATGGATGTATGGATGTATGGATGTATGGATGTATGGGTGTATGGATGTATGGATGTATGGATGTATGGAAATATGGATGTATGGGTGTATGGATGTTTTTTACTCTTTCACGCAAAAACTACTGATCCGATTTGGATGAAACTTGGATTATACATATATTGTCCGTGACCTAGAGGTCGGAGTAAAGATAATTATAGGCTACTTTTTAATCCGGAAAATCAACGGGACGCGAACGAAGTCGCAGGCGGAAGCTAGTGTCATGATAATTACGTATGAACTATCCAAGATGGCCACCTGGAAAACACTTTCAAGGATTTCACATAAATGTGACTAGTAAAGGCAACAAAGATGGCACGAAAAGCATAAGGCAACATTGATGCCACATGAAAATAGCTGGCCACATAACTGTCACATGACTTACCAATAGAAACCAGCTCAGAGTCCTGCCATATCCTCACGAAGAAGAAGTCTCCAATTGCTATGATGCGCTCCTTAGGTCCCGTCAGTCGGAGAGCCTTGTAGAAGGTGTACTGGCCGTGGTGGCCACATGGTTGCCCGACCAACTGGAAAAAACAGATTTTTTATTTTTTTCATTTATTGTGCAACAAAATGACCACTTTCAAAGCTTTATAATTATGCAACGGATTTTCGTATTAAAAAACGATTTATGAAACATCATAATGATTTTACAAGGCCTATCTAATGATTTACACACAATGAGGTAAAAAAAAAATTACCCCTCTTTACATTCAGACGATAAAACAATCCCCACCAGCCATAAGGGACAACTTAGTGGGGATTATGACAATAAACCGATAAAACTAATCATTTACCTAATAAAAGATTTTTTCACAACTTGTGTACCGGCGTGATCGTTCAATGGTCTTTGAGTATAACCTCTATGACTAAGGACAGACAGACGGAGCGGAACTACAGGTTTCTTCTAGGACTTGGGAACCCTGAAAACTGATTCACACACTCATATACCTACTAGAACCTCAAAAAATCGTAATATTGGTATCGATTCGGTTGTTGCTTTTTTCTAAACTAACCTAATTTGACAGGTCTAAAATTATAGCCGTCCTTGTCGTTTAAGTTTATGAGAAAGGGACGGCAACATTTTTAGTGCTGTCAAATTAGGTTAGTTTAGAAAAATGCAACAACCGAATCGATACTATTAGCAACCTATGGTTGAGTTTATTCAGAATTATGCATACGAGCCTAAATATTTTTTTAATTTATCTCACGCAAAGCTGGGATCAACCCAATTCGTGACGCTGAGTGTACCTTTTTTATTAAATGCAAAGTGTGCAATAAAGTATTATCTAAGTACTTATCTATTTTAAAATAGAATTTCGTTATACCCGAATGCGCGTTAGCAACAATCAAGTCCGGATGTGGCCGATTTCTAAACTACAGACAGCAGAAAAACATATTTCGACTTCCATTACGTTTGTAAGGAGGTTAGTTTAGTATCATCATCATCAACCTATATCAGTCCACTGCTGGACATAGGTCTCTCCCAAGACGCGCTATTGAGCCCGGTCTTCGTCTCTTCTCATCCAGTGATTGCCAGCTTTATTTCACTGATTGCCAGTGATTGCCAGCTTTATTTCACTGATTGCCAGTGATTGCCAGCTTTATTTCACTGATTGCCAGTGATTGCCAGGTTTTTATGAGACAACTGTTCAATGCAAACATAGATATTAAGAATTTGTATCCGAACACGTAAATTGTCTATAGTTAAGCTACTGTTACACATGCTAGCAAATAGTATGCGAATTAGCGTGCTAATTAGCATGCTTCTGAATAAGCATGCTAAAAGCAAACACTCCATTACACATGCTATTTTATAGCGTGCTCTCACGCTCTCTGTGCACGCGCACTTGTCGCAAACGACTGATCGATCGATACTAGCATGCTCAATAAGCAAACCTGTTCACACGCGCTAAAAGCACGCCCCCCTTCACCCGCGCTGCAGGTAGCATGCTCAAAAATCGTGCATTATTCTAGCATGCATTATAAAGGTTTCGATACACATGCTAAATGAGCACGTGCTCGCTAAAAGCATGCTTTATTAGCATGTGTAACAGAAAAAAGTGAGTAAGGTGCATTGGGGTAATTGCGAAAATGGGTATATTCCGAAAATCCATAAAATCTAGTTACATAATGCGATATTTTCCTGTTGCCAACATTGGTCTATACGCCATCTTGATTGGCATCACCGTGACAGTCCTATAAATCCTCGTGCCAACAGGAAAATATAGCATTATGTTACTAGATTTTATGGATTTTCGGAATATACCCATTTTCGCAATTACCCCAATGCACCTTATACAGTCTTTAGTGTTTGTGTCTATTCAGTAGGTGCAATACTCTGTCTCACATACACAAGCGGTTAGCTGTCTGTGTCAAGCTTCTTACCCTGTCACTGTCACCTGTTGACTTGGCGGGATGACACTGGGGAAGGGAGGGAGCGGGGACACGGGGGAAGATAGTGGACGAAAGATACCGGCTGTGTGTACGAGTGAACCAGAGTTAAGTGTATAAGTGGATATTACACAGTCCACTAAATTGCAATCGCAACGTGTTTTATTATGTTAAAACCCAAAATTCTTTTTTAGTAAACAACTACGATTGCACCACCGTATAATTATATTTATTGTCATAAGTCATAATTATGTAAGTACCTATAGCTTTACTTAGTTTGGGACTAGAGGGCGCTGTGTGAACTGTTGCGAGACCAATCTGGAAGTATATACCCTTTCGCATAAAAAATATATTTTCAAATAGATTCATAAATGACGGAGTTCTGTCTGAGGTAACAAACATAATTGAGAACCACCTCCTTTTTTTGAAGTTGGTTAAAAATACGCTAGAGTTACCAAGCCCATTCGATTGGACTAGTCAAAACGAATTATGAGATGATCTAGAGGCGTTTAAGATACGGAAAAAATTATAATAATTAAAAAAAACATTAAAACATATTATTAACGCACGAAAGAAACGGACAACTCAAGCTAATAATATAAAAGTCATTAAAAGCAAATTAATATAATAATGAATAATTACCATTAAAAATCTATAGAGGACAAGTACAACTTATAGTTACGTAAGAACAGGCAAATCCTGCAAACGGCGGTCTTATCGCATAATACAATTTCTTCCAGACGACCTTAACAGTGCGCTCGTTGGGATTTTTTCCCATCGGCCCCACCAGTGTCTAAATCTAATATTATTAATGCAGCCAGTGTCTTGGGCACGCTTTCGATTGCTACTGATTTGGACCAGTTGAGCTATCTATGAATCGTTTGCAACGGTTTGTAGATAGCTCAACTTTTTCATGTGTATTTTGTAAATATTGTAAATAATGTATTAGTTGTAATTTTCTTTGTGAATAAATTATAAATTATATTATTAAGATTTTGTTGCTAACGGTACATAAACGCACGACCTTAAATCAATAAGTATAAAATTGAAACAGCCCCTAGCCTAGAAAGAGATAGCGCGAGTGAGAGAGACGCACGACTAGACTAATTTGTATTTCTTTTTTTTTTTAAAGAAATATTGCGTTCACACTATGCCGGCAGGGACCGGTAGGGACTTGGGCAGGGAAGTGGGCACGAGCATAGTGTGAACACGATAAAGCCTCTGTCTCGTTTCCCGGCTCAAGTTCATGCCCTAGCTCTCTAATGAGAATAAAGGCGATGTTGCTGTGGCAATAAGTCCGCGGCAATAATGCCGGCAGCGGCGTGGGCATAATTTCGATAGCTGCACTAATTTCGATAGGGTTTTTACACTTAATAATAAAATAATTAAAAATTATACAAAAAACCAAACAAAGAGTTTTTCTACTTCTATTTTTCCGAAGTCTGTATTTTTATTTTATTTATTGAGTATTGCCAACAAAATAACACAAAATAACAAAGGTAATAATACATAGTACCTACTTATATCTAGTGTTCTTCCAATGAACAGGGAACCACAGCGTGCAGTGTATTAAAAATTTTGCAACAACTTGTCAAATATTAAGACCCTAATTCCGAGACAGAAATCGTTACTCAAGCATAGATTTGAGTAGAGATTTTCATACAAAAATCTATGCTCGAGTACGGATCAGTGCTTGAGTAAGGCTACGGAATACGGGCCTAAATCTCAGAACAAGTTCAATCAGTGAATCAGTTTTTTTGGAACATTCGTATGTTTTTCTACTAATGCTCGTAACTTGTAGATAAACCTTTCCTTACTGAGTTAACAATGACGCGAGGGGGTGTTTTTATTTGATGAAACACACTAGGTATGTAAAATATTTGAAAAAAAAATTATTAGTCTAAAACACACCTGCTGTCCGCTCTTCGCGTGTACTGTAGTAGGTACACATTTCTCATCCCTCTAAATTTGCAAGGACTGACGTGATTAAGCTATAATTAGATGTTGATGACGTACCTGTTACTTAAGACAAGTAAAAATAAACCGAGGAAAACAAGGACTTATTAATAAATAGAAAGTTATGTAGTAGCTTATTATTAAATCGCTTGAAAAGTAACGCATTGTATTTTAAGACATGAGCGTTTGCTACTGGCCGATACGATACCGACCTCTGCACGATAGATAAATAAATAAATATCCTATTCCACACAACGCCCTCTAGTCCCAAAAAACTAAACAGAGCAGAGATGACCTTTTCTCGGATCGTAATTACAAGAGAGCTTACGTACGCCGATATCAACCAACGCTAAAGGAGAATCCGGCACGTAGTATGTCAGTTTTTCGAGTTTTTTTAATTTATAAATTATTTAACTCATCTATTCTGTATATAATTGAATGTTTGTTTTATTGAGTTTTTATGTCAAAATAAATAATTTATATTTCTAGGTAGGGGTCGTGTCGGTAGCAGTGTGAGAAGCAAACCCCCAACAGTCACATACATAGTCCTGTCCGACACCGTAGTAGGATACCATGTTCTGGCAATCAGAAACTACGAGGTACGTATATACAGACTGCATAACAAGTGATATTATCATACGACAGATTTTCATAACGAATGAACCATAGACTAGAGTATAAATATACCTGTTTTAACCGCCTTACAAAAGGAGGATGTTCTCAATTCGTTTTTTTTTTAGGTTTGTACTTAGTTTGACCATCTTAATATTTTTATTATCATTATTACTGTGTTATTGTTCCTATTGCTCACTGCTTTAGACCAAATGTACCTACATAAGAAAAACCATGTTTCTCAGTAAGTAATTTATTTAAATTTTATGAGAAATAAATAATCTTAAACCCTAAAATTATCTTATCTTTCTGACTGTACCTATCTATCGAAAACATTTTATTTAAATGTTAAGTCAATTAAAGTTGGTACATTACATACCACACTCAGGTACTAATTAATTCTAACTAGGTAGATAGACCTACATACCTACCTACTCAAATGAAATGAAAAAAATAGTAGGTATTTATGTTTTTTTTTAATGATGATGATATAGGTAAGTACCTATATACTTATATTACCTCCAGTCTCCAGGACACCTAACTCACATAGGTAATAGCGTCGCAGTCAGTTCAAAATGTCGTATATCCAAATTTTGTTTTTTTTATTGGCAGTATGCGTTCTTTGAAACCCGATTTACCTACTACATCAATATGTCATAGGCATATGTTGTACGATATTCAACTTTATTACATGTGACAAAAGGTCTTATCTTTTGAGTTTTTGTCAAAATGTCGTATGTTTACGTACCTATGTAAGAAAATACCTATTAAGAATTATCTTTGCTTTCTTGTTAGTAAAATACCTGCAAAACGGAAATAGAGTTTTCGTTTTCAACCTTTGACTTCGAAACCCTAAAAATGGCAATGCCAACGAACGATGCGTTGTGTGCAGTAGGGATGGGGTAAAGGTCGAATAGGAATTGTCGATATTTTATTTTTAAGAGTAATATTTTCGGTGTAATTTAATCAATTAGGTTAGGTGTGTAATATTGAAACATATCGAAATTTGTTAAGAAAACCGAATAAAGAAAACAGTTTAGATGTTTCGTTCGTAACCTAGATAGCATTAGAATTACCATTTGCAGCTACTGGCTAGAAAAAATCTAAATTGCTAACATATCACTTAGATAAGTAATGTGCCTATTGTGCCTAATTATCTTGATAGGTAAAGTATGTATATACTAGAAGATATACTTTACCTACTTGCTTAATATGAAAAACTTGTTATTGGTTCTAAATAAATAGGTAGTCAACTAATAAATACCATACACTCATAATAATACAAGTCTATTACTTTAATAATAATAATAATAATAATAATGTTCAGTTGCGCCAATTGTGGCCGCGCAGTGCGATCAGGCATTGGCTTATACGAAATGTTTACCCCGGCCGAATACAGATACTACTTAAATCGTCTGTAAAAGACGAAAAGGCCAATGATGATGATGATGACTCTAATAAATCACGAAGCTATTAGATTACGTACGCAATCACAATAATATTGAACGAGATCAACTAATTAGGCACGCACACCTGACATTGTTACAATACCTACATAATACCTATTCAATTCAAATTCAAGGCATGACATCAGACATAGATCTATTTTACATCTTGATAGTACGTACCTATATACCCATTGATAAGCATGTACCTACGTGTATCTATCTGGGTAAATGTTACTAAAAATTGAAAAATACGCATAATAAATAGATCGATTATCGATAAAAGAAAATATTTACCCCATCACTAACTTATGCTGACATGGCGATGGCGAAGCAAGACTTGGCGACAATAATAATTACTTTTTTTATTTAAATGATGTCTTAGTTTAACTCTTTGAATAGATAACTACGAAATAATTATTATCCAAAATTAACAAAACGAATAGGTACGATTAGAATTTACGTAATGTTATTAGAAAAATATCGAAATGTCTTCATTTCGATATCAAGTCAAAACTATGCATAATCTGTGGTCAAATCGCATGATGCCATTTTCTTCCGGTCAAATGAAATGTTATCGAAAACAATAGATGACGAGACGTCACTTTGTTTCTAAAAAAATAAAATAGATAAAACTTGGACTATGGATTCTATTCTACTCTAAATTATCTATCGATAATTCTAATATTTTAATTAGTTATTGCTATAGGTTACCTTGTAAGTAGGTTTTTCCATTTTGAAATCCGAACAAAGACAATAATCCAAAATGATATCACAACACAACACTACACCTTTTACACTATTCTATTTTAAAAACAATGGCATAATACATTCTTATTTTAACTTTCAGCTTAGACATTGCACTAAAACGGTTCTGTTTATTTTTAAACGCACGTTAACCTCACAAATTTGACGAAATCACCAAATTACCGATTATCGAACACAATCACTTCAAGATGTCGTAAAAAAAAAACAAAGCGTGTTATACCGCGCTTATTTATTTGGTTGGTACACGTTCGATTTATTTTTAAAAATAAGAAAGTCAAAATTCGCGCGCAGTTCTAGCCCATATTGACAGGAACCAACCTTTTCGGGTCGCGGCCGGTCGCTGTGTGCGGCGCGCTCGCTCTGTTTCTCGCCCGCTCGCACCTTGGGCTAGGGTTGGCCCTGAAGGGTGCCTACATTTTTTTTGTCATGAAATTCAAAGAAAATTTTTAACATAACAATAAACAACTGATTAGGTATACCTACAACTTCTGTTACATAATTGAAAAATTGTTTTAGTGTAGTATATGTACCCATCAAGCAAGCTACACTACTACATACGAACTAGTGTGGTATAATTTGGTACATACCTATGTAAGTATGTAATTTTAAATAATAATTATTGTTAGTCATACAATATAGGTAACTGTAGGTATTTTAGTGTAAATGAAATTTGTTTATTTATTTATTTGCTTGAAAAATGGTAGTAAGTGTCAAAGGTCTCAAATAGAAAGTCATCAAAAGACACTTACCTAACTACCGAACGAGATAAACCAAAAATAAATAAAATAACAAAGTAGAAATGATAGAATAAAAACATTTTTATACATTATCAATAGATCAATTAAATGATAGTGAGATGATTCTTACGAGGAAAGAAAACAGATAAATAGGCTGCTTACATGCATGGTACTTATCTATCAACTAGCATAATATCTAAGTACATATCTATCTTCTTACATATTTTAATTAGTAGAACTTTTACTATACAATAATGAGCGATATAGACATGTAAAATGAAATGCAGGAGTTATTTCTAAAGATTATAATTTGTTTAACTATAGAAAAAAATGTTTAGTTGGGTGGGCTTGATGCTGTAAACATTTTCTGCCTGCCAACCTTACAAGTCGGAAGGTATGCATACTTTTCAATCTCATTATGAACAAGGAGGACATTTTATATAAATATGTCCAATAATGTTAATAATAATAATTAATGAAATCGTAAAATATTACAAAAATAATTCAATACAACTGTTTGTAAAACCTGGCGGCCCTGAATCAGTACAAACACTACACGCTCACATGCAAACCTTCGTATCTATACATTTTTTACGTAAATAATGATTGGAGCAGTACATCATTACAAATGAGAATACTTAAAAACCTGTTCGTATAAGTAATATTTTAATATCCTAACGAATTATAATTTAATTTATACGTAATATCTGAATAATTTAGATGTTTTAGTATAATTATTACATTTTACTATGTATTATGGATTGATAACGAATACAATAGTCGCAAATATGTAAATAAATATATAATTTACAATAAAAAAGTAATAATACACCATTTTAAGGCATTTAAATTGTTTTATCTGCAGGTTTAGTATATACTAGCGCCACTCATACAACGTGTCCGGTGTTTTAGTTAATTTATTTTTAGTTTAGCATTTACAGAAAAAGTGATTGAATAAAGATTTATTGACGATTTCTAATTCGATTCTTTTTTTCACATGAATATAACGCTGAGGTAAGATATTACTCTTATTATGTTTAAGGTGACTCATATGTTGTGGTTTGTTTGTTTTTATCATTCTATCAAACATTTGTTTGTTAAATAATAAACATTATTACATAATTGACTACATAGAAAATAAAAATCTATAATCTTCTAGTTATATACATAGATAGAGGTAGAATGAATAAGTAGGCGTTTTACTAGAATGTTATATTAGTTCTAAATACTAATGAAAATAAAGTAATAAAATCTCCGTTCACTAAAAAATTTAATAAAATATTTGGACAACCCTATCTGTTTCTAAATTCAAAAATTAACGAAGCTACTATTGTTTGCACGCGACTTCACCCGCGTGGATTTTGAAATATTACTTATATTTTTTATTTATAACGAAACCTTAGAAGAATAAACTTAGGTTAAGGTTTGTATAATAATGGTGTTTTTTTTACTATTTATGTAAGTTAGGTTTAATTAGGTACTAATTGCCATTTTTCAAGTAGGTAAGGAAATATAAGAAAGAAAACGAATATAACTAAATTCAGAAGTATTTAATATTACCTACCTTTATATTTTAATTTATAATTTTTCAGTCAAAATAAACCTAAAGAATAATTATTTTAATTATATAATAAAAAAAAATGATCTAAAATGGATTAACAAAAAATCACCACGTGTGTTCGAACTATACACACACCACCAAACGGCATTCGTTTTTCAAATAATCCTTACACTAATGCTTAGAGTAATGTATACTTTATTGTTAAGGCGTTAAAGTTTGTTATTGTCTAAACGCGTAAAAATCTTTATCACAAACAAAAGTTTTTATTTCAAGCGAATACCTACTTTATTCCTTTAGATTGAAAGCTCAATATTGTAGTTCTAAAAGATTTGTTATCACTAGTAAACACTAATTCATAGTAGATACGTAAAAAAACGGGGTATCTTCGATTTTAGTAAGTTATAATTGAATTTTCTACAAAAAACAACTTTTCCTGTTATTTCATACTAAAATAATGCTTTTATTATTATATTTACCATTTATTTAAGTGCCACACTGGTTCTTTTGCCAACACCACCCTTATAATCATTTTTAATATTAGTAAGATGAGTACGTACCTACATAGGTATATAAGTATGTAATTACTTACTACTTTTTAATAAAAATTTACGTATAAGAGATATTATTATAGTAGTAGGTACTTACTTAAGATAACTAGACAAAATCCTATTAATATTATAAACGCGAAAGTTTGTTAGGATGTATGTATGTATGTATACTATGTTTATTCCTCTTTCACGCAAAAAATACTGATCCGATTTTGATGAAACTTAGAATGTATATTGTCCGTGACCTGGATTAACACATAGGCTACTTTTTATTCCGGAAAATCAACGGGACGCGAACGAAGTCGCGTGCGGCAGCTAATACGATACAAAAAAACAAAGACAATAGTTTTATACAATAACAAAATTAAATAAATAAAAAAGTAATAATAATAATAATAGCTGCAGTGTGAACGCAGCCTAAAGAGCAATTTTAACCAAATGGATACGACACGCGGCGCGTACACACTGGTCGATGTTTTATATACCTACTGCTTTTATTATTCTTATTATAATAAAATTAAGACATCATCTATGCTTTATGTCTAGCAATAAATAATTAATAATTAATGTTAAATATTATGGGTTACTTTAATCTCAGATCTTATTGACTTCAACTCGCGTTACTTAACCTTTAGAATGGATTCCTTTAAACAAGTGATATTTTAAACAATTAATTACTAATACCTGCGTGCTTTGTTATAAATTATTATTGTTAATATTAATAAAATATTTTTTTAATATATGAATATAAATAATATTAGTGTAAGGAGTGTTTTTAATAGAAACTATTTTTGGTGATGAGTATTCGACCTATCTAAAAGAGAAACGTTTTTTTAACAGTGGTTCGATGAAAGATTGTGAATTATCGTGTAAAAGTATGGAGAGATATTAAAATTCTGAAACCTAAAGTAATGGTTGTTGTTTTGTTGTTGTTTTGGATGAACAACTATTATATTAGTTAGATATTATAATAATTATGTTAATAGCATGTAAAAACTAAAATAATAATAATAAAGAATCCTCCCGTGTGTTCGTCTGACCCGAGCGCTACTCGCTTCGTCCAAATGAATGTGTACGAGCCTAGAGCACACGGGACGAATATTTTGTAATCTCATTTTATTATAATATCAATTTATTTACTTAAAAGTAAATTATTATTATTTAGTTTTCGTAAAAGTTAGCCTTATTAGTGTTCTTTTGAAAACAACACTTTTAATATTTAAAAAAATACAAACTAATGAGAACTTCCTCCTATTTTGAAGTTAGTTATAAAAATTTTCTTAATCGAATTCTACCTATTAGTATTAATAAATGTAAGGTTCGATATTTATTACGCCACGTCACAACTGGTCTGATTTGGATGAAACTTAGAATATACATAGTTTGCATCGTGATTCGTGGATTAACATAACATAATACTTTTAATTCTGAAAAATCGACTGAATCTACACTCTACAGGGCAGAATGGACTAACAAGACGCGGGTGAAGTCGCAGGCGGACACTTAGTATACATACATAATACATAGTGATAAGTCATTTTAACAGACGTTTAAATTCAAACTACCTACCTGTACTATAGGTACTTATTCAGCGCAATTTTGTATGTAGGTACCTACCTATTACTATAAAATATCTGATTATTTAGAAGACAAACAAGCTTGGGACGAACTAGCTCCAACTCATCAAACAAAAAAAAAATTGTAATCATATCTAATCATACAAAACGTAATGACGATTCAAAGTTGAATAAAAGATTTTTGACTTTGACTTTGACTTTGAATTTGACTTTGACTTTGACATTGGTTACCTATTCTGAATCGGCTGTTCTGATTTCGATAAGAGTTTTTTGACTGATATTAAGATAATGATCTTCATTTTATTTTCTACATGTCATTGTGACAAAGGTAATAATAACTAATAATTATTAGTATTCCATAAACCAGATATTATGTAGTTAGATAGGTACCTCATGTAAGGTATTATTCTTTACAAAACAACTCAATTCTCATCAAAATCGGACGAGCTATCCCAGATCGGTTGTCGGGTAACGGTTTACAATCTAACGGTTAAGGACTTATTTATTTTGATAAATATTTTAATATCTTTCTTAAATATATAAATCTCTTTTGAAGCTGACATAGAATCAACGCACAGCCTAAACTATAAGTCCTAGAGGTATCACATTTGGAAGGTATAGTAGGTGCCAAATAACACGGCAATACAGGTCATTCACCCACCTTCACCTCGATGTCGCAAAATTCAATTTATGAATGGTAAACAAACAGTACTACGAGATTCGAGCGATTATCGTCTTAGCGACAGGTTTGTATGGAAAGCGACAGAATTAGCCATACATAAATTGAATTTTGCGACATCGTGGTGAAGGTGGGTGAATGACCTGTATTGCGGTGTTATTTGGCACCTACTATAGTATCCTTATATAGTGTAGGGGTGCACTAAGAAACGAAATTTGAGAAGTCACATTCTAAAGGGTCTAGAACGCGAGCAATGCCGCGCGTGTCGGCTAGTTATTAATAATTTTAATAGTTATTGATAACCTTTGTCATGTTAACTTATATGAAGGTTAAATTTAAAAGATTTAACGCATCGTTTTCTTGTAGGTGAGCTAAAAGCAGAGTTAAACGGAATTCAATGAAAAATATATTAAAGCAAAAACAGAACTGGGAGTGCCATGGAGTAGGTCTTCATCAGAAAAATAATTTTGGAATATATATACATAGGAGTAATAGATTAGCGTGGTATGGACATGTCATGCGGAGGGAAGAAAGCCATATTACGAGAAGAGTGCTAAACATGAATGTGGACGGATGTAGAAGTAGAGGTAGGCCTAAGAAAAGATGGATGGACTGTGTGAAAGAAGATATGAGTAAGAAAGGAGTGAACACCGAGATGACAGCTGATAGAGGAGAGTGGCAGGCGAAGACATGTTGTACCGACCCCACTTAGCGTGGGACAAGGCTAGGAAGATGATGATGAAGATGATGTTTACATAATATGTCAATTGTAATTGCCATTAATATGTAAAAATGCAGTGAAATAATATAGATTTAGGTTACCTAAATGAAATGTCACTAAAAATTAAAGATTATTAAATTAAAATTTTACCGCATTAAAAGAATTATGTGTGTCTAGACGCTAGGCTAGTGCGGAGATTATCAGTAATTTTAGTCAAATAATTATGTAAAGTTCCTTTGGTAAATAAATATATTTGCTATTTTTACTTCTATTTCAAAAAAAAGTACATTGAAACTAAATTACTTACCTACAAGAAAAAAAAACTGAAAGTATTTTTAAGACTGTGTCGCAGATACCAACGCCCAGATTCGTACCTACTTAGTACCTATGCATGATTATTTTGTTATACTAACATATTAAATTAATTTAAGTAAATCTGTAAGTGGATAATCACGATTATTAATAATATTATTAATGAAACATATATTATTGTATTAAAATAAAATTGTAAAAATAGCTATTATTATATTTTTCTATATAAAAAATCTCCACATCTTTTCTAAGTCCTCCCATCCGTAACTCGGAAAGGCTGTTGCGACAAAAGTTTTAATTATATCGCCGTCTCTTTCTTGCCCTGTTTGCGTTGCTATGTCGCTATCTCTGTCACACGCGACTATCTCGCTTCCACTTGTTTTTGCATCTCGGTAAAGATTTTAATGAAATTGAGAGGCAATTGAAGTGTTAAAATATTTTTTGGTTACGATTTGTGTGTTTTTTGTAAAATGTGTCATAGAAATAATACCACTACCTATATATATGTTAATATTTAGGTGTTTTTGTTTCAATCATCGGCGTCTGTGTTCCCGAATGGCTATAATTTGGAAGTTTTCAAGAGTAGAGTGAATAGGTATCTTCTAGGTAACCGTGCTACATCGTCGACCACATCATTGCTTAACATCAGGTGAGATTGTGGTCAAACGGTTGCCTATATTGTATAAAAAAAAAACACGCTGAAACTATTAACTAGAATATATATAGTTCTTAACATGGATTAAGACATAGGCTACTTTTTATCCCGGAAAATCATCAGTATCAAACCACAGTAAGCAAGCAAGCTCGGGGCCAACCCTGGTGACGGAGTTTTTAGGCCGCCTTAAGGCCTCCGTCGTGGCTTAACGACTGCTAGAGCCAGGACCGACAGTCATACGATATATTAAAAAAATATATATGTTGACTACTTTCCGGTGCCATCGTCAAATGATGATGATGATAGCAGTTCTTTGAGATTATTCTAGTGACTGGAAACAACTGTGAAATGACAAAAAGTGAAATAATGCACAGTTTTTCCAGTTTATTTTGATTTAAAAGCCAAACTACTGTACCAATTTCGATGGAATTTCTATGACACCAATCTGAAAGTATAACCTTTGGAATGAAAGAACAGTTTTTGAAATCGCTTCATAAATGGCGGAGTTCTGAGGTAAGATAAACCTTCTGTTTTTCGAAGTCGGTTAAAAACAGTGGATAGTTAACAGACTACAGTTTACTAGGTAAGTAGGTAATAAAGAGTTTAATTGTAGAATAAATCAAATCTATGGATATATTTGGTCCTTGAACGTTAAGCCGCAACGCGCATACGAGCTAGGCAAGGCGGCGAGCCACTGGAGACGAAATATAATAATATACGTAAAGTAATAAATAATGTTCTATTATTATTATTTATTTATTAAAATAAATATATTCCTTATTAGTATTGTTTTATTAATATTGTATTAGTATGGTATTTTATCATCATTAATGTAATATATAAAACTATTTTGAAGCTGACTGACAATCAACGCACAGCCTAAACTATAAGTCCTAGAGGTATGAAATTTGGAGGGTAGTGTCCTTATATACAGTGCACTTTATATATAGTGCACTAAGAAAGGAATTTTGAAAAGACACACTCCAAAGGGTCTATTTGGAACGCGAGCAACGCCGCGGGCGACGGCTAGTAAAATATAATAATATACGTAAGGTAATAAATAATAATTAATTTTATTGTTTTTATATCTACTTATTATTACTATTTAAAAACATTTACAAGAAGGTACCAAATAATAATTCATATTATTGCATATTTATATCGACTTAATATATTACTACGTATGTATAAACATTATTTATACAAAAAAATATGCATATTCCTTTATTAATTAAGAATTTTATCAGTTATCTTGTTGCTATATACAAGCTTTGCCTAATTTGGCAATAGGTGTTATGAAATGTCAATGAATATTTTACTTATAATGTATTATATTTATAGGTGAGGTATTAACAACATTTTATTGATTAGCCTAAGAACTAAGAATAAATACAAGAATAGTAATATAAAAAGATAATATCAGTACGTGTTAAATACAAACGAATATTTCAGACTGAAATGTAGATTTTTTCAGACTGAATAGTAAAGTTCTAAAATTATTCTATTATATACAATAGTCATTTATTTCTTTGTTTATAATTTTTCTTATTACATGCCACTTACACCTGTGAGTTATCAATATTATAATAATACCTTATATAAATACTCAATATATAAATACTTCACACAACACGATATAATAATAACGTTTCGTGGAATACGAAGACAGACAAACATACTAACTATAAATTTGTCTCTGTTTATTTCTTATTTTGTATTTTAGTACCACAACGAAAACATAAAGAGATTTGCATTTTGAACTTGGGAACCCTAATAATACGAACCAAATTGAAAATTCCTCTTTTAAAATCGGAAACATTAAACAGTTCAAAATGTCACATTAATTTAAATCAAATTAATGACAATTTTATTATTTAAACAAAATAATACTTACGTCCAATATGATCGCGCCTCTATCGGAGCTAATAATAATACCGAACGTGTACCGAGTCCTGCACCTGTGCGGGCATCGATATCGATGAAGTTATCGATGAAATATTTGTTTTTTGAAACATTATATACACATTGGAATGAAATGAAATTTATTAAGAACCAAACGTCTGTTCCATTGTGGTAGATAGTTAAGTGGTAATTCTTATAAGTGGTAGGTAGGTAGTTAAGTAGATTAATCATATTAACAAAAATGAAAATAGCATGCAATGATACCTACCTACGTAGACAAATTAGTAAGGACATTATATACATTAAATTAGTTAAGTAGATAAAATACAGATAAAAGAAAGAAGGAATATAAATTAATTCAAATAATACCATCTATGTTTATTATAATTACAAGCATTATAGGTTGGAAACTTACAATCGCTCTTCTTATCCATCCTATTCTCTTTTAAATCCTACTAATTTTATAAATGTATAAATATAGGAAACCTACAACCGCTCATCTAAACCATTTCAAAATATGTCTAACATATCTACTTACTATGCATGTGATTTGTGTCATTAAAAAAAATGATATTTCGGGCCTTACGCAACGACTACCCGCGATCTTTACAATTTCTTCGCATAAAATTGTGATTGAGACGTGTAAATAAATTATGCAGTATTAATCGATAGCAAAACAAACTTTACCCCATCCCTAACCTCCATATCCATTTAGTTTGACAAGCATTCGGTTACATACATCCGCGTGTGCGTGCACGTGCTTGTGTGTGTGAGGTCAGGGCTGTCGCGCGCTGACTTGGCAGATTTCAGATGTACTTTAGGGAAAATAAAATTGAGTAGGTATGAATGTATGATAAGTGTCACATTCAGGGTTATGTGTATTAAAAGAGTGTTTTATTCAAGTTAGGTATATTTACTTAACACTTAAGATGATTGTAGTTTAAGTTCCTTGGTACCTACTTCTTTTCTAAAATATAACTTGTTTATAAGTCGTTTTGTGGTTTTTTATAAAACTTTTATTTTAATAAAAAGACTTTATTAATGATTATCTTTGCGTTATTTACCTACCTTTAATAAATAAATTAATAATCAATAAATATTCACGGACACTTAACACAACGCCTTCTAGTCCCAAACTAAGCAAAACTTGTACGATAATTAAATAAGTAGTTACAAAGATTAAATGGTTTTTTTTTAAATCTCACGTCAAGTTCCTCTTTAGGTTATATTCAACAAAATATATTTAGCTTAGAGTAAATAGGTACCTAGTTTAGAAGTTATCTTGCCTATTTAAGTATTATTTTAAATGAAGTATTTTATTATTAATTAATAATTATTTCAAATATTAATTAGGTAAATCAAAATTAGCATTTAAAGTAATTGTATCAATATTCATGCACACGGAATAAATATTTTCAAATCAGCTCTGCCTGTGGTTGCTGTGCTGTGGGTCGTGGGTTTGATTCCCACCATATATGACGATTCAAAGTGATCAGTGAGATTTTATTGATAAAAGATTTTTGACTTTGATATATAAAATAAGAATCTATTTACAACAAAAAAATTATGTAATGTATGTATTTATCCTATCAGCAATCTAGTTCCCATAGCACCAGCTTTGCTTAGTTAAGCACTAAAAGGCGTTGTGTGAAACGTCCAAGAGTATTTATTTTTATTTATTTTATTCATCAAGTTTCTTAACCCGTACCTCTTTTTTCAAGTAAACCACAGATCATATAATAATATATTGGACTAAACTGAGGTCGTTCCAGTATTTCATCTTTATCGCTCGTCTATTAGCAGCCCTAGCAGTATTCAGATTGTGTACGTGTGCCGCACACAGACACCACTCACACAAACAAAGCTGACGATAATTTTTATGGCTACAAAACAAATTTTCAATGAAGAAATGGAAAATATTATGAAATCAATAATGGGTTTTTTTCTTATATTCCGAGATACTTAATTAGATGTTGAATTTATCTTGAAATAAAAGCTTAAATGACAGTTCATTATCAGTATCACAAAAAGTACCTAGTATATACGTAAATCATAACTAATAAGTAATATTATTTGCAACGGTTCGTAGTCTTTGTAGAAAGCTCAACTGTTTCATGTGTATTTTGTAAATATTTATTGTACCTAAATACTGTATTATCTACTTAGTCTTATTTTTCTTTGTGAACGAAGTCTCATAAATGCTATACATATATTATATTAGGTACATATATTTCCTTAAAATATGTAGTTTCTGGGTACCTACATAAATAAAAAAAATTAAATATGTTCGTGGACATCTGGCGATGCAGGCGTCCATAGGCTGCGGTAACCGCTTACCATCAGGCGGGCCGTAAGCTTGTTTGCCTAGTTAGTAGTATAAAAAAAAAAAAAACATTTCACACAACGCTCTCTAATCCTAAGATGTTATTATAATAAATACCTATACTTACCTACCTATTTAAAGGTTTCTACCTACATAGTGAAAATAAAATGGAGACTTAGTTGTCTCCACAGTTTGTAGGTTAAGTAGTTTACTAGCTGCTATATTAGATGTCACCGTTGGTTTCCTTTGTTTAAGCATTCTACGAACCATTCTTAGATCAATAAACAACTTGGTAGTTGTCAGTACTGTAATTAGATGTATTTACCTACGTAGTTTAATAATTCAATTAATTATTTAAGAAACTAAACTCATTATTTTGGCTGGGCCTATCGGTCTTGATAATCGATAAACGAAAAAAGCTATGGTTTCATAAGTAGCGGCGGCTAAAATAATCTTGGTTATACGTAGCTAGCTTAGAAACCGTTCTTAGTCTAATATTTAATGTTCTTAACTAACTACATCTTGGTTACGTAGCTAGCTTAGAAACCGTTCTTAGTCTAATATTTAATGTTCTTAACTAACTACATCTTGGTTACGTAGCTAGCTTAGAAACCGTTCTTAGTCTAATATTTAATGTTCTTAACTAACTACATCTTGGTTACGTAGCTAGCTTACAAACCGTTCTTAGTCTAATATTTAATGTTCTTAACTAACTACATCTTGGTTACGTAGCTAGCTTAGAAACCGTTCTTAGTCTAATATTTAATGTTCTTAACTAACTACATCTTGGTTACGTAGCTAGCTTAGAAACCGTTTTTAGTCTAATATTTAATGTTCTTAACTAACTACATCTTGGTTACGTAGCTAGCTTAGAAACCGTTCTTAGTCTAATATTTAATGTTCTTAACTAACTACATCTTGGTTACGTAGCTAGCTTAGAAACCGTTCTTAGTCTAATATTTAATGTTCTTAACTAACTACATCTTGGTTACGTAGCTAGCTTAGAAACCGTTCTTAGTCTAATATTTAATATTCTTAACTAATTACATCTTGGTTACGTAGCTAGTTTAAACTGTAGTCTATCAATACAAAAAATATGTATGATGGCTGAATGGTAATTTTTCATCACCAACATCAGACATGGTTAGACTAGACTGCTTTTCTCAGTGAGCGTAATGCGGGTAGGAGTCGGTACAAATGAAAACGCATCAAAACAAATCAAATTAAATGGCTACGAGCTAAGCAAACAGAAATAGCACTTTTAATATTCTCCCACTGTATAACTAGGTAGGTATTCGCAACTACGGAACGCGGACAGTTTCTACGCGACCGCACGGTTCAACCGATGAAGTAAGAATGTGTTGCGCGCCACCTCCGCACGCAGCGCCCCGTCGTCGATTGTGACGTAGACTCCGTCGAGCGCCATCTGTGGTGCGCTGGCGTTCCGAATAATCAAATGAGTGACCGTGTTACCAACTTGATTACGACATGTCTTATATATGTATTCTATCAGTCATCTAGTTTCCATAGTACAAGTTTTGCTTAGTTTGGGACTAGAAGGCGTTGTGTGAAGTGTCCGTGAATATTTATTTATATAAGAAGACTGTTGGTAGTGGGAAGATCAATCACCCATAATATTTATGACTTTTTCTATTAATCCTAGTAGAGCTAGATAAATAGATAAACACTTTATTGTACACAAACAGAAGTTACATAAGTACAGGAAATAAAACAGACAGTATAATGGGCGGCCTTATCGCTAAAAGCGATGTCTTCCAGACAAACCTTTGGATTAGGTACTAGGAAAACTCATAATTATTATAAACTAATTACTAGTAGAATGAAATTAGTGTGAATGGTAAGAATTACCAGTTTTAAAACATTTATTATTATTAATAATACTTACCAAGGGGAAGTGTCAACATTTCTACTGTTCCTAGTTCCATCTTGCTCACATCAAAGGGAAAGGTCGTGGGGTCAAATTCTAGTCAGTCGATAACATTTGGGGTATTTTGGGGTAGTTAACCTTAATAATAATCAATACCAATTAAAATTAATAACCTATGGAAATTGTAAAAATAACGTATAGATAATTATATGTTTTTTTGTATATGGTACATGGCTAATAACTTATATACCTATTTTATTGTACGAAAAAATACACATGCATATATAAAAATACATAGTTCATACCAACATAGTTACAGGTTCGACAACCTTAGTAATTTTTTTTCTAATGACTACATAATTATTTAATTACATTTCTGTCCAAATCTATGTAAGCGTTCATATACTTAAGAAAATAGCAATGTTAAGAATTTCAAGTGTTGAGAATGAGATAAAAATAAGTGACACAGATGATGATGATGATAATCATAAATACGAATCAAAGTCGGGCTCGATCCACTAGTATCCAAACGTAGACGAAAGGGTGTTGTGAAATCCAAGTCCGCCATTTTGAAACTTTTATGAGAATCTGCCAAGAAAATTACATTCTTAATACGCTTTGTACCTACATTTAAATATTTTTTTAATAAATTTAACCTTCCTACCTATGTAGTTAGAACTTTACCGTATATATCTACTAATCTTTCAAAAACATCTTTTGTATTCAATCTTATAAATAAAATCCATTGTATTTCATGAATTTCATGTGTTAAACTTTAAACATTGAATTATATAAATATTTTGTAAAATTATACAAAATTTTGACTAAACAATATGTGGCGATACGACATAAGGACACCTACGAAGTAAGCATCATAAAAAATGTGGTCGCAGCAAATAAAACAGTGTAAGTTTGAAATATAATAAAACTGATTCCTGTGTTATATTTTCTTACGGTTTAAATAATTTTTTATGTAAACTTTTTTATACTTTGAAAATTAGAAGAACTTGGGTATCTGTATCAATTTACTATTTTTAAATACATACATCTTCTGTTTTTTAATAATTTAATATTATATTAACAATTTCGTGATGTAAATTATATTAAAACATAATATTATGTACTTAAATAATCCACTACAAATTGTTAACAATTGTTATTCAAGTAATTATATTGATAAGTTTGTTAAAGTTATAAATCTAAATAGATAGGTCCTAATTGTTTACTAAGTGCTTAAACAAATCAAATTTCTCCATAAATAAATAATAACTTAAAATTTGTAATTCCTATCTTACACCATTTTACTTAGAAAGACGACTAGAGCCGACCCTAATTCGTTAGGTGTGCGCATGTGTGCGTGTATCCGCACAGATGTGAACTTATCTCTGTGTGCAATGATATAACGCTAGGGTTGTCATTACGGAAGCATTATTATTCGGTAAAATCGATAATTTTTCAAAACATTCAACAAAATAATAATAATTAATCTATTGGATTCATTCTGCAGAAAATAATGATTTCAAATTGAAATTAACCGATTCAGATAATTGTTTTCTAATATTAAGTAGGTACCTAATAATAATCATGAAATAGGTGAATATTAAATTTAATAAAATAATAAAATTCAGTTCCAATTAATCGATATACTTAATTGTACCTACTTAAAATTCTTAACTGTTAGGTCTAGAATACTGCTTTAACTAAACAATTAGAAAGATACGTCCTACCAACGTATCTAAGTACACACATGTACTACGTATACGTAGTCTTCCTACATGACACAATGTGAAAATAACTACGCAAATAGGTACATAATTATCGAATTATAAATACTTACGACCGGTAAAGGTAAGCAATATTATATTATAATTGATTGATATTTGATTAATTATATTTGATTAATTATATTTGATTAAACGAATCAAAATAATGACCATACATTGTTTTTTTTTTAGTAAATAATATGATTAAAATAGCATACAATTCCCTTAAAAACCAGTAAAACGAGTAGCAAACACATTAAAACTTGAAAGTAATAATAATAATAATAATAATTAGGTGGCAGCCCTGCGCAGTTTAGTTTGCATTCCGCTCGCCGACACGCGCACCACAATCAAGTACAATACCCTAGTGGTGCGGACTAAGTGTGGATAAGCCCTTATTTTCATATTTAACATAGCAAAAATATATTTTACTAGAGGCCGCCCGCGACTTCGTCCGCGTCCCGTTGGATCCCGTTGATTTTTCGGGATAAAAAGTACCTATTCTATGTGTTAATCCAGGTCACGGACAATATATATTCCAAGTTTCATCCAAATTGGATCGCTTGTAAAAATTTCATCTTTGTACACGTGGCTTAAGAATGAAAATATTAAAAGATAGATAAAAAAATAAAGATAAAGAGTGTTTATTTGCTAAAAACATGTGTAAATAAGGTGGTATGGTTTCATAGGTGTAACAGAAACATGTTACAGTGTGCAAATTGAGATGGCATGCTACATTAATGTCGCTGCTAATATTATAGTACATCATTGCAAAATAATAAATTATCAAATATTGTTTTCTTAATTTGATTATTTACAGCCAGGTTGTGTACCCACCAACATAAAAAGGCTTTATTCAAGCTGTCAGATGTTCCATGTCAGTTGTGTTTTGCTATGTACCATTTCTAACAAATGAACGGCTGGACTGATGTTTTTACTAAGGTGCATTGGGGTAATTGCGAAAATGGGTATATTCCGAAAATCCATAAAATCTAGTAACATAATGCGATATTTTCCTGTTGGCACGAGGATATTATAAGACTGTCACGGCGATGCCAATCAAGATGGCGTCTAGACCAATCTTGCCAACAGGAAAATATCGCATTATGTTACTAGATTTTATGGATTTTCGGAATATACCCATTTTCGCAATTACCCCAATGCACCTTAATAATTTTTTTTGGATGTTCATCTTTTCCCCGAGAACGGAATAAAAATTATCCTATGTGTTAATCCAGGTCACGGAAAATATATATTCCAAGTTTCATCCAAATCGGCTCAGTAGTTTTTGCGTGAAAGAGTAACAAACATCCATACATACATACATACATCGTTACAAACTTTCGCGTTTATAATATTAGTAGGATTTTATTAATTTTACAAACTACCTATTGTTAGATACACGACTACTTAGTAAGTACGTGGGTACTATGCGATTATATTATACGATACGAGGATGTACCTACAAGGAGTACCTAGTTTTTTTATTATATTAGGTTGAGTGTTATTATCATTTTTATTTGAATAATTTGTACTTATTTTATTAGCTATTCAATATGTAAAATAAATATTTAATGTGTAGTTTAGAAGTGTGGAGAATTTATAATTTATCTATTGTAGGTAGGTGGGTAGGTATACTTACTTAACCATATTTGTTAATTTAACTATTTTTATTTATCGTCTATTTATTATAGATTTTAGTACGCAGGTAGGTACCTACAGATGGTATACTACGAGGGGAGGTCCAAAAGTCCGCGGAACGGGGGGGAGGGGATGCAGGTAGCTATCTTTGTTTGGTATGTCGCTAATCGGTTACTCATTAGGGTATAAACAAGTTTATTTTTAGCCCTTTCACACCACTCGTTTACGAGATATCGCCCTGTTAACAAGTCAATCCGGAAAAAAACTGCAACTATGGAGCAAATTGAGTTTCGTGCCGTTATAAAGTTCCTTACCAAGCAAGGAAAACCTCCGAAAACCATAATGAATGAGATGGGAGCCGTTTATGGTGATCAGTGCCCTAGTAAAACCATGATTTACAAGTGGAATGGTCTTTTTAAACAAGGCAGAGAGTCGATTGAAGATGACTCTCGCCCAGGACGGCCGGCTGAGGTCACCACACCGGATATCGTTGAAAAAATAGAAAAATTAATATTGGAAGATGCTCGTCTGAAGAAAAAACAGCTTTCTGCAATAGTAGGAGTATCAGATACAACCATTTTGAGGATCCTACACGATCATCTAGGGCATGTCAAAAGTCAGTGCAAGATGGGTGCCAAGAATGCTCACGCCGCTTCACAAGCAACAAAGAATTGAAGCGTCAAAGCACTTTTTGGAGCTGTGTAGCGAAGAATCTACCCCTGTTTTGGAGCGGATTGTTACCGGGGATGAAACTTGGGTTCATCATTTTGAACCTGAGTCCAAACAAGAGTCGATGCAGTGGCATAAAAAGGGCACACCACCCCCTAAGAAGTTTAAGGTGTCGGAGTCGGCCGGAAAGATTATGGCTACAATTTTTTGGGATTGTGAAGGAATCCTGTTGATCGACTACAAGAAAAAGGGTGTCAACATTACCGGAGAATATTACGCAAAATTATTGGAGCAATTGAAGGAAGCCATCAAAGAAAAAAGGCGGGGTAAACTGTCAAGCGGTGTGTTGCTTTTGCAAGACAACGCACCAGTTCACAAGAGCAAAGTTGCGATGGCTGCTCTAGACCGGTGCGGCTTTGAATCACTTGTCCACCCACCCTACAGCCCGGACCTTGCCCCTAGCGATTATTATTTATTTCCAAATTTAAAAAAGGAACTCAGGGGAAAAAAGTTTCAAGACGATGAAGAAGTTAAGGCGGCAATTTTGACTCATTTTGAGGGCAAGGAGAAAAAATATTTTTTTGATGGTATTCATAAGCTAATTTCAAGATCTGAAAAATGTATTAAGCTCAAAGGTAATTATATTGAAAAGGAAAAATAGTTTCATTGTTTCATTTTATTTCCAAATCCTCTATTCCGCGGACTTTTGGACCTCCCCTCGTAGGTACCTGCTTAATCTTCAAAATCTTTTCCATCCCGTTGATTTCCAGTATCTAGTTATCTGCAGAATAATAGCCTACCTACTTAAGTACCTACGTTCCTACCTATCTACTATCTATATATCTACCTACAAGTTAGTATTTACTTGGTAAGTATAGGTATACTCAAAAATCCATTTTTCACTTCACCAATGGAAGTAAGATTATCAACCCTAATCTTTTTTTCCACCCACACAAACACACTGATAACACGCACACAAACACGTACATGCTAATACATTATGTAAGCTCACTCACACCAGCACAATACTCACACAGACGTACAGTTTTTAATTTTAAAATTGGTACCAAACGGTAAGTAGCTTTTTGAATTTATTTAGAACTAGCTTCCGCCCGCGACATCGTTCGCGTCCCGTTGGATCCCGTTGATTTTCCGGGATAAAAAGTATCCTATGTTACTTCTAATACCTCCAAGAATATGTGTACAAAGTTTCATGATGATAATCGGTTAAGTAGTTTTCGCGTGAAAGCGTAACAAACAAAGTTACATTCACATTTATAATATTAGTAGGTAGGTATATGATTTACCTATCTTTTTATTTTAGAGTTAAATGGCAAGCGTCCACAGGCCCGCATCGCACGCATCGCACGCAACGGATTTTACTTTGCCTTGTTTAAAAACTCGTCCGTACGGTGCGGATCAGTGGACGCAGTTGTATGAGTTTTTATACAAGGCAAACTATAATTTATAAGTTTAAAAAACTGGAAAAACCGACTTCAATTTGATACGCCTTCATCAAATGATGATAATGATTGCAGTTCGGGACCAACCTGGAAGCATACCCGTTCAGATAAAAAAAGAATTTTTCAAATCGGTTCATAAATGACGGAGTTCTGAGGTAAGAAACAAAAAAAAATACAACCGAATTGAGAACCTCCTCCTTTTTTTTAAAGTCGATTAAAAATCCGTTGCGTGCGATGCGTCCGATGCGTGCGATGCGGGCCTGTGGACCACCGAACATCTATATCCTTGGACGCTTGCCTACAAGAGTACCTACCTAGAGTCCTTTTCATGACAGAAGTCCCGCGGAAATTTCCGGAACTAAACTTTAAAACTAAATTTTAAATTAGTTGTCAGGTGCTGTTAATGTGTTCGGATGTTAGTGCGTTTTTATTTGGTTTCTGTGATCAAAGTCTTGTTTTCAATGCCTAAAGTTGTTAAAAGTGCTGCCCGAGAAATAATACTTAAGGTCGACTACAGCGCCGCGTCTGCGGGACTTCTTTCATGGAAAGGACTCTACCACTATATCTAAGTAATCTATTTATCGTTCTTCTGCGCTAACCATAGACAAATAAAGGTGCTGACGAAGTAGGTAGGTACACTAGGTCTACTTGTGATTCTATCTATTGTAAAAAAAAGTACCTTCCTAGTGTATGGCTGTCGGTTATGTTTATAATATAGGTAATTATGTATTTAATATAATAAATAGGCTCCTAGATCTTTAATTATGTAGGTATCTACAGATGGTAGCCTGTTGCGCCTGTTGGTAGCAACCCCACATTCTGTTTCAAAAGTCGTGGGTTCCAATCTGTGGGCCTATGATGCGCACCGCGAGATATTTGTCATATCGTTCTGTCAAAATGTAAGCATTTTGTGGTAATGTTGTCGAGAAATTGCGCCTTTGAATTTTCAACTTTTGACATTTCTGCATGACTATTATCTCGTCCTCAGAGAGGTACGACGACTAACAAGTGTCAAAAGTGTACATTATGGCGCGTTTTGTCGACACCATTAGGTACCACAGATAATGCAATAGTTCCTAAACTGGTACAAAATGCTTACATTTTGACAGAACGACATGACAAATATCTCGCGTTGCGCATCTTAGGCCCGCTGGTCGCACGCACTGGGTTTGGGTTAGTAAATCAGTTAACTACCTACTACGTAGGAACCCACGGAACTCTAAGGCGTGCGAGTTCAACTCTCACTTGGAGAAGTTTTTTGTTTAACCTTGCACGGACACCAGCTACGTCGGTAGGTAGATAAAGATACCTACTTATTTAGTATCTACCTACCTACCTATTTCATATGTGTTTTACATATAAAACAAATTGTACAAATACAAGTGAATCTACCTATCTTTTTTTATGCACTGCAGTCAGCAGTGACATCTAGGTACTTTTTCCTCTCTTGAGTTTTAAATAGTATTGGTTCGCGCTAACCGGCATTGCTTTGAAAATAGAAGACGTAGATGACACGACGAGCGAGGGCAGAGAGACGTGTCAGACGAAAAGAATGGCAAAATATGTGTAGATGTGGAAATACGAATTATTATGGAAAATACTATAAATAATACACTAAAGAGCTGTCTATTTGTTGTAGCTCACATAAAACACATTTGAAAATAGTTTGTTTAAATTTCTCAATAGATGTCGTTGCCTGTTATTCTCTGTGATGTTGATTCTGCCAGTGCGTGAATGGCGGCCGTGCACACGAGCAAGCAACTTTTATCTCTGTTGATCATTGGTCCGTTGTTAAAATCACATCAATTGATCGTGTATACCAACATGAAACAATGAATGAGTCTATCTATACTTATCTGTTTATTTTATTATTAGGGATTTTTCTCGGAAGAATCAGGGTCTTCTATCAGGTGGTAGATAAAACTACAAGATATTCAGTTATAATGAAAGCAGTTTAATTTTAGACGAGTACATTTTATTCGTTTTGGAAAATATCTAATAGATGACACTCTGTCACCTCTGTCATAAACTAACCGTAAAAGCATCTTTTAATTACTTTAAATTACTCTACATACGTGTAAAGCCTTATTTTAACAGATTTTCTTTTTGTTCAAAGGTAAATAAGTTGCTCGCGTGCGTGGCGTGGCCCCTTATTCCACAGAGTCAATAAAGTTAAGGTGATTGAATTTTATCTGTGGGACCGGCACGGCGGCCTGGCCCGGCTGTCAGGTCAGTGTCAATTTTCTTCCATTCATTCCTTCATTTCAAATCGTCTTCGTCTTGTGTACAAAATGAGTTTTCACATTTTTCACCGTAATTCGCTGTAATTTTCTGTTTTGATTGTGAAAAATAGAAGGAATATCTGTGTTGAATTTGTGTAAAAGTGGAAAATCAAAGCCGTCACCGTGGAGCCTAACGTAGGCCGTAAGTATACCAGTGTTTATTTACTTTTATTACGGCATGCTATTTCTCTTGTTTTGGTGAGAAACGATTAAAATCAGGTGGTTTCTTGAGATTAGCGGAAGATAACAGTATTATTGTTTCAAAATCTGCGGCAGTTGGGGTTTTCTACTGTTGAAAACTACAAAGTTTAATTTCGCAGCACGCTCCACACTAAATATGATAATACTTGCGTTTTTCGAATAACTAAAGTCATAAATGGCGATTACCTGTAAATTACAGCTATGCCGTGCAATTTTTAAGTTTTCTGCTTTTTCAATACCTATAAGATATAATATATTGGCAAAGAGCCCAATAACTTAGAATAGATACTATGACATAACACCAACTTGCTCTAGTTTCCAAGTTGCCAAAAATACTGCATTGTCTTGGGTTGTGTGCTGCAAGGTTCCTCAAGCTGGAATTAAGACTTAATCATAGATACTTTGATAATTTTACAACTCAAACTTGTCTTTAGGATTTTTGAAGTGTACTTGCACTTTTGTCAAACAGTTTGTAGGTACATTCAGGATTACCACTTTACTTAAATAACAGATTTTTACTGTAGTATATCGTGAAGAGAACACGGTAGGATATGGGTCCTCCTATGAAAAAGGAAGATGTTCCTTGCCGAGGGACATTTGTCTCGGGCTCCGAGGAGCAATGGATGGTATTCGGTAGTATTACTTATGTTCAAACTCCGTGATAACTTCGTTAGCGCGATCTAGGATAGTCCTCATGTAGGGAGCTAGATGGCGCTACAATATCTACAAATCTATGCTCGAGTGTCAATTTACGTTTGTATTCAGAGATAAATTCAGACCTTATTTTTTCATTTTATCTGTGATCTGCTGCTTACCCATAATGATTGGTTCATGATATTTGGATGTTCCGGTGAGACTCCAGCGAGTGACACCATTTGGCAATAAGAACGGTCTACGTTCTCTGGTCGAAGTCAAGTATTTGCCATCTCTTGAGGCGTTTCACATTCTCTTGTGTGTTAAGTAGGTTTCTAGCCAGTTCATTTGAGTGATGTTCAAGTCTTTCTTTTGTAGCGCCATCTATCTCGCTACATAAGAACTAACATGAGAAATATCCTAGATCGCGCAAACGAAGTTATCACGGAGTTTGAACATAAGTAATACTACCGAATACCATCCATCGGTCCTCGGACCCCGAGCCAAAGGTCGCTCGGCGTGGAAGATCTTCCCTTTTCGTAGGAGGACACCTATCCTACAATGTTCTCCTCACTTTGTATTTTATGTTGTATCTGGTAACTTCCTCCTTGACAGTCGGCATTTCTAGGAATTCATGTATTTCATTGTTTCTTACGAACCACTGGTTCGTAAATTCGAACTTAAGATATCAAGCATAAATCATGCCTTTGCATGTAATCTATATGATTTAAGCATCCATACTCTTCAACCCGAAACATGACAAAGAGAGCTTCACTGCTTGACCCCAGAGTTAGGTATGATTACATTTTTTTATTGGATGAGTTGGAGCTAGTTCGTCCCAAGCTTGTTGGTCTCTTCTAAATAATCGGATATTCTATTTTTATTATTATTATTATTAGCCTCCTATAACTGTGACTAATCTAATAATAATCGAATTAATTATTATAGTTAGGTAATTTTAGTTGACTTATTATTATGATAATTATTATTATTTTGAATATTTTTTTTCGGTAGAAAAAAATTTCATTTTTAGTTTTCCATTTATCGATTCTTTTTTCTTTTTTTTCCTTAATTTGCCGTTATAGGTCATCCCATTGTTGGGCAAAGGCCTCCCCCCTACTTGTCCACGTTCTTTTGTAGCTGGTGAGTGTAGTAGTATTCCTTTTTGTTTTTGGACAGTTGTGGTGGTTCTTGGTTTTCGGGGGGGTGGTAGTCATGAGCTCCCTCGGTGACTAGCCGTCGTGGGATATTCTATAGTATGCTTTTAAAGAAAGCCTTCATATTATTAAGTTTATGAAGTTGGCAATCGACAACTGAGATCACTTGGGATTTTGTCGAAGAAGTGTAGACATTGCTTTTTGAAAGAAAGGATGGAGCGGACAATGTCACATGCTAGTTATTTATAAGTTCAACAGTAAAAACTTTAATATGTGTTTTGTTTTCCGAAGTCGCCACTAAAAGATATACACGCCATTACGAGTTCGTAACAAAACTGTCTTTTATTTCACAACCCACAAAATACAATATAATTGACAAATCAATCATCAGCTGTCAAATACATAACAATTTCTTTTATAATTTTGCTTGGATCCAAATTCTCCACCGAACATTACTTCTCACCACCGGTCATTCTCCATTGTGCTAAGGTATAACAAAACGTGACATTGGCGAAATTGCGGGCAACACTGCAAAGGCCATAGACAAGAATTGAATTGAAAAAGCTGTATTACTAATCATCCCCTGCCTTTATGTCCAGTGGACATGTGCGGGGGAGAGAGCTGGAGAGGGGGGGTGGCCCGTTCTCCCTCCCACGAGTCGGTAACCACAGACCTGTCACTGTTCAGCGTGTCCTCCGCAGCGTCTGACGCTAAGGTTCTGCGACTGCTGGCTAGCAAGGTTAGTTCATTTCTAAACCCATTCCCTAAGAAGCATCCGCATCGGGAATAGATTCTTCTTTAAAAAAATACAGTAGAAATATCAGTTGGTATACCTCGCACGTGCTCCTGGAGTGTGACAGCGTGGCGCCTCAACGAGCACATTACCTCGGTACACCGGGGACCCCTCGGGAAGCCTGCACCAGCATTAGCGAGCTGCTGGCCTTCCTGGAGGATATCGGGTGGCTGGAGTGACTGCCGCCACCTATCACGTAAAAAGGGCCCGGCTGTGGCCTAGTTGCGAAAACAAGTCCGCTGAACAATTAAAAAAAAACAGTTGGTATATCATCAAGAAAGCTCGTATATGCTAGTGTCCAACTCTGGTGACGGAGTTTTTAGGCCGCCCTAAGGCTTCTACTAGAGGCCGGAACAGTTTAACGTGCCCTCCGAAGCACGGAAGCGCTCAGATGTCATCCATCCAAATAGATAATCAGCGAAGATTGACTAAGCAAGGCTAGCCACTAGCGCTTCAGTTGGTATGTGAAGTGTGGTAGGTAGTAGATAGATTATCATCAATATATTATATAAAACTCTTTTGAAGCTGACTGATAATCAACGCACAGCCTAAACCATAAGTCCTAGAGGTATGAAATTTGGAGGGTAGTATCCTTATATTTTTAGTGTAGGGGTGCACTAAGGAAGGAATTTTGAAAAGTCGCACCCTAAAGGGTTTATAACTCGAGCAACGCCGCGGGCGACGGCTAGTATATTATATGACGTGCAATGGGCAGTCTTATTGCCACAAGCGATCTCTTCCAGATCTATATCTGTACTGTATCCATAATACAGTCTCATGGGCCATGTATAATTTTAATTTTGTATCTAATACTTTATATTTATTTGTACATATACAGGCTGGTCAGGGTCCTGAACCCACACTCAGAGTTGCCAGCCCCAACCCAGAAGCAAAATCTACAAAGTTAGTATTTTCACACACTTAATTTTATTTAACTACCACTATTAGAATTAGAAGTAGAAATAGAATAAATATAGTTTATTGGCATAGGTGAAAAACACATAAAAGTAAATTAGAGAATTTAAGTTACGTCTTAACAAGCTATGACTCGTCAAATTCTAATTAGGTAATCCAATACTTAATACATACTAACAAAAGGGGCCTACTTCTAATTCTAATTCGTCGTGGGGGAATAAGATCTGCACTGACGTCCCGCGTTGGGGTGTATTGTGCATTGTCCCCCTGCTGACCTCACCCCAACCAGCCCAACTCCTTGAAGTAACGGAGAAGGACTTTGGGTTGATAGCAGCAATGTTCCAGCATTCCCGAAAGTGTGCAGTCCTCCCGTGCTTCGTTCGCGTTCCGTTGGATCCCGTTGATATGCCGGGATAAAAAGTAGACTATGTGTTAATCTAGGTCATGGACAATATACACTCGAGAGCATAGAAATCGCACATAGAGGCATTTTCCTACATTTTAATTTCGACCCTTATTTTTTTTTTAAATTAATGTGATGTTGCAAATATAACTTAAATTAAATTGAAGTACACACTGTTAGCTTCCTAAAAACACAAAATGTCTAGCCTTGACCTTCGAAATCATAACAGTGGCAACTAAACAATAGAATGGCCTAAATTAGCTCGTTTCAGGTAGCGCGGTTTGTGGGACTTTGAGCAGGTATAAAACGGTAAGGGATGATTGAAATGACATCATTTGCATACCAACTCCCAGTCAGAAAGGTCCTTTAACGAATACGTCATCTCTCTAAACAAGAAAATGGATACCACACCAGAAGCAGCGTCTCAAGTGGTTGCACTTATCGAAGCTGGACAGAACCAAAGTCAAGTGGCTCGTCAATTAAATTTGAGCAGATATGCTGTTGGACGTGTATACCAGCGATATCAGCAATTTGGTGGCTATACCAGGCGACCAGGAACAGGCCGAAAACGTGCGACAACACAGCGCGATGACCGTTTCCTTGTGAATACATCACTACGAAATCGCCGGTTGAATGCAGTTCAACTCGGACAGCAGCTCCAGGAAGTTAGAGAAGTGGAAGTCAGTCGGTGGACTGTTAGAAGAAGACTAGCCGAAGGAGGTCTGACAGCGCACAGACCAGCAACTGGCCCAAAATTGACCCCAGCGCACAGACAAGCACGCCTTCAGTTTGCTCGAAATCACGTTAATTGGACTATGGATCAATACAAGGCAGTCCTCTTCTCCGACGAGTGCAGGATGTGCCTTCATGGTAACGACGGACGAGGTAGAGTCTACCGAAGATCCGGTGAGCGTTTTGCTCAATGTTGCATCTCCGAACGGGTCGCATACGGCGGTGGTTCGTGTATGTTCTGGGGAGGCATTTCTCTGGAAGCGAAAACCGAACTTGTCTTCATCACAGGGCCCGATACCGACCGTCGATCGGGTGGATTGACTTCCCAACGTTACGTCGAGGAGATCCTGGAAGAACATGTTGTGCCCTTTTCTGGATTTATCGGCGAAAACTTCGTTTTGATGCAGGATAACGCTAGACCACACACCGCTGCTATAGTACGCCAGTACTTGGAGGAGGTTGAAGTACTCGTTATGGCGTGGCCTGCTCGAAGCCCAGATCTCAATCCCATTGAGCACTTATGGGACGAACTAAAGAAACGAGTAAGATCAAGAAACGCAGCGCCTACGAGTCTCAGAGAGCTCCAAACCGCGATCAAGGAAGAATGGGACAGCATACCGCAGGATTTCGTCAAAAAATTGATTTCTTCAATGAAACACCGAATGGAAGCTGTTATTCAGGCTAGGGGAGGCAATACCTCGTATTAATAAATCGATGCATTCATAAATTTATTGTTTTTTTAACCTTTTATACCTGCTCAAAGTCCCACAAACCGCGCTACCTGAAACGAGCTAATTTAGGCCATTCTATTGTTTAGTTGCCACTGTTATGATTTCGAAGGTCAAGGCTAGACATTTTGTGTTTTTAGGAAGCTAACAGTGTGTACTTCAATTTAATTTAAGTTATATTTGCAACATCACATTAATTAAAAAAAAAAAAAGGGTCGAAATTAAAATGTAGGAAAATGCCTCTATGTGCGATTTCTATGCTCTCGAGTGTATATTCCAAGTTTCATCCAAGTCGGATGAGTAGTTTTTGCGTTAAAGAGCAACAAACATCCATACATACAAACTTTCGTTTATAATATTAGTAGGATAAATTTCTTACATTACAAGAACATACCTAGATCATAATCAGGGCTATTACGACCAAACCCAATACTCAATCCTTAGTAAAGCTTAGGTAACAATCCTACTATAATATTATAAACGCGAAAGTTTCAGAAATCAGAATCATTTATTCGCTGAGTGTAAGTTTTAGGTAACATTGATGTTAAATGTATTAAAAGAGATCTATACATCCTACCAGTTATTGTCCTGGTGTGCAAACATTTTAACAAAATTAAATTCAAATACCTATACCTATTACAAATTACAATCATGTCAGTATCACTTTAGTAAAATGTCACTTATAACTAAAATATTCGTCAGTAGAGTAAAAGCAATTTAGCAGCAACCATTTGGAGAGTCTACGTTTAAACAAAGATAACGGCAATTCTTTAAATACATCAGGCAACTTATTAAATATTTTCACAGCCATACAAAATGCGTTTTTACTATGAAATGTCGAATGATGTTTTGGTAGATAAATTCTTTTTTTATGTCTAGTATGTCTTGCAAGCAATTCTTCGTGTCTAATAAAATAATTGGGATATTGTTTGACAAAAACGCAGATTTCTCTTATGTACATGCATGGCAAGGGCAGTACTTTAGTTTTTAGGAACAGAGGTTTACAGGTATCTAAGAACCAAGCTCCGCCAAGTTTGTAAGTATGGATGGATAAGAATAAGAATAATTTATTAATACAAAACTTAAATAATAACAACAAGATAGTGTAGGTAGGTACTACTAGGTACTTAATTAGATACAATATAATATAAGTCAAAAGATGTATTATTTAAACTTTGTGGGTAGGATGGATGTTTGTTACTCTTTCACGTAAAAACTACTGATCCGATTTGGATGAAACTTGGAATATATATTGTCCATGGCCTGGATTAACACATGGGTTACCTTTTATCTCGGCAAATCAACGGGAACCAACGGGGCGCGAACGAAGTCGCGGCCGGAAGCTAGTAAGCCATATTTGAAGAAATAAGCTGTTTCTATGGTTACATATCTTTAGCAAGGTAAAACCAGAGTTGGATTCCATTCTGTTGATGAGTATGATGTTAAAAAACACTATTTCAGACAGCCATCATCAGCGCTCCCACTGCAAGGGAGCGATAACTGCGTGAGCCTGCTGGCCGGTTGCGCAGCCCTATGTGCCCAGTTAGGGCTCCGTCGGTCGTTCAGTGCTGGCGACGTCACTTTGGCTAGTGCTGCCAGCCCTGTTCATTTACGAGGGTGAGTTCAACTCACTCACTAAGTCAGTAAGGTGAGTGAGTTAACTGAGTCTGTGCTAAACCACTAAAATTTTACTCATGCTCTCTAAAAACTCACTGACTCACCAATCTCAACATACAATCACCTACCCACCCTCACATTCATTATCCACACGGCGGAATACTCAAACGCTACTTAAATTAAGTGCTTAAATGATTGCCATCTCTTACAAATGAGTAACGTCAAACAGAGGCAGAGCTATTTTAAGTGGTGTTTAAATTTGAGTGACGTTTCAGTATTCGGCCCACAGACTGACAAATATATTATAACTCACATAAAGTCCCACTCACTAAGTTTTCCTACTAGGAGATCTTTTTACAGAGTTTTACAATAAATATTTTTTACCTCGCATTCTTACTCACCAACTCATCCGCCTCACTATGTGGTGAGTGTGGTGGGTGTGGGTGGGTGAGTTTGAGTAAGTGGATTACAAGTGTTACTCAAATTCACCCAAATTTTAATAAAACAAACATTTTAATATTGGTTTTTATCTACTTGTAGAAGTACATCTGAAGTGGGCCTCAGCGCAGCCCTAGAAGCTTTAAGTCTCGGGGCTACTTCGCGTTCCTGTAGTACTTGGGTTGCTGGTATGAACTGACATCTGTTCGTAATTCTAAAAATCTAAATATATAAAACTCTTGAAGCTGACATTAGAATCAACGCACAGCCTAAACTATAAGTCCTAGAGGTATCACATTTGGAGGGTAGTATCCTTATATAGTGTAGGGGTGCACTAAGAAAGGAATTATGAAAAGTAGCACCCTAAAGTCTAAAATTAGTATCAAAGATTTTAAGAAAACAATGCGTATGCTGCTGCCGCGCGAGTAGAGCCGCGGGCGACAGCTAGTAGCACTATAAAGCAAGCAAGCTCGTATGAGTTACTGGCCAACTCTGGTGACGGAGTTTTAGGCCGCCTTAAGGCCTCCGTCTTGGCTTAACGACTGAGCCGGGACACGGAAGCGCTCAGATATAAATGTGGTCACCCATCCAAATAGTGACAGCGCAGAACGTCGCTTAACTTAGATAATCTGTGAAGATTGACTAAGCAAGCTATGCTACCAGCTTGTTTCACGTTTTTGAACTTGCCAATCGACTGAGACACATCACTTGGGATTACACATTGCCTTTCTAAGGGCAATGATTATTATTATTATTTTTATATTGTGCAAAAATTTACCTAAGTGTTCTCTATAAGATCCTATGGTTTAAGTAAATGAATTGAAAGATTTACTAACTTTAGTGAGCCTAGAATTGTTTTAAGTATTTATAATATTATTTTTAGTTGGTGGATCTCAGTTGCCGTCACCTCAGCGCTCGCAGCCGTCACAGCCGACAAGACAACTCCCTAGCGATAATAAAAAGGTACCACTTTCTACATAATATTAGATAAATAGATAGATAGATGATACGTTATTGTACACAAGGATTAGTTACGTAAAAATCCTAAAACGAACAATGCATAGTACAATGGGCGGCCTTATCGCTGAAAGCGATTTCTTCCAGGCACCTTTTATGATGTACTTATTATATGTGGGCCGTGGACTCGATCCCCACTGAGTACTACATTTGTGTGGCAAACATAGATTCTATGTTTGTTCTATGTCTAGGTGCTACTATGATAAAAGTATTTAATTAACCTATGTCGTCCCACTGCTGGGCAAAGGTCTCCCCCAAAGCCTTCCAATGTGTTCTGTCCCGAGCTTCCTCCCACCATCCTCTTTCGAAGGCGTCTAGTTCGTCGCGCCAACGCTTCCTTGGCCGACCCCGATATCGCACACCGTCAGGGAATTTTCAAGAAAAGAGTGAATAGGTGGATTATAGCTAAGCGTGCTCCACCTTAGGCCGCAGCTACACTTACCACCAGGTGTGCTGGCAGCCAAACGCTTAGCTATTGCTCATAAAAAAATAAGAAAAATAAAAAAAATGGACCCAAGGTGTAGAGATGTTAAAAAGTATTAAAAATAGGTGTGTTATAAAAGTATTAATTTACAAAAAAATATATATAAGTATTCTATCAGCGATCTAGTTCCCATAGTACAAGCTTTGCTTAGTTTGGGACTAGAAGGCGCTGTGTGAAATGTCCATGAATATATATTATCTGGTTAGTTTATTTTCAAAAAAGACAAATACAGTCACTTATATGAGAACAATACAGACTTAAAGTAAATATATATAACTATTTGTTAGCGGTTGTCGTCCTAATAGTAGGTATTTAGTTAGATATTTCATTTATTAACCAACTTGTTACATAATATAAGTTTGTCATGTCCAACTAATACAGATACAAATTATTTACTTAATCTTATCTAATTTTAACACATATACCTACCTACTATTATATTAACATTCGCTACTTATTATGTACCTTTTCTATCAGCCTTGCTGTCTGGACAGGGGACTGTGAAATGTCCATGGACACTGTATATTATATTTATTTCACACTGCGGTGGACGCTACCTACTAGGTAGGTTTGGTTTATTTTATAGCTGTAAAGCGTGCGATTTAGGTAGGTATTTTATTTGTTTAGGAGCGTATGGTCTTGAACTACATTATAAATTATAAATATAAATATTCACGGACATTTAACACGCCTTCGAGTCCCAAACTAAGCAAAGCTTGTACTATGGGAACTAGATGGCTGATAGAATACATATATACTTTTTTTTTTTTGTAAATACATACTTATAATACATAGAAACACCCAGACACAGAACAAACATCTATGTTTACAACACATGTTGGCCCAGCTTCAATTTAAATAAGTTGTATGAACTTGCTTGTTTTATCTTATAATTAGAAATATTTATTATTAGAAATATTATGTTTTAGGTCCGTCAGAATTACATAAAGCGCCGCCTACTGACTACATATCGAGCATTGGAGAGAATGTCACAATCTGAGTTCAATCTGGATCGTTTAGAAGTGAGTACCTTGCCTTTGACTTGAGGTGTAGTATTACGATAGATACTAAGATTCAGCATACATCTTCATTTTGTAGTCAGTAATAAAGGAGACTCGCTAAAGAATACTCGTTTCAATCGAATCCCTTCCCCTCATGGCGACCCTGCCATATTTGGGGTGCGTGACGCGGTATCGAGTTGGTTAGGCGTTGCGGCTCCAAATATGTAGAGCGAATCTATCTTAAACAATATAAATTTTTTTAATGTCGTGTTTTGATTGGAAACTAATAGTGAAAATGTGTCAGCCGAATATTGAAAAGAAACCGAGTTCCAAAACCAAACCTCAGTTGGGGCAAACACAAATATGTGGTGCCCTTTTAGGCTTGGCTTGGTCTTCAGATGATTGTCTAATTCAATCAGTTCTTTATGTCACTACCTACGAAATATTAGAGTTAAATGAAAGACAATTTAAAAAGTGCATTAAAATTAGCCTAACTCAAAATGCATACTATAAATGCAGTGACTACACTAGCGATAATTGTGCCTGGAATTTGACAATGTCCCAGCTAGGAAAACAGAACCGCAAGTTGCCTGGCCTAGCATGTGCTTCTTTGGCCTAAAAACTTGCCCATGTCAATGAAATCCACCTTATTTACTTTAGATTTACTGTTTTATTTTTATACTGTATGATGACAAGGCCTCTTTACAGCCGCTTCACAATTACATATATCTTTTAAAAATAATATGACAAGGCCCATGTACAGCCGCTAAAGAACAATTTTATAAACAAAGCCAAGTGTCCCATGTTGTGTTCCAAATGGTGAATAAATATCTATGACTATGACTATGACTACAACACAAGATAATAAATCTATACTAATATTATAAAGGGGAAAGATTTGTTCGTTTGCATTGAATAGGCTCCGACACTACTGGACCGATTTGAATAATTCTTTCACCGTTGGGAAGCTACACTATCCCCGGGTGACATAGGCTATATTATATTTTCAAAATAAATACGGGTCCTTACTAAAACTCCAATAATGTAACCCAAGGTGTTAGTAAAAGGAAAGGGTAATTTTCTTTAAATTATAAGTGTAAAATTTCATGGAAAAAAATAATCCTTACGATTGAGCCTTTTAATTGGTATCATAAAATAACGGGTGTTAGGTTTTTCCCTTTTGGTGCGTCAAAGTCAAAGTCAAAGTCAAAAATCTTTTATTCAATAAAATCTCACTGATCACTTTGAATCGTCATTACGTTTTGTATGATTAGGTATGATTACATTTATTTGTTATTGGATGAGTTGGAGCTAGTTCGTCCCAAGCTTGTTTGTCTTCTAAATAATCAGATATTTTATAGTATGCTTTTAAAAGAAGTCTCTGTTTTATTACGTTTTTGAATTTGCCAATCGACAACTGAGACACATCACTTGGGATTTTGTTAAAGAAGCGTACACATTGCCCTTTGAAAGATTTACTAATTTTTGTGAGCCTAGTGGTGGGAACAGCGAGCTTGTCTTTATTTCTAGTGTTAACATTATGATTATCACTTTTTTTGTTGTTCTTATCCCGGTTGAGATCCAGGCGATTATTCAAAATTCATTGAATGCATTTTAAATTGTTTTTAAAATCAAAATTAAGTCTTCTTTCAGTAAAATGTTCTATCTAAATTATTTAAGATACTTTCCTTGTGGCATAGCCATGGGAGGCCCTGTATATATAAAATATTATCTGTGTTATATTTGCTAATCAGGCCGCTGCCGTGTCCGCTGTGTCTCATGTCGTGTCCGGTCCGGGTCCCACAGTGTTGGCTGTGCCTACTGTCAAACCTCACACCAGATTTGTTCATCCAGGTAATTACCCTCAGGCGGACCTAAGATGCGCACCGCGAGATATTTGTCATGTCGTTCTGTCAAAATGTAAGCATTTTGTACCAGTTTAGGAACTATTGCATTATCTGTGGTAATGCTATCGAGAAACCGCGCCTTTGAATTTTCAACTTTTGACATTTCTGCATGACTATTATCTCGTCCTCAGAGAGGTACGACGACTAACAAGTGTCAAAAGTGTACATTATGGCGCGTTTTGTCGACACCATTAGGTACCACAGATAATGCAATAGTTCCTAAACTGGTACAAAATGCTAACATTTTGACAGAACGACATGACAAATATCTCGCGGTGCGCATCTTAGGCCCGAGGGTGTCTCCGTGCCTATGATGCTAAAGACAGTCACTGACTTAATTTGACAGGAGTCAGTCGGTGTAGGTCTGCTTTCCATGCTGGTCGTGGGTTCGATCCCACAAACATTGGTGTGGCAAACATAGATATTTGTTCTATAACAGGTGTTACTATCTATCTATACTATTATAAAACTGTAAAAAAAGCTAAAAATTAAAGATATAGATAAACCAAATATTTAGATCTACTAAATAAACGATTCTGATTCCGAAATTCGAGTTTGTCTGTTTGTTTGTTCGCGGATCACGCCTTAACTACTGGACCAATTTCAATGAAACTTAGACCATTCAGAAGCCCTTTTCCCGGATTGAAACATAGGCTATATTTTATTGAAATAAAAGACGTGGATTCTTAGATACAGCTTGACCTCTCTAAACCAAAAGCAGCCATCTGCTACGAGGTTCATCGTATACTGGTGACAGATATTTTGATGAAAAGTTTCGCACGCGTACGAAGGCGCGGATATCAGCCAGTGTATAATAAGTAAATATTTACAAAAAAAATGTATATAAGTATTCTATCAGCAATATAGTTCCCATAGTACAAGCTTTGCTTAGTTTGTTACTAGATGGCGCTGTGTGTAATGAGTATTATTATTATTTCAGAAGCGGCTCACTTAGCTCTTACAGCGGATGACTTGGAGCGCGAGAGAGGACGCCCTCTATCGAAATACGAACGTAACATGATGATATTCAACTGGCTGCACACTCTGGACGAGGCTGCACCTTTCTAGACGCACCGATGAACGGTCTTTTACACCCCTGTGTACTTAGAAAACACCTCTCAACTTTAACACTCAGCTTTTGACAGTTGGGAGGCGATTCTAAGTAAGGCGGTATGCGGTAATAATTGCACCGAAATATGGTTATTATCAACATTTGATATTTTGCTTTGCTGTGACAATGGAACGGTGAGAATGTGCTTACACGCGCGCCGTGAGCACACTTTTAGTTATACGCTTGTTAAGTGGGCACAGAGCTTGGTTGACAAACTCATGTAAAAATGTGACGTCGAAAGTGCCAAATGGCGTGTTATACTGCTTCACTCAGAGACGTACCTTAAACATAAGTATTGCTTTAAAATATCAAATTCAAATTGAAATTCTTTATTACAGAAATAACTGAGATGAGACTACTTACAACTAGGTAGGTAAAAATACGTAGATTAGAGGGACCTAAAATCAACGTAAACAACATTATGTAGGTAATAAATTGGTAGGTAGGTAGGTAGGTACTTATTCCTATTCCTATTCCCGTAATTCTATAAGCATTTTTGTAGGTAGTTGGTACAATAAGCTGTACAAATAAGCTGTATCTATTCCTCATTGCTCATAGTAACAGATCAATATAAGCATAATTATTACTATAAAATCAACTATTTTTATTTATCACAGCTCATCATTAAGAGATATCCATAGAAGCGATGATTATCTATTAACGTACGTCTCTGAGTGTGGTTTGTAGATCTTTTGTTGTCGAAAATCATTGCAAAATCAAATATTTATTCAGTTGAATCACAGGGAGCATTTAAAGTCGCCTTGTGATTCTATGATATATTCCAGTAATCCCCACCAGTAAGGATTACTGTAAAACATACTGAAATATCCACTAGTAGGGATTTCTGGAATATATTGATTCTATGAGATTGACACCAATTGACACACGCTTGAGTATACATATATATTTTTTTTTGGAATAAAAAAGTTACTTGAGTCTCGATTTATGTATCTGTACTCGGCTGATTTGAGTCCGAATTGCTTGAGAAATAATTCATACGGGCTAGTTTGGGGTTATATGGCGCTGTAAATCCGAGAATAATATATTTATTTTTAATAAAATGATCTCAATTAAATCTGCATTTATTACAGTATTTTCTTTTAGTTTTACGGTCAAAGTCAAATATCTTTTAACCACAAGAATAGTTTACAATCGTCTTAAAAAGTAGGTTATTCTAATTGGCCAACTCTGGTGACGGAGTTTCTAGGCCGCCTTAAGGCCTCCGTAGCTTAACTGCTAGAGCCGGGGCCTAACCCGGGATCAAAACCATTGGGAATAGCTTAGGCACTAAAATATCAGGTAAAAAATCTAAATGATTATAGAAAATATTGGCCTAAGTTTAATTATGACTATGTTATGCTTTTTTTTTGGATAAAAATCAGTGTAATTTTGGCAGATTATTAAGTTAAAACACAAATAGAATTTAGATAGAATAAGTACATTGAATGTAAAAATGAAAATGATAATAAATTATGAATGAAAAATGTAAAAAAAAAGGTTCTAATAAGCTGTTTTGTCTTTAAAATATAAGGCCTACAACTCGACACTTGAATAACATAATTTGGCATAATCTGCTGCACTCAGAGACATAAGTATTACACTATTACTTCAAATTATCAGTCTGTTATTCATTAATAAGAGATTAAAGGCAAAGCGTTGATTATCCTTGCGTGTCTCTGAGTGTGGCAGTAATAATTCTGTTGTCTCAGTACTGAAACAATGATATGGGTGCTTTTACATCAGAGGTAAGCGAAGTTGGCTAAGGATGTGTTTGACATCCACGAATCGTCCGTCGCCCGCGGCGTTGCTCGCGTTCTAGACCCTTTAGGCTGAATTACACCGGAGCTGAATTACACGTGCGACAGTGCCGCATGCTACATATTGTGACATGTGTCAGCTTGTGACATGCTACAAATCGAAAGCATTTGCGGCATTAGTGGCATGCGGCAGCCTATTTTACGCCGAGGCAACATCGTTAACTATCACAGTCTGCCACATGACGCAAGGTGTTGCCATGTCGCACGGTTCTTGCCACAATGTGCGACATTTTTTATTTTGTAGCATGCGGCCGTGCGTTGCCCCGGTGTAATTCAGCCTTTACGGCCTTACCACGTTATCCGATAAATCTGACAACTTATTGACAGGGGTTAAGTCCAAAACACACGCGGTTTTTGTTAGAACCAAGATAAATCTGGAAACATATTTTGGGGGTTAGAGTGTGACTTTTCAAAATTCCTTTCTTAGTGCACCCCTACACTATATAAGGATACTACCCTCCAAATGTGATACCTCTAGGACTTATAGTTTAGGCTGTGCGTTGATTGTCAGTCAGCTTCAACAGAGTTTTATATATTTAAGAAGAAGAAGATTCCTATTGGATGTCAAACACATCCTTTTTATGTTGCGTTCACACTATGCCGCATTCGGCAGGGACTTGTGCCGGGAAGTGCGCACGAGCATAGTGTAAACACGATAATGCCTCTGTCCGGGCTCCCGGCACAAGTTCATGCCCTTGACCCCTAATGAGACTAAAGGCGATGTTGCTGTGGCAATAAGGTGGGCAGCGGCATGGACATAGTGTGAATGCGGTAAGCAACGTAGCTTAGGTCTGCTGGAAAACCAGCCTCATAGTTTATTTTTATAGGAACATCAGACTACACAAAAAAAAGACATAATTGACTAAAAGTATCAATAGGTACATAGCACTTAAAGTTATATTATTTATTTTGTTCATATTTCGGTTTTTTACAATTATGTACATACCTAGATATATTTATTATAGTTATTATGTTAGACATTCATACAAGGTGCATTGGGGTAATTGCGAAAATGGGTATATTCCGAAAATCCATCAAGTAACATAATGCGATATTTTCCTGTTGGCACGAGGATTTAGGACTGTCACGCCGATGCCAATCAAGATGGCGTCTAGACCAATGTTGCCAACAAGAAAATATCGCATTATGTTACTAGATTTTATGGATTTTCGGAATATACCCATTTTCGCAATTACCCCAATGCACCTCATTGTAATATCAGAAACTAACTCAACTAATTTCACTACCACGCTAGTCAGTGAGGCGCCACAGGCGTTTTTATAGAATAAATAAAGATTCTCACTACGGATTCAGCTTTTCGAGTGTCGAAGTGTTTTTGGAGATAACTCTGCAAAGTTCGGACAAAAATTTCATTTAATTCCTAAAATATTTTCAAACGGCGGAAAACTATTTTTCCCGTTACCCGTAGGTATATGAATTAGTATTTTTATGTATAAAGTTACCTATTTATTTTGTGTTGTAATGATGGAAAATCTATCGGTAAAATAAATGTCATTGTGAGAAATTGGTAGTTTTATTGATACAAACAATTAGATTAGGTAGCCTACCTACCTACACTCAGCATTTAGTTGATTAAAAATAGCCATAAAGCCACAAACCAAGAAGTTAAAAGTTTAAAATGTTGGATTGTGTAAGTTTTGGGAGACTTTCACGACCTACCTATTGAATTTTGTTTTGTAACTATTGCAAGATTTATCTCTACCTACTACAGGGTAAGTTTAGACCGCCCCCATGTCAAAATCTAAACGATTGCTATAGAAAAATGTCGTTAAATATGGTTGCGATTCTGTTGTTTCGTTTTCTTAAACTAACCTAATTTGACAGTTCTAAAATTGTTGTCATCCCTTTCTCACTAGAAACGACAAAGACAGCTATCATTTTAGTTCTGTCAATTTAGTTTTAAAAAAAAATGCGCCTAAATTGTCTGTAGAAATGACGGACAGAGATAAAAGAAGAACAATAAAAACACCAATGTTTTCTTATATCACAAAAAAACATAGATAGATAGATAATACTTTATTGTACACAAGGATTAGGTACGTACCAATCTTAAAACTAACTTTGTATAGTACAATGGGTGGCCTTATCGCTGAAAACTATTTCTTTCAGGCAACCAAAATTATAGTAAGTAGGTAGGTGCCCTAAACACTATTCTTTTGGTGTTCCCAAAAGTTATTTAATTTTTTTATCGAATCGTAGGTATGAGCGCACAAGCTTTTTACCCTGTTTTTCCTTCACGCTGTCTTTCGATATTTTTTTTTCTATATTGCACACAGAAAAATAAGAACAAACAAGTTAAAACTAAATATATGTACAAAGGCGAGCTTAACCCTAATAAGAGTTTTCTTCCAGCAAACCTTTGAGGCATAGGAGAGGATTAAAATAAAGAGGTAGGTAGTATTGTGTACTAAGAAACTATTTTTGAAGGTCCTTTGGCGCACAAAGCCAAGCCACAGCTGATGTATCCCAACTTAAATACCATGCTGGGTTTTCTATCGGTTCATACACCTCTTCGAATAGAGATTTTTCCATTCTCTGAATTATTTTATTGATGTCTATATTTGACTCAAATTCCTTTCTCCTCTGCAGAATAATATCCTCATGATAATCATATAAAGTTATAAATTTCATGTCTGCTAATATTTCCTCTTCTTCGTTTCGGAATGGCAAGTGCAGTGTTACCATTTCTCGCTTGTATTCAGTTAAGTTAGTTTCAATATCATAATTCTGGTATCGAATAACTTTAGATTCACGCTTCTCGACATATTTTCCTTTTCTATTTGCTGCGTAATTGCATACAAATTGCGCTATAGTTATTTCTTCTAAGTATTCAGGCCTTTTTTCGTATTTGTCGAACCAGTTTTCTTTCCACATTTTATCATCATCTAATTCACCTAATTCTTTCATAGTTTTTCTTATTAGTTGGCGTTCTATTGGCCATACTGTTGGAATATGTTCGATGGTAATTGAACTTTTCGTCGTAGGCTCACGTAATAAATACCATGCAGCTTCTTGGCTTGTCATTTCAGTATGGTTTAGTATATACACACTGATGTGTTTGGTTACGTCAATAATATCATATTCTGGGTGTTCATTCATTGTTTCGATTATTTTCGTTTGTAAATGTTTTACTCCTCTATTTGTTTTATTTACATATTCTGCTACATAAGCTGCACATGATAATTCATCTGTTATGAATTGAAAATCGGTATTAGATTGAGCAATATTAAGGATAAATGGATTGAAATTATTATGCCATTTTTCAAAAGGTTCACGTTTTACAAAGACTTTTGGTTTATTTATACCTGCTCTGATAATATTGCGATAATCTTCATCAGAATCGATAGCATTCCGATTGTAAAAATCGTCCATGTCCACAAAATCTTCATTCTCTAATCGAATTCGTACTTCATCATAGCGTTTTTTATAACTGTTGAATTTTTTTTCTGTACTGTTCATCGGAGTTAAAATCATGGTTTTTGAGCAGGGCATGAATGGTGCATCGAATCTACATTTTTGTGCTTTGTCTGCCGTAATTTCTTTATAGCATGCAAATGTGTGCTTATGCGTTTGAAGTCTAATATTCCCCGAGGCTTCCGCTGCAGAAACTGATATTAAACTATCTATAAGTTCGATAGCTTTTTCATAATCATTAATAAGTGCATCGCTTGGAGAGTTATCAAGCCAAGCCAAGATATGTGCATGAGGGCTGCCTTTTTGCTGAAATTCAATGCGTTTGTAGTAGTGCGCGATTCTGTATTTTCGAAAGGGACTGCATTTCTTAGATTTGAGAATATTCATTATAACATTAACTAATTTATTGAAGTATATAACACAAGTAACAGCGTCCTCATTGATGAGAGTTCTTTTTACCATGAAATGTAATTGCGAGACTTCATTTTTGGTGATATGATTACGCGTATTGAGTTGGTATAATAGTTGTAGCAAATCCAACCAACCGATTTCATTAGCACTTATCGTAAAAAACACAGTTGGTTGTCCTAATTGCCTGATCATAGCGAATAGATCCTTCTTCCTTTCCGACCAACGCCACGTAGAATTCGGAATAGAACTTAAAAACGTGAGATTACTTTCTATGTAATTATGAATGTTTTCAGATTGTATTTTTTCTTTGGTAATGGTGGATTTATTTTCTACATTCTTAACTGCCAGAGCAAGAGAATCTTTTACTCTTAACCTCATTATTTTCAACGCCATATATAATAAATGGTGAGGTCCTCGTCTATCTGATCGTCTTAGTTCACTACTAGCCATCATAAAAGGAGTGATTCGGATAGCTCCTCCAAACTCACGAAACTCGCCCAGATAAATGGATGGGAATGCCAGTTCTTCAACATGTTTATCGTATAATAAACTTATTGGCAAGTTATTTTTGCCTGGGGCTATTCAATACAAATCGTCATTCCATATTACTGTGTGTTGAGCTGGTAAACTGTTTTCAATCGGTATATTTTCACTAAGATTGTCAACATTTCCATTACGATCATCGTTCCGATTTCCGACATCTATTCCAATATGAACATTGGGTGGAACTTCTTCACGTTCTATATGAAAGAACATGTCATCCATAGTTATATTGTATGCTCTATACAGTGGTGTATTCACTAAATATTGCAACCACTCTTTTATAGTTTGTTTCTTCACATGTACGTATATACAATCGTCATTCATATTTGGTAATTTATTGCTTACTGTGTCGACTTCCAGAGGAATATTAATGACTTGTCCACAAATCCCGTATCCATGAAAATTTTGGATTCTTCTTAGTTGCATAAATGGAATCCTGGGCGAAACCAATCTTTCCGTCACTAAATCTAAAGGATGATTAAGCAAATTATCAGGAATTGCTGGATATTTAAAGCCGTTTTGTACTGCCATGTTAGGTACGGAGTGTGACTGGATGCTGATGCGACAGCTAGCACAAACTGTGATGGGTTCTTCACCGATATTCGACATAAATATCTTTAAAAACCTCATACTTTCATAATTTAATATTTTCAAGTCATTTTTAAACCACAGTCGATCACAAATTTTGCAAGCATGCCCAAATCTGTTATGAACAAACTGTTTTTGAAATTGCATATGAGCGCTGCTGTCACGTGTCCAACTACTGTAAGTGTCTGATGTTCTGTTGGCTTGTAACTTTGCGAGATATTCATCACTATGATTTTCTGAATTATGATTTCCAAAGATAAGAATATTCATATTCGTTGTAAATGTTTCGGCAATCTGAGGATCATAAAATGAAATATTTTGTGGATTAGCGTGCGGTCCGTGAATCTGTGCGTCGTGAAGCAAATGGTTAACAGTTTCTAGACGTTTCCTTTCACGATATCTTCTAGAACGTTCCCTGCCTAAGTTCTTTTGTTCTATTTGTTCAATAAACATTTTATCTTCAATTTGTTTTTGTTTATTTTTCATTTTGTCCCTCACAATCACCTCAGTCTGGACCAGAGCATATTTTCTTTCACGATATCTTTGCATTGGCATGCGTGCAGTAGCCAATTTTTCTTCTCGGATCCGTTCACCGGTTAATTTGTTTTTTTCATTCATTTTCTGTAAATGTCAATGTTATTCGTTTATGTGTAGTTTAGGAGGAAAAAAAAGATTTAAAAAAATATTTTCTCCGAATTCTTTTTCCCTTTTTTTCATCGCTTAGAGGTTTCTTGACAAGATCTACACATGCAAAATGAATTCAACGCCCTAACTAACCACAAATAAAGTAAACTTGAGCTCTGTGTCTGACACAAGGCTTACGAGGGGAGGTCCAAAAGTCCGCGGAACGGGGGGGAGGGGATGCAGGTAGCTATCTTTGTTTGGTATGTCGCTAATCGGTTACTCATTAGGGTATAAACAAGTTTATTTTTAGCCCTTTCACACCACTCGTTTACGAGATATCGCCCTGTTAACAAGTCAATCCGGAAAAAAACTGCAACTATGGAGCAAATTGAGTTTCGTGCCGTTATAAAGTTCCTTACCAAGCAAGGAAAACCTCCGAAAACCATAATGAATGAGATGGGAGCCGTTTATGGTGATCAGTGCCCTAGTAAAACCATGATTACAAGTGGAATGGTCTTTTTAAACAAGGCAGAGAGTCGATTGAAGATGACTCTCGCCCAGGACGGCCGGCTGAGGTCACCACACCGGATATCGTTGAAAAAATAGAAAAATTAATATTGGAAGATGCTCGTCTGAAGAAAAAACAGCTTTCTGCAATAGTAGGAGTATCAGATAAAACCATTTTGAGGATCCTACACGATCATCTTGGCATGTCAAAAGTCAGTGCAAGATGGGTGCCAAGAATGCTCACGCCGCTTCACAAGCAACAAAGAATTGAAGCGTCAAAGCACTTTTTGGAGCTGTGTAGCGAAGAATCTACCCCTGTTTTGGAGCGGATTGTTACCGGGGATGAAACTTGGGTTCATCATTTTGAACCTGAGTCCAAACAAGAGTCGATGCAGTGGCATAAAAAGGGCACACCACCCCCTAAGAAGTTTAAGGTGTCGGAGTCGGCCGGAAAGATTATGGCTACAATTTTTTGGGATTGTGAAGGAATCCTGTTGATCGACTACAAGAAAAAGGGTGTCAACATTACCGGAGAATATTACGCAAAATTATTGGAGCAATTGAAGGAAGCCATCAAAGAAAAAAGGCGGGGTAAACTGTCAAGCGGTGTGTTGCTTTTGCAAGACAACGCACCAGTTCACAAGAGCAAAGTTGCGATGGCTGCTCTAGACCGGTGCGGCTTTGAATCACTTGTCCACCCACCCTACAGCCCGGACCTTGCCCCTAGCGATTATTATTTATTTCCAAATTTAAAAAAGGAACTCAGGGGAAAAAAGTTTCAAGACGATGAAGAAGTTAAGGCGGCAATTTTGACTCATTTTGAGGGCAAGGAGAAAAAATATTTTTTTGATGGTATTCATAAGCTAATTTCAAGATCTGAAAAATGTATTAAGCTCAAAGGTAATTATATTGAAAAGGAAAAATAGTTTCATTGTTTCATTTTATTTCCAAATCCTCTATTCCGCGGACTTTTGGACCTCCCCTCGTAGTTCAATGTGTTACCTACCTACCTACTGGAAACCTAAAAAATGAGGCTATTGTAAGGGTAAATTAGTACATAAACTATTTTATGAAAACCTATTGGGTAGGCAGTATAGGTACCTAACTATTTAGGTTTGGTCATCTGGGCTAGGTAGATAGTCACTTTGATTCTCTTGTTGCATTTTTCTAAACTAACATAAGTTGACAGCGCCAAAATTATAGCGGTCTTTGCCTTGAGAAAGGGACAGCAACAAATTTTAGTGCTGTCAAATTAGGTATAGGTTAGTTTAGAAAAATACAAAACAGAATCGGCACCACTACCTAGAATACCTACAAGTTCTAGTTTTCACGTTTTTCTCTTGTTGAACAGAACACAGACCACGTTTATTCACTTTCTAGACTTCCTAACCAAGTACATTATTATTACTTATGTTGATGCTTCACTGGATTATAGATTTTTTCAGTTTGATCGGATCGATTTTGCGCGTCACTGGCGTCACCGAACCGAGAGAGGGATAGAGCTCGGGATTAGAGCATCGAGCCGAGTACACCCGAATCATCGTTAGAGTAATAGTGTTCTGTGCCCTAGCTAGCGTGACGGTTCACTTTCGTTCGTTCATTCACTCACGCGTGCGTAGTGAGTGCTGTAGTCACAGACGACTTCGTCTGTGGCACGAGCACAGTGCGAGTCTGTGGTGGTAGGTTAGCCTTCTCATTCGTAAATGGGAAGAAATATTTTATTTTATAGGCAAACGCCCCAAATAGCTCGGCCTGCCTACTTTTCTTTTCCATCCAATACCCCCTGCCCTACTACTACCAACTCAATGTTGCGGCCGTACCTCGATCCAAGCCGCAGCAGCAGACAAGCGCGGGGGAGACGCAAGGGACGCTAAGTAGTTCTCCACCAACACCGCCGCGACAACACGTCGTATACCTACTATACGCGCGGGTCTACCTACCTGTCTGTATTACAATATTAATATTGATTATACCTAATACTAAAAGTAAAGATGTCTTTCATTGAGTACAAGACACTCAAACTCAACTACAAACTCGATGTAAGGTTGGAGTAGTTATACCGTGTCTCATTCTAAAAAATGTTACAACAGAATCGACGATGAATTGGTTGGATAAAGAAAAAAATAAATTCGACTTTCAAATATTTTAATTTAGAAATTCATACATTTTCGACATCCTTGGTACATAATATACTAGGTAGGTACTTAAAAAATAATTTATACAGAAATAATACTACACAAAAATGTACAACTATTTTCGAACTCCTTTTATTTCATTACAAAAACACCTACCAAATCGTGGAATATTAGGATAATTGATGTAGTATTTTTATGATATATGTAATTGTAATGAAATATTAGTTTCAAAACGTCCAAGGATACAATTTACCTATACAACCAAAATATTTTATGTAATTTTTTTTTTTACATATGAATAAATGTTACAATAATTGGTGGTATGTACATTTGGTTGAATCTTTTTATTTATGGTCTGTTTCAAAACAGTGATGTTCAAAAATGGAATAAGTTCTTTTTTTCCATTTTAAACAAAAAAAATTAGGTTATCATAATTTTCCCAAAGAAACAAAAAAGAAGCTAATATTTTAATGATTGTTAATAATAATTCACAAACAAACAATATGTAGTGTTTTGGGATATTAATTAAGAATGATTTTCATTTCAAACGACTATTGGCCGTTTACAAAATATTGCGCCGTACATTGAAAAAAAAAAATAGCGCGGACCAGAATTTTTAAATTAGAATGTAACAATTGTTTGTTACATTCTAATTTTTGTTATTTTTTTTTTCATGGTAGTGCTGGTGCCGATTCTCTTGTTGCATTTGTTAAACTAACCTCATTAGACAGCTCTAAAATTATAGCCGTCTTTGTCGTTTCAGTGTATGAGAAAAGGACGGCATTATTTTTAGTGCTGTCGAATTAGGTTAGTTTAGAAAAATGAAACAAGCGAATCGATACCAGTACGTATATGTAACAAATTATATTCTGAATAGAAATTAAACAGATTGTCAATTACGATTTGCATTTTTTTGCAAGTACTTATACTTACAGATAGACAAAAAATTATCAGGGGCCTTTATGATCACTTCCGTAGAGATTTAACAGTAATTGGGACGACGACATAATATCAAAATGATATCACAAACTCAATTCACCTTTCGATGAAACTAGTTTGCGGCCGAGATATGACGTCATAAGGCCTTGCATTTGAGCTCAACAAAGTTTTTAAGTAGAAAAGTTTATCAGAATACCAAAATTCAGACTTATTCAGATTCATAGTAGTGCTGGTGTAGTGACAAACATACAGAAATCGTTGCGAGCGATACGTCTTCGTTGACGACCGTACCCGCGCGTCGTGTTGTGCGTAAACTAATTAAAAAATATCACATTGTAACTTGTGTATATGGGCTATGGAAACTCACCCGACAGAATGCTGTGTTTTAGTCTATGACCGGCGAAACTTTCTAAATTGGTCCTTCGAGCCGGATAATTTAGTTCTAAAATCTGCTACAAAAATAGACCACGTGTAAAACATTGAATTAGATGTATATAACATTGATTGTTTCAAAAATACTTGATAGAATCCAACTGAGAACTAGAAAATTTTGCAAGTACAATAAAATAGAACACAACATTCTGACGGGTAAATCTTAGAACTATTGTAGATTGTGGAGGATAGGGGGGTAGGGGGAGTTTGTATATGTGTATAATAAATATATCTTTATTCACACTATGCTAGGTATGTGGCACGATACGCGGGCGGTCTTAAAATCAGTCTTATAAGTAAGTACAGGGTCTTGAGTAAGTGTAGTGTAAATTGAGATTATTGGAAGGAAATGCCTTCAACAGTGGATAACAGTTATTAAGCTACGGTTAATGTGTAAAAATGTAAAAATACACATTTCAAGACAGAAGATAAATTAGATTAGTTAAAAGTTATTAAAATAGCAAGTGGATTTTGTGAATGTTAAGAGATGTTCATCTGAGCTCGAACAGATGCATTAATCCCGGGGACCTTCAAAGAGATTCACAATAATAATACAGAACTTTCAAGTTCAATAGGATGTCTAGTTTGGGGTCAATTTTAAGTTCAATGGTGACAGTTGAAAGAAATGTAATCTTTTGTCCAAAACCGGTTACACTTTCTTTATTAAATGAGCTCAGAGCTCTGAGAAATTTATTTTGCATGACAGATGCTAAAAGATATTATTTGTGTGATGGGAACCAAGTTTCACAAAAGAACTTGAACCCCCGATTCTGCAAACGCAGCGCTTTGGCTAAGCCAACGGTCCAAGCCTATTTGTAAAACTGGGAAGTACTTATCGGTCAATAGGGACCATCTAATACTACTTCAAACCCTGTACCGTGTACGGGTCACAACGATTCCTGTAGTTTCTTGGTGCGCTGAGCGCTGAACTGGGCCCGCGTGGGCGTTAGCTGCACGCGGGAACTGTATAACGGGCTTATATTTACGTTTTAAGAGCTAAAATGATTTAAGCCACATTCTCTGTGTGACAGAAACTTAAACTGTAAACCATAAAGGTATTGGCACCTTTAGCGTCTTGGTTAGATTGTTTTATTGTGGCTTAGACAATTTTAGCTTTCTTATACTATGTCTTGTCACATCGGAACTTGAGTGAGACTCGGGCAGTGGACGCTTACCGAATATGAGTTTTCTTTTTGTAAAACAGTAAGTTTTTAAATTCTGATGCATATTCACATATTCAGAGTGTCTAGTGTCCAGTATGCTCAAGAACTAAATGTGGGTTTTTAACTTGTCCTTGGAACAAATAGTAATATTTGACAGCTTTAAAATTATCAATTTTTTTCTAGTTCAAATGTCAAATTTTCTAGGCGTTAGAATATTTGGTAATAGTTTGTTTTTGCAATAAGTCTGTTAGGGTTTTGGAAGTATGATATTTTATATATCGTAGAAATATTTAGTTGTTCTAAGGGCAAGTTAGTTGTACAACGGTTAGAGTGACAAGACTCGGAGTAAGCTGCTGTATGCCTGTGATATTATTATTGGAGATGACTTCTTTGATGGACTTGAGGCCTTTTTGTCTTCCGTTATGGCCGGATTTATAGTGTATTGACCACTTGTTTCTTACAGGGGCCTGATGTTTACTTTGGCAGAGATTTTATTCTAATTATGGATGTCAAAATGACGTCGAAAACTCGATTAATCAATGGGTGATCTGAGTTTTCATTTGAGATATAACATCATATGCATCAGAGTAAACTCTGCTGATGTGAACATACAGACCCTAGTAAACTGTGGTTAAAAACTCATTGATCATAGTGTGTGTTGGATTATTGCAAAACATAATTTTGTGACAGACAGCTCGATGCAAAATATACCAAGGAAGTTAAGTGGAGATGAAAGTTCCAGCATATTTATGGAATAAATAACAGTTTTGAGCTCATCAGTTTCATCGGAAACCAACTATGGATGACAAAACATAATATCACAGTCATATAGCTAGTTTCAGTAAAAATAATTGCAGTAACACTTATATCTAAGTAAAAAAGGTCAGTTTTAACTTATGTTATGCAAATTCATTTACTATGATCTTAGCTTTTCATCACAACTCTGTTTTTTGTAATTTTTTTTATTGTTATGCACTGATTTAATGATGGCTGGGTAAATTGCAAATATGTAAACTGTAACAAGGTTTGCTATGAAGATCCAGCAACATCCTGGTGTGTGAGTATTCTTTCTCTTGTTTAAATTTTAACTTATTAATCATAGTAATGTATTTACATAGAACAAGTCGTTATATCACATATTTACTATTGGAACAACCCTTTAGGTTGATGGCGTTCAATGCAGTTCAGTGACCCTGCAGGTCTGAGGTGAAACCGAGCTACGCAACGAAATCCAGCGGCCTATTAAACCCTCCTTTCCGATTCATGTACTGTCGATACTTTCTTTTTAGGACTACGTGGACTTCTCCCTCAACATTATCGTCAACTTTCTTACCTTTGGTTGTATCGAAGCCGCAGAAACCCATGGTTTTGAGCATTTCTTGTTCCTCTGCAGACTTTCCTTCTAAGTCCGCTGGTGTGACGATGGGACGTTCTCCGAAGGTTTTCTTTGGCTTGACGAAGGAGGTGCTAGGTCCGGGGGATATGGAGCGTGATCGGCGACGGCGCGGTGACGGTGACCGTCGTCTGTCTGGTGAGCGGCGTCTGCGTTCGAGGGACCTCGAGCGAGACCTGGTCCTAGGCCTCCGTCTTTCGCGGTCCCTATCTCTGTCTCTCCGTTCGTGCCTTCTGTCATCGCGCCGCCGAGGGCTCGGTGACCTGCCCATGTTTCACCTGTAATTAAACCGCACTTTTAGGTGGTCGGTTTTTACCGCGCGAAGATTTCGTTGGATTTTTTTTATGTGGACTGGATTTATAGAAATGTTAGCAGGGAAAAAAAGAAATGGGTGATAAAGTGATGAAAGATTGTCTTACCCTAATTTTAAGTCAACAATTTTAGAATTTATAAAAAGAAATAACAACACGCACGACCTACTCGAACGCCATTTTGAAAGTGAATAATTTTTCATTCGTTCATTTTTCCTCCACTTCATTTTCATTCATTCTCCACAGACGATTTTGGGAACTTGCGTTTCGTTCTATGATTCTGAGCATAAATAAGTTTGTTACTATTACTTTTAGTAGCTTACATATTGTTTACATATCGGATATTGTTAGTTTCTATCTTGGTTTGACTGGTTGGTTAGAATAGAACTATAAATAAAATAGGAACATTTTAGTGCATCGACCAACAAACGATTAGTGCTTTGTTGTTTCAGTTCAGTAGTAACGAAACGCATAACGTTTCATTATACGTTATAATTTTGAACTTTTGCAAGATCCATCTTTTTCTCCACTTTTGCTATGAATAAACCGGCCTGAAATATGTTTAAATCTAATAAATTCGTAAATTCATTATGAAAGTTTTCACAGTATACATAGAGACAAGGATTCAAAAAGTTGACTCCGTCGCTTGACCACACTTTTTATTTTGTACACTGCGTACAACGAAACGTTATTTGATTGGGCTGCAAGGTAATAGTTTTTGCACTGTTTCAGGTAGTTTCATTGCAACTCGCAGCTTCATAAACAATAAAGTGTGACCATTATCATCATCATCATCATCATCATATCAGCCTGTAGTAGTAATTGTGGGACTTGACTTAGCCCATAGGTTTCAGCTTTTCGACGCGACAGCTTTTTTTAATTAAAGTTTCATTCATATCCGATTATTATGTAGTTGCATCGTGCGTGACTAAAATACAAAGATCTATGCTTTCACATTTATAACATTAGTTGGATAGTTTATCCAACTATCCAACTAATGTTATAAAGGATTACACCTTACAAAAATGAGAGGTATTTGCTGTTTGGTAGCAATGTAATGCAAGTGATAAGTGAGGTGAGTGGCTTACTAGGTAAATACATTTTTACAATTATTTATGGGGTATTTTACTCTAAAGCTGGTAATACTTTTGCCTCAGAGCGCCATCTGTACGTCTCTTGTTCGTAACGAAAAATCGACGCCAGCGACGTCTCGTCTCGGGACGATTGCGGCGAAAAAACGAAACTTACGCCGACATCGATCTGGCCCGGTGGCGTGTTGAGGATTTTTTTCCCACGAACGAAATAAAAGTAATTTCCGCGGTTACGCGTAATGTAAGTGGTTCTAGTGCTTCGAAATTATACGAAGAACGCTCAGTGCATGTAATTGTATAACATGTTTCTTCGTCCGAGTGCTTAGTGTTGTAAATAGCTTGACTAAAGTGCAGTGAACGAGTGTGATTGTGGAAGTGATTAGAAAATTCGACTTCGCCTTGTCTCGGAGTCTACTGCCGGTACGTAATGCGTGCATTTAGCATTCCTATAATCTTATTCATTTACATTTTTATTAGGAAGGCGTCAAATCTTGCGTGAAACGGCGTTTTTTTGTATGAGATGATTTGGGTGTGTCGATACTGACGAGCCCGGGCGAACGAATTAGGTCGCTGTTCCTAGTGGTATACCCGTTTTTTAGACGCCTTTTTTATTAAACATTTTGTAATACGCCCTCTGTAACCTTTACGAATAATCCTACGCTATTCTGGTTAGAAAACAATCTCAATCAGGACTCCCTTCCCAAACAAAGCAAGACAACGCTTTCGTGATAGTTATGATCAAAGATATATTGCTAGTCTTTCTGTTAGGGACTTTTCACACATTGGGCGTGCCTGTCTAATCAATTACACTTTTTATCTACTGAAAGAGGTACCTACCTACCTATGACATCACCACTGGGCCGGGCGGATAAAATAAACCGACAAAGTTCAGGAGAACTGTACTTCCGTGCAACATTAGGTCGTTAAGTGGTTACGTAATTTAAGCGGGTTATACCTATGAAACTATTGATGTGATTTGATGATGGAACTGATTTTGATGTAAGATGTTACTGACGCCCACGAATCTTGGCCGGTACCATAAATTATACTAATTTAAATCTCTGACTTTGTCTACTGTCTACATCGTTAGTAAATTACGGTGATGGTAAATATTTGTTTCTTATCGTTATAATGTGGTCATGTTACCATAAAAATAAATAAATAAATGTGCCTAATCTTATTGGACGAGCCTATGACTGACTCCTTAGACATTTGCAAAGAATCTGGAGTTGGTACGTACTAAGAAATTATTTTGCAACCTTATGAACCCCACCGTCACACCGTTCACACGTATTAGGAGAAGAGTTCCTCAGGATCTAATACGTGACTAGGAGAGGAGTATGAATGTGCGTCGTGCCACTGGGCACAGACCACGCATGCCTGGAGTTGCAGAATCAACAAAACCCTCGCTAAATGCCAAACGGGCAGATCGCAAGGAAAGAAGGAATTAAAAAAAAATATATTTTAATTACAGTTTTAACAATTTGTGCATAGAAAACAGGTTTAATAGCATCTTAAAAGCAATAAGGTTTAAAGGGTACTATTTAGACTCTACATCAAAACAGGTACAAAGAAAAAGAAAAAGAAAAGGTACCCAGGCCTTTACATCTATTGAAAATGATTTAATAGAGCGTCAGGAGGCAACCTATGCCTACACCTAACGGGACACTGTAGTGCCTGGGACAATGTTTAGATGGAGTAGGCCCAGAACCTATACCATCCTCTCAGCTTAGATGAGTCTTTTTAACAGAGTAAGGAACTAAGTAACTTGCAATGAACATGATAAGCTCAAGAAATATCTTTTGAGTCTAAATTTTATATAGTTGGTAAACAAAGACTTTGAGTTTCCTCAAATAATTTAAAATTTTAAAAACTTGAAAAACTGACTTCAATTTGACCACATTCCATCTGGTAATGATGATGATGTTGATGGCAATTCATTGGAATTATTATATTGATCGTAAACACTGAAAAGTTACAGGAAAATGCAGTTTTGTGTAAGTGTTATATCGGTGTATAAATTACGGAGTTTCGAGGTAACAAAAATTAAAAAAATACAACCGAATTGAGAAACTCCTCCTTTTTAAAAGTCAGTTAAAAAGTTGAAAATAACACTAAGAAAGCACACAAAGTCATGTACACTCAACTAGGTCAGTATAACATGTACAAACAGAAAGATATCAATACAGATATCGTACATAGTCCATTATAACACAGTCATAATAATTTAATAAGATAAGGGCTTCCTAATATACAAATTGTATGTCAAGTGGGTTAATTATCTACTTGGTTGTACTGTGGTATCATTGGTACATTGTAATATTATGTATGTCCTATACGCAGGCATCACAGCGCAGTAATGGGTCTGCCTTTAGTGCTGTGGGTTTGTGGGTTCGATCCCCACTGAGAGCAAACATTTGTGTGTGGCAAACATAGATGTTAGTTCTATGTCTGGGTTTTACTTTGTGTTATAGTATATATTTACAAAAAAGTTATTAAGTATTCTATCAGCGATCTAGTTCCTATACTACAAGCTTTGCTTAGTTTGAGACTAGAGGTGAGTGAAATGTCAAAGAATATCTAATCTACTATATAAAAATGAGTCGAGTTTTCCTTCCTGACGCTATAACTCCAGAACGCACGGTTTTGCATTCGTTGGAAAAGTCTCGGGCTCCGTGAGGTTTATAGCAAAGAAAATTCAGGAAAAATTTCAACAGAAAACCGGGAAAATGGAATTTTGAAAAGTCACACCCTAACGCGAGCAACCCCGCGGGAGACGGCTAGTTTATATATATAAGTATAGATTTTATACTAGAAAATTAACAGAATCAAATGAAATGCAGACAATGTCGCAGGCTAAAGCTAGTCAACCTATATTAGATAGTGATCTTAATTTTATTTAGGTAAAAAGAAAGTAGATATGCTATCTTTTCTTGGATCTGTTTATTTTTAGATAACACACCAAATTAAGGACATAATATAATATTGAACACCAGTTATTTTGGAATGGTTAAGAAAACATTCTGAGGATATGCAATTTTTTTTAAGAATTGAGCAAGCCGGCTGTCCACCTAATGTTAGGCAGTACTCTCCCCTGCCTAAGACTATACATTTTCTAACTGAACGCGTCTATAAAGGACTGCCCTGTGAGGTGTAGAGGTTTCAGTGTGCTAGAGTTTGCCAGGCATGGTACAGTATTTTACTTTCTACACGTTTGGCTGGTAGGACACCTCATACGAAGAAAAGGTAGAAGGAAAGAGAGGAAGGGGAAGACCGCGTAAAAGGTATACGAGCCAGCTGAAAAAAGATCGCTGTCATTTCGTATAAGGACGTCAAGGAAGCTGCACTGGAAAGGGACAAATGGCGAGAACTGCATAATTAAATTACACCGACAAGAGCTGAGCTCTTAAGTTAGAAGAAGAAGAAGGGAAGAAGAAGAAGAAGGTAGAAACTGCGTTTCTTAAAAAGCCAGTGACTTTTACTCTGCTAAAAGTTGAATATTCGCGCGAAAGACGGCTATAATTTTAGCGCTCTCAAATTAGGCTAGTTTAAAAAAAAGCTACAAAAAAATAGACACCGATGTTGAAGTAAACTTAAAAACTTTAATTAAATCTTTTGTCTACTTTTTAACACAAAAGAATACTTCTTGGTGTTTGAAATATCTAAAGAACCTTTTAAGTATAGTTTCCGTTTGTTACGTCCAAATAATGTAGCAAAAACTATCATACTGATTTCTATAGATGACTAAGTGATGAGGTGATAAGTAACACAACGAAAATGGTTTTTGTGTACTTTTTATAATAGCTTATACCGCGTTCACACTATGCCCATGCCGCTGCCGGCATTAAGGTACTGTTACACATGCTAATAAAGCATGCTTTTACTGAGCAAGTGCTCATTTAGCATGTGTATCGAAACCTTGCTAATAATTGGCATGCTAATTATTTGCATGCTAGAAAATCGCACGACCGTCGATTTATGAGCATGCTACCTGCAGCGCGTGTGAACAGGTTTGTTTATTGAGCATGCTAGTATCGATCGATCAGTCGTTTGCGACAGGTGCGCGTGCACAGAGAGCGTGAGAGCACGCTATAAAATAGCATGTATATTGGAGTGTTTGCTTTTAGCATGCTTATTCAGAAGCATGCTTAAAACTAGCATGCTTATTAGCATGCTATTTTCTAGCATGTGTAGCAGTACCTTTAATGCCGCGGACTTATTGCCACAGCAACATCGCCTTTATTCTTATACCGCGTTCACACTGCCCATGTTGCTGCCGGCATTAATGCCGCGGACTTATTGCCACAGCAACATCGCCTTTATTCTTATACCGCGTTCACACTGCCCATGTTGCTGCCGGCATTAATGCCGCGGACTTATTGCCACAGCAACATCGCCTTTATTCTTATACCGCGTTCACACTGCCCATGTTGCTGCCGGCATTAATGCCGCGGACTTATTGCCACAGCAACATCGCCTTTATTCTTATACCGCGTTCACACTATGCCCATGTTGCTGCCGGCATTAATGCCGCGGACTTATTGCCACAGCAACATCGCCAAGTTCATGCCCTAGCTCCCTAGTGAGAATAAAGGCGATGTTGCTGTGGCAATAAGTCCGCGGCATTAATGCCGGCAGCGGCATGGACATAGTGTGCACGCGATATTAGATAAAAAAACTAAACATCCAAGAATCTTATAGAGTAACCTGCCTAGTTTAGATGTCATTATTCTGCGGCAAAATGCCGCATCCAATTTGTTTTTTTTATACAACTAAATGATGGAACTAGCTGATGGTCCTTGCGGTGCATTGACCCACTGAGGACGTGCCCTGTGATGCATTGCACTGCCAATCACTGAGACAGTCGGTCTCATGTGCCAAATCGGAACACAGCATCACTGCTTGGCGGCAGAAGTAGGTGGTTCGATTCCTATCATTCTTCTGTATTATCCTTCCCGATCCTTACAAAATACTTCGCGAAGGAGGATTAGTCTAAACACCAGTGCACAGGCGCCTAGCACATCCAAATGCCGTAATATTTACTAAACATTAGGTGTACTTGGAACAGAGTTGGCGTGCCGCCATGTCGACTTTATGAATGCGTAGTGGTAGAGCTGTCGGCTACTATGAGGTCATCAGCCTATTCGAAACTTTGAGATATGACACAGATCATTGAGTAGTTGGATACGATATATCGAGACTGTATATAAGCTGTTTAGTCACGTGGACGACTTATGGGCTAATACAGGCCTTGACAGGCGTCATAGCGGTCGGTAGTAGCTCTGCCTTCCGTGCTGTGGGTCGTGGTTTCGATCCGCACAGAGGACAAACATTTGTGTGTGGCAAACATAGATGTTTGTTCTGTGTCTGGGCGTTTCAATGTATTATAAATATGTATTTACAAAAAAATATGTATATGACGGGGAAGGTTCCCGAGGCATGCCGTCCGGTGTGTCCGACATGATTCGAAATGCAAAATAACGACTTCACAGTGTAGTAGTTTATTACACAATCACACACAATCAGTTTCACAAAGTTTAAACAAGGGATTGCTTCGATATTCTAAGATTAATAACTATGGAAAGTATGGAAACGCGGCAAGTTCAACACAGTGGCTGAGTGGGGCTAGTGTTCTGCCCGGCAGTCGCAATAAGAATGAATCCAGCTCCGACTGACCCAACCGTCCGGCATTCCGTCCCACCAAAACTACCCACTCAGCTATTCTGTCTCGACCTTACCCAAGTGACAGTGACATATTATGTCTACTTGACGTTTCCAACGATGACACTCGCTAACAGATGGCGTTCGAGACCGGAAAGTTACTTCAATGTCACACGACGACTACTCGATCTCCGAAACGGCCATCATGACCACTCACGCGTCCTCGCGTGAGGTTTCTGGAAAGAAAGAGAAGTTCGCAAAGTAATATGTCTCTTGCTCGGTCTTTCCTGACCTCGGGGCCAGTAAATACTTCATTTATCAGTAAGCACTTCTTTATTGAAACGAATCAAACAGATCATAATACATCTACATCGATTAAAACAAATTATGACTTCCAAACTAAATCGTACTAAAATAACTTCTACAATCGTCAAGGCACTCATTAAATTTTAAACAAGTCTGTAATTAATCATAAGTCATAATCAAAATCAATGTCAATTCAGTCTAGTTGCCTCTATCTAGCAACTCTGCAAAGCTTCCATCCAGCTTACGTACACCACATCGTCTAGTCGCTTCCGTCTAGCGATTCTGCTACACCTCTCTCCGGTGTCCGTACACTACGTGATGGTCCATCCCCATCACCTATTCTCACACTACATGATGGTCCATCCCCATCACCTTCCCTCAGATTCACATCTCGGTCACCACTCGCTACAATCGACGTGTCATCCTCACCAATAACGTCGTTTGTGGGCATTCGTCTTAGTCTATCGTGGGCGTACTTGTAAGTTCGTTTGGAGTTTAGGGCTTTTAGAACATAACGATTACCTTCTAGTACCTCTGTTACCTTGAAAGGACCTCTAAACTTAGGATCAAGTTTGGTTTGGTTACGTTCTTCATTTTGTAGCAGCACAAAATCACCAACGAAAAATGGTATTATTTTAGCTTTAGTTTTGTCAAATCGTACCTTATCATATGAAGCGCTTTTTTCTATATTCTCTACAGCTTGGGCTCTTACTTGTTCGATGTTGACCTGGGGTTCTTCATCTCCAACGAGTAAAATATCTAGAGGCCTTGCAACCTTACCAATAAGTAGTTCCAGTGGGCTGGCTTTAGTCACTCTACTCGCTGTACAATTGAGAGCAAGCTGAACATCGGGTAGAGCATCTTGCCATGAACGTGAACTGGTTTCGACGGCTGTCAACATATTCTTCAAAGTACTCATTACCCGTTCAACCTGGCCGTTAGCTCGTGAGCTACCTGTTGCTATTAAATGTAGCTTGATGTGAACGGACTCACAGTAATCCTTGAATTCCTTGCTAGCAAAGCAGCGACCCTGGTCAGCAATCAGGCGGCTCGGCGCTCCAAATAGAGCAACACTAGCTTTAAGAGCTTTAATGCTGCTAGCTGTATCAATGTGCAGAGTATGATGGAGTAGCACATACTTAGTGAAGGCATCTATAATGACAAAGACGTATTCCTTCTTGTCATTCTTACCGCTAAGCTTTCCAGTTGCATCGATGTGGATAGTGTGCCACGGGATTGCTATCTTCGGGATCGGGTACATTTCGGCCTGTACCTTACCAGAATGGGTTTTTGAGATGTTGCATGTAACACAGTTCTCCACAAATTTCCTAACGTATTTAGACATGCTTTCAAACCAGTACAAGTCATAAACCTTTTCGAGTGTCTTCTCCCATCCCAAATGCAGCAAACCTTCGTGAACGTTGTTTATAATAGACCAACGGAATGACCTAGGTATTATTGGTAAACAACGGGTCTTACCGTGTCTTTGAATTTTTCGATGAAGTACACCAGAACGGAGTTCGTAGGTCTTCGTTACCTCGTCTGGAACATTCCCTTCCTTCAGATCGAACATTAATTGAGATAGTTCTACGTCTCTCTGCTGCTCTGCCATCAACCAGCTGCTGGTAATTTCAGCTAAGTTTACCTGTTTAGATTCTACCTTCGTAACCACGCTTGGAGTACAATCTTCGCTTTCGGCTGGCAACGGGTTTCTAGAGAAGAAATCGGCGTGAGACATGCGTTTACCACTACGATGAACAATGTCAAATTCAAACCCTTGCAGAAACGCCCACCACCTGTGTACGCGTGGTGTCAGGTCAAGCTTCTTACGCGTTGATTGAAGTGAACTACAGTCAGTCACCACATCGAACTTGCGTCCATGTAAATACTGCCGAAAGTGTTTGACCGCATTTACCACCGCCAGAGTTTCCAACTCGTATGAGTGGTACTTGGACTCTGCCGCTGTCGTACGCTTGCTGTAATAGGCGACTACATGAGGCTTACTTTCTTTGAGTTGAACCAGAACTGCTCCGTAACCGATTGCGCTTGCATCGGTATGTAGCTCGGTCACTAGACTGGGATCGTAAATCGTCAATACCGGCTCGCTCGTTAGTATGGAAATGACTTGTTGTCTTATTATCTCGTGGTTTGGCTCCCAGTTTATTTTACCATTACCAGACGTTAGGGCATACAAAGGCGCTAAAAGCTGTGAGAATTTAGGAACAAATTGACGGAAATACGATGCCAACCCAATGAACTGACGCAACTGAGTAACTGTGTTCGGTGGCGGTAAAGCAGTAAGTGCCACTATCTTTCGTGGGTTTGGACGAATTTGTCCTTGTTGGACTTCAAAGCCCAGGTACTCTACCTTTTCTTTCAGGAAAGCGCACTTTTTGGGATTTAGTGAAAATCCCTTTTTAGAAAGAACTTCGAGTACTACCTGTAGTCTGTCGAGCGCTTCTTCAATGTTACTAGCCACAATTAGCACGTCATCCATGTACACGACTACGTACTTGTTCACGAGATCACCTAGAGCACGCATCAGAGCTCGCTGAAACACTGACGGTGAGTTTTTCAATCCGAAGGGTAAAGTAAGGTATTCGAACTGACCTTCCGTTGTTACGAATGCCGTGCGCTCGATAGACTCCGATTCGATGGGGATCTGATGAAATCCCGATGCTAAATCTAAGATGGTGAAAAAGTGCCCTCCATGTAATCTAGCAATCTGATCCGATATGAGTGGCAATGGAAACCGATCAGCGATAGTGTTATCGTTTAACTCCCTATAATCAACACACATTCTGTCTGATCCATCTTTCTTCTTCACTAAAAGTATTGGGCTCGCAAAAGGAGAAGAACTAGGTCTAATAACCTTAGCCTTGAGTAACTCGTCGATCTTATTTCTCACTACTTGTCGTTCATCTGGGGTCAACCGGTAAGGACGACGACTTACCGTCTTGTGTGGGTCTTTGAGACGTATCTGCATTGGTTCAGTATCAGCAGGTGAAGCGGGCACACCGGTAACGAAACTAAGCTTAAATCGCTCCAAAATTTCTATCAACCTAGGTCTGTATTCAGAGGTAACATCGGTATCTATTAGGTCAAGGTCAATGCCAACGTTCGAGAGTACATCACATGATTCGACGATGTTTATTTTTTCAAAACGTACATTATCTGCTGTCATGTGCACAGCCAAACCAATAGCCAAGACCTCGCGTCCAATCATGATGTTGTGTCGTAAACAATGGTCAGGGAGTGCATGAAGAAGGACCTCAAAGTTAATATTGTCAATCTCTACATTGGTCAGAATTTGCATAGTTGAAGCTACAGATGTTTGTCCTATACCAGTCATCGTTACATTATCGTAAATACGCTTACCACTAAATTTACAAGCAACAGATTCTCTTATTAACGAACACTCTGCCCCAGAATCGTACGTAAAGGAGAATGACTCACCAGAGTGACGCAGGGAACCCGAAGGCGCATTCACAATGCACACGTCTACTCGCTTCTCCTTGGCTGGACCAGCTCCAGCACCACCAGCGCCTTGGTCCTTGTTCTTCCTCTGCGGGCAGTCGGATGCGTAGTGACCTTGCTCCCGGCAGTTGAAGCAGGTTATGCGGTCGGATCTCACTGTAAACTGGTTGCTCGAAGTAGATGTCTTACGGTCATCTTGTGTCTTTGAATCTCCTTTGTTGCGGCATTGAAAAGATCTATGGCCTAATTTTCCACAGTTGTAGCATTTGATAGACGCAGTAGATCCACTAGGTCGGTTCTTTTTTGCGTCGGGTCCATCTGGCTCGTTTCTCGATGGGTAAGTTCTCTTCAGAAAAGAAACAGCCTTCAACTCCTTTTGTAGGTGGTTGCGCGTCTTTATGTCAGTCAAAACAGTGGCAATCGCTATCTGTTCTGTAGTCATTCCGTTCCATCTTGCCATTAACGACGTCATGAGGGTAGCGGCATAAGAAGCCAGGCACTCATTTTCATTCGGTTTCTTGTCACGCATGTTGATGAGAAAAGAAGCAGCAGTTTCAGGACAGTCATACCTGGCCACAAACAGGTCCTTAAAATCGCCCCACGTCATGCCAGGAAATGAAACAGACGACAGCCAGGATGATGCTTCGCCCTTGAGTGCGCGGCTTAAAGCGATCATTAGCGTTGGTCCTTGGCGGTGTTGGTCGCTTACACACATGTCTGCGGTTGTAATCCAAGCACGGGCATCAATTTCTCTTTTTTCCGGGTCAAAATCAGGCAGGCGTATCGAGCTCGAAGATGCGGGTAGTTTTATAGCTTGCAGTAGTGCCATAAAATTTTGATTTTGTTGCTCAAAAAGATAGCGCCATTTTTCTTCACCCGAGTCACTATTTTTTTCATGTAATTGTAGGTTATTTCGCTCACCGTTACAATTTTCTTCACGTGGGTGATCTGGGTTGCATCCAACTTCTGATGACGGGGAAGGTTCCCGAGGCATGCCGTCCGGTGTGTCCGACATGATTCGAAATGCAAAATAACGACTTCACAGTGTAGTAGTTTATTACACAATCACACACAATCAGTTTCACAAAGTTTAAACAAGGGATTGCTTCGATATTCTAAGATTAATAACTATGGAAAGTATGGAAACGCGGCAAGTTCAACACAGTGGCTGAGTGGGGCTAGTGTTCTGCCCGGCAGTCGCAATAAGAATGAATCCAGCTCCGACTGACCCAACCGTCCGGCATTCCGTCCCACCAAAACTACCCACTCAGCTATTCTGTCTCGACCTTACCCAAGTGACAGTGACATATTATGTCTACTTGACGTTTCCAACGATGACACTCGCTAACAGATGGCGTTCGAGACCGGAAAGTTACTTCAATGTCACACGACGACTACTCGATCTCCGAAATATATTTATATATGTATTCTATCAGCTATCAAGTTCCCATAGTACAAGCTTTGCTTAGTTTGGGACTAAAAGGGGTTGTGTTAAATGTCCATAAATATTTATTTATTTATTTAGTACATTCTAGGGGCTCCTGCATCTGTGTTCGCATGACAGTAGAGTCCAATAAGATTCTGATCATAGATCGTGCTACTTTTCATCTATGCCTGGTACATCTGGTAAAGTTCGACGGAGTTGGCTTGACCAGCAACTAATAGCATCAGTCTAACCAGTTGTATCTACCGGGAAGACGTGGTCAATCAATACGCAAGCTACGGGTCATCATCATTATCATCATCAACATATATCGGTCCACTGCTGGACGTAGGTCTCTCCCAAGACGCGCCACTGAGCCCGGTCTTCGTCTCTTCTCATCCAGTGTTTGCCAGCTACTTGTCTCAGTTCGTCACCCCACCTAGCCGGAGGGCGTCCTACACTGCGCTTGCCTAAACGCGCTCTCCACTCGAGTATCAGTTTGCTCCATCGATGGTCGGTTCTGCGGCAAACACGGCCGGCGCACTGCCACTTCAGCACCTTCTTCACCGGTGGAAATATCGTGAAACTACGGGTATCCTCACGATATTTCCACCGGCAAATCTTTCAGGGACAACTATTCGTCACCAGATCCATTATTTGAAATCACTACAGGTGGTTTAATCCAGCCCCAAATAGATTGTAGATATTCGACGTCAGCTGGCGACCTGCCAGGATCCCATTGCATGGATTAGTGCTTCTTTTGTAAAAGCTTGGAGATATTTCTTTGAAGCAACAGCCCTGTTATAAGCTAGGGTTTAGGAATACCGTATTAGAGGACATTACTTTTAGTAGCCTTTAAGTGCCGCTAAGCAGTGATGCTCGCATTGCTGTGTTCCGGTTTCAAGGGTATGGGGGCCGATGATACACACACATGACACTTAAGGGGGTTTACCCCGACCAAGCTGTTTTACCCTATGTTAAGATGCTATATCCTCTATAACTAGAGCAAGTAGAAAGTAACTGAGAAGTGTGCATTATACTATAAGGTTTTATCTTCAAATTTTACATTTCAAATGTTTATTAAACGTTGTATTGACTAGATGAAATATCAAAGAAAACATCACTAAAATAAAAATAAATCTTCGTCTCAAGGGCGTTTACCCCGACCAAGCTGTTATACCCTATGTTAAGATGCTATATCCTCTATAACTAGAGCAAGTAGAAAGTAACTGAGAAGTGTGCATTATACTATAAGGTTTTATCTTCAAATTTTACATTTCAAATGTTTATTAAACGTTGTATTGACTAGATGAAATATCAAAGAAAACATCACTAAAATAAAAATAAATCTTCGTCTCCTTCTTAAAGATGAAGTTATTTATTGGACATGTAGATAAATGAACAATTAAATTAATTTACATTTGGTTTGCGAAGTAATATGAGAGTTGAATTTTTTATCAATTTTATTTCAACAAAAAGTGTATATATTTAACAGTTCTAACAGTTCCACATCCATTATTGTGTATCGATTTTCAACTCCTTATCCTATGGTCAACTCATCATCTCGATTAACGCGATGCAATACCTCACAGGGCAAGTCTTCCGTAGCCGTGCTCTCATCAAGCATTGTTTCTGAATGAAGTTTAAAGTCCACGAGGCAGCGTCGCTCGCTACCACTAGTCCATCAGAGTTCCGGCACCAAATACGCAGACATAAAAAGAACAACAACATTACTGCATACGAGCCAGACATTGGATAGCAAATAACTCATGAGAAGACGCCCAGACGTCTACAGCGCGGTTTCGAACTTTGATGTAAAAACATTGCTAGTTAAAAAAATACTTGTAAAAATGGAACTATTAGGCTTGTTTTCCAGCAGAGCTAAGCTATGCTACGTTGCTAGGGATGTGTTTGACATCCACCAATAGGAATCGTTTATTATAAAAACAAACGTTCTCTATTGGTGGATGTCAAACTTGGGCCTTATTCACTATGACCAATACAAGCGCGTTACGCAGCACGACAAGACAGCGGCGTGAAATCGCCCTATGCCTGTGCCGTATTTCCTATGCCATAAATGTCATTACGGTGATGTCATACGGTTACGGCAAGGAATCTCCTAAGTCATACAGAATAATGCCCCTTAATAGGGATGACGTCGAAAACAAACTCGTTACACCAATGGTAAGTACTACGAGCTTTAAATTTCTTGTCTGTTTGTCTAGTGTAGTAAGGTTTTCGCGAAGAACTCGCATTTAAGGCAAGCGTCCACAGGTCCGCATCGCACGCATCGGACGCATCGCACGCAACGGATTTTAGTTTGCCTTGTATAAAAACTCATACAACTGCGTCCATTGATCCGCACCGTACGGACGAGTTTTTATACAAGGCAAACTAAAATCCGTTGCGTGCGATGCGTCCGATGCGTGCGATGCGGGCCTGTGGACGCTAGCCATTAGGCCGTATCACCCGTATGCCGATAAAGAAATCGTTATTCATGCTTAGATTTGTGTAGAAATTTTCATACAAAAATATATGCTTTAGGCCGGATTGGTCCTTGAGCAGTAAATCTGTATACAGGCCTTAGAATCATAGTGTATATCTATTTAGGTAGTAAAACGCATCTATTGTCAATGCACCTGCGCTGGGGTCCATAAAATCCTAAAACGCAACGATACCGCGTGCTAATTTGGCCTGTGGCGCCATCTAGTTTGGTTTGTGGTAAATAGTACAAATCAATAGACTAAAATTTAAAACGACATAGTATACAACGATTCTAAATGATTCTTATGAGTTTACTTAGTAACTGTTGACACCGCAATTTTAGCATCGTCTGACGCAATTCCTTTACGGTTTGTCTCCATTATCGGGTCCTGTCTGACGCGAAATAACCATCGAAACCATTTTTGCCGCTGCACCGTGATGCTCGCACTATTGTATTCAGATTTGACCGTATGGTGAGGGTCGCGGTGCTATACACGGGAAACTTACTTTTACGTCTCTGAGATATGGAAGCTGTGTGCTGAACAAGTTCTTGGTGGACGTACCCTGTGAGATAAAGCAGCTGTTCCTTGCGAGGCATCTATAACTCTATCTACGGATAGACTATCCGTTCAACATCAGATTGCGTCATGCAGATCAAATGCTCGTTATCTTTTCTCATAAAAAAATATAAGAGGAAACGGTTAGGAGTCTTAGGAGCCATCTTCTTTCAAGTTTATTAAATTTAATTTCTAAAAACTCGTAACCAACAAAGTTTACGATCAATAGTGCGATCGCAAAAGTTGGATTCGCGTTGCGTAACAAAGTTCAACTTTATGCGCGCGCGCAGACGTTTGCACTCAACCGGCTGCGCGAGTTTTAAGGCGGTTATCCAGTCGTAGATGGTGTGAGTCATGCTATACTATAAAAGCTCGCTTTTGTCTTCTAACGACCATTTCCAGTATTCTACTCGTTCTCATCTTCTATCCCTGATGGTAAACCTACCATTATCAACTTCGCGCGATCAACAATAGAAAAAAACTTGAAGAAAAGTTATAATAAATATTTACGGATATATCACACAACGCCTTCTAGTCCCAAACTAAGCAAAGCTTGTACTATGGGAATTAGATTGCTGATAGAATACTTATATACATTTTATTCGGTGAATACTTACGTATAAAACATAGTAACAGAACATAGAACAAACATCTATATTTTGCCACACAAATGTTTGTTCTCGGTTGGGATCGAACCCACGATCCACAACACGGAAGGCAGAGCTGTGACGGGTGTCAATGTTTGCGTCGTATGGAAAAAAATAGTTCTATAGTAGGTGCCAAATAACACCGCAATACAGGTCATTCACCCACCTTCAAAACGATGTCGCAAAATTCAATTTATGAATGGCAAACAAAAAGTACTGCGAGATTCGAGCGATTACCGTATTAAAGACAGGTTTGTATGGAAAGCGACAGAATTAGCCATTCATAAATTGAATTTTGCGACATCGTTTTGAAGGTGGGTGAATGACCTGTATTGCGGTGTTATTTGGCACCTACTATAGGATTGCTTATTCCTAAAACTCAAGACTACGGTTTCGTTCGGTACTCCACCTATTCACTCTTTTCTTGAAAATTCCTAGGTTATATCTTTCAGGAAATACTGATGATGGCAGAGTTCCACTCCTTGGCAGTTCGCATTATGAAGGTGGAAGCAAAGCGCTTTGTGCGAAGATATGGGATATCTACCATGTAGGGATGGCATTTATCAGTGCGCCTAGTAGTTCGGAGGTGAAAGGGTGATGGAGGATCAGCAGGCCTAGGATGCGCACGCGAGATATTAGTCATGTCGTTCTGTCGAAATGTAAACATTTTGCACCAGTTTCTGAACTTTTGCATTATCTGTGGTAACAAAACGCGCCTTCATATTGTACACTTTTGACACTTTTTAGTCGTCGTACCGTACCTCTGAGGACGCGATAATAGTCATGCAGAAATGTCGAAAGTTGAAGATTCAAAGGCGCGGTTTCTCCACAACATTACCACAGATAATGCAATAGTTCTTAAACTGGTGCAACAAAATTCACATTTTGGCAGAACGAGATGACAAATATCTCGCATGCGCATCCTAGACCTGCAGGTTATGTAATATGTAGTCCCTGTGCACACTCTCCGAAGTAGCATCGTATAGCTTCTCCTTCACTGTGTAACAGCCTTACCATAACCGGTCGTCCGCGACTATCACCTCAGTACGACTCTCGTAACTGTAAAGTTACGAGCTAATCCATTAGGTACTTTATGTACCCTGCTACCTACCTATCGTACTAGTGAAGTGCGCGTGACTTTGTACGCGTATTATTTACCTCATGCTGCACACAGGGTCCATATCGACTTCAATTTGACTACCTTACGGTTTTATCGAGTCACAGGAAAGCAAAATACGCAATGTTGTGTACGTTGATGATAATTATGTTTGTTTCTAGTTAAAAGCCAAACTACTGGACCGATTTTGATAAAGTTTTTATGAGACTGTAGCGCCATCTATCTCGCTACATAAGAACTAACATGAGAAATATCCTAGATCGCGCAAACGAAGTTATCACGGAGTTTGAACATAAGTAATACTACCGAATACCATCCATTGGTCCTCGGACCCCGAGCCAAAGGTCGCTCGGCGTGGAAGATCTTCCCTTTTCGTAGGAGGACACCTATCCTACAATGTTCTCCTCAAGACTAATCTTGAAGCGTTTTTTTTTTATTTAACCTAAATAGTCCCACTGCTGGGCAAAGGTTTCCCCCAAAGCCTTCCAATGTTCTCTATCCCGAGCTTCCTCCCACCATCCTCTTTCGAAGGCGTCTAGTTCGTCGCGCCAACGCTCTCTTGGCCGACTCCGATTCCGCCGACCGTCCCCAAGCTAAACACATCTTAAAAATACTTGCTCTTGCTCCACGCACACACAACAGACGATGAAATGACTGTACATTATTTAATATCCAACATAATCATATTGTTTTCCTATAATTGACACACAATACCTCCATTACGTACCCAACCTCCTAAATACACGCACATGTTTTAGTTACAAAGTAGGTGATGTTCCGTTGGCTATAAATAGCAACGTTAATGTGTTACGATACGAATGGATGGACTGCTAACCTAGTGGAGCTAAATGTTTACTTTTCTGACGTTTGCCATCGGCAGTACACGATATCCGTATGATAGGATATTTTTCTTTTCAATTTTAACTCTTAAGATGAAACTCAAGTGGATCTGGGCAGGACACTTGGCAAGATTTAGTGATGGCCTTGACCGAAGGATGGCCTAGGGGACACAAGAGAGGCCTTGGCAGACCAACAGCCAGATGGGTAGATGAATCGTTGCCGTACAGGGGAAGACCTGGATACAAAAAGTCCAAAATAGACACGAGTGGCGTTTGAGGGAGGAGGCTTATGTCCAGCAGTGGCAGTGGCAGACATAGAACAAACATCTATGCCATCTCTTACCAATATCAAATAGAGGCAAGACAATTTTAAGTGGTGTTTAAAGATTGTCGTTTCAGTATTCGGGCATAAGACATGTATAATTCAATAACACGTACAAAAACTTTCTCCAAGTCCAGTGAGTTAAATCTCACAAGTTTCTATTCAAACAGTAACTACTCTTCAACTCTTACCATTGTTCAGTTATACCGACAATAGAAACACCTAGACAACGTAGACATTAGACCCAGTTGCTATATCGAAAAGTTGTCTGGAAGAGATCGCTTCTAGCGATAAGACCGCCCATTGTACCTCATACTTAAAACTTATTTCTCTTGTATTGTTTTTCTTCTTTTCTAGGTGTACAATAAAGAATATAATATATATCTATTTATCCTACTTCCTACTAATATTATAAACGCGAAAGTTTGTAAGGATGGATGGATGTATAGATGTTTGTTAGTCTTTCACGTAAAAACTACTGGTTCGATTTGGATGAAACTTGAAATATATATTGTCCGTGACCTGGATTAACACATAGGCTACTTTTTATCCCGGAAAATCAACGGGATCCAACGGGACGCGGACGAAGTCGCGGGCGGAATCCAGTGGTTTATATTTATCTCCTGACATCTGATAGTTGAAATATACACCAGCCATTAGGTAATACAAAACATTTTAAAACCAAATCTGGCTTGGAAAAAACATTAGCTCTTTTAGTTTTCAGATAAAACTAACCATAATGAACCTAAAGGTGTACACAATAAAGGTAGTTTTACTGTTGACAGTTGACTGCGGCTTCGATACGCCTGCTAAAATCCGATCAGGAACCTGATGAACCGGTCCTTCCGAAATCCTTAGAAAGAGACCGAAAGCGTTTGAAAGGGATGGATGACTTATGGTTACTTTTTAGGGTTCTTCTAAGTTTTTGTCGCGAGGAACTGTCCCTTGGTAAGTATTACCGGGTGTAAAAGACCATTTCCGATAATTTTTGGGGGGTTTAAGACCCCTTAACGCCCCAAAAATGACCACTTCCTATGGAACCATCAGTGTCAGCGTAAATAAATTCTGCTTTTCTATTTTCTTTTCTATTAGATATTGCATTTTTAATAAAAATTCTTTATTTCTGATCCGAGATCCTTTAGTACAATGAAAAACATACTTAATTAATACTAGTAGTTCGCCCCGAACTGAGATCTCGTGATGGTCGGAGGTTAATAAAACACAAACAATTTTTATTGACCAATGGTTGCAATAAACTTTGCAAATCGCATCGAAATCGCCGTCTAGCTAAGTACCAGTCTTACTTGAACTACAAAATCATTGAAACTGCAAGAAATGGTAGCTCACGTTATACTGGCTTGTCCTATAAGCGATCTCTTCCAGACAACCTTTGGATGGACAGAAGCAGTTCGCCTAGGTAAGACTAGGGGCGCACATAAAAATAACCTGGTATATTCCAGGTTATTTTGTTTTGTTTTTCTTTTCTTGGTGTGCAATAAAGAATATATCTATCTATCTAGGTCTCGTAATGACATTATTTGACATCCCATTGACATTATTAAAATTCTTACTCACGGAACCATTAGTATCCTCCGCGTACACTCGCTTGCCGGTACTTTGCGTTATTACCTCCCAACTTAATATTAGTCCAGATTGAGTTACGACGCTCGGGCTTTTCTGACTTTGGGTCTTTGACTGGTCTTGACATTTTTAAGTTTAAAAATCTTGGTCAAAGTCAAAGTCAAAGTATATTTATTTGCAGAATTACATGTGTATGTAGAGATGTTATAAAGTAGCATTGTATCAATGTAAATCTACTCTACAGGGTGTGCAAAACACAAAAATAATTAATACAAAAATGAAAATTAATTAGAATTATAGAATGAGCATTAATAGGTACGACAGGAATTATAGAATAGAAATTACGAGTAGTAGATATACAGTATTGAAATAAATTATAGGATGTCAAATTAATATTAAAATATGATTATGTCAGTAGTTTATCAGTCATAAATTCATGTACCGTGTAGTAACATTTAGTAAATAATAATGTTCTCAGCTTTTTTCGTAAACAACGACGTTGGCAGTTCTCTCCATGGCATTGGAGCCATGCAAAAGACACTCTTGCGCATTAATGTGGTTCTAGAGTTACGGATGCAGACTTTATGTTGGTCTCGTCTGTTACGATGAACGACATCAGACAGCCGACAAAACAGATCCGAATTGTGTCTGACAAACATAGCTGTTGGTCTCGCGTTCGTAACGCAGTACGCAGCATGCAGCGCCGGACACATAATTGTATGGAAAACGTCTAGTATAGTCTTGTGTTACGTCGCAGTCTGCGTCAGTGGTAAGGAGCAAACGCGGTACTCTGCGTTGTGCGTTACGATCGCGAGACCAAGGCTTAAGAGAACTCGTATGGTGCTTTTCCACCAGGGCAAAGCTAAGGATGTGTTTCAAATCCAGAAGACGTAGGAGAAACATCTATGTTTTACCACACACAAATGTTTGTTCTCAGTGGGGATCGAATCCAGGACCCACAGACCGGAGGGCAGAGCTATTGTTAGTTTTAAAAGACCTTTAGGAAGGAAGAAAGAGTTTTTGTTTTTAGTGTTAGATTAGATTAGATATTAAGTAAAGGTAGCCTGGAAGAAATCGTATTAAGCGATAAGACCGCCGTTTGCAGGACTTTTGTCTGTCCTTAGTAACTGTAAGTTGTACATATACATGCAATAACGTTTTTTTTTTATTATCGACTGAGCTGTGACCACTGTCAAATAAATATCAGCTTGTAAAATGCAGCTATTCGTAATTATCCAAGAGTCGATACTCGACATCGCATCGCCACAAAAAACTTGTGATAGTGATAAGGAACGATAATGAAACCAAACGAATGCCATTCCTTCAGGGTGTACCAGAGGACACTGCTGGGCAAAAACGTTCCCTAAACACCTACATCATCATCCTCATCATCATTCATCACCTGATTTCACCGACTGCTGGCTATATGCTTCCGTTTGTACCATTTTTTACGATCCCGTGCCACACCCTACATTTTTAGTTTCATTATCATCATCATTATCGACAGCCCACCTACCTTCAACCACTAGTATTAAACAATCTTGCAGAGCAATTAGCGTTCTTACAAAAGAAACTGCATCTCCGGCGCGTCACATTCAAAAAACTATAGATCTCAATATTAGTTTTCAATAGGTAATAGATAAGTATTAGTAATTTTAAGTTTCATAATGGTTGCACTTATATTGAATGTTGTGTTCACCTGTAATTGGTGTGTGTACCAATACTGGACCGCTTAGATAATTGACCGAGCGAGCGAAGCGAGCGAAGCGTCTCAGTTTCCACATTGGCCAAAAATGCGTTTGTCCGGATGTCTGTCTGTCTGTTCTCCTCTACAGGTCGCATTTTTCATCCGATCTGGACGAAACTTGGTACACAGGTTATATGACTTATTAGAATTTTTTTGTCGTCGGGGATTTTTGATTGGAGGGTTACTTCCTCCAAAAAAAGGGCAAAAAGGGGGCTATTTGATATACTGGATATCTCCACCAAATGAGATCCGATTTCGATTATTCTTTTTTTATTTGAAAGGTAGTAACTATAAGTTGGTCTCATAAAAGTTTGGCGAAGATCTGATAACGATCTTCAGCATGATGAACAGGATAGCTCATCAAACAATCGATGGTTTTCAATCAAATTTGAGAGAAACACAAAGGACCTCATTCTACACAAGATGATGCAAAAAAAATCAAAAAGATCAGGTGAGAAGTAGTGGGGATGGGTATTTTCTACTTCTCTTCAACATTGATAGGTTTCTTTCAAAACTCTGAAATAGCTTTTGCTAAGGCAGTAAATAGCTCACTTTTAGTATGCTCGCGAGGTCTACAGCTCCCAGAGCCACTAGTAATATTAGGGAATGTTTATGTATACACACTGTTGGTGTTCCTTTTTAATAAATAAATAAATAAAAAATAAACTCATCCAATACACCCAACAAAAGTTTTAATTTATTTTTACACCTTGTACAGTTTATACTGAGACCTGTATTTGAGTTTATCTAAAATCGGTATCTTATCGTTATCGCCACTTGAGGAATATTGGAAAACAATATGGTTGCTTCTTAGTCAAAAGGCTTCTTGGAATAACTCGCATTCCTGACAATCCTGACGCATTTACCCACAGAAGAGACTATCCATATATTCTGTGTTATGATGTGCATTTTACGCTAGACAACATTTACTACTAATTTAATATACTACCACTGTATCGCGTAAATGCAGTTCAGAATATTTAAAAAAAATTATGGATAGTCTCCTAAAAGCGTTTTCCTGTAACTATAACGGATAAGGTATAGTCCTTTTCATGATAGAAGTCCCGCGGAAATTTCCGGAACTCAATTTTAAAACTAAATTTTAAATTAGTTGTCAGGTGCTGTTAATGTGTTCGGATGCTAGTGCGTTTTTATTTGGTTTCTGTGATCAAAGTCTTGTTTTCAATGCCTAAAGTTGTTAAAAGTGCTGCCCGAGAAATAATACTTAAGGTCGACTACAGCGCCGCGTCTGCGGGACTTCTTTCATGGAAAAGACTCTACCAGTTTTCCCTTACGCTGCAGCGCTGTACGCCACTCTTGGTTGGTTCCATCATTGCTTCGAAAAGACGTAGGATAGGAACAGTATTTCTTGATTTAGACATTACGCTCACAACCTTGTCCCTAGTTGTGGAGTGCGGTCATAGTTGACACGATAACCAGCAAGGCCAAGATAATTTACCAGAGGAACCATTGAAGCGGCAATTACATCATGATGCGAAGTATTATGACGTGTTGTCTGGTGTCTAAATTTTGCACCATATCGTGGGCTTCAGCACAAATAAATCTGCAATTTGCAGCGGAAATACACTGAGCATCGGATTCTGGGCTACATATTTACATTGCGCGGTGACATTGCAAAGTTCTGCAGTCAAATTGTGGTGGAGGAGCAGTGTACGGACGGAAATGTTGAGCTAACGCAACAATTTTTCATGCACACCCCTCTGAGTGCACATACATACAAGCTTTCGGATCTCGTAATGTCTGGGTTAAGGGTCCTAATATCTACTTTTATTACATAGTAACCTATGTAATAAAAGTATGTATTTACAAAATAAATGTATTTTTGTATTCTATCATCCATCTAGTTCCCATAGTATAAGCTTTGCTTAGTTTGGAAACGAAGTAGTTTCTACAGTCCTGCTCATTATCATGGGGGTGGCGAATGTGGTCATGCAATTTAAAAATGGCTGCTTCGAACAATGGGCGAAACTTTCGACCGTTTCGATGGTATTCGGTCACTGAACCCTATTGTCCACACAGTAGACTCAGTTTAGGGTACCTACCTGGATTGTCTGGGGCATACTAACTAGGTATTTAGTCGTGGAACACCGACTAAATCCATGCTCAATGAGTTATGGAGCTACTATGTTGCTTGATCAACTGGGTGCGTCAAGGCTTGTCCCACGCGACGCAACCTAGCTTAGAAAAACTGGTAAGTTATTCAAGGCTTGGTTACTTAGAGTTATTATGAAAGGATATACTTCCAAATTGGTCCCATAATTTTTTATCAAACTAGCTTCAATTGTTTGGCTTTTAAATAAGAATAGCTGGAAAACAGGTCAATGACGTACAAGACATTGCGTATTTTGCTTTCCTGTAAGTTTTCAACGATGTTTACGATCAATAGACCTCTCTCTCTCTCTGTACGATTTTTTAAAAGTGCAATAAAGAATTTTCTAATCTAATAGACCAATCCCAATAAACTTCTGTTTCATCATTTGATGATGAAGTTGTAATATAGTCAAATTTAAGTCCGTTTTTACAGTTTTTAAACTTATAAATTATCAGTTTTGAATTCGGTGTAATGGCAGATTTAACCTTCAGTATAGGCGTGTCTGAAGGGTTAGAAAATATAACCTTTTCTGTAAACGCAGTCAATGAACCGTCCGACCTTTGACAGAACCATATACCCCAAAATGTGTCCTAAAATAACACTGCGATGCCCTCGGAATGACCTCGATATAACAATACGAAGAGATAATTGATGCGTTGATTGTGACTGACAGTTTTGAGAATCAACTGGAGTGATGATATGTGATTGGTTGCGTGAAATAAAGAACACAATGTAGGTAGTGTTTGTGTTTAAAGTCGAGCTTTTTTGTCTGGTCCGTAATATAAAATGTGGAGTTATCCATACGGTTTCACTATCTAGACGGCTGGTAGATCTGGTACCATCTCTTCTCGTTGACAATGACAAAACAGCTATAAATTACGAGATATGAATAAAACCTATGCTATTTTAGTCAAAGTCAAAGTTTATTGGGCTCGTCCGTTACAGAGTGATAGACTCTCAAACGTCTAACGTTAAAAGAAATTTTCAGTCGTAGCTTGCCTAACCTGCGGGCCTAGGAACTATTTCATTATCTGTGGTAATGTTGTCCAGAAACCGCGCCTTTGAATATTCAACTTTTGACATGTCCTCAGAGATACTAAGAAGTGTCAAAAGTGTATAATAAGAAGGCGCGTTTTGTCGACAACATTACCACATATAATGCAAAAGTATTGTTCCTAGGCCTGCTGGTCTTTGCCTTGCCTAAACAACTGGATTGAAGAATTTCCAGGTTCCTACAATAATGTTTGCTTAGCATGAACTGCCAATAAGTTCAGCAAACTTCCGTACCTGGGTGTGGCGGTACCAGAGCTCTTAGTTTTTGATACCCACGCATGTTACAAGGGGTTTGAGACGTCAGTAATACCGCCTTGTAATATCCTGCCTGACCTGAGCCAAGAGTTAGGACAGGCAGGATTATTGAGCATTTGTCTAATGCTTAGCATACAAATATTTCGTTCCTGAGTGTTGTACCGGTACCGGTAGCCTAGTTTCCGATACCCACGTCACTAGGGATTTTAGAGGTCAGGTAATAATATCGGGTCAGGACTATTGGGTCGATTATTTATAGGTCTACCTGCGCCCGACTCCCCGAAAACTGACTGATGGTAATTTGCCGCAAACGAATGAACGTAGAACACGAACTACATTATAACCAACGCTGTAAATGTAAGCAGCAAGGTCGGGTGGGCGAGTCTGTTAGGATATAATGGGGAGTTCTGTGGCGTAGTGGTTTCAAGGTGTGGCTAGGTCTTGGTTCATCGGTACTAGTAGTGTTCGCCCCGAACTCGCGATGTTCCCAAAAAATTCAAAAAAGTTTGTTTTACAAATCATTGCTTATCATCAGCTGATCAAACAACATCATAATTCCTCGCGATCATAATGAGGAAGCTACTGTTGATGAGCAACAGTCCGTGCACTTAGAAAGCATTGCAGAGTACACAAAAAAACTCGCCTTACTGTAGTGGAACATTTTTTACGCCTATAATTGAGAATTTCAATCTACATTACGTAACATGCCCAATTCGATAGCACTTACAAGTAATTTGTATGAGTCAGCACATACAATGTGGTTTTGTGTGGTTTCCGCTCCAGTTGCCACTATGAGTGCTCGCTGGGTGACCCTGGCCGGTGCGGATCAATTGGGGATCTGATTTTTGTGGGCTGAGATTGACTGCTTCGTCATTCTTTTCGCATCATGCAAATTATAACAAAGTCAAATACATGTATTTCAATGTTCCTTCACATCACTTTGACACGTCTTATTAACCATGTCAAATCTATGCACTTTTTCCTTAGAGTCAATGGCGTTTTAGCACAGTAATGGCGTTTTAACTCTATTTCGTGGTTTAAACCACTATTGATCTTATGGCCCTTAGAGGTAGAAAAAATAGAATATTATATTCTTTATTTTACACAAAAACACAAGAACAGATGCGTAAAAAAGACATTCACTCAGCAAATGGTAAAGGTGCATAGTGGCTCCTTTAGAGTGTTCTGGCACATGGGTACACTATTCGTATCTCTTGAAAATCGTAGCCAAAAACATTTTTTTTTTTTTAATGAGCAATAGCTAAGCATTTGGCTGCCAGCACACCTGGTGGTAAGTGTAGCTGCAGCCTAAGGTGGAGCACGCTTATCTATAATCCACCTATTCACTCTTTTCTTGAAAATTCCTAGGTAGAGTTCCACTCCTTGGCAGTTCGCATTATGAAGGTGGAGGCAAAATGTTTTAGCATCATTTTCTTTGTTTCAGGGTTGTGCATGAAGCCGCGGACACGTTACCATCACTGCTAATCACGACAGACTAACAAGTAAGTTGTTTACCGCTAAGTATACTCCTTCGCTTTCGTCTCTCAGAGAAAAAACTTCAGTTTTACGCAATAAGCATTAGGTGGAATCGCCTACATGTTTGTTTCGCGTGCCTTTGTGATTCTCCCGTAAATGTGGAGCTGTCTTTTAAAATTTTATCAGCTTAAAATATGCCATTTTAAATTCACAAATCCATTGTCCTCAATGTGGACATTAGGCGTCTGCAAAATTACGTTATCTTGGGCGCCGCATAGTCGGGATCGATGGTTTATTGTTTTTCGTCTAGCGCGGGCAAGTTTTTTTTTGTTGTAGATATAAGAAACTGCTAGTTTGCACGCAGTTGCCAGGTTCTCTGCTCTCACGGCAGAGTTGGAATTATAACAGCTTATTTCGGGTTTTAACAAGTTTTATCTGATGACCCTTTCCCCTATATCTGAAGAAATACGAGGGGAGGTCCAAAAGTCCGCGGAACGGGGGGGAGGGGATGCAGGTAGCTATCTTTGTGACTTAGTGACGATTCGGACCAAATATTTTGGGACAAATTCTCCCAATCGTCACTTTTGATTTTAATAATTTTTGTTGTGACGATTCGGACAACTTTAAAAATAGCCTGCATTGTACAGTCAGGTAAACAATTTTTAAGCAAAATGTGATATAGCTATTAAGGTGGTTCGATTTCCATATTAATTTATTTTACCAATTTGGGGGAAATTATATTATTATACCTAACAAGCAATTTTTATTTATTTCTTGAATCATAGAACTTAAAATCAAGATCTATTTTTTTGATGACAGCTGTCAAACTTCAAACGCCCATATCTCGGAAACTACTCACCCTAGAGTTCTCGTTCCAAAACCAAATGAAAGGTGTGATCAAGATCTAAATGTTTGAAGACAGCTGTCAAACTTCAAACGGCTATATCTCGGAAACTACTCACCCTAGAGTTCTCGTTCTAAAATCAAATGAAAGGTGTGATCAAGATCTATTTTTTTGATGACAGCTGTCAAACTTCAAACGGCTATATCTCGGAAACTACTCACCCTAGAAATCTCGTTCCAAAACCAAATGAAAGGTGTGATCAAGATCTAACTTTTTGATGACAGCTGTCAAACTTCAAACGGCTATATCTCGGAAACTACTCATCCTAGAGTTCTCGTTCCAAAACCAAATGAAAGGTGTGATCAAGATCTACATTTTTGATGACAGCTGTCAAACTTCAAACGGCTATATCTCGGAAACTACTCACCCTAGAGTTCTCGTTCCAAAACCAAATGAAAGGTGTGATCAAGATCTAACTTTTTGATGACAGCTGTCAAATTTCAAACGGCTATATCTCGGAAACTACTCATCCTAGAGTTCTCGTTCTAAAATCAAATGAAAGGTGTGATCAAGATCTATTTTTTTGATGACAGCTGTCAAACTTCAAACGGCTATATCTCGGAAACTACTCACCCTAGAGATCTCGTTCCAAAACCAAATGAAAGGTGTGATCAAGATCTAACTTTTTGATGACAGCTGTCAAACTTCAAACGGCTATATCTCGGAAACTACTCATCCTAGAGTTTTCGTTCCAAAACTAAATGAAAGGTGTGATCAAGATCTAACTTTTTGATGACAGCTGTCAAACTTCAAACGGCTATATCTCGGAAACTACTCATCCTAGAGTTCTCGTTCTAAAACCAAATGAAAGGTGTGATCAAAATCTATATTTTTGATAAACGTTTGAAGTTTGACAGCTGTCATCAAAAAAATAGATCTTGATCACACCTTTCATTTGGTTTTGGAACGAGATCTCTAGGGTGAGTAGTTTCCGAGATATAGCCGTTTGAAGTTTGACAGCTGTCATCAAAAATGTAGATCTTGATCACACCTTTCATTTGGTTTTGGAACGAGAACTCTAGGGTGAGTAGTTTCCGAGATATGGGCGTTTAAAGTTTGACAGCTGTCATCAAAAAAATAGATCTTGATCACACCTTTCATTTGGTTTTGGAACGAGATCTCTAGGGTGAGTAGTTTCCGAGATATAGCCGTTTGAAGTTTGACAGCTGTCATCAAAAAAATAGATCTTGATCACACCTTTCATTTGGTTTTGGAACGAGAACTCTAGGGTGAGTAGTTTCCGAGATATGGGCGTTTGAAGTTTGACAGCTGTCATCAAAAAAATAGATCTTGATCACACCTTTCATTTGGTTTTGGAACGAGCTCTCTAAGGTGAGTAGTTTCCGAGATATAGCCGTTTGAAGTTTGACAGCTGTCATCAAAAAAATAGATCTTGATCACACCTTTCATTTGGTTTTGGAACGAGAACTCTAGGGTGAGTAGTTTCCGAGATATGGGCGTTTGAAGTTTGACAGCTGTCATCAAAAAAATAGATCTTGATCACACCTTTCATTTGGTTTTGGAACGAGATCTCTAGGGTGAGTAGTTTCCGAGATATGGGCGTTTGAAGTTGGACAGCTGTCATCAAAAAAATAGATCTTGATCACACCTTTCATTTGGTTTTGGAACGAGAACTCTAGGGTGAGTAGTTTCCGAGATATAGCCGTTTGAAGTTTATAAATTAGTATGGAAATCGAACCACCTTAATGTAACCACACGCTCGCAAAGCAATTTAAATAGCTAAATAATATTTTGCTTAACATTTTTTTACCTGACTGTACTCAACGGCTTCCTTAATTTGATGTTCTCCGAATCGTCACAACAAAAATTATTAAAATCAAAAGTGACGATTGGGAGAATTTGTCCCAAAATATTTGGTCCGAATCGTCACTAAGTCATCTTTGTTTGGTATGTCGCTAATCGGTTACTCATTAGGGTATAAACAAGTTTATTTTTAGCCCTTTCACACAACTCGTTTACGAGATATCGCCCTGTTAACAAGTCAATCCGGAAAAAAACTGCAACTATGGAGCAAATTGAGTTTCGTGCCGTTATAAAGTTCCTTACCAAGCAAGGAAAACCTCCGAAAACCATAATGAATGAGATGGGAGCCGTTTATGGTGATCAGTGCCCTAGTAAAACCATGATTTACAAGTGGAATGGTCTTTTTAAACAAGGCAGAGAGTCGATTGAAGATGACTCTCGCCCAGGACGGCCGGCTGAGGTCACCACACCGGATATCGTTGAAAAAATAGAAAAATTAATATTGGAAGATGCTCGTCTGAAGAAAAAACAGCTTTCTGCAATAGTAGGAGTATCAGATACAACCATTTTGAGGATCCTACACGATCATCTTGGCATGTCAAAAGTCAGTGCAAGATGGGTGCCAAGAATGCTCACGCCGCTTCACAAGCAACAAAGAATTGAAGCGTCAAAGCACTTTTTGGAGCTGTGTAGCGAAGAATCTACCCCTGTTTTGGAGCGGATTGTTACCGGGGATGAAACTTGGGTTCATCATTTTGAACCTGAGTCCAAACAAGAGTCGATGCAGTGGCATAAAAAGGGCACACCACCCCCTAAGAAGTTTAAGGTGTCGGAGTCGGCCGGAAAGATTATGGCTACAATTTTTTGGGATTGTGAAGGAATCCTGTTGATCGACTACAAGAAAAAGGGTGTCAACATTACCGGAGAATATTACGCAAAATTATTGGAGCAATTGAAGGAAGCCATCAAAGAAAAAAGGCGGGGTAAACTGTCAAGCGGTGTGTTGCTTTTGCAAGACAACGCACCAGTTCACAAGAGCAAAGTTGCGATGGCTGCTCTAGACCGGTGCGGCTTTGAATCACTTGTCCACCCACCCTACAGCCCGGACCTTGCCCCTAGCGATTATTATTTATTTCCAAATTTAAAAAAGGAACTCAGGGGAAAAAAGTTTCAAGACGATGAAGAAGTTAAGGCGGCAATTTTGACTCATTTTGAGGGCAAGGAGAAAAAATATTTTTTTGATGGTATTCATAAGCTAATTTCAAGATCTGAAAAATGTATTAAGCTCAAAGGTAATTATATTGAAAAGGAAAAATAGTTTCATTGTTTCATTTTATTTCCAAATCCTCTATTCCGCGGACTTTTGGACCTCCCCTCGTAACAGCTTATTTCGGGTTATTTCGGGTTTTTAAGAGTTTTAGCTTACGCACTAATCCTATAAGAAGAAATTATAGAATAAATCCACCTAATGTTGAGCGTTTACCGTGCGTGCGCCCACTGAGGAGGACGTGCTGTGATCACCATGTGATTTCACTATGGAACGTAGAGGTAGTGGTGTTATGGTACGTTTCAATATGTGCCGATGATTACACTGGTACCCTTGGCGACGAAAGAAGTACAGTGGACGCAATCTTTTTTTTAACGAGCCCTAATATCTTCTTCGAATCTGGTAAAAAGAAACGTAGGTCTTCAATTAGTAATTTGAGGTCTTAAATTGAATTGCAAACATGTAATAGGCAGCAGGCTAAAACGCGAGCGAAAGCTAGTAATGAATATTGTATGTCGCTATTAACAGTCATCCCCTTTTCAACCCCTAACGACATCCTTGAGACGAGACTCAATTTGTTTTTATTGCGTAGTGAGAAGGGTTGTATGTTCCACCCTCTAGGGAGGGATGTTTTTATTTATGGCTAGAAATATTAATGACTCTTGAATATTTTTGCAGTTTTTGCACGCTTTTAAACTAGTCAGCTTTGATCATGGTTAACTTTTGATAAAATATTTTTGGTCTGGTTGGTATGTATTGGAAATACTTCTTGTTTTGTTAAATTACTCTTCTGGTTTTTGTCTTGTAGTTGTAGATATTTAAGTATTTTTATAGTATCTTTGATAAGACGAGGTAAAATGATTAAAAGCTAAGTAATGTCTAAATTTAAGTCCAAATGTTAAATAGTTTCGAAGAGTTGTGATTATCCAGTAAACAAAATATATTTGTATGACTATGTTTCATTTATTCCAGAAAGTTATGTAGGTACCTATTTAAGTAGTTCTTTAACTTCAATGTTGATAATAGTTTTCAGGCTTAGTAGGTACTCTAAAGTAAATTAACCATCTTTCTGAGCTTATTAGGTTAAACTTTATTCTAAAAGTACCAATCAGTTTTTACTATTCTTACATCTAGTTGCACGGATTTTTGACACACAGTCACAAAGGTCGTATAGGTCAGCGAGTATACTAAACTCTAGGTTATGGGCCCAACACTGATACACTGCCTCAATCAATTACGTAGGTCTTCAATCCATAGGCATGTTATGCGAATATCCAACCCAGGTTATGGGCCCAGCACTGACACATATCACTTCCCGAACTAGTTGTTATGCGAATGAGCCGAGTCGCTCGGCTGACTTCCGGTGCTCGTTCCGCAGGACGAGTCCAATTGAGTGCGCGCCGGAAGTAGCGCACTGTCTCACCGACTAGTACAATTTACCTGCCGCCTTATCGCGAAACCTAAATTAAAATGGATCTACTTTATTGATCACTAGCTGATACCCGCGACTTCGTACACGTGCGAAACTTTCCATCAAAATATCTGTCAACCAGCATTTGATGAACCTCGTGCCAAAAGCTGCTTTTGGTTTAGAGAGTTCAAGCTGTATCTAATTCACGTCTTTGATTTCAGTAAAATAAAGCCTAAGGGCTTCTGAATGGTATAAGTTTCACTGAAATTTGTCCAGGAGTTAAGGCGTGATCCGCAAACAAACAGACAACCAGAAAAACTCGATTTTCGGAATCAGAATCGTTTATTTAGTAAATCGGCATATTTAGTTTATCCATATCCTTAATTTTTGATTTTGGCTTTTTACTTTTATTGTATAGATTGTTGGGGTTTCGTATTCCGAGAAGGAACCCAATAGTTTACGCTATGTCCGATGTCTGTTTGACTCTTTAGCAGCTATTATATCCGGTATGCGCATATTGATATGGCAAAGTTTTTCTCACAAAATAATAGTAAAAAATAAATAATAATTTATAAGTTTAAAAAACTACTTCAATTTGATACGCCTTCATCATTAAATGATGATGATGATGGTAGTTCGGGACCAACCTGGAAGCATACCCTTTCAGATAAAAAAATATTTTTTCAAATCGGTTCATAAATGACGGAGTTATGAGGTAAGAAACATTAATTAAAAAAAAAATATGGGACCAATCTGGAAGCATACCCTTTCAGATAAAAAAAGAATTTTTCAAATCGGTTCATAAATGACGGAGTTATGAGGTAACAAACATAAAAATACAACCGAATTGAGAACCTCCTCCTTTTTTGAAGTGGGTTAAAAAGAAAGTATCTATGTCCTTAGTGTACTTACTTAGTAAAATGAATGAGTATGAATGAGTAAAGTATATAGTTCATAATGATTATGTCACTCGCCGCTGCGGTGCATACTAATGTCATTGTCACATGTTATGACAATACCACACTGGTATTGTCACTGGGTACCACTACATAGACTACATACTAATAACGGAGGCTATAGAAGAGAAATTCAACGCAAGAAACGAGGCATGTTAAAAACGGGTAAAAAAGAAGTGACAAATTAAATAAAAAAGGTATATGTACTTGGATATATTTATTTAAAAATTTCATACAAACAAGCAGTGCTATGAGGACTTAATGCTAATATATCACGCAATGCTCTCACGTTTTGTCGACAACATTACCACAATTATATAATGCAATAGTTGAAAATCATAAAATGCCATCATTTAGACAGAACGAGTAGACAAACATCTCGCGTGCGCATCCTACCCCCGCCCCTTTTCATCATCATTCCCCTGCCCTTATCCCACGCTAGGTGGGGGTCGACACAACATGTTTTCTTCTTCCACTCACTCCTATCGTTCGTCAATTCTGAATCTACTCCTCTCACATTCATATCCTCTTTCACACAATCCAACCACTTCTTAGACGGTCTTCCTCTACTTGCATACCCAGCCACACTCATGTTCATAACTCTTTTCGTAATATGACTTTCATCCCTCCTCATTACGTGTCCATACCATGCTAATCTACCACTCCTCACCTTTTCAATAATAGGCGCCACTTTCACACTTCCCCTGATATACTCATTCCTTATTTTATCCAACCTCGTAACCCCACACATCCATCTTTTGGCTGTTATTTCACTCTACAGCGCCAACGACCGGGACCAGTGGAAAACTTTGGGGGAGACATTTGCCAAGCAGTGGGAAACAACCACTTCTATGTTCCTTGTCCGTGTACTCCGTGACAGAATAGATTGCAAGCTATTGAGACGGTATAGTTCTGTACCTCTACCACGAACAAATCTGACAGTCGCCGAGTTAACGTATTCGAGTTATATTGCGCGTCAATGCCAGCTCGACTGCCAACCGTTGTAGTGTCACCGCGCAGTGTATCTCGGATACGCTTGCGTTACGATACGTTTGCGTTTGTCACATTTATTCGTCAAGGCACTGGTGTGTTGTCTACGGCGCTAGGTGTGACTAATGCGTTACTAATTCCGTACTTATTTAGCTCCTCTTCAACTGCCTATTGTAGACTGATTAGCTCATATTGTTTCAGAGACGAACGCGTAGTCAGCTCCGTACGTATCGACCTTGTCTGTAATGTCGACTAGAATGAGAGAGTATAGGTACACGCCTCTAAAAATGTCCCAGGCAGTTCAGCGTCCCTTATACTTACTAGTAGTTCGCCCCGAACTGAGATCTCGTGGTCGGTCACGAGGTTGTAAAGATATCGGGTCCAAACGGAATAAAAAAAAATGTCATACAAAAATATCAAGTGGGGTGTCATGACTACCGAGATCCGTTTGTAGAAACTTTCTTACTATTCGGCATGTGTATTATTAATGGTGCATTGACTCTCTGAACACGTCCGCTGGGGACGTGCCTTATGATGTATTGCACTGCTCTCAAAACATTATAAAGGTGTTAAGTGTCATGTGCGTGTATAGAACCGGTACCCATACCCTTCAAACCGGAACACAGCAATGCGAGCATCGCTGCTTGTCAGCTTCCACGGACAAGCTCTTTGACAAGAAGCACTACTGCTACTAGAGTTCATATTCATATTCATTTATTCATTTGTAAACACAGGTTATAACACATAGGTAGATGGTGAACAACAAAATGAACCACTGTGCACAAACATTACATACACTACTCGCAGATACCTAAATAGGATGGAGAAAATAACACAGAATTAATAATTTAATACGTGCCTACTGAGATAAAATTAGGACACGTACATTGTAACAAGTTATGTTATGATTAAGTGTAAACTATTGTCGGCCAAGAACTCGGAAACGCTGACTCGCCGACGTTTCGGAGAAAAAAATTTGGGAGAAATTCTACCAATTGTCACTTTTGATTTTAATATTTTTGTTACCGTAAAACGAGGCGACTTTTAAATTACGGGGCGTCTTTGATGATAACAAAACCGAATACGAATACCGATATTTCTAGGACCCGTCTTCCGTTTTGTTATCATCAAAGACGCCCCGTAATTTGAAAGTCGCCTCGTTTTACGGTACTGACGTTTCGGACAAAATCAAATGGAAGCTGTTGAGTACAGTCAGGTAAACAATTTTTAAGCAAAATATCAAAATATAGCTATATAAATTGCTTTGCGGGCGTGTGGTGACATTAAGGTGGTTCGATTTCCGTACTAATTTATTTTACCAATTATGGGCGAGGTGGGTATGAGGATCACAAGCTTGAAGTGGAGATGGGCAGGGCACGTGGCCAGAAGGAATGATGGAAGATGGACGACAGCGATTACGGAATGGTGGCCAAGGGACGCTCAAAGACCACGAGGCAGACCACCCGCCCGATGGTCCGATGATATTGTGGCTGTAGTTGGGCAGCAGTGGAGAAGACTCGCGCAGGACCGGAGAGACTGGCGTACTAAAGAGGAGGCCTATACCCAGCAGTGGGTGCATACAGGCTGAATAGATAGAATAGATAGATGGGCGAAAACACTAGTAGGCTTTTTCTACAAGCATCATTTTCAATTTAACCTTGAACAAATTCAGACACGAAACTTCCAAGGGGGCGTCCATAAATTACGTGAGGTGTTTTTTTAAATTTTCTGCCCCTCCCTCCCTGGTGAGATGTCGTGAGATTTTATTCAACCCCCTCCCCCATCCCCGAATCTCACGTGAGATTTTTCAAAATGTGAGTTTCTTACGTAAACGCGTTTTTAAAAACGTATTTTTTTTTTAAAAACGTAATTTCTTTCGAACGAATTAGTAAATGATCTTTATCGTACTACGATTACGCTTAAGATTAAATCTTAAGCATGTACAATCTGGATTAAATAGACCAAAATAGTATAATTTTTTTTTGTTTCAATCAGAAAAAAAATTGCGTGATATTTGCCGAGACCCCCCCTCTCCCCAACGTAAGATTAGATGAGATTTGACTCGACCCCCTCCCCCCCTTAAACACCTCACGTAATTTATGGACGCCCCCCAACATAGACTTAGGCAGCTTGTTGAGTTCCAAGTTCCGACAGAAACCCATTAATTTCCTTCCTAATTTCCTTACCCGTCTGACCACGTAAGGGTTATACTATACATAGAGATGCGCTCGACTCCACGCTTACGCAAGCACGCTCATTTGTAAATTAATAGAACAAACATTGTGTCCGTCTGTTGTGTTTGTATGTACAGGATGGAGATTTTTGGTTTATTGTTGTAATTTTAAGTGAAAAGTATTTTTTTTTCATAGGTAAGGAAATGTTACGGGGATAAAACCTAATGACGATTTAGTGTGACACTTAACAGTGCAATGCATCACAGGACACGTCCTCGGTGGATGTGCTCAGTGAGGCAATGCATCGTTATAGGCAGTGGTTACCACTTAAAATCATGTAAGCCATCGGTTTGTTCCATCATTTTGTTGTATATCAAAAAAAAAATTTATAAATAAGGTGATTCTAGTCGTTCAATGACGTTTCTTCATTTTTAGGTTGTTATCCTTTTACTCACACCCTGTATAAGATTCAATGCGCACGCATTGCAAGCTAATGTGCCTTTGTGTCTTCCCCCAATCGATATTCCATCTGAATTCCATAGCAATAGGAGTTACTATCGCATGGCAGTTGGAAATAGGTTTATGGGTATGCAAATGTGTGTGTTAGTATAGATGTCTGTGTGGATGCAGTCAGTTGTATGTCTTTATAATGGATGCGAGCTGTGAGGTGATATTTAGTTGACATAGTGAAGGTCATGATAGCAGGCTCGGTTTTTTTTGTGTGAAGAATTTTTATATCTATTTAAATTATTATTATTTTTTTTTTTTTTGGTGTATTTTGTGTGTTACTTTATAAGCAAATAAATGCCTGTCTATGTCTATGTCTATGTCTATATCTTGTGTCCGGGTTTGATCAGTAAAATCACAAGTGAAGCGCTCGCGGCTAGGCTTGCTTATTCAATCTTCACCGATTTTATCTAAGTTAAGCGACGTTCCGCGCGGTCACTATTTAAATGGGTGACCGTTGGTTGCATTTACATCTGAGCGCTTCCGTGCTTTGGAGGGCACGTTAAACTGTCGTTCCCGGCTCTAGCAGTCGTTAAGTCATAATGGAGGCCTTAAGGCGGCCTAACTGTTCAAGCACTGATCCGGATTCAAGCATAGATTTCTGTATGAAAACCTCTACTCAAATTATTAGTATATTTTATATTTACGGACACTTAACTCAACGCCTTCTAGTCCCAAACTAAGCAAAGCTTGTACTATGGAAACTAGATGGCTGATAGAATACATACATACATTTTTTTTTGTAAATACATACTTATAATACATAGAAACACCCAGACACAGAACAAACATCTATGTTTACAACACACAAATGTTTGTTCTCGGTGGGGATCGAACCCACGACCCACAGCACGGAAGGCAGAGCTACTACCGACTGAGCCATGACGCCTGTCATATTATAAGTATATATTTATATATAAGTATAGTCTATATGTGTATATGTAGGTATATATATTATGTCAGGTTAGTTTATACTTTAGTATGGTACATATATTTATATGTAATGTTTATGTAGTTTATATTAGTTTGTAGGTTTAATCTTACATTGATAAATAATCCTAATAGTTTCATAGTACACAATACTACCTCCTTATTTTAATCCTCTCCTATGCCTCAAAGATTTGCTGGAAGAAAACTCTTAAGCTCGCCTTTGTACATATCTTTAGTTTTAACTTGTTTGTTCATATTTTTCTGTGTGCACTAAAGAATCTAAGAATCAACTTTGAGTAACGATTTCTGTATCGGCATTCGGAATACGGGCCTTAGAATCGTCTTATTACTAGGTGATTATAAGTGTTAGTTTCTCGACCACCTTGTCTAAATTCAACTAAAACAGAGTAGAAAAAAGAAAACTAAAAAAAAATGTTAGAGATGTATTCTGTCACGTGTTTAGAGGAATGTATGGGGCACCGCCTAGGATCCGGATTTTTCGGGATAAGTGGTAGGCTTTGGGTAGGGCTAAGCTTTTGATTAGGTAGGTCTGGGCCTTTGTCCAGAAGTGGAAGTAGGCTACTAAAACAAATATAGTATTAGCAACAATTTCCGTAATATATGGGTATTAGGTTAGGTATCTGACCCGTGGGCCAAGCTGTCAGAAACAATTTATGTTCTGTACCGTTAGAACCAAGATTTACTTTTAAAACTTCAACAAGCTTTACGTACAAAGCTTTGCTTAGTTTGGGACTAGAAGGCGTTGTGTTAAGTGTCAGTGAATATAAACTGTGGGAGTAAACACTGCTAATTAAAAAATCCAATCAAAGGTCCTTGACCTGCGAAGGCTACGATACCTAGAGACAGTTTATAGAGCCTATAAAACGGCAAGGGGCCGGAATTACTGCGCAAAAGGTTGACCCACTTTCCCGGCACCAGATGTTTTGTACTTGCTTCATTTGCTCGATATCACGGAAGGTAGTTAGTTACAGTTTTACGTAAATATAGTTTAATGTAACACGTATATACACCTATATTGAGGACAGCTTAGACTAAGTATAAAAATAATACAAGTCCTATAATAGGCGGTCTTATCGCAGGAACGCGAATTCTACTAGACAGACCTTTATTAAAAACTGTAGTTAAAAATGATGACTAATACAGTATTTACAACATTCTCAGTGAAACAGTTGAGCTATCTACATATAGTTGCAAACGATTTAACACAAATTAATTTGAAGCTACGTTGGATGTGACAGACTTTAGAAAAGCAGACGCCGCTGGTTCAAGCACGTAAAAAGAAAACCACTAGACCACATAGGTAGTAAAATGATCGGATATTCCCGGTACCAGGAAAAAAGAAGGCCGAACATGAAGTGGAGATATGTGGTCAACAAAGCCCTTACGTTTGCAATGTTTCCCAAGACGATACTCAATACTCAATACTCAATATATTTATTGCTTTCACATGGTTTAGGTAAATTTTACATTGGTGGTGGATGTAAATAGATATGTCTCATGGACCCTGCTTAGGGTATAGCAATATAAAGGCAGGCCGAGGTTTATAGATAGCTAGTAGATCGTTAATTAGTATTACATAATAGGTAGTCATTTTATTTAGGATATTTTATATAATGTACGAGTCAGTTAATAGAAAATATTTTAAGGTTTGTTGTTCAAGTGTTCATGTAAGCGTGCGAATAGTGTTTAGTGTCAAGTTTTGTCTTTGTTGTAATTTATTTCTTATATTTAGTAATTAGTTTAGAGTTCGTAGATTTAGTAGGCAGGTGTATTTAGCGACGGATCAGATAGAGCGAAGTCGAAGGAAAAAACTAAGGCAGACCCCACCATTCGATGTGAAAATGCATAGAACACAGAGAGAGAGTGTAACAGTAGTTAAATAAATAAAAAATGCGGACTTTGAGAAAAAATCAAATACTGACTGACCATAAAAATCTTATCAGATTCTCTATATTCAAACTTTGTTTGAGCATGTTTACGATGTTACTCTTCTCGATTAGATTTTATTGTCTTATCAAGGAGAATGTCTTGTTATGTTCCGAAATCCATCATCTACTGTGATATCCGTAATCCATTTTCCCTCAGATTGAGTGGAAGCTTATTATTGTCTACGGCGAAACCAATTGCTCTGATTAGATTCGCTTCGACCCCCTTGCTTTTATGGCATTTAGTGTTTGTATTTTATCTGTTCCAAGAGTCCTGTCAAGATGTAAAACCGATGTTTTATCTAGAGTATCTGTCAGTTCAATTCTATACTATTATAAAACTGTAAAAAAGACAAAAACTAAAATTAGGATATGAATAAATATGCAGATCTACTAAATAAACGATTCTGATTCCGAAAATCGAGTTTATCTGTTTTTTTGTTGGCGGATCACGCCTCAACTACTGGACTAATTTTAATGAAACTTATACCATTCAGAAGCCCGTTTTCCGGATTGAAACATAGGCATAAACATTTTTATTAAAACAAAGACGTAGATTCTTAGATACAGCTTGAACTCTCTCAATTAAAAGCAGCCATTTTGCTACGAGGTTCATTGTAAGCTGGTTGACAGATATTTAGGTGGAAAGGTTCGCACGCGTACGAAGTCGCGGGTATCAGCTAGTAGACTATATTATTCGCAATTTAGCATAAAAAGTCCGGTTGGTTTATCTAAGTTAAATGTTAGGTGAACAATAGATTTGGTTATCATTATCCTGGTTTTGTTCCATTATTAAAACACTAGTGTTATTCATCATCAATGCCTTATTTTTAACCCACGGGATAAAGTTGACATATTCTTTTTTAATTTTTCCCTATAATTTTCATTCTCCCACAAAGTATTAGTATACTTTGTGGGTAAAAATCTTCTACTTCTGAAATCACCGGATCTCAGTCCGTCTTGCTTCTTTCTGTCACAAAACAGGTGGGTATTCTCGCTTAATATGACAACAAACGATTCCTATTGGTGCATTTGAAACACATCTTTAGCAACGTAGCTTGGCTTAATTCTGGTGAAAAAGCACCCTTAAAAAGTTAATTATCATTGTTTTTTACAGCTGCTGGGTCATTAAAATAGTCAATTACTATTACAACCTGTCAAACAATATCCATTGGATATCCAATCAGTTATATAGTTGCGGCAAATCCTGTAAAAAGTAGTCGTGCGTGCGGCCGCCATCGATCGCCGCTAGTAGGATTTGTGGCGCCCACCGTGGGGCTCTTTCTATACCCGGATTTGTGCTTTATGTCTAGCTTAATAAGGTACAAGATCGATCAACGCTAGTTGGATTCGTGATTCGAGTTGTAACTTGTGTATTATGTCTTACTAGAAAAGGTGCAAGATTGATAAATGGAAGTAGGATTTGTGGCGCCCAACAGGGGCTCTATCGATGCACTAATTTAAACATTGTCTTACATGATAAAGTTCAAGTTCTGTTGGTTTTCAAGGGTATCTGATGGTTCGTATTGTTGAGATAAACACCTAATGCTTAAGATCAGGTTTTGGTTGCGATTTCAGAACATGTTTCTTATTGTGCTTGTTACTGGTGATGTTAAAACACTTGTTTTACTTCAGATACATTGATGTCAGTTCAAAACAAAGACGACCATTTTCGCATCAATTCTTTCAGAAATGGGCAGAAAATGTTGAATTCAGACCTTATGTCTTTATGAATACGAATGTATTTGAAATTGACACAGGTACTCAAAGAAAAAAGTGGGTCAGGTGTCCTACATGTTGAAACTCAGCTATTCCGTCCGCGACGGATATTACAAATTGAGCCATATGTTCGTCCTGCTGAAGTCTGTTCTAGAATGCCTCAAAAGGTTTACGAGGTTTTGAATAAGACCTTTTCAAGGCACTAAAAGAAGCGCTCGTGGCGTATCTTGCCTTAGTCAATATTCACTGATTATCTCAGTTAGCGATGTTCTGCGCGATCACTATTTGACCGTTAGTGGCGCTTCCGTGCTTCGGAAGGCACGTTACACTGTGTCGGCTTTAGCAGTCGTTGAGGCGGCCTAAAAACTCCGTGACCAGAGTTGGCCACTAACTCATACGAGCTTTCTTGCTTTAGGGCACTAAGAGCTCATGCTATTTTACCAATCATCTCCTTGCTCTTGTTTAATGGGGTGTAAAGAGAAGTCAGTCAGAAGCAACTTTATTTTCCTGTAGAATCCTGACCTGAATCATGCTGGTAGTTCCAGTTCAGCCGACCGATGTTATGCTTAATAGGGCACGACAACGTCCCATTTAATTAAGCATAGTCCTGTCTGACGGAACCATGTAATATGTGGCCTATGTTATTGATTACAAAGTCCACACCACACCTGAAATGGATCAGATATCTGACTACCGACCCGGGTAAATACCACGCCCTCAACCGAAGTCATCAAAACGACATTAAAATTATCTACATAACCCAATGCGTAAAAAAGTACCTAGTTCATAAATATCGGTGCTATTTATCACGACTACCCCTATACTGAGGGAAGGGATGGCCGTACGTCGACCCCGCATCGACCTGGATTCCGTGAAACCACAACTACAGTTGCTATGACGTCATGCAAGAGTTGGAGTGGCATGTTCTTTTGTGGTCTTGCGTTGAGTCAACAAACTAATTGGGATTTGATGTAGCTGTGGTTTTGATAAGTAAAAAATACTTTTTTATTCAGTAGGATGAAACTAATTTTTTTTTTTTTTTTTTATGCCGGAACTGGCAGACGAGCAGGCGGGCCACCTGATGGAAAGTGGTATTTGTGAAGGGATTGTATCTTTGCTAGTTCAACACACGACAAAATAAATTAGGTACTTTGGTACGTACCTAGTATAGGCCTCGACACTGATGTGACGTCATCGAAGTGACGTCGGGTATTAGAGTAAAATCTTTGCCGTAGCGAACCTATAGCTCCAGGCAACAAAAGTCCCTGATGATGATAGTGCCATTAGTAATTATTTTCTAAGTACAGTAAATTAATTCTCTTCAGTTTCCCACAAATCTAACAAATCTCAATAGTAATTACATACTAAGTCCCCGTGAATCACACAGCAACAAAGTCACATAGCATTAGACAAACGTGAATAGGCATACCGATATCCACAGAGTCTGAGTCACGTCACGGGCGCCGTTCCAAATACCAGGTTGATTATGACAATTAGCGGCAGGATCGGATGCCATTGGCCATTGTCTGAGGTGAGGGTCAGGGAACTCTTGAGTTTCGGCTACATGATACTTGACTTTTGGATGACTGAGCTCCGACTCTGTGCATTTGTTTTGACTTTCGACTCGAGCATAGCACACGCAAACGCATTCGCAAAGCGAGAAATTTGGTTGGGAATTGCACAATTCCCAGATCTCCCGCTAGAGGCGCTTACCCGGTTTTCGTACAACATTTTTTGCTTTGCGAATGCGTTTTCGTGTGCTATACTCGAGTCGAAAGTCAAAACAAATGCACAGACTCGGGGCTCAGATAGGATGGGAGACTGCCGTAATAACCAAGCTCCTAACTTCTAACTATGAGCTTCTCTCTTGTCGGTGTTCTAAATACAACTGTCGCCAGGAGTTCCTTTCCAGGGTAGATTCCTTGACGTCCTTATATGAACCGAAGTCTTGGATATATCTGTCCGGGAAAGCTTCAGATACTTTTTTTGGGATACGATTTCATCATCAGATGATGATGATGATGATGATGATGATGATGATGATGATGATGATGATGATTTGTTTGGTTTGTTCTGTTAACCATAAACACCATCAAAAGGTCACAGGAAAGCAAAATACGCAATATCGTGTACGTGGGTGATGTGTTTTTTCCAGTTATTCTTATTTTACTGCCAAACTACTGAACAGATTTTGATAAAAAATTTATAGGATCGATCTGGAAGTATACCCTTTCAGACGGAAGAAACGGTCATGTCATGACGGAGTTATGATGTAACAAACATGAAAAAAAAATCAACGTCTTTGCAAGACGTTAATAATAATGATAATGGTTCCATAAATTCTGCACCAATTGTCAAGTTCAAAGTAAGGTTTAGTCTAGACACAGACTGCAGGTTCTAGGGAGGTACCAAGCTAGAACAAGTAGACCGTACCACGTTTCTGGGCTTTGAGCTGGACAGGACACTCACCTGGGAATCTCATATCGATAAGGTATGTGGAAAACTGGGTGGCGCATGCTACGCACTCGGACGACTGTCTAGGTTCGTGCCTAGCCACGTGGTCCGCTCCTGTTATTTCGCCACTATCCATTCGCTCCTACAATACGGGGCGGAGCTTTGGGGGCGCGCAGCCGATTGGCAAAGGGCCTTCCGCATGCAGAAGCGAGCCGTACGAGCAATGGTCAACATATCACAAGATACTTCCGCGAGGCCGTACTTCCAGAAATTGGAAATACTAACACTCCCATCGATCGTCATTTTCCAGGTTGCGGTGTACGTGCGAAACAATCTGGAGCTCTTTGATAGGAATAAGGACAGGCACTCGTATAAGACCCGAAGTGCAAATAGGCTTGCCACAGTATCACGCACTCTAGCTAAGTCTGACAAGCTAACGCACATAATGGGGCCGACAGTATACAATAGACTACCTAACACAGTCACTGCAGCTCCTAGTCTGAGCACGTTTAAAGTCAGGCTGAAGCACTGGCTCATAGGCAACATCTTCTACAGTTACGAGGAGTTCATGGAAAAAACATGATTGTAAAATAGGTTAATAATTTAGGAAATTTTGATTTTATTGTTGATGAAACTATTAATTAATTAATTTTATGAATTTTATTATGATATTTATGGTATCAATAAGTACCTAATATTAAACTTTATTTTGACGTGTAATACCCTTACCAAATAAATGATTATTGATTATTGATTATTATTGATTACTAGGCGCCCACTCAGTTCGACGACATCGCTGACTCATCGCCCTTCGTTCTTCCTTGGTGGGTGTGGGTGGTTGCGGATCTTTTGGAGATGCTAGTAAATCTGATCGAAATCTTTGGCTTGTATAGTAGAGCATCTAAACAGTGTAAAATGTTTTATCAAAATGCAATCAAATCCATCATTGTACTCATTTTATCGCTTCGTTAAAACCGGTTTACGATTCCGAAAATCGATAAACAGCGATCTTATTGCCCACCAGCGTCAAGTACCGAGAAGTCGGCGATCCACCCGCGCGCTGGCCGTATACGAACGAAATAAAATAAAAGTTTGTGAAAATTTTAAAATTGGAACAACGGAAGCGCATTCCTTTACCGCACGTCGTCTATTTCGGTCGTTTTCAGTGCTCTCCATAGTTTTTTTTTATTGTGGTTGTAAAAATAAGTCTAAAAATCCGTTTAGGGCTCCGTCATGTCATGCATGGCTGAAGAATGAGTTATTATGGGAAAATAGAAAGCAGATGTTTATTGTCTGGGTACATTTACAAAAAAATGAGGCACTCCGCGTTCCAGCTGGCCTAAGATGCGCACCGCGAGATATTTGTCATGTCGTTCTGTCAAAATGTAAGCATTTTGTACCAGTTTAGGAACTATTGCATTATCTGTGGTACCTAATGGTGTCGACAAAACGCGCCATAATGTACACTTTTGACACTTCTTAGTCGTCATACCTCTCTGAGGACGAGATAATAGTCATGCAGAAATGTCAAAAGTTGAAAATTCAAAGGCGCGGTTTCTCGACAACATTACCACAGATAATGCAATAGTTCCTGAATTGGTACAAAATGTTTACATTTGGACAGAACGACATGACAAATATCTCGCGGTGCGCATCTTAGGCCCGCAGCGCTACGTGTACGTTACGTACATATACCGTAAATGTGATATTTTATGTACATTTTGAAAGCTCTAATTACTTACATCGAACGAGAACAATGCCAAAGAATGACGTAGACCAATTATATAACCTACCTGATCTTTAGCGTTTACTTCTTCGGTGTTTTCCTTCACTGTGAGGAAACCCGCGGCTTAGCTTCGCACGTATTGACGATGTCTTTCCTGGGGATATGGCTGACTAGGCTGAGAAGATGGTATAGGTGCTGGGCCTACTCCATCCAAACACTGTCCCAGGTACTACAGTGTCCCGTTAAGTGTAGGCATACGTTGACTCCTGACGCTGGATAAATCATCTTCAATAGATGTAAAGGCCTTCGGTGTTGTGTTTCTCTGAACCAAGTGTCTGTGGTCGATCCAACGTGCTTGCGAAGACTGCATTTCTGCATTTCCTTGATTTAGTCAAAGCATATATCCGTCATTACCTCACAATATCTAACGACACTTCAACAGGGATTTTCCAATCCTTTAGGAAACCATTTTCCTATCGGAATCTTTCGAAGGACATTTCAAATCAAGCTAATTTGACACTCACCATACCCCCGGGGGTAGGGTCATACCACTATAAAAGTGTTGGGAATCGAAATCTCCGTCAAAAAACGATATCTATCCGAAAAGGCTTCCTGAATTAATCTGAATAGCTATGTTCTCTATGGTATCCAACATTTTGAACCAACTCAACGTAACTCTTGACAAGTTTCTGTATTTCGAACCTTATCCCTTAGTCCCGAAGACACATAATCACCGCTATGAACAGAGTCCACGTTTATACTAACTGCTAAACCCTTGTCAACAAATATGTTGTGAATGGAATGGCGTAAGTGGTTCCCTAAATTCCACTCCACGTCAACAGCACTCAAGGCATCTCAATATTTGGCCATTTAGAGATCTGTCAGCTGAAGGCGTTGATCTATGAGTGTGCTGTGATTTTATGGTGTTGTCTTTCATCATTCGCTATTGCCGGCAGCGTGTCTTTGAGCATTTTTCTTTTTCAGCAGTGAATTTCGGACTAAGTTCTGGACCCCGACTTACGTAAAAACCCTCAGTTTCATTCAAAGAGCATTAATGTATGAATGTTTACAATTCTTTGTTATTATAACTTTAGCATCAACTTCAATTTCTGTCGTCCCTACATTTGATCTGTGAACAGAACTAATGGGAAAAAAATCTCGGTAGTTTTGCTGACAGAACTACTCAACAGAACAGAATGGACGTATTTTTCTAGGCTGGCCCAATATACTTTAGGGACTACTGGTACTTACTAGATAAATTAATCTTATTTCTTTTTAATACAGTTGCTCAAAAAGTGGCGTATTGCAGGGACGTATAGCGTTCGGGATGTGGGCTCACACACTCGTGCTTTTTTACCTTTCCCGCACTCGTGCGTTCTCTTTCCCAACTGTCAAAATAATGTCTATTAAAAAGGAAAACCAACCATGAAGTTTTTACTAAAAAAAAATCATAGGAGTTTTTATGATTCATGCAAATACGTATATTTCTAAAAAGAAGCTACTAATTTGTTTCAATATCAGATTTAATGATTTGATTGAATGAGTTAGGTTAGGTTTCATTTCATTTCAGTAAATTTCATTTTCATTTCATATCAATAAAAAAATTCTACTGAAGACTTGGCTGTATGGGCGTAGTTCCCTTTGCTTACCAGAATGGGTGAAGAAAAAAAAATCTCTGCTTATATTCTACGGTTGGCGCCATTTTTCAGAAATTTTCTTTTATTAAATTGCTTCATTTTTTCGCAACTGTATTAAAAATAGTCGTTCAGTACACGTGCGAAACCGTCATTGCAACTTTTTCCGACTGTCAACCCTCGCCTTCGGCTGCGCCTCGGCTCGGGTAGACATTTGTCGGAACTCTTTGCAATGACAGCCTTTCCGCACTTGTAATGAAATATACTATTTTGTGTCTAGGTTGATTGAAACTTGAGCTTTTCAACATACGAGCATAAGTTTGACGCATAAATGATTGACAGTCCGATTAGGGGACTCACTCGTCACACAGTCAATCCTTTCAATCAACACGTTGATTGAAAGCGGCATTCAAGTGATTCACTTTTATTATGAGTAACGGTTCAGTGCATACATACCATCACACTTTTGATCGGCCGAACCACACTACTAGAAAAATAAAAATTCAAAGGTTTACTGGAAGGGATCGCTTATAGCGATAAGACTGCCCATTGTATCTCATACTTAAAACCTATTTCTCTTTTATTGTTTTTCTTTCTTCTTGGTGTGCAATAAAGAATATATCTATCTACCTACTAAAGAAATAATAATAAATATTCACTTTTTTATCATTTTAGCAGTGATATCATCTAGCTATTTGTTTTGGATTTGAGGTACCAGGTAATTTGTTTTTAATTACTTCGATAGGTCAACTAGCACATTTCAAAATGAATATTGTTATGTTATCTTATTATACTAATATTATAAAGAGGATAGATTTGTTTGTTTGTTTGTCTTTGATAAATCACAGTTTCCGCTTCAAGCAACTGACGTAACGTGTCATTCCTATTGGTGGATACATAGACATGCTCGATGATTTTGGTCGATCTCGAACAAGTGTGAACGTGTGACCATGCAAGTCTCAAGGCAAATGTTCGATGTTTATACGTAGGTAGTATTAGAGTAAAATCTCTACTGAAGTGACCATAAGGCCGCTGTTGCCGAGCCCGTGAAGAAATCGCCCCAACTCCGACGGCGAATTGCTGAAAAAATTGCCCGTGCGCACGCTAATGCGGTTAGGAAATAGGTTTTGATGCTGTGAGATTGCGCCTCTTTGTGCAATGACTCCTTTCACTAAGCTCGCAGGTTTCGAGGGCCAATCCACCTAGGTCACTGAACTAACGGGTAGGATGACCCCGAAAGCATCAGCAAAATGTTAGTGGCGATGTGAGAGGTAGGTATATTTACAGGCGTGACCAGCTCAGCTTTCCGTTTGTAAGTCTCATGTGTTAATTGCATCCTGATTTTAGTACAAATTAAGCTTTATAACATATCCAATCAACCGAGTTTGTTTGTATCAAAAAAAAACCTGTGCGTGCAGTCCCTACGCGCGGAAGAAGTTACCTTCGAGTGGCACGCATTCACTCGTGCTCTGTGTTTAACGTGAAATTAAGTTAGTATTTATTTTTATGTACTTACTTAACCAGTATGCAGTTTCACTGCAAAATAAAAAGTTGCATGAACACTGCCATCTATTATATTTTGATTGTAGCGTATTATAGTATCTTTCTATATCCCCCGCTGTCAGTTGGAACTCGTATAATTTCAAAAACACGGGCGGTCAAATGCTGAATTGCTGAACACTGCCATCTATATTTGATTGTAGCATTTGTAGCGTATTAGCGTATTAAGGCAAGCGTCCACAGGCCCGCATCGCACGCAACGGATTTTAGTTTGCCTTGTATAAAAACTCATACAACTGCGTCCACTGATCCGCACCGTACGGACGAGTTTTTATACAAGGCAAACTAAAATCCGTTGCGTGCGATGCGTCCGATGCGTGCGATGCGGGCCTGTGGACGTTAGCCATTAGACCAGGGATGCACAGACTTATTAAGACTAGGGGCCACTTGGGCAAATTATGAACTGATGGCGGGCCGCCAGAAGTATAGGTATTTAAAGACAATAAAGAATTGATAATAATGTATTAAAATTGAAAAAGAATTTATTAATTTGAAGCGTGGCACTGCATAGTGCTTACAATCTTTTTTATATTTTGCTCAAATTTACTTGTAGCAACTAGCAACACGTAAAACTGCTTCCAAACTTTCATTTGCAAGGCGGTTTCGATTTTTTGTTTTATTATTATTTAGTATTGAAAAGGTTTGTTCACATATTATATAGGTAGAACCAAATAAGCTGGCACATTTCAGAGCGTTTATGCGCAACTCTTTGTACGTATTTTTACACTTTTTTTTGGCTTTATTCTGGAATAGAATTCAATATTTTTCGAATGTACGAGAGTATTATTTTTGCTGTCGGCGGGCCACCAGTATTCGACCGGCGCCGGCGGGCCGCCTGCGGCCCGCGGGCCGTGGTCTGTGCATCCCTGCATTAGACTATGTCAACCGCGTAACGCAACTAGAGCATGGACTATCGGAGCCTTTGTCCAAAACCGGTATTGTTTCGATAAATAATTTTTTTTTATCGGTTTTCCGGTAATTCGATATTTTTTCGATAAAAATGCAAACAGTAGGTAAAATACGTCTTAACGTTGCTAAGGAGTATGGGAATTCTATGAGTAAAAGGGCATTTAAAGTAAATCAACGATATTTATTAATTACAGTCTTTCTATGAGATCACAGGAATCACACTACCACACCACAACTCACAAGTACTCACAACATACTCTGCTATGTCATAAAATAAAAATAAAATCAACTCAAAATAATCAACTAAAAATAATCAACTCAAATAATTGGTAAAATCAGCACAAGCATCAAGGAACGACAATTAACGACATGGTCCAAATTGGTCAATAAATGGTCATCTTATGACTTTGAAGACGACGGCGATTCACGTTCACGTGAGTTTTTAAATAAAGAGCGCAAGAAGCAGAGGGCATCCAAAGTGTTGTCTTTAAGGGACTACCTTATTTTATTGCACGTATACGCTGCCGACGAAAACGCTCTTTCAGACTCAACGCTCGTTGGGGGTATCGTCAGTAAATATCTGTACGCCATGTCTAAATAGAATCCGCGATTTCCTCCATTTTCAAACAACGCCATTTCAATTTTAATTAATTTATGACGGTCATTTTGTTGAAATTGCAGGTAGGGTCTGCTAGCTAGTTATGTAGTTTAATATAATTATTATTATCGAAAAACCGATAGTAGTCACGTCCAATATCGGTTTTTTTTTATCGGGCTTTTAGTCCGATAATCCGGTATTTCGATATTATCGAAAACCGGTATCCATGCTCTAAACGCAACGTTGTTGGAAGTCGCATTAGAAGTATAGGTAACTTCAAAAAACTGCTTGCAATATGAAGACCGCATTGCGGTAGGTCAGATGGTCTCCTGTGGTGACTGGAGATAGCAGATAGTTTGACTGACACATGCTAGTCGTTTGTAACAGTAGTGTTATGACAGGGATATATTTGGACGGGATAATAATAGTGGCGGTGTTTTGTAAAAAAACTAAATACGCTCGCTCGCGTGTTATATACGAGTTGATATAACTGCAGTTTCCACTTTACACTATCTAGAACTATTTGGTTTGGTGTGGTGATTGCTTCCAGCGGTAAAACTGACGACGAGGAATTGCAGTTAAAGATAGTAGAAAAGATGTAGCTTTTAGTGAAAGAGCTAGTCCGGGTTCAGTACTAGCACCGTACTTATTTCAGCCGACAAACAGTGATTTCTTTTATTTTATTTTTTAATTATTTAATAATAATACTATGTTGGACAACACCCTCTAGTCCCAAACTAAGCAGAACTTGTACTATGGGAACTAGATTGCTGATAATATAATACTTATATACACATTTTTATTTATTTATTAGGTTACGTTATTTATTACGATTGCCAAAGAATACTCAATACTCAATATATTTATTGCTTTCACATGGTTTAGGTAAATTTTAACATTGGTGGTGGATGTAAATAGATATGTCTCATGGACCCTGCTTAGGGTATAGCAATATGAAGGCAGGCCGAGGTTTATAGATAGCTAGTAGATCGTTAATTAGTATTACATAATAGGTAGTAATTTTATTTTAGGATATTTTATATAATGTTCGGGTCAGTTAATAGAAAATATTTTAAGGTTTGTTGTTCAAGTGTTCATGTAAGCGTGCGAATAGTGTTTAGTGTCAAGTTTTGTCTTTGTTGTAATTTATTTCTTATATTTAGTAATTAGTTTAGAGTTCGTAGATTTAGTAGGCAGGTGTATTTAGGTTTGTATGTGAGAGAGAATGTCAAGTTTTGGTTTTATCCAATAATAATAATATGTCCTAATATTCCTAGTCTAAGTAGTCCTTTATGTCATAGTAGGTTTTGTCAATTAGATATAATTTTAATGTCTTAGCGAATAGGAAGTCTTTCTGTATGTTTTTTATATCTATTGGAAGTTTGTTGTATATTTTGATTGACATTATGTGTGGGCCGTTGCTCTGCATGTTTAGTTGCGATCGTGGTTTTATAATTTTGTTTCTTCCTGCCCTTAATGCGTACCTACGGGGCAGGTCATCTAGGAATCATCTAGAATAATGTAATACACATAACTTAAAACTAAACTGAAGCAGTTTATATCATGGCTGGTGCTTATCCACTAAAGGCAACCACAGCTAACGCGTGTTCCGGTTTGAAGGGAACACAGTAACGCGAGCATCTACAATTCAATCTACAATTCTACATTCATATCTCATATCCAATACACTTTTAGTTACATGCCATTATTCCCGCATAATATGACATCATCTTTCATTCACTGGCGCCACTTCAAACTTATTATACTCATTCCTTATCTTATCCATTCTTGTAATATTTACAAGCATAACATAATATTATAATAATGATCCCTTGTATTAGGATTTATGAAAGGAAGTCTTGAGATGATTAAATTGAAGCTGGTTCTATCCATGACAGTAATTTGTAGCAATCAAGTTGACTGACAGTTTTTGTAGGGTTCCCATTAATTTTTGTTGTCGCTGTAACATTAGGTAGGACGTAGGTATACAAACCTAGGGGATAGATATTTAGAAACCAATTAAGGGGTTTAATTTCGTGGTTTTCTTTTTGGTTTATTCCAGAAAACCAGTGCGACTTGATCTGCGAAAGAGATTTTTGCAGCTTTCTTCACCCAAAAATCGCTTTAGCGTTCCCTGTAACTGCCGGTAAGAGATTTTTTGATAAAAACTCTAGATATCCTTTAATGGGTTCATTTACACTGTTAACGTCCGCAGTTACGCTTCGCGTTCTTTAGTTTACGCCTGACTTATTGCTTTGGATTAGAACGGGGGAAGGGGGTTATTTGGACTATTGCATTCTTGTCTTGTTACTCACCTCGGCTTTCTCTGTAAGCTGGTAAGCAAAAATTTATCGCAAAATTTCAATATTTTTTACGAACCTCGCGGACCTTTGTATTCCGATATGCAAAAACTTTCAAAATTTGTTGTTTTACCTACCTTGAATGAGCTCTAAGTAAAAGAGAAAGACGCAATGCAACCCACCGTTGACCTACACGTCTGCAGGTACCTGGGATCTGATGTGGGTCGCGTAAGGCTTCGTAATCTCGTGACTTGGTGAGGTCATGGTCGTAATCGGTGAGTGGAAAGGTCATTTATTTGGGTAAATCCTTTCTATTTTGACCTATGGCAGGGCAGGACCTACAGAAAAATACTAGACTACTAGGCTTTACCAGGAACTGGCTCTTAGATTCACCAGCAGGCCCTCGAACTCACCTTCACTAGTGGGTGAAGCAAGTTTTCGGCCGAGATATTATGCCTTCATCTCTATTAGAGGTGATTAGAGTAATATCTCTGCCGAATTGTGCATAAGACCCTTGACCATGAGTGAGCTAGTGGTACTTATAAGACTTATCGCGCGTATTTTCCTTTCTCGTTACTTTTTTGTGGTATTTACGGTCAATAGAACAGTTCCAATGAACTGACATTATCATCATCATCATTTGATGATGAAGGTACTAAAACTGAAGTAGATTTTTCAAGTTTCTAAACTTATTTATAAGACATACCGCGGGCTTTCCCTCGTTCTAGTATTACCTCTCGCCGGAATTCAACACCAAGCCATAAAACATGGTCATGTAGGTCATCTCTTCCCCGAATCGTAATCGGCCCCTAAGTCAATATTCATGGTCGCCATAGCGGGTCGTTCACCCCGCCGCCATCTTGAGAACACTGACCAATTGTTGTGTTTGTCATAATATGATGTAGTGATTTGAATTTCGATCGTTCCGTTATGTCAAAGAATGCATTGTCAAAGCGGGACAGATGATGGTGTGACAATGGGTTAGAGAACATATGGGTTTTATTTGGTGACCCCATTTTAACGGATTTCCAAAAAAAGGTTGTTTGTTTGTTTGTTTATCTCAAAAGTCAGAACTACGTTATTCAGAGACCGATTTGATTCGCTACGAAATTGCGTATTTGGCGTTTCTGTGACTTTTCATTGGTGATTACGGTCACTAGAATGAGATGCCGTCATCATCATCTGATCACCATGGAAGCTATCAAATGTTGAGTCTGTATTTTGGTATAACTTTCCTTCCTTCCGTATGCTAATGAAGAAATGGTTACATAAGCATAGATTCGTGTAGAGATTTTCTCATACAAAAATCTATGCTTAAGTCCGGAATTCCGGATCAGTGCATACGGGCCTAACTTTTTAAAACTTACAACAAATCATACCATGTAAAGTAGATGTTTTTTTCTCCGCATACCATCGATAAAACCAAAGGCTATAATTACGTATAGTTTATCGCCAACGCACCTTTGTTATTCCAGGTCGTTGAACCTGTGTAATCGTGTTACGTATACGTAGTTACGTACATATTACTAGCTATGAATTGCATTGAGATTTCTACAAACTTAGAATCAAGACTTTGAAGAGTTTTTAATTTCCCTGCCCTTCTCCCACACTAAGTGGGGTCGGCACATGTTGTCTTCTTCCACTCACTCCTATCATTCGTCAACTCTGAATCTACTCTTTTCCATTCATGTCTCTTTCACACAATCCAACAACATCTTCGGCTTTCCGAAGGTTTGCTGGTTTGCCAGATCTCTTCGTAATATGACTTATATAAATTTTCAATTTTACATCCCTCTTTATTACGTGTCCATACCATGCTAATGTACCACTCTTCACCTTTTCAATAATAGGCGATGAATTACGGAGTTTTGAGGTAACAATCATTAAATTTAATAATAAAAAAATATTCTTGAAGTCAATTGAAAACGTTCCAGTCATTATTTTGGTGTTTTCGAATTTGCGAAACAATTACAGTGTTATTACAAACCCTCGGTCCCACGGAATGACGCAAACATTGGCAGAGCATTGCGAAGCTGCCCGTCCTAATCGTCTGTGAATCAGTAATGATTGTATGTGATCTTATGACCTCGGCGAATATTATTTTTCATACACTTTAATACAAATATATAAAACTCTTTTGAAGCTGACTGACAATCAAGGCACATCCTAAACTATAAGTCCTAGAGGTATGAAATTTGGAGGGAAAGGAATTTTGAAAATTCGCACCCTAAAGTCGAGTCTAAAACTAGGATCAAAGATTTTAACCAAATAATGCCTATGCTGCTACCACGCTAGCAAAGCCGCGGGCGACATCTAGTATAAATATAAATGTGAAAGTTTAGATGTCTGATTTGTATGAAAGAGGAAATATAATAATATCCTGGATTAACATTATATCACTTTTATTCAAAAAAATCAACAGGATTTAAAATCCCAGTTTTGTAGAGAATATAAGTAATCTATCAGCAATCTAATTTCCATAGTACAAGCTGTGCTTAGTTTGGGATTAGAGGTTGTGTGAAATGGCCATGAATATATTTTTTTTATAGGCACGCTGACGTCGCAAGAGGTCTTAAAATAGGAATCATTCCTATTTTAAGACCTCTTGCGACGTCAACGAAGATAAAACGCCTCGACCTGTGCCGATTATTATATTATCCCAATAACTAACAATAGAACACTCTTATCGCAGTCATTTTGTAGGACTTAGTCATAGACTCACAGACGAGGATATCGTCGTTCAAGACGGTTGGGTAACGCAATACGTGCTTCTAGCTAGTCGAGGCAACACTGTTATAACCAAGTATCTCCCAAATATGTATTTCTTACAAAGTCAAAGTGAAAAATCTTTTATTTAGGATCATTTTCAATCGTTGTATACTAATAGGTGATTCTCAGTGCCAGTTCCTTGACTTCTGTATCATTAAATAGGGTTTACCTGCCAGTGTTGGTTCAAGAAACTACCAAACGTGGGGAGGTCCTTGTTAGTGGGACAGCAATGGCAGAGAAATAAATAAAAGAAACATCTACGTAGTTACGTTCGTATGAGCTGGTGGCCAACTCTGGTGATGGAGTTTTTAGGCCGCCTTAAGGCCTCTGTCATGGGTTAACGACTGCTAGAGCCGGAACCGACAGTTTAACGTGCCCTCCGAAGCAATAAACGTCTGTGCCATCTTGATGAGTGAAAGAACAGACAAACAAACAAAACATTTCTTGGGGCAACCAATGATTTGTATCACTCGTTCTTCTTGAAGTTATAAGTCCACCAGTTCCCGACTACTGGCTTTCGCACCACGTGTCTAATATACCCTATCTCTTGTTCCACAGACTAAACAAAGATGGCGGACTCTGACGTGGAAACCTTGCAGAACGGCACTGCTACGCTGTCACTGGAGGAGGAGGAGAGACTGAAGCAACGTCCCGCAGACATCGATGCTGTAAGTCATAACACTTCCTTATTTTGACACCCTGACCGAAAATGGAAGGGGTGTTATAAGTTTGAGGAACTCTCCGTGACAATGATAGCTCCAATAGTAGTGTTTCTTTCGATTGTGGTTTCTTCTGATAGTTCTGAATAAGAATCATTTATTGTAAAACTGTGTAAAAAGAAAACTTACAAATAGAAGGTTTCAACAGTTTACCCATCTGGAATGGTACTTAGCTATGCTTGGTAGAAATCTGTGCAGCCTCTACCAAGTTATGAGGATATTCATCAGCTCCGAACCTCACTATTGAACACGGAAAAAGAGATTGACATAGTTTTAGTTTATTCGTTGTGGTGTGTGTTCTAGGGTGTATAATGTCCACATTCTAGGCCTGCAGAGAGAAAGAATATGGCTCGAAACCTGTAACAGCTTATAACCACCGCAAGTTTTTTCCCTTAAACTGTATCTAACGAATGTTTTTACGTTTGCAGGATGTCCGCGAGATGGAGCGGCGGAAGCGCGTGGAAGCGCTCATGTCATCGAAGCTGTTCCGCGAGGAGTTGGAGCGAGTGCTGGACCAACAGATGAACGAGGGCGGAGACGCTCCTCTTCTTCAGCGCATTCGGGAGATGGTGGGCGGACGGCTGCATAGCGGCTCTTTGCGAGTAAGTAGTACCTAGGTATGCGGAAGGTTCTCCTGATTGTATCGCCAAGCCCGGAACACATACCCTCAAATTCCTCGCTTGCTTGAGGATATATAAAATATCTTTTGATTACTAGCATGGTAACAATACCCCCAGGGTCCATCCTGCGTGCTCCCCATCAACGACATCCGCGGCATTGAGGGTTTCGGCTACGAGAAGGGAGAGAAGATCCTGAGGTGCAAGCTGGCTGCGGTCTACCGGCTCGTGGACCTGTTTGGATGGACTCAGAGTAAGTTTATCATGGTTTGGTTGGACTGGGAAATGTAGTCGTGATTTAGGTGGCCTACGTTTAACAGTAGATGTTTAAAGTATAAACAAGAGCCCGAGTCAGGTTGTTTTACAAGTTATTTCAGGTTTGAAGTAACGTTTAGCATATTTAGTTCTGAAGATCTGATGAGGACTTTAAGTCCTACAAGGTTCCCGAAGGCGACGCGTCAGATAAAGCGAAGTGAAAAGAATAAACGAGGAAAGCAAACCCCACCATGAGATGGAATTAATAAATGCTTTAGAGAGAGATTCCAAGGTCTGATGATGACCGACATCGTGTAGGGAATACACAGTGTTTAGAAACAGGGGTACTTGAAAAAGTTTCGGAAAGTTACTATTATTCTTGCATTTTCCAGCTGGTCTGAACGGGCAGATAACCGCCCGCCTGAACACGGACGAGGAGTCAGTTCTGACGACTCCTCGCGGGCTGCTGCCGCACGAGGTGACCGCCTCCTCGCTGGTGAAGGTGGACATGCAGGGCGCTGTCCAGGTGCAGGGGACCACTAACTTCCCCGTCAATGTTGAAGGTAGGCTATCCAGGTGTAAAGTGCTCGTGGTGACAACAAGCTGCGTCTTTCGCTACACTTTCCACGTGCTCTTAAAAACTATGAGGATAGTTGCAGGGGACTACCAACTGCTGGAAATGTTGAAGGTATGATTTCCAGCTATGAAACTCATCGGGAAAATAAGAATCTTTTACTGGTAAACAGAGATCTCTGTCTTCCAAAGAAACTGTGAAGGTCCAGGGATGGTAGACAAGATTTCATGGGGTTTTAGAGCCACCTGGTTTCAAGGGTTTTTTGAGTCTCACCACCTGGATGTCTATTATACACCTAAATTAGATCAGTCTATAACTCCTCCCCGTTTTGTCCAGGTTTCTCCCTCCACGCGGCAGTTCACGCCGCTCGTCCGGACCTCCGCTGCGTGCTACATATCCGCTCGGCGTCCGCTCTGGCCATCTCCTGCATGGAGGGGGGACTGCTGCCGCTGTGCCACGAGGCCGCTGCTTTGGGAGAGTGTGTTGTACATCGCGTGCCTAATGGTATGTTGACGTAGACATTGTTATTCTGTCGAAATTAACTTTATTTAAATTTTTTATCATTTCTGATGCTTTAGTTTGAACAGGTTGTATTGATTCAAGTTGAGTTATTATGAATATGACTGTGGCTGGGTATGCAAGTAGAGGAAGACTGAAGAAGAAGTGGTTGGATAGTGTGAAAGAGGATATGAATGTGAGCGGAGTAGATTCAGAATTGACGAATGATAAGAGTGAGTGGAGTTGTGCCGACCCCACGGGATAAGGGCAAGGGAATGATGATGTATTAATGATTCAGTTGAATTCCACCTTCAACCCCCCAGGCATCCTAGACAACGAGGAAAAGGACAAGCTGGTCCGAGCTCTGGGCCCCTCAGCCAAAGTCCTCATCCTGTCTAACTCCGGAGCCCTGTGCTGCGGCGGCACGCTGGAGGAGGCGTTCCAGCACGCGCGCCTGCTGGCCGCCGCGGCCGACGTGCAGCTCAGGCTGGCCGCCGTGCCCACGCACTGTCTCGCTGTTATCGACGAACAAACCAGGGCGCAGGTATGGGGCTTATAGGCTGTTGAATGTTTCTCTATGTCTCCAGGTCTTAAGGCGTATGGATAAGGCAGACAACCCTCGCACTCGCACATTTCAACATTTTGAAGATATAATATAACTAAATGTAATTACTAGGTATAATATAACTAAATGTACTGAAGCTCTGCAATTTCACATAATTACATTTAGTTATATTATATCTTCAAAAATGTTGAAATGTGCGAGTGAGAGGGTTGTCTGCCTTATACATACGCCTTAAAGTGGGATACAGGTATGCAGAAGTAAATTTATAGATGGGACTTCTGTAAGCAAGCATGCAAGCTCGGATGAGTTAGTGGCCAACTCTGGTGACGGAGTTTTTAGGCCGCCTTAAGGCCTCCATCGTGGCTTAACGACTGCTAGAGCCGGCAGTCTCAACTTCTGTGTATATATATGGAAAAACTCAAGTATTCGTACAACGCATTTTTTTTATGAAGAATTGTCTCGCTTCTGGGCAAGGGTTTCACCCCCCACGTATTTCACTCTCTTCGATCCTGGGCTAATGCTCCCATTCTCTGTCAAAGGATTCAAGCCAGCGTTGCTTGGACGGCCGCGACTTCTACCCCCTGGGTGTTTATCTTTAACAAGTAATAATATTAACAGATCTTTGAAGCCGTCCACAAGGCACCCGCTGACCAGACCAAGTGGCGCGTCGGCGGCGAGGAGTTCGAAGCTCTCATGCGAATGCTGGACAACGCCGGCTTCCGTACTGGCTACATCTACCGGCACCCACTCATCAAGGTATATTCACTGCTAAAACTCATCTAGTTTGATATCAAATCGATGGCGTGCGGGGCTAAGATATTTCTCTACTCGTTCTGTCATAATTAGTTTAAACAATTGGAAAAACCGACTTCAATTTGATACGCATTCATGATCAAATGATGATGATGATGATGATAGAAGTTCATTGAGACTTTTCTATTGATCGTAAGCACCACGGAAACGTCACAGGAAAGCAAATACGAAGTCGTGTACGGGAATGACGTGTTTTTTCGGATTATTCTTATTTAACTGCCAAACTACTGAACTGATTGTGATGAAATTTTTATGGGATCAATCTGGAAGCATACCCTTTCAGATAAAAAAAGATTTTTTCAAATCGGTTCATAAATGACGGAGTTCTGAGGTAACAAACATAGGTTAAAAATTAAGGCATTTTGCACCAGTTTTTAACCGACTTCAAAAATGAAGGAGGTTCTCAATTCGGCTGTATTTTTTTTATGTTTGCTGCCTCGCGCTCCTTTGCCCCGTTGAATGCCCGAACTGGATATCGACTGAAGAAACTAAATTTATGTGTTTACAGAACGACGTGCCTAAGCCGAAGAACGACGTGGAATGCCCACCGGCTGTCTCCTCTTTGGGATACCTCCTTGAGGAAGAGGAACTATACAGGCAAGGGTGAGTTTCTGTATGACAACTATTATGTATCACTACATGGTATAAAACAAAGTCGCTTCCCGCTGTCTGTCGGTCCCTATGTATGCTTAGATAGTTAGAATTACGCAACGGATTTTGATGCAGTTTTTTTAATAGATGGAATGATTCAAGAGGAAGGTTTATATGTATAATACATTCATAGTGGAAAAACATTGATAATTTTAGAGCTTTCTAATGTGATGTCGTAATAGTACATTATGATATGAGTGCGGTAAGTTGTAAATTACAGCCGAGGCGATATTGCCAGCCCGAGCCGTAGGCGAGGGCTACAAGAAAGCAGAGGCTGTAATTCTCAAAGCGCACGTATGTCATACGACGTTTTATAACACATTTGCGAGGAAATAAATAAAACTCGTTATAAAAGTTGTTTAAAAGTAAAATTAACATATTAATTTTATAAAAGTAAAAAGCGCGGGAATAATTTTTACTTGATCACAAATTAGCGATGCGCGCGCATCAGCGCTATAAAAACTCTTTGCTAAGATTTAAAAAAGGTTCGTTCGTTTTAGACGGAGTATCTTGATAAACCGTAAGTTTTACCTTACTTTCTAATACGAATAAATCACTTGTTAAAGTAGTTAGAAAAATTTTAACAATTTGTAAAAGAATTAAATGCTTATTTTTTATCTCCCAAAGTCAATTTTATTCATAAAATGTTGACCACTTTACTGACATAAAAACTCTTTGCTAAGATTTAAAAAAGGTTCCGTTCGTTTTAGTGGGAGCATCTTGATAAACCGTACGTTTTACATTACAATAACGCACGAGTGCGTAATGACATACATTACGATACTGAAATTGGTGAAATAAGAGACCCTTGACGAGCAAATGTGTTATAAATACATTTTTTGCGCTTACATTGCAAACGCTGGCTGTACGTATCGCGTAAGCATTGCACGCGTGCGAAGCCGGGACGGGTCGCTAGTGACTTATAAAATACTAGCTGGTGCCCGCGACTTCGTCAACGCAGGATTAGAAGTGCAATTTGCTATGAGAAATCTCCTAGGCGTTTCTGCAGAGTTCGCATCCCGTTGGATCCAGTTGATATTCTGGGATAAAAAGTAGCCTATGTGTTAATCCAGGTCACGGACAATATATATTCCTAGTTTCATCCAAATCGGATCAGTAGTTTTTGCGTGAAAGAGTCACAAACATAGGTACATACAAACTTTCGCGTTTATAATATTAGTAGTGTGGGGATTGGGAGTTACTTTATGGAAAACACACTTTTAAGAATTGGGTTTTTATTAAGTTTCCCCTCTTACTAAATGCAACAACCGCACCGATCGCCAGTGCGCAGTAACTGACGACCGCTCGTTCATACCTTTCTCATGCACTCTAAATCGCTGACATACACAATTCACATTCATACCTACATGTCCCTACAGTAGGATTAATATTTATATGTTGTTACAGATTGTGGAAGAAGGGTCAAGGGAAGGCAGGTGAACGCACTCGCTGGCTGAACTCCCCCAATGTGTACCAGAAGGTGGAGGTGTTGGAGACGGGTACCCATGACCCCAAGAAGATCACCAAGGTAGAATATTTGAGGGTCGAGGCTGAGTAGACCTTACCATTGGGGGCCTTACTTACGACAGACGAATAGTTAAACAGTTGAATCAAAGTCTAGCTCTGTCACTGTTTGACATTACCTGTTAGTAGGTGACAGCAATAATTTAAACAGCTGAGGCTGAAATACTCAAAAGTCATTTAAATTTGAGCACCACTTAACATTGCTCTGTCTCTGTTTGACATTACTCATTTGTAAGAGATAGCAATAATTTAAGCGGGACTTAAATTGAGTGGGGTTTGAGTTGCGTTTGAGTATTCGGCTGTGAATCAAGTTATGGAGCGATCGTAAGTAAGGGGGTTAATGTTTAAAAACTGTATTCAGAAATATAATATATCTAAGATACTTTGCCATCATTGAAAATAGTCTAAATAGGATCTAAAATGAAGGGTCTCCAAAAATTTGCATAATATTTTTTTTCTATTCTATTGATAACTTCAAAATTTTACAAGTTAACTCGGTAATTTGCAATTCTAAATGTTTAAATGAAATCTAAAATAAAGTATTTGTCGAAATTTACTTGATAATATGACAAAATTTTGGAGTTTTATTCAAATTTACATGATTACTCCAAAAATTTACATCAAAATTCGTATTATTTAAAATACATTTTTCCATTGATATAAGATAATTCGTTAAAAAATCTAATCTAATTTGCAAATTACCTTCAGAAATCGTAATAATTGTAGGGTAACCATAGTTTTCGTGATTGTAATCAGGATATTTCCCGAAATTGTGTCTATGCATGTAGAAGTTTTACTAATGGCTTATCGTTAGAAGAATAATAATCACAATATTTAGAGTCAAACCTTCGCTACTTTATCACAAATTAAGACACTATGTTGTACGTCTGAATAATATTAAATATTATTTTTAATATTTATTACATTTTTATAAATTTTACTAATCATTAAGTTAACATTTTTATATTTTCTTTACATTCCAATTATTTATTTTGTGGGCTCCGGTTAGTATTTATATATTATTTTTAGAGTAACATTTTTTTATCACATTTACTAAAAAAAAATATTATTTTTAACTATAGCATTTTTTTTATAATTAATTATTAAATAATAGGTACATAGTGTTAAATGTTAACCATTATTTTGAATAGTCTATTAACATTCCTTCATTATCACTGTTAAATATTAAGAGTTTTGTCAAAAATAGTCAAGCATTTGTTCAGTGCTCAAAACTGCTCAAAAACTCTTGGGTTTTTCTAATATTTCAATGCGAATCATCGAAATTGTGTTTAGAATTAGTAAATAGATATTATTTAAAGATATTTAAATGCAATTTAATTAAAATCGATGCTTGTCGCTTTAGTGTGTATTCAAGTTTAATTAGGACTTTCTTGAAGCTAAAACTTTTTTGTTAATTCAAAACCGTCGTTCTATTTTTTTCTATATATCAATAATTATAGAAGAAATATATCATGTTAATTATTATTTTATATTTTACGTTGTCAATTTACAAAATATATTTTTGTTAATGTTTTTTTTTGATTGATAAAAAATATATAATATATCATATAAAAGTTTTTGCTTCTAAAAGCTGACGATCAAAGCTTTTTATATATTGTGCTTATAGAGGTTTTATCAATAAAAATATATATAAAAAAAAAACTCGTTTCGTATAGCTTCACTCACAATGAAATGCTCTTGACGGTTTACTAAAAACTTAATTATATTTTACTAAAACTTACTAAATATAATTTAGCTACGTTATTATGTTTTTTTTTTGTTGTAATAATCGTGTTTTTGTGTGACTAATTATATAATGTTTTGCAGTGGGTGGATGCTAACAACGACGAGGTAATGACACTTGACAATTACTTCTTTTCTCTTAACTTCTTTTTTCACTCTTTTCTGTAATCCTTATGGGTATATAATCTAATTAAATTAATATTTAATATACGGATACTTATGAACTGTTTAATATCAAAATAGGTTTCTTGTTTCAGCTTAAAATGGGTTTAATTATACCTACAAAAATATCTTACAAAAATCGAGCTATCTTAAATTCAAATTATATTTTATTCAGTAAAATCACGCGGATAATTTAGAATCTTCTTAAAAAGGTGATTCAAATTTCTCGCGATCAGATATCTATTCATGAAAATTGCATTAAAATCTGTTTAGCACTTACAGATAAATAAAGCGAAATTATTTAAAGTATTTTTTTATTTAGTATAATTTAGTAGGAGTATAATTCACATGCATTGCCTCTTCATGGCCACTTTTTAAGTTTTGTTTTAAGTCTTCATGCTTAAATATTTTTTTTCTGGGAATTTTCCGGTGTTGGTATTGTTGTGGTGTCCATTCTTTACAATTTTTCAGGATATTTTTTTTTTCAACTTTAAGAAGCTTATAATACCGTGTCAACAGCATTTCATAATCCCCTGGTTAGAATAAATATATTTATAATTATTTATTCGGAAATCGAGTTTGTACAGTGAGAAAAGGAAATAGTACAAAATGTTGCCATACTCTACCCCTCCCGCACAACCTTTTTTGTTTTTTTTTCCCTATTGAGATCCTTTTCCGGAAGTTCAATCTAGATTCTATGTTGCATGATTGCATTTATATTTCTAGAAAAAAAAAATGTTTAAAATTAATTTACATGCATAAAAAGACTTTTGATTTAAAAAAAATACGAATAACATTACTATTTTGTTATAAACAGTTATATAACTATTATTATATGGAAAATGAGCAAACATTGGATTCAAAAAAGCTTGCACGGAGAATGGCCTTTAAAACAATTCTTTTTTTTTATAGAAAAAAAAAACTCTACTGTACATGCTCGATGACCAGGAAAAAAAAGCACAAAAAAGAAGAAAAAATAACCGCCTCTTTTCACCTTTTTTCTTTGCACGTCACTAATCCAACCGCTCCTCACTAAAAACTATAAAATCAAACATTATTTTTATAGTTTTTATCTGGCAACATTTTTACTAATGTTTCTTTTTTCCCTCCACAAACCTGCGATTGCAATTTGGACCGTATTGTGAACGCAAGTGGGTTCAAGACGGCTCGCCGGCGCATTCAAGCACGCCCGTCAAAATAGACACGCTTCAGTTTGTACCGATGAAGACAAATCCGAAGGAATTCAAGAAGTTGCAACAACAGGTAAGCTTATATTTCAACTAATTAACTAATTAAAAGTTTATATAAAAAGAAGTCACAGCTCAGTTGGTAATAGCTCTGCCTGCTACGCTGCGGGTCGTGGGTTCGATCCCCACCGAGAACAAACATTTGTGTGACACACATAGATGTTTGTTCTGTGTCTGGGTGTTACTATATATAAGTATGTATGTAGAAAAAAAATTATATAAGTATTCTATCAGCAATCTAGTTCCCATAGTACAAGCTTTGCTTAGTTTGGGACTAGAGGGCGTTGTGAAATGTCTATGAATATTTATGTATAACTAGCTGACCCGACAGACGTTGTCCTGTCATTCAAACTCTTACTGTCAAACAACTGACAGTGTGATTTCAAATGTGACATTAAATAGTTTATAAGTTTATAATACTGGAAAAACAGACTTCAATTTGATACGCCTTCATCATCAAATGATGATGATGATGGCAGTTAGGGACCAACCCGATCAGATAAAAAAAGAATTTTTCAAATCGGTTCATAAAATGACGGATTTCTGAGGTAACAAACATAAAAAAAAATACAACCGAATTGAGAACCTCCTCTTTTTTTGAAGTCGGTTAAAAAGGTTTCATGAAAAAGGTCAAGGAACTTTCACCCCCACCTTTCATACCTTTACAATTTTTTTTCGCATTAAATAGTAGCCTATGTCCTTTCTCAGGCTCTAGACTATCTGTGTACCAAGTTTCATTCAAATCGGTTCAGTAGTTTTGGCGTGAAAGCGAAACAGACAGACAGACAGAGTTACTTTCGCATTTATTCAATTCAATTCATTTATTTCTTGCACGCAAGTGATTTACATAATATGAGGTATATTAGGCAAATACACATTTATACGTCAAAATTATAGTGTAACAATTTAATAATAACAATAGTCACTTAGGTCTAATTTAATAAGGGCGAATTCGACCAAACTATTTATACGCAGTTTAAGTCATAAACTGCGAATAAAATCAATAATTACTCTAGTGATAAGAAACTTTTTGTTCTACCAAGTCTTATTCCAGGAAAAACTTGTCTATCCGAGAATAAATCGTTATACTGCCAAAATCTATGGTATAAACCAGTTATCTGTCGAATATTTTAATGGCGGCTGCTACATTTGACAAAACAGCTGTTTGTTTTCATAGATATTGACAACTTGACACCCGGATAATTTGTGTGCACATGTATTATTGTGTTGCGCTCTCTAAGCAATTGTTTATTGAATTAAGTTGGTTTTTATGTATATACAGAATAACAATACCTAGGATTGGCTACTCTCAAGATTGCAATGGAAAAACAAAAACGAATTTATCTGAGAATAAAATCAAAGAGTAAAGTTATACACGGGATACTTATTCAGGAATATCATGACTTTTGGACGAATCCGCCCTTAGTATTGTCCAAATGTCAATCAAATAATGAACCCAGTCGACTACTAGCGTAATGTCATGAGCTGAACTCCCAAGCTCCTTTGTCATCGAGATAATCTTTGATTTTGAAGTAGGCTTTGTTTTAAATAATGTACATTGTACAACTCTTTTAAATTTATTTTCAGACAGCTTTATTATATATTTTCAGGCAGTTTGTTAATATTGAGTATGGATTTTTTTGATTTCACATAATAAATTAATGTAATTTATAATTAGATAAAAGAAAACCGTCGCGCCGATAAGATAAGCGCCGGTCCGCAGTCGCATATCTTAGAAGGAGTCACGTGGGACGAAGCCAACAAAATGGTCGGCGAAGATGCCGTCAACACACAAACTGGTGATCATGTGGTAAGTATATTCTACTAGAATATAGTACCTATACTTATATACTTATTTATATATTTGTATTATTCTACTATAGAATATACATATATTACTTTATATGATTTTATATGCATGCACGGACAGTATACAGCGTGTATCTACAATGGCGACATTGAATTGACACACGGGTAGAGCTACTTAATAGTATTCATAAAAAAAAAATTAAAGTACAGTCAGCTGCACTAGAATGTGTACAATTCGTAATTTTCAATGTAGGGCCGCAGCATTGTTATGGACTTTGACGGTCCCAATACTAAATAAATAAGTAAAATTATCAACTCTTCAATAAATTAAATTGTCGTCTTTACTATACATTCTTTTTTATTATAACAGGTACTAATGGGTGCTGCCTCTAAGGGCATCATCCAGCGCGGGTACCAGCACAACGCGACAATGTACAGCGCGCCTTACGCACGCAACCCGTTCGACCACGTGACAGACAACGAGATCGAAGACTACAAGCGCGCTGTCGAGAGGAAACGACGCGGTAACGATTGTAAGTTGATAATATTTATGTTGTTACAACATAGTGCCATGTTTTTGTAAAATGTGCCATTTTGCTGTAAAAAGTGTCATTTTGTTGTAAAATTACAGGCATCATGGCTCAGTCGGTAGTAGCTCTGCCTTCTGTGCTGTGGGTCGGGGGTTCGATCCCCACCAAGAACAAACATTTGTGTGTGGCAAACATAGATGTTTGTTCGATGTCTGGGTGTTACTATGTATTATAAGTATGTATTTACAAAAAAAAAGTATGTAAGTATTATAATATCAGCAATCTAGTTTGCAAGGTACAAGCTCTGCTTAGTTTGAGACTAGAGAGCGTTGTGTGTAATGTCCCAGGAATAGTTATTTATTTATTATTTATAAAATTTTGCGTTTTGTTGTAAAGTGTCATTTGTTGTAAAAGTGTCATATTATTGTAAAATGTATTTTGTTGTAAAGTGTCATTTGTTGTAAAATACGTCATTGTGTTGTAAAATGCGCTATTGTGAAATGAGAGAGGAGAATGTAACGTTATATAGGCGCTTTTGAGGTGCCATATTTAGTAGAATGTGTCATATTGAAAAAAAGCCATAGTATTATTGGGAACTTTAGAATAGTGAGGCCTTACACAGTAATTTAAATGTGCCATTTTGAATAAAATTATGTACTTTATTGAATAAATACACATGAAACAGTTGAGCTATCTACATACCATTGCAAACGATTTGTAGATAGCTGATATGATAATAATATTGTAATATATATATATATTCCAGACGACACGGATCTGTCGGAGTCGGAGGCGATCAGCGGCGCGCAGATCACTTCTCCCGCCAGCGCGCGCTCCGAGACTGAGGACGAGTCACGTGATGGTACATACATATATACATACATACATACATACATATATATATATATATTTTTTTTTTTTTGGAAACTTGATCAGACATTACTCAAAAAGAGAAACAGAGCTTCAAAATCTTATTGATTTTACTCGAATAGATATAAAAACGATCAAATTACAAATTCAGAAGTGCGCCCAAAAATCACAAGAAGACAATATCCCCAATCGCTCCCATAGATTCTCGTAAAACCATAGACCTTATCACAGACCAACAATCTCGAACGTATATCTCTATGGAACGAAACTACTGCGATATTTGTGTGACGAGAGCGAGCGCGTGTCAACGACAACGTCTTAGCCTAAAGTCTAGCTTGATGTCCACTACGCCATGTCATGACAGTGGCAAGCCAAAATATCTCTAACAATATATATATATATTATACTAGCTGATACCCGCGACTTGTACGCGTGCAAAATTTTCCACCAAAATTTCTGTTAACCAACATACGATGAACCTCGTGTCAAAGGCTGCTTTTGGTTTAGGGAGGTCGAGCTGTATCTAAGAATCCATGTCTTTAATTTCAATAAAATATAGGCCTGTGTTTCAATCCGGAAAAAGGGCTTCTGAATGGTATAAGTTTCATTGAAATTGGTCCAGTAGTTGAGGCGTGATTCGCGAACAAACAAACAAATAAACTCGATTTTCGGAATCAGAATCGTTTATTTAGTAGATCTGCATATTTAGTTTATCCATATCTTTAATTTTAGTTTTTGTCTTTTTTACAGTTTTATAATAGTATAGATTCACTTATTATTTATAGTTATAGATCAGCAACATAATTATATGTATTACAAGTATGTATTTACAAAGAAAAAGTGTATAAGTACTAGGTGCCGCCCGCGACTTCGTTCGCGTCCCGTTGGATCCCGTTGATTTTTCGGGATACAAATCTAGCCTATGTGTTAATCCAGGTCACGGACAATATATATTCCAACGTTTCATCCAAATCGGATCAGTAGTTTTTGCGTGAAAGAGTAACATACATCCTCATAAACTTTCGCGTTTGTAATATTACTAGGTGTGCCCGCGACTTCGTCTGCGTGGTAAAGTGTCTTTTGGGTAGCATTTTTAATTACTTCCATACAACTTTTCATCCCCCCCTTTCAACCCCCTTACAACCCTTTTTTCGCTTTAAAAAGCAGCCTATGTCCTCTCTCAGGCTCTAGACTATCTGTATACCAGATTTCATTTTCATCACATCTATTCGAAAAGAACGACTTGGTTCGCCTTTATGTGCACCCAAAGGTGGTGTTTTCTATAAGAAACTATAAGTGAGCACTTTTTGAATTTGGAATATCTTCGCTTTAAGTTCGCCTATGTACTTCATTTTTATGCAATAAAGAATGTTCTTATCTTATGTTATCTTGTCTTATCTTATATTTTCTCATAGTGGGTGATGAAAAGTAGAGTGTACCACTCGGGAGCAAAATATATTTTTGGCTCGGGCGACGTACTTTGAATCGCTCGCTACGTTCAGGATTCTACTAAAGAATCCCTCGCTAAGCTCGGGATTCTACTCTAGAATCCTTCACTTCGCTCTGGATTCAAAAAATCGCCCTCGCCGTAAATATGATTACAATGTTATCTTGTCAGGGTGGTGTGCATGCGCTCGTTCGTTCGATATAGATACCTACGAGAACCTAGTGTCTAGACAAACCTTACCTAGGCTTTAAGGCACTACTTAGTTTTTTATATGTGTAAATAATAAAAATAATATAATAATAATAATTAAATAAATAAATATGATTTCGCTCCCTTATGATACAATCTACTATTAAATCCGGTTCAGTAGTTTTGGCGTGAAAGCGCGACAGACAGAGTTACTTTCGCATATATAATATTAATAAGGATTAGGATAGGATATATATATAATATAATATATTATATATATTATAGGCCTTTACATCTATTCAAGATGATTTATAGAGCGTCAGGAGGCAACCTATGCCTACACTTAACGACACACTGCAGTGCCTGGGACAATGTTTAGATGGAGTAGGCTTGCCCAGCACCTATACCAATCTCTCAGCCTAGTCAGCCATATCCACAGGAAAGACATAGTCAATACGTGCGGAGCTGACTAAGCCAAGGGTTTCCTCACGATGTTTTTCCTTCACCGTTAAGCTCGTGTTCATTCGCATATATTTTCCGAAACGAAAAATCCATTGATGCACGGCCGGGATTCGAACCCACGACCTTCAGATCGAAAGTCGAGGTGCAATCCCACTCGGCCAACACGATAGGATATAATATTAATATATTATTATAATACATTTTTGATATATGTTTGTTCTGTGTCTGGGTGTTTCTATGTATTGTAAGTATGTATTTACAAAAAATAAGTATATAAGTATTATATTAGCAATCTAGTTTCCATAGTACAAGCTTTACTTAGTTTGGGACTAGAAGGCGTTGTGTTAAGTGTCCGTGAATATTTATTATATATATTATTATTATTATTTTAGAGCATCGCGTGCTGCGAATTGAAACCACTCAAGCTCCGATCAGAAGTCAACCAGAAGTTGTCCTTAGCGATGGTAAGTTATATTAATCATTTCGGTGGTTATTTAAAAGAAAAAAAAGTAATGTAGTATCCAGTATTTTCGACTAGTTTAATGAATTATTTGGCATGCCATTGCTCGAAGCTCTATTTGTCATCGGAACGGGGTAACTTTACGATTTCCTAAAACCATAGTTGAAAACCTGCTAAAATTCATTCTCACCGAGTAACAGCCGAATACTCAAACGCAACTCAAACCCCACTCAATTTAAGTATCGCTTAAATTATTGCCATCTCTTACAAATGAGTAATGTCAAACAGAGGCGGAGAAATCTTAAGTGGTGCTCAAATTTGAATGACGTTTGAGTATTCGGCTGTAAGCGTTTTTGAATTTTGATTTTGAAAAATCATCCTAAGATTATTTTTTTTCAACCTAAAACCTAGGTACCATTAGTTTTTTTTTAAATATATATTTGTATTTTTTACCTCAAAAAAGTGGTGTTGGTTCTGTTGTTGCATATTTTTTTTTACGCGAGTAATATTAAACTAAGCTAAAAATGACAGTCGGATATAATTCTAGCGCTGTCAAATTAGATTAGTTAAAAATATATTAACAGAATTGACACCAGTATATTTGGAGTTTGTTTTTTTCTTGTATTTTGATTGAAGCATTTTGTTTTTTTGCATGTTGGTAAAGCATTATACCTCTTTTGTAGTTGACACGACCGATTTCTTGAACGCTGAACGTTCGCACGCTGACCGAACAAAAGGTAAGTTTTTGTACCTATTTTGTACCGATTTTGTACCTATTATGTATCTATTTTGTACCGATTTGGTACTTATTTGTATATATTTGTACCTATTTTATACCTATGCTCTTACTTATAATCGCCCCCAGCTTCAACACTGTTTAAGCACTATATCAAAACAATACGAAATGGCATTTAAACGGTGATTCAACTTTTGACAGATTGAAAGGTGATATTATAAGTAAGAATTATAAGTCGAAAAAAAAGTTACGATAATGCATGCCTGATATTTTATTTTTCTTACTTATACTAACTATTCTTAGAGCTAACTGGTGATATTTTCTGTAAAGATACTTCCGAAAATACAATTTAATTAACATAATGTTAAGCTACGATCAAACTGGATGGGTTTTTTGGACGTACCTTTTGACTTTATAGCCTGTGTTTTGAATTCTAACACTTCCTAATGGAAATCATCCAAAAATATATACTACTAGCTTCGCCGCTGGCGACTTCGTTCGCGTCCCGTTGGATCCCGTTGATTTTCAGGGATAAAAAGTGGCCTATGTGTTAATCCGAGTCACGGATAATATATATTACAATTTTATCCAAATCGGATCAGTACTTTTTGAGCCAATTCGTTACAAACGGCAGGCGTCATGGCTTAGTCGGTAGTAGCTCTGCCTTCCGTGCTGTGGGTCGTGGGTTCGATCCCCACCGAGAACAAACATTTGTGTGTTGTATACATAGATGTTTGTTCTGTGTCTGGGTGTTTGTATGTATTATAAGTATGTATTTACAAAAAAAAATGTATGTATCTATTCTATCAGCCATCTAGTTCCCATCGTACAAGCTTTGCTTAGTTTGGGACTAGAAGGCGTTGTGTTAAGTGTCCGTGAATATATATTTGAATATAAACATACTTACATACAAATCTTTTCTCTTTATAATATTAGTATAGATTGAAATTGCTGAGTGACACTTATGAGTGATATAATTCCGGTTTAAGGTTGAACAACGCGCACACCTTTCCATACAAACGTGGAAGGGTAACTACTCCACTGTTTGACGTTGACCAACAAAAACTAAGGATTATATCAATTTATCTCGTCATAATGTATGTCTGTGTACACCCCAAACCGTAAAAAAAGTATTCATTTAAAAAATACAAGCTTCTAAACTTTCGTATGGAAAGTATTTTTTAAATGAATACTTTTTTTACGGTTTGGGGTGTACACAGACATACATTATGACGAGATAAATTGATATAATCCTTAGTTTTTGTTGGTCAACGTCAAACAGTGGAGTAGTTACCCTTCCACGTTTGTATGGAAAGGTGTGCGACTTGTTCAACCTTAAGATATTTTATTTCCCATAAGAAATACATTTCACTTACAATAGAAATTATAACTAAAAGTAATTAGCTTGACGTAAATAACTATAGACTAATAACTATATATAATTATTAGTCTGAGTGCCTATCTATAGACAGACCTCGAGTTCAACTCTTATCCGTTTGACCGTAGCTTCAACCCCAAGTGAGAAAGAGAATACCACTAGTTATCTTACTCTTACTAACACTTCTCTTTCTAACACGTAAAGACACCCGTGATCCGACCGTGTTGTCAGATGACGATGTGTTTCTGCCGTCGGCGCGAGGGCCTATCGTGTCGCGGGCCTATCACAGAGGTGAGATCCCATTGGGTAGACCATTTGCATCAAAATATTGAACTGGGTAGTGATTTTCCTGCTGGGTAGTGATTTTACGTCAACATATTGAACTGGGTAGTGATTTTACATGGAAAGATTGAACTGGGTAGTGATTTTCCTGCTGGGTAGTGATTTTACGTCAACATATTGAACTGGGTAGTGATTTTACATGGAAAGATTGAACTGGGTAGTGATTTTCCTGCTGGGTAGTGATTTTACGTCAACATATTGAACTGGGTAGTGATTTTACATGGAAATATTGAACTGGGTAGTGATTTTCCTGCTGGGTAGTGATTTTACGTCAACATATTGAACTGGGTAGTGATTTTACATGGAAAGATTGAACTGGGTAGTGTTTTTTATCAAAAGATTGGACTGGGTAGTGGTTTTACATCAATATATTTAACTGGGCAGTGATTTTACATAGAAAGTTCGGTTGTGTAGTGATTTTACAACAAAATATTCAATTGGATAGTGACTTTACATCAAAAGATTGAACTGGGTAGTGATTTTACATGGTAAAATTGAACTGGGCAGTGATTTTACATCGAAAGTTTTGATTGGGTACTGATTTTACATCGAAAGATTGAACTGGGTAGTGATTTTACATCAAAGGCATTCGCTTGGTTAGTAACTTTACATCAAAAGATTCATTTGGATAGTCACATTATAATCAATAGATTCTGTTGGATAACAAACAGTCATAAGACATCGTAAGAAGATTCAGCAAGGGCTCATTTCAATTTTCCCCTGCGTGAGTCCCCTGCGTAGAGGATTTCTGGAACTTTTTTCCAATAATCCCCTTAGCGACCCCTGCGCCTGCCGGCAGGGGAAACAAGGTACCATTTGTTTCGAATTCTCAAAATATTATCAATGCACCAGATCCGTACCTACTGTCCGACAACGAAGTATTCCTATCGTCTGAAGCGTCGACCGTTTGGTCCACCACAGTTCTGGTAACCCCACCGCCGGACAGAGAATCGTTTCGTTATAAATCAGATGCTGTAGCTCAGACTATCACAGGTATCGTTTTTGGAGGGCTAAAGGTGGTTGGGAGTTTTTGTGTTGAAATTGTGATCCATATTTTGTGCTTCTGTCTCTATGGGAACGTACCATACTACGTGACCCGTTAAGGAGGGGTGGGGTCTTTAAAAATACCACCCTTGGTCACAGGGCCAGGGGTGGTAGGTTTAGGTTTTCGTCACGTAGTCAATATCCTCTAGAAAAAATTAACGCTTTTTCAAGCTACATTCAAATATGATGAGTCAAAATATTATTTTTTTTACTTCCTGTTTCTAAAAATTTATTGCAAACCGTATTTTTTAATTACTATGTGACAACTCGAGGAGTTGTATTAGAGTTTAGGGAGTATCACTGGTATTTTTTTGGGAGTTAAAGGTGGTTGGGAATTTGATGTCGAAATTGTGTTCAATATTTTGTGCTTTTGTTTCTAAGTATATATTTGAGCTTTTAGAGTATCACAGGGGTTTTTTTGGGGGGTGAAAGTTGGACATTTAGTGTCGAAATTGTGGTCCATATTTTGTGCTTTTGTTTCGTAAGTGTTTGAGCTTACAGAGGATGTACAGGTTTTGTTTTGGGGTAAACATTATACTTAATTCACCTAGGTGAATTAAGTCGACGGCGCCGAATTTATGCGCAATATTTTGCGCTTTTATTTCTAAGTATTAGAGCTTATGGAGCATCTCATGTCTTTTTGTTTTAGGAGTGAAAGGTGATTGGGAGTTTTTGTGTCAAATTGTGGTCAATATTTTGTACGTTTGTTTCTAAGTGTCTCTGAGCCTATAAAGTATTACAACTGTTGTTTTTGGGAGTGACTGGTGGTCGGGAATTCTAGTATCGTTGTTGTGAAATATCTGTATTTTTGGGATTGAAAATTGGTGATTGTGAAGTTATTTATCGTCCTTTGGTATAATATGTTCTGCTTTTACGTCATGAATTCGTAAGTTAGAATGATGTCTGAGAAAATGTCATTGCTGGATAATCTCGTCTCGTCTTAGATACACATTTTTGTATTATAGTTATTTGTCGAATTGTATTCGTCTTTGTTCAAAAGTATTGTGTGTTAATTAGATATTGTGTAGTTGCCCGAATCATCTGTGTTATGGCGGCCATAGACGTACAAGTAATTTGATCAAACAAGCTTGTTCAAACAGTTTGGTCAAATTGGCATGACCTTTCAAGCGACCACACACCATCAGGCAGACTTGAAGCGGTGTCAGTTCATATTGCAATACAACACGTCCGCAAGGGAACACTTCCGTAGCAACAACTGAGCGCCTGCAACACACACACTCAAAATTTTAATCAAATAGTTTGAACAAACTGTTTGGTCAAATAAAAATACGAAAAAACATATTTCTTCCTTCCATTTGATTTCTCATTAAATTTGATCAAATCATGCCACAGACAGTCATGCCAATTTGACCAAACTGTTTGAACTAGCTTGTTTGATCAAATTACTTGTACGTCTATGGCCGCCATTATTCTATTTTATACCCGGTTCTTAAAGTATTCGTAAACGGCCTAGTTTTGATTCTATTTCTCGCTGTAATTGTATAGCTGTCTTGCTTACACGAAAGGCGTTTAAAGTGAGATAGCTATACTATTGCAGCCACGAATTACGTCAAAACTAACCCATTTACGGACACCTTTATACGAGCATCCGTTAGTACCAATATTAGCTAGGTATATATATCTCTAATCTCATTGGCTGATGTAAACTGTCACTGTTACACTAGCCAATAAGAGATTAGTTGCATTTTTTCTGCCATTTTCGCTTCCTAATTTGACAGCATTATGTTACCTCCTTTGAAATCGAAACGAAAGAGACTGGTGTAATTATAACGCTGCCAAATTAAGTAGGTTTAGGGAATGCATTTTCTTGAACCAACTTATTTTGACACACACGAACAGATCTCTCTCCATAATTCTACAAACGCATGTTCGTTGATGAAAAGAATCGGGTATGATTTGTTCATTGGTTTTCGTTATGTCAATATTAGCATGATTCAAAATTATTCATTATTCAATGTTTTAATGTCGTCATTATCACGCGTCATCGGATCGTGGTGTGTTTTACTGTTAGTATGTCTGTGTGTGTTCTATTTACTTTCATTTTACTTATATATTTTTGTTTCGTCTATTTTTTTAACGTGTGACCGAATGTTTTATCGACTGGAGTTTTATCAATTTTTATTACAAACATTCCGTATTTTTGTAGTGTCATCCAGTCTATATTATATTCGGTGCTATGACCTGGTATTCTTTCTCTACGATTTAATTTTCAAGCATGTTAACTTAAAATCATTTTTATTTTGTTATCTCGTAACTAAGAATACCAGAAATGTTATGGAAGCCAGCTAAACTAAAACTTAACGCCTCTACAACGCTTTCTTCACGTGTATGCAATGCCGAATCACTTTTTATTTATTTATTCACTCAATTAAAATGGCCTGGACAAATACAACTTAAATTAATACAAATAGATAGGTATAAATATGGATTTAAACATTGGTCAAGCAAAGAATTGTACACAAAGTTTAGTAACACTTTGACGAGGCGTTTTAACACGCGCGTAGACACTCGCGCGTTCTCGAGATACTATAGTAGGTGCCAAATAACAGCAATACAGGTCATTCACCCACCTTCACCACGATGTCGCAAAATTCAATTTATGTATGGCTATTTCTGTCGCTTTCCATACAAACCCGTCGCTAAGACGGTATCGCTCGAATCTCGTTAGTACTGTTTGTTTACCATACATAAATTGAATTTTGCGACATCGTAGTGAAGGTGGGTGAATGACCTGTATTGCCGTGTTATTTGGCACCCACTATAGAGCTACATATTCTTATATCGCGCCCAGAACCTGCCGCGCGTTTTTTTCATACAATAAATTGAAACGCGCTGAATGACGGAAGTTGTGGGGCGTTTAGTTTCAAATTAGTTGGTCTCTTGCTGTTTCGTCTGCACGCTTGCACGCCCCCGTTGCTTTCAGGTAAATGTGACGCACTAACATCCAGCATACGCTCCCTTCACGACTATCCCCGCACCACTAACTTTGACACCATTGTCAAGATTTACGACAGTCCCAAAACCAGTCCGAAGTGTAAACTTAGTCTTAGTTATAAGATGAATGCGGCAGAGAATGGAAGTAGGTCTAGTTTATCTTCCATTCCGTCTATAGAATGGGACGGAAGATGCAAGTCTGATTTTGCGTTGCGCACGAAATCTTTACCAAGACGACTTAATTCTAACAAGTTGTATCGAACAAGGTCTCACAGCGGATTCATCAACTCTTACATAAAAGACCCGGAACCTTTGCACTATCATTTACCAAGATGTAGCTCTTGTGGTACTGTCAACAATTCCCTTAAGGAAGATTACGTGTTCTCGAAGAACAAACTCCCCACATCGCTGTACCTATCTGTAGATAACATACATCAGAAATATAACGATGAAACAGAGAGATTTAAAGTCACAGAGTCGGTACTCCCAGTTTTCAAAGTCCCGAAAGCGCCGGAGTTTGTCGAAAGCCAAGAGTTCACCGAGGATACCTATCTGGGAGAGCTGAACAGCTTCTCGTCTAACAATCAGACTGTAATAGAGAAAGACGTTGCTGTTACTGCTGTTGATAACGACAAAGAGATGAGGGAAGATGATAGCAGCATCTCCTGTAGAGCAGAATACGCGCAAGTTGAGAACGATGATAACGATAACACACTTGAAACAACTGAAGGTGAATACCACAGTTTCACGGATGACTTTGAAGAGGCATACGAGAGTCCAGTCAAAGATCTTGTCGAGAAAGATATTAGAGATTATTCAGTGCCAATTAACTTGTACTGCGATGATTATAATCAAAAGGCTAATAGCCCAAAGAAATCTCCGTTCAAATCTCGGGAAGTCCCATTGACTGTGCTCGAGCCGATATTGGAAGAATCAAAGAGCTCTTACGGTGATGATTCAGGCAATATGTCTCAAGAAAAGCGCGATTCTGATGTACATGTGCAGTCTATTGCAGAGAAAACTGTAAATGACGCTTTAGACGCGGCAGTGGATGCTGTTGAATCAAATGTAACTGAAGTAAAGTTGCAGGAGATAAATATCGAAGACCCAACTGAAATCCCGAATGCTATCTCTCTAAATGAAGAGAATATCCTCGAAATACAAGAGATAGAAAATATTCTGAAGAATAGTGATGAAAGTTTAAATTTAGTACCAAATACTAACCAGGATGTTGAACTATTTGATAAAGGACGTAAATACAATGAAAATGAAAAGCATAGTTCTACAGAGTATAGCGTAAGAAGCTCTACTCTCGGAACTACAAGCTTTAATTCAACAGTAGAGTTTGAAAAGTATGAAGCGATAACCGATTTACTTGCTTATATTTTAAATAAGATTGATTACGAAGGAATCGGCAGAGACCTTTTTAAAATAAATGAAAGTAAACACAATGCAATTATCTTGTTTGAAGACAGATGTACTGAAGTGGTGTTAGAAGATATCGCGTGCAAAAATAATGAAACCGAGTCTGATAATGAAAATACGAACGAAGTCGATATTGAAGATGTAGATGTACATTTCTCAATAACAAAAATGATTCAAGAATTTGAAGAACAAACAGGCACTATAAATGAAACTCTACTTACAGAAATTAGCGATGGCGGCATCAATGAGCCCTTTAAAGTAGCCGAAAGCCTTCTATACTATATCTTCGATCGAGTGTTTGTCGTAAAAAATGAAAAGAATGCAAAGAGAACTAACAAAAGAGTAGTCACTGTGGTGGATGCTGAAGATATAATGTACACAGCTGTTGCATTGTGGCCGGAACTTGACGAAAACGAAAACTATGAAATTAGTTTCGATTTCGAAGATCAAAGAAATGATTTTGAAAACGAACAAAATGTTGTAGCCGAGCAAATTGATTCTGAAACTCATAACAACAGTTTTCTTGAAAAAAAACATGATTTTGACGAAGAGAATGTTATGGATGAGCACGATATTATCTCAGAAAACAAAAACGATAAAAGCTTTGCGAATGAAGAAACCAGTAGCATGCAGGACCTAGATTATAACAACCTTAGATTCGAAAAGCATGAGAGAACAAATCGCGAAGTCAGAAATAAGTATAACCTAAACGAGCAAATAGACGATGAAATATCGTACAATAGTGATGACGATTTCAATAAAACGTTTGATAATACTAACATTGTGGAAAATGAAGACGAAGAATTCAATTATCATTTTCACCAAGATTGTGTAAGACATTTGAAATATGAAGAGGAAACAAACATAGAGTTACACGATGAAAATATTGTAAATGATTGCAATATTATCAATGAATATTATGATCAAATAACGGAGAACGCTATCGAATTAGAAATGATTCTCAACAATCCAGTTAATGGTATGAAAATGCAGAACGATTCCGAATACAACAATAATGATTCGACAACAGACGATGAAGAATGCAAAGAACTATCGCACAATAGTATAGAAATAGCCGAAGATATTGTTTTCGAAATGTTCGCCCATGCATCACAAGGGAGTCAAATGCACGAGGACACGAACACTAGAGGTATCGCATACGACGACAGTCACGAAGAAACTGTCGAAAAGTCTGAAGATAAGGTTATTGAAGAACTGACTATAGTTATCGAAACTGATAAAATGAACACAGCTTTTGTACTCGACGAATATCAGAGTCACGCGTCATCACCACGGAAAGATTCAAAAGTATTCGACGCGTGCGATGAATCACCCATACGCAAGCCGAATACAAGCTTCGCTGGTCAAGATCTATCAGTACTCTACGAGAAACACGACACTATACTGGGATCTCCGTTCATCAAACAGCCAACTGTCATATCCATGTCACAGACTGAAAACACCGGAGGCATTAAATACTGGCTGTCATTCGATGACAGTAATATAGATAATGATATAAGTTATGCTAGGAGAAGTATTAAAAACACTGATGATGTGATTCCTAGTTTCTACGGTATCGAATTCGGTAACGATCATGACAGTAGTTGTAATGACAAAATGAATAATCGAAAAAGATCTGTTCTGTTCAATGAAAATGATACAAGACGTACAGAAGAACACGATAGTAACGTAGAGAGAAATAAAGACGTTACGAATATCACATCACCAGGAAGCTCGTATTTTTACGACACGTGTGAATCAACGTTGCTGGATGACAGTGCACAGATAATCAACATTGACAGTTCGCAAAGCCTTTATGACTTTGACAGCGAACACTTTGACAGGCAAAAAATTTACGATGTGCAAAGGAGAAGGGGCAGGTTATACACAACATGGCCCCCGTTCGAGGACACGTTGTTTTACAGAATAATATCCAAATTCAGAATGTCTGAAAGTTTTGATCCCAGCGAGCTGGATCACGCTAGAATAGGTAGCATGTAAAACTGCATCAAAAACGGTCGATCCACGCACATGTTAGGTGTTAAGAATGTAAACGGGTATGGTTGGTTGTGCTATAAGCAATTTGTAATATAATTTATTTCGATTATAACATTTCTCTGTATCATTTTGTGTTTATAATTGTTTTGTTGTGTATGCGTATTAATTTAGGCTGGTATAAGCAGCAATTTTCTACTAAAAAACTTATATTTTGGTTGTTTATCCATTGCAATTTGGACTTAAGTAACTCTTTCTGCATTGTGAATGTAATTAAACTATTCCTGTGTCTTAGATAATACTTCTTGAAAGTTCATAGGAAAAGGAGATTGTTCATCTTTCGAATGGTTTAGTGAACGCAGTTTTAACGACGTTAACAAACTGCGTATTATATTAGTTGTGCCTTATATAAATTCCTCACGGGTTTTTTTGTACATTTTTACGAAAAAAACAAATTTGCGTATAATTTTTTAATCTGTCATATATGTCATATATGTCATATATATATCTGTATTTTTTTAATATGTCACTTACGCCGCGCTCCTAAATATATGATATTTTGGTGTGGTGGTTTTTTACGAGAATATTATTACAAGCACATTATTGACAACGAGCTAGGACCCACATTCCATACAAAAATGGACAATCTCCTTTACTTGCACCAAATTTTCTGCTATCGTCACTTGCATGCTATTTCTATGTTTTGTGAATGTAATTGAGTTATTAAAGTAAGTTTACAACTAAATTTATTTTATTTATTGTATTTGTGGTTATTAAATTTAATTTCAGCACCGAAACGAAACCACATTTTAAATCGGTAACTCAGAAAAAGTTCAATCTTTGAGTGAAAATGTTACTAAAATCAAGTTAGTCGAAATAAAATAAATATTCTTGGATATATCACACAACGCTCTCTAGTCCCAAACTAAGCAAAGCTTTTACTATGGGAACTAGATTGCTGATAGAATACTTATATAAGTACATTTTTAGATAAGTTGATCACAACATTTTTTTCTATATTTACGATGAAAATATCAATATTATGGGTCATCTCGAATAATCCTCACAATCGTGCTTTGGCAGTCATTTTTACAACAAAATCTACCCAAAAAACGATTTCGAGGTCTTAGACTGAACCACTAAACTACCCAAACCGCGATTTCGAGGCCCTAGCTAGACTATACCAATAATTATTTACAAAAAAATAGTCAACTATTTCGACCTTTTTTCGGTCATAGTGTAGAATACTTTTAAAATGTGGTTTCTGCTCATTTCTGCTTCTTTCTGCCTGCTTAATGTGCTTGCATGGCAGCACCAGGATGGTTTCGGCAGAATCGTTTCGTTGTTATCATGCGAAGTAAGTACCTACTAACTTAATAATCCTGCTTTTATTACTAACTAGCGACCCGCCCCGGCTTCGCACGGGTGCAATGCAGTGATGATGATGATGTATTATACATATAACCCTTCCTCTTGAATCACTCTATCTATTAAAAAAATACTGCATCAAAATCCGTTGTGTAGTTTTAAAGATCTAAGCATACATACATACAGACATTAGGACAGACGCGGGAAGCGACTTTGCTTTATACTATGTAGTGACTAGCTGACCGTCCCGGCTTCGCACGGGTTTTTTTTAGGCAATTTTTTAGACCTTGGGTTACATTATTGGAGTTTTAGTAAGGATACCTAATTTTTTCGAAAATATAATATAGGCTATGTTACCCGGGGAGAGTGTAGCTTCCCAACGGTGAAAAAATTATTTAAATCGGTCCAGTAGTTTCGGAGCCTATTCAATGCAAACAAACAAATCTTTCCTCTTTATATTATTAGTATAGACTAGTAGCTAGTAACATAGGCCTGAACTTTTGCTCAAAACTTGCTTATAGTTTTTGTCATTTCTCAATAACTGTAAAAATATGTACCTACTCTTATATTAAGCCTTGGTCTTGAGCATTGTTTCAGAATATAAGTCCTATTAAACTTTTAATAACTTCTTAGTCCGGTCAATTTAGACCAAAAAATGAGAGTGAAGGTGAATTAAATCATAACAAGCTGAAAATCAGTAAAATTGTTCAAAACATAATTATAAATAAAAAATTTAAGTTCCCCATCATTCCCGTGTATGGAAAAAATTTTACTCGAGGTCAAACGTCAAAAAAAGGAGTTTTTCGCGATTTTCAGCAAAACGGTAAGTTTTATCATAAAAGTATCCCAGACAAAAATTGTAGATCATAAAATTTTCTATAAAAAATGTATCAATACTTTTTTTCTTACGAGCCACCCTTTCTGAGATATCACGAGATATATTAACGATTCAAAAAGATTTTCGAATGTCTAGATTGACCGGCCTATCTGTTAGAAATCAATAAACTCCGCTCAAAAATTTATAAAACGACACTAAAAAAATTTACTAGTACTCGGATTCATTCAAGTAACCTACTAGTTAAATAATGATACAGGGTGTTGTGGAAACATTTACGTCAATCAATTAAAACAGGTATAGTTAAAAGAACTCTTAGTTATATCTGGTTAAAACTCTAGAACTATTAAAAAAAAATTAATTATGTAAATTGTAAATTTATTAATTGTAAATTGTTACTGTTTTTAACCCACTTCAAAAAAGGAGGAGGTTCTCAATTCGGTTGTATTTTTTTTTAATGTTTTTTACTTCAGAACTCCGTCATTTATATACCGATTTGAAAAATTCTTTTTTTTATCATAAAGGGTATGCTTCCAGATTGGTCCCATAAATTTTTTATCAAAATCAGTTCAGTAGTTTGGCAGTTAAATAGGAATATGTCGAAAGAACACGTCATTCACTTACACGACACTGCGTATTTGCTTTCCTGTGACGTTTCTGTGGAGCTTACGATCAATAAAATAGTCCCAATGAACTGCTATCATCATCATCATCATCATCATCATTTGATGATGAATGCGTATCAAATTGAAGTCGGTTTTTCCAGTTTTTTAAACTTATAAATTATTGTAAATGTGTATTTCCAGGCGAGCACACTGTCAACGGAGACCATTCCGACGCCCACCAGAGCACTTTCTCGCATAGCAGTAAAGAGGTGAGGCAATACTTTTATTGGGTCGTGGGTTCGATCGATAGAACAAATATTTGTGTGGCAAAAATAGATGTTTGTTCTATGTCTGGGTGTTACTATCATCATCATCATCATACATGGTGTAATATAAATACCCTATAAGTCCGAAAGGGGGGTATTTTGCAGGTCATGGTGAACAGTATTTTGTTCTACGACTTTTGAGATTTCGAAATTTTTCATTCATGAAATGAGCTCGTAACTTTTACTTAAAACTGTATATAAAACTCTTTTGAAGCTGACATAGAATCAACTTAGAGGTAAGTATGACATTTGGAGGGTAGTATCCTTATATAGTGTAGGGGTGCACTAAGAAAGGAATTTTCAAAAGTCACACTCTAAAGGGTCTAGAACGCGAGCAACGCCGCGGGCGACGGCTAGTGTATTATAAGTATGTATTTACAAAAAAGTATATAAATAAGTAGTCTATCAGCAATCTAGTTCCCATAGTACAAGCTCTGCTTAGTTTGTAGAAATAAGTGCAAGTATAGAACTCGAACGAACTCACTAACTTCTAAAACTATTTTTTTGTTTATTTTAGTGTATAAAAAGCAAAGCAAATAATAAGTTGTTTTTATTCAAGGGTTCTCCATCAAAGGAGGTGTCTACCGAGGACTCTCCTAAAAAGGACAAGAAGAAGAAGAAGGGCCTCAGGACGCCTTCCTTCCTCAAGAAGAAGAAGGAAAAAAAGAAGGAGAAGTCTAGCACGCCTCAGCCCGCCTAGATGTAAGTACTATGTATTTTGTTTAGAATATGGTGTACAAAAGGTAGATTTTAGCAAACATAAACCCTGTTAGAGGACAGAGCCCGTAATCTGCATTTGTTTTGACTTTCGACTCGAAAATAGCACACGGAAACGCATTCGCAAAGCGAGAAATTTTGTTGGGAATTGCATAACTCCCAAATCTCCCGCTAGAGGCGCTTATCCCATTTTCATACAAAATTTCTCGCTTTGCGAATGCGTTTGCGTGTGCTATACTCGAGTCGAAAGTCAAAAGAAATGCACAGAGTCGGGGCTCAGCTATTTGAGGTATTTGAGGCACTAGGTGGCGTATTTATGTAGCTATTTTTACAGATTTGAATTATCATCTAAAAATACAAAATAGGTACAAAATGTTTTAATTCGTTCACTTATAAGTATAGTATTGACAGTGGTTGGATACCTCCATTTAAGTATGAAATACCTGTATTAGGAGATACCGCTCTTCCGTAACGTAAAATAAGCTATTAAAATTACCAGCTAAACTCGTGCAATGAATAAAATTACAACTAATACAGTATTTACAATATTTACAAAAAAACACATGAAACAGTTGAGCTATCTACAAACCGTTGCAAACGATTTATATGAATAAAAACAATTTTTGAATAATTGTAATTTTTTTTTGTTAAAATGTTTGTTATATTGTTTCAGGTAAAATCCACAAACACACACTGCCATCGCTTGATAATCGTTAACTTTTAATCTAAACGTTAAGAATCAATCGCGTAACTGCTTTATACAGTGTGTAGCCGTGGTGTGGTGTACATATTGTGTGGACAAACACCCTGTATGTGAGGCGTCCGCCATTTTAACTCTGACATTGTCATTTGACACTTGACACTGGCTAAATTATCTGTCAATTGACAGAGGCCATAAATAAAGGAATTCAGATAATGTAAAACATAAACCAAGAAGTTGAAGATAACGTAAAAGCAAGATGGCGGCAGAAAACAAAATGGCGGATGCGACGCCGCTCAAAATAGCTCTGCTATTTATATTGGCAATGTGAGTCTGTATTTTGCGTACGAAGACTCGCTTTGAAGTTTAAATACCCACCTGATGGAGTTTTGTTTGGTGCACTGTAGATTATCTCCTCTCTTTAAGACTATATTCCATCTGTCAGATATATTTGATGTGACGCCAGTGCTCTTAATGTTAAGCTACTAGATGGCGCTAAAATCATGCTCTTATAGAATAGTTCTGTCAATCAATATTTTTTTTTAATTTATTAGTTTTTTTTTTACCGATTGGTGTTTCGTAAACTTAACTTGCCAACCGCGTTCTTATGTAGATGGAATATATTATTTTGTATGATTACTTTTTTTTTTAGTTTAGTTCGATTTGGTCGAGAAATTGATTGGGCAGCTTTTCAAAACTGTATGATCAATAAAATTTAATGAAATTAAAAATATCACATATTATCTCAATAGGCACTAACTCCACGTAAGTTTGGAATTTTTGGGCCTGGTTTGGTGTTACCCTATAGGACATCTTTACCTCCGCCATTACAAATAGTACATTAAACTACTGTACCGTCACTGGAAGCTTTATATTGAGAAGGCGTATCCGGTTCCGTCGTATTTCCATTCGTTTTAGTACTTTTTACCCATGTGTATCCGGTCAAGTGGCGCCACCTGGCGGGTGCGATTCATTTTTGCTTCGTAAAATGAAACACGCCATATTGAATTCATTGGCGTTTTGTATTCCGTCGAAGCAACTTGTGCCCAGAGCTCTCTCTGCCACAACCGTTGCAAATATAGTTAAATATTATATTAGTATTATTATATATCATATAAAGTAAGGATTATTTCAAATAGTGAAATTCTCCATACTTTTGTTCAGTAAAACTGTGCAAGTAAACTAAGATTAGCATGGCCCTGCAAGGACACGCAAAAGAGGAATAAACTGTAAGTACTACCCTCTATTTTTTTAATGATTGTACGTGATCAATTCTTTTAACGGTTTTCCGTTCGGATCATGTACCCACATAAGTTATTATTATAGAAAAGTTTAGTATCCGGTATAATTTATTGTGCAAAAAATTAATTATTTATTTAGAATGGATAGTATGAGTCCGCTTTGGCTGGTAAGCCATAAGTTGTGGCTGATCCTAAGCGAGTTCAAAGCTGCTCCAGCAGCAACTCCTCCAGCAAATAAAGATTTATCTTATCTTATCCCTTACAGCAGTAGCTCATCGAGCTCACTTTCTTAGGTACTTTAATATTTTAGTTTTAAGCTTACCTTTTCAGCTATTTTTTCTTTATGGTAGTTTGAATAAATGTTTATCTACCCTATCTATGGGCTGTGAGCCCCAGCCTGGCAGAAACTAGTCCAGAATATGGGTGAGTTACAAAACATTTTTACCAATTTTATTACCAGCTATTCTGATAATATGAATACAACTTGTCTTTATGAGGCTTCTATTTACTCCGAAGTTAGTGGAAAGCTTTATGAAAACCACAGACCACATCGTTACCTACGGACGAACTGTAGTAATGTAGTACCTAGTGGTGGGTAGTTATAAAACTGTTTGTAGATGACATCTACCTACGAATGTGAATAAACTAGTGTTCAATCAGCAAGCTGTGTTTCACTACACGGTGGTAGCGATAGAACTGTGATGACGGTCAAAATCAACATCAACTTCTTGGTTTATGACTTTGCAACTTGTTTTTACAATTATGCATTGTCGGTTTAGTAGGACAAAGCTGAAGAACCGAGAGTTTCTAAAGCTACTAGAGGTCCAGTGTTTAGGTAGTACCTCTTGGTACGAGGTTAGATACGCTGAGGTGTTTAACCATACTCCAGGTTTCATAGACTTGGTAACAAACGAAAGGGGGTAAAACGTATGACACCTTACGTCACCTGGCACACACTGCTCTAATTAAATTAATCAAATATTTTAATTAAATTAAATTATATATAAGTACCGTAAACTTTGACAATCTAGTTTATTTATTTTATTTAAAGTAAAGTTGATTTGCTTATAGATGAACATACCTAATACTTCATCAGATCTTTTGTAATTAGTTTGCGGCCACTGAGCCGAAAGTATCGAAATGCGCATAGTCTTTTAGTGGAAGCGTCACTAAATAGATTACTTACCCCTGTCTGCCACTTACATATTTGAGTCAGAGCCTTTCACCGCTGCCCTGGAAAAGCAGGGGATGTCCGCAAAGCCACTCAAATCTGATGGTTCCTCACAGGAGAAATCTAATCAGTGCAACAGCCGCCCTTCGCGGGGGCAAGGCGTTCAATCAAAAGTCTATAGTTCCATCGCGTGAAATGTTTACCCATGATGAGCCTGGTCTCCTAATGCATATGCATGATTATAGCAACACACCCTCGCGGGGTGGATGTTATCAGCGCAAAAGCCGCCCCTCGCGGGGGCAAGGCGTTTGATGGTCTATAGTGCCGTCGCGAGGAACATGCATCCATAAGCCTGGTCTCCCAATGCATATGCATGGTTGTAGCAACCCACCCTCGCGGGGTGGATGTTATCAGTCCAAGAGCCGCCCCTCGCGGGCGGAAGGCTTTCGATTCGAAAGTCTATAGTTCCATCGCGTGGAACATGTACCTACCAATAACGAGCCTAGTCTCCCTTTGTATAATAATATGCTCTGTTGTAGCAAGCAACCCAACCCACCCTCGCGGGGTGGATGTTTCCATAACAACTTTCAGTACAGGAGTCAGTTGTCCAATGTTCAATACTAGAACTATGTATAACTATGTACAATCATGGAAGAGATTCATTTCACAACAGGGCTCGCGGCCCGACCGTGGAAACAGCTGAGGTGAGGACGCTCGAATGCTCCGAGAAGAAACCAGAAAGGTAAGTACAATGAATAAGCAAGCAAGCTCGTATGAGTTAGTGGCCAATTCTGGTGACGGAGTTTTTAGGCCGCCTTAAGGCCTCCGTCGTCTCTCAACGACTGCTCTAGAGCCGGGACCGACAGTTTAACGTGCCCTCCGAAGCACGTAAGCGCTCAGATGTTAATGCTACTAACGGCCACCCATTCAAATAGTGACCGCACAGAACGTGGTTTAACTTAGATAATCGGTGAAGATTGGCTAAGCAAGTTATGCCACGAGCGCTTCTTACAAGGACAATGAATGACTCAATGTTTTCGAGCAGATCAGTTAGCGCACTACCACTCACAGTGGAAGAAAAGACTCTTATCAAATACCATTTGTTCGAAAATATAAACCTGGGTCCTTTTCACACGTCTGTCTGCAGAAATGTCTGCCAAAGAGCTGCCAGAAATGACTTCAGCCCTCCAAATATTTTCTATACTAAGAAAATTAGGTGGCTCAGGCATTGCGATAAAATTGGTATGACAGAATCGTTGTATATCTCGAAGATTACCTGATAGTATACCAAAAAGCAGACTTACTTTACGAACATGTCAAGGTCGCAGTCCAAACGTTAAATGGGTAGTCAATGTCGAGAAATCAGTCCTCAACAAAAGAGCATAATATATCTCGGCATATGTACCTGGAGTCCCTGTGACGACAACCTAAAATCTCTACCCAAAGAAAAATCTATAAAAATATTTCAGAAAGTTGATCAAGTTCTCAAACAAACAAAGGTAACCGTAAAAGATTTTCAGATAATAATTTAATAATAAATTTTGCCAGCTTTGTTGTTCCTCGATAACGACTCAACCATCGTCAATGATAATGCTCATGAACAGATTTCCAGATCTGTCGACAATGACCTACCTACTGGTTTGGTGGACTGAATTGTCTTTTATCATACCCGCATCCAGCGAACTTTTTGACAACAGATGCCCTCTCGAGCAATTGGTCGCAGGAAGAGCAAGGTCTACACTGCAACCGGAATGAGATGCTGGCTATTCTATATGCCCTTCAAAGTCAAATCAATCTTGCAGACCATCTGGCACGTCATCGTCGCCTCCTCATCGAGTGGCATCTACTACCGGCCTGTGTGGACGTAGTTTTTGCAAAGTAAGGAACATAGTAAGTACAAGACCGAAGACATGTATGTCAACAATTATATTATGTCCCGAGACCTAAGAGACCGCCAAACTTTGTTTCACGACGCGTTCAGTGTTCTATGGAATTACCAACTTGCGTGGCTGTTCCCACCACGGTTTCTAGTCCTCAGAGTCTTTGCTCACCTAAATCAGTCAACGGGAATATTTCTCGTAGTCGTCCCCGGTGGGCAATGGTATTTCGGCGAGCCGACTTCAAAGCTCAAGCTTTGGCAGCACCATTGACACTGAAAAATCTCCATTGACGTATCGACAGGGCTTCCACCTCCGCTGGTTGACAACATAACTCTCGATGTGTGGAAATATAGGGTGGTCAGAAGCAATAACAACATGGAACACTGAACAGTTATCGTTGCTTATAAATTCCTGGCGGAAGCCTACTCTAAAAACATATGAGGTGGCTTGGAATCATTGGATTTCTTGCTGTAAATCTAATAAAGTTGACGTAAAAATGCCTACGGGGTCACAAATAGATTTACTTTTGATTAACAAGTAATCATACAATACTATTCTTTTACATCAATTTGTAGTCTCTACATCTACATTATGTAACGCTAGCACTTTCAGTCTCTTAAGCTCTCATTTTTTGGTTAAGTACACTCTAAAATCAATAGCTCTATGAAATCCGAAAACTTCCAAGCCACCGGTCTAGGAAATTAGTGAACTAACTTCGCTTTTTAATGGACTATACAGTAGACAGTAGTAATAGTATCGCGTCACACTGCTATACTAGTATTACTTTGCTCAGGAATTCGCATCCACGACCTGAACTTATTCTTAAATATCGTTATCACTGCGTTAGATCAAATAGCAGTATCACATTTTGGCCGATAATCCGTTCAAAAACCGACTGCAGGTAGTTATAGACAGTCTGGCTAGGCTGATCATCCTAACTTAACCTTGCTCACAGATCATAATTATAATACTTTACTAGTACTCCGTTAGTATGGATTGAAAGAACTGTTAATCTTTAAATGAAAGACGTTGCACAACCAAATCATTTAATTTGTTTGTTACGGTAAGAAGTATCGCTAAACCTACATCATGCACTGTCATAGCAGTCTAGGTTAAAACGTTGTTTGAACAAGCAGGTATTACAGCACCTTCACGAAGCGTTCGATCTGCGGTTTCTCGGAAGAGTTGGTTGGAGAATCGTTCTCTTGACGAAATCTTGGCCGAGAAAATTAGCGATCAGCTAATACTTTCCAGCATTTTTACAGGCGACAGATATGAGCAGCAGTCAATCTGAAAGTAGGTGTAAGTGTAACACAATTATTTAAAGCAATAAATAAGCTTGGTTAAAATATACAAATGTATGTGAGAAATAAGATTATGATCATTACATTACTTATGATTTTTGATTGTAGCAAAATGATTAAGCTTATTATTACATAAGTAATTAAAAATAGTAAATGAATATTTTACACTTACAGGTTCAATTTTGGTTTATTCGTAAATCACTTTTACCACAGATTATATAATACTATACTAGTCTTTTACTAAGAGTTAAATTGTATTATTGTATACTTGTTGCTATAATATTTAAATGTCACATTGGCGCTAGGTTACCTAATTATACAAGTGGCGACACCAGGCGATAACAAACAGGTCTCAATATAAAGCTTCCAGTGACGGTACAGTAGTTTAATAGCAGCGTTTTACCTGAAATAAAACGCATATTAAAATACTTACCTCACTGGAAGCTTTCACTTTAATCTCTGCCTGGTGAAATTAAGCCAATGAATTCAATATGGCGTGTTTCATTTTACGAAGCAAAAATGAATCGCACCCGCCAGGTGGCGCCACTTGACCGGATACACATGGGTAAAAAGTACTAAAACGAATGGAAATACGACGGAACCGGATACGCCTTCTCAATATAAAGCTTCCAGTGAGGTAAGTATTTTAATATGCGTTTTATTTCAGGTAAAACGCTGCTATTATTAGGAATTCATTTTACACTAAAGTGACTAAAAAATTTTACACTCTTGACGGCTCGGTAGTTCGTAACAACTTTTAGCTCAGCTGTGGCTTAAAGCTATAGTGGCCTGTTAGCTATCACGGCTTTATCAAATCTTAAAGTACAATTTGTGTTTTTCGACCTTCAATCGTACTAAACTCTTTTGGTGCATTCATACCTAACTAAATAGGACATTAGGCATACCTAAATAGGCATGTGATGCTTATACGGGCCCTAGCCATTCGTGCTTTTTTAATATAACTTATGATTAAATACAGCGGTTCGGTGACACAAAACTTTCTAAATTTTTATAAGAAAATTGTTTTGAAAAATTTTTCTACACAAGAATTTTTTTTCGTTTTTCGTCAAAAATTTGAAAACTTTTTTGAAATTTAAAAATTTAGCAACAGTTTTGTGTGACCTATATCTAGCTGTTATTAAGATATAAAAATATAATATATGTTAGCACTTTATTTAAATTAAGATTCGGCTACGTGAATTGTAACTTTTATTATTGGGACGTAATTTGTTTCGACTCGATAAAGCAAAAATCGCCAAAATTATTGTAATTCTTGGTATTTTTCTCGATTTTTATTTGAAAAATTAAGCAAAAGCGTAAGGAAAATCGAGTCGTAACATAAAAAAATACTGTAAATTATTTTGAAAAGTACGGTATTTATGTTTTTTTTTATAAATTACTTTTTATTTATCCCGTTACAATTTGACATTACCTAGATTAATCTTCTAGTGTTATAAAATGACAAATTGAGATTGTTTGATTTTGCTCAGAATAAAATATAAGTACCTATCTACACAATATTTATATGAAAATATCGACTTTTATATCTTAGTTGCTTGTTTCTTTGTAAAAATACCAAGTTATGCGGCACTTTAATGATTTTATTGTATTAATCATTTAATTATTTATTTTTATTCTGAGCAATATTTTAGTAAATTTTCTTATGAATAAAGAGACACGTCTTATTAGAGATTTATTTAATCCACATTAATATACATTTGACAATCAATTGGAATTATATAATAAACTTTGTTAGTTCAAAAGAAAATTATATATTTTTTTTCTTTTATTTTTTTATAAAACAGTTCAACGTTTTATGAAAATTTCTGAAGTTTATCAAATAATTACAGAAATAAACCTAAAAAAATACCTATAAATAGTATGGAATTTGTGATATTTCAACGAATACACAGTTTTCTTCAAATTTAATAAAATGTTGAACAGTTTTTGATAAAATCCGGTCACAAAACAGATTATGAAGTGGCAATGTTTAGAGTAAGTTACAGCTTAAGAACGTTATGTTATGAATTTTGTATGTAACGTGGTTTTTTTTTAATATATGCTATTTCGAAGATTATTATGTTTGTGGTTTTATTCGTTAGAATATTTCGTACCAAAAATTTGTGCCTATTTTGTGCCCCGTAGCCTGAATTTGTGACCATTTTGTGCCACAGAGCCTGAATTTGTGCCTCCTAGGGTTTCAGAGTTTGAGTTTTTTTTTCAGTTTTGCTTTTTATTGTCTTAAACTTCTTTGAATACTCTTTCTGAAAAGTAACAAATCCTTAACTAAAATCTATGGTGGTCTATGGTTCTTTCTGTCAAAATCACAACACGATTTTGACATTTTTGGTTCCAAAATTGCAGTTGATTTTACCTCGATAATTTATGTTAAATTATTTTGTAGATTGTTGTAGATAACAATCTCAAAATGTACGAAATATAACTAGAAGCTTCCTAATAATGAATGTTGTGGTTGAAACCTGGAGAGCCAAGGTGAAATAATATACCTACTTCGATAATATAGATAGATAGAAAATATTTTATTGCACACCTAGGGATTACAATAAAATGAAAAACAAAACTTAAGTTTATAGTACAATGGGCGGTCTTATCGATAATCAGCGATCTCTTCCAGACCGATACATACCTACTCATTAGTTAGGTAAGCAGTGAGGCTCGCATTGCAGTGTTTAGTTATAAAGACTTGAGACGTAGTACCTACGTTTAGTTACTTTTCAGAGTATCGGACGCCGTGCGATGCCTTGCAGAACACGTCCTTGGTGGACGTGCCCGAGTGAGGTATTGAGTGGCAGTGACCAGTAGGGCGATAGGTTTGAGAATTGATGATAACTGGGGCATGTGAAGGGGTAGTTAGTGAGTAGTTATCTAAACTAGGTATTCTAGACTCATCAATACAGGTGAGGTGGGTTCGATTCCCGGATTCTCAGACAGCATAATCATCTTACTTCAAGCTGCACAAAATGATCTTCGATTTAAGCACGAAGAAACTTACAGCATAATATTATTATTCGTGCTTAAATCGAAGGTCATTTTGTGCAGCTTGAAGTAACATGATCTCTAGGAAACTATAGCTGTTGGGAAGTAAACTTTTCCTTAATGCTTCGTCACTTCTACAGGTATGCAAAAAAGGCCAGGGCAAAGAACTAAACCAAGACCCATGCCTAGAACTACTCGATTTGAATACTGATAGCAACACTAGCAAGCGACAAAAAAAAGAAAAGAAACTTCTTGAGAAAAATACTGAGAGCAACACTAGCAAGTTAAAAATAGGAAAGAAACGTGAGAAAAATACTGAGGGCGCCGCTAGCAAATCTGACAAATCGTTAAAAAAAGAAAAAATGTCTGGCGCCAAAATCTCCCACAACGAGAGCAAAACCAGCCGGTCTAGATCATCAAAAAGCAAGAAATTCAAGTGTAAACCTGTAAAAAATGGCTCCCTGACTGCGATAGCGAAGAACACGCGTACTAACTGTTGCAATTGCTGCGGCGCCATAGCCGAGTACTTCAAGGAAGTGTACAATCTGATACGACATGGTTGCGAAGAGGAACCCAGGCTGTCCCAGATCCTGGGCGAGTTGTACGACATCGCCGGGTGCATCTGCCAGGACTGTTACAGCGTTCTGAAGATAATTTTCAGGTTTTTAATCGTTTTTAAGAAGTGATGTGTTCATTTTGTCGGAATAAAATTTGTTGACATATCCGAGCGTTTTTTATCATTTACTAGCCGATACCCGCGACTTCGTATAAACAAACAGACTCGATTTTCGAAATCAGAATCGTAAAGTAGATCTGCATGGGTACCTATTTAGTTTATTCGAATTTTTAAATTTAGTTTTCGGCGTTTTTACAGTTTTATAATATTAAAAGATGAGCCGGTAGACATAAGCTTTGCTCATGATTAGATATCAAGATCGATTTTTGTGCCATCTCAAAACTAAAAAAATATTTATTCCTAACTGCTACTTAGATAAAATAATGACTTTGAGGAGAACATGGTAGGCTAGATGTCCTCCTACGGAAAGGGAAGATCTTCCACGCCGAGTGACCTTTGGCTCGGGGTCCGAGGACCGATGGATAGTATTCGGTAGTATTACTTATGTTCAAACTCCGTGATAACTTCGTTTGCGCGATCTAGGATATTTCTCATGTTAGTTCTTATGTAGCGAGATAGATGGCGCTACAACTTCATCCTTATAGGCACGGTAGACAATTTAGATCACAAATAGAATTACCGTAAAACGGGGTTACATTGATTGATTTTGAAATTCAAATGCGTGTAACTTCTTAATTTTTAAAGTAAAAAATATGCAATTATTTCCATATTAACTACTTGGTGAGTTAATTTATTTGGCATATTCAGAAAAAAATAAGGTTTCATACTTTCGGAGGAAAAATAAAAAAAGTGGTCTATCAACTTTATAATTGAAACGGGGTCGCTTTGATTGCCCCTGTTTTCTTGACTTATCAAAGTAGCCCCATCATATAAAACTCGAAATAAGCAAAATATTAACGAAAAATGTAATTTGTTTTGTTATCATCAAAGACGCCCCGTAATTTGAAAGTCGCCTCGTTTTACGGTACTAAATTGCAGTTAATTAATGTTTGATTGAATCATTGAACCTTGTGCGTCACTCCAGCCAAGTGTTGAATCTGTAAATTCTAAAAATGCAGATATTTAGAGCCTATTGCCCTGTAATTGTGCTCGAAGTTTTATATTTGTATGAAACCTAGGTACACTAAGTAATTACGTACACATCTAGGTAGCTTTGCTGAGTAAATAAAACCCAAAAATTAAAAATTATTTTTTTAATTTACACAAAATCAACAACCTCGTTAAACATAACACCAACTAAAACTAGAAAAATGAAAAATATTGCTTAATTTATAATTTAACTATCAATTGTAACTTGTTTTTTACAAGAACACATTATTTTTACAATTTTGATAAAATCCAACAATATTTTTGCTGCTTGTATAAAATTGACCTAACAAATTCATATTTAAATTATCTAAAAATGTTATTTTTACGGTACCGTAAAACGAGGCGACTTTCAAATTACGGGGCGTCTTTGATGATAACAAAACCGAATACAAATACCGATATTTCTAGGACCCGTCTTCCGTTTTGTTATCATCAAAGACGCCCCGTAATTTGAAAGTCGCCTCGTTTTACGGTAGGTAACCTTACGTACACTGCGTCACAAAAATACTCTCTACTTATAGATGAAAATAAAATCGGGTAGTCTGACGACACTATGAAAAAAATAGGCAACTCTTATTATTTTCCTCCAATAAGCAAGGAGTACTCAATGCGGTTAAATGTACAATACTCCATTGCATTATTCGGGTGTATCCCACTATTTCCATTAGTATTTCTATTGATAGAAATACTGGGACTGATTGTCCCACTGTATCCATTGCTGGCGGCGGAAAAAAAGACACTACATCACTTCATAGGACGGCGTGCACATAGAAACTATTTATTTATCAGGCCGTCATAAATATTAAACTGGAAACAGATTCTTAACAGAATTGCGTTTTTTTGTCGCAAGAGATAATGGGATATAATTTGGAAAAAACGCTTGTCCCACTTTTTCTATTTTGTATTTCCATGGTAATAGTGGGATATACCCCATTATTCAACGCATTAAACTATTTCCTATAACCATCCTCTCAGCCCATCGGTATCAAGAGGAAAGACAACGTGAATACGTACTTGACAGTACGTAATATGTATTTGATTACATTAAAAACAATTCCATAATGATAAAACCACATTAAGTAGTGTTACTAATAAAATAACCCTGTATTTACTAAAAAAAAAAACTAAAAATTATCTTAAAATATCACCACCACACTTGTTATTTCTACATCCCTCGCCGCTTAAGTCTTAGGCACCAATGCTCAAAAATACATTATAACTTCAAATATTGTTGTGTGCTCAAAAAAACTCAAGAACTCTAATGAGGCTTGTTTTTGGACATTTAAATAAACACCTATGTTTAAAAATACCAAATTAACTAACTAAAGTTACTGGAGGTATGATTTCTCACTATTTTTTCAATTTTATTCACAAACAAGTGCTATTGCATTTATATTTAATATTAATGAATAATTAAATATATAAAAAAAAACTATTATTATATTGAAATACTTCTGTCCATCCAAAGGTTGTCTGGAAGAGACCGCTTATAGCGATAAGAACGTCATCATCAAATGATGATGATGATGATGATGACAGTTCATTGGGATTATTCTATTGATCGTAAACACTGAAAGTAACAGTAAAGCAAAATACGCAATGTCGTGTACGTGTACGTGTTATTGCCTGCGGGCCTAAGATGCGCACCGCGAGATATTTGTCATGTCGTTCTGTCAAAATGTAAGCATTTTGCACCAGTTTAGGAACTATTGCATTATCTGTGGTACCTAATGGTGTCGACAAAACGCGCCATAATGTACACTTTTGACACTTGTTAGTCGTCGTACCTCTCTGAGGACGAGATAATAGTCATGCAGAAATGTCAAAAGTTGAAAATTCAAAGGCGCGGTTTCTCGACAACATCACCACAGATAATGCAATAGTTCCTAAACTGGTACAAAATGCTTACATTTTGACAGAACGACATGACAAATATCTTGCGGTGCGCATCTTAGGCCCGCAGATATTCTTATTGAACTGTTAAACTACCTACTGAACCGATTTTGATAAATTTATGGACCAATCTGGAAGTATACCCTTTCAGCTAAAGAGATTTTTTAAAATCGGTTCATAAATAACGTAGTTATGAGGTAACAAACATTAAAATAATAATAATAAAAAAAAATACAACTGAATTGTAAACCTCACTTCTTTGAAGTCGGTGTATAACAAAATCCCATCCGGACTCCATAATAAAAAAATATAGGGAATTTTTAAATCAGCTTACCTCCTTTGAAATCAGCTGAAAATAAAGTCCCCTGACCCTCAGTAATCCGCTACAGGCACAGAGTTCAACCCCAACGGCACCCCAACACCATAATCCCTAAAGTTATAGTCCTGCGTCCCGTGTATAGTCCTCACATGTATCCGCATATAACTAGGCCGGGTGAAGAACTTACAGCAAATGTGGCATTGGTATTTCTTAAGGCCCTGATGTGTTTCTAGATGTCGTTTAAGTTTGCCTTTAGTTATAAAGCCCTTGCCACACTGCTGGCACGTGAATGGCTTCTCTTTGGTGTGCGTGAAGCTGTGGAGTTTCAGGTAGTAGTGGAACTTGAACGATTTTGAACAGACCTGGAACAAATATAGAAGTTGTAGATGGAATTTGTACGCGTAGATAGAATTTGTACATGTATATAGAATTGTGCATAGAATTTGTACATGTAGATAGAATTTATACCGGTAGTTAGAGTTTGTACCTGTTGATAGAATTTGTACATGTAAATATTCATATTCATATTCATATCATTTATTGCAATTATTATGTTACATGGTGAGGTCTTAAGATTAAAATAGTAGTGCATAATAGCCCTTAAGCTTAGGGCATAGCAATATTAGGAGTGGAAGCGGGCCGTAATTTGAGTGAAGTTAAAATTAAAAGCTAATTGTTTGTGTTCATTTCAATTAAGTTACAACGCAGGCAGTTCATCATTGAAAAAGTCATTTAAATTATAATAGCATTTTTTAATTAATAAGTCCTTCAATTTGCTTTCAAACGTTCTATCCTTTTATACATGTAGATAGAATTTGTACATGTAGAATAGAATTTGTACATGTAGATAGAATTTGTACATGTAGATAGAATTTGTACATGTAAATAGAATTTGTACATGTAGATAGAATTTGTACATGTAGATAGAATTTGTACATGTAAATAGAATTTGTACATGTAGATAGAATTTGTACATGTAGATAGAATTTGTACATGTAGATAGAATTTGTACATGTAAATAGAATTTGTACATGTAAATAGAATTTGTACATGTAGATAGAATTTGTACATGTAGATAGAATTTGTACATGTAGATAGAATTTGTACATGTAAATAGAATTTGTACATGTAGATAGAATTTGTACATGTAAATAGAATTTGTACATGTAGATAGAATTTGTACATGTAGATAGAATTTGTACATGTAAATAGAATTTGTACATGTAGATAGAATTTGTACATGTAGATAGAATTTGTACATGTAGATAGAATTTGTACATGTAGATAGAATTTGTACATGTAGATAGAATTTATACCGGTAGTTAGAGTTTGTACCTGTAGATATAACTTGTACAGGTAGATAGAATTTGTACATGTAAATAGAATTTGTACATGTAGATAGAATTTGTACATGTAGATAGAATTTTTACCTGTATATAGAATTTTGTACCAAGTAGGTACAAAATACTCCTACTAATATTATAAACGCTAAGTTTGTATTGATGTATGTTTCTTACTCTTTCGCGCAAAAACTACTGATCCGATTTGGATGAAACTTGGAATATATATTGTCCGTGACCTGGATTAACACATAGGCTACTTCTTATCCCGGAAAATCAACAGGATTTAACGGGACGCGAACTCAGAAACGCCTAGAAGATTTTGCATAGTAAATTGTACTTCTAATTGCGCAGACGAAGTCGCGGGCACCAGCTAGTTGTATTAAAAAAATTAATTGTATTTTTACCTGACACGTATATTTTTTTTCTTCCTCCTTATCAAGATCTTCAATTGCTATTTTGTTCCCGTGCGTTTTCAAATGCTCCTCGAGGTAGTAGAAATGTTGGAATACCTATAATAAATAACAATATAGGTGAATATTTGCTACAGCGCCATCTAGCCCCAAACTGAGCCAAGCTTGTACTAAACTAACTAACGAAACTAGATAACTTATTTTTAAATTCCAGAAACATAAGCTGGTGTGCCACACTGCGCCATCTAGTCCCAAAGTAAGACAAGATTGAACTAGGGAACTAGAGAGATCATACCTCTCCGCATATATTGCATATGCGGGACCTCTCGTCGGGCGGGTAGTGGTGCGGCGTGTCGTGCCGTGCCGCGTGCGTGCCGTGCGGCGCGTGCGGCTGCGGGATCCGACGCACGTTCTGCAGCACCATCGCCAACACCGCGTTACGATTCTCTTCTAGTATTCTGGACATTTAACACACAAAATAATCATTTATCAATATATATAAAACTCTTTTGAAGCTGACTGACAATCAACGCGCAGCCTAAACTATAAGTCCTAGAGGTATTACATTTGGAGGGTAGTATCCTTATATAGTGTAGGGGTGCACTAAGAAAGGAATTTAGAAAAGTCGCACTTTAGGGTCTATTTAGAACGCGAGCAACGCCGCGGCCGACGGCTAGTAATAAATATTCTTCGACATTTCACACAACGCCCTCTAGTCCCAAACTAAGCCAAGCATGCAAAGGTTGTCTGGAAGAGATCGCTTTGGATTTGGCTTTTCGCGTTTGGAAACATTGGCATAACAAAAGTATCAAAAATATATAAAATTTTCTAAAAAAAAAAATATGTTTTATGATTTTTTGCACATTTCGATTATCTATCAATACATTGCGGATATATATCGAATTCAAACCCACAACCTTTGGATCAAAAGGAGAGATCCACCACTAGACCACCGATGCTCCATTTAAAGACATTGAAAAAACCAGTGTGCACTCACAATCCTTCCTTCTGATGTGATTTGAGATGCATTTGCACGTGCCACCGCGTGTGGAACATGTTCGCACACACTGGACACTCGTAACGTAACACGAATCTGTTGACAAATATACTGTTAGATAAATATTCATGGACATCTAGCGCCATCTAGCCCCAACCTGAGCGAAACTTGTATTATGGGAACTTTATTATCTATAAAGTAATACATCTTGACCACCCACTCCTACTTTATCATCTATCTAGTTCTCATGATATTGTAGGGACATGTAGGTATGAATGTGAATTGTGTATGTCAGCGATTTAGAGTGCATGAGAAAGGTATGAACGAGCGGTCGTCAGTTACTGCGCACTGGCGATCGGAACGGTTGTTGCATTTAGTAATGGGGAAAAGTTAATAAAATCCTATTCATAACAGTGTGTTTGTATAAGTAACTCCCAATCCCCACAGTGGTGACCCCGACGTGATACGATATAAATTTGGTGGATTGGTAATTTAGAACTTTAAAAAAAAAAAAAAATGTATCAACAACCTTCAACACCACAAGTGGCCCCGGATGCAGTGAAGGAAGCCGTAAAAAGTCCACTGACAGCTGGCACATCAGAAAATGCAACGGATTTAGCGGCGATAACGGTGTCCACGCGTATCCCGGAATTTTGGACTGATATGCCAAGACTATGGTTCGCGCAATTAGAGAGCATCCTCGCTCCCCAGAAACAAGGGGATGAATCAAAATTCAACCTTGTTGTGGCCAAGATGGGACGCGACGTATTACAGCAGGTCAGCGACATTCTTTTAAGCCCACCCGAAACGAATAAATATCAGGCGCTTAAAGATCGATTGCTCCTGGTTTATGAAGAGAGTGCTGAGCGGCAATTTCAAAAATTAGTAGGCGAGATGGAGCTGGGGACGCAAAAGCCGTCGCAACTTCTGCGGCGCATGCAAGAGCTGGGACGAAATGCGCAGACCTCTGAGCAAAATCTTCGGAATTTGTGGATTTCCAGATTACCAATGTCTATACGCACGGTTTTAACCGTTAGCCAGGATCAAGACATGAATAACTTAGCAAAGATTGCTGATAAAATCATGGAGAACATGAGTGGAGGCGAGTTGGCTGCAGTCAGTTCCAGCAGTAGTACCAGCAACACCTTGATAGACGTGATCGCGCAAATGCATAAGTTGAACTTAGAAGTTGCATCGCTTCGTGAACAGGTGCAGGGACAACGTCGCAGCACGTTCCGTGGCCGTGGCCGTGGCCGTGGTCGCGGACGCGGTGAATTTAGGAATAATTCGAGGTCCAGATCCAGATCCAGAACGCCAGATGATCCTGAGTGGTTGTGTAAATGGCATTACAAGTACGGCAAATGGGCGAAGTCGTGTGAGAAGCCTTGCGCATGGAAAACTCCGGAAAACTAAGACAGGTACAGTCTGTTAAGGCGGAAGACGTGGTACCTGGAAAGAATCACCGCCTCAGTGTTTACGACAAAGACAATGGTTTTAGTTTTCTAGTGGATACAGGTGCTAATGTGTCGGTGATACCCGTGACCTACAAACAAAGACATTCCGGTGAGTGCTTAGACTATAAATTATTCGCGGCAAATAATAGTGAGATAAAAACGTACGGAACTCGGACTCTTAACATAAACTTAAGGCTCCGTCGTCAGTTTCGTTGGACATTCATTATAGCGGACGTTAATCAAGCGATATTAGGCGCGGATTTCTTGGAATTTCATGGATTAATAGTAGATTTAAAGGCTAAGAAACTAATTGATAAGAAAACTAATTTGTTAACGGTTGGCAAAATTGTTAATTGTGATGAATCATCGGTAAGCACAGTGGAAAGTAATCATCCATTTCTTGACATTTTATCTAAATTCCCAGAGATCACTAAGCCAGTATCTTTCAAGAACTTGGACAGAGTTTCTGTGAACGACGTGTATCACTATATAGAGACCACAGGAAAGCCTGTCCATGCACGAGCCCGGCCCTTGCCGCCGGATCGTTATCATAAGGTTAGGGAGGAGTTTAGGTTAATGCAGGAAATGGGAATTTGCAGACCGTCAAAAAGCGAGTGGGCCAGTCCGTTACATGTAGTCGCAAAGAAGAATGGTGAAATCCGACCTGTCGGTGACTACAGACGTCTAAATGCTATAACGAAACCGGATCGTTATCCCGTTCCAAGACTCCACGATTTTACTTATATACTGTCAGGTAAGAAGATATTTTCTAAAATTGATATTAACAGGGCATACCATTATGTAAAAATTGCACCGGAGGATATTGAAAAAAGTGCGGTAATCACTCCTTTTGGTTTATGGGAATTTACGAGAATGAATTTTGGTCTAAAAAATGCAAGTCAAACATTCCAAAGATTTATGAATAATGACGTATTAAAGGGATTAGATTTCCTGTTCAGTTTTATCGATGACGTAATTATTGCAAGTGAGCACATTGAAGAACATAAAATGCATTTAGAAAAGGTATTTGAGAGATTTAATGACTTTGGAATAACTATAAATCTAAATAAATGTGAATTTGGAAAGTCTAATATTGCATTTTTAGGTTATGAAGTTTCAGCCGACGGAATTCGACCCCTTGAAAATAAAGTCAAGGCAATAGTAGATTTCCCTCAGCCTGAAACAGTCGAGCAGTTGAGACGATTTCTAGGCATGATCAATTTTTATAGAGCAAATATACCTAATGCCACAGAACATCAATCATTACTGAACGAATTTTTAAAAGGCAGTAAAAAGAAGGATAAAAGTAGGATAATGTGGACAGATAAATCAATGGAAGCTTTTGAGCAATGTAAAAATGGTTTAAAAAACGCAGTTATGCTATCTCATCCAGTTTCTAATGTTCCATTGGCATTAATGACAGACGCATCAGATACATGTGCGGGAGGTGTACTTCAGCAGTGGAAAAATAACGCATGGTTACCGCTAGGATATTTCTCTAAGAAGTTTACTAATGCTCAACAGAAATATTCTACCTATGACAGGGAATTGACAGCAATTTTTTTGGCTATTAAACATTTTAGATTCATGTTTGAAGGGCGTGAATTAATTATATATACTGATCACAAACCCTTAACATACGCTATAAATAAAATTGAAAGTAAATGTGAAACGCCCAGACGAACAAGACAATTGTTATTTATTAGTGAATTTACGACGGATATCAGGTACATAAAAGCGGAGAGTAACATAGTAGCGGACGCTTTATCGCGTGTTGAAACCATACACTGTCCTACGTCAATTGATTACGCGGAATTAGCATCAGCTCAAGAATGTGATTATGAATTGAAAAAGTTTTTAGACGAAAAGAGTGACAATATTTCTTTAAAGAAAATTTTCATTCCTAATAGTGATAAAATGATTTATTGTGAAAATTCAACCAGTTTATGTAGACCGTATTTACCGGAAAGTTTCAGAAAATTAGCTTTTAAAACAGTACATGAGTCGAGCCATCCAGGTATAAGAGCCACTCGTAATTTAGTAGCGCAAAGATTTTTTTGGCCCGGTTTAAATCGTGATGTAGGACAGTGGGCTAAAACGTGCATACAATGTCAGAAATCAAAGGTAGGTAGGCATACGGTATCAGAGTTGCAACAATTCCCAGAAGCTAAACGCTTATCACATGTCCATATTGACATTGTTGGACCGTTGCCACCTACTGAGCATGGCTATAGATATCTCATAACTATGATAGATAGATTCACTCGATGGCCAGAGGCTATACCTGTTAAAGAGATCACCGCGGAAGTAGTTGCTAAAACATTTTACGAAAACTGGATATCCCGTTTTGGTACTCCTGATCAATTAACAAGTGACCAGGGACGCCAATTCGAGAGTTCGTTATTTAGTGAGTTGCTAAAGTTACTAGGCATAAAAAAAATTCGTAGTAGTCCATATAGACCTCAAGGAAACGGAATAATTGAACGTTGGCACAGAAGTATGAAACAAGCCTTAACAGCTCGTCTTACACTACATACGTCATGGCTCAGTGAGTTACCTACAGTTTTATTAGGGTTACGCACAGTAGGTAGAAGTGACAATGGTATAAGTCCCGCTGAGTATTTGTATGGTCAAACACTACGTTTACCTGGAGATTTTTATAATATCTCAGTTAATCGTAGTATTGGTGAGTATGATTATTTGAATCAGTTAAGATATAATATAGATCAGTTGAAACCTGTTTCCAGAAGTGTACGAGACACACGTACATTGTTTGTACACAATGAATTAGATAAGTGTGATTATGTTTTCATTCGTAATGACGCAGTGCGTAGGCCGTTGACAACGCCCTACGATGGTCCTTACAAAGTCATCAAAAGGAGAGGTAAAGTCTATACTATTCAATTGCCTAATAGAACGGTAAATATCTCAATAGATAGGCTGAAACCCGCATTTTTATTGAATGAACAAAACAATGACAATTGTGCCAACCTTAGCAAAGATGATAATGATAATATCAAAGTGACTAGAAGTGGCCGTACTGTAAAGCCACCTGTGAGATTTAATTATTAAATTGACTATTTAGTGGTAAAATAAATATAAAAAAGAGGACATTTGTACTTACTAACATTTATTTTAATATTCACAAGTTTTATTGATTTAATCACACCTTCCAAATTTTTTTACAATCCACGAGTTTCATTTCTATTGTATTTAGAACATACTATGCTATACTTAATTCTACTTGTGACACTTGTTTTCGTAGATTAATTTGCAAGACTAGCATCAACCTAAATAAATGTAAACGTTGCGATATGCATGGTACTTGTAAAGTTCACAAAAATATAAATTATACCACATTACGCCTTTAGAAATCGATGGAACTGGTCTCTTGGGATTTTCATAAGTTATATAACTGTTACAATCTTTGTATATCTACAATGGGAAAGACGTACAGTAAGGAAGAAATAATTATTGCCCAAAATGGAGCAGTGGAGCAAGCGATGGGCAAACAAAACACGGCGATGTTAGTTATCGCTATTCTCTTGGGAGTCATAATATTTATAGCGGTTGTCGCTTATTGTCGCTACCGCGTACATAGTTGGATCAGCAAAAAGTTCTCGAAGATGGTAGCAGGCCATATCCCATCCCGGCCGCAAGCCGTGGCGGGACCACCGGCAGCGAGTTACGCGTAATTTGAAACCAGTGCAGTGCTTATCGTAACGTGCAACGTGCAGTTGTAATTGTATTCAGTGAATTAGTTAAATGATAGTGTGACCATTGCGTTATGTGCTTTTCGAGACATTTTTAGTTAAGTTTCTATTTTCTTTTTTAAAATTCTGTAAAATTTTGGGGGGTGTAGTGTAGGGACATGTAGGTATGAATGTGAATTGTGTATGTCAGCGATTTAGAGTGCATGAGAAAGGTATGAACGAGCGGTCGTCAGTTACTGCGCACTGGCGATCGGAACGGTTGTTGCATTTAGTAATGGGGAAAAGTTAATAAAATCCTATTCATAACAGTGTGTTTGTATAAGTAACTCCCAATCCCCACAATATCTTAGAAGATTATATTTCTAAAATTTTCGCACAGGGCTATCTAGCCCCAAACTAAGCCAATCTTATTCTATAGCTGAAAAAAAAAAAACAGTCCATGTGGACCAACCCGTATATTTCGTAACCTGGATTAAGGCGTATGTAAAAGGCAGACAACTCTCTCGCTCGCACATTTCAACATTTTTGAAGATATAATATAACTAAATGTAATTATATGAAATTTCAGAGCTTCAGGGTCGAGAGAATAACAATGCAAAGGTTCAGTAAAAATATCACATCGATCCAAACAAGTTTTCCGACCAAAAAACTTATACCAACGCGATAAATTAAAGTGCACATTTTTTGGTTAGAAAACTTGTTTGGATCAATGTGATATTTTTACTGAACCTTTGAATTGTTATTCTCTCGACCCTGAAGCTCTGCAATTTCACATAATTAGGTACATTTAGTTATATTATATCTTCAAAAATGTCGAAATGTGCGAGCGAGAGGGTTGTCTGCCTTATACATACGCCTTAACACATAGGCTACTCTTTATCTCGGAAAATCAACAGGATCAAACGAAATGCGTACGAAGTTGCGAGCTAAAGCTGGTAGATGAATATATATACTTACTTTTCACTAGAATGGCTGATGATATGCCTCGCTAGTTTAGTTTGCGAGTTGAATCGCTTCGAGCACATGTCGCATATGAACAGCTTTTCGTCGCTCGGCTTGTGGTTCTTCCTGTGATATAACTGCAAATAGATAATAGTAGATTGTATCATAAGGGAGAAAAATTATATTTTTACGGCGAGGGCGATTTTTTGAATCCAGAGCGAAGTGAAGTATTATAGAGTAGAATCCTGAACGTAGCGCGGGATTCAAAGTACTTCGCCCGAGCCAAAAATATATTTTGCGCCCGAGTGGTACACTCTACTTTTCATCACCAACTATGAGAAAATAAAAGGCGCCTCATATTTTATTGTGATATTATTATTTAATAAAACATATATAGTAACAACTAAAATGAAAATATATAGTATCTATAATGAAAACCACTTATTTCTTATGTTTTCTATTCGTTCGATTTCTTTGGCGCTGAACACTAAGATGTTCCAAATTCAAAAAGTGCGCGGCAAAGTAAATTGCGGCGCACTTATTTAAATAAGTGCGCCGGAACGAACTTTGCCGCGCACTTATAGTTTCTTATAGAAAACACCACCTTTGGGTGCACATAAAGGCGAACCAAGTCGTTCTTTTCGAATAGATGTGATGAAAATATATTGTTAGAGAACATCCCGATGAAAAAAATGATCACGTGACCCGGTGTATAAAAAGAGGCGTCAAGGCGGCGCGCGGTCACTTTGCGTTTGGATTTCGACCAAGACGGACGTCTAGTATTGCGTAGGAACTTCATATTTTTGCTTCGTATTGAAGTCATGTTACTCTGTGTTGATTTCTCGAGTTCAATATTAAGTGTTGGTTAAGTGTTAGTGTTAGGTGAATTGCTTGTTCTTTTTTTTTTAATATATCTTTGTTCAGGATCATAAAAATATAATATTATATAATATATGAATAGATAAATATTATTGGACATTACAAAGTACATGTTTCTTCTATGTCTAGGTGTTACTATGTATCGCATATATATATTATTTACAAAATAAATGTATATAAGTATTCTATCAGCAATCTAGTTCCCATAGTACAAGCTTTGCTTAGTTTGGGACTAGAGGGCGTTGTGTGTAATGTCCAAGAATATATTTTTTTTATTGTTATTACACGCAACGCCCTCTAGTCCCAAACTAAGCAAAGCTTGTACTATGGGAACTAGATGGCTGATAGAATACTTATATTTATTAGTAAATACTTATAATACATAGTACCTAGCATAATATAATATTTTATAATTATCTACTCAATGTAAAAATACATAAAAGTACCAAGCAAGATAAAAGAGACTAACTACCCACAAAACAGGATATTCCTAGGGTGGGAGTTAGTGTTTCCACCAAATGTTTTTCTTGGATCAAGTTAAACTTATCTATTGCCTATTTATAGTTTCTTATTATAGTTTTTACTTTATTTCTTGTTTTTCTGTTCATATTTTTATTTATTGTGGTGCCTGAATAAACGTATTATTATTATTATTAAGTTAATTACCATGGCTCCTCTGTCCTTGTAGTGCCGTCCGCATAGTGTGCAGCAGTAGGGCTTCGGTCCCGTATGTGTCGCTTCGTGCTCCGCTCGGGCTTCCTACGACATAATGTTAAACTAGTGCGTAAACCTAGTGTGTAGAAATAATGTGTAAAATTAGTAGTTCGCCTGTGATCTCGAAAAGTACTTATTATTAATAATAATTAAAATAAAAAGGTCAACAGTACATATTACATATTAATATTATCCTACTAATATTATAAATGTGAATGCAAGTTTGTTTGTTACGCTTTCACGCGAAAACTACTTAGGGCGGATTCGTCCAAAAGTCATGATATTCCTGAATAAGTATCCCTTGTATAACTTTACTCTTTGATTTTATTCTCAGATAAATTCGTTTTTGTTTTTCCATTGCAATCTTGAGAGAAGCCAATCCTAGGTATTGTTATTCTGTATATACATAAAAACCAACTTAATTCAATAAACAATTGCTTAGAGAGCGCAACACAATAATACATGTGCACACAAATTATCCGGGTGTCAAGTTGTCAATATCTATGAAAACAAACAGCTGTTTTGTCAAATGTAGCAGCCGCCATTAAAATATTCGACAGATAACTGGTTTATACCATAGATTTTGGCAGTATAACGATTTATTCTCGGATAGACAAGTTTTTCCTGGAATAAGACTTGGTAGAACAAAAAGTTTCTTATCACTAGAGTAATTATTGATTTTATTCGCAGTATAAGACTTAAACTGCGTATAAATAGTTTGGTCGAATCCGCCCTTAACCGATCATCATGAAACTTTGTACAGATATTCTTGGAGGTATTACAAGTAACATGGGGTACTTTTTATCCCGGGAAAACTAACGGGATCCAATGGGACGCGAACAATCTTTTTTATTACATACATTTTGGTCAAGGTAGAACCAACACTGACCTGATCTAACTGTGGCTCCAAGCAGTATGTACACTTTATTATCAGTTCCTCTCCTTCGTGAGACTTCTGATGGACTTGCAACGTCTCTATATGAAGGAATCTAAACGAAATTACATATTAATAATCCTACTAATATTATAAATGCGAAAGTATGTATAGGTACTAATTGCCACGCGACCCCCTTGTGTCTAGGCAACGACCCCCCAGGGGGTCGCGACCCCCAGATTGAAAAACACTGCTCTAGTACATACTTCTTGCCGCAGTAATCACAGCAATGCTTGCGCGTTCGACCTCTCTTCAGTTTCGGATCCATTCTCTTATTCGGTTTCTTTAGAAGTTTTATTTTAGCTTTTTCTATTTTTGAATTCGACCTGCAGAATAAAATAGAAAAATCATTTTTAGGAGTCAGAAGCGGTTCCAATTGAATATAAAAACAATACAATACTATTATATATATTTAATATTATATATATACATATATATAATATATATATGTATATAATATATATGTATATTTTATATATATATATATATATAATATATTGTTAGAAGTGTCTCTAAGAAGCCTGGATTATGTGACGTCACTTACGTCACGTCACGACGATATATATGTAAGTGACGTCACATAATCCAGGCTTCTTAGAGACACTTCTAACAATATATTAATTCAAAGATTTGGAAGGAATCACTTATAGCGAATAAAATAGAAAATATATTTTTAGGAGTCAGAAGCGGTTCCAAATTATTAAAAAACAATACAAAACTATTATATATATTTAAAATTATATATATAATATATATGTATATATTTCACATAATCCAGGCTTCTTAGAGACACTTCTAACAATATATTAATTCAAAGATTTGGAAGGAATCAGTTATAGCGTTAAGACCGACCATTGTGCTTATTATTTTTTAGTAATATACCAACTGAGAGTTACCTTTTGAGATTTTCTTCCGCTTCCTCTTCGTCTTCCGACTTGATGTCAGCGCCCTCTGGTTTTATTCTATCTTCACCTAAAACAAAAACAATTACAACAGAATAAATTCTCTCACGGCCAACTTAAGAATATATCTGGAAAAAACACGTCATCCACGTACACGACATTACTTATTTAGATTTCCTGTGACTTTTCAATGTATACGATCAATAGAACAATTCAATTCAATTCATTTAATATAGATGAACATCATCATCATTTTTCGGTAAATCAACAGGATCAAACGGGACGCGGGCGAAGTAGCGGGCGGAAACAAGTTAATTATACCTATAGTCAAAGTCAAAGTCAAAGTATATTTATTTGCAGAATTACATGTGTATGTAGAGATGTTATAAAGTAGCATTGTATCAATGTAAATCTACTCTACAGGGTGTGCAAAACACAAAAATAATTAATACAAAAATGAAAATTAATTAGAATTATAGAATGAGCATTAATAGGTACGACAGGAATTATAGAATAGAAATTACGAGTAGTAGATATACAGTATTGAAATAAATTATAGGATGTCAAATTAATATTAAAATATGATTATGTCAGTAGTCAGTAGTATAGATGTGAGTACCTACACAAACCTCTCAATTTTTAAGGTGCAATATAATATTTGTATCTACCTAGTATTATGTAGTTGTATAATAATATCACTGGCTAATAATAATACTATATTGATTAATGATACTTTTTTACTAAAACTAGGATCTAATTAGATTGCGTAAGGATCATTTTTATCATCAAATACATTGAATTTTGTGTAAGTTGGTTTTGATGTGAAATCTTTTTTCCCATCCTGCCATCCTCTAGGTGGTGCCTTACTGTGGTCAAAACTCGATTCCAATTTACCATAAAACTCTGCTTGTCTGTCCATGTCTTCTCTATACCTTTCTTTGGCTACTTTCTTGCCACTACATAGTATAGAGCAAAGTCGCTTCCCGCGTCTGTCCTAATGTCTGTATGTATGTATGCTTAGATCTTTAAAACTACGCAACGGATTTTGATGCAGTATTTTTAATAGATAGAGTGATTCAAGAGGAAGGTTTATATGTATCATCATCATCATCATCATCATCATCACTGCATTGCACCCGTGCGAACCCGGGGCGGGTCGCTAGTTGTTTATAAGTTTAAAAAACTGGAAAACTGCCTTCAATTTGATACGCCTTCATCATCATTTTGATGATGATGATGACAGCAGTTCATAGAGACTGTTCTATTGATCGTCAGTTACAGAGAGACGTCACAGGAAAGCAAATTACGCAATGTCGTGTACGTGTACGACGTGCTTTTTCCAGTTATCCTTATTTAATTGCAAAACTACCGAATTGATTTTGATAAAAAATATACGGGACAGATCTGGAAGCATACCCTTTCAGATAAAAAAGTAGTATATTTCATTACAAGTGCGGAAAGGCTGTCATTGCAAAGAGTTCCGACAAAATGTCTACCCGAGCCGAGGCGCAGCCGAAGGCGAGGGTTGACAGTCGGAACAAGTTGCAATGACGGTTCCGCACGTGTACTGAACTACTATTTTTAATACAGTTGCGAAAAAATGAAGCAATTTAATAAAACGAAAATTTCCGAAAAATGGCGCCAACCGTAGAATATAAGCAGAGATTTTTTTTTCTTCACCCATTCTGGTAGGCAAAGGGAACTATGCCCATACAGCCAAGCCTTCAGTAGAATTTTTTTATTGATATGAAATGAAAATGAAATTTAATGAGATGAAATGAAATGAAACCTAACATAACTCATTCAATCAAATCATTAAATCTCATATTGAAACAAATTAGCAGCTTCTTTTTAGAAATATACGTATTAGCATGAATCATAAAAAGTTCTATCAATTTTTTTAGTAAAAACTTCATGGTTGGTTTTTCTTTTTAATAGACATTATTTTGACAGTTGGGAAAGAGAACGCACTAGTTCGGGAAAGGTAAAAAAAAGCACGAGTGTGTAATAGCCCACATTCCGAACGCTATACGTTCCTGCAATACGCCACTTTTTGAGCAACTGTATTAAAAATATTTTTTTTTCCAATCGGTTTATAAATGACGGAGTCATCGGTGAACATACATAAAAAAAATATTCCGACGAATTGAGAACCTCCTCCTTTTTTTGAAGTCGGTTAATAAATAAAGTATACATAATTGACCGAGCGAGCGAAGCGAGCGAAGCGTCTCAGTTTCCACATTGGCCAAAAATGCGTTTGTCCGGATGTCTGTCTGTCTGTCTGTCTGTTCTCCTCTACAGGTCGCATTTTTCAACCGATCTGGACGAAACTTGGCACACAGGTTATATGACTTATTAGATTTTTTTTGTCGTCGGGGATTTTTGATTGGAGGGGTACTTCCCCCAAAAAAAGGGCAAAAGGGGGCTATTTGATATACTGGATATCTCCACCAAATGAGATCCGATTTCGATTATTCTTTTTTTATTTGAAAGGTAGTAACTATAAGTTGGTCTCATAAAAGTTTGGCGAAGATCTGATAAGGATCTTCAGCATGATGAACAGGATAGCTCATCGAACAATCGATGGTTTTCAATCAAATTTGAGAGAAACACAAAGGACCTCATTCTACACAAGATGATGCAAAAGAAATCAAAAAGATCAAAAAAATCGCAAAACGGAAAATGCACTTGCACAGTAGGGGTTGCGGGTGAGGGATGGGTGTCAGGTGAGAAGTAGTGGGGATGGGTATTTTCTACTTCTCTTCAACATTGATAGGTTTCTTTCAAAACTCTGAAATAGGCTGAGGCAGTAAATAGCTCACTTTTAGTATGCTCGCGAGGTCTACAGCTCCCAGAGCCACTAGTTATATAATTGTTACATACCGAGCCAGGTTTCATTATGTGTGAGTACATGTCGGTGCATTTTGCTTGCGGTTATGAACCCACGGCCGCATACATAGCACGCGAACGGCTTCTCTCCTGAAATAATACCATCATTATGATTTGAGACATACAATTCCAGATTCACAGATATTGATATCTTCCACTTGACTGCTACTGAGTTTCGCAAGAGTATTGTAGGTAGTTTGGCCAATATTTAGTCGTTGTTTAGTTTAGTTTACTTAAGCCAGTTTGTTTTCTAGTTTACATTTTTAATTCTTCGTATTTTTCTTTTTTAGCTCATTTCATAACTTAGGGTAATGCTTTTTTTTTTTGTAGTTATAAAGTCTGTTCACATGCTTTGTATGTATGATGTTATGGTGGAAGCTTCACTGGTTTCTGTGCTATTTTAAGTTTTATATCTTTAATTATTATTGTACTGTTTGTTTCCCTAATAAAATAAAATAAAATAAAAATAAAATAAAAATAAATACACGGCGCTATATTAACTTGTTCTATTTGGAATAAAATTTGTGTATCCAAATTGTTCGATTAGTCAGTCCAACAATTTGGAATATAATTGTCCAAACAGTTCGATAATCGAACGGCTAGTAGGACTGGATGGAATAAACCGTAATTTGACAGCACTAAAATTGTTGCCATCCCTTTTTACAGCATCTAATACACAAAAAGTTCACTAATCTCCGTTGATGGGGATTAGTGGAATAAGCCTCATTATAGTGCTGGCAAATTGAAAAGGGTTATTCCTAGTTGTCACCACTTGGGATAGAAAGTGGTGACAACTGAGAATTGTATTTAGAAAACGTCCATATTGTCCCCAGTGCCAGAAAAACTGAAAATATTATTACTCTGCTTTTCACAATTTCTTTGTAATTTTAAATAATTTACTGTTAGTATTTATTACTGATCGCTTTTATCTATGCTAAGGTTGCTTGAAAGAAATCGCTTGCAGCGATAAGGCCGCCCTTCGTACTCTATCGTTGATATAAGTTAGTTTCTAAAACATTTTTCTTGTGTACAATAAAGTGTCAGCTATCTATAGTAGGTGCCAAATAACACCGCAATACAGGTCATTCACCCACCTTCACCACGATTTCGCAAAATTCAATTTATGAACGCTTTCCATACAAACCTGTCGCTAAGACGGTAATCGCTCGAATCTCGTAGTACTGTTTGTTTACCATACATAAATTGAATTTTGCGACATCGTGGTGTAGGCGGGTGAATGACCTGTATTGCCGTGTTATGTGGCACCTACTATAATTCTCAGTTGTCACCACTGGGGTCAGAAATTCGGTGACAACTGAGAACGAACTCAAAAAAACTTACCAGTATGCGTCCTCATATGGACCTTAAGGTAACTTTTGCTACTAAAGCTGCGTTTACACAGGTCACAGAGGCCATGCGCCTTCTTCCTGCCTCCAGGTGCCGGCGACGGTGGCGGGGAGTGGGGGGGGTCACGGGGGGGGGACCGCAGCCAGCCCCCCGGGGGGAAGTACTCCTCGTCGTCTGTCGGGGGGTCTGTCGGGGGGTCTGTCGGGGGGTCCGATAGCGGCCTGCTGGGTATGAGCTCCGGTACCGGTCTAGTAGACCGCTCTGATAACGGTTTGGTTGGTAGAAGCTCTGATAAAGGACTGGAAAGTCAAATTTGTCTTCTAAGTTACACTTCTAAGTCACTTTATCATCCTAATATCACTACATAGTATAAAGAAAAGTCGCTTCCCGTGTGTCCTAATGCCTGTATGTATGTGTGCTTAGATCTTTAAAACTATACAACGGATTTTGATGCAGTTTTTTTAATAGATAGAGTGATTCAAGGTTTATATGTATAATACATCATCATCATCACAGCATTGCACCCGTGCGAAGCCGGGGCGGGTCGCTAGTTAATATTATAAATGTGAATGTAAGTTTGTTTGTTACGCTTTCACGCGAAAACTCCTAAAGGTGGAACAAGTCGCACACCTTTCCCATACAAAAGTGGAAGAATAACCACTCCACTGTTTGACGTTGACCAACCAAAACTAAGGATTATATCAATTTATCTCGTCATAATCTATGTCTGTATACACCGCAAACCGTAAAAAAAGAAAAAAATTAAAAAAATACAAGCTTCTAAACGCAAAAACTACTGATCCGATTTGGATGAAACTTAGAATATATATTGTCCGTGACCTGGATTAACACATAGGCTACTTGTACCTCATACGTAAAACTTATATCTCTTTTATTGTTTTTCTTCTTTTCTTGGTGTGCAATAAAGAATATATCTATCTATTTACTTTTTATCCCGAAAAATCAACGGGATCCAACGGGACGCGAACGAAGTCGCGGACGGAAGCTAGTTAATAAATAAATAGGAGAGGCTAACCTTTTAACTTTTAATGGCACATCATCATCGTCATCGTCCGAGGAGGGTTCCGGTTCGAAGGTGTCATCGAACACTTGGGATATTGGAAGCGGTTCCATACTATCAGTGTCCTCAAATTCTAATTTAATTTCTAAATCTTCCGTTCTTTTCACTTGATCATCAATATTCAATTCTGTTAATTTCTGAAAAAAAAATTATATATTAGTGGACATTACACACAACGCCCTCTAGTCCCAATTGATCCAAACAAGTTTTCCGACCAAAAAACTTATACCAATGCGATAAATTAAAGTGCACATTTTTTGGTTAGAAAACTTGTTTGGATCAATGCGATACTTTTATTGAACCTTTGCATTGTTATTCTCTCGACCCTGAAGCTCTGCAATTTCACATAATTACATTTAGTTATATTATATCTTCAAAAATGTTGAAATGTGCGAGCGAGAGGGTCGTCTGCCTTATACATACGCCTTAAGTATTTGCAGCACGCATTCTGTCAATGTTATACCAAACGCCAAAAGGTTTCATTAAAAAAAATGTAATATGGTGGTAATATGTATATAAGTAAACTGAAATTTTCGAATTTTCCGCGCAATTTTCTTAAATTTTTTTTTCATAAGAAACTTCTGACAATAGCAAACACAACAAAAAAGGAATTAACGAAATCGGTCCAGCCGTTCACGCGTGATGAACAAGGGAATTAGGGATTAATTTTTATTATATAGAGATTTATTTAATATCTTATTATTATTACTATGAGCCTTTGACGTCCCACTGCTGGGCAAAGCCCTCCCCCCTTCCCTCCACGCTCTGCGGTCCATAACGAGAAGATTTATCTATACTTATTTTTATAAATACATACATACTTATAATACATAGTAACACCCAGCCATAGAACAAAAAGGTTTGCCACACAAAAAATGGTTAATCTCAGTGGGGATTGAACCCACGACCCACAGCACGGAAGTCAGACCTAAATAAATATTAGCTCTGCTTTCTGCGCTGTAGGTCGTGGGTTCGATCCCCACACAACACAAACATTAAAACAATTCAATTATTAATTACTTACTTTTTCATCTTTTCTAAGCTCAGTATCCTCAGTCTTAGCCACGTCGGAGGCCTCGGAGGCCTCAGGAGGCCCCTCGGAGGCCTCAGGAGGCCCCTCGGAGGCCTCGGGAGGCCAATCCCAGATATCCTCAGTTTTAGGCTTTTTAACATCTTCTACCTTGAATTGGTCCTCTAAATCAGTCAGGTACGGCAATATTGCATTGTAATCTGTAATTAAAATCATTTTAAGATTCAGACTTATATATTTTAATTCTTTCTTTTTTTATACAGCTCTAACTTTAATAACTAATTCGATTATTACTAGATAAGATACACAGTTATAGGAGGCTAATAATAATAATATAATAATCGTAATGGTCACAGGAAACACCTGGTTGAGAGACGCACAAGAAAAACGAGGCTGGCATAACATGAAGGAGGCCTATACCCAGCAGTGGGTGATACCGGGCTAAGATAATGATGATGATATGATCAAGCCGATAGTCCATCTGATGTTAAATGGTAACCACTACACAACATATATTGCCTCTGAGGAGAACATGGTAGGATAAGTGTCCTCCTACGAAAAGGGAAGATCTTCCACGCCGAGCGACCTTTGGCTCGGGGTCCGAGGACCAATGGATGGTATTCGGTAGTATTACTTATGTTCAAACTGCGTGATAACTTCGTTTGCGCGATCTAGGATATTTCTCATGTTAGTTCTTATGTAGCGAGATAGATGGCGCTACACCTCTAAGCAAGCAAGCAAGCTCGTATGAGTTAGTGGCCAACTCTGGCGACGGAGTTTTTAGGCCGCCTTAAGGCCTCCGTCGTGGCTTAACGACTGCTAGAGCCGGGACAGTTTAACGTGCCCTCCGAAGCACGGAAGCGCTCAGATGTAAATGCCACTAACGGTCACCCATCCAAATAGTGACCGCACAGAACGGTGCTTAACTTAGATAATCGCAGAAGATTGGCTAAGTAAGGTACGCCACGAGCGCTTCATTGCTTCTAATTTGTGATAAGGAAATAAGATCTGCACTGATGTATAGTGCATTGTCCTTAGTGCATTGCCTCACTGAGCACGTCCTCTAAAGACGTGTCCTGTGACGCATTGAATTGCGCACATTACTCTGAGATATATGTGAAGTCACAGTAGAACTACTAGCACCTAGTATCACCTACCGCACAGAACGGTGCTTAACTTAGATAATCGCAGAAGATTGGCTAAGTAAGGTACGCCACGAGCGCTTCATTGCTTCTAATTTGTGATAAGGAAATAAGATCTGCACTGATGTATAGTGCATTGTCCTTAGTGCATTGCCTCACTGAGCACGTCCTCTAAAGACGTGTCCTATGACGCATTGAATTGCGCACATTACTCTGAGATATATGTGAAGTCACAGTAGAACTACTAACACCTAGTATCACCTACTATAAGTAGATTGTAGATAATTCAAGAAGATTCTTGTGATATACTTATAAATATACTTACCGTCATCACTCTGATATATATGTGAAGTCACAGTAGAACTACTAGCACCTAGAATCACCTAGTATCTACGAGATTGTAGAAGATTCTTGTGATGTACTTAGATATGAACTTACCGTAAGGTTCGCCTTCTAGTTTTTGGTCCGCGTGTTTTTTATCAAAATGCTTTGTGAGTAGTTCAAACCTAAAACAAAACGCTTTATTATGAAGTAGTCGTCGCCCGCGGCTTTGCTCGCGTGGTAGCAGCATACGCATTATTTAGTTAAAATCTTTGATCCTAATTTTAGACCTTTTAAGGGTACGACTTTTCAAAATTCCTTTCTTAGTGCACCCCTACACTATATAAGGATACTACCCTCCAAATGTCATACCTCTAGGACTTATAGTTTAGGCTGCGCGTTAATTGTCAGTCAGTTTCAAAAGAGTTTTACATATTTGGAAGAAAAATCCTACAAATATTATAAATGCGAAAGTTTAAAATACAAAAAACAAAATGTTTATTTGCAACACAAACGTAAGAAACACACAATAAACTAGACACGTTTTAGGACACGAATTGTGCCTAAATATACAATGTTGCAAAAAGGCCCCATCTCAGCATGTGCCGGTTTTAAAACCTGCACTGCGGGCCTAAGATGCGCACCGCGAGATATTTGTCATGTCGTTCTGTCAAAATGTAAGCATTTTGCACCAGTTTAGGAACTATTGCATTATCTGTGGTACCTAATGGTGTCGACAAAACGCGCCATAATGTACACTTTTGACACTTCTTAGTCGTCGTACCTCTCTGAGGACGAGATAATAGTCATGCAGAAATGTCAAAAGTTGAAAATTCAAAGGCGAGGTTTCTCGACAGCATTACCACAGATAATGCAATAGTTCCTGAACTAGTACAAAATGCTTACATTTTGACAGAACGACATGACAAATATCTCGCGGTGTGCATCTTAGGCCCGCTGGTCTTCCGCTGGAGCCGCGAGAACTATTAGACTTTTTTATTTAAATGTTTGTGTTTCAATCACGCTACAAAATGGTCCGATTTGGATGAAACTTGGAATATATATAGCTTGTAACCTTGATTAAACATAGGCTACATAGGCTATTTTTTTATCCCGGAAAACCAACCGGTACACCCTCGACACGGACGAATGCGAGGGCATTATTATTATTATTTTCAGCAATCTAGTTTCGCTACATACAAGCTCTCCTTAGTTTTTATTTTATTTATTAATGTACTTACCTGCTAAAAAAGCTAAAACATATTCTACATTGATGTCTGATAGCTAAATGTATTCTTTTCTTGTGCCTTCCCATCTTACTCGCTGTTATAAAAGTCTCTCCGCATGTGTTACATGTGTACGGCTTTTCACCTGAAATAATATACAAAAATAAATCATACTAATATTATAAGCTAGCTGATACCAGCGACTTCGGACGCGTGCGAAACTTTTCACCAAAATATCTGTCAACCAGCGTGCAATGAACCTCGTAGTAAATGGCTGCTTTTGGTTTAGAGAGTTCAAGCTGTATCTAAGAATCCACGTCTTTGATTTCAATAAAATATAGCCTATGTTTCAATCCGGAATAAGGGCTTCCGCTATAAGTTTCGATGAAATTGGTCCAGAAGTTTCGGCGTGATCCGCGAACAAACAAATAAACAGACAAACTCGATTTCCGGAATCAGAATCGTTTATTTAGTAGATCTGCATATTTAGTTTATTCATATCTTTAATTTTAGTTTTTGGATTTTATAGATAGACATAATAGTTCGTAAGGAAAACAGAGGGCTGGTGATTATCTGTCCCAGCGTATCAGCATTGATATTCAGAGCGGCTGCAGTCCGTGTCTTGGGCACGCTTCCGATTGCTACTGATTTGGACCAGTTGAGCTATCTATAAATCGTTTGCAACGGATTGTAGATAGCTCAACTGTTTCTTGTGTAATTTGTAAATATTGTGAATACTGTTATTATTATTATGGACTCCCGTTTCCGCATTTAGACTCAAAGTTGGTCCATTATACGTGTGAATACTGTTGTAATTAGTTGTAATTTTCTTCGCAAGGACGTATGTATGTTTGTTACTCTTTCACGCAAAAACTACTGATCCAATTTGGATGAAGCTTGGAATATATTATTGTCCGTGAGCTGGATTAACACGTAGGCTACTTTTTATCCCGAAAAATCAACGGGATCCAACGGGACGCGAACGAAGTCGCGGGCGGCACGTAGTAGGCTATATTTTATTGAAATCAAAGACGTGGATTTTTAGATACAGCTTGACCTCTCTAACCAAAAGCCACCTTTAGCACGAGGTTCAACATATGCTGGTGACAGATATTTTGATGGACGTATGTATGTTTGTTCCTCTTTCACGCAAAAACTACTGATTCTATTTGGATGAAACTTGGAATATTGTCCGTGACCTGGATTAAAACATAGGGTAATTTATCCCAGAAAATCAATGGGAACCAACGGGACGTGAACGAAGTTGCAGGCGGAACGTAGTAACTTTATATAAAATAGGATCATGACCTTATTAGGGACGGTAGGATATGACGATATATCAAGATTTTCAGTCAGGGGTTTTAAATTAACTTCTGTAAACTATGTAGAATTAAATTTATCTTACCCGTGTGAGATCTGACATGTATCTTCAAGTAGTAACTCAGTGCAAACTGTTTGTTGCATGCAAAGCATTGAAAAACCAAATTTTTTCCCTCCACTACCTCCTTTTCTTTAGGCTTTTTGCTCTCCTGTCGTTTCTTTTTCGGGGCTCCAGTTTTCTCCATACCGATATACCCATCTTCCGGTTTAATATCCAACTCAAATTCATTCTTAACCTTTTTCTTTTTTCTCTCTTTCTTAAGCTGTTTTCTCTTCTTTAAGTTCTTCAGTCGGATATCATAACTTGTTATTCTGTTACTGTGTATAGTAACATGAGCATCAAGTTCCGAGAGCTCTAGGAATGATATATTGCAGACCGCGCATCCAAAGAACTTGAAATCTTTGTCCGTTATCTTCTTGTTCCAGTAGCTTGACGTCTTGCCTTTGGGTTTCCGGGGTAGTTTGAGCTTTATTTTCGTTATATCTGGTTTTATGTCCTCCTCTTCAACCGGCTCAGTTGGGATATCATCGTTGATCGGAGCGTCAACTGGAGGGTTTATGATACTCTCCGGGTCACGAGGTTGGTCAGTTATAGCGTTACCTTCATTGATATTGCATGGTATGTTAGGGTTGTAGTCTTTCCTTAGGTAGGGGTATGATAAATTAGGTTGGATGACTGGCATGGGGACATGAGGCTGCAAAAGGGGGATATTGAGATGTGTTTGGGGGATGGTGGGCTGTGAATAGGGGATAGCCTGTGAATGGGGGATAGCCTGTGTATGGGGGATATTAGTCGGTGTATGGGGGATAGTAGTCTGTGTATGGGGGATAGTAGTCTGTGTATGGGGGATGGTAGTCTGTGTATGGGGGATGGTAGTCTGTGTATGGGGGATGGTAGTTTGAGGGTGAAAAGGAGGTTGGTAGTTGAATTGATTGTATGAGCCCAGCGGGTCGATGTTCAACATATTTGTGTTCATTTTGCTGAAATAGATAAAGAAATAGATTAGTTAAGAGGTTTTATCGGTGACTTGGCTTTGCTACAAAGAGCTTTTAGCGGACATTTGTGTAATGTTATTAAAGGCAGACATAGCCTTTCAAAATGAAGTGTTTCTTTATTAATAAAAGTACCTATGTAAGTATTGCATTAGTTAGGCCAATGAATAATATCAAAATTGTTATTTAAAACGTAGATTAGCAAATTGTTCAAGGTTGTTAGCAAATTATGTTGAAAAAAAGGTGAAATTAACATACAATTATGAATTTATGAGTTTCTGCACTTTGCCACAAAATAAGGTTCAAAATCCAGCGACATTCACTTCAACTTTACATTAGTACACCATGCAAACTTACTATACACTCACACTTACCAATGTAAACAAACGAATTTTAAGGTTTTATAGCTAAATTACTCCGTAAACCACAGTTTTACACCTCAATGCCACAGCGAAACCTGCTAATCGATATCGTGAGAACAAAAAAACTCACCTCTGACGACTTGTTTCCACAAAAAAACACTTTTTAGGTTTCAATGACTTGATACACCAATGAAAATTTAAGTTTTTCTCCCTCCAAATGTCGCAGAAGTAAACATTGTGCTACCTAAAACGTTGCCAGTGAAATGTACAACACTTGAGCTGGGTTTTAAAATTCAATTAATCCTTTGTATGAAAGAATAATTAGATAAAACACCATTATTTTTTTCCATTTGCGTGGCCGTGACGGAAATTAAAAAAGGCAGATTAGTAATGTTGCCATTTATTAAAAAATCTGTGTTTACCCATTTCTTTAAGTTTATTACAAAGTTTTAGGGGTCTTTAGACGAGTTCGAAACCTTACTAAAAAAAAAATATGGCTTCATTCAAACGTAAAAAACCTGTGCATGCAGTCCCTACGCGCAGGAGAAGTTATACTTCGAGTGGCACGCATTCACTCTCGCTCTGTGTTTAATGTGAAATTAATTTAGTATTTATTTTTATGTACGTAACCAATATGCAGTACTAAATTTTCACTTCAAAATAAAAAGTAAAATGTTGTATGAACACTGTCATCTATTATATTTTGATTGTAGCGTAATATAGTCCCTTTCTATTCCCCCCGCTGTCAGTTGGAAGTCGTTTATCTTCAAAAACACCTGCGGTCATATGCTGAATTGCTGAACACTGCCATCTATATTTGATTGTAGCATTTGTAGCGTATAAGCCTCTGTCTCTTTCTATTCGGGGGGAAGACAAAGAAACAGAGACTATGTCAAGCCGTAACGCAACGTTGTTGGAAGTCACATTAGACGTATAACTTCAATAAACGGTTCAATTTAGTTCCGGCTGCTCTGGACGCAGACGCACTATGTAGGAAGATAGGTGGTGGTGACAGACCCTTATCAGTCTACATGGGATAGAATAGAACGCGGTTGCTTCTCTGATAGTGCATGCGAAGTTTACTGTAATTTTATTTTTTTGTCTTTAGGGTTCGATGTTATCTAAGTACAGGTAGTAGGTACCTAGTCTCTTTATAGGTTTTGCTTCTTGTATGGAAAGATACAAAAAGCACATTTCGGCTAAAAATTAAAATATTAATTCGATGTTGAAGGAACCCTGAACTCAGAACTTAGTCAGTAGGCACTAAATAATTTAGTTGCTGGCAACATTGTAACTTGTCACTGTCATCTGTCAAAATGTATGTCAACTTCAACTTGGTATAAGGGAAAAGGCCGCTCTCACAGACGAAGTATCACAATCACAGACGAAGTAGAGACCTGACAACTAATTTAAAATTTAGTTTTAAAGTTTAGTTCCGGAAATTTCCGCGGGACTTCTGTCATGAAAAGGACTCTATCATACTTCGTCTGTGATCAAGGACGGAGCACAGGCCGCTCTCCATTTCCGTTTCATTTACTCAGTGGACTTAACCTGGGCTTACCCTTGACCACAGGGAAGGATGATTCAGGAAGAAAATCGCTTCAGACAAACGAGATACGCACAACCCTCCACAACACACGTCATGCATCATCAGCAAGGGAGCGCTTGCGTATGCGAGGTCTAAAGAACCACAAAATAGTAACGGGGAGGACTAATTAGGTCTTATTGGAGGGTACCTAGGTACCTAGATAGAGGGTACCCAGGTTGTACACACATTTTGTACAGTGACCGGCCTCAAGCGCGATTTTAGAAAAATAATTTCTTGATACTTTTTTACAATCAATACTTTTTTAAGACACTCGTGGCCATAAAGTGGTTCAAATACTTTTTTTTCGGATTAAGCAGTAGAGTCTGACAACGCTAAGTCTACAGACAAATTGTTAAGTTGTATTCAGTTTAAAAGGCACGAATCGACATATTACGTAATAATGTCCCTAACTAGTAAACCTAGATCGGTGGCTATAGGTAGACTAGATACCTGCAAAAAAATATTATACTTAGAGACCAGTTTTGAAAACAAAATCAGCAAATATCATTACAAGTAGGTAGATAACATACCAATCGAGGAATTTTACGTAGATATTTTGCTAGGTATCTCTACATCTACATTAAGTACATCTACACGCCGTGCTCCGTAGTTTTTAACTAACTTCAAAAAAGAGGAAGTTCTCAAATCACTTTTGCCTATGTGTTTTTTGTACATACCTAACCTATGTATATTTTTTTTAAAGTATTTATTTCAGATTGTTCTCACAGAAATAGGTACCTAGTATATTGAACAAGGGTATAGCTACTAATAATTATCAGTTATTCAAGTATTCGCCTACATATTGATATTATGCAAACATACATCTGCAGTTATTTTAAACTTTAAATCCTATGCCATAAGGACTAGTACATTAAATTAAAATACAAATTCATGTCACGTCGTAATCTTGGAATTTTAGTCGTTATTTGAAGGCAATAAAGTCCTCTATGGTTACGTATAATTGAAAACGTTATCTTTGGGATTTGATAAAATAAAACGCTATAGTGGTGTGACGAATAGTATTAGAAGATAACTTTTTCAGGTACAAAGTGATCTTTCTTTGGAAGGATTATCCTTTATTTTTTTTGTTATTTCAATTCACAAATTTATTACTATTTCCATATTGTACCTATTTGGTTTCATCTCATATTCATTGAAACACGCTTTTTATAATAGGTACCTACATTATCTGATAGAGCGTAAGGGGTCACTACGCTTATGTAGGTATATAGAAGATGTATATAAAATTATTATACCAGATAGGTAAGTAGATAGGTATGATACAGAGTAGGTATTATCGTACACCACTATATCAATCAAACGCACACACTACACTACATCACTAGTAGTCGCGCGGGAAAAACGAGCGAGGACGGACGCGCTCACTATTTTTACGAAAAAAAACTAGCTCTATTTAATTTTCAAACTTTTCAGTGCATACAATTCACATTGTATTTAAATTATTTAAATTCTTGTGCTGTGTATATTTTAAGTAGTTTCATTGTGTTTTGTAAATGTGCCATTTTAAAAGGCTTTATCACCGAAGTGGCTTTGTCTGTGGATGAATGGTTTCTTTCTCAAGGTAAGGACTATTGAGGGCCACTAATCAGATACTAGTTTGGTGATCATAGTACTAGTGCGACTTAGATTAAACTAATACACAAAATCGCATAGACTGAAAGGAATAGGCCTTTGCCCAACCGTGGGATTTTTATTTGATCAGCACTACATGTTGTAGGTATAGCAACAAAATTATCATTGAAAAAAAAAATTATAATATTATATTTCTATTATTCAATAATATTTTAATTTATTAGGTACACAGTCTATGTTTGCCACACACAACTGTTTGCTTCTAGTGGAGATCGAACCCACGACCGACAGCACAGGAGGCAGAGCTTATACCAACTGAGTTGTGATGCCTGTCAAATATAAAATAATAATTAGCATTACCTACTGCGTTGGTTAGCGACCACTAGTGGTCGAGCTTTTGTCTACAGACAGTTTTTATGCATATAAAAGACGATAACTTCAACATAATAATGTGATTTGGTGTTGAGTTTCAAACGCTACAGGTTCTCATTAGTAATTTCTTATATTTACTCAAGTGTAACATTTGTATCTAGTTGGACGCTTCATAAAGAGCCATGCCTACCTTTTTATGATTAAGGGTTTTTATCGGTGAGTGTACTTGCCCGTAACTAAAGTTATTAGGTAGGTACCTACCTATTTTTTGTCAATGATCAAGACCATTTTGTTTGTCTTTATAGTTTTCAAAATTCGTACTTAGAGTCCTTTTCATGACAGAAGTTTCCGGAACTAAACTTTAAAACTAAATTTTAAAATTAGTTGTCATGTGCTGTTAATGTGTTCGGATGCTAGTGCGTTTTTATTTGGTTTCTGTGATCAAAGTCTTGTTTTCAATGCCTAAAGTTGTTAAAAGTGCTGCCCGAGAAATAATACTTAAGGTCGACTACAGCGCCGCGTCTGCGGGACTTCTTTCATGGAAAGGACTCTACTTGAAACTCGAAAAAGGAAACGGATGTTTATGGTTGATCGATGAAATGAGTTTCGTACAAAACAAGAATTTATTTTTTCTTTTGTTGTAGGTACCATCTAAGTAGGTAGGTACCCATTTACCCATGTATTCGTTGCAGGCTCAGCGTGATCAGATGTAGGTAAAGTAGGTAGGTAGGTACTTTTAATTATAGTAGGTAGCTAGGCAGTACCTATCTATGTACTAGGTCCGTCAGTCTACAGTCCGTCTACGACCACTGACGTTCAAGGGAATACGTATTTGTCATGAAATTACGGTATTTAGGTACCTAAACCCCCTAAACCTGCCTACATGACCATAAAAGGATAAATATGTAGGTTTCGGTGACTATTACATAAATACCCTAGCTAGAGTAGGTACCTACCTACCTACCTACAACCAATGAGGTACTATTACTAGTATTTCAATGCCTACAACACACTATTGACGTAGATACCTACCTAAATAAACTGTTTGTTTTCCTGAAAACCCCTGATAGGTAGGTAGTGACCTACTAAAACAAACTCAGTGGTCGACTTCTCTGCCTGTCTTTCTTCAGACAAGCAAACTCTACCGTCTATTCTATCTATCTATGGAGGGATCCATAGATTGCCAAGGACGCGCCGACGGTTTAAAAAAAATTAAAACCTAAATCGGGCTCCCGAAAGTTAATTCGACCCCTCCCGACAAAATTTTATGTAGGTAGCTACCTACTTATAAGTACGACAAAGTTATTTCACAACTGAAACATACTCTAAATACCTACCTACATAATAGCACCTAAATTCATATAGTTGGGATTCTTATGATTTTACTGTAAACTTAAATATATTTGAAATACATACTTTACTTACCTAACCTCCATGGGCTCCATGCATGATGTGCTAGTAACATACGAGTAATAGTATTAAAAGCGTTTATCTAAGAATCCTGTGTGACCTGTTTATTCCGTATTTAGCCACGTTACCAACAATTAAGGTAATACAATAATATACAGGTTTTAGAAGTAAAAGAACCTTGACCACAGAACAAATAGAAGTATCCTTGACAAAGTATTCCAAGGTTTGTCTTGTAGCTTATAGGTTTAGCTAACAGTTTATAAAACTCAATTGTCTGTTTATTTGTTATCGATCAATAGATTCTAAGTAACTAACTTTCATAGTTTGTACACCTATCTTCATTTATTTATACATATTATTTATAGAATCATTAAGATACCTATGATATTTATTATAGTAAAAGCACAGATTATATAATACTATGTAAAAGTAATAATGTAAAGATAAAACAGTGCCCAATATTTGTGTACTTATGTACCAAACATGTTATCTCTCGTTCCATTAAAGGGTGCCTCAACCGAAGCCTTGAACTTTTTTCTACTTTAAACTATAGCCTCAAACATTTGTTATAACCATAAACTAGTACCTAATGTTATATCATTTATTGCTGTATCGAAAAAAGCAAAAGCCACTCAAGTGTCACAACCATAGGTACTAAACTAGTTATTTCAACATCGTTTACTTACGCCCTTCCCGTCAGACCATAGGCCTATCTGGCCTTAAAAAGTTACTTTAAAAGTTTGTAAGAATCTTAGAAGCAGTATTGTGATGTCTTGTCTATGTTGCATTTACTACCGAAGTTCAGGGTGGTGTGGTGATAATCTGGAATTGACCCACGAAGTTGACCTCAATAATAGTTCATAGATCATTTTAGTCATAGTAAAGCTCATACAATGACCTAACAAGTCAATAAATGTTAGGTCATAGGTAGTGTACTCACAGGTAAGTTTGATGTTGAAAAAATAATTTGGGTATAAATAAGCAATTACAAAAAAATAAACGAATACCTAATAGGTTTCAAAAATACGATAGCTAATATTAATTACAATACTATACTAACATTAGGTTAATTTGCTGTTCTCTAGACAAAGAACCGAATTGACAAGTTTGAATAATAAACTATTGAAAATTTCTTTTATCCAGGTTCCCATAGTACAAGCTTTGCTTAATTCCGGACTAGAAAGCATTGTGTGAAATATCCATGTATATTCATTATTTATTTATAAAACCTTTGATTCTAGTAACGGTGAATCCAAAGTCAGATAAATACCTACGCCATTATTATATTACTAGGTGCAAATGGTGAAATAACCAATTTGATTAAAAAAGAATGTAAATAAATAAATATTCATGGACACTTAACACAATGCCTTCTAGTCCCAAACTAAGCAAAGCTTGTACGATGGGAACTAGATGGCTGATAGAATACATACATACATTTTTTTTTGTAAATTCATCACTTATAATGCATAGATAGAAACACCCAGGCACACAACAAACATCTATGTTTGCCACACAAATGTTTGTTCCCGGTGGGGATCGAACCCACGACCCACAGCACGGAAGGCAGAGCTACTACCGACTGAGCCATGACGCCTGTCAAATCCAATATCTCCTGACCACTATGAAACCTAAACATGTAAAACGTGATAGAAGATTGTTATGACGTTATTGTTATCGTCGGTCGCGATAGCTATACCTATGTCTGATGAACAATGCTTTGTGTTATTCACAGTGTCAAAGCACTGACTTCTAAACTATGTTAACTCATTCACTTCTGAGCACATTATTTGAGGAAGATAAACCTAGACATTATTTTTGAGATTGGAATGTAAACTGTTTTATTATGTTCTGCAAATTAAATATTTAACTTTATGATGAATATCTTTAATAATAATATGCGAGATTTTTCTAATGCGACTTCCAACTGACAGCGTTAAACAAATGAGAAAAAAGACATAGCTTTAATTTCCACCATCGCAGCAGAGCTACTGTTCGCCGAACAGTGAAACGTTGGACTGCGGTCAGACCGACAACGGGGGCAATGACCTGTATTGCGGTGTTATTTGGCACATACTATAGTCAAAATTAATTTGCCAATAAAAATGGTAGTGGAAATTAAAAATTTAATATTATTGAACTCTTTAAGGTTTCCGATCTGCTGATCTATAAGAAACAAAAACCTCTGAATTCATTTCTTTCCGTTTATAAGGGCCCGTCCTAAAATGCGAGGATGTCGATTTAGTAGTTTATCAAGGCACGATGAAGAAGTTTATCTATAGCAGCATCCGCCATTACAATCTGACCATGACATCATAATCCGACAATTCATTGAACATTAGATCTACCCATGACCATGTTTGGTGTATCAGAATGATAAAAATGTAAAACTAATTCTAATTATAATTAACAGTAAACTGTTTACGAACGAAGTATCTAGTTTCCATTTTTAGTTTTCTTTCGAACAATACAAGTTAATTCTTTTAAGGTAAACAGGTTTATTCACCAAAAAAATTACAAAATACACATCACAGTACCAATGGGAAGCATGCCCAAATGTTTTAGGTTAGAATGGTATCACTAGAGGTACCCACTTAACTTAGAAATTCTTATGGACTGGTTAGTATACCAATACATACTAAAATAAAGAAAAAAATATAGGTTTGCGTTAAAAACATTGTTTGGATTATAATTTGTTTTTGGCAATTCGATTTCACAATATGAAAGTGATTTCTGAATTTGTTAGACATTTTATGACAGCTGTTACGCAATCGGTGACTAGCTGACTGAGTTCCAGATTAGATTTTCATAGCGGGATAAAATATTTACAGTCTTTTATGTCTATACAATACTAAGTTCTTAGTTACTGATACACTGATCATCTAAAATACTATCCTTACCACACCATAATACACCACCACGTTTGGGTTGGCTGATTCTCATACAAACCTCACAAAAAAACTATGTTGCAGTCCATATCATTAGAAAGATTAGAAAGTTGCTACGTGAGATTTATTTTTCTTATTATTATTTATATTTTTCAGATCCGATCATCACAGAAGCAAAATGGCGGCTTCCGGTGACATCACTGTCGCTCACGACGGACAGGGGAATGTCAAACTGCATCCTTACTTAGTTACTCTCGTGTGAGTAGACCTATGGTTTAGTAGTTTAGTTAAATAGGTACGTATATAGTTACCTACTAAAACTGTTATACCCATAATCAAACAAAAAAACAACCTAATTTTGTCATAACATAACCTAACATTTGTAGATTGAAATCCCTATGCGACTGACACCTAGTCCGTACAATATAATAACACACGGTTATTAAAAAGTAATAAACCATTTAAATATTGTACTTACAAAGCACTAACCATCCTAAAGTAAAAATTAAGAACTGAATTTAGCATAGGTACCTACCTACATAATCCTGTCGAGATAACATTTCTCACTCAGAGCCTAGATTATTCACATTAAACTGTCAAAGTCAGACAAAAGTCAAGCGAATTTGGCGCCAAACATAAATATTCTTTCGTTTGAAATCAGCTAAATTTGTTATTTTTTACATTTTATTTTGGCAAAGATGCTAACTTTCTTAGGGTTCCGTAAATTAAATATAAATACCCAAAGAGTATCAAATCAAACGACACTAGAAGTTATAAGTAGGTAAGTCTATTGCAAGGTCCTACTAATTGCAAGGTTTTAGGGTTATATCAACTAAAAACACTAGATTATTTAAAAAAAATGAAAGAGGTCAATATTTTTTTATTATAAAAAAAACAAATTTTAAAATGAGGTTTGTTTTTTTCTATATGGAGCCCTTTTGGACGTAGGTAGCTCGCTCTTGGCTAGTTTCAAAGAATATGTCTGTTATTATAGGTACCTACTGCTAGTTTTTTATTCTACGAGTTATTTTTAGAGCATCTTTCTTTAGCTATTTTGAGTTGGTAGGTAGGTAGGTATTTCTACATGGTAAGTCTAAGGGCCGGTTTTTTGATCCCTAGATAACTCAAATAATTGTCAAATTTGGATCAAAGAATAGTCAAATTTGGACCAAATTTAACAATTAGTTGAGGGATCAAAAAACCGGACACGAGTTTTGACATTTTAACACATTTTTAGGTACCTAGGTAGGTAGGTACTTAATGATAAGTTAGGTAAGTAAGAAGTCTAGTCTGCGACTGCCTAAATATAGATAGAGGAAGATTTTATCATCTCAAAAAGAGTTTGGCAATATAGTGCGTCCGGCCAATGCCAAAAGGTTATTCAACTCGCACGTGTATGTGTGCTGATTATATAGATAGACAGGCACACAGTGTTAGTAGGTATCTATTTGTGTTTATGTAATAAACGTTAGATAATATTAGAAATTCATGCGTCTTCGACCGTTTTTAAATTGTTCAAGGTTACAAGTCTTGTAGGTGAGTAGGTGGGTACCACATAGGTAAGTCGCGGAAGTCCCGCTTCTGAAAACGCACCCTTACATACACGTACCTACCTAGGTAGGTTAGGTAGGTAGGTACTACCTTACCTACTTACTATTATTTGCGTAGAAAGAAAAACCAGTAGGTAGGTATAAGAAATCTTACTACTTCGACAATGAGCTAGGTACCTACGGTAGTTAGTAATAGGAAGAAGTAGTACCTAACCCTACTAACGCTTGAGGTTCAAAAGTTTTCACGTCATAGAAGGAACTAAAAGTTATTTATGTATATTTAGTTACACACAAAATATACATGAGATAGAATAAGAAAAGAAAAAATTACTGAAATACTTTGAAACATCCTCCAATCCTCCATCTTTTTTGAATAAGTATCAGCGCCATCTATTGAGCTATTTGGAACTTTTTATATAAATAATTTTGCGCACCGCAAAACCTACCTTAGCGTATTGTAATACAATATAGTATAGACCACATCGGTTGCAGGTGATTTAACACCTAGTAATCTATCCTACATGGTCAAGGGTATTGAGAAACCTTAGAGGTGTTATTGCTTTAGTAATCTACCTAACCTACGTAATACATGAAATATATATAAAAGTAGGTTTATAAAACTTAGGCCCGTATTCCGTAGCCTTACTCGACCACTGATCCGTACTCAAGCATAGATTTTTGTATGAAAATCTCAACTTAAATCTATGCTTGAATACGGGCCTTAGATCGATTTTTGTATTCATTCTATTAGCCCATTTTCGAGTGTCCGTGAAAAAAAAAAAAAACTTTTTTCTAAAAGGAGCCATTATTCTCGATATTCTTTTTTAAAACAATTTTGACGTTTGAAGTTCGAACAAAACGTTTGATTTACAAGCAGTAGGTACCTACCTATTTTAGATTAAAAATAACTACTATGTGGTAGTGGTAGGTAGTAGACGTACCTACCTACATCAATTAAGCTAATAGGTCGTATAGAATAATAATAATTATGAAAACTTTATCTAGAGTCTGACCACGCTGAGTATGCATATTATAACAGGGCACGCGCACGGCCACCATCTATCTATATTCTGTACTATTCCATTGATTGATTTCCACATTTTTATCGACTTTGCTTCATCGTACGTACTACGAGTATCACTTCTACAAAAAGAATATTTAGCTTGACCGACACGAATAGATAAAGTAGGTACGACATCTCAATTTCAGTGATAATAATATTATCTTTTACAATAGTTAGGTCACCGACCTACTCCGCAAAACAAACCAAGATTATACATCAACATTTACGTTACACTGCGTGGTAACAATGGCAAACCGCTCGCTCGCGCTGAAGTTACAAGGCGGCCGCGCAATGTAACTCAAAATCAACGATAATTCGTCTATCGTTTTTAAGAGTAGGTCTCTAGTTTGAAGTCATCATACAAATTGATGTCGGTAATTCTTTCAATTGTGATGTTATTTTCGAAGGCGGATAGGTCACGCACGTGTAATTCTGGACAGACACGTTACTACCTAGAGAATGGATTATACTATAAGTAGTACCTAATCAAAGTAAAATATATGTAATACGTAGTTCCTACGTACGAAGAAGTGGGACTCTCATTCTACCAAAATTACACACTGAAAATCTCGTTTTGTTTGTATAGAACGTGATTCATATTTTGACGCCCGTTTCATACATTGTTCGTTTTTCGAAAGCACGTGTAGTAATATCTACGGTTGCAGTATCTACGTAATCCACAGGATATGCAAAAAGTTCGATGAAACAAAAATATTTGAACTTCGCGCCTAAATTCGGGACTTTTAGCGTTCTGCAGGTAAGGGCCTCTAGGTGACACTTCTTACCCTAATGTATGTAATGTAAGAAGATGGGAATAGTAGGACATGTTTTCCAAGAATAAACGGACTAACATGATGTCAGGCACAGTGGGTGGTAAAGATGTAAAGACTACCTATGTAGTACTTTACCTAATCAGACATGATACCTAAGTCTTCTCACATGTATGTAACCGACAAGAAAGGCAAAAGATCTAACAAGAAATTATTCTAGGTAGTTGACTCTACCTAGTAACTTTTCAACTTAATAAAACTGCAAGCTATTTCAATTTCGCGCTATGTCATACCAAACCAAAGGTTCATTCGGTGCGGGCACTATTTGGATGAGTGGCCGCGAGTGGCATTTACATCTAAGCGCTACGGGTAAGGGCCTCTAGCTTACGTTACTTACCCTAACTTCAATGCTGGATGACTGGTAAAATATGGGTAAAATGCTTCTTAGCTGCTCTGTGTTCAATAACGCCTTGGAGTAATCTGTAATGTTATTTTATTACGAATAAATTGAATAATGCAACTTTGCAACACAAAATATCTTAAGTTCGTATGGCAGCTGCTGTGTGAATGTAAGAAGGCACTAAGAAGGCGGGATCCTGACCAGATAAGGATATAATTAACATTCCACCACCCATGCCCTATTGATGTAATTCTACAGTTCTTAATCAAACAGGACGTCTCTATTAGATACGTTTAGTTTTCCCGTCTGTCGAAATAGAATAGAAACCACTACCTAGGTAGGTAGTATATAGTTAAAATAGCTTCCTAAAAGTTAGTAATCATCACCGTAGGTAGGTACACCTATTCCTGCAGCGATGCTAGCATTCTTGTATTCCGGTTGGAGGGCATAGGAGCCAGGGGGGCAATCGTTGTCTCATAAAAGCCTCAGGTTTTCTGAACTCTTTTCATACTAAATCATAGGTATTCTGTGATTCAATAGTGACATTAGCGCGTTTCAGCGCGTTTTTTGCCGTCAAAAGCTTCTTGTTTTTGTATGTCTGTGGCCACGTCGCTTGACATTATGCTGCGCGAAAGCAAGCAGTTCAAAGCACAGACGAAGTATCCACAGTTCCAATCCGGATTCACGGAATTTGACAGATCTCGTGTCATTTTGTACTGAAAAATGACAGGACTTCTGTTAAAATCTATGGATCCGGATTGGAACTGTCTTCGAGAGTAACCCATCTGGTAAGATCTGTAAGTCGGGTTACTAAGCAATTCGGCGAAATTTTTAAATGAAGGCAACATCGCTTTACGCGCCATTTTGCTAGGGGGCATAGCAAAATGGCGCGTAAGGAGGATGTTGCCATCATTTAAAAATATCGCCGAATTGCTTAGTTACGTGATTTATCCGGACTTACTACTACGCCGATCTTACCAGAAGGCACCTTAGTGGTATAGAGCGTCATGTCATTTTATTTGGTTTCAGAAGATGGTGTGTCTCCTGCCTTTGGAGTACGGCAACGGTTCTTCTCCACAGGCTAATGACAGCACCGTTGCAGCCAATCACAGGTAGACATCTTGAACTTTTGGCGAAATTGCGGGAAACACTGCAAAGGCCATAGACAAGAATTGGATTGAATCTTGAACTTCATAGAGTCCTTTCCATGAAAGAAGTCCCGCAGACGCGGCGCTGTAGTCGACCTTAAGTATTATTTCTCGGGCAGCACTTTTAACAACTTTAGGCATTGAAAACAAGACTTTGATCACAGAAACCAAATAAAAACGCACTAGCATCCGAACACATTAACAGCACCTGACAACTAATTTAAAATTTAGTTTTAAAGTTTAGTTCCGGAAATTTCCGCGGGACTTCTTTCATGAAAAGGACTCTACTTGAACTTTTTTTTATGGGGGTCTAGTTTTGACTAAGTTCACGTGCAGTCTTTCGAAAATTATTGTTCCATTTAAAACCGATTCAAAAAAAGGAGGAGGTGCTCAATTTTGTTTCAAAAAAAGGAGGTCCAGTAGTCCGCTAGGATATAAATGTTCGGTGTCCAGTAGTAACTGGAAAGAACACGTCATCCGGTCACGACATTGCTTATTTTGCTTTCCTGTGACTTTTCAGTGTTTACGATCAATTGAACAATACCGATGATCTACCATCATCATCTGATGGAAGCTGTATCAAAAAGTCGGTTTTTCTAGTTTATAAACTTATACCTACTAGCGACCCGCCGCGGCTTCGCACGGGTGCAATGCAGTGATGATGATGATGTATTATACATATAAACCTTCCTTTTGAATCGCTCTATTTATTAAAAAAACTGCATCAAAATCCGTTGTGTAGTTTTAAAGATCTAAGCATACATACATACAGACATTAGGACAGACGCGGGAAGCGATTTTGCTTTATACTATGTAGTAAATAATAAATTACAAGATTCCGCCCGCGACTTCATTCGCGCCCCGTTGATTTTCCGTGATAAAAAGTAGCCTATGTGTTAATCCAGGTCACGGACAATATAAATTCCAAGTTTCATCCAAATCAAATCAGTCGTTTTTGCGTGAAAACAAATATTTATACATACATCCTTACAAACTTTCACGCTTATAATATTAGCAGGATAAATTATATTGGTCTATTTTGCAGGTCCCAGAACCTGTACATCCAAGGCCAAGGTCCTGAAGCGCGCAGCCGGCACGGAGCATCTTCATCCAGAGCCGAAGGTGGACTGCCAGCTCCTGCATCAGCCAGCACACCATGAGCTTGATGTTATATTCGTTCATGGACTTTATGGTAAGTTATTTTTAGATCTAAGAAACAAAGTCTAGTGATCCTCAGTTACGTATTTCATCATCATCATCATACACCTACATCAACTTGTATCAGTTCACTGCTGCACGTAGGTACTAGAATATTACCTATTATAAGATCTGTGACGTAGGTTTCTTCCAACTACCTTTCTACATCCTATTTTATTTTATACTAGCGATCCGCCCCGGCTTAGCACGGGTGCAATGCAGTGATGATGATGATGTATTATACATATAAACCTTCCTCTTGAATCACTCTAACTATTAAAAAATACTGCATCAAAATCCTCTCGTGTAGTTTTAAAGATCTAAGCATACATACATACAGACATTAGGACAGACGCGGGAAGCGACTTTGCTTTATACTATGTAGTGTTTTTTTTATTTTATGCAGTAGGATACCCAACACGGGTTTACACTATACATTTCAAGAGTCTTTTACAAAGAATTTCGGCAGAGTGTTCCCATCTTCTAGGAAAGCGTGCTATATCGTCGATCAATCATTGCTTAACATCAGGAGAGATTGTGGTCAAACGGTTACCTATATTGTATACAAAAAAACGACCTAGGTAGGTAATAGGGTATTAATATGAATGCAATAAAAAACTTACAAGGCTCAATTTGAAACATCTTAAGGCTGAATTACACTGGGGCAACAACGTGCGACAGTGCCGCATGCTACATATTGTGACATGCGGCACCTTGTGGCATGCTACAAAAAAAGCATTTGCGGCATTAGTGGCATGCGGCAGCCTATTTTACGCCGAGGCAACATCGTTAATTATCACAGTAGAGTTCTTTCTATGAAAGAAGTCCCGCAGACGCGTCGCTGTAGTCGACCTTAAGTATTATTTCTCGGGCAGCACTTTTAACAACTTTAGGCATTGAAAACAAGACTTTGATCACAGAAACCAAATAAAAACGTACTAGCATCCGAACACATTAACAGCACCTGACAACTAATTTAAAATTTAGTTTTAAAGTTTAGTTCCGGAAATTTCCGCTGGGCTTCTGTCATGAAAAGGACTCTAAGGCTGAATTACACTGGGGCAACAACGTGCGACAGTGCCGCATGCTACATATTGTGACATGCGGCACCTTGTGGCATGCTACAAATAGAAAGCATTTGCGGCATTAGTGGCATTCGGCAGCCTATTTTACGCCGAGGCAACATCGTTAATTATCACAGTAGAGTTCTTTCTATGAAAGAAGTCCCGCAGACGCGTCGCTGTAGTCGACCTTAAGTATTATTTCTCGGGCAGCACTTTTAACAACTTTAGGCATTGAAAACAAGACTTTGATCACAGAAACCAAATAAAAACGCACTAGCATCCGAACACATTAACAGCACCTGACAACTAATTTAAAATTTAGTTCCGGAAATTTCCGCGGGACTTCTTTCATGAAAAGGACTATGCCACATGACGCAAGGTGTTGCCATGTCTCACGGTTCTTGCCACAATGTGCGACATTTTTTATTTTGTAGCATGCGGCCTTGTGGCATGCCGCAATGTCGCACCGTGTTGCCCCGGTGTAATTCAGCCTTTAGGTGAAAATAGTACCAGGTACCGAATAGTACCACGTACTGAATTTAGGTGTACGAATCAACCAGTTTATAGGTAAGTTACTAGGTACTTAGAATGCTGCAGACTTAGCATGGCCATACTTTAATTCAATTATATCCGTTCATACACAATGATCTTTATTGAGCAGAATGAATAAAGTATCTACATAAAGTAGATAGGTAACTAGGTAAGGTAGATAGGTAGGTATATACATGTATCAATAATGCAGCACGTATCTACTTACTTATCTAAATGAGTGTTATTAAAAGCCAATAAACATGTGCTAAAGTGTCATTGCTATCAGCTCGATACCTAGGTACCCACCTATAGTACCTACCTATAGTATCTAACATGCACAACTCTGTGAAGATATCGATTTGCGTTTCCACCGCCAAACCTTGTGCATGTTTGACATTTTGAATCTTGTGCAAATTTTTTTAAGAACTTTCTTGATTGTAATAACAAATCTATTGTAAGGATTGTGTTGTGAATGTTTTGACTGTTTTGAGTGGAAACACGCAGTTAGGTACGTAAATGTAGGTTAATTAATACCTACCTAGATAAACTTAAACTCGTATTAAGAACATACAATTATCTACTTCATTGTTTCAGGGTCTCTAGGCAATACATGGCGGCAAGGGGACTGGCGACCGAAGTACCAAGCTGACCCTAATAAAGTTACCCTAAGAAGCCATTCAGACAAAACTTGCAACTGTCTAAACACATACAAAACACAAACAAACAAACAAATCCATAACGAAAATAAATGTAACTCCAACGATGACATTTACATAACAGATTTAAATGATACAGAAATGACAGTTAACAAAATAAATGAAAAGTTATTCAAGAAAATTATACCTAAAGAAAATGATTTGATAACAGAACAGTTTTATAATAATACACTGCTAGATCAAGTAGAAATAGTTGATAATTACGAAACGCAAGCTCAGTTTGTCCGTGATTTATTTAAAAGAGAAAATAACTGTGATAATGACTGTGATGCGAAAGATAATGAAAATAAATGTAACTTTAATGAAATAAATGAATGTAAATGTAATGACAAGAAGTGTGAAGTTGGCTGTGGATGTATTTGCGATGATTGCTACTCCTCCTGTTGGCCTAAAGATTGGATAAAGATGGATTTTCCTGGCGCTAGAGTAATCTCTATAAATTATACAAGTGATCCGTATTTGTGGAGACCTTTATGGATAAAAGAAAATAAAAGGTAAGGCAAGTGGAACACTCTCATGCAGTAATGATTTTTGCTATGACAGGCGTCATAGCTCAGTCGGTATGGCTCTGACTTCCGTGCTGTGGGTCGTGGGTTCGATTCCCACTGAGAACAAACATTTGTGTGTGGCAAACATATATGTTTGTTCTATGTCTGTTACTATGTAATATAAGTAGTATGTATTTACAAAGAAAACACGTATTATAAGTATTTTATCCGTAATCAAGTTCCCATAGTACAAGCTTTGCTTAGTTTGGTACTAGAAGATGTTTGTGTAAAATGTCCAAGAGTATTTATTAATTATTTTAACTTTTCTTTTTCTATTTGAAGATTGAGCCTTCACGTCAGAGCAGATCAGATGATGCAGCAACTCTTGGAAATGGGAGTCGGAGAGAAACCTATCGTCTGGGTCGGACATTCTAAAGGAGGGCTTTTCATAAAGGAGATCTACTGCGAAGGTATGTTTCTATCTGCCCTCTACCCTCTGGCTACACTCTCAGGCTCGTAAACTCCAAAAAACTATGCTATTGTATTAAAAAACAAATAATAAATTATTGATTTATTCACTATTTTATTTGAATGGGCCTAATGGTCTCTTTGACTTTGTTTTTATGGTAGGTATACACTATACATAATAAACAACAAGGTACTTACCTATACAAATATTTGCAAAATAGGTAACTATTGTTTTAAAAAAAAACAGATGTATTGAATAAATATTTATATACCTACCTACGCAATTGCATTGTTTATATTATTAATAGATATAATAACTTGTTAATATTATTTTTCAGCATATGAAGCGTATCAAAAACTGAACAAAACTGAAGAAACGCTTAATACCAAATCGAAAACCGGCATTGATAATATAATAAGTAGATCGAACTCGACCAATAACGATGCAGTTATAGCCGAAACGATAGACAACATTGTCGGGAATATGTTTGATAACAAAGAAATGTACAAAGAACATGACAATATGACTTATAACGATTATAAAGAACAAAATAGTTCTTGGATTTTAAATGAAAAGGTCACACGACATGAAAACGGCAGAATAAATGAAAATAGCGTAGAAATAAATGTAAATAACCAGTTCACAGATGTAAATGTGATTTTAAATAATGAAAATAAATGTAAGATAACGGATTCAAATGAAAATGAATTGTGCAGAAACGATGAAGCAATATCTTCAACGATTGAAGGTAAGTTCACTTGGAAATTATTTTTAGATTAAGAAAAGAATACTAGAATCTGGCCAAGCTAAGTCTGCATTAAAATAAATGGACCGAAAATATTTGTGCATGGTATTATTTTTACATCTGTGGTCAATTCGTTTTCGCGGTACAAACGGTGTTGCCAACTATTAGGCTATCAAATTCTACCATATTATCTCGGCGTATTGAACTAATATTTGTATTACATACCATATGTATTGCCTATTATACTAATGCAAACTTAGTATGAGTTTACCTATGTAATTTACATAAGTACTGTTACTGAAAAAATGGCTCGTCAATAAAATCTATTGATTTCAGAATTAAATGTAACCCTTCGCGCGTCGTTATACCACCGAAGTCGCGGGTTCATGTTCTATTCCGTGCCGCACCGGGGCTCTCCACTCGCGGATATCAAGACACCCGTCACCGCCAGGAGTCTGGAACTGTTGGAGATCAGCAAAGGTTGGTTACTACATGTCATGTTCTATAATTTTTTACCCTGACAGTTTATTTTGACATCTATAGTTTTCAAGTTTACTAGATAGATTTATGAACACTCCCATGTTTTTAGCCTATACCCGAAAAGGGCCTTAACAGATTAGAGAGAAGGAAATAGAATCATTCTTAAGTATAGTTCATTCTTTATTTTATTTTTTGTAATAGATTAAGTATTAGATAATAAGATTCATATGTACTACTGTAAAAAAAAGAAATAAAAAGGACTTTATTATTTAAATTAATACTAGGTATAGGTACTTACTACACAATCTTTGTACTATAGGAACCGGATTACTATTAGAATACCGAACTACTTATATACATTTTTTTTGTAAATAAATACCTACTTATAGTACATACCTAGTAACACCCCGACATAGGACAAACACATCTATGTTTGCCATTACAAAATCTATGACCGTGAGATTCGAATCCAAAACCGACAGCCGCGAAAGAATAGAAATAGAGAATTTAAGTTCTCTAATTTACTTATGACAACCATTACCCTGCTGATGATCTGTAAAAGTGTCGTATTTACTTGCAGATTGTCCGTTAGTCCTAGAGCTTCAATCCCGTTGGCTGGTCGCGACGGCCAGCGCGCGGCCAGCTGTGCGCGGGTTCGTGGAAACTTGCCGGACGCTCATGTCTGTGCTGTGGCTCAGGATAGTCAGCGTCAATTCCGCTGGTAAGTTCTACAGCTGAGTGAAACTGAGTAGTAAATTCCGCTGGTAAGTTCTACAGCTGAGTGAAACTGAGTAGTAAATTCCACTGGTAAGTTCTAAAGCTGAGTGAAACTGAGAACACGGTAGGATATGTGTCCTACGCAAAGACAAGATGTTCGTTGCGGAGTGACCTTTGTCTCGGGCTCCAAGGAGCAATGGAAGCGCTCGTGGCTTAGCTTGCTTAGTCAATCTTCACTGATTATCTAAGTGACGTTCTGCGCGGTCACTATTTGGATGGATGACCGTTACTGAGCGCTTCTGTGCTTCGGAGAGCACGTTAAACTGACACGGCTCTAGCAGTAGTTTAGCTACAGAAGCCTTAAAACTCCGTCACCCAGACTTCAGTGGTTCAGTTAAGCACGTCCTCGGTTGACACGATCAGTAAGGCCATGCAAATTTAAAGATAGATAGGTACTCTTTATTGCCCAGTCCACAAAGAAACAGGATACAAGGAGCAATTTATGTTATTCAGTAAAATTAGCCTTATCGCTAAAAGCGATCTCTTCCAGACAACCTTTAGTTTATGAGTATCACAGTTATTATGAGTGTCATTTCTCCCCAACAGTTGCCAGAATATTTTTTCACAGATGCAGGCATTGGCACGTTACTGGGCGTTTCCGTGGACCATAGAGAAATTTGCAAGCCATCCAGTCGTCACTGCATGTTGTACACAGAACTAACTGATCTGATACGCGAAGCTTTGAACTGCGAGTGTTGAACGAACTTGGATGGGTGACCGTTAAAATTAAAAGTTAAATGAATCTACTACTATTTCGTTTGATTAGTTCATATCTATGCTCACAAAAACTGGAGCAAAAATATTTTTAAACTGACAGCCGAATATTCAAACGCTCATTTAAGTTCATGCTTGTATTATTGCCATCTCTTACAATTGAGTAATGTCAGAGGCAGAGCAATTTTAAGCGGTGTTTAAATTTGAGTGACGTTTCAGTATAAATTATGTATGTGCGAACAAAATCTTGAGTTCACCTCGAGCGTTATTTTTAAATTTTTTGAGCCTAAACATTTATTCAAAGTTTTAACGAGGTCGTCACAGGACGGGGAATACCTCCTTATGCCATATTATGCCTTTGGGGGTATAAAACCTACTAGGTATAACTAGTTAGTAATAAAACTCTTGATTTAGTAAACAAATCCAGTTTTACAGAATGTCTAGATCACCATTTTTGTGTATTTGTTAATCCTAGTTGTGTATTTTGAGGTTAGCCATTTTGAAAGCGAGTATAGTCCAGTCAAATTAGTCAAAATTAGGTAAGAATCTCGGGAATTTGACTCGCTTAAACTTGTATCTTGACCTCCTATAGGTTGTCTCAAATCCTACATATGGTAAGGTGTTCGCTAAATGTTAAAATGACTGGACTAGAATACGACATAGCGTTAGAAAAAAATAGTATTTTTAAAGTGCATTTTGTAAATGTTTGTACAGACCAAAATAAGTTTGTAAGTAAAGTTATTCAAAGAACTTTCCTAGTTTACAGGTTAGAACAAATTGAGCCAAAAAGCTTTGAATTTTTTTTCATATTTTATCCAAATCTTATTTGGCTGGTATTTTTAAGTAGGTATAATAATAATGTTTGTAAATCATCTTAGATAGAGCAAGAATCTACGCGAAGTTTGCAGCATTAAAACAAGGAAGAATTTAAAAACCTAAAAATTGGTAGCTAGGTACTTAGTTGGAAACACCAGTTGTACCGCGAAAACTATTAGACAGGTGGCAGCGTCAGAGGTGAAATGTTACCATTTAGAGTCCTTTTCATGAAAGAAGTCCCGCGGAAATTTCCGGAACTAAACTTTAAAACTAAATTTTAAATTAGTTGTCAGGTGCTGTTAATGTGTTGGGATGCTAGTGCGTTTTTATTTGGTTTCTGTGATCAAAGTCTTGTCTTCAATGCCTAAAGTTGTTAAAAGTGCTGCCCGAGAAATAATACTTAGGGTCGACTACAGCGACGCGTCTGCGGGACTTCTTTCATGGAAAGGACTCTACAAATATTTTTTGGAGTGTCCCAGTGTACCTTTGCAGAATTAGCGTGGTCAGTCTTTACTACCTAGGTGAATTAGTAGATTTTGTATCAAGACAAAATCTAAGAAGAAGAAAAAAGAAGAAGTAGAAGATTTTGTATGTTATATTTAGGTATAGAAAAACATTACCAGTTATTTAGTTGTAAAAACTGTAATTTTATGATTCGAACCTACATTATTGTACAGATTGTTGGATTTATTGCATCAATAATATTTCAATATTTTTATTTAAATCGTGTTTTATTTATAACAAACCTCAGAACTCCGTCATTTAGGAACAGATTTGAAAAAATCTTTTTTAATACTTCCAGATTGGTCGCATAAATTTTTTATCAAATTCAGTTCAGTAGTTTGGCAATTCAATAAGAATAACTCAAAATAACGTAGATATTGCGTATTTTGCTTTTCCGTGGTGTTTACGATCAATAGAACAGTCTCAATGAACTGCTATCATCATCATCATCATCACCATCATTTGATGAAGGCGTATCAAATTGCAGTCGGTTTATCCAGTTTTTATTTGACAGGCGTCATGGCTCAGTTGGTAGTAGCTCTGCCTTCCGTGCTGTGGGTCGTGGGTTCGATCCCCACCGAGATCAAACATTTGTGTGTTGCAAACATAGATGTTTGTTCTGTGTCTGGGTGTTTCTATGTATTATAAGTATGTATTTACAAAAAAAAAATGTATGTATGTATTCTATCAGCCATCTACCTAGTTTCCATCGTACAAGCTTTGCTTAGTTTGGGACTAGAAGGCGTTGTGTTAAATGTACGTGAATATTTTTATTTATATTTATACTTATATATTATTAGCTAATAATGTAGGTTAGATTTCGAAATAAAACTTAGTTCACGGTAAAAATAATTTATTAATAAAAAAGAATGTTTATAATAGGTACCTACACGCCTACAAAGATTTCTTATAGGTACCTATGAGTACTTTAAGTTCAAGCTTAACAAACAATGACTTAAACTAGAATAAGCTAAGTACTAGATTTTCAATATTACACGTTTTAATAGAATATCTGAAGACTTGAAAACGGTGTGGTATTTTTGTTTAGAGAGAATGGAGTTGACTAAATGCCTTAGGCATATAAATATAATATAGATGATGTGTACACACGGTGTAACATAAATACCCTATAAGTCCGAACAGGGGTATTTCACAGGTCATGGCGAACATTGTTTGTTCTACGACTTTTGAGATATCGAGTATTTCCTGAAAGATATAAACTAGGAATTTTCAAGAAAAGAGTGAATAGGTGGATTATAGCTAAGCGTGCTCCACCTTAGGCTGCAGCTACACTTACCACCAGGTGTGCTGGCAGCCAAATGCTTAGCTATTGCTCATAAAAAAAATAAAAAAAATCGAACTTTTTCATTCATGAAATGAGCTCGTAACTTTTACTTAAAATGTACCTACACACAGCATGCGTGTGCGTGCGACGCGGTATGAGGGTACCTACGTGTGCATGCGTGTGTACGGGTTTACGAGAGTAGTAAACAAACACTTAGGGTTATCGCAAATTTCTAAAATAATAAAAGTTGTACTTTTGTATGAAAATTTCAATTACGATTTATTGATCCTTTGCACATGTCCAAGCACTCAGGTGGTCGGTCTGATTACATCCCCTTCGGGCTTATAGGGTAATTATGTTACACCTTGTATATACCATCCTCTCGGTCGAAGCGCTCGTGGCTAGGTTTGCTTAGCCAATCATAACCGATAATCTATGTTAAGCAACGTTCTGTGCGGTCACTATATGGATGGGTGACCGTTAGTGGCATTTACAACTGAGCGCTTCCGTGCTTCGGAGGGCACGTTAAACTGTCCCGGCTCTAGCAGTCGTTAAGCCACGACGGAGGCCTTAAGGCGGCCTAAAAACTCCGTCACCAGAGTTGGCCGCTAGCTCATACGAGCTTGCTTGCTATCCTCATGAGTCAGTATCTTATCTACAGGTAAGATAATCATTCCAAGACAAGGGTTTCCTTGGTGTTTTCCTTCACCGTTTTGATTAAGTAAAACAGTATTTTTTAAGTTATTTATTATTGTTTTTTCGCGTTAAAATATACATATATAGTAGGTGCCAAATAACACCGCACTACAGGTCATTCACCCACCTTCACCACAATGTCGCAAAATTCAATTTATGTATGGCTGATTCTGTCGCTTTCCATACAAACCTGTCGCTAAGACGGTATCGCTCGAATCTCGTTAGTACTGTTTGTTTACCATACATAAATTGAATTTTGCGACATCGTGGTGAGGATGGGTGAATGACCTGTATTGCTGTGTTATTTGGCACCTACTATAGAACGATTTTCTTTTGATAAATAGTACATTATGTGCCCTAACTAGTGTGAGAAGCGATTTTCCTATTGTAAAGCGGATATATTGAACTTTTCTACACGCTATGTGCCTGGTTAAATAATACAGTACTAAATATTAAAGTTTAGATTTTGTGTATATTACAATAAATAGCATATTTTATGGCCCGTAACCCGGAATACTGAAACGTCACTCAAATTTAAACACCACTTAAAATTGCTCTGCCTCTGTTTGACATTACTCATTTGTAAAAGATGGCAATAATTTAAGCGTGAACTTAATTTAAGTGGCGTTTGAGTATTCGGCCGTTTGTCTACCAGTCTAATGACGAGACGACGTACTTAAGGCGTATGTATAAGGCAGACAACCTTCTCGCTCGCACATTGCTCACTGTTCCCACCACTAGGCTCACAAAAATTAGTAAATCTTTCAAAGGGCAATGTGTACGCTTCTTTAACAAAATCCCAAGTGATGTGTCTCAGTTGTCGATTGGCAAGTTCAAAAACGTAATAAAACAGAGACTTCTTTTAAAAGCATACTATAAAATATCTGATTATTTAGAAGACAAACAAGCTTGGGACGAACTAGCTCCAACTCATCCAATAAAAAAAAAAATGTAATCATACCTAATCATACAAAACGTAATGACGATTCAAAGTGATCAGTGACATTTTATTGAATAAAAGATTTTTGACTTTGACTTTGACATTTCAACATTTTTGAAGATATAATATAACTAAGAGTAATTATGTGAAATTGCAGAGCTTCAGGGTCGAGAGAATAACAATGCAAAGGTTCAGTAAAAATGTCACATTGATCCAAACAAGTTTTACGACCAAAACATGTGCACTTTAATTTATCGCGTTGGTATAAGTTTTTTGGTCGGATTACTTGTTTGGATCAATGTGATATTTTTACTGAACCTTTGCATTGTTATTCTCTCGACCCTGAAGCTCTGCAATTTCACATAATTACATTTAGTTATATTATATCTTCAAAAATGTTGAAATGTGCGAGCGAGAGGGTCGTCTGCCTTATACATACGCCTTAAACGTATTGGAACAAGCTGATGGCCTACACATGAAGTTTAGCGGTTAACTCTGCTTATAAAAATGCCTAACCTCACAGTGCAAGTCAGGACGTGCTCTATGAGGCCTTGCACTGAGTCTCATCTAAGACGTTAATGTATTAATCTCACGTGCGTGTAATTGCATCTATCTAGCAGCCGAATACTCAAACGCTACTTAATAAGACAGCCAGGAAGACTGGTAGACAATGCTCTTAGCATTAAGTCCTCCTAGCACTACTTGTTTGTGTGAAATTTTTAAATAAATAAATAATAAGTACATAATTAAATTATTGACATCTCTTACAAATGAGTAATGTCAAACAGAGACCGAGCAATTTTAAGTGGTGTTTAAATTTGAGTGACGTTTCAGTATTCGGCCCTAGCTCTGTTATGTTGCACGCTGTAGACTTAGCGTGGTTAAACTTAACTGAATGATCGTGCGAAAGGGGTAGGCATTGTTTAGAATGTCTTGCGTAGCACTGCTCTGTGGCCCTCCTCGTCAAACTCGCGTTTTGAGACCCACATTTTTCGGAATGTGTCCAGGGACGCGAGAATCGAACCCCCTATCCATGTGGAGTATAACCGCTCTTGCGGGGCTGAGATCTGTAACAAAACGATTTTATTGAATTAAGATTTCAAAAAAGAGAAATTAATAAATATATTCGTGGATATTTCACACAGCGCCCTCTAGTCCCAAACTAAGCAGAGCTTGTACTATGGGAACTAGATTGCTGATAGAATACTTATATACATTTTTTTTGTAAATACATAGTAACACCCAGACATAGAACAAACATCTATGTTTGCCGCACACAAATGTTTGTTCATCTTCTTGGTTAATTAGTTTTGCAACTTGTTACAATTCTGCCAGTGTTTGTTTGCTAATGTTTGTTCTCGGTGGGGATCGAACCCACGACCCACGGCACGGAAGGCAGAGCTACTACCGACTGAGCCGCGACGCTTGTCCTCAACTAAACCTGATCTAACACTGATTGGATCGTTCAGATTGATCTAATCTTCAACTAACCCTGATCTAAGACTGATTGGATCGTTCAGATCCATCTAATCCTCAACTAAACCTGATCTAACATTGATCGGATCGGCCAGATTGATCTAATCTTCAACTAATCCTGATCTAACACTGATTGGATCGTTCAGATTGATCTAATCTTCAACTAACCCTGATCTAAGACTGATTGGATCGTTCAGATCCATCTAATCCTCAACTAAACCTGATCTAACATTGATCGGATCGGCCAGATTGATCTAATCTTCAACTAATCCTGATCTAACACTGATTGGATCGTTCAGATTGATCTAATCTTCAACTAACCCTGATCTAAGACTGATTGGATCGTTCAGATCCATCTAATCCTCAACTAAACCTGATCTAACATTGATCGGATCGGCCAGATTGATCTAATCTTCAACTAATCCTGATCTAACACTGATTGGATCGTTCAGATTGATCTAATCTTCAACTAACCCTGATCTAAGACTGATTGGATCGTTCAGATCCATCTAATCCTCAACTAAACCTGATCTAACATTGATCGGATCGGCCAGATTGATCTAATCTTCAACTAATCCTGATCTAACACTGATTGGATCGTTCAGATTGATCTAATCTTCAACTAACCCTGATCTAAGACTGATTGGATCGTTCAGATCCATCTAATCCTCAACTAAACCTGATCTAACATTGATCGGATCGGCCAGATTGATCTAATCTTCAACTAACCTTGATCTAAGACTGATTGGATCGTTCAGATCCATCTAATCCTCAACTAAACCTGATCTAAAATTGATCGGATCGGCCAGATTGATCTAATCTTCAACTAACCCTGATCTAAGACTGATTGGATCGTTCAGATCCATCTAATCCTCAACTAAACCTGATCTAACATTGATCGGATCGGCCAGATTGATCTAATCTTCAACTAACCCTGATCTAATCCTGATCGGATCGTTCAGACCCATCTAATAACTAACCCTGATCTTCATATCCTTAGGCGCGAGTCTCCGTATCTCGGCCAGCAGTCTGTCTCCGAAGCCTCGGAACAGCGTGGAGCCGCCGCTCAGCACTATGTTCTGGTACAGCACCTTCCGCAGGTCCATGTCCGACTTCTGGATCGCGAACATTAGGACCTCGTGAAGACCTGGAACAAAAATATATTGCTGATACTTCGTAGGCCAAAAAGAAAATTTAAAAGTTGTAAAATTTTCAAAGTAAAATTTTGAAAAGCCGACTTCAGTTTGACTATTTTACGGCTTCATCATCAGATAATGCTGATGATGATGTTGATGATGATGACGGTAGAATGATGATGTTCTATTGATCGTAAACACTGAAAAGTCACAGGAAAGCCAAATACGCAATGTCGTGTACGTGGATGACGTGTTTTTTCGGCTCATTCCAGTTTTCCCCTGCGTCAGTCCCCTGCGTGGGGAATTTCTGGAACTTTTGTCCAATAATCCCCTTAGCGACCCTAGCGACTGCCGGCAGACGAAAACTGGAATAAAATTCCAGAAATCCCCTATTTATCTGCCAAACTCGGTTCATTAATAATGGAGTTATGAGGAAACACACATAAAAAAACAAGTACAACATAATTGAGAACCTCCCCTTCTTTTGAAGTTGGTTAAAAACCGTATTAAACAAACGCATTAACACATAGTATATTAATATTGGATTTAGGCATCTAATACCATGATCAGGCGTCATGGCTCAGTCGGTAGTAGCTCTGCCTTCCGTGCTGTGGGTCGTGGGTTCGATCCCCACCGAGAACAAACATTTGTGTGGCAAACATAGATGTTTGTTCTGTGTCTGGGTGTTTCTATGTATTATAAGTATGTATTTACATAAAAAATGTATGTATGTATTCTATCAGCCATCTAGTTCCCATCGTACAAGCTTTGCTTAGTTTGGGACTAGAAGGCTTTGTATTAAGTGTCCGTGAATATTTATTTATTTATTTATTTATTTATTTATCAGATGGATGTGGAAATTACCTTCACACTCCTCGCCGATGAGATCTGGTCTGAACAGTACTTCTGGTGCACGGAACCTTGCTTGACCTATCTGAAACCAGAATAATAATATTATAAACGCGAAACTTTGTATGTATGTATGTTTGTTCCTTTTTCACGCAAAAACTGCTGATCCGATTTGGATGTAACTTGGAATATATATTGTCCGTGACGTAGATTAACACATAGACTACTTTTTAGTCCAGAAAATTAAAGGGATCCAACGGGAAGCAAACGAAGTCGCGGGCGGAGGCTAGTAAAGTAATAAAAATTCATTCGTTCACAACACGCCTTTGTCCCAAACTAAGCAAAGCTTGTACTACCTATGTCAAAGTGGCTCCTGACTCTGTATATACAATGTAGTTTAGATGCAAATGATTATTTTGGTTCATTCAAATAGATGTAAATGATTATTTTGGGTCATTCCATTACATGCAAGTAATTATTTTGGTTCATTTGATTAGATGCAAATGATTATTTTGGTTCGTTTGATTAGATGCAAATGATTATTTTGGTTCATTTGATTAGATGTAAATGATTATTTTGGTTCATTTGATTAGATGCAAATGATTATTTTGGTTCATTTGATTAGATGCAAATGATTATTTTGGTTCAATTCGATTAGATGTAAAAGATTATTCTTACCTCTAATTGTGTCCCATCAGGTAACAAGTAAGGTGCCTTCTCCGTGTCCAAGGTTTCTTCCTTCAGAGGGTTGGGAGATAAGTAACAAGCTCGCTCTTTGATAAACTTTACTATTTCCAGTTCGGCTGACGTTCTGAGGTTCACCCCCTCTTTGCGGAGTAGTAATCTGCAATTGTGGATGTTAGGAATTACAGCGCCAAGTAGAGCAAAGTTCAACCAAGCTTGTATATGGGTTTTTGAATGTAAGAGAGAATTACAGTCGTCTCGAAGTTGTCTCGAAGAGATCGCTTATAGCGATAAGACCGCCCATTGTACCTCATACTTAAAACTTATTTCTCTTTTATTTTTTTTCTTCTTTTCTTGGTGTGCAATAAAGAATATATCTATCTATCTACAGGGCCATATAGCACGAAAGTAAACCCGGATATTGGAACCAGCACAATGAACATGAGCGTCCAGGACAATTTTTATCTACCAATAAAAAGAACAAAAGAGAGGAAACAAATATGATTTCCTATTTCTTTCTGGCCATAAAATTCTACCATAGATAAGTTCAAACGATGTAAAACTCACCTAAGATATCTGGTGACATCTCTGCCGGCAACATCTACTCTCATAATGCTGTGCGGCATAGCAAACCCCTCGTATATAGGCACCGCGTGCGTCACGCCGTCGCCAGAGTCCAGTACTACGCCTGTCGTGCGCCCTGTCGCGTATCTAACAAGTGAACACATGTATTAAGGCGTATGTAAAAGGCAGACAACCCTCTCGCTCGCACATTTCAACATTTTTGAAGATATAATATAACTAAATGTAATTATGTGAAATTGCAGAGCTTCAGGGTCGAGAGAATAACAATGCAAAGGTTCAGTAAAAATATCACATCGATCCAAACAAGTAATCCGACCAAAAAACTTATACCAATGCGATAAATTAAAGTGCACATTTTTTGGTTTGATCGTATTACCAATTATGGTTTTTTTTTTTTGTTATTTTGTTTACATATAAGTAAAATAAATAAATAAATATTCACGGACACTTAACACAACGCCTTCTAGTCCCAAACTAAGCAAAGCTTGTACGATGGGAACTACATAGATGGCTGATAGAATACATACATACATTTTTTTTTGTAAATACATACTTATAATACATAGAAACACCCAGACACAGAACAAACATCTATGTTTACAACACAAATGTTTGTTCTCGGTGGGGATCGAACCCACGACCCACAGCACGGAAGGCAGAGCTACTACCGACTGAGCCGTGACGCCATAAGTGGTGTACAATAAAGAATATTCTATCTATCTATCTATCTAATGTGTTTTTTTAATTATTGGTATGTCTTAACTTTTTACACTGTTTATATACATATTAATTCCTTTATTTTTTATTTTTCAACTGTTACTCGCTCATTTAATATTTTAAGCATATTGTCTTCACCTGTAATTGTAGTGGCACTTATATGTATAAATTTAAGAATGATTACTTATATAATATAATTAGTGTACATTGTGTTGGTGTTCAAATAAATAAATAAATAATTGGTAAAGATTGACCAAGTAAGCTATGCCACGAGAGCTTCAATAGATTCAGCTACTTACAAGCTAAGCACGGCCTGCATTGACAAGAACAGAGCCGGAACATTGAAGGTCTCAAAGAACACTTCAGCTGCTTTCTCTCGGTTCCTCCGCGGGTTGAGTGGTGCTTCTGTTAGTAGCACGGGATGCTCCTCGGAGAATGTTGATAACTGATCCTAGAGACAGAAAGTTGGTATGAGGTACTTCACTCTTAGAATCTGGTTTTAATATGTGAAGAAGCTTAGATGGGTGATAAATATTCATCTTGCTTAAAGATCAAGTCTAAAACTACAAATTCAGTTATAAGACTTTTAGATTTTCCTATATCACAAAAGCAGATTCAACTACATCGTAACTCAAGCCATCTTTTTATTTAAATTAAAACAGATGTTGGCCTTAGCCAGTTGGTTATTTTAATTGACTAAAAAAACAATATTAAACAATCACCTTGCTATAAATATAATTCCAGACCCGTTCCATATCATTCCAGTCTGTAACAATCCCATGTTCCATTGGATACTTAATAGTTAGCAATCCACGGTGTTCCTCAGCTCTGGGGCCAACGAACAGCTCGCCTTCTAGTGCTCCTGCCATGACGCGGACGTGTTTTGGGCGGCCGATACTGAAGAAAATTGCAAAATGAAAAAAAAACAAGTTTTTTTTAGGTCAACTGCTGAAATTCAGTTGAAAAACTTGATAAAGATGTGTGAAAAACATGGTTGGTTAAATGTAATCAACTTACTAGTTTGGGAACCTGCATTTTGGTATTTGATCACCAGCGAAGCCTGCTTTGATGACTCCAGACCCCTGAAAAAGCCGGCGGTGGTTTCAAACGAAATAGTAACTCGTGTCGACGTCATTCGTGACTCATTGCAAGCCCAAAATTACAATAAAATACAGAAAATACAGCAACAAACGTGAGGATGTAAGTATCACAAGGCATTGGGAAAATACATGTTGGGTTTGTGAGTTTACAGTAAGTTTCAGGTGAATAAAAGGGATAAAATAGTTTTACAAAATTCATGTTCTTTCGGTAATTACGTTGTCAATAACGACGGGCTGGTTGACTATCACATCATTTAGCTCCATAATTCACTATTTGATTGGAACTAACTCGTAAAATCGATTTTCTATTATTTTATAGAAAATTCCTGAAAATTTTACGGAAGCTTTTTTATTTTTTTAGTTGTTTTGTTCCAGTTTCCACTTCGAGTTTTGGTTGGTGACATGACAACACGAACCTGTAAGTTTCTCTTTTACTCTTTAGTAAATTAACATTAGCGATTTCACTCTGTTGATGCTAATCAGCCAAAGTGCCGAACAAAACTGACAGTTGGCTAAAATTATACGTTCCGTTCTACGTAAAAAAAATCTTGAATACCCACAACATAAAAAAAAGACGAAGAAGACTTTTGCTTCTTTGTTTCAGTTTTCTGTCAAATAGGTAGTAAAAAAACAAAGAAAAAGAAAACAAACAAAAGGCAGCATCTCCATCTGTGAATCACTGTAAGGTGTAAGTTGTGAATATAAACTCAAACCTCTGAAGAATATCAAATCAAGTGCCGTTTTTGAAATCTTAGAAAGAATTACAAACAGCTTCAGAATAATTGGAATCCCCAACAGCATAGATACCTCCAGCCTCCAGCAATGATATTCGCAGGCCTGCTTTTCGCCAATCTACTTTTAACAACAGCTGAAGTAACAGACGGGTTTTGTGAAAAGTCAAAACCATGCTCCGAAAATGCCCAAAGCACATTTGAACAGAAAAAACTCTTGTTTTACGATGTGAATCCTCCTGAGGGCTTCAATTTGAGGCGTGATGTGTACATGCGGCTCGCTATCATGCTCGCTCAGAAGAGGAAAAATGGGAAAACGAATTGGCAGCTGGTATTGCCACCATGGCATAATATTTACCACTGGAAATCTGACCATAACACACAAAACCATTGGAGCACCTTCTTCGATCTGAACTCACTGAAATCTTATGCCCCAGTGCTTGAATTGTCTGAAGTATTCGCTGAAAATTCTGGAAAGGTCCTGGACATTGATATACTCTATGTGCTTCAAAACTTTGATGATGCATTCGAAGGAGGGATCTTCAAAGAGAAATGGGAAATCGTAGGACCCTGTCAGTATGATGGGTACTGGGGTTATAGCAACGTCACAGCCAAGGAAGTAATCTGTGTACGATTCCAAGGAAAGATATCCCAGCTCTGGGATGTCATGGCTACTCATTCTTCGGCCAGTAAAGTCATGTTCGCTCATGGAGAGATACCGTTACATGACGATTATGGTACTAAAGCTTACTGGGACTGTCGGAAAAGCATGAAATTCAGCAGTAAACTAATAAAAACAGCTGAAAAATTCATCTCAGAACAACTTAAATGTAACACGAGGAAATGTCCAAACTATGTGTCTGTTCATTGGAGAAGACAGGACTTTGCCCGGTACCGCAGCGAAGATGTACCATCTATCATTGGTACAGCTAAACAAATAGAAAAAGCTATTCGGAAGAATCTATTACAAACCAAAAAGGTTTTCATTGCATCTGATGCACCGATATCTGAACTGCAAGAGTTGGAACGTGAGCTCAAAAAGTTTGGACTCACAGCGTACTTCTATGCTCAGAGTGAAGACGATGTTGATGAACATTCTGATGGTGAAGTAGCAGTTATAGACCAAATTATCTGTTCCCGGAGTTCATACTTCATAGGAACCCATGAGAGTACTTTTAGCTTTAGAATTCAAGAAGAAAGGGAGATATTAGGCTTTGATAGCAAGACTACATTTAACCGTCTTTGCCCTGATAAAGGAAAGTGTGAAAAACCATCAAAGTGGACTATTGTAAACTAGCTTTTATCTGTCACTTGTTTAAGATCCATAATTTAATGTCTTAGTTTAAAAGTATTTACCAAAGTAAATACTTTTAATTTTATTTCGATTGTAAATAACTACATAGTATAAAGCAAAGTCGCTTCCCGCGTCTGTCCTAATGTCTGTATGTATTATGCATATAAACCTTCCCCTTGAATCACTCTTATCTATTAAAAAAACTGCATCAAAATCCGTTGTGTAGTTTTAAAGGTCTAAGCATACAGCTTCATCATCATCACTGCATTGCACCCGTGCGAAGCCGGGGCGGGTCGCTAGTATTGTATAAAAGTCATAATTAAAATAGTGAATAAATCTCATTTAAAATTATAAAAACTGTAAGCTATTTATCTTCTTCATTTGAGTACAATATTGTAGTACGTATATTCTCCCTGTGTTTGTTGTTTGGTATTGAATTTTCATTTTAGTAAGTGGTGGTGTTATAAATGAAACGTGTAAGGCGTTTGCAAGGTATGTAGGATAATAACTGAGGTATGTACTTATATTGGCCATGACATATCGGCCCGAAATACCTACTTGATAAACATAGTTTTTTTTATATATTTATTAATGTCTTGGAAATAAAAAAAGGCTTATTAATATTATACACATATTTATTAGTATTAATATCTACATACATTAGGTACCTTTTAATGTGAATGATTACCATAGATTACAAGATTACTAAGATGCTAGTGTAATTTTTGTTCATGGTATGAGCCAATCCTGCTGTAGCTATTTTGCATGAAACGGAACGTTATAATGTTTCGTTCAGAAATAATCAATAGTGGTTTAAAATAACCTCTTCATTTTTATGTACGATGGATGAGGTCAGTTATTATTACATAGGTCTAAAAAATTAAAACAAATGTAGTTGCCTAACATAATATAAGTAATAAAAAAACATAATATATTTTTACACAACAGAGAGAAGAATAGGTACAGTACCTACTTTTTTCATACATTTTTTGGCCATCTAACAAAAAAACTGAACGAAATAATTTATGTCAAGGCATAAAAGATTGCCAACTAAGATCTTCCACTATGCTAGATGTAACGCGACTTTTTTTGAGTAAGTCTGCTTACCCATTTAAAATATTATGAATTACCTGCCTGTAGGTACTTTACACAATCGGGCAAGACGCAGAGATATAAATTTAGATGTCGCGGTTTGTCTGTTTCGACATGGGAGTTTGCGGCACTGCTGGGAAGGTCACATACATGGATCTACGAATGTTACCCGGTACGGCGGCGGCGCAGCCAAAAATTTTCAGCTGGCAGCACTCAACCAAATTAACCCAACTAAACCACAAAATACGAATAAAATAGAAATCGATTGATTTGTTTTGTTTTGTTGTGGTTCTTTCGTTTGTTTGTATCTATTTAGTTTGAGTTATATTTATCTAAATGGTAAGAAACCCTTAATTTTATTCATAGTAGTAAGTAAATATCACTAGAAAAGCTTTTAGTACAGTCGAGTACAAAAATCAATATTGGTACTTACATCTTAAAAGTTAAAGTATTTTACTCATGCATTTTTACCAGGATTTTCAGGATAAAAATTCAAAATTCGCTATAAATGGTAAGTCTTAGTCATAATCTTTGATTTTTGTTGTAGGTAGCACTATAAAGGTATATGCATGGTTGGTCATGTACCTACCTATATTTGGCGCGAATTTTATTATGTCACATTCTTTTGACAGCCTTATTTATTATACAGATATCATTTAAAAAATAATTTCAACGATTTGTTTTACTACCTATGTAAACTGAGAATGTATGTACCTAGGTATAAGTATTTTGTTCCACATAAAAGCTAATATAATAATTATTTTTCACATAACTGCCGCAGCAAGCGAGGCTTTGGTGAGTTAATCATAAAAAAATATTAAAACAAGTCTCTCCGACATAAACAGTGTGCGAGTTCATTCTCTTGCCTGCCAGCATTACAGAAACTATACAATATTTATTAGATTAGATCTTGTCAAGATTCACTTTGAGGCACATGTAAGCAGAACAGTGGATTAAGTGTATCATGATATTTAATTTCATATCCATTTATTCAAGAGGAAAAAAAATTACATACATGTGATAACTAGTTTGTTATTAAAATTAATGCTGGAATGTTAAAGGAAGCTTGGTAAGTAAGTACCTAGGTGACAAATTTAATTTGCCGTTGCAGCTGACAATACATAGATTCCTATTCTTAGTTAATAGATGACGGGTCAAAAAATAAAGGTTGGAACTTTTATTAAATGTGTTACAAGGTTGTATTGTATACATTACTGCATCAAACTTGAAAAATATAATTAGAACTAGGTGCCTGGATTTATTCGAGTTGGATTCATCCTTTTGTTCCATACCTTGCTGACCTAACGTTTTGGTGTTTTTTATGAAATTCCATAGCATAGGGAATTATAGTGTAGAATCGAGACAATGTATTACACAAAATCAATCACTGGTAGGTCAGGACTAGTAAATGACTGTTGGGTCCGGAATGTTGATAGATTGATACCTATATTATATCTTTATTGCACACTAACAAAAGAAAATATATTTAAATTATGAGGATTGAACTACAATAGGCGGTTTTATCGTTATAAGCGATCTCTGCAAAAAATATTTATTGCACACCTTAAAAGTAATGTATACAGGCGAACTTAATGCTAAAATACCATTCTCTACCAGCTAACCTTTGGGTAGTGGGGATAACAAGTTCTTAGGGTAGTGCGCATAGGTATGTATTACTAGAAGACTTATGATGTACAATGAGGCGGTCTTATAGCTCTAAGCGATCTCTTCCAGACAACCTTTGTTGTCTTGATGTATTAAACGTTGAAAACATCACTATGTTCTGTATTTGCAGACCTCGAGCCGTGTGATCAGCTCCACCACGGACTTCATAATGCCCGATGAGCCCATGGTGCAGAAGAGACCTTACAATGGTAGAAGATGTGAGTAGCGCGTATTTAAAAATATCTAAGTACAGTTAGTAACAAAAGTAGATCAATAAATTAAGGTTGACGGTACCTAGGTATAGCTTAAGTACATAATCAAGCACATGACATTATCACCCGCGATGACACGATGTCAACATTACGCAATATCCCACATTTAAGCGTTGAGCTGAAATGGCGCAGTGGGGCGATGGCTTAGAAGTGAAAGGTGCGGGTTTTTTTAGCGGCATGATATTCATAGCCTGATTATTGGTAATTTCGAATTATGTAGGTATTACTCGTCTGTACCCGCATCATGACACCCTAAGAAAAGACGGCCCACACTATGCTGTATCCTTTCACACTTTGCTTTGCTTGTCATCCTATGCTGACACGATAATCTTGTTTCATCTCTTTGGATCTCATAAAAAATGGCATGAAACGACATTCTCTATTTGTAAAATGTCATTCCATGTATAATACATAGGTAGGTAGGTACCTTACCTATACACGGTTGTGACAGGCTGTTAAAAACTACTAGTTGACAAATTACATGAGGTCGTACGTTAGACTAAAATTAAAAAAAACAAACCATAACATGATAGAAAATTTTTTTAAATCGTGAACATTATTTACCATGTACCAGAATGTACCTATCTGTTAAGGTACGTCGTACACAAAAAAGTTATAAGGAGATTTGGTAGTTGTTTCGCGCCGCAACCGGAAGTCGTTGAAATAATACCATTAATTCATAAAGATAGCATGCTATGACCCGAACCTCCCCAAAACAACTGTCATATCGTATTCTATGAAATGCCCTAATAATAAAACAGTCAATTCACTATTGGTTCTTCCCCTAACAATGAGTATCATTGTTTATGAGCCAAGTTCCAAACCATAGCTTGGTACATAGTTCGTGAAACATAACCATTTGTTTGTTTTTAATTTTTTAAAAGCATCAAGCAGTTATTTGTTTATTTTATTTTGTATTCGGGCTTAAAGCTCTGTTCTACCTGTCGCGGTAAAATGCCTGCAACTTGCGTTTTTTTTACTGGCCTAGCTTTTTACACAAGTAACAAATTGGTAAAAACTATAAAGCCTTTTTTTAATGAAAACTTTCTACTAGCACAAAGTGGTAAGTTTGATAGCTCTCTAAATCTGTACCTACATAATATTAGGAAATAGAAATTTAATTTATGGCAGTTCCGATAGCACGCATATTCGTGAAGTTATGTTAAAATAATAGGTACCAATGGTAAAGGTTGATATAAGTTTAATAATCACGGCGTTACTAACGACTGAGTCGCCAACAGAGTTGCTTTTGATCGAAACTATAACATAGCATAACATTATTAATATATCAGTTTTGTAGGTACCTACCTCAAATAATATCGCGTCAGTGTCGGACAATAAAATGTATTATGATGTGTATGTCATGTGAAGTGTAAACAGAAGTAATAACGTATAAAAACCTACGTTCAGTACGATGTTTTAGTATTGCAAGCCGTTATGTTTTTACTAATACTTATTTTACTAAATTCTTTTTTTAAACCTAGGTTTTAAAAGGTTTAATTTATTTTAAATGTTACAACTTCTTATTTTTATATTATTAGCCAAGGGCGAGTCGCCATCGTATCTTGAGCATAGTTCTGTAGGTGTCATACGTGGTGTTTTGGAAGGAACATTCTGTCGTTTTTTAGCCATCACTTAGATAATCTTATCCCAATGACTAAAATGCTTGATGCAGATCTTGATAACTACAGTTAGATGATCGCCATGTTCTTTGGTTTTAGACCCCTAACCAGAAAGTCTATATTCCAGACACAATAGATTTTCCTTTTTTATAGATCTCCATTCAAACAAGTATTACGCACTGTTAGTAGTTTTTATTTTATTTCGTAAGTTGTTTGAGGAACCCTAGTCTTACCAGCCTGTCATTATAAACTCTAACATCGATTTCATTTACCGTTTTTTCTCTGACAAAGCTTATAACCGAACGTAATAAAAATCACTACAAATGAGGGTAGATGTAAATCGAATTTTTTCCAACGTTTGTGGTTCCTCGATTTTTGTGCATGGAACTCGTGTTTTTGCTTGCATATTTCGTCTTTTGGAAAAAGAAATTTAAAATATTTGTACCTGAGGTTTTATTTTAAGTTTTTTCGTTGTAATATTTAGTTTCTTTACCGAATTGAGAGATATGTGCGAGGAAGAAAACATCGTATGCAGCGTTGACGAAGGTATTTTTATGGTTAATTTTATTCAATTACGTGTAGGTACGTACTACGTAAATACGAAATGCAGTTTATTTATTCAGTTGGTTGATCGTAAATAACATTTTACATGGTAGTAAGACGTAATAAAATGATATTTTTTTTTAGTTTTATATCTTTAAAAACTACTCGAAGAAATACCGGTATTCGACAGCTCCAGCACTATAAATAGGTTTCATTGAAATAGTATTTGCTTCCGTAGATGGGGAACCGCCAGCTAAAAGGCAAGCAGCCTCAATACGCGTTGGGGGCTCCTTCAAGTGGAACCTGCAGGTCAGTTTTATGCTTTTGGTTTTTATCTCAACATGATAATATCCTACACTTCTAGACATAGCCCTCCCACATAGACTATCCCGCTCAATAAACTGCCATCATCATCAACATCATGCATGATGATGAAGCCGGAAGGTTGTGGAATTGGTTTGGCTAGTTTTTTTAACCTGCTTAAGTTTTTTTCTTCTCTTAGGTCTACTACCCGTCTAAGATAAGAAAAAAGTTATAGAATAGTACTAATAGTGGTATTTATTTTAAGTTTCGTTGAAATCGGACTAGTAGTTTCGAAAGTCATAGTAGTCATCATTTTCAAAAGGATACGGTGTTATAAGGCCCATGTTAGGGGCTGTCTTGTTTATGCTTCAGACTAGGTTCTTTGTTGTCGGTTATTTTATTATTCGATCGCGATCAGTATCTTTTGCTATAGATATTGCATTCACTTACTTTAATATTATTATGCTATATTATAGGCTGCCTGTCATGTCATCATTAACTTTTGTTTTACTAATCCTAACTAATATTATAAATGCGAAAGTAACTCTGTCTGTCTGTTGCACTTTCATGCCAAAACTACGGAACCGATTTAAATGAAATTTGGTACACCGATAGTCTAGAGCCTGAGAAAGGACATAGGCTAGTTTTCAATGCGAAAAAAGGGTTGTAAGAGGTTAAAGGGGGGGATGAAAAGTTGTAGTCGAAGTATCGTCATTTTTAGAGCTAGAAGCTTGAAACTTTTATTTTTTAGTCTGTTGATTCGATATAAATAAATATGACATTCAAAGTTTGTAAAAGTTTTACCCTATGCTACCGAAAGACACTATTCCACGCGGACGAAGTCGCGGGCGCAGCTAGTATACTATATTTTATAGCTAGCGCAAGCAACTTGCCAGTATTTTAGTATTGAAAATGTACGAGCATTGTGCATTCCAGGCGCTCGAGACTGCGGCAGACGCCGTGGAGTCAGGTGGAAAGTCACCAGTATCCGCCCTGAACGAACTTGGAGTACGAGTCAGTTACTCTCTGCTGAGGCAGGGCGGGCCCGCCCATTGCCCTATCTTCACAGTGGCACTCAAAGTAAGTGGTGATTCTTGCATAATATAGGTACGTTTTTCAGTGCCTACCTAATAGTAATATGGCTTTTTCTAAGAGTTCTTCCGAGGAAGTACTACTATTGTACCTAGCCGCTAAGGAGTGATGCTCGCATTGCTGTTCTGATTTGAAAGGTATAGATAGGTGCCGGAACAATTACAGGCACATTAGACTTAGCACTATATGCATGTTGCTGGAGTTAATGCATTTGTTGTTGAGATGATCTCGCAGTAACGATCAGGTGGGCCATCGTCTTGGTGCGTCACTTTTATTATAAAACATTACGCATACCTTTTGGACGGGCGATAGCACCATAAAAAGTCATTTTTGTGTATTGAATGACTACCAGTTAAATACGAAAGAATACGATAAAGTTAGGTCGAGCCCTCGAAGAAAGCAGAATTTTATTCTAACACACGTCCCAATACAGGCACATGTTTGTTATTTTTAGGTTTCTTCCGGTTCATTTATCAGTCTTAAAAAATGATAAGACACACAAAAAACATTTTATTTATTATATTATGTAGCACCCAAGCACGACACAAAACAAGCATTTAGTTTCGAATTTGCGAACAAGAATAACATCATCGCAACGTAAATTGTTTTTAGAAATGGAAAAATACTGCATGAAACGAAACGTTTTTCACTGTTTGTTTGTTGTTGTGTTTTGCTTGCTAGCTTGCTACAGTTTTTTTTTCGTTTCTTTCGTTCGATAGGCTTCTGGCGGCAAGCGTACAATTTTCTAAACTTTGTTTTTGAAAACTTTTTACAAATTTTTCATACACCTACTCAATTAGATAGTGTACTGTGAAAACCGATAAATGTTGCGCTAAACTGAAAGTTACACGTTTATGTAAAGATATTTTATATGAAGATCATTGCGTTTATGTGAAAACTCTAGGTAGTACCTACATGTAAGTACCCTGGTGATAGAAGTTACTTTCTACGTATTTTTAATAGCATAGGTACTTACTTTGCATAGAAAGAACTACCTACTAGTATTGATGTACTTAGGTACCTACATAATCCACTTAAACCGTCTATCTTCCCGTATCTTTGAAGGCACCACTAGCTTGACCTGCATTCATAACCCCTCTTCATACCTTCTGCTAAGCTAGGCAAAGCCCTATAATATCCTGTCTTTATCTACGCCCCGAACACTGATTTATTTAATGAAGAAACTTACCACTTGTTACTTGTCATGAAAAGAACAGTAGGTACCTACCTACCTTATTTTGGCTTACCTTCTAATTCTAATTCGTTGTGGGGGAATGAGATCTGCACTGACGTTCCGCGTTGGGGTGTATTGTGCATTGTCCCCCTGCTGACCTCACCCAAGCCCAACTCCTTAAAGTAATGGAGAAGGACGTTGGGTTGATGACAACAATGTTCTAGCATCCCCGATGGTGTTGTGGATGCCGAGGAGTGAGACCCGATCAGCTTGGCTTACCTTATCTTATAAAGAAATATATAGTCACAATAATGTCAGCCTGTAGACGTCCACTACTGGAGGCCATCATAGGTTCTCAGAAAGAACAAATTCTTTCTGTATAAGCTGTCTCGCATATTAGTTTGTAAGGTGTACCTACGTACAATAAAGTACCTAATTATTTTCATTCATTCATTCAATTCTGAGCCTTCTCGGTCCATTGTCTTCTCATAGTCCTAACAATCTCACCTGTCCATTGGGTTTGGGGCCATTCTATGCTTATGGCTCCCGTTTGTGGTTTCCGTTTAAGAACTTCCATTCCTCAGCAGTTGTCATCTGTGTAAGCTATATGGCCTGCCCATTGCCATTTATGCCAACTATGCTACATAAATAATTGGCAATCTAACTTACAAGTCTCATTATAAAAAGTCTCTAAATGGTACTACAATTCTCCAGTACCTTTAACCACAGATAATACAATACTATTACCATAGAGCACCAGTCGTATGGTTCAATATTTTTTATTTTTGTTTAGAACCGGAAGAGTTTTTGAGTTAGCAAAATGGCCTGTATAAAATCAAAAATAGAACGCTATTGGAAAATCAAACATCCAATAATGATATTAAATGAACTCGGCATGGATTATACGTTCAGGGATATTGACAAGCTCGGTGTGGACCACAAACCAGTGTTCGGCATAGAAGTTCAGGTTTGTTGAATATGTCATTTTTATAGGAAAAGACAGTGGCAACACACGACGGCCCTTTTGATATTAAGTTAACTCTGCATATAACAATAGCATTACCTCACAGTTCATGTCCACGGAGGACGAAATGAACCACTGAGAACAAACTTTTGTGTGTGGCAAACATAGATGTTTGTTCTGTGTCTGGGTGTTACTATGTATCATAAGTATGTATTTACAAAAAAAGTGATTTTATAATTATAAGTAGTCTATCAGCAATCTAATTACCATAGTTCAAGCTTTACTTAGTTTGAGATTAGAGGGGACTGTGTGAAATGTCTAAGAATGTTAGTTACTAGCCGATACCCGCGACTTCGTGAAATTATGTGAAAGAGTCACAAAACATCCATCCATCCATCCATACATTTGAATTACCCGCGGCACTCCATTTTCCATCCAGTACCAAACGCCTATAATCATTTAACAAGTCCTTCTCACCTGTTCGATAACTCTTCCGTACCCATCCCTGTTAAATATAAGCTACTGTATTTTGTTCATTTATGTAAGTGTTTTGGTTATGTATTATGGTGTGAAATAAATTATTTTTCATTTATTTTTCATCCATACTTCCATCCATCCATACATACTTACAAACTTTCGCGTTTATAATATTAGTGGGATAGATAATATATTGTTATGTTTCCTGCAGGTAGTGGACATGTCGTTCGAAGGCTGGGGTCACAGTAAGCGCGAGGCGCGCGCGGCGGCCGCACGCTCGTGCCTCTCCGCGCTGCTGGCTCGCGCCGGACGGCTCATACCGCAACACACGCCGACACACGACTTCACCAGCGATCTCACCGACAAGTTCACAGGTACCATACACACTGACAGTACTCGTAATCATACCGCAACACACGCCGACACACGACTTCACCAGCGATCTCACCGACAAGTTCACAGGTACCATACACACTGACAGTACTCGTAATCATACCGCAACACACGCCGACACACGACTTCACCAGCGATCTCACCGACAAGTTCACAGGTACCATACACACTGACAGTACTCGTAATCATACCGCAACACACGCCGACACACGACTTCACCAGCGATCTCACCGACAAGTTCACAGGTACCATACACACTGACAGTACTCGTAATCATACCGCAACACACGCCGACACACGACTTCACCAGCGATCTCACCGACAAGTTCACAGGTACCATACACACTGACAGTACTCGTAATCATACCGCAACACACGCCGACACACGACTTCACCAGCGATCTCACCGACAGTACTCGTAATCAGGGTCTTCACGACAGGAATCGGGCACTATGCTCAGGGGCATAAAGGTACAAAGTCCGAGACCGCAAAGACTGCGAGCTACCGACTGACCAATCAGTTTCATAATACCGCGTGCACACTATGCCTATGCCACTGCCGGCATAATGTCGCGATTAATTCCGGACTTTAATGCCACATCAATGCCTCCTTAGTGAGAATAAAGGCGATGTTGCTGTGGCAATAAGTCCGCGGCATTAATGCCGGCAGCGGCATGGACATAGTGTGAACGCGGTATAAAGATTCATATACTAGTAAGTTGAAGCGCTAATGGCGACGTGGCGTAGCTTGCTAGCTTGCTTCAACTTTCACCGGTTATGTAAGTTTATATTTTAAATTTATTTATTATTTTAAAAAACAATTTATTTTGTACTGTAACTTTACGGAAACCACAAGGTTTATAGGGAAGTTAAGCGGCGTTCTGCGTGGTCACTGTCTGGATGGGTGACCGTTAGTGACACATCTAAGCGCTTCCGTGCTTCTGAGGGCACGCTAATCTGTCGGTCCCGGCTTTAAGCCATGACAGAGGCCTTAAGGTGGCCTAAATACTCCATTAACAGAGTTGGCCACTAACTCATATACAAAGTTACTTTTAATGGTATTAGATTATAATCTGTGAATCTTAATAACGAATACTCAAAAGCCACTCAAACCCCACTCAATTTAAGTCCCGCTTAAATTATTGCTATCTCTTACAAATGAGTAATGTCAAACAGAGGCAGAGCAATGTTAAGTGGTGCTCAAATTTAAATGACTTTTGAGTATTTCAGCATTAGACTAATAAATAAATAAATAAATCTCTGTTGTACCGAGCATAAGACCCCTTGATATGAATCGAACTCGCAATCTACATGCATTGTACACAGGCAATTGACAGGCGTCATGGCTCAGTCGGTAGTAGCTCTGCCTTCCGTGCTGTGGGTCGTGGGTTCGATCCCCACCGAGAACAAACATTTGTGTGTTGTAAACATAGATGTTTGTTCTGTGTCTGGGTGTTTCTATGTATTTACAAAAAAAAAATGTATGTATGTATTCTATCAGCCATCTAGTTTCCATCGTACAAGCTTTGCTTAGTTTGGGACTAGAAGGCGTTGTGTTAAGTGTCCGTGAATATTTATTATTATTATTATTGTTTTAAAAGTACCTAATTTGTTTAAAAGAATCTTCAAATTTATAAGTAGGTATGTGTATAAAAATGTGTGTCCAGTTTCAGACTTCCAATGTCTCGAGGCGAATGCAAACACCACACCTATCGCAACACCAGAAGAAGTTATATCACTGCCTGGTAAGGAATACCATACTAGAGAGATTATAAGAAGCTACTGACAAACAACCCATAATGTTTTATTGTAACATTATTAGCAATATTACAACTTAAAAGCTACTATAGTAGGTGCGAAATAACACCGCAATACAGCTCATTAAACCACCTTCACCACGATGTCGCAAAATTCAACTTATGAATACAAACCTGTCGCTAAGACGGTAATCGCTCGAATCTCGTAGTACTGTTTGTTTACCATACATAAATTGAATTTTGCGAAGTGGTGAAGGTGGGTGAATGACCTGTATTGCGGTGTTATTTGGCGCCTACTATAACAGGCAAGTTTTTTTTTTTTTGTCAGCATAAAAGCTACTAACAGATGAGTAATATACTTTGTTATCAACTCAAAAGCTACTAAATACTTATGCTGCGTCATGGCTCAGTCGGTAGTAGCTCTGCCTTCCGTGCTGTGGGTCGTGGGTTCGATCCCCACCGAGAACAAACATTTGTGTGTGGCAAACATAGATGTTTGTTCTATGTCTGGGTGTTACTATGTATTATAAGTATGTATTTACAAAAAAAAAAGTATAAAATGTATTCTATCAGCCATCTAGTTCCCATAGTAGAAGCTTTGCTTAGTTTGGGACTAGAAGGCGTGGTGTTAGATGTCCGTGAATATTTATTATTATTATTTATTTTATTTGTGTTCCAGATTCGCCAACCAGTATATCTCCGTCCACGGCGTTGTTCGGCGGCGTGCCCGCAGTGCCGTCCTTTTCAAAGAGTCCCATTAACCTCCTCTACGAAAACTATCCCGGATTGTCATTTCTGTGCACGTTTGGTGATGGCTCTCCTTTGAACGGACCTCAAGGTAAACTCTTTACTACCACCTATTTTAATCAAAGTCAAATGACAGGCGCTAACAGCTCAGTCGGTAGAGAGATTCGAATTTTGACATTTTTTGAAACAACACATAGCATTTTTATTTTAACAGTTTTTCTTGTGTTAATTGTGAGTATTGTTGTTTAATTTTGGTGGAATTTTAGGACTTTAGGGTTTGTAGGGGTTTTTAGGGGTTTGTAGGGTTTTTTAGGGTTTGTAGGGTTTTTAGGGGTTTGTAGGGTTTTTTAGGGGTTTGTAGGTGTTTTTAGAAGCCTTTTTTCCTGATTAAAACATAGACTATATTTTATTGAAATCAAAGACGTGGATTCTTAGATACAGCTTGACCTCTCTAAACCAAAAGCAGACATTGGCACGAGGTTCATCGTATACTGGTTAACAGATATTTTGGTGGAAAGTTTCACACGCGTACGAAGTCGCAGGTATCAGCTAGTAAATCATAAAATTTGTTTCTTTTGTTCCAGCGCCTCTGCAATTAAGTCACAGCATGAGATTCAAAGTGGTCTGTCAGATCAAGGACCAAATATACGAAGGATATGGTGAGCTGTGAAACATTATTGCATGACCAAATAACTATTTTTCTCAAACATGCTTGGAAATTAAAGAATTATTTCGATAACCTGAATTCAACTTGATTATCTATCATCATCTTATTCATCTCATCATTATTACGACTTGTTGTGTATCTCAACTCTCAACCTTCTTCGAGATAAATCGAAAATGCAGTACTGGCCAAATACATGGGAGCAGCGGCCAGATAAAAATGTATGAAAATCCATTGCTGGCGTGTAATTTAAAAATGGAACGATCTTTTACTCCATAACATGGTGTTAGAGGATTTTAAGGAACTACAAATGAAACTTTTGTGAATTCATAGAATTTGTGTTTATTACACGCACACACTTTAGCTATCTTTGGAGACCGAGAACAATATGGCTGACAGACCGGATGTCTTATTTTTACTAAAAACATAGGGACGGGACACTTCCATAGTGATGTGCTAGTCCAACACATGGCAACCAAGGAGGTATATTATCAAAGGTTTTATTCAAATTTCGAACAGCAGGGCTAGCATGGGCCGGGGACAAATTGTCTCCGGGAAAGGATAAATACCATTTCCCCGTTGTCAGTTTTATCCACCCTCCGAGCATGGCCTCGCCTGTGGAAAGCTTTATCCACGGGGAATAGCGAGGGGAATAGCGTTTCGACGGTTCTCTACGTCTGTGTTGCCATTACTAGAAAATAAACAATACTGACGAGATATTGACGCATCAACCTTCAATAATTTGATCAGTATATTAAATCTATGGTAATTGTCGCGCCTTTATACTATGCTAGGGCTATCACAAAAGGGTGACAAGCCCGTACGACAAAGATAACATGAGGATGAGATTGTGGGTTGACTTATTGTCATGTAAACTGCTTCGCAAATGATTTTACTGCCCTAAGCTGGCAGAAGGCCACTTCGTGATCGACCATGGTTCTCTTTACACAATCACCCGCAGTTACGCCTGTGAAAGTGCCCGGATTCCAGCCTAGTATACGTGAACTAGGCTGTTCCAGTCCCTCAAAGGACAACCGGTTGAGCTTGGCTGTGCCAAGTGCTACCACCGTCCTTCCCCACGAGCAAACCAATCCGCTTCCTCTCAGAATGGTCGACCACAGCCCTATGGGCCACGCCGTGCCTCTGACCAACACCTCAGAGACACATTCCTTCGGCCTAACTTGGACCCTTAGTACTCGCGAGATCTGATGGACTATCGGAGCCGGCCGATGTCCATCGGTTTCCCTACCGGCTATACCGCGGGACTCCGAAGTACTAGGTAACGCCCTTGAGCCATCGAGCCGTTGCTCGATGGGCTTCTGAACCAATTCAGAAGCCCCGGTACCCGAACGTATACAACGTTCCTCCCCGATCGACCGAACTAGTCCATGTACAAAGGTACGCAAGTGGACTTTCAGATTAATCATCGCGGAGAGTAGATTTTAACGCGGAACTGTCTTCCCAAAATCTCATTAGCCTCTCATAGGAAGTAGCAGGTTATTCGCTAGCACTCACCCTGTGGCCGTGGGCTAACTTTTCCACCACGCCAGTACTCCTCTGTACTTCTGCACTCGAACAGGGTAGTAGTTCCACTCCACGATGTCTCAACTCACCCCCAGACCTCCTGTCCTAAGGTCTAGGCTAAAGTCTGCATGCCGCGCAGTTTTTCGGTCAACCCTACGAAAAAGAATAGACAAGCGAGAAAAATGTACCCACCTCTTGTCAATCCAGAGTTGCCAACGTACAAAACTGATTTCAGACAAATGAAACTTACTTTTTTGTCTGTGACCTCGTGCATTGCGCGACACACCCAACGAAACAGAATTTTCACTCTAGCAGGGCAAGCAGATGACGCGTCTATTCCAGGATTTTCTCCCTTGCACGGATGGAGGCGCCCCTTCTGCTTCTTCCTTCTACTTCATTCTCCTGCTGAGATTTTCCTTCAGCCACCTGTCCTGGGCTGAAATCTTCTGACGGTAGATTTTCACCATTGACGTCATTACTACGTCCTGAATCATCTGCCCCACTGACAGTTTCGGTTTCCATCTGAGAAGTCTCCTCAGGACCACTGGCTGTCGTCTGATCATGAGACTGCATCTCACTTTCTTGAACCCGAATTGACTCCAAGTCTGGGTTTACTTCTTCAGCCATACGTCCGCTGTACTCCTCTGGTTCCTGCTCTACTGTCTGTAGAGGCTGTGTATTCTCTTCAGAACTCTCTTCCAAAGGATAGAGATGCCCTATAGAACGAGTGAAAATAGAGTCATCAACCTTTACTCTCGCGACTCGACATGCGCCGTCTACACCTTCTAGTAGGTCGACAATTTTACCAACTTTCCAGTTCTGTCGGTTCTTAGAGTCAGCTTTAATTTGCACGACATCTCCCACCTGTGGAACTCGACTGGATCTGATTCTGGGCTGCTTAGGCGAATGCTGTGATCTCTCCCTCAAACAGGTGAGATACTGCCCTATAAACATTTTCTTAAATTCCTCCAGAATCTTGATTCCCTTTTTCCAGCTTTCTATCAAGTCCGATTTAAGCCTTGATCCAGTACATGACGCTTCTACTGGTGAAGGTTTCACTGTCAAACATTTTCCTAATGTTAGGAAGTCCGCTGGACGCAGAATGTGCTCCACTTCAGTGCCGACTCGGGTTAGAGGTCTTGAATTAATGACCGCTTCCACTTCCTTCATTACTGTAAGTAGCTTACTGTCACTCAGTAGGTGTTTTTCCAACGTGCGCTTTAGGCAATGCTTGACAAGACCAACCAGGCGTTCGTAGGCAATGCGTGCGCTTTAGGCAATGCTTGACAAGACCAACCAGGCCTTTGTATGTGGGTATCGAAGGGAGGGCGGTTAGTCAGGTTAGCGAGACTGTGTTCTTGGGCTTCACTCTGGACCGGGCACTGACGTGGGAGCACCATATCGACGCGCTGTGTAAAAAAACAGGTAGAGCGTGCTTCGCCCTCTGGCGCCTCTCTGCAACATTGGACGCAGAGGTGGTGAGAAACTTCTATTTTGCTGCAATTCATTCTCACTTACAGTATGGGATAGAATTGTGGGGGCGCGCTGCCGATTGGGAGCGCGCCTTCAGGCTTCAAAAGAGGGCGGTGCGCGCCATTGTACGAGTCTCTCAAGAGACATCTGCAAGGCCTTATTTCGTAGCCCTGAAAATAATGACCGTCCCCGCTCTCGTGATCTATCAGGCCGCGATCTATGCCCGAAACCACCTGGAAGAGTACACTAGGTGTGGAGATGGTCATAGGTACCCTCTCAGGCACACTGAACGATTGCGAGCAGTCCCAAGACGGCTTGCTAAGACAGAGAAGCTAGTGTACATGATGGGGCCCTCGGTATACAACCGCCTACCTCTCAACGTCACTGACGCACCATCGACGCAATCCTTTAAGTATAAACTGAAAAATTGGCTTATCAGTCAGTCGTTTTATGACTTTGACGAATTTATGGCCCTTAATCTTTGTAGATAGGTAAATTAAGTAGGTATTACCTATTTTAGTTTTAATTAATTTTTATGTGACATTGTTACTTACCTACTTTATGAGTATATAAGTGTAATCTACATCGACTTAAATTGACATGTAATACCGTATTATGAATAAATGAACTATGAACTATGAACTATGTAGAATCCTCCATGCCATGGAGCTAGTTGAGGAATAAATTTCCAATGAATTTCCTTGTCTACGCAGTATTGACTTGTCATTACCTCAGAGGTCAATTTAAAACAAGTGGCATTGTCCGAGTACATTCTTTTTGGGACTCCTCTTGTGGCTGCAAATCTCCGCAAGGCTAGAAGGCATTCTTCTGCAGAAAGATCTTTCACAATTTCAAGATGAACTGCTCGTACAGTCAGACATGTGAACAAGGATACCCATCTTTTTCCCTTTCCATTTATCGAACTCACATACAATGGCCCAAAGTAATCTACACCAGTAAATGAAAAGGGCTCGCTGAAGTTCACTCTTTCTGGTGGTAAGGCTGGTGTATCTGGTAGTTTGTAAGGACCACCTCCATGTTTCACACATTGCTGGCATGTCTTGAGCATCTTGGTTACCTTTGCTCTACCTTGCGGTATCCAGTACCTTTTCCTGATGATACTCAACGTGTGTGAAGCACCAACATGGTAATTACTCTCATGAGTTTCAATAATAATTTTATTTGTGAACTCACAGTCTCTTGGAAGTAGCACCGGATACTTCATGTCGTAATCCCATGTTGTGTTAGCCATACGACCACCGCAACGCAGTAGACCCTCAGAATCTACAAACAAATCTAAGCTTCTTCCAAGATGAGTCTTCTTGCCTGCCAGCTCATCAGGGAAGTGTTCAAACTGCAATTTTTTAATTTGTACAGTGGTATTGTCTTGTGAACTGTCATTACTGCTATCTTCTTGTAAGTTTTCGATTTCCATAGGGACATCTTGGATTCTGGTTAGTTCTGACCAGTCATGAGGTTCCAACTCACCTGGACTCCCATCCAGGGCCTCCCCAAACGAAACGAAGGTTTTGTTCGTGCAGTAATGACGACTCTCTGGCCACTGAGAATCTTCGTCTTTAAGAAATTCGGGTCCGTTGTACCAAAGCTCTTTCTTTTGGTCCCAGAGTTCAGGTTCAGGTCTGGTAGCAATATCAGCAGGGTTAAATTTTGTACTGACATAACACATCTCTGTTTGTTGATGAAGACGTTTAATCTCATTGACTCTGTTTGCTACAAAAGGTGGTAAAAGCTTGCTCGACTTAATCCATGCAAGAACTATTTGACTATCTGTCCACAGATATTCCTTTTCAATTGGTAAGTCTAGATTCGTTTTCACATACTTTAATAGCCTGCTTCCTATCAGGAAACCTAGTAGCTCCAGTTTGGGTATTTTCAAATCATCTCTGTCTTCAATTTGTGAAATGGGAGATTTTGCCATCACCAAGGAAACTGAAGTTTTCTGATCTCCTTTTGTCTTCAAATAAACGACTGCTGCATAAGCATGTTTAGACGCGTCAGTGAAACAATGTAGTTCATAAGTTTTAATGCCTGGCAAGTCAACTCCTATGTACCTTGGAAGTTCAGTTTCAGTTACAGCTTTCAGGTCTATCAGTATCTTCTCCAAGTGTCGTGTCAGACTTTCAGGCAATGCTACATCCCATTTCACTTTTTCTTTGCATATGTTCTGGAAAAGAAGCTTTATTGGTAAGATCAACGGGCATACAAAACCACATGGGTCGTACACTCTGGCTAGAGTACGAAGAACTCCTTTTTTGGTTTGTATTGGTGTGTCAGGATCAAAGTAATTTTCTGGTACTTTCAGCTTTAACATATCCTTTTGTACATCCCATGACAAACCGAGAACTTTCATTTCTTCGCACTGTGTAGCTTTGTGTTGTTGTGGTATTGTATCCATAAACTGTTTGCTATTCGAGACCCAGTCTCTTATGTTCATCGAGAGCTTCTCGAACGTTGACCTTGTCTTTTCATACAGGTGATTAGCTTCTTCGACAGACTCAGCTACTGTTACTAAGTTATCAACATAGCATTTGCTGGCTATATTCTTCAATAAGTCTCCATTTGCTAGAGTCATGTGATGTCTGATCGTTGCAGTGAGTAGGAATGGACTTGATATTATTCCAAAAGGTACTCTACAGAAGCGCAAATGCAACAGGTTATCATCTGTGGCTGGCTGGTTGGGATCTTTGATCCACAGGAACCTTGTGACATCTCTATCTTCTAGTTGTAATCCAACTTGAAGAAAAGCCTTTTCCACATCTGCAATTATACCAATTTTCTTTGTCCGGAAGTTGAGAAGGAGCGCAGTCAAATCTTCCAGCATCGAAGGTCCACTGTACAGGCATTCATTGAGACTCTTCTCTCCTGCTGTCTTTGCTGAGGCATCATAGACAAGCCGTCCTCTTTTGCCCTTTTGTTTCACCATATGATGAGGAAGATAATGAATTGGATGATCAGTTTGGCTAGAGCTTGATTCAATCACCTCTATGATTCCAAGATCCAGCTGTTCCTTTAAGATGCTGTTGTATTCAGCCAAAGACTCATCATCCAACTTCTTAATTAAACTTCTTAATCTTCCTATGGCAAGTCCAAAGTTTGACTGAATTTCAGGTGGGTACTGTATCCAAGGCCACTTGACTTCATACCGTCCGTTTCGGTACTGTACAGTTTCATTAAAGTGACGAACTGCTTGTTCTTGCCTGGTCGCCTTTGGTGAATCGGTTATGCCAATGCTTTCCAATGACCATAAAAATTTTATATCTATGTTTCTCAATGGTAGATCTGGTTCGGTCAAATATGGACAACTAGGTATGTGACATTGGCAGTAAGTAGTGACAGACAAAACGTCGCTTTCTATCTGGCTAGCGCTACCTGACAGCACCCAACCGAAATCTGTATCAAGTAGAAACATGCGTGCATCAACTTTGATTCTATCCTCATCACGCAAGAAGGAACAATAAAGGTCATTGCCCACAAGTACATCAATCTTCTCACCCACTCTATCATCATCAGCAGGTATATCCACCTTATTATGTTTCAGCTTTGCTACTGGAACACGATCCGTTATATGTGGCACAATGTTTACCTGTATCTTCCTACTGATACCACGCTTGGTTTCTATGATGATGTTAGAAATGGGGCTGGACATTTCTTGTGGGGTAGCAGCTCCGAATGTATATACCAGTAGCAGGTCCTTCCTTTCCATTGAAAGTCCAAGGTCTCTTGCTGCCTTCGCTGTAATGTAGCTGCGTTGGCTTCCACTGTCCAGAAGAATTCTGGCACTTATATTATGATTTACGTTGTTCGGGTTCTTTATTGTTGCTACTGCGGTCTGCAAATAGGTATATCTGTTAGATGCGTTGAATACTATTGCAGGTACCTGAGCTTGGGTAAGTACATTATAATCCTCACCTACAGGTTTCGGACACAGTAACTTTAGGTGATTCCCTTTACAGTTAAAGCATGATATCTTCCTCCTGCATTCTTTAGATTTATGACCCTCTTTCAGACATTTAAAGCACTTGTTCTTGAGTTTCTCTCTTCGAGCTTCTATGGTCTTGACCGTCCTGCATTCTGAACTAACATGGTTAATCCTACCACAAAAGATACACTGGCGTTTAGGTCTTTTATTTTGTGGTTCCTTATTTTGTTTGAAATTGCCGCCTTTTCTTTTGTAGGTATTTCTTCGGTTATCTTGATCAACACTAACCTGCAGTGCCTCGGTTGTTGTTGAAGAAAGGTTATCGGCAGGTCTTGTATCACTGTCCAATCCAGACCTTTCCATGGCAGTGATAACTTTGTCCAGACTCAATCTAAGATCAGGTACAGAACAGTCATCAGAAGAAATTATATTCACTTGGTACATAATTTGCTCTGAGAATTTGCTTGCAATAACTGTTCTCAAATGATTGCTCTCCATACTCTCACCCAATGTCTGTAACACTCGGAGATGTTTCTCAATAGTGTCTAAAGTCAATCTGCAGGATGCAGGTTTGTCGGTGGCTACCTTGATCTTGCCGATTGCGGAGTGATGGGCATCGATCACCCGGTCCTTGGATCCAAACCGCTTTTGTAAGACTTCTAATGCAATGGCATAATTTACATTGGTAGTCGATAGACCGCTTACAGTTTCCAATGCTTGGCCCTCCAACGAACCGAGTAGATAGGCCAACTTTTCGACATCTTTCAGTTCCTTTTTCGAATCAATGTTGGCTTCAAACCTGTCCCAAAACTCATTCCACTGAAGGATGTCGCCATTGAATTTGGCTAATTCAAGTTTCGGTAGTTTGGAGAAAGAGCTGGGCTTAGGATCACTAGTATTGGCATACCGCTCCGCAACTGAATTGAGGTTTATCTCTAATTCTTCGGCATCAAGCTGGTCTTTCATATAATCAGTGAATTCTGCCACTTCCAAATACTCAGAACTCAACCGCAGTTCCTTGTCAAACGCTTCAATAAACTGTTTTAATTTCAAGCGGTCGTCTTCCGTAATTTGTCCTGTGGCAAAGTTGTTTCGTATCTCGCTAATTATTTGTGTTAATTTCTCATGTCGCATTCTAAGGCGGATTTTTGAAATAGCTTCCATTGTTCCCAAGATAAAGAGATACTTTTCGATCGGTTCACACAATCTAAAGTCAAAAAATCAAGTTCAGCCGAGATATGTACCTACTCAGATACCTACGTTTGAAACGTTTGTGAATTCATCACTACTTACTGTGCTGAAGATTACGTACTGATATTTCACAACGATTCAATTTCACATACATTCGATTTCACTTATCACACAGAGAAAGTTAGCCAAAATTACCAAACTCGACTTTTCCTAGCAAATGCAACCTTTTGAGCGGAAACGGAAAATTGAAACGACGCTGAACCTTGCAAAAACATGGCGGCAAATTTTAAAATTTGTATTTTCCTTCCTTATATCTACTTAATCTCTATTTATTATAAAATATAGATTTACCAATAAACTTGACTAGGTTAACAATGTATATTCTTAGTTAAATAAGCTTAATTTAAACTATATTCACTAAATAAAACTAAATAATAGGAACGGATATACGTGTTCGGTGAACGGAACGTTCCGTAATATTAACCATAGATAAAGTAGATGAGCTAAATCAGCTATAGACCCGTCGGTCTTTTATTTTCCCATTTTTTTCTTAGGGGAAACGCACACCTTCAATAAAAAGTGAAGTCATAGATAAAAAATATAAAACGTAAAACCGTAAACGCGAAATGCAAACGCAAAAATAAACGCAATGGGAAAAAATAAAAAATGGGTTAAATAAAACAACACACACTTTTACCAAAATTGTAATAAATCCCATCTTTTCTTTTGTAGGGTATTTAAAAAAAAAAAATAATAACTTTATGTCTGGAGAGAACCCGAACGTATCAGGCTGCTCCAAACATGCGCTGAACCAACCCTATGGTTGGGACCAGAAAAAAAATCTGGCTCTCAAGGGCTCCAAGAGATCCCTGCATCTCCACCATTTTTGTCGCGCCTTTATACTATGCTAGGGCTATCACAAAAGGGTGACAAGCCCGTACGACAAAGATAACATGAGGATGAGATTGTGGGTTGACTTATTGTCATGTAAACTGCTTCGCAAATGATTTTACTGCCCTAAGCTGGCAGAAGGCCACTTCGTGATCGACCATGGTTCTCTTTACACAATCACCCGCAGTTACGCCTGTGAAAGTGCCCGGATTCCAGCCTAGTATACGTGAACTAGGCTGTTCCAGTCCCTCAAAGGACAACCGGTTGAGCTTGGCTGTGCCAAGTGCTACCACCGTCCTTCCCCACGAGCAAACCAATCCGCTTCCTCTCAGAATGGTCGACCACAGCCCTATGGGCCACGCCGTGCCTCTGACCAACACCTCAGAGACACATTCCTTCGGCCTAACTTGGACCCTTAGTACTCGCGAGATCTGATGGACTATCGGAGCCGGCCGATGTCCATCGGTTTCCCTACCGGCTATACCGCGGGACTCCGAAGTACTAGGTAACGCCCTTGAGCCATCGAGCCGTTGCTCGATGGGCTTCTGAACCAATTCAGAAGCCCCGGTACCCGAACGTATACAACGTTCCTCCCCGATCGACCGAACTAGTCCATGTACAAAGGTACGCAAGTGGACTTTCAGATTAATCATCGCGGAGAGTAGATTTTAACGCGGAACTGTCTTCCCAAAATCTCATTAGCCTCTCATAGGAAGTAGCAGGTTATTCGCTAGCACTCACCCTGTGGCCGTGGGCTAACTTTTCCACCACGCCAGTACTCCTCTGTACTTCTGCACTCGAACAGGGTAGTAGTTCCACTCCACGATGTCTCAACTCACCCCCAGACCTCCTGTCCTAAGGTCTAGGCTAAAGTCTGCATGCCGCGCAGTTTTTCGGTCAACCCTACGAAAAAGAATAGACAAGCGAGAAAAATGTACCCACCTCTTGTCAATCCAGAGTTGCCAACGTACAAAACTGATTTCAGACAAATGAAACTTACTTTTTTGTCTGTGACCTCGTGCATTGCGCGACAGTAATAGTTCGTTCTTTTTGCGACTATTTGCGGTCTGTTCTGGCAAACCATGGTCTTGCCCGGTACCTCTCTGGTAACTACCATCTGCCATTAGGCGTATAGATGCAAGGATCTATACGTAATAGAAAAACAATTGTAGGTAGGTTATCGTGGTTAGTAATTCTATGTAGCATAAGGTTCTCACAGAATGTAGCAAAGTAGGTACAGCGTAATATTTTTAGAATAACCTCGATATGCACCGGCAAACTATCTCGTGAATTTTGAGGCTGCAAGGCATCCTTCAGCTCCTCGCACAGATATACCGCCATTTCTTTGTGGACGCGAAAAAGTCGGCGAAATTCGGTATCTGGCAAGTGGAACGGATTACTTGCATCCCTTAGAACCCTCCTGTGTATTTTCCGTTCATTTTTATCAATGAATTGAGACGTAATGATGAAAAAATATGATCGAGACATTTTGTAAGCAAAGGAGAATTACTTTTATACCCACCTTCGAGATAGATGATAGTTATTCCCTGTCAAATGTCAATCGAAAAGTATTTTATCCACTCTTTCCCTAGTCCATGCTTTGAAGCGGGAGTAGCGGGATATAATGTCCACGAAAAACGTCAAGTGGAAACATTTTATCCCTTTTCCCTGTTGCCATGCTATGTAAGGTGGAGAAGAGAATTATTTCCACCGACAAGTAGATAAAAACGGTGGAAAGACAATTTGTCCCCGGCCCATGCTAGCCCTGCAGGCTTTCAAATATTGGGTCCTCTACTATTCTTATTATTTATTAATGACTTGCCTAGTGTAACGCATCACAAATGTTTATTATTCGCTGACGACACGACTCTAATAATGAAATGTACAAACCCAGAATTATATGAATATGAAATAAACTGTGCAATTAATGAAATAGTGACATGGCTGAATGAAAATAGGCCAATGATTAACATAAATAAAACTAAATTAATTCGATTTTGAAATTATAAAACGAATCCCATAACATTGGACATAAAATATTTATTAAATTTATTTAATTAGAACGGTCACACACAACCAATTACACTAATTAATTAAACACTACCAATTAAAAATGTCAAAACACAAAAATTAAATAGATATAAATAATAAAATTGTTGTTCATAAATTATAAGTCAGATAGTTTAATTATATTATACGTAACATTCATTCATCATTCTCGCAATATCTCAGGCATACCAACATAAGTGTCTTCCAGTCATCCGTGAATATATCACAGTCTGGATTGGCTGCAAGAAGTTCATTAGGAGTGGTGAGGGTGCGAGGTAGGGGAGAATTAGCACGTGCGGCTGTACGCACGGAAGGAACTGCGAAGAGTTTATGTCTCCTGAGCCTGAGGTATCTATCTGGGACAAAGAGGTGAAGTGACTCGTTAAGCAAATCGGGTGCATATAATAGACTGCGGAACATTTTGGATACAGTGGCCATCTGGTCATACGCTCTCCTGATTTTCAGGGAATTAAAGCCTAGATGGCCTAAAAGGAATTTAGTTGGGTACATGCATGGATAGAATCCTGCAACATGCTTGTAAAGGTACCTCAGAAAAGCCTTCTAAACTTTTTCCAATAGGAGAGCATATTTTGCCTCATGCGGGTTCCAAACGCATGAGCTAGACTCGAGCTTACTTCGGACCAAAGCATTGAATAGGAGTCGTATGACTTGCCCAATATCAATTAAGTAAAGTAGAAAATGTGGAATCGGCTCTTTTTCTAGGTATTATGATAGATAGATAGATAGATATATTCTTTATTGCACACCAAGAAAAGAAAAAAACAAAAAAAAGAGAAAAAAGTTTTAAGTATGAGGTACAATGGGCGGTCTTATCGCTATAAGCGATCTCTTCCAGACAACCTTTGGATGGACAAAAGCAGTTCGACTAGGTAAGAACGGGGCGCACATAAAAATAACCTGGAATATACATAATACATAAATATAATTTAACCTATACACATACAAAACTAATATGGATAAATACATATACCTACACATTTACACACATATATATACATATATATATATACAATTATCATATACCTACTGTTTCGTAAAGATAGCAACTTTGGAACGAAACTTTATCTGTCATCTTTATATATTTATTCTACCCTCATTTTCCCTATCATTCCCTACCTAAAACCTGTGGGTAGGAATAAAAACCACCATTACGAATCTCAACGTTTTCACGGCCGGTCGCAAGAGTCGAGAGTCCTTACTTCTCCTCATCAAAACCCCGGAAAAATCGCATTTCGTATCAAGGAAAATCAGCGCCTTCCTATAAGGCCATCCATCAGCGCCTTCCGCCAACATCAGCACATCATCGGTGTGGAAGAACCGAGTGGGAGCTCCCAGCGCGTCATCATCATCCGACCGCGCAGAATCACAGGTATTCCTAACCCACTCCTTCTCTTTCTTTCCGCGCCACCTACAATAATATAAATGGAAAAGTTTTTGATAATATTAAAAATACCTACAAGAGATTTACGATGACGTTGAATGTAAGGAAGAAAGATAGTGCTGGAGAACCATACTTTTAAAAATAGGAAGGGATTTAGCATGTCGGATGGAAGTGGGTAATGCATTCCAAAGTTTATTGGCTTCGAGAGTAAATGAGCTACTGTAGAATTTTGTAGAGTGAACAGGAGTTTTTAACATTCGGGTTTCAGAGGAGCGAAGGGATCGGGAATTGGAGAGGCAGAGGAACTCAAAGCGTTCTTTGAGGTAAACAGGAGTAGAAGGAAGGAAAATAATGTTGTATAGCAGGGATAGGATATGAGCATTCCGGCGAAGGCGGATAGGAAGCCATTTGAGCCTGTTACGGAACTCAGAAACGTGGTCGTACTTGCGCAAGCCATATGATCGACCAGCATCTAACTTGGAAACAGCACATTAATCTAGTTTGTAACAAGTTAAAAAGATTTGTTTACGCTCTAAAGACGGTATCAGTCAGAGAGACGGTATCTCAAAGAGCGTTGCTAGCTGCGTACCATGGTTATGTGTCATCTGTCCTACTTTATGGCTTACCTCTATGGGGCAATTCAGTTGACTTGCTTAAAGCTTTCAAAGTTCTGAAAAAATTTATTCGAGCGGTCTGCGGAGCTTGGTTCTTAGATACCTGTAAACCTCTGTTCCTAAAAACTAAAGTACTGCCCTTGCCATGCATGTACATATGAGAAATCTGCGTTTTTGTCAAACAATATCCCAATTATTTTATTAGACACGAAGAAATGCTTTCAAGACATACTAAAAAGAATTTATCTACCAAAACATCATTCGACATTTCATAGTAAAAACGCATTTTGTATGGCTGTGAAAATATTTAATAAGTTGCCTGATGAATTTAAAGAATTGCCGTTATCTTTGTTTAAACGTAGACTCTCCAAATGGTTGCTGCTAAATTGCTTTTACTCTACTGACGAATATTTTAGTTATAAGTGACATTTTACTAATGTGATACTGACATGATTGTAATTTGTAATAGGTATAGGTATTTGAATTTAATTTTGTTAAAATGTTTGCACACCAGGAAAATCACTGGTAGGATGTATAGATCTTTTAATACATTTAACATCAATGTTACCTAAAACTTACATTCAGCGAATAAATGATTCTGATTTCTGATTTCTTTCTGAATAGTAAGCTGATTATAGAAAAAAAAATGTACTCTGTAACTTCGTTGTTCGTTATTGATTTTGAAAAGTAATTGTATTTTCAACTGAAAAGTTTTGCCTAGGTACTTAGTTTTAATTTCCTTGCATTATTTGAGAAAAGTACTATACAAACCTTGGCCACAACTAGGCAATGAGGGACTCACGTATGTGTGGCTCTTCTTCGAATCGGCCCACATTTACACGTTCGCACCTCATTGCCTCTGTTGCAGGCCGCTGCAGTAATGTGCTATAGTATGTATGTATGTATGTATGTGATGTGCAGGTTCTAGTAAGAAGCTGGCGAAGCTGGCGGCAGCGCGCGCGGCGCTGGCCGTGCTGTCGGAGGGACGCGTGCAGTGCTCGCCAGACACGTGCGATGGAAGCCTGCCGCAGACGCTGGCCGACCATGTCTCTAAGTAACTATATTATAACTAGTAGTTGTAGTAACAAGCTGGCTGCTGTCGGAGGGACGCGTGCAGTGCTCGCCAGACACGTGCGATGGAAGCCTGCCGCAGACGCTGGCCGACCATGTCTCTAAGTAACTATATTATAACTAGTAGTTGTAGTAACAAGCTGGCTGCTGTCGGAGGGACGCGTGCAGTGCTCGCCAGACACGTGCGATGGAAGCCTGCCGCAGACGCTGGCCGACCATGTCTCTAAGTAACTATATTATAACTAGTAGTTGTAGTAACAAGCTGGCTGCTGTCGGAGGGACGCGTGCAGTGCTCGCCAGACACGTGCGATGGAAGCCTGCCGCAGACGCTGGCCGACCATGTCTCTAAGTAACTATATTATAACTAGTAGTTGTAGTAACAAGCTGGCTGCTGTCGGAGGGACGCGTGCAGTGCTCGCCAGACACGTGCGATGGAAGCCTGCCGCAGACGCTGGCCGACCATGTCTCTAAGTAACTATATTATAACTAGTAGTTGTAGTAACAAGCTGGCTGCTGTCGGAGGGACGCGTGCAGTGCTCGCCAGACACGTGCGATGGAAGCCTGCCGCAGACGCTGGCCGACCATGTCTCTAAGTAACTATATTATAACTAGTAGTTGTAGTAACAAGCTGGCTGCAGTCGGAGGGACGCGTGCAGTGCTCGCCAGACACGTGCGATGGAAGCCTGCCGCAGACGCTGGCCGACCATGTCTCTAAGTAACTATATTATAACTAGTAGTTGTAGTAACAAGCTGGCTGCTGTCGGAGGGACGCGTGCAGTGCTCGCCAGACACGTGCGATGGAAGCCTGCCGCAGACGCTGGCCGACCATGTCTCTAAGTAACTATATTATAACTAGTAGTTGTAGTAACAAGCTGGCTGCTGTCGGAGGGACGCGTGCAGTGCTCGCCAGACACGTGCGATGGAAGCCTGCCGCAGACGCTGGCCGACCATGTCTCTAAGTAACTATATTATAACTAGTAGTTGTAGTAACAAGCTGGCTGCTGTCGGAGGGACGCGTGCAGTGCTCGCCAGACACGTGCGATGGAAGCCTGCCGCAGACGCTGGCCGACCATGTCTCTAAGTAACTATATTATAACTAGTAGTTGTAGTAACAAGCTGGCTGCTGTCGGAGGGACGCGTGCAGTGCTCGCCAGACACGTGCGATGGAAGCCTGCCGCAGACGCTGGCCGACCATGTCTCTAAGTAACCATATTACCTTCAGACAATCAATCCCGATTCTGTTGATGCATTTTCCTAATCTTAGCAAAAAAATAGCTATCTTTTTAGTTCTGTTCAATGATGTGAAGCGCTCGTGGCTTGCTTAGATCTGCACCGATTATTTAAGTTCAGCGACCTTCTTCTGCGCGGACACTATTTGTTTTTCATTCGTCTTATGTTGCTTTTGGGGAATAAGTTATTTTTTAGATGTTATGTTATAGCTACCTTGCTATTAAGTACTTAATTTAAGATTTGTTAATTTTTTAAAAGATTATTTTTATGTTTGCGCCTATTGATTGTCATACGATTAAATAAATTTGGGGAATAATGTGCCGCTAACCCACTTGTACCATTAGGCAGTACCATTGATAGTACAATGTCACAAACGCAAAATAACAAAATTCGAATTAGGTTAGGAAAATGAAACAATAGAATCGAGGGCACTGCCAAGTCAAAATTCGGTTTTTTCGTAAAATATTTTCATATATAATGCATTACCAATATTTTCCGATTTTCATATTAATGTAATATGACTAATGTTACACTAATATGAAAATATTAGGGTATATTTTAATTCAATTGTACTTTCAGATTAGTGAATGAAAAATTCAATGAGTTGATGAAGGATGACCTCACACACTCAAAGAGGAAGGTACTCGCCGGCATAGTGCTCACTATTGACAACAAAACTGAAGGCGCCAAGGTATGCACCTCCTATCCTAAAAGCCGGTTTACATTATTCCAGTCCAGCGATCCAGTCCAGTGCTGAACTGGATTCGTTATCGTCTACATTATTCCAGTAATTTAGAAGCCGTTGAAACGTGAATACTACAGTGACAATGATTTCAAAAAGAGATCAGTATATATATATTCTATCAGCCATCTAGTTCCCATCGTACAAGCTTTGCTTAGTTTGGGACTAGAAGGCGTTGTGTTAAGTGTCCGTGAATATTTATTTATTTTAGTTGAAATTAAATGTTTTTGTTAATCCAGGTGATTGCAGTAACGACGGGCACAAAATGTGTTTCTGGCGAGCACATGTCTGTGAGAGGACGTGCTGTGAACGATAGTCATGCTGAGGTAACTTACTTATTTTTGAAGTTATACTTCTAATGCGACTTCCAATTCCAACAAGGTTGCGCAACGCGTTTAACGCTAAATATAATGGAATAGAGATACAGAGCGAGAGTGAATGCGTGGAATAGAAAGAGACAGAGAAAGTGATTATATACGGATACCCCCACAAAACGCAAAACACTTCGATAGCGTGTTCTAGGATCCGACCAAAATTAGAAGCGCCATCTAGTTCTGATTTAGGCAACATGAGCATAGAACCTTTTCTAACTAAATAAGTACCGCATATTGGTCAAGTACATAAAAATAAATACTAAATTAATTTCACATTAACACAGAGCGAGAGTGAATGCGTGGCACTCGAAGTATAACTTCTTCCGCGTGGAGGGACTCCACGCACTACTTTTTATACCCATTCAATTGTAGGAATGATCACAAACAAATCTACGTAAACCTAACCAATTGGAATTATATTGCGCGTCCCGATAGTTCGACTGTTTTAGCGTAACCGCGCAGTGTATCTCGGATATGATTTTTGGTACCAGCTTGGCTTAGTTTGGGGCTATATGGCGCTATTGTTTTATTTACAGGTGGCTGCTAGAAGATGTCTACAACGGTACCTGTACGCTCAACTACTTAAATACGCCTCGCAATCTAGTAAGTGTTATACAAAGATATTATCTTATCTTATCCTACTAATATGTTTGTGAGGATGGATGTATGTTTGTTCCTCTTTCACGCAAAAACTACTGATCCGATTTGGATGAAACTTGGAATTTATATTGTCCGTGACCTGGATTAACACATAGGCTACTTTTTATCCCGAAAAATCAACGGGATCCAACGAGACGCGAAAGAAGTCGCGGGCGCAAGCTAGTTATATTTTTTTCTGTCATGGGTTATAAATGTGTGATTTTGTTTTAGATCCACTGATAACACTCCCAGATTCGGACCTCGAACCCGCACAGAACGGCGGCTACCAACTGAAATCGAATCGCAGATTACATCTGTACGTGAGCACAGCGCCGTGCGGCGACGGGAGGATATTCTCACCGCACGAGCCGAGCGAACCCGCACCCGACAGGCATCCCAACCGGTAACTGAGACATACAGCGCCGCGTAGCGCCTAACTGCGCCATATAGCACCAAACTAAACCAAACGGGGGTTATACCCAGACATGCATCCTGACCGGTAACTGACCCATAAAACCCCTAAATGAGCCATATAGTACCTTTAACTCCCTAAGACCAACCCTATAACTAAGCTAGCCCGTACCAGATATATATCCTAACCGGTAACTGAGCGATATAACCCCAAACTAAGCCACTTACTGATCCATATTGACTATTTGGCAGTATTAAGTATACATAATTTGTTACAGACAAGCGAGAGGTCAGCTCAGAACTAAAATAGAATCGGGCGAAGGAACCATTCCCGTGAAGAACTCAACCAACGTGCTCCAAACCTGGGATGGTGTAATGCAGGTATGACGAGAATATTAATAAATAAATATTCCCGGACACTTAACACAACGCCTTCTAGTCCCAAACTAAGCAAAGCTTGTACGATGGGAACTAGATGGCTGATAGAATACATACATACTTTTTTTTTTTGGTAAATACATACTTATAATACATAGAAACACCCAGACACAGAACAAACATCTATGTTTGTCACACACAAATGTTTGTTCTCGGTGGGGATCGAACCCACGACCCACAGCACGGAAGGCAGAGCTACTACCGACTGAGCCATGACGCCTGTCAATATAAACGAGTTTGCAACAATTTGTATAAAGAACATGGAACAAGTAGGATTGGCCACTTCTGCCTCGCAGTGAGGTTGTGCTCTCTGTGGCATTGTACTGCGTCCAATGCTGCTGTGGGCAAAATAGTACTTACGCAAAAAACAACCGAATCACAAACTGGCGTAAGGAATCTCCTTCTTATCCAACTAATATTATAAACGCGTAAGTTTGTTGTTACAAACTTTCGCGTCCATTCTTATGGATGGATGGATGTTTGTTACTCTTAAACGTAAAAACTACTGATCCGATTTGGATGAAACTTGGAATATATATTGTCCGTGACCTGGATTAACACATAGGATACTTTTTATCCCGGAAAATCAACGGGATCCAACGGGACGCGAACAAAGTCGCGGGCGGCAGCTAGTACATATAATATGTAAGTTTAAAAAACTGGAAAAACCTATTTCAATTTGACACGCATTCATCATCAAATGATGATGATGATAGCAGTTCATTGGGAATATTCTATTCCCAACAGAATATTCCCAATGATCGTAAGCATCACAGAAATGTCACAGTATACGCGGTGTCGTGTACGTGAATGACGTGTTTTTTCGGATTATTCTTATTTAACTGCCAAACTACTGAACTGATTTTGATAAAATTTGTATGGGACTAATGTGGAAGCATACCCTTTTATATAAAAAAAGAATTTTACAAATCGGTGCATAAATGACGGAGTTCTGAGGTAACAAACATAAAAAAACAACCGTTTTGAGAACCTCCTTTTTGAAGTTGGTTAATAATGTAACTAAGCATATTCCTAGAACTTAATTTAGAGTTTTTTGGATGGGTTGGATGTGTGCAGATTATTGGATACCTACTTAAGGCAAGCGTCCACAGGCCCGCATCGCACGCATCGGACGCATCGCACGCAACGGATTTTAGTTTGCCTTGTATAAAAACTCATACAACTGCGTCCATTGATCCGCACCGTACGGACGAGTTTTTATACAAGGCATACTAAAATCCGTTGCGTGCGATGCGTCCGATGCGGACCTGTGGACGCTTGCCTTAACCCTGTTACGAACGCCAAACCATACTATAATGTTAACCCTGTTCTCAATTAAGTGACTGTAATTTGTCTATTTTGAGAATAAATTTATTTTCTCAAACATGCTTGGAAATTAAAGCATTATTTTGACAACCTCGACAAATCGAAGATGCAGTACTGGCCACACACATGCGAGCAGCGGCCAGTTAAAAATGTATGAAAATCCATTAAAAAAATAGAATAGAATAGAATGTTATTATTTTTGTAGCGACACAAGTTACATACCTACGAATGAACGCAGTTTGCGATTCAGCAAAACATAGGTATGCAGCCAGTCGTCACCCCCCAGGCGCAAAGAGTCGTAGAGTCGTAGGTTCGTAGGTTCGATACTGATGCCACACGAAATATACCTACCTACAAGTGACAATTTACTCACGTGTTTTCATCGACTCCCAAATAACTCTTAGGAACTTGGAGACGTAAAATTTTGTTATTTTACAGAGGTAGGTATTACAAAATTAAATCTTAGAAATATAATTAAAAATAACAAAAATGGCCACCACTCAGCACGGTGCCAGGGCAGGATATGTTAGTACCCTGCTTAGGCGCTGGATTTCAGTGGCGCCAGTCGCGTACGTGCGGTAGGTGTACTGCGATCACACATTTAATAGAACACATTACTGTCGTGTTTAGCGGCGAGATACATTACATACAAAACTCATTAATGTCTTGTTATTTAAAAATGGAACGATCTTTTACTCCATAACATGGCAACCAAGGAGGTAACTTATCAACGGTTTTATTCAAATTTCGAACAGGCTTTCAAATAGAAAGCTGATTATAGAAAAAAAACAAATGAACTTCGTTGTTCGTTAATGGTTTTGAAAAGTAATGGTATTTTCATCTAAAAAGTTTTGCCTAGGTACTTAGTTTTAATTTCCTTGCATTATTTGAGAAAAGTACTATACAAGCCTTGGCCACAACTAGGCAATGAGGGACTCACGTATGTGTAGCTTGTCTTCGACTCGGCCCACATTTACACGTTCTTCCCTCATTGCCTCTGTTGCGGGCCGCTGCAGTAATGTACTATTATTAAATAAAATGTAACTGATAATATTACCCCACAGGGCGAGCGGCTCCTGACAATGTCGTGTTCGGACAAGGTCGCTCGTTGGTGCGTGGTGGGTCTGCAAGGAGCCTTACTGTCGCGTTTCATACGACCCGTCTACTTACACTCACTCGTGCTCGGCTCGCTGCTGCATCCACACCACATGTACAGGTACGTAGTTACTGCAAGGAGCCTTACTGTCGCGTCTCATACGACCCGTCTACTTACACTCACTCGTGCTCGGCTCGCTGCTGCATCCACACCACATGTACAGGTACGTAGTTACTGCAAGGAGCCTTACTGTCGCGTCTCATACGACCCGTCTACTTACACTCACTCGTGCTCGGCTCGCTGCTGCATCCACACCACATGTACAGGTACGTAGTTAGTAGTTTTTTTTTTTTAATATTCTTGGACATGTTACACAACGCCCTCTAGTCCCAAACTAAGCAAAGCTTGTACTCTGGAACTAGATTGCTGATAGAATACTTATATACCTACATTTTTTTTGTAAATATATACTTATGATACATAGTAACACCCACACACAGAACAAACATCTATGTTTGCCACACACAAATGTTTGTTCTCGATGGGGATCGAACCCACGACCCACAGCACGGAAGGCAGAGCTACCGACTGAGCCATGGCGCGTGTCTGTTTGTATATACACTAGCTGTCGCCGCGGCTTTGCTCGCGTGGTAGCAGCACACGCATTATTTGGTTAAAATCTTTGATCCTAATTTTAGACCCTTTAGAGTGTGACTTTTCAAAATTCCAATCTCAGTGCACCCCTACACTATATAAAGATACTACCTTCCAAATGTGATACCTCTAGGACTTATAGTTTAGGCTGTGCGTTGATTGTCAGTCAGCTTCAAAGAGTTTTATATATTTAGAAGATATCAGAGGCCTTAGTGTGTACGTTGGCTGTAAAGTCATGTAAACTATAATTTTGTATGGAGAATCATTAGTTTTGTAAACTACCCGCTAGGGGCGCTGATCAGTTTTTCAACTTTTGAGTTCATTGGCAAGTCTTTCTAGCTAACAAGTGCTATGGGAAATATGGGAATAATCATCTGTGTCGATTTCTGTATCGGCATACGGGCCTAATAAAACAATATTGTATTTAAATTTAATTTTATTACATCTCTCGTTATCGTACGCTAAATAACATATAAAACTATTCTAAAGAGTAAGGCGACGTTCTTCTTGTCATTAAATAGTAAACGCCTCGGGCCCTATAAATAAAAACAAATTAGGGACAATTGTACAAAAAAAAATTAGGCATATATTTACAAAACCTTAATAGTCCAGTCAAATTAGTCAAAATTAGGTAAGAATCTCGGAATTTGAGATACCCAGCTATAAACTCGCATTAACTTGTATCTTGACCTCCTAAAAGTTGTCTCAAAACCTAGGACTATAGGAAACGAGATATGTGCAAAAGGTCACCTTTGTAACCTTTGCCCTTGACATTTTAATAGTCGCGAACACCCGACCATATGTAGGTTTTGAGACAACTTTTAGGAGGTCAAGATGCAAGTTTATGCTAGTTTATAGCTTGGTATCTCAAATTCCGAGGTGAAATACTAATTTGACTGGGCTATATTGAAATTAAAAAAAAAAACAAATGAAATACGTTTATTTTGCTTGAAGTATGTACTGAAACGGAGACAAAATGACTTGCACAACAATTTATTCTCTCCTTCTTCTGTAACAATCTTTTTGCTTAGGTTCTGTATCGTTCAGGCTACCACCACCGTACCGCAAAGAATTCAGAAATACCCGGTGGTAATTTTATCAACAACCACCATGACGTCTCGAGCCGTCAGTAACGAAAATCGAATCTCAATCTATGGCAACTGCTCTTTTTGGCTTGACGGGCTAGGCTTGGCATAGCGGCTTTCAAGGCTGGCTTGGCATGGCGAGGCAACTCTGGCTTGGCTTAGCTTGGCTTGGCTTGGCTTGGCATGGCATGGCGAGACAAAGCTGGCTGATGACATGGCGAGGCGTTACAGTACACAAAAGTTTGACAGGCGTTATATCTCAGTCGGTAATAGCTCTGCATTCCGTGCTGTGGGTCGTGGGTTTGATCCCCACTGAGAACAAACATTTGTGCGGCAAACATAGATGTTTGTTCTATGTCTGGGTGTTACTATGTACAAAAAATGTGTATAAGTATTCTATCAGCAATCTAGTTCCCATAGTACAAGCTTTGCTTAGTTTGGGACTAGAGGGCGTTGTTCGTTCACTAATTACATGCAGTTTATTGTGTACAGAGTTATGTACTAACTACATATATATGTAACTAGCGACCCGCCCCGGCTTTGCACGGGTAGAAAAGTAAAAAGTTCCAAAAAGCTTATAATGTCGCCTTGGATTTGAACTTGCGTCGGTCTGACCGCAGTCCCATGGTATTACCTTTTGGCCAACAGGAAGCTTGTTACCATGGTTGAAATTACGGCTGTCTTTTCCAAATGTCGAATTTTCAAACATTGCGTTTAGCTGTCCGTTGTGTCAGTTTCGTTTTGCTATACCATTTCTGTTTTTTACACCTTGGGATACATTATTGTAAATTTATCAGTGTTTCTATACAATATTATGCATATATTGTACATATAAACCTTCCTCTTGAATCACTCTATCTATTATTAAAGATTTATGCATACATACAAACAGACATCCGCGGGAAGCGACTGCTTTATACTATGTAGTGATAACTACTTTCCTGTCCCAATAGTCAATCGATCCCCCCTAGGTACCACACCAAATATCTTCTTAACAAACGCGGTAACCCTATTTTCATTCCCCAATTCCAAATTATACGTTATTGGGGTAAAAGTTGGTGGTGTTGCCCCAATATAGTTATTACTCTCCTTACTAATATGATTCAACTCGCCATTAGCGCTTTTTACTAGTGTATTTATCTCTCTCATAACTGTGAAAACTGGTAGCACATTCTTACGGTTTTTGATTAAGAAATCTAGCATTCTGAACAATATGTTGTTACTGTCTTCAGATCTTTGGAAGAAAGGTAGGAATCTTTTGTGTCGTTTTAGTATGTTTTTCTTTAATTTAGTGCCTATTTTTGGTTTATCTCGGTCGTTTTTGCCTGAAACTCTGTTCTTTAGAAAAGAAAACTTAGGTCGCTTGTTTTTAGAATTGTTTTTGTTGATTCTTGGTATTATTCTGATTATTTGACGAAGGATAGGTCTGAAGAGGTTTAATCTGAGCGGGTTTGGTTTATTTCGATCTTTAATCGTCGTTACTTCCTTGTCTCCATCGTCTATGCTTATTTCAAAATCATCTTCTGAAGTAACTGTTGGTTTAACTTTGATATCTTGTATTCTTATAGTAATGTTATTTTCATTACTTTCCAGCGGGGTTTTCAAAGTAATGTCATTCTCTTTACTATGATTTTCTTCTTCGACTTTCACTGTTGTTGTTCCAGAAGTAATATTGTCTTTCGTAGTGTTAGAATCTTGCGTCGTATTTATTTTTTCTTCTGTCAGTGTTAGATTACCACTTACAACAGTTAGCTCTATGTTTTTACTGTTAGCAGGATCGATATCGCGTTTCGTTCGTGTTTTCACATTAAATCTATCTGCTGGTTTCGATAGAGTATCATCTCTTTGTGCATAGACTTGATCTGTTTTTGTTTTGGTGTAAAAATCTGTCTCTTCGGCTATTTGATCTTCTAATTCTTTATTTTCATTTAAAGTTTGATTAATCTGTTCAATGTCATCTCTTTTTCCATCTTCATTTTTGTCACTATTTATATCTTCATACTTTTCCTCATAAAAGTCATTATTTATTGTTTCCCTAGTTCCTTTATCATTATTCTTATCGTAATTATTACCATTAGTTTTTATATCCACTTCAGTTTTTTCATCAGCACCATTATTATCAGTATAAACTTTATCATCAAAATCATCATTTACAGCCTCGTTAGCTCTCTTATCATTAAATTCATCACTATTCTTTATGGTATCGTCAATTTCCTCGTCAAAATCATCATCTATACCGTCTTCAACTGTTTTATCGTTAGTTGTTTTATCTCCTGTGTCTGTACCCTCATCTTTTTCATAATAGTTCAGATAATCAATAATACTATCTTTAAAATTATTTAAACTATCTATATTAGCCTTAACCTTATCCAGAGTTACTCCCCCCTTCCTACTACTGTTAGATTTCACATCTTGAATGAAAGTGAACAGCTTTTCTAGTTTGTACTCTAAGCTGTTCGGTCTGAAGGTCGATTCTTGTTTACCCATCAAGTAGTACGTGTAAAAGCCGTTTGTCTGTGTGCGTGCGTCACCTGAAAGTACAAAGTGCATGTGCGTAAATACAGTGCTTTTAGGAACTAGAAGGTTCTAGAACATTCTGGAATATTCTGAGTGCTAAAGTGCTTTGATAACATGAAAATTGTAACGTGTGCAAAATACTGTGCTCTGTGCAGCCAATTTGAATCTTACTCCCTCCAAATAAGGTCTCACAACATTTCATATTGATGACTCCCTTGAGACTAAGCAGACAGTGCAGCCCAATATCACCCTTATCCCCTTATCACAAGATCTCACTTCGTATCAGCACCGTATCCCATATGTATGGTACGTCCAAACGCACACGCTCCGCTCTTGTAATCCTTCCACGAGCGACATTCAGTCGCTTTGAAACCGATCGGTCGGATCACCGACTCTGTGTAGTATTGGTATGATCTCCAATGGCTGCAGAAGACTGTAGGGGGTATTAGTTATTAGGGCAAGGGGGGTTAATGTTAGCAAGGAAGCCCGTATGAGTTATTACCTAAGGCCGTCTTAAGGCATCCGTTGTGGCTTAACGACTGCTAGAGCCGGGACAGTTTAACGTGTCCTCCGAAGCACGGAAGCGATCAGATGTAAATGCCATTAACGGTCACCCATCCAGACAGTGACCGCGAATCGCTTAACTTAGAGAATCGGTGAAGATTGACTGAGCAAGCCTAGCTACGAGCGCTTCGGGGGTTAATGCTGAAATTAGTCTACAAGAGGGTTGGTTTATAGGTCTTGTTAAAATTAGTCTACAGAACAGGGTTGGTCTGGATGGCTGCTATTTCTGCAGAAGCCAGCAACTTCAAACGCGTCTACTAAGAAAGTACTAGGCTCGCATAAGTCAGGAGGTGTTTTTAGGAGTCTGGTCAAGTTACTTTGGATAGATAGGGCCTGTAATTTCTGTCCTAACACAGCCTGTGTCTGAGACAAAAGTACTAGGCTCGCATACGACATACATTTATTGAGCAGCATCTGCTGTGGTATAACCACTTCCAGTTCACACCCTGGCTGCGGGCTGATCCCAGCGTTTGGGTAGAAGTCCACGTGACCAAGCGGTACCTTGTAACCTAAAATAAAATGAAAATTGATACATCCAATTCTTTAGATTCTATAATTTCATAGCAAGCATGAGTCTTGCCAACTGTTTTTAGGTTTTTAGGAGTCCAAAATCCCATAGATTCTCCTCAATATGCTGCTCATCATCAAACATCACACCACTCACCAAATATCCCAGAATCCGTGTGTATAGTATCAACGAATTTCGCGTCAGTGGGATCCAGTCTCTGCTGTAGTGGTAGATTGTCGAACAGTGGTAGGGCCGCGTCGAGGCCGGTGATTCTTGCTACCTTACCTATAACAAAATCCGCATGAGACTTTAGTCCAATCAGAATCTAAACCCTTGCTATTTACAGAGAAAATCAAGACTAATACAGTATTTACAATATTTCCTAAATACACATGAAATAGTTGAGCTATCTACAAGCCGTTGCAAAGGATTTATAGATAGCTCAACTGATCTAAATCAGTAGCAATCGAAAACGTGCTATACTGTGGTTTCTCCCATAGGTTTTCGTTCTTCGACAGACTGATAATAAAGATTTATTCCTACTGCGATCAATCATGTGCTCCTAAGGGCTCGTATTAGTTCGTCTTTCCATCTAATGGAAAATCCAAGTCCTATCTGCTTACTGGTGCTTAGAATGGGATTTGAGATTCTGTAAGACAGACAGAACATGTAGAACAGCTCGTGAGATTCAAACCTACTCGTAGTTCAGTGATTTTTGAGATTCTATATTCTCTAGCTACTAGTAGAATATTAAAGCTAGAGGATCAGAGCCCCGAGTCTGTGCATTTGTTTTGACTTTCGGCTCGAGTATAGCACACGCAAACGCATTCGCAAAGCGAGAAATTTTGTATAAAAACCGGATAAGCGCTTCTAGCGGGAGATTTGGGAATTGTACAATTCCCTACAAAATGTCTCGCTTTGCGAATGCTTTTGCGTGTGCTACACTAGAGTCGAAAGTCAAAACAAATGCACAGACCCCGAGTCTGTGCATTTGTGCTCAGGGACCTTATTTACTATGACCAATACAAGCGCGTTACGCAGCACGACAAGACAGCGGCGTGAAATCGCCCTATGCCTATGCCGTATTTCCTATGCCATAAATGTCATGCCTTACGGTGACGTCATACGATTACGGCAAGGAATCTCCTAAGTCATACAGAATAATGCCCCTGGGCAGAGTAGCTAACTGCTATTTCGTAGACAAATAATAGCTGAATGCGTACGATTTACCAGATTTAAGGGCACTGCCTGCGACACCCGCCACGTGCGCTCCCAAACTATGTCCCACCAGATGCGTGTTGTTCAGATTTAAACCCCTGAAATACAAAGTTATTTTTTACAACTTCTATCTATTCAGCCTGTCTGTTCTTTAATCAGCCACAGCTGCATAAGCATCCTCTTTAATTACCAGTCTCACGCTGGTTAAGAAAATTGACCTTGCAAAAACGCCTATAATTCCAGCTTGTTAATGGTATAGGACAAAATCTTCTTCTTGATGTTTTGTAATCGTATCGTAAGATGGTCAATCATCTTTCACTTTACTATCACCTCACACTACACCATTACAAACACCTTTCCCCCACACTCACACATATTATTACACACTCAACCACACCACTCGTAAAACAACTAATTCCCTCTCTCTCACGTGGCTTCTTACTTGTTTTATATAAATTGGAGAGGGTTTGGTATTTTGTATTCTTCTCTGTTTAATTTTTTTTTACTTTTGTTAGTTTATGTTTTTATATTTCTTTAAATTTCAAATGTTTCTAGTTTTTTAATTTTTTCTCTCTGTATCTGAACATATAAATCATTGCTTCCTTGGAGTTGGGCGTTGAGGCTGCTACTCAGTTTTTATAACTTTTGCAGTCTCTTCGTTTTAATCTTGTACCTAGTGCACACTGTACATTGTTCTGAATAAACTATTATTATTATTATTACTATTACTAGACAAATTAACTACCTCTCTACTACTCTTGGGACCTCTGTCAATCTCATAACACGTAGCACAAGAAGCTCTTTCTCTGCTTTACGTCTAGTGACTAAAACATTACTAACCTTGAAACCAAATAGTCGATGAACTGCCCCGCAAATCTTCCAATATACCACGTGTTCTGCGCCGCTGTAAAGTACCACGGACCGGCTTGTAGACTCCGCGCGTCCACCATTATGACGTTGGTGTCTCCTCTCTGCATGTATGCTGTGGAATATGCAGATGAGCATTAGATCTCCCCACTCTTCTCTATCAAGCAAGCAAGCTCGTATGAGTTAGTGGCCAAATCTGGTGGCGGTGTTTTTAGGCCATCTTAAAGCGTCTTGTGGTGGATTAGTGGCCAAATCTGGTGACGAAGTTTTTGGCCCGCCTTAAGGCCTCCGTCGTGGCTTAACGACTGCTAGAGCCAGGACAGTTTAAAGTGCCCTCCGAAGTACGGAAGCGCTCAGATGTAAATGCCACTAACGGTCACTATTATCCGCAGCCGATTAAGTATAGGCCTCTGCTCCTTCCATTCCATATGGTGTTGGGCTCATCCATCTGAGGCCCACGACGCTGACAATGTCGTCAAGCCATCGTGCTATAGAGGCCTTATGCTCACTTCAGCAGATAATTAACTCCCAATAGGCATGACGTCATAATAACGTCGAATATTCGATTAATCAGTGAGTGAAGCGAGTTTTCAGTTGTGATATGACGTCATCTCTGTTGGAGTAAAATCACTGCCGAAAGAGGCCACTAGACGTTCGAGGTCTCTTGCCAATCTTTAGTTATCTATCGTCACCACGACTTACCTCTATCACGAACACATGACGACAGTGGCCGCGTTAACGTATTCGAGTTACGTTATATTGCGCGTCAATGCCAGCTCGACTGCCAACCGTTGTAGTGTCACCGCGCAGTGTATCTCGGATACGCTAGCGTTACGATACGTTTGCAATTGTCACATTTATTCGTGATTATGGCACAAATAAACCTCAAACTTGACTGCCAGTTCTCCTGGACTTAGATCCTTGTAAATTTAACTGGTTTCGTCTACTTAAAAATGTACCTCAATCATATCACCGTAAAGTTGAAACTCCTACCTTCCCTAACCATGACCGCACTGCCATCTTCCGGCGTCTCCATCCACGCGTGGAAGTAAAGCACCGTCTTGTCGTGGAAGACGATGTTGGACGCGAACAGCTTCTCATCATCTCCCATCTTCAGGTCTTGGAATACTGTAGGGTTGTGTCTGGAAGATGAGAAACTATCAGCAGGAGACAATATTGCTTGGTTTTTTTCATTAACTTCGTCTTTAAGCCATGGCGGAGGCCTTAAGGCGGCCTAAAAACTTCGTCACCAGAGTTGGCCACTAACTCATACGAGCTTGCTTGCTTATCAACTTCGTGGTGTTTTTGAGAGGTCCCGTGATTTGGTCCAGTAATGGGAGCCACTTTCTTTGGCAAAACGAAAGGGGTGTTATAAGTTTGAGGGCGTTGTGTCTGTCTGTTGGTCTGTGCCCTCGTAGCTCCGAAAGTAGGGCTCCGAATTGAATACTTTTTTATGTAAGAAAGCTGGTTTTGAGATGGTTCTTAGTTGTTTGGTTAAAATTGGTGCAGCCGTTTCTAAGCTATGATGATATGTAGCTGTGGAAACCAGTTTTATGGAATCTTAGGCAAAATTGCAGTTTAAAACATTTATTTCATCAAACAAAGTATTCAGAGTTGATGAACTGGAGGTACTTCAGGGCCTGATAGTGATCAGCAATGATGAAGAGGGTCTATCTAGATATTCAAGGTCAGGGCTTTGGAGTTTTTGTAAAATTATCTTCTTTCTGGGGAACTTGGCTGCGGTAATGCCTGCTGTTATGTGCTGGATAGTTTATTAGGACCTAGGCTGTGTGACTGCTTGGTACTGGATAGTCCAGCGGGCCTGAGATACGCACCGCGAGATATTTGTCATGTCGTTCTGTCAAAATGTAAGCATTTTGTACCAGTTTAGGAACTATTGCATTATCTGTGGTAATGTTGTCGAGAAACCGCGCCTTTGAATTTTCAACTTTTGTCATTTCTGCATGACTATTATCTCGTCCTCAGAGAGGTACGACGACTAACAAGTGTCAAAAGTGTACATTATGGCGCGTTTTGTCGACACCATTAGGTACCACAGATAATGCAATAGTTCCTAAACTGGTACAAAATGCTTACATTTTGACAGAACGACATGACAAATATCTCGCGGTGCGCATCTTAGGCCCGCAGGGTTACCTGGTGAAGAGTTGGAAAGCCACGTCATTTCCATCCTTGACGTATGGACATTTGGATTTATCCACCGGTGCTATCTGGAGCAACGAGTTCTCGTACTGGACCCCTGGTGGCCCTGGAAGTATTTTGAAACCATAAATGATAAATGAATTTATTGCCTGTAGGCCTGGGTAACTAAGAATTGCATGTGATGAAAGATTTGTATGTGGCAATTACGGCAAACATAGATATTTGTTCTATATCTAGGTGTTACTGTGTATTACAAGTATGTATTTAAATAATTAATTGTTCAAAAATACTAAAAAAACACGCTTTGTTGAATTGAAAATTCTCGTTGGTATTCGGAAATTTTTAATATTAGAGAAATCGGCTAAAGATTATGGTTGGAAATTAATTTTAACATCAGTTCCTGCCTTATCGACTATAGATGAAAATTATATAAATTGTCAAAAATCTTATTTTGCAAATTGAATAATGGAACAATCTTATCAAATTAGTGTATTGTCATCGGTCCTCGATAAATGTACAAAGTTTGAATGAAATCTGGCCGTTTAAAGTGGGTCAAAATCGCGCCCAAAGGAGTCGGGCAAACAAACATACAAGTGAAGTTAATATAAAGCGTCTAAAAAATATATAATAAGTACATTATTCTATCAGCAATCTAGTTTCCATAGTACAAGCTTTGCTTTATTTGGGACTAGTGGGCGTTGTGTGAAGTGTTCATGTTTTTTTTTCATTCTATTGTGTATAAAAACTCATTGACTTCACTGCGTAAATTTCAAAACCTGCTTTTACATTTTACTAAGGCGTTGCATACAAACCTATTTGGTTCTATAAACCGTAAACCCATTTCGATGTTACCTCTTGTGGTTACAAACACATGAACATAACCGCAGCTAGCATTAGGAAGTGATGCTCACGTTGCGTAACAATGTGGGAAAATATCATCGCGACTCGTATCCAGGGCCTCTACTGTGAATAATGATTACCAAAGATTCGGTAGTGACGTTTGTGCTACAATGCGCAGTAACGCTGTGACTTCGAAAGAGCCTAGACCATTGCTCGAGGCGACCGCGTAGTGTAACACAAAGGTCACTACCGAATCTTGAGGAAATCAATATTCGCAGTAGAGGCCCTGATATGCTCAAGTGTGGTTAATTTCATGTTGAAACTAGCTGTCGCCCGCGGCTTTGCTCGCGTGGTAGCAGCATACGCCTTATTAGATTAAAATCTTTGATCCTAATTTTAGACCGTTTAAGGTGCGACTTTTCAAAATTCCTTTTTTAGTGCACCCCTACAATATATAAGGATACTTCCCTCCAAATTTCATACCATAAACTTTTTTGAAGCTGACTGATAAATCAACGCGCAGCCTAAACTATAAGTCCTAGAGGTATGACATTTGGAGGGTTATAGTAGGTGCCAAATAACACCGCAATACAGGTCATTCACCCACCTTCAAAACGATGTCGCAAAATTCAATTTTTGAATGGTAAACAAGCAGTACTACGAGATTAGAGCGATTACCGTCTTAGCGACAGGTTTGTATGGAAAGCGACAAAATTAGCCATTCATAAATTCAATTTTGCGACATCGTTTTAAAGGTGTGTGAATTACCTGTATTGCGGTGTTATTTGGCACTTACTATAGTATCCTTATATAGTGTAGGGGTGCACTAAGAAAGGAATTTCGAAAAGTCGCACCTTAAAGGGTCAAAAATTAGGATCAAAGATTTTAACCAAATAATGCGTATGCTGCTACCACGCGAGCAAAGCCGCGGGCGACAGCTAGTTTCTTATGTAATGTAAGCCTTACTTAATACCCAGAGACCCAGGCTTACCATATTTATGTCCTAAGCGTTTTCCTGGTTTTTCCAGTTAGTCAACCAGTTTCATTGCGTTCTTATTGCGTAAGTTTGTAGTTCGTATCATTTATAATACTTGGTTTAATCAACAGATTGGACTGCGTGGTACTTGAGTGACAAGTAAATTTTACAAAAATTCTAATATCTACCCTGAAATTCTTCCTAGATGCTTAGATCATCCTAGAAGTTTATTTTACAAAAATAATAATACCTACCCTGGAATCTGAAATTCTTTCTAGATTCTTAGATCCTCCTCATTATATGCTGGTCATCATCAGACCTTGGTGTATAACACTAAATAATGGACCAAGCCGATGGACCCACCCTAGATATATAAATATGCCACCTAGTCCCTATCTATACCTGAACAAATTGCTGTGCCCTAACAGGGTTTAGGGCTTGTACACAAAACTGCGATGCGAATTCGCAACGCAGAAAATTGCGACATGAATTTTCGCGATGCGATTTCGTGCGACAAGGCTTCTTTCTTCCGCGATTAGGGTGACCATTCCTTCGACGACCGTCAACCGTACTGAACGTATTTTGAAAACTAGGTCGTGACATGGATCGTAAAAGAAGTGTCTAATTCTAATTCGTCGTGGGGGAATAAGATCTGCACTGACGTCCCGCGTTGGGGTGTATTGTGCATTGTCCCCCTGCTGACCTCACCCCAACCAGCCCAACTCCTTGAAGTAACGGAGAAGGACTTTGGGTTGATGACAGCAATGTTCCAGCATCCCCGATGGTGTTGAAAAAGAAGTGTGCATTTTTGTTATTGCTTAGGAGATACAGGAAAAAGAAACAAAGAAGACTTGCGAATCAATTCGCAAGTTCTTGCGATGCGTCGTGCGTGCTCGCAGAGTATTGTGTACAAGCCCTTATGTCTGCTACACTATCTTTTGTACAACATCTTTATAACAACATCATCATCATCATCATCAACCTATATCGGTCCACTGCTGGACGTAGGTCTCTCCCAAGACGCGCCACTGAGCCCGGTCTTCGGCTCGTCTCATCCAGTGTTTGCCAGCTACATGTCTCAGATCGTCACCCCGCCTAGCCAACAACAACATAAGTGCAATAAACGATTTGAATTTGAATTTGATGTTAAGTGGTAACCACTAATGTTACTCATCGCTATTTATGAATTCTACTTTATATTTACTAGCTGACCCGACAGACGTTGTCCTGTCATTCAAACTCTTACTGTCAAACAACTGACAGTGTGATTTCAAATGTGACATTAATAAAGTTTTTATGGAAAAGGTTAAAGAACTTTCAACCCCCCCACCAACCCCTCACAACCCTTTTTTCGCATTAAAAAGTAGCCTATGTCCTTTCTCAGGCTCTAGACTATCTATGTACCAAATTTTATTCAAATCGGTGCAGTAGTTTTGGCATGAAAGTGCAACAGACAGACAGAGATACTTTCGCATTTATAATATTAGTATGGATTTACTAAGTAAACTTTGCGTGCGATTTTTTACTCGAGACCGTCATACCCAGTGATCCTAAATTACCAATCAAATTACTGGGTTACCAGTTACCAGTGTTACACGTTCTATTAATTACATAAAAATGGCAATACTTATGAAATGAAGGTCCAAATACTTGCGCAGTGGACCGATGAAACTTGCTAAACAAAGACCTCGTCCGGGGAAGTACTAACACCTATTTCTGCCGCCAAGCAGTGATGCTCGCATTGCTGTGTGTTGTTTGAAGGGTATGGCCAGACTGGTGAAACTCTCGAACTAGACTCGTGTTTGTATGAACATTGTTCGTTTCAACGGGGGTCAAAATTTGAATCACGTTTCATACAAAACGAGATTCTTGAGTTTGTAATTTTGGTAGAATGGGAGTCCCGCTTCTTCTTATTTACATATTTTATTTTATTTATTTATTCTCTTATTAACTTTGAGTATGGGTACCTTTGTCTCAGAGTGATGGGCGCAGTGCAATGCATCACAGGACACGTCCTCTGTGAGGCAATGCATCGTTATAGGCAGTGGTTACCACTTAACATTTAACACTTAACAGTAAAAAAACAGCCCGCTCCATTCAACCTTTGTGTAGAACTAATGAAGGTGTAGAGAAGAAAGTCATTTTAGGGTTTCGCTATGAGAAATTGGTGCTTAGATAGAAATTCACTAATCTAGTCAGAGAGGAATGGGGAACCGAACCCAAAACCCACAGAACACAAGACATCCAACTCAGCAGTGTCAGTAAAATAACATTTTAGTTAAATGTACGAGGCTTTCTTAATGTTTCAGAGATTAGATTAGAAAGTTCTTTATTGCACTGTTGAAAAATCGTACAGAGGCGAGTTTAATGCTATTTGGCATGAATTTATTATTAGATATGTTTTGGAAGCGCATAAATTCCCTAAGATCATCATGTCGGGCTTATGATTTAATTGGATTTTTTATAAGTGTATTTTTACACTGTGTAGGAAATTATCTTGAGTCCAATAAGCGTTGCAATCCAAGCCACTGTTATACAATAAAAAATCTGATAGCACGGTGTAAAAAATCACTTTTCGCTTTTTGATATAAAAGACACATCTAATGTTATGCGGCTTTTGCCTATAATAACTTTAAGGCCCATATGCTGACATAGAAATCGTTAGATTTGAGTAGAGATTTTCATACAAAAATGTATGGTTGAGTTCGGATCAGTGCTTGAGCATTAATCAACATACGGGCGTAATCACTTTGCAGAGCACAGATTCAGACGTCACCAGAGTTGGCCACTAGCTCATACGAGTTTGCTTTTTAGAGCAGAGATATTCCAGAATGTATTTTACTTAAAATCTTCTTCTCTCTCTCTCTTCTCTTCTTCTAGTCTTATTCCATGCATAGGTATATACTTACGAATAACTGATAAGAAGCACGCCAACGGCACAGCAGTCTGCATTTTCCCACTTTTAAATGTCCAAAATAAAAAAAAAACACTATTTACATTAAAAACTACAAACTATTTACAAAACAAAAAAACAACATGTCCGTTAAAAATGAATTTTAAATTCAAAAGTTGCTCAATAAAATTGTATATTTGGATTTGAATTCGGTACATGCGCGTGCGACGAATCAAAACGCATTGAGTGTTGCAGGGCTGGTTGCACCGAAGTTTGCTTATAGTTAGGGGGGCATTAGTAACCTACTGCTAGAATTATTTCTAACAGCTAGTATTAGGCCTTTTCCACATCGATCTATACTACATATTATAAAACTGTAAAAAAGTCAAAAAGTAATTTTTTTCGCGTATCACGCCTTAACTACTACACGACCGATTTCAACGAAACTTATACCATTCGGAAGCCCTTTTTTCGTATTGAAACATAGGCTGTATTTTATTGAAATAAAAAACGAGGATTCTTGGATACAGATTGAACTCTCTAAACAAAAAGCAGCCATTTGCACACGCGTACGAAGTCGCGGGTATCAGCTAGTTTCATATAAGAATATTGTGAATATTGTAAATAATGTATTAAATTATGTAAAGTAATTTTTTTTTATACAATTAGAGTTTTATATCTTGTTCAACTCAAGAGCTTCGTATGGCAATCAGCAATCTATAGTTCCCATAGCAATATACAAGCTTTGCTTAGTTTGGGACTAGAGGGCGTTGTGTGCAAATGTCCTACAATATTTCCTTCATTACATGGCTTGAAGTCTGCCTACCTTTTCCAATGATCTAGTTTAGCTGCATGGTTTTTCCTTACTTTCATGATACATTTTTACTGTATCTATCTATCTATCTATCTAATCAGCCTATGCTTACCCACTGCTGGGTATAGGCCTCCTCTTTGTCACGCCATTCCTTCCGATCCTGCGCCAACCGAACATTCCAGTTGCGCCAACGGAATCCATGCTCCTGCCACTTTGTCATCCGCCCACCTGGCTGGTGGTCTGCCTCATAATGTATATTAAAAATTATTTAGTGCCTACTATTTTACAAACCCTACAAACTCGAGAGCATGGTATTGCGAAACTCACTTCCTTAGCGACTGGTTATAATTACAGTAAGCCCGATACGGCTGCTGTCGTAACACTCAACTCATTTATAATAGCACCAACACAGATTATTAAAATACTACATAAACCACTCTAATACGAGATAAAGAAAGATAATAGGTATTACAATTAAAAAAAACCGATTTATTAATTTTTTTGACAGGCGTCCTGGTTCTGTCGGTAGTAGCTCTGCCGTCCGTGCTATGGGTCGTGAGTTCGATCCTTACCGAGTACAAACACTTGTGTGTGACTAACATAGATGTTTGTTCTATGCCAGACATAGAACAAACATCTATGTTACTATGTATTATATGTCAAAGTCAAAGTCAAAGTCAAAAATCTTTTATTCAATAAAATCTCACTGATCACTTTGAATCGTCATTACGTTTTGTATGATTACTATGATTAGGTATGATTACATTTTTTTTTATTGGATGAGTTGGAGTATGTATGTATTTACAAAAAAAAAGTTCAGCAATCAAGTCCCATAGTACAAGCTTTGCTTAGTTTTGGACTACAGAGCGTTGTGTGATATGTCCAAGAATATTTTATTTTTTTTCTGCTCTAAAGCGTCGTATCGTGAAGAAACTGGGGCTCGACGCTGACCAGCGTCAAACAATCGCTCGCACATTTCTACATTTCTGTAGATGTAAAATCACTGTAATTATTTCTCCTGTTATTTTGACCCAGTACTGTAGGCAAACATCTGGTGGTTTTAGTGACAATCCTTTGTTTTTTATGATTTTTACAATAGTTACAGCATTTAGTTGCACAGTCAGCTTCACAGAAAAAGCACCTTTAAGGTGGTAAGGCGGAACTTTTGGCGATAATACAAGTAGAGATAGAGAGATAGGAGAAATATTTATTTGGCACACGACACAACACAGGTACAACACAGTCAAATAATTACACAATAAGAAACGTAAAGTACAAGCATAATTCTGGCAAAATAAAAAGAAACAACTTTTAGCGGTTCAGCGATAAGACCGCCCATTGTATGTCATAGACTTAGTTGTTTTGTTTCCTGTATGTTTAGTTTTTAGTTGTGGTGTGCAATAAAGTATTCTCTATCTATCTATCTATCTTTTATGATATCGTTTGTTCTATTATGCGAAGAGATGAATGCCATGTAACAAGAAGAGTATTGGATATGAATGTAAATGGGTATAAGAGTAGAAGTAGGCCAAAGAAAAGATGGATGGATTGCGTCAAGAATGCAATGGGTAAGAAAGGAGTGACAACTGAGATGACGGCTGATTGAATATCATGGGAGAAAAACACATGTTGTGCCGACAACACATAAAGTGGGACAAGGGCAAGGAGATGATGATGAATGTCGTTTCATCATCATCTAACGCAGAAAACAGTGGTACTAACTAAAAATTTTCATGATAACATTGTGGAATAAAGAATTTGTATTTGTATTGTACTAGCGACCCGCCCCGGCTTCGCACGGGTGCAATGCAGTGACGATGATGATGTATTATACATATAAATCTTCCTCCTGAATCACTATCTATAAAAAAACTGCATCAAGATCCGTTGTGTAGTTTTAAAGATGTAAGCATACATACATACAGGCATTAGGACAGACGCGGGAAGAGACTTTGCTTTATACAATGTAGTGTCGTTTCATCATCATCTAACGCAGAAAACAGTGGTACTAACTAAAAATTTTCATGATAACATTGTGGAATAAAGAATTTGTATTTGTATTGTACTAGCGACCCGCCCCGGCTTCGCACGGGTGCAATGCAGTGACGATGATGATGTATTATACATATAAATCTTCCTCCTGAATCACTATCTATAAAAAAACTGCATCAAAATCCGTTGTGTAGTTTTAAAGATGTAAGCATACATACATACAGGCATTAGGACAGACGCGGGAAGAGACTTTGCTTTATACAATGTAGTGATTTGTATTGTATTTGTATTGTTTGTTCCAGAGCACTGTGCGGTCGCATCGAAGGCTACATAACATCACTCCCGCCTCCGTTCAGACTGCACAAGCCGGTGCTGGCGCGTGCTGCCAGCACGGAGGCGCGCACGCCGGCACGCGCGCCCTCCTTCAGCGTGTGCTGGAGTGTGACATCACCCGTGAGTACATACATACTGAACGCAAGCCAACTTACACATCATTATCACTCACAGGCCGACTTCACCCACTGCTGGGTGTAGGCCTCTATGTCTGTGCCACTCCTCACGGTCCTGTGCTGATCTCATCCAGGTCTTGTCGCGATGGTCGCAACATCGTCTGCCCCTCTCGCTGCTGGTCGACCGACGTTTCTGTGACCGGTTCATGGACAACTTACACAACTTTATTCCAACGCTCCTTCAAACTCCAAGTTTTGTCTACCTTCTCTCCGACTCCTACATTTTCCAACAGTTTGATGGGTTTGACTTTTCCAGCAGTGTAATGAGTCTGACATTTCCAATAGTTTGATGTGTTTGACCTTTCCAGCAGTTTGCTGAGGTTGACTTTTCCAATAGTTTGATGAGTCTGACTTTTCCAACAGTTTGATGAGTCTGACTTTTCCAACAGTTACATGAGCTTGACTTTTCCAACAGTTTAATGAGCTTGATTTTTCCAACAGTTTGATGAGCTTGACTTTTCCAACAGTTTAATGAGCTTGATTTTTCCAACAGTTTGATGAGTCTGACTTTTCCAACAGTTTAATGAGCTTGATTTTTCCAACAGTTAGATGAGTCTGACTTTTCCAACAGTTACATGAGCTTGACTTTTCCAACAGTTTAATGAGCTTGATTTTTCCAATAGTTTGATGAGTCTGACTTTTCGTGATGAGCTTGACTTTTCCATCAGTTTGATGAGTCTGCCACCTGCCTGACGTACAATCACATTGCAGATCCCAGAAGTACTGAACGCGACGACCGGCAAGCTGGAGAGCGGGCAACCCTCGCTGCTCTGCAAGCAGAGCATGTTCGCGCGCTGGCAATACCTCATGCAGCGGCTGCAGCCTAATAAGGTACATCCTAGTATAGCTCCTGTAGCGCCATCTATCTCGCTACATGAGACCTATCCTAGATCGCGCAAACGAAGTTATCACGGAGTTTGAACATAAGTAATACTACCGAATACCATCTATCGGTCCTCGGAGCCCGAGACAAAGGTCACTCGGCAAGGAACATCTTCCCTTTTCGTAGGACACATACCGTGTTCTCTTCAGTCCCGACACGGCTTAATAGCTCTCACCTTATTGGAGGGGAAGTGGGGGTGTGGTTTAAATACAAACATCAAACTGACATTACAAAGGAAGCAAGCTCTTGAGTTAGTGGCCAACTCTGGTGACGGAGTTTTTAGGCCGCCTTAAGGCCTCCGTCGTGGCTTAACGACTACTAGAGCCGGGACAGTTTAACGTGCCCTCCGAAGCACGGAAGCACTCAGATATAAATGCCACTAGTGGTCACCCATCCAAATAGTGACCGCACAGAACGTTGCTTAACTTAGATAATCGGTGACATCATACTAATATTATAAATGTGAATGTAAGTTTGTTTGTTACGCTTTCACGCGAAAACTACTTAACCGATCATCATGAAACTTTGTACACATATTTTTGGAGGTATTAGAACTAACATAGGATACTTTTTATCCCGAAAAATGAACGGGATCCAACGGGACGCGAACGATGTCGCGGGCGGAAGCTAGTTTATAATATTAGTAGGATATTTGCTAATGTTATAATGTGTATTAGGAGGAGTTACCGGCACAACACCATCAGACGAGAATAGATGACAGCCTACTGTACTGCGAAGCCAAACAGATGTGTCCAGCGTACCAGGTATATGCCAGCTCAGTTGCTATTAGGGCCATCACACACGTACCACAATCACACCACAACAACACCACAACCACACCAAAACCACACGACGTGGTCGGGCGTTATTTTGTATTGAAAACTAGCTGTCGCCCGCGGCCTTGCTCGCGTGCAACCCTTATCACTAAGGGGTATGAAAAATAGATGTTGGCCGATTCTCAGACCTACTCAATATGCCCACAAAATTTCATGAGAATCGGTCAAGCCGTTTCGGAGGAGTACGGGAACGGACATTGTGACACGAGAATTTTATATATAAGATGAACAGGACTACCATATTTTGTCCACTTGTGTCATACCGACGACATCGCAACGACAACGCAACCACCAGCGACAGCGACAAATAGTGGCCGACCACATCGCAGACACAGCGTTGCGTCGACGCAATAGTACGCGAGCCGAAAACAAAATATCGCAACAACATCGCAACCACATCGCAAATTTCTGGCGACAACGCAACTACAAAAAGCGGCAGCGACACTATTCACACGTAGCCACTTCTTGGCTACATTTTGACGCTGCGCTGTCGTGTGGTTGTGGTACGTGTGGGATGGCCCTTAGCTCTGCCTTCTGCGCTGTAGGTTCGATCCCCACTTGTTACTTGTTCGGCGGACATGTTTCCGCAACTAGGGCACAGGTGGGCCCTTTTTGCGTGATAGGTGGCGGCAGTCACTCCAGCCACCCGATATCCTCCAGCGGGCCTAAGATGCGCACCGCGAGATATTTGTCATGTCGTTCTGTCAAAATGTAAGCATTTTGTACTAGTTCAGGAACTATTACATTATCTGTGGTACCTAATGGTGTCGACAAAACGCGCCATAATGTACACTTTTGACACTTGTTAGTCGTCGTACCTCTCTGAGGACGAGATAATAGTCATGCAGAAATGACAAAAGTCGAAAATTCAAAGGCGCGGTTTCTCGACAGCATCACCACAGATAATGCAATAATTCCTACACTGGTACAAAATGCTTACATTTTGACAGAAAGACATGACAAATATCTCGCGGTGCGCATCTTAGGCCCGCTGGAGTGTGACAGCGTGGCGCCTCAGCGAGCACACTACCTCGGTACACCGGGGACCCCTCGGGAAGCCTGCACCAGCATTAGCGAGCTGCTGGCCTTCCTGCGGGCCTAAGATGCGCTCCGCGAGATATTTGTCATGTCGTTCTGTCAAAATGTAAGCATTTTGTACCAGTGTAGGAATTATTGCATTATCTGTGGTGATGTTGTCGAGAAACCGCGCCTTTGAATTTTCAACTTTTGTCATTTCTGCATGACTATTATCTCGTCCTCGGAGAGGTACGACGACTAACAAGTGTCAAAAGTGTACATTATGTCGCGTTTTGTCGACACCATTAGGTACCGCAGATAATGCAATAGTTCCTAAGCTGGTGCAAAATGCTTACATTTTGACAGAACGACATGACAAATATCTCGCGGTGCGCATCTCAGGCCCGCTGGAGCACGTGCGAGGCGGTCTCGTCTGCGTTGAGGCACCCCCTGCACAGGGAGCTGTCTGTAACACCCAAGATAAAGAGGTGTTTGTTCAAGTTACAATACCGATGACCCTTCGGAGCCTGTCACGTTTCAGGTTGAGGAGTTTCAAATTCAAATTATTTATTTCTCTCTTATGCTATTAGAACGTTTGAAAGCAAATTGAAGGACTTATTAATTAAAAAATGCTATTATAATTTAAATGACTTTTTCAATGATGAACTGCCTGCGTTGTAACTTAATTGAAATGAACACAAACAATTAGCTTTTAATTTTAACTTCACTCAAATTACGGGCCGCTTCCACTCCAAATATTGCTATGCCCTAAACTTAAGGGCTATTATGCACTACTATTTTAATCTTAAGACCTCACCATGTAACATAATAATTGCAATAAATGATATGAATATGAATGAATGAATATAGTACAAAAAATAATAAATCTAGGTCCCTTCTCTCGGAAGAGTTAAGCAAGTATAATTATCAAGTATATGCTAGGTAGCCTAAATCTAACTAAAACTAGGTATTTTATGATTTGAGAGCTGGTGCCCAAAAGGTTTTAAAATAAAAACCGGCGATGAGGGTCACCAGGCCCACCTCTATAGGTGGCAGGGGTAAGACATGCATGAGTACTAACGTGGAGTATATACCGGGGAGATATTTTCATGGTAGCTTTCTTTGATTAAAGATAGATTTTTCGCAATGTCATCAATATTCTTAGAGATACTGTTTATATCACAGTTCGCTGTACAAGTGGTACAATGATTCATAAAAATTTCATCGATCTGCAAATTACCACTCTCACAAAATCTTGTGCTTGTTTTTGGTTAAATTTCTGGAGTTTCTAATACATTTCTAGTTCGTTTTATTTTTTTTGTAATTTTATTGAAACATTTTGTAAAAATATGACGATGAATACATACATTTTTCTTTTGTAAATACATACTTATAATACATATCACTAATATAAATATAATACTTATGATTCATATCTCTTTATTACAGGAAGCAAAAACACGTCTGTTCGACGCGTTCGAGCGCGCTAAGCTCGGCCGGTGGGTTCGCAAGCCGCAGGAGCAAGATCAGTTCGCGTGCGAACTACAGAACGCAGATCCGCGATTTCTGTTCGCCTAGGCGGGCGACGCTCGGCCTTATAACTCTATGCACGCCGTGGTCAGGGAACTAAGGGGAGATGTAGCACGGAGAACTAGAAGAGAAGACGATTTAAGGGGAGATAGTCTTGGAAATAGGGAAAATGCGGGAGAATTAGGGGTAGAAAGAGTAGGGGAGGAAGATAGAGAAGTATTTGAATTTGGGGGAGAAAGTGTTGGGGGTTTAGATAAGATAACTCGTAATGGAGATAATGTAGGTTGTAGGATTGAATTTAAAGATTTAGAGATTGGCAAGAAAAAGGCTGGGGTTGGGGAAAGTAGGAAAGATTTTGAGATTTGGAAGAAAATAATAGAGAGAAAGAATCAATCAGGGGTTTTAGGAAGTAAAGAAATGATTGATTTAAGAGCGGAAAAGAGTAGCATATGTGGAACGGAAAGTGCCAGAGTTGGAGGGATACGTAACTGTGAAAAGGAACGTAAAGAAATGTGGTCTGACGTAGGTATTCAAAGAGCAAGTAATATTGGGAAGCAAACTAACAAAAACCCTTGGATTGATACTAAAATTAAGGATAGTGGGCAAAACTCCTTCGCTGATCTAGATGATGGGAAGCTGGAACTAAAAAAAGAAAATAAAAATAGCCAAAATACTTGTGCCGAGGTAGAATTCAAATATAATAGACAATTAGAACTAAAAAGTACTCTAGTTGAGAAAGACAATAGACAAAACACAAACGCTGAACTAGGAATTGAGGAAAATTACAAATCAGGGGTTGGAATTGATTCTCAAAATGATAGAAACGTAGGTGTTAATGAGGGGTTAACTACAGGAGGAAACGGATATCATAGTGTTAAAGTAGATAATCTTGTAGAACTTAGTCAAATGAGAGATAGTATTCTTAAAGTTAACAAAGATTTACAAATTGATCTTAGTGTAAATGAAGTTGATTCTAGAACTCTTAATATATCGCAAAGTGATAACGTTAATATTGATTGTAGGGATAATAGTGTTAAAGTAGAAGGACAAAGCAAGTATTTGGAAATGATCAAACGAAGAACTGTCAAAAGTCATTTCAACTTTGACAGTGACATATCTGAAAATAATCTTAAAGTCTCTGATGATAATAAAAGCCAAACTAATGAAAATAATGGTAGAACAACGAATAATGATATAACAAATGATTTATCCATGAATATCAATATAAATAATCAAGAAAATGTTGATTATATGAATGTTGAAAGCAAAATTGATCCAAATAACGCTAACACAAGTGATATAAACAAATCTGTAGTCGAAAAGAAAATATCCAAAAACATACATCGCAGTCAAAGCAAAGAAATTGATTATTTGCAATACCTTTACTACCAGGAAGCTGAAAATTTCTGGAATTCCACCAACTACCGAAGCTCTAGCTCCAATACAAATGAAGACACTTTAAGTGTTAATAGTGATTATTCTATAAATACCGCTGATAGCGAAACCGTTAATGATTTAGCTGTTCAATTTAAGGATTGTTATATAGACAATGAACTTGAAGAACACAATAAATACACACATAATCTGAAACAAGAAAAAATAGACGATTTCAGTACAAAAGATGATAAAAATTTTGAAAAAAGAGACACAGTCAATGATTTCGATAGTGTTGAAGATGATAAACATAGAAAAACAAAAACATACTACATTCATCCACACGCTGGTAAAATCTTTGAAAGAGTTCCTAACAAACCGCCTCTAGCACATCACAGAATGGATCATTCAGAGTCTTCTAATGTTTCCGCTAGATTATCTCAACACACCAATATGTATGATGATATAAATAAAGAAACTGAATCAAAGTTATCTAAAAGACTAGATAGGTATACTTCACACAGACATATAACCGCAAATGAATCAAAAGCATCAACTTGTGATGCAAAGAACGGAAATTTAAGAAAGTATGATGCAAACACAGATAAACATGATTCTAAAAGAGTAACATACGAGTATTCTACAGAGAAAAATGGTTTGAACAAAGAAAATGTCACGACAAACGTAAAAACTGATTCGAAAGATTTGAAAGTGAAAATTGACGATGGAAAATGTATACGAAGCGCTGTGTTGTTAAGGAAACTAGAAATAACTAAGAAAACATAAAAAATATAGTTTTAGAAACGATAATAATAATAATTAGAAAAACACTCGAGTTTCCTCAAAAAGTAGAGTTACCGAAAAAAAATATTAGAAAAACACATTAAAAAGAATTACTTGTTAGTTTTTGATTCCGAAGGAAAATAGCGAAAATTTTAAATTATAGTAAAAGAAAATACTCAAATTTCTTCAAACGGTAGAATTAGAAACACGAAAAAAAAATTCACTCGATTTCAAGAGTTACTTGATAGGTTTTGGATTCCAAAGGAAAATAGCGAAAATTAAAAAAATGTATTAAAAAAGTACTCAAATCTTTTCAAAAATTAGAATTGCATGATAGTTTTTGAAAAATAAATATTAAAACAGGTGTTATGAGATCATTCCTGAAATCCTTAACATCAATATGAAAAACGCATCTTCTATCTTCCTCTTCTTCTAAATATATAAAACTCTGTTGAAGCTGACTGACAATCAACGCACAGCCTAAACTATAAGTCCTAGAGGTATCACATTTGGAGGGTAGTATCCTTATATAGTGTAGGGGTGCACTAAGAAAGGAATTTTGAAAAGTCGCACCCTAAATCGTCTAAAATTAGTATCAAAGATACAGAACGAAAGTTGATTGATTAATATTGATTAATACTTTAATCCGTGATGTTTTCAGGAATAATCTTATACACTCTGTATATTAAAACATTTTCAATCCAATTTTAATAGTTTACTAATAGGAGCCAAAAATAAAAATCCCAAAAAAATAGGTTCGATTTTAATGTAGTGTTTGAATCCAGCATGCTCTATAGTTTTCCTTCAAACTTTTAAAATATTAAACCACTGCATTTAAAAGGTATTTATTTAATGAAATATTATTTTTAATAAAAAATATCTTAACAAAATTAAATATGATTGAGAGGAAAAATTACGGGTCATCTATAAAAAATGTAATATCTTTAAATCTATAAATGCCTAGTGAAATTAATTAAATAATTACTATTATTTAATTAAATAATATTAAATTAATATTAAACACTCCTACCAAATCGGACGATGATCTACCTTACCTACCTACTCAGATTTGTTTTACTTTTATTATACTTACTACCTACTTATTTTAACTTTGAATATTTACGCTAAATAACTATTCGCATGTAAGTGACTATTGTCTTTTTGTGAATAAATTTCTTTAAACCTGAACCTAAATTGCTTCATACAATTTATTTCACTAAGGCCCGTATGCCGATAAAGAGATCGTTACTCGAGCGTAGATTTCAGTAGAGATTTTCATACATACTAAAATATATAAATGCATTTAAAGATTATCTAGTTTCTATAGATGACTTGGAATTTTTCCTCTCGACTGTTACCTTTGCTATATTGGAGCTACCTCATAGAATAAGTCCCAACAAAGACGTGCCCTGTGTGGCATTTCCCTGCGTCCATTCTTTGGGCGTGAAATTGCACTAACATTCATAGCCTCATGTAAAAACGCAAGATTAAAGTGCAATGTTTTAAGACACGTCCTCGTTGGACGTGCACCGTGAGTTCATGCAATTTTTAAAGGCAGAAGTCACCTTTCAACAAAAATTGCGTAAAACACGTCTTTGTTGGACGTGCGCATTAAGGTAATATAATTTTTGTCAGAAGTAACATTTTAACATGGCCAGTTGTTAATTTCTTATATTTTTTATCTTATCGTTGTAGGTAGGTCATGGGGTTTTTTTCAGCTATTTGACTTAGTTCTCTGACCATTACGTAAAAAAAAAACAATATTGGTTATTGGTCGTATTTTAGTATCCCACAATAGGTATGATCTGGTCTAAAACTGCACGTCCTTTATCGTTTTGTTGAGGTAGCCAGCCGGATGTTACCTAATTGTACTTGTTTAGAAGTAACACTGGACTATTGAAGTGATGTGTTCAGTGTCAGGGCCGTATTTTCATTAATAATCCAGACTCTACTTGAGTCTAGATTAATGCTCAAGAATTAATCTGAGTCACGCTTTCGAAACGTTACTCGAGTGTCGAATTAGTGTGAAACAAGAAAATATTCTCATTCTGAAATTGTTAAGTTCACTTTTTTGCTTCGCCGTAGTTGGCTAAAAATGTTCAGCCAAGTTTTGAAACGATACTCAAGCGAAATCTATGCTTGCAATAATTTTTGAAAGTGTGTGAGACTACATTAGAAGTGTCGAAAATAAATAAAAAAAAGCGTATAAAACGTATTTGTTAATTGTAATCATATTTCAAGCAAAATAAACGTCATTTCATTTTCTAGAGCATACATTTCATCTGACACTCTTCTAAAGAAAACGCTTGAGTACCGATTCTTTTGTGTTTTCGGAATAAGAAAGTAACTTGAGTCTCGATTTGTCTGAATCTGTACTCGGATAGTCTGAGTCCGGATCAGTGCTTGAGCAATTATTGAGCATACGGACCTTAGGCGTACTCTCAGAGATGTACCATTAAGTTAAAATTCAAATTAGCGGTGTTGTCTTATAGTCATTGGTAAGGGATGTCAATAGCGTTGATTATCTTTTAATGTACGTCTCTGAATGTGGCAGTATTGTGATGTTTTTAATGTGGGTGTCTAAAAAAATCATAGACCAATTTTGATGAAAATGCAACTTTTTATAAGCGTTTAGAGCGGCACCAACCTTGGCGACAGATGTAGAGTAGTCATTAGTCGAAAGACGCTACGATGAACGGTCTTTATGTATATGGAAGAAATCTCAGCGATATACCTACAGTCATAAGTAAGCGAACTAATGTGATTAAAAAGGTGTTTCTTTATTTTTAAACATATCCGGGGTCTAATACTAGTGGGCGAATACTCAAACGCCACTCAAACCCCACTCAATTTAAGTCCCGCTTAAATTATTGCCATCTCTTACAAATGAGTAATGTCAAACAGAGGCAGAGCAACTTTAAGCGGTGCTCAAATTTGAATGACTTTTGAGTATTTCAGCCTCAGTTCGGTAAATATTTTATTCTAATAGAGATTACGTCAAAAACTCGACTCGCTATTGGGTAAAACGTGTTTCGGATATAACGTCATCTCTATTAGAGTTAAATCTCTACATTCTCTACCGAAGTGAGCATAAGGCCCCTGAGATATCTACCGTGCCTGAGAAGTAAAGAATCTAGTTTTTTTCTTATTTTTTAAGTGTTATAAGTATAATTAAATTAGTGTGTTTACTTTTGTATAAGTAATTAATTATTAATATTAATTACCTCGTTTATTTTAACATTTTAAGTAGTTATTTAAGTAAATGCTTAGGTACATTACAATTTCTGCTGTAAATTGTCATCGTTCCATAGAATGGGGGACCGTTGTCGCGTCTTTCGGCTAGTGTTAGTTCTAAGATATATAAATTGTTTTGAAACCAAAAAATATCGTTAATTTTAAACTAGAATAATAAGAAAATATCAATGCTCTATCATTAGTAATTAGGATTTAGTATGAAAATTAATTATATTGTTACCTAAATAGATAAAAATAATAAATAATGATTTTATAATATTGCAAAAAGTACCTACTTAGTGGGATTCGAACTCGCGACCTATGTACTATCTTAACATGAACATTGACTTTCTATTAATAGAGGTCATGTACGATAAGGGCGAATAGCAAAGTGTAGACAAATATAAAAAAAAATGTCTTGAATATTATAAAATCTTTATTTCTAAGTGTAGATAAACACTATAAAAACTATTAAAATAATACTTTTTGTGACAAAAAAAAAACCACCAAAGTTCTCCAATACTTCTGTAGGTGTAGATCTCGATTTTTCCGATACCTAGACTGCATTATCTAGACTTGTTATTAATAAACACGTTAGCTTGGACTAGTTACAACGAATCTTGGACCTATGTTAAACCCTTCTCCCATTAGGATACGCACAGGCGGTTCAAGTATCCTGCAAGTCACGGAGACTAGTCGCCGCCAAGTATCTCACATACATTTGAATGCAGGATACCAGTGGCGTAGTGTGCGAGCCTGCATTCAAATGTATAAATAAATAAATATTCACGGACACTTAACACAACGCCTTCTAGTCCCAAACTAAGCAAAGCTTGTACGATGGGAACTAGATGGCTGATAGAATACATACATGACAGGCGTCATGGCTCAGTCGGTAGTAGCGCTGCCTTCCGTGCTGTGGGGTCGTGGGTTCGATCCCCACCGAGAACAAAAATTTGTGTGTGGCTAACATAGATGTTTGTTCTGTGTCTGGGTGTTACTATGTATTATAAGTATGTATTTACAAAAAAAATATGTATATATGTATTCTATCAGCAATCTAGTACCCATAGTACAAGCTTTGCTTAGTTTGGGACTAGAAGGCGTTGTGTTAAATGTCCGTGAATATTTATTTGTACATTCTTTTTGTAAATACATACTTATAATACACAGAAACACCCAGACACAGAACAAACATCTATGTTTGCCACACAGATGTTTGTTCTCGGTGGGGATCGAACCCACAACCCACAGCATATGTATGTGAGATACTTGGCGGCGACTAGTCTCCGAGACTTGCAGGATACTTGAATCGCCTGTGCGTATCCTAATGGGAAAAAGGCTTTACAGTTAGGCTTGTTTTCCAGCAAAGGAAAGCTACCTACGTTGCTAAGAATGTGTTTGACATCCACCAATAGGAATTGTTTGAAGAGTCTAGTCATTTTAGTTAAAAAAAAATCGCACAAAAATATCAAATTGGACGCCATAGGGCTTAGGTACGACATTCCAAAATTTTTTGAAACAAAATTTGTATGGAACTTTATCGTCTACAATATTAATCATACATATAAATACCAAAAAACCCATAGGAAACGAGAGTTTTGCAAAGATCGATTTTTGAGACGTTTGACCTTGAGATTTTTATAGTCGGGAACGCCCTACCATATGTAGGTTTTGAGACAACTTTTAGGAGGTCAAGATACAAATTTATACGAGTTTTTAGCTTGGTATCTTAAATTCCGAGGATCTTAACTACTTTTGACTAAGATGACTGGACTATAATATGAAAACAAACGATCCTTATTTGTGGATTTCAAACACATCCTTACCAACGTAGTTATAGTAGGTGCCAAATAACACGGCAATACAGGTCATTCACCCACCTCCACCACGATGTCGCAAAATTCGATTTATGTATGGTAAACAAACAGTACTAACGAGATTCGAGCGATACCGTCTTAGCGACAGGTTTGTATGGAAAGCGACAGAATTAGCCATTCATAAATTGAATTTAGCGCCATCGTGGTGGAGGTGGGTGAATGACCTGTATTGCCGTGTTATTTGGCACCTACTATAGTTTAGCTATGCTGGAAGCACCCTAAGATCCGTCTGACCATCACAGACCTTAATCAGATTCATTTTTAAATGAAACATAATTTGTGAGGAACCCTTGGCTTGGTCAGCTCCGCACGTAATTATCATCTCTCCTGTGGTAACCGACTCGACTGAGAGGATAGTATAGTAACAAGCATATAAACATATACCAGGCAATACAGGGTCCCGTTCATCGGGACATGGGGCAACAATGACCCCTCACGCTGTTCACATCATCTGTGTTAAGCCTTGGTCTCGCGATCGTAACGCACAACGCACCGGTATGCGGCATGCAGCGCCGGACACAATTGTATGGAAAACATCCTGGGGCCTTATTCACTATGACCAATACAAGCGCGTTACGCAGCACGACAAGACAGCGGCGTGAAATCGCCCTATGCCTATGCCGTATTTCCTATGCCATAAATGTCATTCCTTACGGTGACGTCATACGGTTACGGCAAGGAATCTCCTAAGTCATACAGAATAATGCTCCTGTATGGTCTTTTGTTCGGTCGCAGTCTGCGTCAGCGGCGAGGAGCAAACGCGGTACTCTGCGTTGTGCCGCACACCGCAGCGTTGTGCGTTACGATCGCGAGACCAAGGCATTATATGCAAAGAATTCTTCTGTTATTTTGTTCGACCTTGTATGTCCACCTAACAGCGGTTCACTGTAGTCTGACCGAGACCAGAAAATAAGCTACGTATTACAATTCCAAGCTAACATGAATATGAGACTTTCCCAGCACTTGTATAGCCCGACACGGTTTAATAGCTCTGCCCTTGAATAGGGAAAGTGGGAGCTTTGCGTAACCTAAAAGATATAGGTGTCGATTTTGTTGGAATTATGTCAAATTACTTAGGTTTAGAAAAATGCTTTTCTAAACCCAAGTAATTTGACAGCACTAAAAATGTAGCAGCTGCTTTCTTATAAATTACAACGACATAGGTCCGAATACTGAAACGTCACTCTTTAAACACCACTTAAAATTGTCCTGCCTCTGTCTGACTTACTCATAATGGCGATAATTTTAGCATGAACTTAATCTAAGTAGCGTTTGGGTATTCGGGCGAAATACGGGTGTCAAATTAGGTTAGTCTAAAAAAATGCAATAACAGAAGCGAGACCATAGATTTTCCCCTCCACTTTTGCCGAGAGCTATTAAACTGTGTCGGGCCTATGCCAGCCTAGACTCTGTACACACTCGTTAAGGTAAAGTGGAATTATGTAAAATTCTAGTGATCTTTGTAGTATTACAATTTTAATTAAACGCACAATGTTTTGTATTGAATTTGGTTTTATTAATTACCTTTTTTATCTAACTTCAAAAAGGAAAGGTTCTCAATTCGGTTGTTAGTTTTTGTTACCGCCTCAGAACTCCCGTCACTTCATTTTATGAACCGATTAAAAAAATATTTTATGATTTTAGTTCAAGATGAGTTCCATATTTTTTTAAAAAGAATATTTAGTATTTTCAAGAAGAATAACTGGAAAAGTATGTAGAGTCCTTTCCATGAAAGAAGTCCCGCAGACGCGGCGCTGTAGTCGACCTTAAGTATTATTTCTCGGGCAGCACTTTTAACAACTTTAGGCATTGAAAACAAGACTTTGATCGCAGAAACCAAATAAAAACGCACTAGCATCCGAACACATTAACAGCACCTGACAACTAATTTAAAATTTAGTTTTAAAATTTAGTTCCGGAAATTACCGCGGGACTTCTTTCATGAAAAGGACTCTTGAATTAATTTCATGGGTTGTAACCATAGACCAAATAAAAAAGTATATTATAAAATTGGTCTATGGTTGTAACAATTTAATATTTTTTACCAACTCTAGCTCCTACGGTTCAGGGGCCTTATGCTGGATTTCGCTGATATTTTACTCTACCTAACAGTCGTAAACGTAAACGGTTCACTAGCATGTGAAACGAGTTGAGATAATGACGAGAAATTTGCCGAGCTTATAACCCTCTGCTTATAACTCTCTCCTCTCCTTATAGCTCCCTCCTCTATAGCTCTCTCCTCTCTCCTTATAGCTCTGGTGCCGGTGACAAACACCGCAGTGAGACCAGATTTCCGTATTTCCAAAACTGAACCAGAAACGTACCACGACCTAGGTGTAATTTAGGTATTTAACCTTTAAGTCATCCGATTGATAAATTAGATAATAATAGTGTGTTGGTTAGCTTAAGGTCATTTTTATCTTACTAGTTTTGTAGGTGTGTGATAACAAGCTTTCGCCCGCGACTTCGTGCGCATGCGTAGGTATGATTGAATTTAATTAGTGTAAGAAACTAACAAGTCAGAGAGAGCCGATGATGTAGAAATCAAACCATGGTTGGCACTTTCACTCAAGTTTATTAATCCACTTTGCACGTACACTGTAGACCTAGTTATATTTCTTAGTTACTGCTATTTACTTGGAGTCTCAAGACGGAATGCGAGCTCGACCAGCTATCGCCTACTCGCAGACTGCCAACCCCCACTTTTATCTTTCAAAATGGCGGTTTGACGTGCGAATAGACAACAACGAGTCAATTACAATATTTTTTTGCTAAACTAATTATTTCATGATTTCACAAACTTTAATACATAATATAAATACATACTTATAATACATAGTAACACCCAGACACAGAACCAACATCTATGTTTGCCACACAAATGTTTGTTCTCGGTTGGGATCGAACCCACGACCCACAGCACGGAAGGCTACCGACTGAGCCATGACGCCTGTCGATAATACTATTTTGTATACAAACGTAGGTACAAAGGTAAACCTACCAAATTCTAACCTTCTCAAGATACAAGATGTTTATTTGCATAAATAAGTGTTACAATTTGGTCTTATATGTAGGAGGCACTTTTCAACTTATTCAACCTTTTCCAGGTATCGCAAATGTTTTGGGCGCTTAAACTTAGGTAGGTAATTTATAACATTAATTTTGGGTAGGTTACCATACCTTTGGGCATGCACTAAATTTTTAAACATTTTTCATTATCTACTACTTAACTAGTTCTTACTTAGGGTAGGTACTTTCTCCCATAGAATATGTAATACGTAGTTCCTACGTAAGAAGCGGGACTCTCATTCTAGCAAAATAACACACTGAAAATCTCGTTTTGTATGAAACGTGATTCAAATTTTGGACCCCTGTTTCATACATTGTTAGTTTTTCGAAATCACGAGTCGAGTTCAAGAGTTTCGCCAGTATGCCTTCTCTGTTCGGTAGTTTCGGTCTGTTGATCAGTCTGTCAGTCAAGATCTTCTTTATGTAGGTAGGTACGTAGGTATATGGAATAAGATGAGGAAAAACTAAAGCTTATTTATAAGCACGTGTAAACCAGATCTTGACATCACTGTGTTTCTTATATTCAATCAGACATGTTGTTCCAATTCGTCTGTGTTACAACTTGTAAGTAATTTCCTCTATGTAGAAGAATAAGAATAGAAATCATTTATTGTAAAGAAAACTGTACTGTGAAAAGAAATCTTACAAAATCAACAGCCCATGTCGGGCGTAAAATAAGTACTTTTTTTATCTAAGTAATTAGGTATCTACTTGTACCTAGTAGCTAAATCCTTTATAGGTACCTACCTAGATTTCGCTTGCGATCGTTCGCGTCCCGTTGGATCCCGTTGATTTTCCGGGATAAAAAGTATCCTATGTGTTAATCCAGGTTACGGACAATATTCCGAGTTTCATCCAAATCGGATCAGTAGTTTTTGTGTGAATGAGGAACAAACATCCATACATACATCCTCACAAACTTTCGCGTTTATAATATGCTTTTATTTTATAACTAGGTATACCTACCTAGTTATTTTAGTTATATAGGTATTGGTAGGTAGGTACCTACCGTTTCTTTTGTTATATATTTCTAAACCTACCTACCCACCTAATTTGACAGCACTAAAAATGTTGCCGTCCCTTTCTCATATACTGAAACAACAAAGACGGCTATAATTTTAGTGCTGTCAAATTAGGTTAGTTTAGAAAAATGCAACATATTCGGTACCAAAGGGTACTAAAATGACTTGACTAGGTAGTAGGTACCTACCTCGGTAGCTACTTGGTCGAGACGTTTATTTTCCTCGTTTGACCACAGAATATGACTAAGATTGGCATTCCTTGGCGTCTACAAGGAAACAATTCCTTCGAAGATCTCGGAAAGAGTATTTTTGCTCTTCAATATCTGAGTGCAAAAGCCGTTTTTATTCTCTAGAGGATAAAGAAAATTGAATTTAGAACATCGTGTAATACTTACCTGTCATAATGTAGTAGTTAATACCTAACCTGAAATAAAAGTACCTATCTTGTGATTGTAAGAGAGTAGAGGCTGTCTTACCGAAGAAGAATCAGCTGCCCACGTAGTCCTGGAATGCGAGAGCGTAGCTACACAACGACAAGAAATCCTAAGCACCCCTAGGTCACTCCTCCAAGCCTGCGAAGCCCCCAGGAAGCTTCTGTGCTTTTGGGAGGAGTTAGGCTGGCTACACGCATAGCCAGTTCACCCCCCCCCCCACGTATAATGAACCTACTTTGAGTCTAAATGCGGAAACGGGAGTCCATAATAATAATAATAAAGTAGTCTCTAGCACAGGAGTGCTTCCGAAATGTATTCACCAATATCTCAAAGTAATTGATATACCTGAGAACACCTATATTACAATGCAAAAAGCTGCTATACTGAATACATGTCGGATTGTCAGAAAATTTCTGCAGGAAGACACAAATGCTCAAACAAATTATGATTCGCACTTGGCTTAGGCCCGTGAGCTTCATTATTACCGAAATATTTATATTTCGAGAAAAAAAAAAAACTTTACATAATAATAATAATAATAAAACACTATGCCGCAGTCGGCTGGGAAGTGGGCAGTGTGGGCACGAGCATAGTGTGAACACGATCATGCCTCTGTCCCGGCTCCCGGCCCAAGTTCATGCCCTAGCTCCCTAGTGAGAATAAAGGCGATGTTGCTGTGGCAATAAGTCCGCGGCAATAATGCCGGCAGCGGCATGGACATAGTGTGCACGCGGTATAATAGTTTATTTAAAACAAATACATTTTTTTTCAGTGTTGTATCACAATGCGGCTTTTGCTGAAGGTGAAGGTTTGAGCGTCAATGGAACTCAAAATGGTAGGTACATAATTTACCCACTTTATCATCATCAACTTGTTTTAAATAAATAAATATATTTGGACATTACACACAACACCCTCTAGTCCCAAACTAAGCAGAGCTTGTATACTATGGGAACTAGATTGCTGATAGAATACATATATAGATATTTTTTTGTAAATACATAGGTACCTACTTATAATACATAGTAACACCCAGACACAGAACAAACATTTATGTTCTGTGTCTGGTGGGGATCGAACCCACGACCCACAGCACGGAAGGCAGAGCTACTACCGACTGAGCCATGACGCCTGTCGAAGTCCACTGGCACAGGCACCTCCAATCAATGAACGGTTTTGGGCATTCTCATCTATCGACTTCCTGCGACCATAAAAATGTCGTCGTCGGTCCATCGGGTGGGGGACACATCCTTAGCAACGTACCTACCTTGGCTTAGCTCTGCTGGAAAGCACTCATAGTATATTTTGACTCATAGTATTTTTAATGTAGGTATACTGTGTAAATAATAGATATTTAAGTGCGAGTAGTTGTTTGAAAATTACCTAAATGTCCAGAAGTTTTTTGAAGCTGACTGAGAATCAACAGCCTAAACTATAAGGGTAGTCCTTAAATATAGTGTGTAGACTTTAGGGTGCGAATTTTGAAAAGTCGCACCCTAAAGTCTAAAATTAGGATCAAAGATTTTAACGAAATAATTCGCAAGCAAAGCCATACTCTTGTATTGAAGCTCTTCCTCAAGAATGCGGAATGATAACGACAGCCGGAGAAAGCCTAGTGCTTGGAGGCGTGACTCCTGAACGAGGAATGGCACCATGGCACGCCAGCATCTACAGGAAGACCAGTAAGCCTTACATGCTGATCTGCGGAGGATCTCTTGTACGCAACGACGTTGTCATTTCATGTAAGAATACTTTTTTTTTCTATTATGCATAATTTTTGACTTACGATGAAAAAAATCGTTAAAATTACCTCCTCTCCGCAGGTTGATTTTCTGGGATAACAAGTAGCCTATGTGTTAATCCAAGTCACGGGCAATATACACGGTGTAACATAAATACCCTATAAGTCCGAATTGGGGGTTATTTTACAGGTCATGGCGAACTGTGTTTGTTCTACGAATTTTGAGATTTCAAAGTTTTTCGTTCATGAAATGAGCTCGTAACTTTTACTTAAAATGTACCTATACACAGCTAGCGTGTGCGTGCAACGCGGTAGGATGGAACCTACGCGTGCATTTGTGTGTATGGGTTTACGCAAATAGTAAACAAACAGTCAGGGTTGTCGAAAATGTCTAAAATAATAGAAGTTGTACTTCTGTATGAAAATTTCAATTACGATTTATTGACCCTTTGCCAAGCACTCATGTGGTCGGTCTGATTACGCCCTCTTCTGGCTTATAGGGTAATTATGTTACACCTTGTATATTTTAAGTTTCATCCAAATCGGATCAGTAGTTTTTGCGTGAAAGAGGAACAAAGATACATACATCCTCACAAACTTTCGCGTTAGGATAGGAAATAGGATAGGATAAATATGATAGGATTTTGGTGGTTTGATGTTGTTTTGATTATAGGTGGTGTATAATAAAGAATTTATAGAGAATATTCTCAATAAAGAATTTATAGAGAAACAAACAGGACTGCCATTCTAGTCTTACAATGATTGATGTTTTTATATAAGTACACATTCTAAAGGCATAGATGGCGTTACTAGTAATCAATTGAACATTTTTGATACATTAGATAACAACAGAATTTACTTTACTGAAATATTGTTATTCTTTCAGCTGCCTCCTGCTTCTGGGGTCCATTAGGAGGGCAGGAACCAGCCTCTAATTACGCAATAGCTGTCGGGAAGCAGTACCGTCCGTGGAACGATCCCGCTGATGTCGGCGCTCAGAAGTCTGATGTGAGATATCCCACTATAAAGGAAGCAAGCAAACCCGTATGAGTTAGTAGCCAGCTCTGGTGACGGAGTTCTTAGGCCGCCTTAAGGCCTCCGTCGTGGTTTAACGGCTGCTAGAACCGGGACAGTTTAACGTGCCCTCCGAAACACGGAAGCGCTCAGATATAAATGGAACGGTCACCTATCCAAATAGTGATCGCACAGAACGTCGCTTAACTTAGATCATCAGTGAAGATGGACTAAGTAAGCCTAGCCACGAGCGCTTCATTATTAAAAGTCTAGATGTTTGAATGTTTGTGTTTCAATCATGCTGCAAGTGCTGGTCTGATTTGGCTGAAACTTGGAAGATCCGTTCGTAACCTGGATTAACATAAAGGCTACTTTTTCCCGTAAAACTATCAGGACGAATGGAACGCGGGCGAAGTCGCAGTCGAAAGCTGGTCTACAATATTTTTTCATTTCATTTTTTATAAGCAAAAAAAAATGGCCGACTGATTTATACATTAGAGTCCTTTCCATGAAAGAAGTCCCGCAGACGCGGCGCTGTAGTCGACCTTAAGTATTATTTCTCGGGCAGCACTTTTAACAACTTTAGGCATTGAAAACAAGACTTTGATCACAGAAACCAAATAAAAACGCACTAGCATCCGAACACATTAACAGCACCTGTCAACTAATTTAAAATTTAGTTTTAAAGTTTAGTTCCGGAAATTTTCGCGGGACTTCTTTCATGAAAAGGACTCTACCTCGGCGTATAGTATTATATAATCTGTGCCTCGGCAAAGCCATTGACGTGATTCACTGCTCAAGCACTGATCCGGACTCGAGCATAGATTTTTGTATAAAAATCTCTACTCAAATCCATGCTTGAGTAACGATTTCTGTCTCGGAATACGGGCCCAATTTAAAACTGGAAAATAAAAACATTCACCAATAAGAATCGTTTAATATGAAAACAAACGATCTCTATTGGTGGATGTCAACCACATCCTTAGCAACGTGGCTTATCTTAAATCTGGTGGAAAACCAGCTTTATTTATATCTACATTTTATAAATATCTAACACTAGCTGATACCCTCGACTTCGTACGCGTGCGAAACCACCAAAATATCTGTCAACCAGTATACGATGAACCTCGTGTCAAAAGCTGCTTTGGGTTTAGAGAGGTCAAGCTGTATATAAGAATCCACGTCTTTAATTTCAATAAAATATAGCCTATGTTTCAATCTAAAAGGGCTTCTAAATGGTATAAGTTTCATTGAAATTGGTCCAGTAGTTTAGACGTGAATTGCGAACAAACAAACAAACAGACAAACTCGATTTTCGGAATCAGAATCGGTTATTTAGTAGATCTGCATATTTAGTTTATCTTTAATTTATGTTTTTGGCTTTTTACAGTTTTATAAGAGATAGATTACTTGCCATTTGCGACTAGATTTAATTCTTCGTTGTTGGATTCGCTGGAAGCACCCAACACTGTGAATGCAATTATTCTTTGCATTCCAGGTCAAACAAATCAATATACCCATACGGTTCCACGGCTCCGAAGCTAACTACCAAGATGACCTGTCTGTGCTCATCCTGGCCACTCCCTTCACATACAACTCATACATACAACCTGTGTGTCTTAGTTTCGATGTTAAACTAGATAAGCAACAGCTCAGTTCTGGGAATAAAGGAAAGGTATGTATAAAAAATCCAGAAATCTCCACTGCTACGTCGTAGCGGTGGGGATTTGTGGAAAAAAACCTGAAATTCCCACTGGTAGGGGTTTTTTGGTGGGGATGGAATATATCAAGAAATGGACAGGCGTCACAGCTCAGTCGGTAGTAGCTCTGCCTTCCGTGCTGTGGGTCGTGTGTTCGATCCCCACTGAGAACAAACATTTGTGTGGCCAAACATAGATGTTTGTTTCGTGTCTGGGTGTTGCCATGAATTACGTACGTGTGTATTTATTTAATACTTTATTGCACAAAATTATATTATATTTGTTACAAAGGGTGGACTTACCTAAATCTGAAAGCATTGTCCGCCAGCCAACCCAAACGTGGTGGTGTAATGAGGAGGTTGGGCGACATTACAGAGAATAATATTTATCTTACATAAAGATTAAGAGCTGTACCTACTACATAATCTATCTTCTAAATATACAAAACTCTTTTGAAGCTGACTGAGAATCAACGCGCAGCCTAAACTATAAGTCCTAGAGGTATGACATTTAGAGGGTAGTATCCTTATATAGTGTATGGGTGCACTAAGAAAGGAATTTTGAAAACGCCGCGGGCGACGGCTAGTTTAATAGGTATATGTGTAATTAACATTAGACAAACTTCTGTCGAAATAAGCGGCCCCTCACTCTTCAGTACTCTACTGAAGCAACTTTGTTTAATTTCCAGTTCACAAGCTGGAGGCTGGATGAGCAGAGCAAGACTCCTCCAGTGCTCAAATCGGTTGAGCTGCCATACAAGGACCTTGAGAGCTGCATCTCTGAATCCCCGATTACCTTCGCTGAGTACATCACGTCTGATAAGTTCTGCGTTGGACCTTTATCATGTAATAATACTTCTTGCATATCTAAATACCTCTATTAAGTACATAGATAACCTAACCTTTTTTACAAAAAAATACTGCATTCAAACGAGCTCTTCTTTAAGAGCTACGAGGGCACAGACAAACTGACAATCTTATAACAACACTCCCGTTTTTCGTTCGGGGTAAATAAAATATCGACTTTAGAGTCCTTTCCATGAAAGAAGTCCCGCAGACGCGGCGCTGTAGTCGACCTTAAGTATTATTTCTCGGGCAGCACTTTTAACAACTTTAGGCATTGAAAACAAGACTTTGATCACAGAAACCAAATAAAAACGCACTAGCATCCGAACACATTAACAGCACCTGACAACTAATTTAAAATTTTGTTTTAAAGTTTAGTTCCGGAAATTTCCGCGGGACTTCTGTCATGAAAAGGACTCTACTTCTCACCACCGATCATTCTCCATCGTGCTAAGGTCTAACAAAACGTGACATTGGCGAAATTGCGGGCAGCACTGCAATGGCCATAGACAAGAATTGAATTGAAACTAAAATGCAACTAAAATTATGACCCGATTAAGTCCCGTGTGTTTATTCGTCCATGTTTTTATGTTTGTTACCTCAGAACTCCGTCATCTAAGAACCGATTTGAATTTTTTTTTTATCTGAAAGGGTTGCTTCCAAATTGGTCCCATACATTTTTATCAGAATCGATTTATAACTAGAAAAAACACGTCATACACGTACACGACATTGCGTATTTTGCTTTCCTGTGACGTTTCTGTGGTGTTTACGATCAATAGAACAGTCCCAATGAACTGCTATCATCATCATCATCATCATCATCATCATTTGATGATGAATGCGTATCAAATTGAAGTCGGTTTTTCCAGTTTTTTAAACTTATAAATTATTGTTACAGCGGATGCAATGATTTGCAAAGGCGACGGTGGCGCCGGCTTATCCTTCGACAGCGGCGTTGACCGGTACTACTTACGAGGTGTCGCGTCTGTAATGCCATCTATCGACTCTCTCTGTGCTTCTCAAGGCATTATTGGCTTCACGCATCTGATCCGACATGAGGATTTTATTAAAAATACTTTATCTACTGATGTATAAGTAGGCATGATTTCGGTTTGGGCTTGACCTGACAATTCCGTCCCCCTTGGGTAGGGTTGCCAAATGGGTCTAAAAAGGAGGATTTTCTGTAAAAAAGGAGGACATTTAATTTTACAATAAAACAAGTTATATTATAGGTATTATAACTTACTGTTTTAATTATATTTGGCTGAGCTGCCAATTTTGGCAAGAAAATTATGATTCTTTAACAAATAAGCATAGAAATTTTCACATGACATATATTTGAACTTATATTGAGTAAGATTCAACTATTTAACTAACTGCACACCTAGTCTGTTCCTCTCTTTGCTTCACTGAGTATGTATTAATCAGTGAGAAAATCTCAAAAAGAGGACTTAGGGCCGTAAGATCAAAAGCAGTTTAAACTATGGGTTTCGTGAACTACGATTACATTTGATCGATGGATTAATCTACTGTCATCTCTGTCAGTTTAAGCTACCGATGGTCGATTAACTACCATTGATCTTATGAAATAATCGGAGACTGGAGGTTAAACTCTATTTCGTGGTTTAAACCACTATTGATCTTACGGCCCTTAGAGTAGGTAAGGGAGGACAGGAGGTCAAAATATGGAAAAGGAGGACATGTCCTCCTTTTGGATACCATCTGGCAACCCTACCCTTGGGTAGATCTGGAGCGTTTGAGGAAGCCTTAGGCCTGGATCTAAGTATATTACTTTGTATTTGTTGAGAAACGACCTACTTGATGTGCGTTTAAATATATCTACTCGCCTAATCTTTGTTTTTATTCCGCTTCCTTGTTGGTCTTAGGATCGATTTGACCAACTCCAAATAACGCTAAGTATTCGTCATATAAAATACTAGGTCTCTAACTTGTCAAAAATAAACACAAAAATAACTTTTTCGTACCACTTGCTCAAAAAAGTGACATTCTATGCCACAAAAAGCGAACATAACAATAGTCATTTTTAATCTGTTAAAAACAGGGAGAGAAAATTGTACTGGATTTCTTTCATCCTCTAGGGGGAGAAAGTGATTTAAATTTGGAATACAATTTATACTGAACTACATCTGTGTTTACACCATTGAGTTTGTGTACAAAGCATTATACATCTTTTTGAAAAAGGAATACGCATTTATTATGCAGGCCGTATGAGCTTGATGCCTTTGCTTTTCCGACAAAAAAATATTAGTCTAGGAAAATGCCGCGTTTTTGTTTTCTTCAAATACATAAACGTTAAGTTTATTTTAATTTATTTTTATAAATAAGTTAATGTTCTAAAATGCTATCTCATATTATTATTGTGTTAATTTTTTCGCAAATGGTACGAAAAGTAGAGTATTTTCCTCGGTGATAAAGCTGTCTCAGTCTTGGGTGAACTTAAATCCCTCGCTACTCTCAGGACTCGTCTTAAATCCCTCGCTTCGCTCGTGATTTAAGTTTTTAACACCCTCGCTACGCTCGGGAGTAAACTTCAAGTCCTTCGTTACGCTCGCGATTTAAATCGTCACCCGCGACAGAAGACACTGCTTGTTAAATAATCTACTATTATCTAAATGCTTTTAATAGGAACTACATACTTAGTGGGGATTTCTGGAAAAAAAACTAAAATCCTTAGGTACTGGTAGCGATTTCTTAGTAGGGATTTCTGGAATATATCCAAAGAATAGAGTTATTCGGAGTTTTGTCAAACCCGACCGCAATAAATACTACATTAGATATTCTCGTCTCTCTTAGGTATGTTCTAAAATATAGTAGGTACTACGTACCTACCTAATATTGCGTCGTAGAAGTTGCGTAGACTTTGCGTAGACGGTGCGTAGCCTGCGTAGATTTATCGTAGACGCTACGTAGCCTGCGTAGATGTTTCGTAGACGCTGCGTAGCCTGCGTAGATGTTTCGTAGACGCTGCGTAGCCTGCGTAGATGTTTCTTAGACGCTGCGTAGCATGCGTAGATGTATCGTAGATGCTGCGTAGATGTTCCGTAGACGCTGCGTAGCCTGCGTAGATGTTTCGTAGAAGCTGCGTAGCTTGCGTAGATGTATCGTAGACGCTGCGTAGATGTTCCGTGGACGCTGCGTAGCCTGCGTAGATGTATCGTAGACAGTGCGTAGATGTTCCGTAAACACTGCGTAGATGTTGCGTAGACGCTGCGTATATGTTCCATAGACGCTGCGTAGCATGCGTAGATGTTTCGCACGTAGATAAGTCGTAGAGGTCACATGACGCATCATTGCGTAGACGCTGCGTAGATGTGGCGTACGCCGATTCCGAGTAGAAGTTTCGTAGACCCTACGAAGTTGACTTGTTATGGAAGGAGCGTGGCAAAAAGTAGCCCCTGACTAAATTTAACTTTTTTTAATGTTTTTTTTAGGTTAAGTACATACTATTTAGACGACTGGATAAGGTCATACTTAGTAGGTTCATGCCCGAATAGTAAAACGCTTCTTGGATTAATTTTGTGCAATATCTTAATAATGGCACAGATTATTATAAACTAATAGGTAAATGGTTTGTTTTGAGTGACGTTTCTATTCATGTTGGATGCCTACCTACGTGTACCTACTACATAAATACCTATATGAACAGTTTTCATACGAAATCATAGATATTCTTTGACTAATAGTGACATTTTAGCGCGTTTCAGCGCGTTTTTTGCCGGCAAAAGTTTCCGTAGCTACGTTTGATATTATGCTGATCTTATTGATCTCATGCAGTAAAATCGTTTATCATTGCAAACCCATATAAACTTGTAACGACAACGCGTACAGTTTTTATTATTATCGTTGACCTAACATTATATTTTAATTTTTAATACTTAGGTACTTAACTTATCGTCAGTTCGTCATCGACATGCGTACTAACAACATGTTGAGAATAATAGTGTTGGTTTTTGTAGCAGTTTTTGCAAGTGAGTGTTTTTTGTTTCGTAATTATATAAACAGGTCTATTCAATTCATATATATTTGCATCTGTTTTATAGAAATTCTTCATCAGATTCGAACCCTTATTCTTATTCGTTCTGATTATTTCAATTTGGATCGAATTCTGGTGTTAAAATACTGAACTATCTTGTCTTTACAGATCCTACTGTGATCGCATATGAAACCGGGCAAGTACCTACCTAATCTGCCGATTTACACACTTTTTAAGTACAGCGGTTAGTAGTTACACTGCGCTTTTGCGCGCCAACATCGTCGTGTGCTACACGCGAGTCGAAAGTCAAAACAAATGCACAGACTCGGGGCAGTAAACCATCATACGGGCGAGCAAGTGTAGGTACCTAGTAGCACCTACCTACCGACCGTACGTAGGAATGGTATCATACAGTGAATCAGCAAACGGGCATTAGGGGGCGTCCATTAATTACGTGAGGCATTTTTGAGAATTTTTCGACCCCCCCTCCCCCCTTGGTGAGATATCGTAAGGTTTTCCTCAACTCCCTCCCCTAATCTCACGCGAGATTCTTCAAGACTTCTATTTTGGATGAAAACGTGTTGGATTATTGAAAAAAAACAAAAACGCACACACGTTTAGATACAGCTAAACAATCGAGCGCTACTTCGCTGCTCTGCGAAGTTCGGACGAATACAACAAATACTGTTGTCTCAGATTTGGCCATATTTTATTCTAGAAATAATTTTTCATGCAATTTTTGGCTCATTCCGGAAATCCCCTGACTAAATCCCCTGCGTAGGGGATTTCTGGAACTTTTGTCCGAAAATCCCCTTAGCTACCACTGCGACTGGCGGCAGGGGAAAATACACCGTTTTCTGCGAGAAAAATAATTATGTGATATTTCAGATATTTCATTTATTAACCAACTTGTTACATAATATAACTTTGTCATGTCCAACTAATACAGATACAAATTATTTACTTAATCTTATCTTATTTTAACACATATACCTACCTACTATTATATTAACATTCGCTACTTATTATGTACCTATTCTATCAGCTCTGGACAGGGGACTGTGACCCCCCCCCCCCCACCCCACCCCATATTTGCCAAGAAAGGTGAGATTTGAAAATATTCAGCTTGATCCCCTCCCCCCCTAGAACACCTCACGTAATTATTGGATGCCTTAGTGCTGTCAAATAAGGACACCACTGTACCTTCCTACTTACAGCCCTTAGGCGCTAAGTAAATACTTAAACTAAAATTGGTATCTTTGTATGTTTTTTTTTCCATGAAAGTAATATATTCACAAAGAAAATTACAACTAATACAGTATTTACAATATACACATGAAACAGTTGAACTATCCACAAACCGTTGCAAACGATTTATAGATAGCTCAACTGGTCCAAATCAGTAGCAATCGAAAGCGTGTCCAAGACACTGGCTGCATTGCCGCGCTGAATAGCAATGCTGATACGCTGGCCTAGATAATCACCAGCCCTCGGGTCACGCGTCGCTTCGACTAACTTTGTATGTTAGTATTTATATTTCTCCATTTATTTTTTGCATCGTGTAATTTGTTGTTCTAGTAGGTTTTAGTGCCTCATCCTTAACATTTTAACAGGTACCACTCATCACTCAAATAAATCACTGTTTCGTTCATTGATAAAAAGGACATGTTTTAGGCCATGTATCCTGCCTCCTTACCCAAAGCATGGGTTCTACACCGTCGAAGGGAACTCTTCAGCCATGCCTGGTGATATCCTGGATTCGTACCTGCTCACAGTGACCTGTGAGGATGGCTACCGCCTGGATGGATCCGACAACGGTACCAGTTGCTTGCAAGGACGGTATGCGGATTTACCTGAGTGCATATGTAAGTACCTAACCAGAAGGCTCAGACTAAAAAATTCAGTCAGCCAGCCCGCGACTTCATTCGCGTCGCGTAGGATCCCGTTGATTTTCCGCGATAGAAAGTAGCCTATGTGTTAATCCAGGGGCCTGATTTTTGACTCCGAAAACCTGCCAGGTTTTTAACCGTCACAATATATATACTACAAGTTTCATCCAAATCGAATCAGTAGTTTCAGGAAAAAACAAGTTTGTTTGTTACGCTTTCACGCGAAAACTAATTAACCGATCATCATGAAACTTTGTACACATATTCTTGGAGGTATTAGAAGTAACATAGAAATTATGTATGTATTATATCAGCCATCTAGTTCCCATCGTACAAGCTTTGCTTAGTTTGGGACTAGAAGGCTTTGTGTTAAGTGTCCGTGAATATATATATCCTATGTATATATATACATATATATACATAGTATATAATATTATATACTATGTATATATATATATATACATAGGATACTGTTTATGAAAAAAAATTGTAAAAAAAAGCGATAAAATAGTAATAAAGTGGGAAAAGAGCAAGGAGATGATGATGATGACGACTTTTTATGAAAAAAAATAATATTTTTTACGAAAGATAAAAAAAATATTTATTTATTTATTTATTTATTTATTTATTAGTCTAAGATTCACAGTTTTATTATGGTATATTAAAAGCTATCTATTTTACATTATTCGTCAACCAATTCGAATCTATATTTTGTAAGTCAATAATATAATATTAGGAAGCAGGTAGGTGCGAGGGTGTGTGTGTGTCTGTGAAGGGTGTAGGTATGCTGTGTGTAGTGTGGTGTGGGTGTGGGTGTGGGTGCAGCAGCGCCAATAGACAAACGCAAGTCCAACTCGAAACTCAAGCTTTGCAACACTATAATATGATTGATGCAGATGTAGCCTAATTATCCAAAAGTGTAGCTGTAACAAACAGCTACACTTTTGGATAATTATAAAATAAATAAATAATAATATAATTTTAAAGTACATTAAAATTTCAATTAACAATTACCTACAGCAAGGGTACCTAACATGAACCAGTATTATTTATCGCAACAAGCAGGCGCCTTGTATTATTTCAGCTGTCCAACGGGTAGGTACCCGTTGGTCAGCTGCTTATATATTTTTGACTTAAAAATATTCTTGGATGTGATGAAGGGATCTATGTCATTGAATAGTTTATTGTAGGTTTGAGGTAGCCGGCTAGTAACGCTGTTAGCTGCGTAGTTCGTGCGATGAGTGGGCACATAAAACATCTGTGTGTGTCTAGTGCGGGTATTTGGGGCTCTCAATTTTAATATCTTATTTATTAAGAAGGAACAATCTAAAGCACCAGAGCAAATATCATGTAACAATGACATATCTTGCAGCGTTCTTCTATCTCTGAGTGACATTAGTCCGTACTTGTGACACGAGACATCGTAGCTATCATTAAGTGACTTACTGCGGAAATTCAAATGTTTAATAAACTTTCTTTGTATAGTTTCTATAGCATGGTCATATGTCACATATTGTGGATTCCAAACGGGGCTGCAATATTCGAGAGTACTCCGAATGTAAGCATAGTAAAGTACTTTTAGGCAAGCTATGCTAGTGAAGGGTTTCGTTACCCGAATGATAAATCCTAGATTTTTATAAGCTTTATTGATGGCCTGTTCAATATGGTGTGAGAACGTAAGTTTGTGATCAAGAAGTACACCTAGATCTCGAATGCTTTGAGTTTTATCAATTAAACTATCATTAATAGTGTAATTATATATCACGGGGTTATTACTTCGCGTAAAACAAACATGCTTGATATTTGGCAAAAAATCTCAAAATCTAGCTTCTTCCTGTCACACAATCTATATAACAACTAGGCGGCGTGCTGCGCGAGCTGCTTGCAGCAAATTGTACTCCAATCCTGCGCAGACGAAGTCGCGGGCACCAGCTAGTACTACATACATATGTCCATACAAACTTTCGCTTTTATTGATTGAGTGAGCAAAGCGAACGAGATCTTAGTGACAACTTGGACAAAAATGCTTTGTATGTTTGTTCGTCGAGATCTTTTGAACCGCTTATCCGATCTTCACAGAATTTGGTAGGTATACGGATAGTACAAGTTTTAGGTTTGTTAAATGAAGTAAATCGATCAAGGGGTTGGAAAGTTATGAGGTTCCAAAGTAAAAAAAAAAAGTCGTACCAAAATATCAAGTGGGATGTCATATGATAGGGCTTTGCGTAGACAAAGTTTTTGAGTTGTTGTAAAAATTATAAAATTGGCAAACCCATTATAACGTGAGCTACCATTTCTTGGAGTTACAATGATTTCATAGTTCAAGTAAGACTGGTACTTAGCTAGACGGCGATTTAGAAGCGATTTGCAAAGTTTATTACAACCATTGGACAATAAAAATTGTTTGGGTTTCCTCCGACCATCACGAGATCTCAGTTCGGGGCGAACTACTAGTTTATAAGTACATAATATATTTTTATTTAAATTGGACGGCACTAAAATTGTTGCCATCTCTTTGTCGTTTTATTTTATGAGAAAGGGACGGCAACATTTTTAGAACTGTCAAATTACCTAGGTCAGCGAAATTTGTTATGTACTAATATTATTAAACTCTTTGTTAATTTTTTTTTCTTTTTTCGCTCCTCGGCTCGTAGCAGGCTGTTTTTTCCCTTACTCTTTGTTAAAAATAGTTCTTGGCCAAATATTTACGGCCTTAACTGTATGTTTAATTACTCTTTATGGCCTTGTACCTGCTGTTCAAGGATTACTTATGCTTCCAGCAAACTGTGAATGGAAAAGTGAACACACAGTCTCGTGCGGCGTGCTGCAGTCGACTTGCTACATGAACACGACGACGGCTCTCTCCAGGATCAAAGCTGATGATGATCTTAGCTGTGGTATGTTGGATCAGCAGTCTAACTTTCAACACTTTCAATCCAGTAGGTACCTAGTGAAAGAGCTACGTAAGTAGGTAGGTACATGTAAATAGATAAATATTACTTTTATGTCATGTGCACAAGTGGTTATAACTATCAATGTCAAGCTCCTATTAAAAAAGAACCTCCCATTGATTCGAGTTTTGTCATTTTTTGGAACAACATAAAGCACTTTTATTTAAATAGTTTTCTTGTGTTATTGTGAGTATTGTTGTTTAATTTTGGTAGAATTTTAACCAATAATACTTAGGTCGTAACATAAAGTGTGAGCCATTGGAATAAATGTGTGTAAAGTGGTTTCTCGGAATGTGAAAATTCGTTTCAGGTTTCAAAGATTATAGGGCGTAGGGCACAGACGAAGTATACTTCGTCTGTGGCGTAGGGTAAAGTCCGCTAGGATATAGATGTTCGGTGGCCAACCTTCTCGCTCGCACATTTCAACATTTTTGAAGATATAATATAGGTAACTAAATGTAATTGTGTGAAATTGCAGAGCTTCAGGGTCGAGAGAATAACAATGCAAAGGTTCAGTAAAAATATCACATTGATCCAAACAAGTTTTCTAACCAAAAAATGTGCACTTTAATTTATCGCATTGATACAAGTTTTTTGGTCGGAAAACTTGTTTGGATCAATGTGATATTTTTACTGAACCTTTGCATTGTTATTTTAACATAATAATAATAATAATAAGCCTTTTTATTTCCAAGACATTAATAAATATATAAAAAACTATGTTTAGCAAGTAGATATTTTGGGTCTATATGTCATGGCCCCCCTTCGGGCATAGGCCTCCTCCAGTTGCCCCCATTTTTCCCTGTCGTTAACCGTTTTTATCCAGTCTCTGCCTGCCAGTTGGAGTATGTCATCTATCCAGCGAGCTTTTGGTCTGCCCCTTTGTCTTTTGCCTCCCGGACCTGTCCATTTTGTTACTCGTTTAGGCCATCTTCCTTCAAAAGACAACATAAGTAATTCTAATTTGTTTTTTTTAGATTGCGGCCAAGTCAGTCCAATCCACCTTGAGGTGATAGCAGGAGGTCGTGATGCGAAGATGTATGAAGTACCGTGGCATGCCGGTATCTACAACAAATGCTATAGACCGTTCAAGCAGAGCTGTGGCGGCTCCCTCATCAGCACCACTGTTGTTATATCAGGTTATAATAAATAATTAGATTTAATACACGGCAACATTTTGCAGGGTCACTTCCATTATAGTAGGTGCCAAATAACACCGCAATACAGGTCATTCACCCACCTTCACCACGATGTCGCAAAATTATTAAAATGTATGGTAAACAAACAGTACTACGAGATTCGAGCGATTACCGTCTTAGCGACAGGTTTGTATGGAAAGCGACAGAATTAGCCATACATAAATTGAATTTTGCGACATCGTGGTGAAGGTGGGTGAATGATCTGTATTGCGGTGTTATTTGGCACCTACTATAGCAAGATAATTTAATAATGAAGCTTTTTATATTCTCTATAACTTTGTCTAGGGTGCTCGTGCTCGCTTATGACTGATTGTGTTCACGTAGGCGTTTGGGCTCAGGTATACCTACTTAAAAAACTCTCGAAGAACACATGGACCAGGCAAAAGCGGATAAATGGGTTATTCCCGCTCGTCCCCACGTTTCGTCCCCAATGGGGACCAAGGGGAAGTTCACTTCCCTTTCGTCCCCATGTAAGTAGGTATACGGTAGCAAACACAATCGAAGTGCATGTTACTGTAATTTTATAAACTGCAGCCGCCCATTGCTTCTGGGACGACGTACAGAAGCAGTTACCAGCTGAGAACTACGCCGTGGCTCTCGGCAAGATCTACAGGCCGTGGAATGACCCGCACGATGAATTCGCGCAGAAATCTGATGTGAGTTTTGAGAAGACTTACCAACCTAACATAACCTAGAGACATTTAGGTCAATTATTAGGATAGTTTTAGAATAGTTTTATTATTAGCTGCTTCGCGGCCAGAGTCAAAAATTTAGAACAGCTGGTGTTATCTAAAATAGGTAGGTACCTAATGTCAATAAACTTACGCATTGCTTGCTGCGGCCAGACCATGCCGATGCGATTCAGGCATTACTGGCTGCCACCATCAAATTTTTTGAGGAACTGCTTTTATTCTGTCCTTGCGTGGATTCTTAGATTCATTTAGATTACAAGGTGTTTCATTCAATTCTTGTTAGTTTACACATTTTGCAGGTGAAAGAGATCAAAATACCTCCCCGCTTCCTCGGCAGCATAGCAAACTTCCAGCAAGACTTAGCCGTCCTCGTGTTGACTGATGCAGTACATTACAACAGGGCTGTGCGTCCTGTCTGCCTGGACTTTGATTATACTTTTGACGTACGGCAGTTGACTCCTGGGGCTTTGGGGAAGGTATTAACTTTTTAGCCCATCTTTTACATCTTTCATCTAGGACTACTGTACGGATTCTTGCGGAAGAACACAAAGCACACACGCACTTATTAGCTGGCACCTATTTTCACTTGCAGGTGAGCGGCTGGGGCCTGAAAGATCAGGATGGAAAGCCATCTCCGAAGCTACAAGTGGCTCAGATCCCGTACATGAGCATTGAAGAATGCGTGGCGGTAGCCGATCCATCCTTCCGCGCTTACATCACTGGAGATAAGATTTGCGCTGGGTATACTAACGGTAATACATAATTATACGTTGATGCCAAGAAGAAAGCCAAGTGTCATATATGTTCCAAATGACATTCCTATTCACGAAGACTTAGGAAAGCTGTAGATAGGAATTTAAAATTGTCTAAGGAGCGTTTGGTCGGCTTGTTGAATACCCATGCAGCATTTGGTTTTTTGACAGGAAATGTCACATTTAGGAAGGACACACGATAGGTGTTCGGTGGACACATGTTACAGGCATATATTTTCAAGCAGAGGTTTACTTATTAAGTATTCTGTTGGTAGTTTTACTGTTCCGTTTAGATTTCCTTGTCCAAGCCAGTTAAAAACTCCAGTTAGTCCTTCTTAAAATTGTTTTTCCTATTAAAAGGTACAGCAGTGTGCAGAGGCGACAGCGGCGGCGGTCTGGTGTTTCCTTTGCAAACAGCAAGGGGGGAGCGGTACTACCTTCGAGGGGTGGTGTCTGCAGCACCGCGGTCTGACCATGAATGCAACGTGTACATGTGGACAACATTCACTCATTTGCTGAGGCATCAGTATTTTATACAACGTGTACTGGTAAGCGACTCCATCAGCTCCGTACATGTCCTGACTCAGTTTTATTAAACTGGTAGCGAGTAAGGGCCTTGAATTCATTTTGTATGGGTAGATGTTCTCAAAAGAAGCATGACGAAAAGTTGCGCCAACTTCAGGTTTCGCTAAAAATAATTTTTGAAATTTCGAAATCCCAAAATAATAACAAAACTCAGACTACGAGCTGACCGGCAAGCGATCATCGCTGAGCGAGTATCGCAAAGCGAGTGTTTGTGGTCGCTGCGACAAAATAGTATACCGCGTTCACACTATGCCCATGCCGCTGCCGGCATTATTGCCGCGGACTTATTGCCACAGCAACATCGCCTTTATTCTCACTAGGGAGCAAGGGCATGAACTTGGGCCGGGAGCCGGGACAGAGGCTTGTTCGTGTTCACACTATGCTCTTGCACACTTCCCTGCCCAACTCCCTGCCGACTGCGGCATAGTGTGAACTCAACAGTAAGAGAGCGAGTTTACGCATGTACGTGTCTCTTTTACTGACACGAAATCTATATCTTCCGTTTCTTGAGCGAGAAAATAGTTGATAGATAATCGTTTCCTATAGTTGGTATTTATTTTTATGTGCGCCCCGTTCTTATTTAATCTAACGTTCCTGTCCATCAAAAGGTTGTCTGGGAGAGATTGCTTGTAGCGATAAGACCGCCCATTGTGCTTAATATTTGTTTTTAATTATTTCCTTGTCTCTTTTTTTCTGTTATTTTGGTGTACAATAAAAATAAACTATATAATCTATCTATCGTTTACTCGTCGGCGGCGGCGGCGGTGGTAAGCTCCTCATTTACTTAGTTACCACGCTTGAGCGTGAGTGAGCCAGAATCATAAAAAATAACCGAAAAATTTCAAATTAACACATAGGTATGTAGTAATAAATGGTCTGTGCCTGAGTCTAGTATAGTATTAGGTATATGATCTGCCTGAATGTTATTTTGTTTCAACAGGGTGAAACACCGACGGCGACGCCACCTACCTGTTATTCAAGTTTGTAGAGCAGCGTACATTATCTACTGAAGCAAATAAACCACATTTTGCAGATATTTGTTTTTTTTTATTTTTTCCCACTCGAAAACTCTACCACTAGGCAGTGTCCTGTCCAACAACGGTACGAGTAAGTAGGTTCTTAGATGTTTAATTTGGCTAGAGTCAGTGCTATTTGGCAAACATAGATGTTTGACCCGGGCAATAAATGGGTAGTTCTTCAGAGACAAAATTGTTGATGTCTATGGGTATAATTCTGTATCTAACCCACTAACAAAACGGCATGTAATTTTTTTTAATGTACCTACAGTTTAGCTTTCTTTAGCTGGGACAAATTATATTTTTAAAATAATTGCAGCCTACTTAGATACAAATGAATAGTAGATTATTTTAGATTTTAGATTATAATAACCTAGGGGTCAAAGCACTGTCTTATGTCAAGTGGGCTCTTGAATCCCGAAGTCAAGGAGGATCCTAGTGTTTGGTAGTCCTAGTGTATGACCCAAGTGGAGCGAGGGGTGTTAAGGCAAAGGGTAAAGCCAGACAACCTTCTCGCTCGCACATTTCAACATTTTTTAAGATATAATTTAACTAAATGTAATTAGGTGAAATTGCAGAGCTTCAGAGTCGAGAGAATAACAATGCAAAGGTTCAGTAAAAATATCACATTGATCCAAACAAGTTTTCCGACCAAAAAACTTGTACCAATGCGATAAATTAAAGTGCACATTTTTTGGTTAGAAAACTTGTTTGGATCAATGTGATATTTTTATTGAACCTTTGCATTGTTATTCTCTCGACCCTGAAGCTCTGCAATTTCACATAATTACATTTAGTTATATGAAATGTTACTTTATTCTAAAAGGATTATCTTGTAGGTAACATCCGGCTGTGCGCTCCATTTTATACATTCAAAGTGTAATGTTACATATTCCAGAAGGATCATTTTGTTACATTCGGATGTCAACGTAAATAAACGCGGTGTGGGGCATTCAGTATTATGTCTGTTTTACACTTTGTTAAGTGAAGAGTGCAGGTAACAAGTGCAAGTGTGAAGTGAAGTGATTAGAAGCCGTGTCTATGTTTACTATTAAGTAGCTTCCCCCGCACACCCGCGCTCTCCCGCACTCGGAGCGTCGCCTGAACTTGGTGCGCTTATACGTATACGGGCAATTTTTTGAGCAATAATTGCTCGGCAACACGAATGGATCAATCTGGAGTAATAATTAGCAGAATCAACTAAGTACACTGTGTGATCGTTCTTAATACCCACTTGACACCAAACACGTTAACTAATCACTTACCACTTCGCACTTGCACAGTGTAAATCAGCTATTAGTTAGACTGACTCTAGTCAAGTAGGCATGCGTTGGATGCTATCTCAGCCGTGACCTTAGGTACCTACGTAGCCCGTTGAGGTCATCATCGGTGTCGCCAGTATGAAACAAACACCTCAGTAAATGGTAGATTACACAACTCTTGACACGTTAAATAACTAGTAGTTCGCCCCGAACTGAGATCTCGTGATGGTCGGAGCTTAAAAAATCAAAACCCAAAAAAAAATTATTGACCAATGGTTATAAACTTTGCAAATCGCATCGAAATCAATTATGATCAATTATTATTATCAATTATGACACCCCACTTGATATTTTTGTACGACTTTTTTTTACTCTCTTTCGACCCTCATAACTTCACGACCCTTTGACCGATTTACTTCATTTAACAAACCAGTAAGAGTATATTATCCGTATACCCTACCTATCCAAATTCGTGAAGATCGGATAAGCGGTTCAAAAGATCTCGAAGAACAAACATACAAAGCATTTTTGCCCAAGTTGTCACTAAGATCTCGTTCGCTTCGTTCACTCGATCAAAAATAAATGAGAGACGTACCTAGTTATTTTGTCCCAAACGTAACTTGAGATAAGTGATAATAATTAATTTCAAGATGAATATGGAAGCTAGAATGTACTTGTCTTATTAGAATGTTAGATAATAATATAGGAATAATACGTAGACCATATTATTATAGGCATTTAGGTGAATTTTTAATTCCTTGATGAATCGTTCAGTGACGTCATTAGAATACCGGCTACAGAATAACAATTAGTTAGTACGGCTAACAGTAAATTCTGATAATTGTAGGGAAAACCCGTTTGAAACTTGGAACCACCAGTACGTCTTCGGACTCCCCCGAGTCCGAGCGACGATTTCTATGTAAAATAAGCGTCAAAAATGGCAAAATACCGATTATAAGCTTAAAGTTCTAAGTTTTTGGTTAGTCGTAGTTAAATTTTCATTGTACGTAGTAAGTGAAAATGATTTTGAGTTTATTGTGTTTTTATATATTTGGTGAGTGGTCTAAAAGTGTAAACAAACATTGTTATTTTAATACCTACTTAACTTAGGCACCATTCGCTTAAAAAACATAGGTGGTACCGGTTTAATTTTTATTCTTTTAAATATACCTACTTATTTCTTTTGTCGTGTCAGTATTAGCTCGCCCCTTTGTCTATTTCTTGTTAAGTCTGTGGCTAGAAAATACTGCGTAGATACCTATATACCAAAATAAGTAATACATACTGCATTAGGTAGGTACATAGAGTGAGTTACGAAAATATATTTAGTTAGCCATGTAGGTTAGGTACGGAATTTTCTTACCACCACTCTTACCATTTAAAGTTAATAATAATAATATAATAATAATAATAATACGTTTATTCAGGCACCACAATAAAAATATGAACAGAAAAACAAGAAATAAAGTAAAAACTAAAATAAGAAACTATAAATAGGCAATAGATAAGTTTAACTTGATCCAAGAAAAACATTTGGTGGAAACACTAACTCCCACCCTAGGAATATCCTGTGTTGTGGGTAGTTAGTCTCTTTTATCTTAGTATAAATATAAATGGAGTACCTACCTACCTATGGTAGATACCTAAGTATAAATACCTACATAACTTAAAGTTAGATAAGCCAGCAGATATCGAGACAACAATTTTGAGATAAATACGTTACCTTAGGTACTTACTTGCTTTTAACATTTTCCTGTTGCCTGGGTTATCGGTTTATTGTATGAAATTACAAGATAACAATTTATACCTACGTTAATTTTATTATCCTGTTAATAAAATTATCATTAAGACTTTTAGGTTCCAATCATTTCATTTAGATGCGAAACCCTAAAATTATGTAGGTCTCCTCAGGTAAATGACACTACAGCCACCTGAACCACACGAAGCAAATAACGAAAACTCGTTTATAACTGGAATCCAAGCCGAATCCAAAGCTTGGAACCCATAAGTAGTATTTAACTGGGTATATAAACAAATATGTACCACATTGTACTCCTACTACATAAAACATTGTCCCAGACACTACAGTGTTCCAAGGCATGTTGTGTTATTAAAACTACTTATGTTACGTTCATAATATAGAGAAACTTAAGCGGTCTTATTCCAGAAGGAAGACTAGAGAAAGTCAAGGTTTAAACGTCAAGGTTTGAACGTCAACGTCAAGGACTTTCTTTAGTCCCCGTTCTGGAATAAGACCGAAGGAGTTTATTCACAAAGAAAATTACAACTAATACAGTATTTACAATATTCACAATATTCTCAACATGAAACAGTTGAGCTATCCACAAACCGTTGCAAACGATAGCTCAACTGGTCTAAATCAGTACCTACCAATCGGAAGCGTGCCCGAGACACTGGCTGCATTGCGAGATTAATTGTTTTACGCGTTCTTAATTGGTTGGTATTTAGCTATACCTAGGTAGGTGTAGGTACGCACGCATGTGAACAAGTAGGTTAACGATTGTCATCAGATTTTGACAACAATGACAACATTAGATTTACCTATCAGTGTTTATGATAGTACATTATGATATGAGTGCGGTAAGTTGAAAATTACAGCCGAGGCGATATTGCCAGCCCGAGCCGTAGGCGAGGGCTACAAGAAAGTAGAGGCTGTAATTTTCAAAGCGCACGTATGTCACACGACGTTTTATAACACATTTGCGAGGAAATAAATAAAACTCGGACTTTCTTCAAAGAATAAATCTTTATTCACTTGTTGAAGCAGTTAGAACAATTTGAACAATTTGTAAAATAATTAAATGCTTATTTTTTAGTGGGAGCATCTTGATAAACCGTACGTTTTACATTACCATAACGCACGAGTGCGTAATGACATACATCACGATACTGAAATTGGTGAAATAAGAGACCCTTTACGAGCAAATGTGTTATAAACATAGTTTACTTAATTTTAATATGTTCTTAAGCTGAACACCCCACTTTAGCAATTGAAATGTTACGTGTGTAAGTAAAATGTTACTTATTCATACAAGGACCATTTTGTAACATTCGGCTCGAAGTGAAGTAACGCGGTGAAGGGTTAAATTTTCGATTTTTTAAATAAGTTTAATTATTTTTTGCGAATATTTTGTATGAAAATCCGATAAGCGCCTCTAGTGGGAGATTTGCAAACTATTTTTCTCCATACAAAAACTGCAAGTTTCGCGCTTCTTCTTACGTAGGAACTAGGTAGAGTCCTTTTCATGAAAGAAGTCCCGCAAAAATTTCCGGAACTAAACATTAAAACTAAATTTTAAATTAGTTGTCAGGTGCTGTTAATGTGTTCGGATGCTAGTGCGTTTTTATTTGGTTTCTGTGATCAAAGTCTTGTTTTCAATGCCTAAAGTTGTTAAAAGTGCTGCCCGAGAAATAATACTTAAGGTCGACTACAGCGCCGCGTCTGCGGGACTTCTTTCATGGAAAGGACTCTACCTACTACCTACGTATTACAATGTCATATTCTTCGCACGGCTAATGGCAATCTGCAATAATGTAACGTCACACAGACGTCTGTAGTTTGACGTCTTCGGTCTCGGCTTAGATTTTAGTCTAAAGATTACAAACAAGATTTTTCAATGAGGAACTTGTTTTACTTTTTATTGCGTGATTCGTCGACACTTTAGTTATTGGTTATCAAGGTATTGTGTTTTCCTTATTAATTTGAAGACATTGGCGTGTCTTTAACATAATCAAGGTGAACTTTAATATATTTTGTTCGATGAATCCTGGTATTTATGTTTGGTGTAGCTAGGTAGAGTCCTTTCCATGAAAGAAGTCCCGCAGACGCGGCGCTGTAGTCGACCTTAAGTATTATTTCTCGGGCAGCACTTTTAACAACTTTAGGCATTGAAAACAAGACTTTGATCACAGAAACCAAATAAAAACGCACTAGCATCCGAACACATTAACAGCACCTGACAACTAATTTAAAATTTAGTTTTAAACTTTAGTTCCGGAATTTTCCGCGGGACTTCTTTCATGAAAAGGACTCTAGGTATAGTAATAAAGCTTCGATGTACTTACCTACAGAACGTATTTGAGGGTAATTTGGGGTCATCCTTAAATTACGTCACATGTTAAGGGGGAGGGAGGGGGTCGACAAAGTGTGACATTGTGTGACAAGGGTTGGTAGGGGTCCTAAGTTTTGTGACGACACATTTAAAAAATTTTATACTATTCTAACTTATTCTTATCAAAGTGTTTAAATTTATATTCAAAATTATTTAAATGGAAATAAAACTTATTTTGGAAGTACAGATTTAATTTAATAATTTCTAGATGTAAAATTGCAAAATTTGTGACGTCACACTAGAGAGGGGGCGGATCTCACAAATGTGACCAACTGTGACAAGGACGGGGTAGGGGTCAAAAAAATCACGAAATTAGTGTCACGTAATTTACGGATGACCTCTTTGCTTAGTTTACCTTTCGCTTAAAATAAGTTTCTCAGTTACCTACCCATAAAGACGAACTTTTTTATTTTTTTTCAGCTATTCCCTTGGTTTTGTCAGCTGTTGCAAAGGATATCGCATATTCATGCAGGTATACCTACATATCAACTTAATTTATTTTCATAATCCACGTGCCATAAACTACAGACGTGTTATTTGAACTTTAAAATTATAATTAAAGTTTAGGTAGGTACAGCATAAAGATACAGCATAAAGATAAGCTATATCTAAGCATTTGGCTGCCAGCACACCTGGTGGTAAGTGTAGCTGCAGCCTAAGGTGGAGCACGCTTATCTGTAATCCAACTATTGACTTTTTTCTTGAAAACTCCTTGGTTATATCTTTCAAAAAATACTGATGATGGCAAAGAGTTACACTCCTTGACAGTTATCTCAAGCAAACGAATCCCTCGCAAAAAATATGTGCGTCAATCTATTGAAATAGGTATATAATTATTGATTTTCCAGCTTGAGCGAGTACCCTTGCAGTGATGGCGCGTGCGTCAGCGCAGAGCTCGTCTGCGACGGCCATGCTGACTGTGCTGACGGTAGCGACGAGCTATCCTGTGAGACCAGCGCGTAAGTAGTTCAGAGTCTCGAGTATTTGTTTTGACTTTCGACTCAAGTATAGCACAGGCTAGAGGCGCTTATCTGGTTTTCATACAAAAGTTTTCGCTTTGCGAATGCGTTTGCGTGTGCTATAATGGAATCGAAAGTCAAAACAAATGCACAGACTTGGGGCTCAGACTACGGGCTCAGAACCCCTAGTCTGAATTTTGTTATGTTGATTAGCAAAAAGCGAGAATCGAGAAACTTGCAGTTTTTGTATGGAGAAAAATTGCAAATCTCCCGCTAGAGGCTCTTAACGGATTTTCACACAAAATATCTCGAAAGTCGCTTCTCGATATACGTTTCGATCAACAAAATAAAACTCAGACTACGGGCTTAGCCATCTTAGCGTGAGCATTGTACTACTTACCTACTTTTACCAATTTTATTTGTTGCCTTTCAAATCCCCGTTATTTTGAACGAACTTACTATTTACTTTCATTTTCAGATTGGCTCTTGGAGGCCGGACTGTTTTGAATCGCTCAAAGCGGCAATCGTCAGCTTGTCGGTGAGTTTTTACATCTTCTAAATACATAAAACTCTTTTGAAGCTGACTGACAATCACCGCACAGCCTAAACTATAAGTCCTAGAGGTTTCAGGAGGGTAGTATCCTTATATATAGTGTAGGGGTGCACTAAGAAGGAACATTTTGAAAAGTCGCCCGGAGGGTCTAAAATTAGGATCAACGATTTTAACCAAATAATGCGTATGCTACTACCACGCGCGCAAAGCCGCGGGCGACGGCTGGTAATGAAATAAAATGATTATTATCTAAGTATTTTCATTATCAGCCTTGTGTTGTGATACCTTTTATACCTACGTCTTAAGTACGAAAAAACATTTAAAATTCACTTTGCGAATAAAAATCGGTGTTTTGCTCGTGTCTCGGACGAACCGGTTTGGCCTTAGATGCTTGAAACCTTTTTTTGGTAGGTACGTTCTACCCGAACCAGTATAACTACCACTAAAAAGTCAATGATCTGCTTCCTTCAGTAAGTATACCTATTTATTTCTTTTTATTATTTAATTATAGTAAAAATCAATGGAAATGTCGTGATGGCAGCTGCATTCCTTTTGACGGCAAATGCGATGGCGTGGTGGACTGCCCTGACGGCAGTGATGAGACACACGCACTCTGCTGGAAAACTCAGTAAGTAGTCACAAAATAGTACATTATGATATGAGTGCGGTAAGTTGAAAATTACAGCCGAGGCGATATTGCCAGCCCGAGCCGTAGGCGAGGGCTACAAGAAAGCAGAGGCTATAATTTTCAAAGCGCACGTATGTCATACGACCTTTTACAACACATTAAAAGGAAATAAATTAAACTCTGACTTTCTTCAAAGAATAAATCTTTATTCACTTGTTGAAGCAGTTAGAAAAATTTGAACAATTTGTAAAAGAATTAAATGCTTATTTTTTATCGTAGAGCGCGGCGCTCGCCCCCCGCCCGCGCCTGAAATTGGTGAAATAAGAGACCCTTTACGAGCAAATGTGTTATAAAAAAGATTTACAAATACAAAAATACAAAATAATGTTTATTTGCAACACAAACTTAAAAATAAATCAGACAATTAACAACTAATAAACAAGTTTTACGACACGAAAAAAAAATTGCGCCTGTAAGCCCCCTTTTCCCTAGTGCGATGCCACAAATCTTGCAATTTTACAACTGCACTTCCGAAATAGGTTTTATTTCCATTTAAATTCATTTTTAATATATATTTTAACACTTGGATAAGAATAAGTTAGAATAGTATAAAATTTTGAAATGTAACGTCACAAGGACCCCTACCACCCCTTGTCACACAATATCACACTTCGTTGACCCCTTCCCTCCCCTTTAAAGTCAAAGTCAAAAATCTTTTATTCAATAAAATCTCACTGATCACTTTGAATCGTCATTACGTTTTGTATGATTAGGTATGATTACATATTTTTTTTTATTGGATGAGTTGGAGCTAGTTCGTCCCAAGCTTGTTTGTCTTCTAAATAATCAGATATTTTATAGTATGCTTTTAAAAGAAGTCTCTGTTTTATTACGTTTTTGAACTTGCCAATCGACAACTGAGACACATCACTTGGGATTTTGTTAAAGAAGCGTACACATTGCCCTTTGAAAGATTTACTAATTTTTGTGAGCCTAGTGGTGGGAACAGCGAGTTTGTCTTTATTTCTAGTGTTAACATTATGATTATCACTTTTTTTGTTGAATAGATTGATATTTTTTTGAACATACAATAAGTTTTCATAGATGTACTGGCAAGGTACTGTCATTATATTTATTTCCTTAAACTTATTTCTTAGTGATTCTCTGGGACCCATGTTATAAATTGCACGAATAGCCCTCTTCTGCAACACAAATATGGTGTTTTGTCTTTAACGTGTGACGTAATGCCGCGTTCACACTATGCCTATGCCGCTGCCGGCATTATTGCCGCGGACTTTTTGCCACATAATATATGGATGACCTATATCTCTTCCCCCCCCTGCCATTAATGTCGATTTAAAACTATTAATCGGTACTTCATTGTTCCAAATGATTTTTTACCATTTCAAATTCTTTACTTACCTCAAGGCAGCGATACGACGTCCCTTCCCCCTTTCGTCTTCCCCTCCACCTCCCGGATACGTGAACCTGCATGCGTGTGCGCAGGAATCCGCCCTTTACTTTGGCTTTCCACGCCGCATGCATTCTTTTAAATACTTGTACAAATGCGCTAGGGCTGTCTGCTTTAACTTACATCGTAGACAGCAAATAACTGATATGATAGTACATTTAGATAGTTTTGTTGAAAATCAAAAGATGCTTGTGTCTCCTTTAACATGCTATTAAAATTTAACATGCATTTATTATTTTTAGTTAAGAAAAGATCCTAAATCTTTTGTATATAATGTTTACAAGCAGTTTTAATGCAATTAGTTGAGTCACCTTTATCCAGCAAAGAGAGAAAAGTACATTCATTATCTTCAAGTACGATCTACTCGTACTTATTCGTATTTGGCACGTCTGATTTTTTGCTTATTAACAGTTCCGACGACGCGAGGGCTTAGCCATCTCGTAAGTCTCCATTCATGAATAAATTGTGGCTCTACTAAGCCTCATTAAAACCTCCGCTTTTAATTAGTGACAACCCTAACCCAGATGTTCTTGGTTTGTTCCAGATGTCAAAGCAACTGGTTCCGTTGTACGTACGGCGCGTGTGTAGATGGCACAGCTCCTTGCAACGGCCTCCAGGAGTGCGCTGACAACTCTGACGAGTTGCTGCCGCAGTGCAGGAACGAGACGCAGGAAGTTCGGTGAGTTCTCATCATCATTCGACGTCTCACAAGCTGAAAATATGAAAAACTCAAAACTATACGAATATTTTTTTTAACCTCGCTTATGTACTGCCAGACTGGCAAAACTCTCAAACTAGACTCGTGCTTTCGAAAAACGAACAATGTATGAAACGGGGGTCAAAATTTGAGTCACGTTTCATACAAAACGAGATTTTTAGTGCGTAATTTTGATAGAATGGGAGTCCCGCTTCTTACGTAGGAACTACGTACCTACCTATTACATATTCTTTGATACTGCTGGTTACATTTTTAAGCGATTGTTAAGAATTTAGGTACCTAATGACCAGTGTTTCATCCAAAGTAAATTTTAGCCTAGTGTGCCTAGTAGATAAGTAATTCTATTATCCTTCGTTAATTATTTTTACGCTTGGATTCAATATATTTCGCCCTTGGGTAATAACAAACTACTACATAATTCTTTGCGTAACAATCTATTATTTCGTTTATTAACCTCACAATCATTGGGCAGTGTAAACCAGCTCTCAAAAAGGAAAGAACAAAAAAACAAGTTTTTCCATTTTCCAGCGGCAAATTCAAATGCAAAGACGGCACCTTCATCTCAGCCTCGAACCACTGCGACGGCCTCAAGGACTGTCCTGACGGCTCTGATGAGACCGTGGAGGCTTGCGCCGGCAAGATCTGTCAGTCAAACCTGTTCCAATGCGCTTACGGAGCATGTGTGGATAGCGGGGCTAACTGCAATAAGGTAGGTACTAGGCCTCTTTAGGTTTTCATAAATTAAAAAAAAATTGAATATAATATGACTGTATTTCAGTTTATTTTACAAAGAACCATAAAAAAAATCATATGCGATTGGCTGTCATCGTATCATTTCTTCTGCTTTTTGAACACCCGTCCCACAAATCTGCTATTTTTTTAATGTATATTATTTTAAACTGGCAAACCAATAAACAAGATGGTGTCACGCGCTTAAAGCAGTCACGCGTCTATACGCCAAGCTAAAGTTACTCAAACTTTTTTAAAATGACAAATAATGATTTTTTTTTAATTACAGATTCAAGAATGTGCAGATAACTCTGATGAATCTGAGGAACTATGTGGAAGTTCGACGCCTATCATTATCAAGTAAGATAATAATATGCCCCGGAAATTTTTGTTCTTGAAACCTACAGAATTTCCTCCCGTAGACCAAACTTTGTACACTTACCTACAAGGATGGTGCTGTATGAAATACTCACTAAAAATAATCTAAATATTTCAGCCCTACAGCCGGCAACTGCGTTTTACCTCCATACCCGGAACATGGCTCCTATACCACCAACATTATCGGAGCGCAGCCTGGCTCAAGGTATTTTCTTTTAAGCCCCTGATTGAAAATGTGGTATTTATTATGAGCTAGGCAGGTATTCTGCAACAGTGCTCAAGTAAATTGAGATTCCATCATAGATTTGACAAATCTCTTCTCAAATGTAAGAATACTTGAGTCACGCTATCTGAAGCCCGTATGCTGATAAATAAATCGTTACTCGCATATAGTTTTGAGTAGAGATTTTTATACAAAAAGCCATGCTTGAGTCCGGAGTTACGATTTTGCTGTTTTTTCGAAAGAAAGTCTAATTATGAAATGGTTTAGCTGTTTCACACTTCATGGATTTTATTTTCATTTCTTTTTACAGCTACAAGTATGTGACAATCAAAGTGGCTTGTCATCGAGCGTACGGTGTGACAGGACCCAGCTCTGTTGGCTGCCAAGATGGCGTTTGGCAAGGGAATATACCAAAATGTGTCCGTAAGTAGTATTTGGTAACCGACTTAATAAAGGAGGTTCTAAATTTGGTTGTTTTTTATGTTTGTTACCTCAGAACTCCGCCATTTATAAACCGATTTGAAAAATTCTTTTTTTATGTGAAAAGATATATGTACTTCCAGACCACTTAGTCCCATTTAAATTTTATCAAAATAATTTTAGTAGTTTTACAAAAATAACTGAAAAAACACTTCATTCGCGTACACGACACTGCGTATTTTGCTTTCCTGTGATTTTTCAGTGTTTACGATTAATAGAACAATGCAATTTACTGTCAACATCATCATCATTTGATGATAGAGGCGTATCAAATTGAATTTGGTTTTCTTAAGTTTTTATTTATAAATTATTTACAGGACAATGTCAGCTGGACCCTCATCCGTCCGTAGAATACTACTGTCTGGTCTCCGGTGAAGTCACAGGCACCAGAGCTTGCAACAACTTTGAACCTGTAAACACTATCGTGCGTCCAGAATGTCGCCGACCCAACTACTACTACCCAACAACACTGACAAATATGAGATGTATTGGTGGATACTGGAACTACGTGGCCAGATGCAAGCCAGGTTTGATCAAAAAAGGAACTAATATTACCATTATTATAAAAGATACTGTCGAAGTGTATAAAAGCGAATTTGAATATGTTTCCAATAATAACAGTGAATTAGTTGATAAAAAAGGTAGTGGTGATAGCAATGTTTCGGTTTATTTTGAAGGTCAATTTGTACCTATATTGGAAGGTAGTGATTTTAGTTACAATACTCTTGATGAGCACTTGGTAGGTGATAGTAATGATTGGTGGACGGAAGATGAAGCGGAAACAACAGATACCAAAAATCAACCAAAACCAAATAAAAGGCCTGAAAATGTATATTTTAATATAACTAACAGCAGCGTTTATATAAATACTAATGATAGAATCGTGTTTAGAGATGAATAGTATTTTTTTGGAAATGAATTACTTTTGAAGACAAATAACTAAATAAACTTACCTATTTACATAAAGTGAAAATACTTTTATAGTTATTGCCATTACCTAGGCTCTTTCTACTTCTATTAATATAAATTAAGGGTTTACCGTTATTAGATTCATAGCATGGTTTTTTGCATACTTAAAAAAGGATTCAGTTTTATTACATAATATTTAAGTAAGTATATCAAAATTTATTTTTATTTTTTATTTTATTTTGTTAAGGAAACAAACAGTACAATAATTGACCGAGCGAGCGAAGCGAGCGAAGCGTCTCAGTTTCCACATTGGCCAAAAATGCGTTTGTCCGGATGTCTGTCTGTCTGTCTGTCTGTCTGTCTGTTCTCCTCTACAGGTCGCATTTTTCAACCGATCTGGACGAAACTTGGTACACAGGTTATATGACTTATTAGAATTTTTTTGTCGTCGGGGATTTTTGATTGGAGGGTTACTTCCCCCAAAAAAAGGGCAAAAAGGGGGCTATTTGATATACTGGATATCTCCACCAAATGAGATCCGATTTCGATTATTCTTTTTTTATTTGAAAGGTAGTAACTATAAGTTGGTCTCATAAAAGTTTGGCGAAGATCTGATAAGGATCTTCAGCATGATGAACAGAATAGCTCATCAAACAATCGATGGTTTTCAATCAAATTTGAGAGAAACTCAAAGGACCTCATTCTACACAAGATGATGCAAAAAAAACCAAAAAGATCAAAAAAATCACAGAACGGAAAATGCACTTGCACATTACATTCCTCAAAAATTTACAAAATTAAATAGAAAAAACATCACATCACACACACACACAACATTTGTTAGAATACTAACTGATAATTATCTTCATGATGTTTTCCTTCACTGAATGAGAGCATCAGCATAATAATAAGTCTTAAATTAGAAACTAATAAAAGTGCACTTAAAGACTTTCAGAAAACACCTTACACGACATTGATGATGTTGATTGATGATGTTGAATATTGGAATATTTAGTATGCTCGCGAGGTCTACAGCTCCCAGAGCCACTAGTAATTAAAGATTTAAAACTTAAAATAGCACAGAAACCAGTGAAGCTTCCACAATAACATCATACATACAAAACATGTGAACAGACTTTATACAAAAAAAGCATTAGGTACCCTAAGTTATGAAATGACCTAAAAAAAGAAAAAACACGAAAAGTGGATTAAACATTTAAACTAGAGTATGAGGATTTCTGAATTCTCTACCAAGCCTTAGCACAAACCCGAGCATTCAATAAGCTTTGGAAGTGATAATGTTGAAATGCGCATTAAAAGTCAGTTTATTATCCAGATAAACACCCAAATCTCTTACCTCAGAGACTCTTGGAATAGTTACATTATCAAGATGGTAACCAAAAACAATGAAATTGGGCTTTATAGTGAATGAAATAACATTACATTTGCTAGCATTGATGAAAATAGAGTTATGTTTACAGTAAGTCTATTGAGGTCATCTTGAAGTAACTGACAATCAGAAATCGAGCTGATTTTCATGAAAATTTTGGTATCATCAGCATAAATCAGACATTTTGAAATTATAAAACTGTTTAGTAACATGGTTGATAAAAATTAGAAAAAGCAGGGGTCCCAAATGGGATTTACTAGGCATAAAACTTTTTCTACAAATAACATACATAAATGTAAGTACATCATGTTGTAGAATTATAATATAAGTAACGTACTTATAGAAATCGATTTTTTTAACTATCAAATTTTAAGAACAATAAGCTAGGTAATAAATGTAATAAATGTTTTTAGAATTTGAGTTATTCAACTCAAATTCTAAAAACATTTATTACATTTTTTTATTATTCGCTTAATTTATTTAAAAAAATACTAAAGACTATGATGCTAAGTTCCTCTATACATACATGTTACCTCTACTTATTTATATTATCTACTTCTACTAAGCTAATATGTGATTGAGTAAATCAATTCAGTATTAATATTTAGCCAGATGAATTATATGCCAAATTATATTTAATAATAACTATCATCATCGTCATAATAACTATTATAGAAAAATAATGATCTGAGATTTTAATATTATCGTCTACCGCTTGAGACTTTTTGGACCGAGCACAACAAAGTAAAACAATTGAATCCATATTCAACTTTAAGTAAAAGCTGGTAGAAATCTGCGTCAAAGACGAAATAAGCTATGTTGCTCTTGTAATATACCTTATTATACTAATTATATAATAGTTCTTTTTGTTTTAGTTATAAGTAACTCAACTACCTAGGTATTTGTTCCTTCTTTTACTTTTAATATAAAATAATTAATAAACTAGTAATGTTAGCAGGATGGAATCGGTTTATATTTTGTTTAATAAAGATTATTGTCAACATATTTCGTTTTATTTATCCCGAACCTCCATCCTCCTAGCCATTATTAGTCTATTAAAATATCCTTAGACTTTGAAAATAAACTAATGATCATTATTAATAATAGTAATATTATTAATTATTAGTAATAGTGAACTACTTATTACTTTTAAGACGCTAAAAGAGCATTAGAATAATACCAGGAAATATATCCTAAGAGGGTGTATGCCGTAGGTTCCATTTTAATTTGATTCACATCTATGTATAGATTAAATTCAGTCGTGCAAGATGCTAATCTACCCGTGACATTATCGGTGGTATCAAGGGAAATAAAATCTTTTAACACTACTGGTAGCGCTAAGTTGTGTCATAGGGATACACGCATTCAAACTTGAGTATATGTATAGAATAGATCATAGTAGTTGGCAATTATGCTTTCAGCGACAATGCTCAAGAAGCTAGAGTCTCAATTTCAGCATCTATGCTTGAGTCACGCTTGAGTTTTTTTTGAGCATACGTTTTCTCTTTTATCTGCAGAGTGTGGAACGGTAACCCCAGAAGGAATAGAACTGGTCTACGGAGGACTACCAGCTAAGAAAGGGCAGCTGCCGTGGCACGCTGGGATATTTAAAAAGACCTTCAATCCGTACATGCAAGTTTGCGGTGGCTCGCTTATCAGCAGTAATGTCATTCTCTCAGGTTAGATGTGACTTAATTTAAAAAATAACGGAGCAAGCAGTTTTGCTATGGAATATAACTCTGAAGTTAGGCATTATGATTAGTTTTTTAGTACCTAGCGTAGGTCTTGTAAAAAAGGAAGTATATACCTATTTCTGATGCCAGAAAGTCATGGTCTTGGTCGCATTGCTGCGTTCCCTTTGAAGGGTATGGTTGCCGCCGCAATTACACGCATATGAAACTTAACGTCTGTCCGTCTCAGTGTAACTCCTTACAGGGCACATCCCATACAAACGTACTTGGTGGGATAATACATTGTTAGCCATCCGCTTGTTTCATTACTCTTTCTCATAAAACAAATTAATTTTCGAATCAGTCTAAATTCTTATGACTTCGATTCCAGCTGCCCATTGCTTCTGGTCTGACATGGAGAAAAAGCTGCCAATTTCCCAATTCGCGATAGCTGTTGGCAAACTGTACAGACCATGGAACGATAAAGTAGATGAAGCTCAGAAATCTGATGTAAGTACTACGTTGTACTTGATGCTCATGACCGCCTAAATCAAATTCTGTTTTGACATTGAATATCGAATTTGAAATCTTAATTTACAGGTAAAAGAAATACACCTACCACAACGATTCCAAGGTGCCGCTGGAAACTTCCAAGATGACATAGCAGTGGTTATCGTTGTCGAAGTATTTGAGTACAAAACCTTCATTCGGCCTGTGTGCCTCAGCTTTGACGTCAAATTCGAGAGGCAACAGTTGCAAACTGGGAGTAAGGGAACGGTAAATAGGCACGAACGAAAACTATGAAACTTAAACTTATTACTTTTAAAAACGATCACGAAAAAGGTATATTTGCCACGGGATACCGGTAAATGAATGTAGTTTCGAGTGTAGTTTGAAACGTGGATTAAACACATAATATGCTACTTTTTATCCCGGACAATTAACAGGATCAAACAGGACGTGGCAGAAGTTATAGATACGAATTGACTAGATGATCGTTTGCAGGTTGCAGGCTGGGGCTTAACCTCTGAGAACGGCAAACCCTCACCAGTGCTACAAGTGATCAAGCTGCCGTACGTGGAGGTGGGAACATGTATCGATGACTCTCCACTTGCATTCCGTGCTTTCATAACTAGTGATAAGATCTGCGCTGGCACTTCGCAAGGTAAGATTAGATTCTTGCATTCATAAAGTAGCTGAACAATTCACAGAACCGTTTAAACAAGCACCAGTTTGGTCTAACGCAGCGCTTGAATTCACCTCTAAAGGAGCGTTTACCCACATCGTTTATGAATTTGAGGATAAGAAATAACTAAGGAGTAAATAACTTTGGATATTTCACACAATGCTCTCTACCGACTGAGCTGTGACGCCTGTCGTCAAGAAGTCGCTCGAGAAGTGACATTATAATTATGCTGCAGACTTTTTTCAATATGTAATACTTAGCATTTCATTTTCTTTGTCAGGAAATGCTGCGCTTTGCAAAGGCGACAGTGGTGGTGGCCTTGCATTCCCCACGTTTGACCACGCAGTAGAACGATTCTACCTCCGAGGCATTGTGTCCACTGCACCGAACAACGATAACATCTGTAATATAGCAACTTACACCAGTTTCACGCAGATCATCAAGCACGAGCAGTTCATCAAGCAATTCTGGACTGATGATTGAAAATAATAATACTAATTTAAATAAATATTTACGGTGCAAGAAGTTCAAGTAGACGTAGAACTAATGGCTGATTTACACACTCATAAGTGATGAGAAAGGGAAAATAGAATTTTGGTGGGTGGCAAAAACTAGGTCCACAGCAGAGTAAAGCCAGGCAGATAATGATGATGCACCTTACAGAATTGTTCTGCAGTCTTGATAATAGTTGCCATTTCGCTACTGTACCTGTTTAGGCTGCTTATGAGGATGGATCGGCTTTAAGTGCCATGTGCCAAGAAAGGTCTTCGCATAGGTTAAGTATTTACATGGCCCATGTGCTGCTGAAACAATGCTCAAATATTATGTGAATAGAGAATTAAGAATTATTTTATAACATTTCTCAATGAATGTGTTGCCGTGGTTCTACTCGCGTTTCTAATTAATAGGTATTCATCATAAGTATGGCTTAACATTAGTTGTAGTGGGCCATTAATTTGTTCCATCACTTTTTCTCATAAAAAAAAGAACCTAGGTACTAAGATAAAAGTGTCCGTACCTATTCAATAGTCTGCAGTTTTAGGTACTTAGGTTGTGTGTAGGTACCTAGGTTAATCTTCAAAGTTTTCCTGTGAATATTTTAACAAATAAATCCAAAATAGGTACCTTTTTATGGTTCAACAAGGTACTTTGTATTTAAATATTCAAACCTACCTACATTATTAAACACAATTATTTTAAATACTTTTTCACTAAAAAAAGTTTGAGAGCCTGTGTTTCAATGTGGTTTCAATACGCACGTGCTGGCTGTAGGTAGAGTATTACTTAGTGCTGCCAGCTTAGGTATTATTTGGTTAGATCTAGAACGTTTTTGTGACAAGTGACCACTGCCATGTAATTTTTTAGCATTATGTATCAACTTTCAACATTGATTTGATTTAGAATGATTTATTTCGTAAATTTTATTGTACAATTTTAATAATGTAGGTCTACTCTGAATAAATACTACAAAAAAAACACTATTTTCTTCTACCCTGGTAATTATTTCACCAACCTTTCTTACGATTCTAGGGTTGGCAGCACCAACGAAGAGACGATTTGGCACTGACAGCCAGCCAGCTCTAACAGGACAAAATTAAAGAAGAAGAGTTATTTCGTGTTTATTTATTTTATGGACGATATTTTACTAGATTTTGTTTGAAAAAGTGTAAAAATTTCGATAATGAGTGAAGATGAAACCTTACTTGACAGTCCGTTGGAATCCGAGCCGAAGAAAAGACGAATATCCACGAAAAAACTAATAAACTCCGTCACTATCATCATTCTAGGTAAATACCACTTTATTTCGTAAACTGAACTTGTAGAACTTCTTATTTCTTTACTAACTTGCCTGAGGCTTCAATCCTATCCTGTACTTAGGACTTTAGATTCTGAAACTCCGATTTCAATAAGTTATATAGAGTTTTCTAACTCATTCAAAATATGTAGAAACCATATAACTGCTAATTAAAATGAACCTGATCACTATGGATCTTGCGTTTCTAAATGTATTTAGGGTACTCTATCTTGAATGAGAAAATTCTCACAACAAAGAAACATACTAACTCAATTTTCGGAATCAGAATTGTATAATTAGTAGATCTGCATATTTCGTTTATCCATATCTTTTATTCCAGCTTTCGGCTTTTTTACAGTTTGATCATAGTAGAGATAATTTCTTGCAGCGTTCTCAGCGGGCTACATACATTACAAATATGTATCACATTTGTTTGAAAACGACAGAAACTTCTCATATCTCTCGGAAATGGAACGGGAGATGTCGTTTCGCACTGAAATGGGCTTCTATTACTCATTCTACAAAACTGTAGTTCAGGTACTTTCAACTATGACGGTACAGGCAGGCACAGATCATAAATAGGCCTTTACATCTATTGAAGATGATTTATAGAGCGTCAGGAGGCCACCTATGCCTACACTTAACAACACACTGTAGTGCCTGGGACAATGTTTGGATGGAGTAGGCTTGTAGCACCTATACCATCCTCTCAGCCTAGTCAGCCATATCCACGGGAAAGAGATTGTCAATACGTAAGGAGCTGACTAAGCCAAGGGTTTCCTCACGATGTTTTCCTTCACCGTTAAGCTCGTGTTAATACGCATATTTTTCTGAAATGAAAAATCCATTGATGCACGGCCGAGACTTTTCATTGTTTTTTTTGTTTTTAGGAGCGTCCGTTTGTGGCTGGTATCACAAAACTGATGAGTGACCGACTCGTGGAGTATCCAAATGATGTTAATGCATTTAATAGGTTTAATATACACCCGGAGGCAAGTACACAGGATTTTAACTCATTAATATTATAAAGTAGCTTCCCGTTAGATCCCGTTGATTTTCCGGGATAAAAACTAGTCTATGTATTAATCCAGGTCATGGACAACATATATTCCAAGTTTCATCCAAATTGGATCAGCCGTTTTTGCGTGAAAGAGGAGGAAACATCCATACATACATACAAACTTTCGCGTTTATAATATTAGTAGGATTTTGTTTGTATGTTTGTGTTTCAATCTCACTGCAACTATTTACAAAGATCTGTATAGTGATTATAAATTCAATTTTTAACATCAACTACATTCAAGAGAAGAAGGCGGAGAGCCCCCCAAGACCTCATATAGCTTATGCTTAGAGAAAATTATAAATATAGAGACGCTACTGGGTGTTTGCCATCCATGCCATTTATGCACTGAATGCGAACTGACCAAACTCTAGCTAAATTCCTGTACGGGCAGATTGCAAGAAAGAAAGGAGCTTTAAAAAAAAAAACAATTTTATTGTTTAAGGTGCTAATCGGAGCTATATACCGTTATTTGGAGCCGGTACTAAATACGACAGCACACAGGGAATGTCACCTGGTTGACAGGGGCGAAGGCCTAACTCCGGTAGAAAGCTGCATAGGCCTAGGCCAGCCTATAATGTTTTATTTAGAAGCTGTGTGGGTTTTGGCGGGTCTTAACGTCGCTGCCCTTTTTCTTCAAGCTACTGTGTTAAGGTAGGTTTGAATAAAATCGTAATGTTGCGTTCACACTCGTTCACACTTCCCTGCCCGCAGTCGGCAGGGAAGTGTGAACGAGCATAGTGTGAACACGAACATGCCTCTGTCCCGGCTCTAGGCCCAAGTTCATGCCCTACCTCCATAATGAGAATAAAGGCGATGTTGCTGTGGCAATAAGTCCGCGGCAATAATGCCCGCAGCGGCATGGACATAGTGTGAACGCGGTATAACCTCGAATGCGTCATTGATAGGCGCCACTGCTCAGTCGGTAGTAGCTCTGCCTTCCGTGCTGTGGGTGGTGGATTCGATCCCCACTGAAAACGGACATTTGTGTGTTGTGACAAACATAGATGTTTGTTCTATGTTTAGGTGTTACTACGTGTTTACAAAAAAAATGTTTTCTTTCAGCAATCTAGTTCCAATTGTACAAGCTTTGGGTTGGGCATTGTGTGAAAATATATCTATACAAATATTATATTATTATTATCTATACATCTATACATCTATACATCTATACAAATATTATAAAGAGGAAAGGTTTGATTTTTTGTTTGTTTGTTTGTTTGTATGAATTGAATAGGCTCCGAAACTACTGGACCGATTAAAAAAATTCTTTTACCATTAGAATCCTACATTATCCCTGATGAACATAGGCTATATTTTATCCCGGAATTCCCACGGGAACGGGAATTACGCGGGTGAAACCGCGAGGCGCTGCTAGTTTATAATAACTACCTTCCGCCCGCTATATATTTTCGTGTTTCGTTGGATCCCTTTGATTTTCCGGCATAAAAAGTATCCTATGTGTTAATCCAGGTCACGGACAATATATATTCCAAGTTTCATCCAAATCGGATCAGTAGTTTTTACGTGAAAGAGTAACAAACATCTATCCATACTTACAAACTTTCGCATTTATAATATTAGTAGGATAGGATAATACCTACATCCTTACCAAATTTTGCATTTATAATATAACCTAGCGACCAGCCTCGGCTTCGCACGGGTGCAATACAGTGATGATGATGATGTATTATACATATAAACCTTCATCTTGAATCACTCTATCTATTCAAAAATACTGCATCAAAATCCGTTGTGTAGTTTTAAAGATGTAAGCATACATACATACAGACATTAGGACAGACGCGGGAAGCGACTTTGCTTTATACTATGTAGTGATGATATTTTCTTATTTGTAGCGAGTCAGTACTAGGTGGCTTGTTAGCCGTAACACAATACTTCACAAACCACGGTGAAAGCACTCGGGTGCAATGGGCACCAAACGAAAGAGAAAACATGGCAGCACCGCTTATACTACTCCAACTGTGGCTGGTCAGTCTGCAGCTGAGGGATAAGGATAGACGTACCACGCTGCCTTTACAGGTGAGAAAGAGACGAGAAAGAGATTTTTCAGGTTAATTTTGCGTATTTTGGCAACACCAGGCATCAGTTTTGTTGAGCAAAAAAAAAAATAAACATAGTCATAATTCTTAAGGCGCTGATTTCTGAAGATATATAAAACCACTGAAGTTTTTTTTAATCGTGAACAGCAATGTTGTGTGCAATAACATTGCACAAGGTTCAGCATAAATATCATTTTGATCCGAACAAGTTTTCTAAGCGAAAAGTAGAAAATAAGCGAAAAAAACTAAAACAACATTTTTTGGTCGGAAAACTGGCTCGGATCAAAATGATATTTATGATGAACCTTGTGCAATGATATTGCACACAACATTGCTGATTGTGATTTTTCGTATTTAACTTCAGTGATTTTATATCTTCAGAAATGAAAGGTGCGAGCAAGAAGGTGTCTTCCCCATAAGACTCTGAAAAGCGTCAGAGTCTTATGGGGAAGACACTTAGTTCTTGTGTTCTTTATTGATAGCACTAGGTATGTATTTACAAAAAAAAAGTAAGTATATAAGTATTCTATCATCAATCTAGTTCCCATAGTACAAGCTTTGCTTAGTTTGAGACTAGAGGGCGTTGTGTGTAATGTCCAAGGATATTTTTTGAAGTACACAATTCACTTGAACTATATCAATAGTTACAAATACTTTTTTATTTGTTTTCAGGTTTCAATTTTCATACTAAACTGCCTCTGTCTGTTATTTTGGCAATTTTCACAGTTCATCTTCCTAACCCAGCTGGCTATATTCTTTGTGATGGAACAACTAAGAATTATAGATTTAAAAACGTTATGTATTCTACTGCATTCTCACTTCTGTGGCTTACACATGGCTGTGTTGCTATTACAGGGGAATGATATGCTAAAATCATCTTTGTACACGTCTTTCTTCATGGTACTATCAGTGTACTGTGTGTTCTTCAGTTCTTTCAACATTAAGGTTGAGAATCGTTTGGACTTGCTTGTCGAGTCTTGGCTAGTTGTGCTCAGAATTTGTATAGTCGCTTGTTCGTCTGTGTACTTGAAGAAAATCATTAGTGATTTTTTAGAGGTGAGCGATGATTCTCACGTTTGGGACATTTTACGCTCGAAATTGACAAATTTTCGGAGTTTTCATACTCTTTTGTACACGTGCTCGGACGTTTTTGATTTTTTACCGATAAGTTCTGTCAAAAAACTTAGTTTTTCTTTCTTAATTCCGTTCGTTTTTCTATCTATATTAAATGTGGTAAAGACGTGGGTAGCCAACGCGTTTTATGGGTCAATGAAAGATATGAATGAGATGGAAGATAAGATAGACAAAGATGAAGCTAGAGATGGGAAGGAAACAGACAAGGACAGTAATACATCAGACGAAGATAGCGGGATCGAAAACACAGAAACAAGGCACAGCGATTTGGACCTTATTAACAGACGAATAAGTAAGTATTTCACTATACCCGGATAAATAAGTTTACTGGGTGATGATAATAGATCGGCGTTGATTATAAGTAGGTATTTTTTAGAAAAAAATATTTAAATAAGTATTCTATCAGCAATCTAGTTCCCATAATACAAGCTTTGCTTAGTTTGGGACTAGAGGGCGTTGTGTGATATGTCCAAGATTATTAAATTTTTTATAAATTTAACTTTTGAACGATTTTAAAATATCTGTTATTATAGGTACAGAAACCCAAGAAAAAGACAAACTAATGTGTTTCTTAAAACACCTAACCATAGAGCCGGCTGCGTTCTACAATATATCTCAAATGGTTGTCTATGGTGTCATGGCGGGTCTGGTTATGAGGTTAAAATTGTTATTTGTGCCGCAAATGTGTGTAGTTGCTGGTCTTATGATGAACAAGACTTACTACAGGTAAGATTCTTTTTGATACCGTAAAACGAGGCGACTTTCAAATTACGGGGCGTCTTTGATGATAACAAAACCGAATACGAATACCGATATTTCTAGGACCCGTCTTCCGTTTTGTTATCATCAAAGACGCCCCGTAATTTGAAAGTCGCCTCGTTTTACGGTACTAGAAAGCATGGTTAAGACTTGTCTCTGCTTATCTTCAAATAAATGATTATTGTATAAGTGCCTCTGATTATTCCTAATAGCAGGGTTCTGTGTATTTTCAGATTACCAAATAAATACGTAAAGTATCTACCATTATTTTGGTTATTGAGTTTTCTACCGGTACTAAAGAGTTTACTGCAGAATGTCAATGAAGAATTGTCGCATATCGGTAAGTCTCCAATAATTTATAAGTTTAAAAAACTGGAAAAAAACGACTTCAATTTGATACGCCTTCATCATCAAATGATGATGATGATGGCAGTTCGGGATTAACCTGGAAGAATACCCTTTCAGATAAAAAAAGAATTTTTCAAATCAGTTTATAAATGTTCGGAGGTAACAAACATGAAAAATAAAAATACAACCGAAATGAGAACCTCCTCCTTTTTTGAAGTTGGTTAAAAATACCCTCGAACGAGGGAATTCTTTACAAAATATTATATATTATTTGGCTCCTTCAAGCTAAATCTTGTTGAAGTATTTTTAACATTGGAAAAAAAGAGGAGGTATTTCACTTCGGTTGTATTTTTTTTATGTTTGTTAACTCAGGACTCATTTATGAATCGATTTGAAAAAATCTTTTATCTGAAAGGGATATCTTGCAGATTGGTCCCATATTTTTTTTTATCACATTCGGTTCAATAGTTTGGCAGTTAAATAGGAATAACTGGAAAAAACACGTAATCCGCGTACACGACATTGCGTATTTCGCTTTCCTGTGACTTTTCAGTGTTTACGATGAATAGAATAATCCCAATGTACTGCCATCATCATCTGATGATGAAGCCGGAATTTAGTCAAATTGAAGTCGGTTTTTCGAGTTTTTAAACTTATAATTTATTTTCTTTTATTATTCCTTTGTATCATAATGTAGGTATGTATATAAATGAATAGCTAAAATGTTTCCAGGTGAGTTTAGTGACCCACAACAAGAGAGATTACTGCAATGGATAATGTCTGAAGGCAGTGATGGCGTGTTCGCGGGTTCGATGCCGCTGTTAGCCACCATTCTACTAGTCACGAGGAGCGCTATTGTGGCTCATCCACATTACGAACATGCTCAAGCAAGGTTAGTGCAAAATAAATATTCATGGATATTTCAAACAACGCCCTCTAGTTCTAAACTAAGCAAAGCTTCTACTAGAGGAACTAGTTTGCTGGTAGAATACATATAGGTATACATTTTATAATATATTTTTACCCAGAAATATAAAAAACATCTATGTTTCACACACAAATGTTTGTTCTTAGTAGGGATTGAACCCACGACCCACTGGACGGAAGGCAGAGCCCTAATATCGACTTACCTAAGTTACTACGTATTATAAGTATCTATTTACAAATAAAAAGTATATACTTAAGTATTCTATAAGCAATCTAGTTCCTATAGTACAAGCTTTGTTTAGTTTGGGACTAGAGGGCGTTGCGTGTAATATCCAAGAATAGTACATTACTGCAGCGGCCTGCAACAGAGGCAATGAGGTGCGAACGTGTAAATGTGGGCCGAGTCGAAGACGAGCCACACATACGTGAGTCCCTCATTGCCTAGTTGTGGCCAAGGCTTGTATAGTACTTTTCTCAAATAATGCAAGGAAATTAAAACTAAGTACCTAGGCAAAAATTTTTAGTTGAAAATACAATTACTTTTCAAAACCATTAACGAACAACGAAGTTACAGTGTTCATTTGTTTTTTTTTTCCATAATCAGCTTTCTATTTGAAAGCCTGTTCGAAATTTGAATAAAACCTTTGATAAGTTAACTCCTTGGTTGCCATGTTATGGAGTAAAAGATCGTTCAATTTTTAAATAACACGACAGTTATGTGTTTTGTATGTAATTTATCTGGCCGCTAAACACGACAGTAATGGATTTTCATACATTTTTATCTGGTCGCTGCTCGCATGTGTGTGGCCAGTACTGCATCTTCGATTTATCTCGAAGAAGGTTGTCAAAATAATGCTTTAATTTCCAAGCATGTTTGAGAAATATCTATTAACTTATATAATTTCTATAAGTCGCTAGCCGTCTCCCGCGGCGTTGCTCGCGTTAGGGTGTGACTTTTCAAAATTCCATTTTCCCGCTTTTCTGTTGAAATTTTTCCTGAATTTTCTTTGCTATAAACCTCACGGAGCCCGAGACATTTCCAACGAATGCAAAACCGTGGAAATAGGTTCGTGCGTTCTGGAGTTATAGCGTCAGGAAGGAAAACCCGACTTATTTTTATATAGTAGATTACCTTTATGACCTACGTCCAGCAGTGGACCAATATAGGTTGATGATGGTGATGATCACCTTTATACTTACTTTTTTACATTCCAGAGAGCGAGCGTACTCAGTATACAAAACGTATGGAAGGTTCACAGCTGAAGAACTATACGAGGATTTGAACAGGCTGCGAGCTACACATCTCATAGTCGAGACTAGATATTGTTATGGACTCAGCAAGTAACTATACATTTCTGGAATTACTAGGTGTGCCCGCGACTTCGTCCGCGTGGAATAGTGTCTTTGGGTAGCATAGCTTTTACAAACCTTGATTTTATATCGAATCAACAGCTTAAAAATAAGTTTCAAGCTTCTAGTTCTAAAAATGACGATACTTACATACAACTTGCATCCCCCCCCCCCCTTTAAACCCTTTTTTCGCATTAAAAAGTAGCCTATGTCCTTTTTCAGGTTCAAGGCTATCTGTATACCAAAATTTCATTCAATTCGGTTCAGTAGTTTTGGCGTGAAAGCGAGACATACAGACAGACAGAGTTACTTTTGCATTTATAATATTAGTAAGGACTAGCTGGTTCCCGCGATTAGAAGTGCAATTTGCTATGCGAATTCTTCTAGGCGTTTCTAAGTTTGCGTTCCGTTGGATCCCGTTGATTTTCCGGAATAAAAAGTAGCCTATGTGTTAATCCAGGTCACGGACAATATATATTCCAAGTTTCATCCAAATCGGATCAGTAGTTTTTGCGTGAAAGCGAGACATACAGACAGACAGAGTTACTTTTGCATTTATAATATTAGTAAGGACTAGCTGGTGCCCGCGATTAGAAGTGCAATTTGCTATGCGAATTCTTCTAGGCGTTTCTAAGTTTGCGTTCCGTTGGATCCCGTTGATTTTCCGGAATAAAAAGTAGCCTATGTGTTAATCCAGGTCACGGACAATATATATTCCAAGTTTCATCCAAATCGGATCAGTAGTTTTTGCGTGAAAGAGTAACAAACATCCATCCACACTTACAAACTTTCTCGTTTATAATATTAGTAGGACTAGCCGTCGCCCGCGGCGTTGCTCGCGTTCTGAATAGACCCTTTAGTTAGAGTGTGACTTTCTTAGTGCACCCCTACACTATATAAGGATACTACCCTCCAAATGTGATACCTCTAGGACTTATAGTTTAGGATGCGCGTTGATTCTCAGTCAGCTTCAAAAGAGTTTTATATACAAGGTGTAACATAAATACCCTATAAGTCCGAAGAGGGCGTAATCAGACCGACCACCTGAGTGCTTGGACAATTTGGACATGTGCAAATGGTCAATAAATCGTAATTGAAATTTACCATACAGAAGTACAACTTTTATTATTTTAGAAATTTGCGACAACCCTAAGTGTTAGTTTACTAGTTGCGTAAACCCGTCCACACGCATGCACATGTAGGTACCCTCCTACCGCGTCGCACGCACACACTAGCTGTGTGTACGTACATTTTAAGTAAAAGTTACGAGCTCATTTCATGAATGAAAAACATCGAAATCCCAAAAGTCGTAGAACAAACACTGTTCGCCATGACCTGTAAAATAACCCCTTTCGGACTTATAGGGTATTTATGTTACACCGTGTATATTGATGATCATGATGATGATAGTAGGATATGTAGTAGGATCTTATATTTATTCTAGCAAAGGATGTTCGTTCCTGGACATTTGGGACGCGGAGATGGGCAAGTCGTCGAACCCGTCGCTGTGTGATACATTGCTGCGCGGTCGAGTGCCGCACCTATACCCGGTGTACCGCGACGCGCATTACGCCGTGTTCAGGGTACATGACTACAGTGTTCGGTGAGTTTTACACTATAAGCAGCCATTTACTAAGAGGTTCATCGTAAGCTATAGTAGGTGCCAAATAACACCGCAATACAGGCCATTCGCCCACCTTCACCACGATGTCGCAAAATTCAATTTATGTATGGCTAATTCTGTCGCTTTCCATACAAACCTGTCGCTAAGACGGTAATCGCTCGAACCTCGTATAGTAGGTGCCAAATAACACCGCAATACAGGTCATTCAGACACCTTCACCACGATGTCGCAAAATTCAATTTATGAATGGCTAATTCTGTCGCTTTCCATACAAACCTGTCGCTAAGACGGTAATCGCTCGAACCTCGTATAGTAGGTGCCAAATAACACCGCAATACAGGTCATTCAGACACCTTCACCACGATGTCGCAAAATTCAATTTATGAATGGCTAATTATGTCGCTTTCCATACAAACCTGTCGCTTGGCGGCCATAGACGTACAAGTAATTTGATCAAACAAGCTAGTTCAAACAGTTTGGTCAAATTGGCATGACTGTCTGTGGCATGATTTGATCAAATTTAATGAGAAATCAAATGGAAGGAAGAAATATGTTTTTTCGTATTTTTATTTGACCAAACAGTTTGTTCAAACTATTTGATTAAAATTTTGAGTGTGTGTGTTGCGGGCGCTCAGTTGTTGCTACGGAAGTGTTCCCTTGCGGACGTGTTGTATTGCAATATGAACTGACACCGCTTCAAGTCTGCCTGATGGTGTGTGGTCGCTTGAAAGGTCATGCCAATTTGACCAAACTGTTTGAACTAGCTTGTTTGATCAAATTACTTGTACGTCTATGGCCGCCATAATCGCTCGAATCTCGTAGTACTGTTTTTACCATACATAAATTGAATTTTGCGACATCGCGGTGAAGGTGGGCGAATGACCTGTATTGCGGTGTTATTTGGCACCTACTATAGTTGACAGATATTTTGGTGAAAAGTTTCGCACGCGTACTAAGTCGCGAGTATCAGCTAGTGTTCATATAAATATTGATTTCTTTCCAGGTACATGCCACGTAGTTTCGACACCTGACATTCACTAATTGGTGACGTCACGAACGAAATCAGACTGAATAGTGTTTAGTAAAATAGTATTATATTTTAAGTGGTTCATTTTTAAAACCTAATCTGTGAAGTTAGTCGTGAACCAAGACTCGAATATATGTAAATCTAGGCTCGTATGATGATTCACTGCTCAAGCACTGATCCGGACTCGAGCATAGATTTTTGTATGAAAATCTCTACTCAAATCTATGCTTGAGTAACGATTTCTGTATCGGGATACCCATACATGTAAGACGTTAGCACCACTGATCATTTACGGCAGCTTTTTAATCACTCCCCTTCCCCTGGCCCCGTAAGGTTTTAGTCTAACCCTCCTTGCCCCGTAAGGTTTTAGTCCAACCCCCCTTGTCCCGTAAGGTTTTAGTCCAACCCCCCCTTGCCCCGTAAGGTTTTAGTCCAACCCCCCTTGCCCCGTAAGGTATTAGTCTAACTCCCCTTGCCCCGTAAGGTTTTAGTCTAACCCCCCCTGGCCCCGTAAGGTTTTAGTTTAACTCCCCTTGCCCCGTAAGGTTTTAGTCTAACCCCCCCTGGCCCCGTAAGGTTTTAGTCTAACCCCCCCTGGCCCCGTAAGGTTTTAGTCTAACCCCCCCTTGCCCCGTAAGGTTTTAGTCTAACCCCCCTGGCCCCGTAAGGTTTTAGTCTAACCCCCCTTGCCCCGTAAGGTTTTAGTCTAACCCCCCCTGACCCCGTAAGGTTTTAGTCTAACTCCCCTTGCCCCGTAAGGTTTTAGTCTAACCCTTGCCCCTCACGCAAGATCACGTGATTAATAAACGATTCTAGATTGTAGAAATAAGTTCTAAAATATTTTAGTGCGACTTACTAGGTAGTGTCTAATGCAGGAGGAAGAAGATCCGTGGCCATGAAACAAAAGCGTTTATTAAATAATTTAGTAGGTAGGCACAACCAGTCGATTCGACTGCCGGGAAAAGAGAAGCGACGCCAGACCATGCGGCGATAATATAGTAAGGAACAGCGCCCTACAGTGGCAACTGTCGCTAACTAGTCTATGTAGTACTCGAAGTGAAAGATTAATTAGGTATCGGCTTACCTATTTATTTAGTTCAGCTGTTGAAGCACAGATGGCGCAGTGTTTAATACAGCCGTTGAACCACAGATGGCGCTGTGTTCAACAGGTAGGTACAGAAATAAATTATGAAAGAATATTACAATGAAAATCTTATAATTTTAGATATAGTAGGTGCCAAATAACACCGCTATACAGGTCATTCACCCACCTTCACCACGATGTCGCAAAATTCAATTTATGAATGGCTAATTCCGTCGCTTTCCATACAAACCTGTCGCTAAGGCGGTAATCGCTCGAATCTCGTAGTACGGTTTGTTTACCATACATAAATTGAATTTTGCGACATCGTGGTGAAGGTGGGTGAATGACCTGTATTGCGGTGTTATTTGGCACCTACTATAGCAGCTAATAGTTAAATTATTATTATTATTATGGTTGATTGTGAGATAGTATTTAATGTTGGGAGAAAAGGTTTACTGTCGTTTGGTATGGTATATTACACATAGTCTTTTATCAAGTTTTAATGAACATATACTCCACTATAAACTAATTAATAACTTAACTTCCTTGGGATGTGTTGTGATTTTCTATAGATACATACTAAATATACTGCAAAGCGATTTGTCCGTAGAAGAATAGGATAAAACATTTACCTTGTTTTTCGTCGAACATAAAAAAATACAACTTTATTGAGAACCTTCTCTTTTAAAAAGAAATAAAAAATAATGTACAAATTATGATTATTTCATAGAAGGAAACATTGTCTAGTGCGTTCATGTTAAGTCTGCAGTATTTCGTATTAGTTAGGAATAAAACAATATCGAAATATCAATAAATTATATTCTAATAAATGTACATTATTATTTATGAAACCCGTAGATAACCTATTGTGATGATTTTTATCACAATTTTCATACAAATTTTTTTTTTTCATGAAATTCAATTGACAGGTGTACCATAATAATTTGAGTCTTCAGACACTAAAGATATCCCTTAAAATGTTTGTTACGTAGTACACAAGATCATTACTAGATAGAGTCTAGACCCTATCATACGCGTTCCGGTGTCAGCCAAGGTTCCGTACTAGGGCCGTTGCTATTCTTACTTATGGTAAACGACCTTCCAACTCACCTTACTATGGCAACATCTTTGCTCTACGCAGACGACTTAAAGCTATACGCCACTATCAACTCTCTGGAGGATTGTTTTTCACTACAGCGAGATATTGATGCAGTTTATCAGTGGAGCATTATTAATAAAATGGAATTTAACCCCACTAAGTGCTCCGTTATGACTTTCGGTCGGATGTGGCATCCCATATCCTTTGATTACAAAATTTAGGAATGTCTAAAAGGGTTAGTCAAAGGCACATCTGTTTTTTATCATTTGATGACTTTGGCGGAGTGTTTAGAGCCTAAGTAACCTAGTTTAGATGCAATAGGTGTGTGAATACACATTTTGAATTTTGTACCCACAGGAACCGGGTTCCTACACTGAATGTCTCCTACACTGGACTGGTTCACTGCCCATAGTAGGCCAAAACTATACTAATGTGACTGTTTCTAGTATCACGGATCACACAGCTCATATCTCTCCATACATTCAATCAGCCATCCGATAGGCAGTGCTTTGATATGCTGCATATTATACATCGGTTCATACATATCACGGAATATAATGTAGTGTGAGCAATTCACCAGCTTTCCGTGCTTCTTAGCATGGTACGGGACCAGCATTTCTTGCTCCGGGATGGATTCCGGGTTCGGTACTCTTCGGAGAACAACTCCTCCAGCATCGGTGATTAATTTTGTGAGTACCGGCTTTGTTACTACTAAACTTGCCGATATCTCGTAGGTTGATGTGAAATTGTGAAGGTAGAAGTGGCAGCCGTCGAATAAACCAGGCAGTTGTTGGTATTTGTTGTACCGAGAAGTTCTAGGTCCCTGATACATCTTTGGGCCGATACCCTTGACCTCGTACTTGTCGAACGGTTCAAGTATTTCTTCAGTAGATTTCGTGAGCCATTGTGATGAGATAATCCAGACCGAGTTTAGAACTCCTTGCAAGACTTCTTCACTTGAAAGACACATGCCATTGTCCTCCGCATCGACAATCAAATGCGTTACTTTCTTTGTGAACTTAGCTTCCATATGTAGATTGCTGTGGTTTTTAACCAGGGTCTTGAGCTTACTGAGTACCGATCTGTATTGAGATGTGCAGTACACATGGATACCATCAGAATCGAGCTCGGTGTATAGCGCTGAGATGTGGTTTATGTTGACACTCTGCGTTTGTAATATATGATCAGCGGCTAACCGTATCAGATTCTTCGTATCAGTACTTGCTAGCTGGTACGCTGTCTCTCCTTTGCAGTTGCGGATGTTAATATCCGCTCCGTTCTTCACCAACTCTTCAACGATATCATCATGTTTGTAACGGACAGCCTCGTGTAACGGTGTCTCGTTGCCCTGTCCTGGGACATTGATTAAAGTGTTGTATTGTAGCAGCAGCCTTACGAGGTCGAGCCGACCGTTTTGAACGACTTCATGCAACGGTGTCCAGCCTGCATTGTCTTTTGTGTTAGTATTAGCACCTTGGTTCAATAGCTCAGTTATACGGTCAACCTTACCTAGTCTACAGGCTATATGCAGTTGCGTTTCACCTTTATTGTTCCTCTTTTCAACCGCTTTGTTTATCTTTGTGTTTGAAGTTAAAGACACATTCACATTAGACTTGCTCGCGTTCGCTTTTGAGCGATTTGTACGTTCAGAAAAAGCTTTGGCTGCTTCCGAGTTTGAATCACGAGACTGTTTTACCGGCTTCTTAGATTTGTTATCTTTACCGAGACTAGCTAGTACAATCTTTGAAAGCTCTTTAGCAGACTCGACGCAGCTGCCGAGACGTTCGTCAGAGAATGGAGCGCATCCCAACTGGTTTGTGTTACATGTAGGACAGTATTTGAGGCCCGCAAAGTGCTCGGCGCAGATCAGATGAAAGCACTTGCTCAAGGTGACAGGATCCTTGCACATTTCGTGGCAAATACCGCAGGTGTAATCTTGCTTTACTGCTTCGAGAGCTTGTATAAAGTTTTCTATGTCCGCTGAAGACATTTTATCACATTTTTTGATAAATTAATCCAGGAACGGAAGACGCAAGCAAAGTTCGGAAAAGCGGAAAACTTGTTTTGTTTTGTTTGTTTGGTTTACTTTGGTTGGCGGGTGGTTGGCGGCTTGATCACGGCTTGATATTTGTTTGTTTGCTTCATAGATTTTATACTTTGACTATGGCTTATTGGCTTGGATTGACGCACGCATTATTTTTATCTGTGGTAACAGGAACAGTTTTTAGCTACTCACCAACAGATCAAACAGATGGCCTTGTTCAAAATAATACTCCTTCCTACTCGCCAATAGGTGACGCTATTTAAAGCTTTATTGAATTTATTTTATTTGTATTTTAAAAGTTTTGTTTTACTGTGGATTTATTAGCTAAAATACGTGTGCAGGTATTTAAATGTACTTGAAAGTATTTTAAAATTTACAAAAAATAAACAGGGTCAATTAAAAAAAAAACATAATAAGTAGATAGGTACCTACCTACAATTATACTTAGGTTTTTTTTGTTATCTATTCAGAATCTCTACGGCTCTACAACTCCCGGCAGGAAGGCACGAGCAAGCATTCTTCATTCTCTACTAGACTAGTGAAACTCTTGAACTAGACTCGTGCTTTCGAAAAACGAACAATGTATGAAACGGGGCTCAAAATTTGAATCACGTTTCAAAACGAGATTTTCAGTGTGTAATTTTGGTAGAATGGGAGCTTCTTCTTACGTAGGAGAACTACGTATTACCTAGGTACATATTCATTGTTCTCTACATTATCTAAAAACCGCGGACTGGTCAACTTCTGTTTATTAATTTAGGAGGTAAATGAATTAGATAGGAAACACATACGTAGATAGGTACCTACTAATAGCTTAGTTAATTCATTTCAAATTGAACCAGATTTCCACCTACCATAATAAAATAATGCTTGCACGGAGATAAATAAGTAAGTATAAGTAATAATCAAAGAATTTCGACCTTTACAAACAGGTTGGATAATATCAAGTCTTATTCATATTGAGCAAGTACCTACATCTTTGTATCGTCAGTCCACACAAGATTTTAATAAAACCAACACGCATTTGCCGCTAAAAAATAAAAATAAAACAGGATGCATGGGCCGACAGCTTAAAAATAAATCAGTAGTTTTTTTTTTAATCTTCAATTCAAAGTCGTAAAAATGTTCAGTGTCAGTGTGCTATTGTTTTTATTTTCCTGCATCAATGTTGGGCTACTGCAAGGGACTGGATCGGGGACGAATGGCAAATGTAAGTGATAAGTGTTTAGGAGGCCTTAAGGCGGCCTAAAAACTCATTCAACAGAGTTGGCCACTAACATTCAACAGAGTTGTTTAGTTTACAGTAAAAATTATCAGATAATTAGTAAGAAAAGTGATACTAAATTTTGAATATAAAGAAAGAAGTATGTAGGTACTTCGTCTGAATTTCACAAAAAAAAAACAACATTAGGTACCTCTCACACTAAAAGTAAATAAATATTGCGGATATGAAAAAAAATCGAAGACTACCTACGTCATATATACTCTACCGTGGTATTGTCCTAGAATAACTCCTTTTGGTATCTCAAAAAGAATCATCTAGAATTATCTAGTAAACTAGTAATAAGTACTTATTTAGTAAGTTTTACTAACTCTAATAATATAAATGTAGCCTAGAAACATTTTAAAATTATTGTTACTAAAAACTATTTTAGATTTTTCATACAAAAGATTTCAACGCGCTCGATAAGTCCGTAAGTATTTATGTTACATATTGTAAATCACAGTATTTGTCCAGAGGATATACTTACCTGTCAATCAACTAAGTTTAGCAACGGTCAGAGCATTCCTAATTTCGATGGGAGACCTCTAATGACACTTTCCTCGTGATTCGAAGCACATAAGCTAATATTCGGTTTCTGGCTAAAAATAAATATTTCTTTTTTGTGAGAATAATAATACTCTCTCAGATATTAAGCGGGTACTTTAGCCTATAAGCAAGCATATTATATCTAAATGCGAGTGTAAAAATATTCCTGGGTGGAGCGAAGCGAACGAGTGACAACTTGGACAAAAATGCTTTGTATGTTTGTTCGTCGAGATCTTTCGAACCGCTTATCCGATCTTCACAGAATTTGGTAGGTATACGGATAGGTAGTACTCTTAAGTTTTACTGGTTTGAAAAATGAAGTAAATCGGTCAAGAGGTAGTAGGCGTTACCTACAACTCCTTGACCGATCACGAGATATCTCAGTTCGGGGCGAGCTACTAGTTATTGGAACTAGACTAGTCCTGCGTGCTGTATCCTAATTTTAAATGGTTTTCAGTGCGTAATCTTGATATTTGTAAATCATATCAAAGAATCGAGGAAAGATGAGGTTGCAGACAGATCCGCGTAACTCACTAAACCAGTCTTGCAGTGGGTTTTACCATTTTACACCTCCAAGAACTTGTAATAGGGGAATTTTCTTACGTCGTTACAATGGAATGAAACTTACGACTTGTATGAAGAGATCGCAAGCAATAAGTCCGCCTATTGTATGTTTTATGTATTTTTTTTTTGTATACATTGCTATAGGCAAAAATAATTGCTTAAAAAACATGTTTAATTAACTGCTAATTCCAACACTTATAAAAAAAATTGTAGTGTACACAGCGGTAATCGAACCCGCACTAACTAGACATCCAACATACCACTTACGTATTTCTAGTTATTGGCATAACAAAATTCACCTTTGCATGTTAGAATGCTTAGTTTAGTGTGAAATTGTGATTTAAAGCATTTACCTCTGTCACAGATCATTATAATACTACTAGCAGTCGCCCGCGGCGTTGCTCGCGTTCTAGACCCTTTAGAGTCAGTTTGAGTGTGACTTCTCAAAATTACTTTCCACTAGATACTATCCTCCAAATGTGATACCTCTAGGACTTATATTTTAGGCTGTGCGTTGATTGTCAGTCAGCTTCAAAAGAGTTTTATATATGTTTAGTTATACTGGTAGGCACCTCTATGTACAATACTATTATGTATAAATACATTATGTACAGTGTACTTATACAATAGGTCAGTGGCATAGGTACCTGTTTCTTATTAGTACTTATTATAAACAAAGTAATAATGTACGGAGAATAATTTTACAGGGGATAACAAAACAACTCTCGAAATCAGTAACAAGATACAAAAAAATAATCTTGGACATATCACACTCTCTCTAGTCCCAAACTAAGCAAAGCATGTACTATGGGAACTAGATTGCTGATGGAATACTTTATCTTTTTTTTTGCAAATACATACTTATACCTATTATAGTAACACCCAGACATTTTTTTTTTATATTATTAAGGGCGGATTCGTCCAAAAGTCATGATATTCCTGAATAAGTATCCCTTGTATAACTTTACTCTTTAATTTTATTCTCAGATAAATTCGTTTTTGTTTTTCCATTGCAATCTTGAGAGTAACCAATCCTAGGTATTGTTATTCTGTATATACATAAAAACCAACTTAATTCAAAATACAATTGCTTAGAGAGCGCAACGCAATAATACATGTGCACACAAATTATCCGGGTGTCAAGTTGTCAATATCTATGAAAACCAACAGCTGTTTTGTCAAATGTAGCAGCCGCCATTAAAATATTCGACAGATAACTGGTTTATACCATAGATTTTGGCAGTATAACGATTTATTCTCGGATAGACAAGTTTTTCCTGGAATAAGACTTGGTAGAACAAAAAGTTTCTTATCACTAGAGTAATTATTGATTTTATTCGCAGTATAAGACTTAAACTGCGTATAAATAGTTTGGTCGAATCCGCCCTAAGTAGGCAAACAAGCGTATGGCTCGCCTGATGGGAGTGGTTACCGTAGCCTATGGACGCCTGCAACACCAGAGGTATCACATGCGCGTTGCCGACCCTTGAATAATTTTAAAACACCCTTTTTGAAGTGCCCCATATTGTAGTCACTAGGGAAAGCCTCGGCAGGAAGATCTTTCCACAACCTGAGTGTTCGTGGGAGGAAGTTCCTCTGAAACCGGAAGGTGCGCGACCACGCTGGCTCTAGGGTGTGTGGATGAATTCCCTGTCGTTGGCGAGCAGTGCGATGGTAGAAAGTGGCTGTAGGCATCATATTGAATAATTCTTCAGAACACAGCCCGTTATACAAGCGGTAGAACACACACAGAGATAAGAAGTCTCTTCTCAGACTTAAGGGTTCAATACCGCATGTAAGCTTGACACAGAACAAACATCTATGTTTGCCACACACAAATGTTTATTCTCGGTGGGGATCGAACCCACGAGCCACAGCACGGAAGGCAGAGCTACTGAGCGATGACGCCTGTCAAAAATAAGATTTATTTGTAAAAATATTACATGGCAACACTAATTAGTACGTAGATAACTTATTTTTTTTTTAACTACGATTGTATGACGATGTCATACTCAATACTCAATATATTTATTGCTTTCACATGGTTTAGGTAAATTTTACATTGGTGGTGGATGTAAATAGATATGTCTCATGGACCCTGCTTATTATTCATATATCATATTCTTGTCATTATTATTTATACTACAAATAGGTAAATACAAGAAAATAATAATGGGTTCGCCTTCACCAATTTGCGCGGTCACTATTCAGATGGGTGACCGTTTGTCGCATTTGAGCGCTTCCATGCTTCTATTATATTTGGGGTCCTGGCTTTAGCAGTCGTTATAAACGAATTTTTTTGCTAAAGAAAGCTAGGTAGTATTGATTGACCCCATGCTGGCTTGTCCCCATGTTGATTACCGAAAGTTATACCCAAAAAACCCAATAAGTATACCTATTTTACGATTAGTACTTACATTATACTCTTAACCAAACCGGAAACTGTTAAATGGATGTATAAGTACTTTTTTGTGTTCAATTAAGAACAGTTGCCTTTTGAAGAGCGATACTGTGGCCATACTCAGACTCTTTTGTGGTCATGCTAAGTATCATGGTCATTTTTTTCAGTTTTGTATGGGAATCTTTACTCAAATCTGTGCTTGAATTTCTGGTTTCATCCCGGACCAACACGTTTTCGGAGGAACAGCAAGGCTTAAGTTTATATGTAGGTGTATGACCTTAGTCTGCCGAGTGAAAGAACCTTTGAGATGTTAAAGTAAAAAATGCAATATGAGCTCTCGTTTATTTATAAGATTTTTAAGGATAATGTTCAGCTTAAGCTGGAGCGAGATCATGTGTTCAGTTTCACCAAAACTGGACCGAAACACTAAAAAAGAAATAGTCCAAATGCATGTGAACTCTTTGTGTAAAATTCTCTAAAATTATTTCTTGTAGTTTCTAAAATTACCCCCTAATCAAACTTCGATAAGCATGACGTTCTTATCGCTATAAGCGGTCTCTTCCAGACAACCTTTGGATGGACAGAAGTATTTCAATATAATAATAGTTTTTTTTTTATATATTTAATTATTGTAATTTTTTATGTAATAGCATCTAATTTTTTAGAGTACTTACCTAGGTAGGTAGTTTTTGTGCACTCTGCGTGTGTAACTAGAGGAATACTTATAATAACGAACTGCTTGCATGATGTCATCCAAGATTGCAAAGATACCAAGGTTTTACAGTATTTTATCAATATTTTCCTGCTTCAAACTTGTATGGCTACGTGGTGTCATGTCAGTCGCTCGCTATACTAGGGGTTTCCCTTCCAGCAATTTGTTTTGCAATCTGTGCTAGAGTTGTAATTATAAAGTCTTTAGGCTGTAGGTCCACTTGCCATGGCCGTAGCGATTGGCTTCTTACCAAGAGTTTTTAGGGAAGCCTATGGCCTTCTCAAAAGCATTATTAAGTTATGTGGTCTAGGTAGGTACGTCACAGCGTTCTGCAATGTCAATTTGTGGTCTGCAAGTGAGTTTATTTCACAATTTGTATCGGTCAGACCGGTTCTCCAAGGTCACCCGGATTGGTGCGCATCTTTTTGTAACTTTAATTAAAATATTCATAAGTAAGCAGGAAGTAGGTACAACTACCAATTTACATACCTACTTAGACATGTACCTAAATAGTGTGTAGGTTAAATTTTTCATGTAAAATTGAAAATAAACGAGTTTTTAACTCAATAAAAATTCACCCCCTCTTTTGAATAAATCGGAAAATATCGATCCTACGAAAAAAATTATAAAAAAATAATAATTATATCACAACATAATACATAACCAAAACACTTACATAAATGAACAAAATACAGTAAGTACCTACCTAGCTTAAATTTAAGAGGGAAGGGTACGGAAAAGTTATTGAACAGGTGAGAAGGAATCGTTAAATGGATATAGGCGTATCAAAATTGTAGGAAATTTAATTGAAAACAACTTCTGTGGTTACCATTTCTCGTTTAAAATTGAAAATAAATGAGTTATTCAATAAACATAACTTCACCCTTAAATTCAAGATGACGGGTGACGCAACTGATCGGGTATATACCTACCACGCAAAACAAAATTTTCAATGACGAATTCTGAAGGAAAATTGCTACTTATTTTGTTTCCTGGTTCACCCCTTTTTGAGATAATTCAACTGGTTTATTATCATAATCCCTACTAAGTGGTCGCCACCAGTGGGGATTATGAGACTGGGCTAATTAGCGACCACTAACCAATCGGAATCGTCGCGGCCATGACAGCAAGTGCTAGGAAACAAATTGTAGCTAAACAAACAATGACCTTTTAGTTTGAAACCGGTTTAAAACGTACTAACATCCTGCTATTAAAAGAATGTATGTATTATGATACTTACGGCCGAATACTCAAACGCCACTTAAATTAAGGTCACGTTTAAATTATTGCCATCTCTTACAAATGAGTAATGTCAAACAGAGGCAGAGCAATTTTAAGTGATGCGTGCTTCAATTTGAGTGACGTTTTGGTCACAGAAACGTCGGTCGACCAGCAGCGAGATGGGCAGACGATGTTGCGAACATCGCGGGCAGGACATGGATGAGATCAGCACAGGACCGTGAGGAGTGGCACAAACAAAGAGAGGCCTATACCCAGCAGTGGGTGAAGTCGGGCTGTGGATGATGATGATGATGATGATTCAGTATTCCGGCCTTAGTCTGTCTGAGGCCCGTATGCTCAAGCACTGATCCGTGGCTAGGTTTGCTAGTCAATCTTCACTGATTTATCTAAGATACGACGTACTGCGCGGTCACTACTGGGTGACCGTTAGTGGCATTTACATCCGTGCTTCGGAGGGCACGTTAAACTGTCGGTCCCGGCCGTCGTTAAGCCACGACGGAGGCCTAAAGGCGGCCTAAAAACTCCGTCACCAGATACGACCAAGCTAGCTAGTATACGCGTGCAGCCTAAACTAATCACCAACAAACAACCTCTTCGATTACTCTTCTAATTGATGATGATGATGTTCTCAGTGAGGCTATGTGTGGTGGAGACCCGAGGAACGTTCAAGCGAAGTCAGCGCTACTGTCCCATACTGGACCAAGAGAACGCTGACGTGGAGTGTGTTCTGGGTACTGACAGGTAAGCTACCCCCTGAGAGTCGTGAGTTCCCGGGACTGAATGATATCTAATCTTGAAGATTTGTCAGCATCAGGGGCCAATCCAGAATAAGTCCAGCCAGGTGCGAATGGACTCGCCGAACATGTCCTTCGATTCAAACCAAAACTGTATATCGTGTCACTAACCGTATTATCTCTGGGCAGGGAGGGGCATTGCCTCAGTACCGGCATGTTCGTTCATGTCCTTGCTCCCTTTAGAAAGGTGATGTTGCTGTGTCAATAATCAATCGTGGCAATAATTCCGGCACCATTAAGGTTACAGGGTCTTTTGAGGAAAATTAACTGGTCTTTTCCAGGTTAGACTGTCTTCGGCGAATAAGCAAAGGGACGGTAGACTTCGGCGTGTTCAGTCCTGAGGATCTAGTGGCTGCGCAGTGGGCGTCGCTGGATGTGCTCGTCACCAATGAGATCAGACATCGAGACAGCAGTGAGTTTATTTACAGCAGAGATATTTTTAACAAAATGATCTGAAAAACGCTAAGAAATTCCTCCTTCCAGCTTTGTTATAGCTTTCGCCTGTGACTCGTCAGAGTCCTGTTTGATCCTGTTCATTTTCCGGGATAAAAAGTAGCATAAATGTTAATCCACGTTACGAACTATGTTTATTCCAAGTTTCATCCAAATCGGACCACTAGTTTCAGCGTACTAATTGTAACACAAACATCTAAATATCCAAATATCTAAGCTTGGACGTTCATAATAGGATGGGATTGAATAGGATGGGGTAGTGGAATTAAGAGCGAGCACCGATGGCTTAGTGGCTGGGAGGTTCCCTTCCAATACCAAGGTTGGCCAAATCCGGACATGTACCAATCGCTTAATCCTTTAATTCCTACTTTATTGAGGTACTGTTTGTTTACCCAAATGAATAAAAAATATAAAAACAAATTGAATATAAAAAAAATCCTGCCAGATTCTCGTCTAATCAGTTTAGAAGAAGATGTCCACTGTTCTTTCTGACAGTGGACCTCCCTTCCAAGTCATGTCCACTGTCACTAGTTTTCTTCGCTTTCTAGAGAAGTATGAGCGCAGTGTGGTAGCGCTGGTGAACCGACGGATCCTACCAGACTCTTCAAGCACACTCCACGCTGTGCTTCGGAACAGCTCGCTCTGCCATCCGGGAGTTGGGCTCAGTAACTTGAGGCCGCTGAGTGACACATTGGCTGGGGTAAGGAGGCTTTTGACAACACCCTCTAGTCCCAAACTAAGCAGAGCTTGTACTATGGGAACTAGATTGCTGATATAATACTTATAATACAGAGTTTGGGAACAAACTTTCTCAAGTTTTTAACCTAGCTAGGTCATTTGTTCCAGTACCTAGAATCCCTAGTCCTCGAGAGGTCCTGTGACCCGACGCTATCTCTCGCTGAGAACAGAGTGAGAGCCCTCTCGCGGTACTTCGGGAAGGCTTGTCGCGCTGGACCCTGGATCGCAGATCCGAAGAGAGATCGAGAACTTAGTAAGTTACTTGCACGTGACTTCGTCCACGCCCCGTTTGATCCCGTTGATTTTCCGGGATAAAATGCCTGTGTGTTGATTCAGGTCACGCACAATATATTGTAGGAGATATTTCGATGAGAAAAATGATCACGTGACCCGGTGTATAAAAAGAGGCGGCAAGGCGGCGGTGAAACTGCCGATTGATGACGTCACGATTACAACGGCGTAAACAAGCGACACCTGCGAGGCACACCTGTGTCTGACTCAGCGCTCGCCCCACTGCGCGCTGCCTATAAAACCGGGCGACGTGCTCAACGGATTCATTCGCTCGCCGGCGCTCGGAGCGGACACAACTACTAAGAAAGAGTTTGAGCATTTTGGTTCAGTTAAATTCAATACTAAGTGTTGGTTAAGTGTTAGTTCTAGGTGAATTGGTTGTTCTTTTTTTTGTTAATAAACTTTTCTTGAAGTTTCCAAAATCAGAAGTGGGATAGAACTCAATTCCAGTAGTTCTATCCTAGCTCTGGCCTAAAACGTGAATTAACTTTTGAAGTATACCCTCAAAAGTTTTCTTGTAGAATCATGGTTAGTGGTAAAACTAAGCCTCATAGAAATAGGTAGGAGTACTAATGATCTTTCTAAGTGTTTAGAAAAGTGTGTACCCTCAACGAGTGCTGCGACATTGGTGCCGATGGCAACGGATGTACCATTGTGACTGCCAGCCTGATCATCGTGTCTACAAGCCGCAGTCACACCCGGGAGTCAACCACTGCTCCCAGCAGTGCCAGTGCCGGTTGCAGAGTTCGCGACCCCAAAGTTTCAGTGCCAGCTTGGGATGCTAGCACAACGTGTGAGCCTCTTGAGAGTGCTATGTCGTCGTTGGACGTCACTGAACGCCTCATTGGAACGTTGAGAGTGTTAACCAAGGTTAGATCCAACCATTATGTTTCTTCTTCGCTTAGATTTATTGATCGAAAACGATCGATTACTAATGAAGGATCAAGATTTATTTTCCCGAATGTTTATTATGTGGTGGCTGGTCATCTCCAGCGCTTGTGCAAAACACATAAGGTTTTTCTGGTGCTAGTACTCTAGTACCTATGTGTCTTTTAGGGTCTACCTACATACCTACAGTCATGTTGATGAACAGTAGACGTGTCTAGTTTTTTAAACTGAATCAGTGCTAAATGTTTTAGACACTTTCCAGTACCCACACTATACTCTGGGGGGTAATAAGTAACCGAAGGATTGTGTGTATGCCTGGGTTACCCTTGACATGAGAACTTCTTCGAAGTGCTTATTTGGTTTTGTGTTCAAGTGTATTGATTTGTTTTTTTAGTGTACCCTACGTCTTCCTTCTGTAAACAGTTACGGGATTGGCTGCGTATAAATAAGCCATCAGATTAAAGCTCATTTGAAAAATTGACGGAGGTCACATGCTTATGAGTGGGTATGATCAGCATTGGTCAGGTAAGCCGAACGTGTCCAAATTCTTAGACGAGGCACTGATGGTTTTTATACGTGCTTTTGTTGTTGACAGGATACAAGTTCACGCTACAAGCGTACGCGCTTGGGCGAGTAGCGTGGTTCTGCAGCACTTTTGGGCCACGCGCTCTTAGTGGTATCTGGCCTGCACGTTGCTTCTGGGTGCTTGTGCTGTGCCCTGGCGCCTGTGTCACGCGCTTCTGTCTCCGTGCCCTGTCGCTGGTGCAACGCGGCTCCTGCCAAGGGTCTGCGTCGCGCGCTCTTGCTGGGTGCCTGTGCAGCGCAGCTCTGGCTGTGCGCTGCTGTCGTGCGCTCCTGCTGGGCGCCTGTGCAGCACAGCTCTGGCTGTGCGCTGCTGTAGCGCGGCTTCGCCGTGCTCCTGGTGTAGCGCAGCTCCTGCTGTGCGCTGTTGTCGAGACGTGGTTCTGACTGTTTTTATACACGCTGTTTCTTTGACAGGGTGCAAGTTCTGCAGCAGTCCTGGTGTCGCGCGCTTCTGATGCGAGCTGGTGCAGCGCAGCTCTAGCTGTGCGCTGCTGTCGCGCGCTCCTGTTTTGCGCCTGTGCTGCACCCTGACGAACCAAACTCAATGTGCGATACGGTTGGTGGGATGGTGCAGAACCCCTGTGTCCTGTCTGTGCACCTGCTTCACGCCGTGTAGCGCTAAGACGTAGAGCGTCTGCTTCATGCCTGTCTGCGCTTCTTTCCTTAACCAGGGTCGTGGTTCAAGTTAAGCTTCACGTAGTGCCTCTGACTTGTTCTCTGTTTACCCAAGTTAAGCTTCACGTAGTGCCTCTGACTTGTTCTCTGTTCACCTAAGTTAAGCTTCACGGTGTGCCTCTGACTTGTTCTCTGTTTACCCAAGTTAAGCTTCACGTAGTGCCTCTGACTTGTTCTCTGTTCACCTAAGTTAAGCTTCACGGTGTGCCTCTGACTTGTTCTCTGTTTACCCAAGTTAAGCTTCACGTAGTGCCTCTGACTTGTTCTCTGTTCACCTAAGTTAAGCTTCACGGTGTGCCTCTGACTTGTTCTCTGTTTACTTAAGTTAAGCTTCACGTAGTGCCTCTGACTTGTTCTCTGTTTACCCAAGTTAAGCTTTACGGTGTGCTTCTGACTTGTTCTCTGTTTACTTAAGTTAAGCTTCACGGTGTGCCTCTGACTTGTTCTCTGCTTACTGTTTACCTAAGTTAAGCTTCACGTTGTGCCTCTAACTTGTTGTCTGTTTACCTAAGTTATGTTATGCTTCATGTACTGGTATGTGCGCCTCGCGCACCTGGGATGTGCGCTTCGCGCACCTGGTATCTGCGCCTCGCGCACCTGGTATGTGGTATGTGCGTCTTGCGCACCTGGTATCTGGTATGTGCGTCTCGCGCACCTGGTATCTGCGCCTCGCGCACCTGGTATGTGGTATGTGCGTCTCGCGCACCTGGTATCTGGTATGTGCGTCTCGCGCACCTGGTATGTGCGCCTCGCGCACCTGGTATGTGGTATGTGCGCCTCGCGCACTTGGTATGTGGTATGTGCGTCTCGCGCACCTGGTATGTGGTATGTGCACCACGCCGCCTTATAGCGTCGTGTCGTCGCGCTGCACTTGCGCGTCTGGGATGTGCGCCTTGCGCGCATGAGATGCGCGCTACGCCGCTTCGCAGCGTCGGCTCGTCGCGCTGCACTTGCGCGACTTGGTTGCGCATGAGATGCGCGCTACGCCGCTTCGCAGCGTCGGGCTATCGCATCTTTACGCGCCGCACCACAGGGAGAAAACCAGCAGGAAGCAGTGGCTTCCACACGCGAGGACGAGTCTTCACAGCTAGGCGCTGGGTGCTGCTGAAGACTGACCAGCAGAAATAAAGGAGTTCGAGGCGAACTCTGTCAGGAGAGGCCGTGTAGGAGATATTTCGATGAGAAAAATGATCACGTGACCCGGTGTATAAAAAGAGGCGGCAAGGCGGCGGTGAAACTGCCGATTGATGACGTCACGATTACAACGGCGTAAACAAGCGACACCTGCGAGGCACACCTGTGTCTGACTCAGCGCTCGCCCCACTGCGCGCTGCCTATAAAACCGGGCGACGTGCTCAACGGATTCATTCGCTCGCCGGCGCTCGGAGCGGACACAACTACTAAGAAAGAGTTTCAGCATTTTGGTTCAGTTAAATTCAATACTAAGTGTTGGTTAAGTGTTAGTTCTAGGTGAATTGGTTGTTCTTTTTTTTGTTAATAAACTTTTCTTGAAGTTTCCAAAAATATATATTCCAAGTTTCATCCAAATCGGATCAGTAGTTTTTACGTGAAAGAGTAACAAACATCATCCATACTCACAAACTTTCGCGTTTATAATATAAGTAGGATAGTGGGATATGCTCACTTATAATGTAAAAGGTCGCAAGCACCACTCTTCAGGCAAATAATCATTCATTCATTCAAGTCCCTTTACACACCTTTACCCCAACTTTGGCTCGTATGCTGATTCACTGGTCAAGCACTGATCTGAAAAAGTAGCCTATGTGCTACTTTTTATCCTTTAAAATGAACAGGATAGGAAGTCGTAGGCGGAAGCTAGTTACATAAAATCATTTCCCTATTCCAGAGGACAAGTACCCGTCCCTCTGCGCGGCTTGCGGTGACCCCTCCCGCTGTACAACATCAGATCGGTACTGGGGCGCCAGCGGAGCCCTACAATGTGTAGCTGAAGGCGCTGGCGACGTCGCCTGGGCGGAGTATGATGACGTCAGCCAATACTTCGGGGTATGTTCGCTAAATTCGGGGAGAGTGTAATTGGATGTGTAGTACGGTGGGGATAGCTCTGACTGCTGCGCTGTAGGTGGTGAGTTCGATCCTGATCAAGGGAATAGTTTTGTGATTATGTTGAATTTTCTGAGACTGATTAAAATGTATGCTGCCGGTTTGTTGGTAGATAGATACCTAGATAAATAGGAATGATTAGGGGTTTCTTGATAGGTGTATAAAAGTCCGTCTTCGACAAAGTTAGTTGGTCGATTCAACTCGGAATCAACCACTTGGCTAGGAAGTACCTTCTTACTGCCTCTTACCCGATAAAACCAAGAAAATACCGTAAAATATCAACATCTTGGACGACTAACTACGGATTGCCTACCCTATTATTAAAATTATAAGTTTAAAAAACTGGAAAAATCGACTTCAATTTGATACGCCTTCATCATCAAATGATGATAATGATACCTCTTCGAGCGGTACGGCTTCGAGCATGCTCGAAGAACCTAATATGGTCACCATCATTCACAACAAGTATGTTCACAACTATTTACCAGTGTTAGAACTTACTAAATCTAATAAAATACCAATACTTCCAGCTCCACAAGTTAGATCGCGACACTAACTCGTACCCTCCATACAACACTCTTGCGTACCTGTGTCGCGATGGCACGTGGCGTCCCGTCGGAACTGAACCCTGCATCTGGCTGCATCGACCCTGGAACGTTATTGTTGCTAAACGGTATGTTCAAGCCTCATAAAAGTGCTACATCTAGGAATCCTAACCTGGGACTTTATGCTCATTTTTGCAGATTTTACTCTGATGAGGATGACGTCATATCTCAGCCGACGTCATTTTGACGTCATCCCTATTATTAGAGTAAAATTTTGTGAATAAATTTTTGGCTCATGACTATTATTATGAATAAACGTTAACTCTCTCTTTCCCAACAGTAAAGCAGCAACAGCCGTAGCATCTCTAACGTCAGCTCTGACGAACGCGTCAGCAGTTGTCGACGTGCACTGGTCTGGCGCGCTGCTGCAGCTGCTGGACAGCAGCTCGGCGCTGCGTGACGCGCTCAGGCCGCCGCTACCGGCCGTGGACTATCTCGCCGGTGCCAGGGGCTTCCGGGAGGCCTATAGTCAAGGAGGGTGTGATCCACCTAGGTAAGCTTATGCTAGAGACCTTGTTCAAGAAAGGTATGATCCACCTAGGTAAGCTATACTTACGCTAGAAGGCTAAAGAGACCAAGAAAAATGAAGAAAATAAGGAGTTTGAACCAAGGAGAAAGCGCCCAGGTAGATAGTGATAAACAGGAGTCCAAGCAAACGGGCGATGCAGACCAAGGAGGACGCGATCAACCATACCTATAGAATAAAGCCTTGGAGCAACCTGTAATTTTATTTCATTATTGAATAAATAATTTCCATTTGAATAGATAGGTCGTACTTACGTACGAGGCCAAGGCAGAAGAGAGGTCCAATTAACAAAACTGATGCTTACACAATTGTCACAAGCATGAATCATGGTAACCCTAGTCCAGGGGTTTCTGTTTCTGCCCCGTGGTGTGAGAAAGCAGCTCAGTCCAGTAAGGTGACCCTCGACCACCGTTACAATCTGGAAGCCATAAATTTGATAGAAATCATGTCATTTTTCAGTACAAATTACACGATTTCTATCAAAATCCTGTTCCAGGTTCCTATTCACTGGTTTATTTTCTGTCGAAATGACGGACGGAGGCCACAAATAGAAGAAGAAGCTCTGTCTGCTAACTGAGTTTTCTCTTCCAGATACATAACAGTCTGCACAACATCCCTCCTCGAGAAGAACAAATGCGAGTGGCTCGCTGAAGCCGGCGCAGTGTACGGCGTCTCACCTCCATTGCAATGTTCCATACAAATTAGCAAGGAGGAGTGTATGAGGGATTTGGCGTTTGCCAAAGCTGATGTCGTGGTCGGGGATAGTGACTGGCTGGTGAAAGGAAGTAGGTAAGGAAGTCATATGCCAAGAAGTTTGTCCAATGCAGGTACGGAAATGATATTATAAAACCAGGGAGTTTGTTCAATGCAGGTAAGGAAAATGATAGGAAACCAAGGAGTTTGTTCAATGCAGCTATGGAAATGATACACCAAGGAGTTTGTTCAATGCAGGTAAGGAAATGATACACCAAGGAGTTTGTTTAATGCAGGTAAGGAAAATGATAGGAAACCAAGGAGTTTGTTCAATGCAGGTACGGAAATGATACACCAAGGAGTTTGTTCAATGCAGGTAAGGAAATGATACACCAAGGAGTTTATTTAATGCAGGTAAGGAAAATGATAGGAAACCAAGGAGTTTGTTAAATGTTTTCAAGACTGGCTTCTCTGTGCGATAGGTACTGTAGATAGGTATGTTGGAGTTAGTGGCTAACTCTTAGTCGGGACTGACAGTTTAACGTGCCCTCCGAAACACGAAAGCGCACGAAAGCGCTCCGATGTAAATGGCCACTGGCGGTCACCCATCCAAATAGTGTAGAACGTCGCTGAAGATTGACTAAGCGAGCTACACCACGAGCGCTTGTGCGATAGGTAGACTGTAAGTAGGTACCTACTTAACTTAAAAGGCAGGTCCTTTTGACCTTTTGATCTATAGTTATTGGCTCTTTGGTGTCCTGTGGTCTTAAAATTATATATTTTCATTACAGAGACTTCTCCATAGCTCCACTTCTCCACGAAGTTACGCCAATAATCGAAAAAACAAACACAATAATCGCGTACGTCAAAAAAGGCGGTAAATTATCCAAGATGGCGGGTTTACGAAACAAGCGAGCTGCTTTCCCGCGCTACGACGGTATGGCATGGCACTCAGTAATGTCATACGTCACAGAAAAAGAAAGAATATCGTGCAGGGAGTTTTCTAGTGGATACTTCAAGGAGGTTTGCGCTCCTGGGGCTGAGGGAATATTGGAGAACGCAAAGAATTGTTACAAAGATGGAGAAACGGAGGCGCTGACGTCACTTTTGGAGGGAAAGAGCGATGTCGCGTTCGTTGATATGGCAACTTACAAAATGTTTGCAGGTTAGTTTTATTTTTTTCTTACAAAAATCTTTTTAACCGACTTCAATAAAAGGAGGAGGTTCTTCATTCGGCTATATTTTTCGTTGTGAACTCTGTTATTTATATAAACTTAAGTATTCGGAAAATTCTTTTTTCATAGATGATAGGTACCTATGTAACCTACATACTAGTAGATTGGTCTCAAACATCAAAATGGGTTCATTAGTTTGGCTTTTACTTAATTATATCAAAACAACTGACATCACAATCATCTAATGATGAAGTAGATAAATGAAGATAGATGATGGTAGTAGTAGATGAATGAATGAATGAATGATTTATTTGCGTGAAGAAAAAAGTAAAAAATAATAGTAATAGTAATTTGGTAGTCAAATTGATGCCGTTTTCCCAAATTTTTCAATTGTTATTGCAGAAAATCAATCATCGAACGCAAAACTACAAGAAATAGTCCCGATTTGTCCCGAAGAGAATCTAAAATACTGCTACATCAGCTGGTCCGCCATTGGACATATTTTTGCCGCCAAAAACATAACCGCAATGAGACGTCAAGAGATTATCAACGTACTCGGAAACTTGGACCAGCTGTTTGGAAGAAACTATCCATTTAGAAAACCAATGTTTACTATGTACGGGCTGTTTAATCATAAGCTGGATTTACTGTTTCATAGTAATACCAAAAATCTTTCACATGATATTGTATTTAGAACGCCCCCTTACGAGTCTATGCCTTTAAATTTCGAACGCAAGTTTTTAAATTTAACAGACTTTACGTGCAGTTTTGGCGGGAAATCGACGCCTTCGTTTTTAATTTTGGCTGTGAGCTTAGCTGCTGTGATTATTGGTTTTTAAGTCCTACCTATCTTATAAGTAAAGAAATTAAAAACATATTAAGTAATATTTTATTTATTTCTATACCTAGTAACCAACAGCGACAGTTATGTCAATTGGGACATTGTGTCCCAATATATTTTGTCCGAATCGACAGCAAGTCAGAGTACCTACATACCTAGGTAGATGGTACATAGGACAAAAAAACAGAATCTAACAAAAAAAGGGTGTGCCTCCTAACGCCAACAATACTTCTGTGTCAAGTTGATACGATGTGCGATGTGTGCCATAGCAACAGACGAGAGCTATAACGATCTCTCAAGATTCTATTTTTGACATTTCAAATATATTCTAAATTCAAATCGAAAAAAGAAATGTAGGTATAAAACCTACATGCTCAATAAATTCGCTTTTTGAATGTGGCTTCAAATAAGCACGAAAAAAATTTCAGTCGCCGACGACACGTTAACCATAACATATTCGTTGCACATTGCGCGTCAACACCAGCTCGACTGCCGATCGTTGTACCGTCACCGCGTAATGTATCTCGAATACACTACTGTAACGATTCGTTTACTATTGTCACATATATTATATGCTAGCCCCTCAGTATCAAATCATCGTACTGATAACGATAAGCGTAATCTTTGTTCAAATACATGTGAGCGATACGTTCTGGGAAATTAGGATATTGTTCATGAATTCCAATTTCAAAAAGCGGATATGGTTCATTTCTTTCTCTAGAAAAACAGTTACCTATTTCAAACATTGCGGATGTTTTTTTATTTTTTAATCATCAAACGTTTCCGTTTGGTAGGATTGAGTAGGTACTTTTTTTTTTATCCCATAGGTGGCAGACGAGCAGGCGGGCCACCTGATGGAGAGTGGTCACCGGCGCCCATGGACACCTGCAACACCAGAGGTGAGGCTAGTGCGCTGCCGGCCTTTTAAGAGGAGATAAACCCACCTTTTGAAGGATCTCAAAACTCCGAGGGAAAACCGCAGAGGGAAGTTCGTTCCACAACTTACACGTACGAGGCAGAAAAGACCGCGCGAAACGAGAAGTTGTGGAAAACCAGCCATCCAGGTGGTGTGGATGAAATCTGGTTTTGCGGCGTGTGGTGCGGTTGTGGAAATCGGCCGCAGGCACCAAACTGAACAGCTCGTCAGAACACTCTTCATTATAGAGACGGTAGAAGACGCACAGAGATCCAACGTCTCTCCGCAGACTAAGGGATACCTGCGGGCCTAAGACGCGCACCGCGAGATATTTGTCATGTCGTTCTGTCAAAATGTAAGCATTTTCTACCAGTTTAGGAACTATTGCACTATCTGTGGTACCTAATGGTGTCGACAAAACGCGCCATAATGTACACTTTTGACACTTGTTAGTCGTCGTACCTCTCTGAGGACGAGATAATTAATAGTCATGCAGAAATGTCAAAAGTTGAAAATTCAAAGGCGCGGTTTCTCGACAACTTTACCACAGATAATGCAATAGTTCTTAAACTGGTACAAAATGCTTACATTTTGACAGAACGACATGACAAATATCTCGCGGTGCGCATCTTAGGCCCGCAGGTCGTCAGTGAGCCTAGAATCGTCAATAATGCGAGCTGCCCGACGTTGTATTCGGTACTGATAATAATAGGATGGGTGACCGCTAATGGTAAATCTTTAGGTATCTACATACTCAATAACTATTCATTAATTTAGAGTCAGTTGGTAGTATTAGTAGGTAGGTTAGTTATGTCTACATTAGACAAAATAATCACTGATAAGAAAATTAAATATTACAATAGTACCTACAATATAAGTACATTATTATAAATAACCATAAGTTTCATGAAATACTGTGCACGTTGGAGTATACCTACTTAGGCAACGTTACTTGCAATCTATGTACTTACCTACTACCTACCTACTTAAAAAGATTTTATGAGTAAGCAAGTAATCTTTTAAAAAACGCGTTTAAAATAACCGTTACAAACGTCATAAATAAAGAACGCGACCTAGCATTACCCCTTGCGGGACGCTCGCAAAATCCTGACGCACCGTTATCGTTATCAGTGCGTTATATCACCTACCTTTACACTGAATTTCGAAATACTGATAAGATACGCGATAAACACCACATATACCTTTTTAAATAAGTTATTACATTGCTGTGCACCTTATCGAACGCATTTGCGGGGTCCGATTCGGGCGTGGCTAGGACTTTTTGTCCTTATTAGACTGTTCGTGTGCTTAGTGTGAGTGCTACAATGGAGTTGAAAGTACTGTTGGTGATTTTGATAATTGGGTGTGCTGCTGCTCAAAATTGTAAGTAGTTTTGTTATGTAAGTAATGATTATTTGATTTTTATGATTAAATAGGTTATCAGAGCTCAATGTCAGGTTGTTATCTTGAAAGAAAAACTATTTTTACAGGTAAATAAGTACCTACTGCTAGAACATTTAAGTAACTACCAAGAAGAAACTAGATTAGTATTTAAATGCTAATGAAACTAGATTAGTATTTAGTAAGCTGAAGTGGCAGTGGGCCGGCCATGTTTGCCGTAGAACCGACAATCGTTGGAGCAAACGAATACTTGAGTGGAGACCGCGTTTAGGCAAGCGTAGTGTAGGACGCCCTCCGGCAAGATGGGGCGACGATCTGAGACATGTAGCTGGCAAACAATGGATGAGAAGAGCCGAAGACCGGGCTCAGTGGCGCGTCTTGGGAGAGACCTACGTCCAGCAGTGGACTGATATAGGTTGATGATGATGATGATGATGATTTAAATGCTATTCCTGTACTAAGGAAAATCACAAAGATTTTTAAAATAAGTATCCCAAAAGTTGTAAATTGATCGCGATTTGTTCACCCTCGCTTGGATCGTCACAATATATCTCTATGTTATTCGTCGAGTGGAAAGTATTTGATAAGTAAGATACCTAGTAAAAACAAATTCTTGGCAACTTCAAGGTAATTTTTACAGCGTCAATGGCCACATAATGCGAGTAGGTAATAATAACGAGTGAAGCACAAAAAAGGTAAGTACTTGATATAAGTACGGTACTTACCTACGTAAAAAAGTTTGTAGCTCCTAGGTAGGAAAGCCATAGTCATTAAACCCAGCACTTAGATACATAGGTACCTACTTATAGGAAACAACCATTAATTGTATTATAGGGAAATGTTCATGACTCATGTTACTAAGCAGCGAAGGCGAGGCGTTTATCTATATTGACGCTGGTATCAATGTGTTACTTACCTAGGAATATGATAACAAGTCACGAATATTTCTAAGAAATTTTATTACTCTGAATAATGACTTACGAAGATTCGATAGTGACGTTTGTGTTACACTGCGCGGTCATCTCGAACGATGACGTGGGCTCTTGCGAAGTGACAGCGTCATTGCGCAGTGTAACAGAAACGACGCTACCGAATCTTCGTAAGTCATTATTCAGAGATTATTATTCAGGCCCAGATAGTATAATATTCTATAATCTGTGGTCTCAAAATCAGCAGGAGCTTTATTAAAGCCAAAATGCATTGTAATAAACTCAAATAAGCCTTCTGGGACTATAAATGCAGTCTTCTTTGTCAGGATTCTCTAATGCCGGTTGCGAACCAAAAGCTATGTAAACTAACTTAGTTTAACTTTGATTCTTAAAGCTGATGCTGCTTTTAATTGTATGGAGACTACAAACTATGCACAGTAAGCTATCTGACCGGAAAAACTGCGAGATAAGCTAAACTACATTAGCTTCGCTTTTGGTCTGCAACTGGCATTTGTATTTGTATTTATTTATTTACTTTAATAAAAACGGCTTGAACCGATTACAATTATTAAAGATTATGATTAGAATAATAAATTCTAAGCCGTAGGTATAAAATCAGAAGCAAGGCATAAAACGGCCGGTTCCCTGAACGAAACAAATAGACTGATGATATTGTATTGTAAAGCTCACGAGAAGTTGACGAATGATGAAGGTTCAAAATAGCTTTGTCCTCGAAATTCTAATGGAAGACCTCAGAAGTAGACTTTTTCAGGACAACATTAAGTAGCTGCAAATAATTTTGTTCCGGGTCACACGACACTGGGCATTCCTAGTATGGAACCAGAAGTTACGACTCTAATTACAGTTTATTATTTACTTAACAGATAAAGTATGCATATCATCAAACTCCGGAGGCGTATGTCAGAGCTTGGAGACTGGAAACAGTCAGGCATCCTGTGAGAGTGTTGAATCCAGGTAAGTCATGTTCAGCAACTTACTAACCTGGTAAACAAAAAAACACGAACGCGCAGATTGATAAGGAGTGTCAGAACGTGGCACTCACTTCGATAGTTGTACCTATTTCTCTGTCAAGTTTAACAGAATATGGAATTTGATTAGTGAATATGGAATCTGATTCAGCTGTTCTTAGGCACAAGAAAGAAAAAAGTACTTGGGACTTTGGGACCCTTGAGATGACTAGACTAGTGCTAGCGTCACCTAGGGATCCTTCTAATAATTCAATTCATTGCTCATAGAGTGGACTGTGCGCTGAAACTATGGCGAGGTGAAGCCGACATCGGATACTTCTCTGAAGAGGAGGTGCTTCTGCTAGCGCAACAGCTTCCTAATGACAACCGTGTGATCGCCACTGTTAGAGATGTCAGCAGGATGGGTGAGCACAACACACTCCCTGATAGTTATAGCCAAAACGGACGAATCATCTCTGAAATCCCAAGGATTCGTCACAGGCACAGGGAGATGCCCTGTGCCTGTTTTGCTTATTCAAAACCATTCTCCCTACGATACCATTATTATTTTCTCTAGGCGTGTCTTTTTCAAGAGATACTCAATTTCCCCTGGCTTCATAAACCTGTGGGGTGTTTCTCTCAGATTTTATCAAAATATTCATCTTGCGTCACAATTTTTCTTTGCGTTGAAAGTATTGCCCTGCAAAAAGCTCGGTACCAAGATGTATGTTCCAGCCACTGCATGTATTTTTGTGGTTTCAGAGCCCTATGCATTCGAAGCTGTCGCAGTGGTTCCCAGCAATCATACTGGAGGTCTAGCAGGGCTTCGTGGAGGTCTTTACTGCCATCCTGGACTTGATGTGGTGGACCAGCGCTGGTCTCCCAGAGTTCTCAAGGCTTTAGAAGTGGCGGTAAGAACTTTTATGGTTGAAAGAGTTGGACATACCAGTGGAAATTACTACAGCAAAATCTGAGTTTACAAGACTTTGTGATGATTTTTGAAATCTGTCTACCAGGCTGCCCAAACAGACCGCTGCGGTAACGTCGACCCCAACGGGAAGTCTGCCGATCAGATCGAGCTGGAGACCCTCAATGGCTTCTTCTCGGCAGCTTGCAGACCTGGTGCGTGGAGCGCCAACGAAACTCAGGACGCTAACCTTAGTAAGTTTGTAGATACTAAGTAGTTGTGATTAATGTGATCATTTTTAGATAGGTGAGATAGATGGTTTCATTCTCGTATCTATTTTCAAACCAACAACCTAAAGATCAGAAGGTCAGAACAGGCGACTTTTCCACCAGGTATTTACACGAAAACTCTAGGGTAAGGTGGTCACAGTGCAGGTGTAAGTGAAGAGGTACAATTGGACTAAACATCACTTTAGTTACTGGCACTTGGCTGGTGGAAACTTAACTCCCGTTGTTTCACCAACAGAAGCCCAATACCCATCTCTATGCTCGCTCTGCGGCGGAACTTCCTGCACTGGATACTCTATCGACATGGGCGTGTCGGTCGCCGGCGCTAGGAACGATAACCGTCACATCCAAACCCTGGAGTGTTTAAGGGTGAACAGCAATACTACCACTCCAGCTGTTGCTTACGCAGCGTGGCAGCATGTGCGGGAATATTACACTGTAAGTAACTTGACTTCATCAGTGAACTGATTTCAGTGTCTTCAACAACTTTCGCTTCGCTCACATTTATTACCCCTACAACCAGAAGATTGCGCTTTAGGACTTCCTTCCTCATCTCCATGAAAATAAGTCCCCAGTCTCTGACTTTAAAGATATTTTCTAGTTGTACCATATCTATAGCTAGTATTAGTAACTTGTTAATCTTTTATAATCAGTACCGCAATCCACAAGACGCAGCGTCCTACTCTGTTCTGTGCCCTGACGGTACTCAGCAGCCGTTGACGACAGCTACCCTCAACAACTCTACAGCACCATGCGCGTTCGTAAAGCAACCCTGGGGCGCTATCGTTACATCCACGTAAGTTATGAAACTCTGGAGTCAGTTTAGCGACAGCACTGGCGAGTGCAGAAAGTGCTTTACGTACATCATGGTTTCAGAGCTCACGGAAGACCCACTGACTGAAGCCTGCTGTTTCCAGCCTAGTCCAGCTTGGTAACTCTATAACCTTTCAGCTACATCTGTCAGTGACACGCTCGCAAACAGAGTACATTTTAACACGAGTATCTTTATTTCCCACCTTTTTGGATGTTTTTATAAAGAAGCTGGAACTAACTGGATGACTAAAGCCAGAAATAGAAAATCATGGAACGAAATGAGGGAGGCCTACGCCAAGGAAGAAATAAAGGCTCATTTTATTTTATTTTTATCTCCAGTAACTCAGCAGCCAACGTGCTAGCTAGCCTAAGCACTTGGTGGCCGACTGGCGCCAGTCCTGGCGGCAGTAGCTGGCAGACAGTGCTGTTCACGGCACTGGCGGGAGGGGCTAACGCACGAGTCGTGTTTCAGGATGCACCTGTGTCTTTGGCCAATTACACTGAGCCTAGTGAGTATCTTAGTATCTAGGGTCTTCAGGTGTTCAGACCATTTTTTCCAATCGACTCTTTTTTTTTAAATAATATCTTCTGTATGTAGTTGAAGCTTTATCGTACGTACAAGTTATTTTCAGGTTACATCCTCTAGCAGTTAAAGGAGTACCCTGAAAATGAGTTGTTAACTACCGAGCCTAAGAGTTAAAATACCATACTGACAGCCTTCTTTATCAATCGAATTCCCGTGATCCTCAATATTGTCGGTCCATTGCATAAAACAGGGAGACTTCCCTTACGCTTGGCCGTGGCAGTGACCACGAATAAACCTAACGTTTTTACAAGACCTACTTATCTAGAAAGAAACTTTTTTACACTTCTTTGAAGGTATTCTGATCAGTCCGGGTTTAAAAACTCTGTCACTAGAGTCACTGGCTTGCCAGAATCACCAGCTATTATTCCTTTCCAGTCCGACCAATAACGAGCATAGATTCTACCACTGCGTGCATCCCAGCTCGCCGCTGGTGCACACTATCCACTGCCGAGCAATCCAAGTGCTCGTGGGTTCGCGGCGCAGCGCACACTCTCGGCATCCAGCCAGCAATCTCCTGCAACCAACGCGCTTCTGTCATCGACTGCTTGAAGGAGATCAGCGAAGATCGCGCGGATTTTATCTCCTCGCCTTCTAATTATGGATACTTGGCTAGACAGTGAGTTTAGAAAACTTCTCCCCTCGAAGGATCTCTAACCAAGCTAGGGTACCTAGTATACCAGAGGTTATAGGCTATGTGATATTCTCGGTGAAGACCCGAGAGGGGTAAATTGAAAACCAGCGCTAGATGTCTAGCATCCAGCTTGTAGGCTGAATTTACCCTTTTTTGATTTTGAATTTACTCCTTATTACTTATAACTATGTACTGTACCTTTATACCCACTTAGGCAATAAATGTATTTGCACATGTCCTGGTGTCTTCTAAGCCTCTACCGCCTTTACGAGAATGCTCTAGTTTTTGCCCTTTGGTACAGAGGTTTTCTCCCTCTCTACCATTCGGGATGACTAGCATTTCATCTGAGCGTTTCTGTGCTTCGAAGGAAGGTATGATGCCAGTTCGTGCGTTAGCAATGGTAGAGAATTATTTAAGAGTTGTAAAACACTACTTCAGAGCAGAGCTAACCACATTTCCTTGACAACTTTGAATGTTTGGAGTGAAAATATAACTGCAGTGGTATCTTCCAGCGACTTTCACTGCAGTGTCTTAAAAACGTCTCTTCTCCAGACATTACAAGCTATCTCCAGTGAAGATGGTTCAGAACACACACGCGGCTGCATCCAGGGTGGCAGCATTTGTGAAGGAATCCGCAGCCACCAACATCACACGCTTTGAAACTCTGAGAGGAACCAAGGCGTGTTTCCCTGAATATGGTGGTCTTGGTAAGTTGACTCACAGGTTTTCGATCATTCTAGATCACAGGTTCAGACAGCTTCCTTTGCTTTTTTGCTCAGCCTTTGTTACGCGAACTCTTCGAAAATGACTGAAAAAGTTACGACCAAAAAGAACTGATAGATCTTTGACGTTTAGTGACTACCTACACCTTACAGATCACGTCCAAAGATCAACGATCTCGCTCTGAAAAGTAAGGCGTTAGCTAAGCCTTGCATCATACCCTTCAAATCGAAACAGCAATTGCGAGCATCACTGACACAAAACAAATATGAATTAATGAATTAACTGATGATGCATACAGGGTATACCTACATCTGCGGGCCTAAGATGCGCACCGCGAGATATTTGTCATGTCGTTCTGTCAAAATGTAAGCATTTTATACCAGTTTAGGAACTATTGCATTATCTGTGGTACCTAATGGTGTCGACAAAACGCGCCATAATGTACACTTTTGACACTTCGTCGTTCTGTCAAAATGTAAGCATTTTATACTAGTTTAAGAACTATTGCATTATCTGTGGTACCTAATGGTGTCGACAAAACGCGCCATAATGTACACTTTTGACACTTCTTAGTCGTCGTACCTCTCTGAGGACGAGATAATAGTCATGCAGAAATGTCAAAAGTTGAAAATTCAAAGGCGCGGTTTCTCGACAACATTACCACAGATAATGCAATAGTTCCTAAACTGGTACAAAATGCTTACAATTTGACAGAACGACATGACAAATATCTCGCGGTGCGCATCTTAGGCCCGCTGGATGCTGAACAAACTCTTTCACAAAGCCTCTCATCATTTAGTTTATTTGTTTAGCGTACGTGGCGTTCGTACGAGCTGGTCAAGAGCGCGGAGTGCTAGGCTCCGAGTGCGACTACGCCAAGACTGTCGGGGAGTTCTTCAGTGCAGCCTGCGCTCCCGGAGCTCAAGATGCTTCTCATGCTTTACCAGCATCCGTAAGTGTTTATTAAAGGGGTGATATCTGGATATGATATCTGCCCTTCACCCTAGGAGGGGTCCTTATTTGAACAAGCACTACTTACCTTGAACATTCTAAAATATAATACCACTCAATTTTTTTTTCTTACTTTAACATTTTTACACAATTTTTTTAGAAATAAGGAATACGCCTTTTTTTATCTAATATCTCCCAAGTGATGTGTCTCAATTGTCGATTGGCAAGTTCAAAAACATAATAAAACGAAGCCTTCTTTTAAAAGCATATTATAAAATATCTGATTATTTAGAAGACAAACAAGCTTGAGACGAACTAGCTCCAACACAATTCTGACGTTTTCTATTTTCTGGCGTTTGCCTAATATTCTGGGGTCGTTCCTTCTATTCGCAAGATTGGGATTGCGACACGTTGGAACCTTCCAGTTTCCTCTAAATACCTCAGATTACCTACGAGGCTTAAATATTCTGAGGTACTTTAGCTAGGTACCTACCTATACCTACCTACACCTACAATTTGCCTTCAAAATAAAATAGGAAGGTGACGATTCATAGCTGGACTGTGTTGTAAGGTGTACCTACGTACATTAAAGTATTTCATTCATTCATTCAAAGTTGAACAATGATAATTAATATCCGTATGTGTTATAGTTAACTCAAAATCCATTAATTTCGTCGTAAGAGTTTTAACACAGTTATCAATTGATTCGTTTGTTTTTTAGACTTACGACCCAACTAACCTCTGCTCGGTGTGCAAGCCAGCCAACAATGTCAACTCCACAGTGAATGTCGCCGACACAAGTTGTAAGTTATATGATCACCCAAAAAAAATTTATATAAGTATTCTATCAGCAATCTAGTTCTCATAATACAAGCCTCGCTTAGTTTGGGACTAGAAGGCGTTGTGTGACATGTCCATGAATTTTCTTTCCTTTCTACACTGAGGTTCCCTTAGGTAGGTACACTTCTAGCAAAGAATATGTACTTAGTACGTAGTTCCTCCTACGTAATATCGCGATCACACTATGCCGAAGTGGGCATCATTCCGGAATTAATCGCGGCATGAATTCCGCGATTCATTCCGGAATGATTGCCGCAGCAACATCGCCTTTATTCTCACGGAGCTAGGGCATGAACTTGGGCAGAGAGACGGGACAGCGGCATGTTCGTGTTCACGCCACTTCCCTGCCCACTTCCCTGCCCAAGTCCCTGCCCACTTCGGCATAGTCTGCACGCGCTATAAGAAGAAGCGGGACTCCCATTCTACCAAAATTACACATTAATTACATTAAATAAATTTCTTTGATTTAAAAAAAAAAAAAATATAGTAAAATAGTAAAAAAATTACATTCTGTAAATCTCGTTTTGTATGACGTGATTCAAATTTTGAGCCCCGTTTCATACATTCGAAAGCAAGTGTCTAGTTCGAGAGTTTCGCCAGTGACTTCTAGTTGTATGACTTGTATGCTCAGAGAGTTTATCTAGGTACTTACCTACAGTGTTTTAAATAATGTAGGAATTCAAAAACCGATTGGAATCTTTTAGGAGTTGCCAATTTACGTCACCTCTTGTTTAGACTACAATTTTTCCAGACTTAACTTTGACGTTATTATTCCAGCTATCTGTACATGGGATTATTCAAACTTGTACTTTGGCAACAACGGTTCCCTCGCCTGCCTCAACGACCCTGAAACTGATGTCGCTTTCCTCAACACCAGAAATATCACCGGTAAGTATCTCTATCTACTTACCTAGTTACTAGTTGAAGTGGCAATAAAAAAAGCAAGCTTGTATGAGTAAGTGCCTGTTGACTGAGTTTTTAGGTCGTCTTAAGGCCTCCGTCACGGCTTAACGACTGCTGGAGCCGGGACGGTCAAACGTAAATGCCACTAACGGTCACTCAACCAAATAGTGACCGCGCAGAACGATGCTTAACTTAGAAAATCAGTGAAAATTTACTAAGCAAGCTACGCCACGAGCGCTTCGCACAAGTGGCAATGGGCCGGTCATTTAGTTTACAGAACTAACAGCCAATGACATAGTTTCTCGAACCACAATACTAGAGCCTAGAGAAATTGTGAGGATCGCAGGAAACATCGTTCCTATTACAATGGCTTTTAAGATAAAGATAAAGAATGTTTATTTGCTAAGAATATGTGTATACATAAAGGTGGTATGTTTTCGTAGGTGTTAACACCTATAACGTGCTATGTCTTACCGGATAGAGTATGTATGTAAATTGAGATGACATGCTACATTAATGTCGCTGCTAACACCGCGTGCACACTATGCTCATGCCGCTGCCGGCATTATTGCCGCGGATTTATTGCCACAGCAACATCGCCTTTATTCTCATTAGAGAGCAAGGGCATGCACTTGAGCCGGGAGACGGAACAGAGGCATTTATCGTGTTCACACTAAGCTCGTGTTCACTTCCCTGCTCAAGTCCCTGCCCACTGCGGCATAGTGTGAACGCAACATTATAGTTAACTCAAAATCAATTAATTTCAGCGTACCTAGCATCACTGAACCTGCAAGGGTCTCAGTTCCGCGCCCTCTGCCGGAACAACTCGCTCGCCGTGACGGCCGGCGTTACCATCGACGATAACTGCGCTCTGGCGTATGTTGTCGACGCTGAAGTTGTTACTAGAAGGTAAGCCTGTGTTTTAGAGAGTATCGGAGTAACACCTACTTAGTAAAGACGAAAAAACAGGCCCGCCTTACGTTAAGCCTCGCAAAAGACTGAAGCAATGCGAGTATCACTGTACGACCCACAGCAGGTAAATTAGGTACCTACCTACCTACTATTTCAAATTCAAATTCAAATTCAAATCGTTTATTGCACTTATGTTGTTATAAAGGTGTTGTACAAAAGTAGTGTAGCAAACATAAACCCTGTTAGGGCACAGCAATTTGTTGAGGTGTAGGTACATAGGCACTAGGTGGCATATTTAGGTATCTGAGATACAAGATACAATTTGCATAAATAATTGTTACAAATTAGTCTTAACTGTAGGAGGCATTTTACAACTTATATATCTTTTACAGGTATCATAAAACGTATACTTAATATTTTGTATGTCTAAGTTTATCTTACCTATATAATAATTTAATATTGCACTTTTTATAATATTATATTAGAAATTACTCATAAATATGGCCTATTGGGTATGCAAATAAACATCTTGTATCTTATTTCTACTCACTGCAAGGAATTCTTGCAGTGAGTAGACAGTTTTGGATGAGGAACTTTTTTAAGAGAGTTTTATATAATATATATACTATATGGTAGTACGTTAGTAAGTTACGGAACACATATGTGATAAGATAATCCAAAGGTTAAACTAGGAGTAGATAGCGAATGTCGGTCAAAAACTATGGTAGGTAGTCCATGGTATTTACTTATAAATTATAATAAATACAAAAATTTAGATATAGGTACGAGTATGGATATTTGTGACATGTTAACAAAACCGCCGCCGCCGCTTATTTCTTTTCTTTCCTACTGTTTTGTCACACTAAAATAGTCTTTTACACACTTTTCTTGTTTAATCTAAATAGAAACTACTTTCTATTGCAGGGATGATCAATATTACAACAGCCTGAATGTTCTCTTCGACACACTCGATCAATATTTCGGTTACACTGCTGTCATCGGCACCCAACTCATCAACTTGGAACTATTCTCTCCCTTCGATGGAACCAGTGATTTACTCTTCAAGGACTCCACTATAGGCTTGACAGAGCCTACCGAGGACTCGACCCATGAGCCAGCGAAGAACTATATAGAACTGTTTAAGCACTTGCAGACTTGTACTGCTGGAGCGGGGAGCTTAGCTTCCGGGGTTTACTCTACAGTTTCTTTGGTTGTTCTGTCTGTGACGGCTAGGTTCATAATTAACTAAATAAATAATAAGGTGGGCAAGAATACCTACATCTAAAATGTTGAAGATATAGGTAACCCAGGTCCAAAAAGAATTAGAACCGAGCCATGATCGTGATAACGTTATCCAGTGTCGTATGATTAGAAGATTCTGTCTGTCGTGTAATATCAGGTTTTGTAGATACGTTGTAGATACAATTGGACTTTGGTATTTGCGAAGCATGTTTTGTAGGTTAGACACCTTGTGACGATTATGGGTGGGTTTGTACTCGTGTGCTGATGAAAAAGATCCCACCACAATTGTAATTTTTAGGCTTATGAAGTCGTAAGTTAGAGTAATGTTTTTAACAGTTAGTTTTGTAATTTTCATGTCAAGTTAGATACTACATCAATTAATTTAATACAAAATATTTAAAATCCTGTATTTCATTATCATAAAATGGTATCTAAACCGGTTTAAGTTTACTTCAGTTTTTATTTTTAGATGATAATAAAGTTTTCATAAAAAAATGTGTACTTACCTATTTATTTTGATGATAAATACTTCAGCTCAAAAAGGTTATGATTTAGTAGAAGATGTCTTTACATAAAAATGCTAGTTTGTACGCTAAATAATAAAATGAAATATGTAAGTTAGATCAAAAAGTTTATTGAAGGGTGCACGACACTCACAATTTCTCAAAATCACATGCGAAAGCAAAACACAGACGACACAATACCACCTGGAACAAAACGATTGCTATGTTTTAAAGCCACCAAGGCTCACGAGACATGGCTATGTAGCATAAGTTTCGTTTAGCGGTCTGCTGCCGTCTTATAACCCTGAACTTCTCTTAAGTTTTCTTTCCGTTGACGCACACCCAGATATTTTCAAATGAACATTTTACTTTGAACTACTAATGGAACATGGTAGTTCTAGTATGTCTCTCTTTGTTTACACTAATCTAAATCGTCCTATTGTTAGGCAAAGGCTTCTACTTTTATTTTATTTAACCTAAATCGTCTCACTGCTGGGCAAAGGTTTTATTTAACCTAAATCGTCTCACTGCTCCCCCAAAGACTTCCAATGTTCTCTGTCCCGAGCTTCCTCCCAACATCCTCTTTCGAAGGCGTCTAGTGCGTCGCGCCAACGCTTTCTTGGCCGACCCCGATACCGCTACCTATGTTAAAAAAAACACTAACAGGTGCCAGGATCCAGTTATCATCATCTTCTTCTGCGCGAGCGCGACCTTCGCAGTCGGTGACGTTTGTCACATCGACTGCAACGCTTGAATCTACCGCTGCGTGATCGACAGCGCCACTGATACCTGACAATAATCGTGGTTTATACACATCAGGAAGATCATTTACCTATGCACCTATAAACGGAATGCTGTAGTTTGCCAGGAACATGTTTTAAATTGAGATGTCAACTCCAGACGTACCTACATACCAATCAAGTTTTTTATACAACTAAATAATCAACAACTGTTTGATTAATTAATAACACTGTCGCTTGAGCGAAAGTATTGTATGTGAATAGAACGTATTATTACCTGGGTCGTCTGCCACAGCTGCGTCTGCGCCTGCGTCGTCCGCTTCGTCGTCGTCGGCGGCGGCAGCACGACTGTCGCACGCGGTAGCGCCGGTCACCTGACCGACAACGCTTGAACCGACCGCGGCGTGAACGGCAGCGCCTGGTGATATTGACAAGACCATTTTCAAAACTAAAGCATGACTATGTTTTATTTAAATTACGCCTTTATTTTCCGTCACAGCAATGAACAATGATGTCACATAGCCTACACTCAGACTGCCAAGACACCTCATTTGTCAAAATCTGTTGAGTCGTTTAGGGGCTACGAGAAAGAACATCCCACATACCTACACACAATAGACTGTCCCTCATATTAGTACACGAATACGTATTTGTAACTTTCTTGTGGTACGGAATCTATTTGATGCTTACCTGGATAATTCAACCTTTATTCATCTTACTTGGATGACGATCTATAGAAATCACCGCATGTATACTACTTGGTCATTTATTAACATAACTACATCATAATGTAGGTAGTTGTATACTTACTTAGGAAAAGTGCGCAGGTCAAAACGAACCCTGTTGGGTAAAATGTACCACTTTATCAAACGAATAGGCAACTTACGTTTTACACATTCTGTGGAAGAAATAATAATTTATTATAGTAAAGACCAAGTTTAGAGTAAAGTAGATGGTGTAACATAACTTCAGATCGACAAAATTGAAACCAGAGAAGGTTTAAAATTCGTCACGGAAAAATACTTTCAAAATTAAATTCTAAGTTTCGGCCGCCGCCGCCGATAACTGATCATCGGCCAACGCCAATCATTTTAACACCGGCGCACAGGTCTACCTCACACATTTTCCTGTGCTAAAGAAAATACCTACCTACCTACCTAGATATTTACATCCACCACCAATGTGTAAAATTTACCTAAACCATGTGAGAGCAATAAATATATTGAGCATTGAGTATTGAGTATATTTTGTGAAAGGTAACATGAGTCCGAAAGAAAAAGTGATTACGGCTGACAAAGAGATTATGATGACGATGATGATCTAGACCACTTGCTCTATCAGGGTTTATTGGAAGCTATATACCTATAGGTACATAGGTAGGTAGGTACGTTATTTATGATCTTTTGTACCTACATTATGAATGCAACAAAGAAATTGAACTTACTTTCGTTTCCGACGGCATTTAGCCATTGTGTGATTTTCTGTAAATGATCAAAATTGCGATTATTCAAACCAGATGAATTTTGGTGCCAGCTGCTTGCGAAGATGAAAGCACTCAGTGGCTGACTATAACTGAGCTACCTGCTTCAAAGAGTTTCAACCAGCTTAGGTAGGAACAATTACGAATACTGAAACTACTCTAGTTAGGCTGGGTTTCCACTACGCCGGACCAGCAAATCTGCCGGGAACCAGACACCGGACGTGTTCACATTATAGGTACCGGAAAAGTAGAATTTTCGTAGAATTTTTCAGAGCCCGGCATTTTTGCCGGATCCGGGATAATGTGAATGTATATCTCTATATATATTGTACCGCCACTAGCCCTTCCGGCAGATTTGCCCGTCCTGCGTAGTGGTAACCCGGCCATAGTCTAGCCCAGTGTCTCGACCCGCCTCTGGGGGGAGCATATTTGAGCTTATTATTGCAGAGTGCGCTCGTGGCGAAGCTTGCTTGGTCAATCTTCAGATTATCTAAGTTAAAGCGATGATCTGCGCGGTTACTATTTGGATGGGTGACCGTTAGTGGCATTTACCTACACTACATCTGAGCGCTTCCGTGCTTCGTTTTGTCGGTCCCAGCGGCCTAAAAACTCCGTCAACAGAGTTGGCCACTAGAGCTTGTAGTGCATGAGGATTCGTCTGACGACTACGAACAATATCTCACTGCTTACATTTGTCAAAAAACTTACCTTGTGTTATCTGAATAAAAAAATAACTTTGTAGAAACTAAAATTTCAACATTTAAAAGTAATATTACGTATTGTAATTAAAAAAATAAAAATAAATAATTCTGCACGCTAGGTACATGCCATTTCGCAATGTCACTTTGCAGAAGAATTTGTGTTCTATTTTTTGAAGGGAATTTGAAAGTTTAGTTTTTTTTCTCTATGAAGGAGTTTGTAGGTATTGATTTGAAGGTGGAAATGCGTTATTCCCACAGAAGAAGGTGGTTATTCCAGTCGGATTAATCTACCACAGATACTCCAAGCTAAATAAACGGGCAGCCCTACCTCTATCTCAAACAAAAACATGGGATACCTGCCTGTGGTACCTATTAGGTACACATTTCCAAATGTAACCTATTCTGAAATACCTACCTTTATAGGTACCAAGCAAGCAAGCATGCTCGTATGAGCTAGTGACCAACTCTGGTGACACAATTTTTAGGCTGCCATAAGGCCTCCGTCATGGCTTAACGACTGCTATAGTAGGTGTCAAATAACACCGCAATACAGGTCACTCACCCACCTTCACCTCGATGTCGCAAAATTCAATTTATGTATGGTAAACAAACAGTACTACGAGATTCGAGCGATTACCGTCTTTGCGACAGGTTTGTATGGAAAGCGACAGAATTAGCCATTCATAAACTGAATTTTGCGACATCGTGGTGAAGGTGGGTGAATGACCTGTATTGCGGTGTTATTTGGCACCTACTATAGAGCTGGGACCGACACTTTAACGTGCCGTCCAGATGTAAATGCCACTAACGGTCACTTATCCAAATAGTGACTTTTGCACCTACTATATAAATGAATGATCCATTCCAACTACTGGATAAAACAAGACAATTTTTTTTTAAATAATTATATTCGTATTACTGCTTAAAATTAATTTTATAGCCCTTCGTATCGGGGTCCTGCTCCATTTGAAAGTTGTTTGTGGACAAACCAAAAGGTTTTAATATCATATTGCCCAAATCTTTCAGCTTTCCGAACATTTCTTGTTTGAGTTTCTCGTTTTTTTCTTCGATTAGGGGCGGGAGTCTGACAGTCGCTTTGTGCGCGTCTGAGTGACCGGGATCTAGTTCTAGGATCTTCTTGTAGTCTGCTAGACTCTCGTCGTATTTCTCTGTTGCTTCGTATGATTGTGCCCTCCTGGTAGAAAAGATAATAGGAAGATTTTTTTACTACTGTATTTGGTTATATATTATACACAGTCAATATCAAAATAGTGCATAGGTATAGCTATTTCATAAAAAAACAATAGATTTTTGATCTCTATCGCTAACAGGGCGTTCAGTAATAATTAGTGAAGCGCTTAGGGGGGACCCCTCCCTCAATAAGCGCCTCACGTAATCAGGGGGGGTCAAGCCGAACCTCAACCGCCTCACGTAATCAGGGGGGGTCAAGCCGAACCTCAACCGCCTCACGTAATCAGGGGGGGTCAAGCCGAACCTCAACCGTCTCACGTAATCAGGGGGGGTCAAGCCGAACCTCAACCGCCTCACGTAATCAGGGGGGGTCAAGCCGAACCTCAACCGCCTCACGTAATCAGGGGGGGTCAAGCCGAACCTCAACCGCCTCACGTAATCAGGGGGGGTCAAGCCGAACCTCAACCGCCTCACGTAATCAGGGGGGGTCAAGCCGAACCTCAACCAATCTCAATAATCTCACATAAAAGTGGACAAAAAAGCGTACGGCTCGCCTGATGGGAATCGTTTACGGTAGCCTATGGACGCCTGCAACAATCGAGGTGCGACATGCGTGTTGCCGATCCTTGAACAATTTAAAAACACCTTTTTTGAAGTGCCGCATACTGTAGTCACTAGGTAGGTTTTTTCGCAAGAAAAGGCAGACAACCCTCTCGCTCGCACATTTCAGCATTTTTTAAGATATAATATAACTAAATGTAATTATGTGAAATTGCAGAGCTTCAGGGTCGAGAGAATAACAATGCAAAGGTTCAGTATAAATATCACATTGATTCAAACAAGTTTTCTAACCAAAAAATTTGCATTTAATTTATCGCATTGGTATAAGTTTTTTGGTCGGAAAACTTGTTTGGATCAATGTGATATTTTTACTGAACCTTTGCATTGTTATTCTCTCGACCCTGAAGCTCTGCAATGTTAACACTAGAAATAAAGACAAACTCGCTGTTCCCACCACTAGGCTCACAAAAATTAGTTAAATCTTTCAAAGGGCAATGTGTACGCTTCTTTAACAAAATCCCAAGTGATGTGTCTCAGTTGTCGATTGGCAAGTTCAAAAACGTAATAAAACAGAGACTACTTTTAAAAGCATACTATAAAATATCTGATTATTTAGAAGACAAACAAGCTTGGGACGAACTAGCTCCAACTCATCCAATAAAAAAAAAATGTAATCATACCTAATCATACAAAACGTAATGACGATTCAAAGTGATAAGTGAGATTTTATTGAATAAAAGATTTTTGACTTTGACTTTGACTTTCACATAATTACATTTAGTTATATATCTTCAAAAATGTTGAAATGTGCGAGCGAGAGGGTTGTCTGCCTTTTAAATACGCCTTAACGGTGAGAAAACTGGGATAAATAAGTAAAAATGTTTGTCCACTAAAATAATCCTAAATACTAGTCCTAAATAACTTTGGCATGACATGTACCCCGACATTGTCTCTGTGAGTGCCGAGTGTGAGTCAGAGAGACATACCTGATGTAAGCTTTGACATATTTATCATCCAGCTCAATAGCTTTGGTACAATCCTTCACGGCCTTGTCATATTTCTCGAGTTTCATTCGAGCTGCACTTCTATTGCAGTACAGTATTGCACGGAGGTTCGAGAAGTGGAGCGGACATGTTTGGAGGCCTATAATAAGAAAAAATGCTGAACTACTATGATTATTTTCCAACTGTAGAATCCTACTAATATTATAAACGCGAAAGTTTGTAAGTATGGATGGATGGATGTTTGTTACTCTTTCACGTAAAAACTACTGATCCAATTTGGATGAAACTTGGAATATATATGGTCCGTGACCTGGATTAACACATAGGCTAGTTTTTATCTCGAAAAATTAACGGGATCCAACGGGACGCGAATTAAGTTGCGGGCGGCACCTAGTTATAAGTAACATGATAAAAAATTCTATAGATATTTCAAAAATTGCTAATAAAGTTTTGTCTACTCCCAGTTTTTCGGTAAAATGGCTGCTAGCTTACAAACAAATGTCTAGGAGTTAAGAATGTCAGAGACACTAAGCTGCCAGATCATCTGGTCAAACAGTTACCTATATTGTAAAAAAACTAAAGTATATAAATAAAAAAAGAAGTTTTTACCTGATGTGTATTTTTCTATGCTCAAATTGTAGTCAGCGACTTTAAATGCAAAGTTCCCGGCTTCTTTAAGTTGTTCCGCTATAATCCTACGTTCTTCTTTTTGATCATCGGTGAGGTCTACTTCTGCATCCTTCAACGACTCCTCGTTGATGGATTCTGTGTCACTTTTATCATCTTTTTCTTCTTTGTCCAAATCATGCTCATTTAGTGGAATGTCTGTGAATATTTTTAGGGGTTTTTATTTGGTTTGTTGCAGAGAAAGATATCCTAATAGATAGGTAGATAGATAGATAGTATGTTTATTTGCAGTAGGTAGGTACCTAATTTTCATTTAGTAAAAATCACATCAGTACACGAAAAATCCTAAAAAATAGTATTTTCCTAATAGGTCAAAAATGCTGAAGCTTCAGAGTGGTGTCATTTCAACTAGGGTAGAAAAAATCTTCTGATTGTAAGGTTTGTTACAGTTTTCAGGACAAAAATGGAGTGTAAAAATTTTACCTGTAAATTGTGCTGCGTCACCAGACTCTGTAGGCTTCTCTTCAGCACTGGTTCCAGGGTTAATAACAAATTCAGCTGGATTATCAGTCGTATTCAGCGATGACTGTAGATCTTTGGTAAGGTCGTCAATGATTTCTTCATTTGAGACATGGTTCGTGTTCTTCAAACGTTCGGACATTGTTATGTTATTGTAATACACGTTTACTACGAGGCAAACTGAAAGGATGGTTAGAAGATAATCGAGAGAGATCTAAATGTGACAATTTTTAACGACGGTTTTTTACACCGTTTTTTACTTTTCTCCAATTTTCAGGCAGAAAGAATAAAATAAAATCAAAAGTAATGTGCCCGTTTCGTTTTTGCTATAATGGTAAATCTGAAAAATTTAACATAAAAATACAGAGACAATAGAAGCGAATATTCAGAATAGGTGGTGGAATAGAAAAAGCAGTAGCGAAACGCATTTTTTGACGTTGACAACTTTTGACATATAAAAAACGTTCTACGCATTTGTATGTTTTTTTCTATAAGAAATGTCAAAGTTACGTAGAATGCGTAGAACGGAACGTTTATCCATACTATGTTTCCAAATAACTGCTTTTTTGCTAGATCTAGCTAATCAGTAAGTCTTGATGTCGCCACCACACCACACTAACTCAACTATGTTTCCAGTTCAAGTTTAGCTGGGTCCCTCTCTACCCCAGTTATTAAAAACTTATAAATTAAACAGGTTACCCATGCAATTCAGTGTTGGGGTTTATTTAGCAGGGAAAAGCATGGCGAACACAAAATACACATTTATTTTGTACCAGAATAATATGACAATACGAAGCGATTGTTTTCAGTATCTTTTCTTGTCACTTCAATTCAAATCCATGGATAACCATAGATAGTGCTGTGGCCAGTACTCACATTCAGCCAGCAAGAGTATCAAAATCTCTTGTTAAAGAGTTTTTTTTTTCTATGATAAATATGTAGCATATATATCCAGCACAGCAAGAACAAGATTACAAGTTGGCTACACTAGTCTAACCTCTAAATAAATCTGTAGGGTCGAGATTATCTTTGCGTAGATTACCAATGATATAAAAAGATAGTAAAATAGAATAATTATTAGCGTCACAGCGTCAGTGTATATTTTATCATAATACTTGATATTTGAAGCAGCAGTTGTAGTCGCAGTGTCCGTGCCAAAATGTTTCGAAGTTTTGCGAAAACTTTCACAAATTGTTCTGTACGGTATTTCGTAAGAAATAACGGGTTAGGCACAAGTTTTAGTAACTCTAGAGTGGTTGTTTCATTATCTACTACAAAAGCGGTGCCTAAGGAGGAAAAGTAAGTCGATACCTAGCTGTGTTAGCATAATAAATATTGGTTTGGGTACCTAGGTACCTACCTACCTACACTTGCGTGTACCTATATGTATCTGGTAGATATTTACAAGGTCAATAGCCAACTAATTTTACAGTCTTAAAGTGTACATCTTTCTCATCTCTCTTTTTTATTCCTTACAACCACCAAAATATCAGTGAGGATGTCTACCACACCTTAATACTTCAGTTGTGAACGATTTATTTAATTTTTCAGAGTTAAAGTAACCTTTGAGCTAGCAGATGGGAAGCGGTTACAAACGGAGGCTAAAGTCGGAGACACCCTGCTTGATGTGGTCGTAAACAATGATCTGAATATCGAGGGGTTCGGAGCGTGTGAAGGCACACTTACATGTTCCACCTGTCATGTTATATTGAAGCAAACTGATTTTGATGGGTCAGTTTGGAACAGTTTTATACCATTGTATTTGTTTAAAAAAATTCCTACATGCTATTCCACATTCCACTATATCTATTCATAATTTCATCCAAAAACGGGTCCAGTTGTTACAGCATTTTTGATTAAACATTAGAATTAAGGTGCACTGCGCGTCTTTGCGGCAGCGTTCCGCGTTCCGCGTTCCGCAGTATTGAATCGATTCCGATTCAATAAATTTCGAGTCTTCATTCGCAGACCCGACTCGAAAACCAATTCGAGATTGAGATTTTCATTAAAATAACATGTCAGAAATTCAATGCGAGTCTCGTTTCATTTCACCTGACTAGTCTAGACTAGACTCAATAATTTAATATTTAATCCACCAGGTTACCAGAAGAAGCTTCAGATGAGGAACGGGACATGCTGGACCTAGCGTACGGTCTCACAGACACCTCCCGTCTCGGCTGTCAGATCACACTCACCAAACAACTCGACGGACTAGAGGTTAAGGTTCCGGAGACCATCAATGACGCGAGAAGCTGATGTAGATGGAACTATAGCAAATATTCTTAACCTTTGGTATGCCGGAACATGGAAGAGAATATATTTTCTACTGTGTCTGGAAGGCTGGAGGTTAATTTAAGACTAGAAAGTGATTTTTGGACGTGCCCGTAACCACCATCTTTATACATTGAAGATTTTGAATAGGTACAGAATAAGGTACTAGGTATATATTTCAGGATTTGATGTGAATAAAAAAACTAGCAAATATATTAATTTATGAGACCGGAAAGTGATTTGGACGTGCCTCTGATAACCTCTTACAGCCAGTGGATTAGAAAATTCTAGCAAATACCCTTTAAGTAATGTGGAAAAGATTGTGCTTACGTGGAATATTTAAAAAACAACAGATAACTGTTACCTATTTACAAATATTCAAAAATATTCCTTCGAGAGAGCTAAAAAATACTCCTCCATATTATTAACCTTATTTCGGGCTACTGTTGTAATATTCAGATCTAAACCTTACACCTATGTAAATGTCTTTTCAAACGGTATATTTTTTACAAGATTTGTGAATTTGATTTTCAAATATTGTTTCTTACAAATAACTTAAAAAACAGAATAGAAAATTCTTGATGTTATCATTTTTCAAATTGAATCTTGACACCAGAAGGCCCAGTACGAGTTTTCAGTGTATAGTGTAGTTGAGAAACGTCTTGACGCCCAGCACACCAGTGGGCGCTGATTTGTATGGAGACACTGAGAGGATTGTTTGAGAAACTTGGTTGAGAATCCAAGCCTGTACTCGCATGTCGAGCTTCTCATAGAATCCGCTCAGTGTCTCCATACAAATCAGCGCCCACTGGTGTGCTGGGCGTCAAGACGTTTCTCAACTACACTATACACTGAAAACTCGTACTGGGTCCTCTGTAATATTACAATATTCAACTTATTTCTATTGGTTGTGTTTGACGATGACATTGAAAATAAATTGGTTAAACTCTTGCTTCCAACTTCAATTCAGTAACCAGTCAGCGTTTAAAGTACCCGAAAAGAATGTTCAGTTTTAAAGTGAATCATAATTTCAGAGATCAAATTGTAACTTTTCAAAATTTAATTTTTTTTTTAGTTTTTATTATATCGTAATTTATCTATGGACGTTGAGTCGTCTTACGACTATGTGTAGGATACTGAAACGTCACTCAAATTTAAACACCACTTAAAATTGCTCGGTTTGACATTACTCATTTGTAAGGGATGGCAATAATTTAAGCATTAACTTAAAATACGTAGCGTTTGAGTATTCGGCCGCATGTGTGTCCCATATTGCTCTGCCTAGCTCTAATTGTTGGTCGTCTAAATACTGATTTTGGGATAGAGCTTGTATTAATCACTAGCTTCCGCCTTTTTATGTGGATAGCTGAAAAAGGAAAATGAGAAGTTTCTAGTTTTCAGTTGTAAGATTTGAAACTTTGTCTCGTCATTCACTAAATGATGCTGACTGTACTTGTATCGTTTTTAACCGACTTCTAAAAAGTAGGAGGTGCACAAGTCGACTATATTCATCATTAGAAACATTTTTAGTATATTAATTTCATTTGACGTAAATATTATAACATAAATTTTTAGATAAAACTTTGTAGTATTGAATTCGACCATTTCCAATGTTTTGTAAGCGCGTAGGTTAGACCTATTTATAAGATATTATTTATCCATATTTACATAATAATGTTAAGTTTATTATACGTTTACTTTGTTTTTGACAGATTTCGTTTTATTATTCAACTACGTAGGTTACCAGCAGTTGGCTTGGGAGGCATGTCTAATGTGATGAAGAAAAACATAGTGATGAAACCCACTTATGGCTTATGCTTTGGTTTCGCGATCGTAACGCTACGGTATGCGACATGCGGCGCCGGACACATCGTATGGAAAACGTCTAGTATGGTCTCTTATTCCGTCGCAGTCTGCGTCAGCGGCGAAGAGCAAACGCGGTACTCTGCGTTGTACTGCACACCGCAGCGTTGTGCGTTACGATCGCGGTAACGCTGCTGTAGCTCCACACGTTTTTGAGGATGGTAGGTATAGGGCAAGCTTACTCCATCTAAATCTTGTGGGCATACTGGGCAAGCTTACTCCATCTAAATCTTGTGGGCATACTGGGCAAGCTTACTCCATCTAAATCTTGTGGGCATACTGGGCAAGCTTACTCCATCTAAATCTTGTGGGCATACTGGGCAAGCTTACTCCATCTAAATCTTGTGGGTATACTGGGCAAGCTTACTCCATCTAAATCTTGTGGGCATACTGGGCAAGCTTACTCCATCTAAATCTTGTGGGCATACTGGGCAAGCTTACTCCATTTAAATCTTGTGTAAGGTAAGGTACCTAATCTACTTCGCTATAGTTTATATAATGAAAACTCCTGAGTTTTTTGTAAGGATCTATCGGATAAGTTGGTGAGATAGGAGAAGAAACGAAGTTCTAAAGTTAATTTATTTTTAGTGTTTTCAATAATAATTAGTTTCAGTTATCAACTTCTTTGATTTTCGATTATGTCTGTCGCTCGAAATGGAGATTGTGTTCAAGACATGCGTTCTGTGCGTATTGGCTTTGGAAGGTAAATATTAAAGAAACATTGATTTGTAACTAATATACGAGGTGTAAAAGACCACTACCGTAAGTTGTTTGAATGCTTTTTTAAGTCGATCAATGCAAAATGATTCGTTAGGGTGTCAATTTGTGCGAAATTTATAACCGACTTAAAAAAAGGAGGAGGTTCTCAAGTGTTCTTTTTTTATATCGAAAACTGAACCCAATGTGGACCATTTCATATTATGGTCTGAACTTTGAATATTTGTCATTAGGTAGGTGTATTTTTGGATCAGAGGCAGCCCGTGATCGTAAAAACTGGAGGGATATGGGGGAGACCTTTGCCCAGCAGTGGGACAGTATGGCAAGCCGTTTTTATTAAAGTAAATAAATAAATACAAATATACAACACTAAAAAGTCGTATTTTTAATCAGGTAAGTATATCCTTCATTTTGGTAGGTATAGATTTTAGGGTTAGGTTTTCATTCAGCGAGAGGGTAGATAGAAATAGGGAGAGTAGGTACTCTCACCATTGGTTTTTTTTATTCTGGCGCTGGAAGCTTGTCCTTTTGCCAAGTCTTCAAATCAAGACGTCTTTTTAATTTTCACTATTGGTTTTTTCTAGTGTTGCCAGTTGCAAGTGGAATTATACCACGCTCAGCGTTACGACTTATCGCGGCATCTGGTTTCTTCGCCAGAGGTCCGTTGGAGACCTACAAAAGCTCGCTAGTTCCCGCCAAATATGAAAACTCCGTTTTAAGAAAATCTACCAAAGAAGCAAGCCCCATCATAGTATTTTTACGTAAACATGGCGTCAAAAAACAGGAGAAAATGAACCTTGTAAAGACTGAAAAGAAATGGCAAGGAAAAAATCATGTATTGGATAAACTGGTTGGGAAATTGAGGAGTGGAGGGCTTTGGAACAAATATCCACTTAGGATTGGAAGTACTGTAACTTACGAGTTTTCTGATTTGGTTATCTAGTCATATGTTAGGTGTAAATAAAATTCATAAGTGCAGGTCCTTACTGACTACCTGCATATTGCTATCGATTCGCGTGTTGCCTATTTTTAAACTAACCTAATTTGACAGCACTAAAAATGTTGCCGTCTCTTTCTTATAAACTGAAACGACAAGGACGGCTATAATTTTAGAGCTGTCAAATTAGGTTAGTTTAGAAAAATGCAACAAGAGAATCGATACCATTGTATTACAAGTAGTATAGTCTGACCACGCTCAGACAGCAGTACTTAAAACACGGTAGAATTTGAAAAACTTGAGTTGGAAGCACTGTTTTTATTGCGAAAAAACAACCTATGTCCACGAAAGTTACTATGATACCATATCAAATCTTTTTGGAGTTGTCTATTTATTACATTGCTGAGTCAGTGCGGTTAGACCACAAAAACAACTTATTGCCTGCATCATTGTAGTTACTATACTAGATATCTCTAGTTTGTAGTATTGAATTCACCTCACTAGATATCTGTAATATCAGATAAGAATCATAAACTGATTAATCTACTATCTATCCTAGAATAAATAAATACTTACTCCAAATCTAAAAGGCATTTCTATAATGTCCGTGGCTAGACTTGCTTAGTCAATCTTCACAGATTATCTAAGTTAAGCGACGGTCTGCGCGGTCACTATTTAGATGGATGACCGTTAGTGGCATTTACATCGGAGCGCTTCCGTGCTTCGGAGGGCACGTTAAACTGTCCTGGCTCTAGCAGTCGTTAAGTTATGACGGAGGCCTTAAGGCGGCCTAAAAACTCCGTCAACAGAGTTGGCCACTAACTCATACGAGCTTTCTTCTTTTTGCTCCTATACTACCTTATTGTTTTTGTTTTTCGTTCACATTTTTCTGTATCTATTTCTTTTCTACTCGTGAAAACCTTGGCCTACTGTTTCCATTTTTGTACCTAATCTATGTTTTGTGCTAATCTATGTTAGGTTTTCCTATAATTAAATAAATAAATAATAAAAAATCAGTTTTAAAATCTATGTTTTATTGTAAATTAATAAACTTTATAATCATCACATAACCCTTCTATACTAACTTATTATGAGTAAAAATAAATACTAGAACCTAACCCGATTTATATAGTTTTTTTATACTGTAACACTAAAAAGTAACCATAATTATCAAAATAACCATAATCAATATAGCCATAGTCAAAGTCACCATATATTCAATATAGTCATACACAAAGTAATCAAAATAGTAAACAAAAAACCTTTATTACCCTAAAGTAACCATAATTACCCAAAAATCATAATAATATGACTCCAGTTTTATCAATATACAATTTTCTGACAACTAATATAGTGTACTAGCGAGTAACTATTTAAAAGTATTGCTCTCACCAAAGAAAACGCTAATCAAAGTTAGTGAATACCATTATGCTTCGGTAAGGCTGGTTTACGATTTTTTCTTTTACGGTAAGACAAAAATAATTGAAATTATAGATTCGATAAAACTGGAATCCGTTTGCTTCTACAAACTCCGTACACAAAAACAAAGTCTAAACTTTCAATTCCTTACAAATTACTTCATAGAATCATTTCTATAAGCTCTTCCTCGCTCGTCCACAAAACGAGAGACCCGCCCGCTCAAATAATCGTACTAATAATATAAACTAGCCGTCGCCGGAAGCGTTTCTCGCGTTTTAGACTCTTTAGAGTGTGACTTTTCAAAATTCCAATCTCAGTGCACCCCTACACTATATAAGGATACTACCCTCCCAATGTGATACCTCTAGGACTTATAGTTTAGGCTGTGCGTTGATTGTCAGTCAGCTTCAAAAGAGTTTTATATATATATTTAGAAAGATATTAGAGTTTGGATGTTTGTCTTTTAATCACGCTGCAACTACACTGGTCCGATTTGGATGAAACTTGGAAATAACTGGAATATAGATATAGTCCTTAATCCAAATTTTTATCCTGGAAATTCAATTAATTACTGTGTATTCAAATTTTGCATGCCTTGACGAAGCAGAATGTAAGGAACGGCACTCATCCTAATATATTTATAAAAAACTATTGTACCTACATTTATTGCAAATAAATAATTATGATTATGAAAATCAACAGGATGAAACGGGACGTGGACGAAGTCGCGGGCGAAAGCTAGATTGTAAGATGACGTTTTACAATCGCTAGAAATAAAGTCATACTCAAAGTAACCGTAAAATGAATATAGTCATACTCAAAGTAATCGTAAAATGAATATAGTCATACTCAAAGTAATCGTAAAATGAATATAGTCATACTCGAAGTAACCATAATCAATATAGCCATTTTTACCAAAGCCTAATTAAGGCTGAAATACTCAAGTCATTCAAATTTGAGCACCATTTAAAGTTGTTCTGCCTCTGTTTGACATTACTCATTTGTAAGAGATGGCAATAATTTAAGCGGGACTTAAATTGAGTGGGGTTTGAGTGGCTTTTGAGTATTCGCCCACTAGTATTACAGATTAATTTGTAAAGAATTGAATGTTTCGACCGAAAGACAAAATATTGCGTTTTTTAAACGCTAACAAAACCTTAAGTTAATTTAAAACTAAAAATACGTAGTTTGTGCATTATGGAATTTTCTCGCTACATAATGCCGGGCTCCAAATAATTACATACATGTGTCAAAGGCGTTGGGCCATTTCGGATCCCGATTTGCATACATTTAGTAAATTTTTAGATTAATTTTGTTATTTATAACTTCTTTTGGTTTTATCATAATCTATTATGCAGTAGCAGTCACGAAAACGCACAATAAAGTAATTATTTTGACGTAAACACCTGTAAATACTATAAGCAACATTGAAAATGACGAACTTTTTTAAGTAAAATGTGTAATAACTAATGATTCTCGCTGGTTTATAATGAAATTGTTACATTTTTTAAAACTGCATTGTAAGTGTATTGTAACAAACAAAGTTCCATCATTGCAAGTTTACAAAAAAATTTGGGACCTGAACTTTATCCAATTTGCCCCAGACCCTTTGTATTTTTTAAGTATTATCATGTTCCTTTGGTTTGAACCCGACTTTATGTAAAAAAACTCTTATTACTAAAGTCTACAGCGTCGTAATATTAAAAAAAAATAGCGATGATAAACTTCTGATAAGGTCGCGATAGTTGAAAAGGGTTGTAACATTAAAATTTTGTAAAACATTGTAACTTAAAAAAAAAATATCATTCAACAAACCATAGAAATAGATATTTGTAAGTTATCAGTTATATAAATATTTGTCCCGCCATGGGATTTGAACCTACATTTCTCAGCTATTTAGTTGCAAGCCGCGTCTTAAACAATTTACCAAAACAAGTTGCAGTAAAGTCCTACTTATAATCGCTTCTTAACTCAAACACTACTTGAGTGTCCCTCTGTCATAATTTATTTGACACTATTTAGAAAAAACGAGATGACAATATTTTAAATGGTGATTATTTTGACAGAAGTTGAGAGACGATTCTAAGTAAACCCCCAAAACTCTGCCGCCTTACCGCCAAGTGTAATAATGGAGTTCACATCCTTTAGTCGAAATTTTAGCCTCTTCATTACCCAAATAATTTGAAATACGGGATAATACAACATAGCTAGATTTAATTAAGTTAAAAACATTGTAAATTTTACTAATACTCTGAAAATATCGACTAAAGTTTTTGACAGCCATTATACTTGGCGGTAAGCCTTGTTTTTTTTATAATTTCGTCACCCTAACTTACGCTGTTTTAAAATCAGTATAATTATTCATTTGAGTCGCGTAAGCTTTAACAATTTAGAACTTTCATCACGATTTTCATAGCTATTACGAGTAAAATCAACACGTCCCAAAAATCCCCTGCGAGTTCCCCCTGCAAAGGGGATTTCAGGAGTTTTTGACCAAAGATCCCCTGCGAGTTCCCCCTGCAAAGGGGATTTCAGGAGTTTTTGGCCAAAAATCCCCTGCGAGTTCCCCCTGCAAAGGGCATTTCAGGAGTTTTTGACCAAAAATCCCCTGCGAGTTCTCCCTAGGAGTTTTTGACCAAAGATCCCCTGCGAGTTCCCCCTGCAAAGGGGATTTCAGGAGTTTTTGACCAAAAATCCCCTGCGAGTTCCCCCTGCAAAGGGGATTTCAGGAGCTTTGTCTAAAATCCCCCGAGAGCTCCGCATCCGCAGTCACAGATAACGCTTGGGAGATTTTTGGATAAAAACTCCTGTACCTCTATCACGAACAAATCTGACAGTCGCCGCGTTAACGTATTAGAGTTAGATTGCGCGTCAATGCCAGCTCACCTGCCAACCGTTGTAGTGTCACCGCGCAGTGTATCTCGGATACTCTACCGTTACGATACGTTTGCGATTGTCACATTAATTCGTGATCAACGCACTGAAATCCCCTTTTCAGGGGGAACTCGCAGGGGATTTGTGGAACGAGGCATAAAATCTTTATCTAATTCGCCCGCAAGCTTCATACATATATTATTACAAATTCTTCATCATTACGATTTACATACTTCATTATCATCAACTTTTATCACCATCCTGGCTGTATCACGAGAAAAATAATTACAGAGTTTAGTAAGATTACTGCCAAAATCAGGGGGTTTGAAGCAGTTTAACAATATGAACAACTCTTCCCATAGAACCTATATGAACGCGAAAAATCAACTGTTCTACACATTTTTGCCAAGTAGTGACATTTTCATTCGCCCTCTAGTCCCAAACTATGCTTGTACTATGGGAACTAGATTGCTGGTACATCTAGATGTTTGTTCTATATCTGGGTGTTACTAGTATGTATTTACAATAGTATATTATGCAACTAGTGAATAAAATAAATAAATAAATATATTCTTGGACAGTACACACAACGCTCTCTAGTCCCAAACTATACTATGGGAACTAGATTGCTGGTACATCTAGATGTTTGTTCTATATCTGGGTGTTACTAGTATGTATTTACAATAGTATATTATGCAACTAATGAATAAAAGACGGATTTAAAGCGAGGGCCATAAATGAAACACTAGCGAGTGATTCAAGTGTTAGAATCCTGAACGACGTGAGTGGTTCATGGCCCTCGGTATAAATCCGTTTTATTCAAGGGCGCAAAAACAATAATTAGATGGAGAACAAATACATTAGTGTGTTCTAGATTAAAACACCAAAACAGTGAGTAAAAATGCTTTTTATTCACTGAAAACAGTGAATAAAAAAAGCTTTTAAGAGGGGGAATGGTCTAAAAAATAAATATTTAAGTATCCTATCAGGAATCTGGTTCCCATAGTACAAGCTTCGCTTAGTTTGGGATTAAAAGCAGTTGTGTAAAATGTCCATGAATATTTATATATTGATTGTCATGTACGTGTACACCCAAAGTTTTCATTAATAATCTTATTAAACCCTGTATTCATAACATATTTATAACAAAATCATCTGTTATTAGAACACACATCATCATCATTACCTGTTCGCCGTTTTCGTGTCCTCAGGTGATTTGTGACGGTTCACCTTTCTGTGATTGTTTGTGTCTAGGTGAAGCAAGCAGCCGACTGCACCAAAATACCTAAAACAATATCAATTAAGTAATATTAAGTCCATATTCACATTTAAAAGTTATTAGAGTTAGAATCCTGAACGAAGTGAGTTCATGGCCCTCGGTATAAATCTGTTTTATTCAAGAGTTGCATCCTATACTTGATACCATGACTACGAGAAAAGAAAGATTTTAGGTTGTATAGCCAATGCTATACAACCTCTTTGCGCAAAAACAATAATTAGATGGAGGTCAAATATATTAGTGTGTTCTAAATTCAAACACCAAAACAGTGACTAAAAGTGCTTTTTATTCACTGTTTTCAGTGAATAAAATAAGCTTTTTAGAGGGGGAATGGTATAAATTAAGTTGTATATTTTGGGCGCTTTGGCTCTTATGCATGGCCAAATTGTACGTATATGAATATTGTGAATAAATCAATTAAAAGACTTACCCTTCGTGTTCCAAAAACAGTGCTTTAAGCGCTCCTCGTGACCAGTAGGACATGGCATAAGATAGCAGCTTCATTGACAACGGATTCACTCGCAGGAAGTTACCACAGAACACCACCTGCAAACGAAGTCCTTGCTCTTTCAGTATAGCTTCTAAAAACTGGGCTCAAGTTTGGAAATTGCCACAACCATTTCTTTATAACTCAGTCCTGACTTATAGAAATAGAAATTATTTATTTTACGCAAAAACACATACAAAGATACAATGGAATAAACATTAAATTATAAAGAAAGATGCGTAAAAAGGGTACTCGCTCAGCAAATGCTAAAGGTGCACGGTGGCTCCTTTAGCGCTGGTTTTCAGGAGTGCCTAGAGTGAAGTGGCGTACAGCCTCTGCGACACGCGCTCTGTTTTACAAGAAACTTAATCTTAATCAATTATTTATTAGATAGATAGATAACTCTTTATTGTTCACTACAGTAATCGTGTCGTTTGAGTGAGAAGGCTGCCCAGCAGTGGGTTACAAGGTGGCTATGATGATGATGATATAGTTACCCGTTCAATACGTTCGTTGGAGGCGCAGAGTCGTGCGATGGAGCCGATGTTGTTGGTGATGGTGACGAGCGTGGCGCGCGCGAGATGATGATGATATAGTTACCCGTTCAATACGTTCGTTGGAGGCGCAGAGTCGTGCGATGGAGCCGATGTTGTTGGTGATGGTGACGAGCGTGGCGCGCGCGAGATGATGATGATATAGTTACCCGTTCAATACGTTCGTTGGAGGCGCAGAGTCGTGCGATGGAGCCGATGTTGTTGGTGATGGTGACGAGCGTGGCGCGCGCGAGATGATGATGATATAGTTACCCGTTCAATACGTTCGTTGGAGGCGCAGAGTCGTGCGATGGAGCCGATGTTGTTGGTGATGGTGACGAGCGTGGCGCGCGCGAGATGATGATGATATAGTTACCCGTTCAATACGTTCGTTGGAGGCGCAGAGTCGTGCGATGGAGCCGATGTTGTTGGTGATGGTGACGAGCGTGGCGCGCGCGAGATGATGATGATATAGTTACCCGTTCAATACGTTCGTTGGAGGCGCAGAGTCGTGCGATGGAGCCGATGTTGTTGGTGATGGTGACGAGCGTGGCGCGCGCGAGATGATGATGATATAGTTACCCGTTCAATACGTTCGTTGGAGGCGCAGAGTCGTGCGATGGAGCCGATGTTGTTGGTGATGGTGACGAGCGTGGCGCGCGCGAGATGATGATGATATAGTTACCCGTTCAATACGTTCGTTGGAGGCGCAGAGTCGTGCGATGGAGCCGATGTTGTTGGTGATGGTGACGAGCGTGGCGCGCGCGAGATGATGATGATATAGTTACCCGTTCAATACGTTCGTTGGAGGCGCAGAGTCGTGCGATGGAGCCGATGTTGTTGGTGATGGTGACGAGCGTGGCGCGCGCGAGATGATGATGATATAGTTACCCGTTCAATACGTTCGTTGGAGGCGCAGAGTCGTGCGATGGAGCCGATGTTGTTGGTGATGGTGACGAGCGTGGCGCGCGCGAGATGATGATGATATAGTTACCCGTTCAATACGTTCGTTGGAGGCGCAGAGTCGTGCGATGGAGCCGATGTTGTTGGTGATGGTGACGAGCGTGGCGCGCGCGAGATGATGATGATATAGTTACCCGTTCAATACGTTCGTTGGAGGCGCAGAGTCGTGCGATGGAGCCGATGTTGTTGGTGATGGTGACGAGCGTGGCGCGCGCGAGGTCAGCACGTCCCGCCGCCGTGCGACGGTCCAACGAACACATCTGACCGAAACTTAAATAACAACACTAGTATTATTAACTAGCTGCGATAAGCAAGCAAGCTCGTATGAGCTATAGGTGCCAAATAACACCGCAATACAGGTCATTCACCCACCTTCAACCACGATGTCGCAAAATTCAATTTATGTATGGCTAATTCCGTCGCTTTCCATACAAACCTGTCGCTAAGACGGTATCGCTCGAATCTCGTAGTACTGTTTGTTTACCATACATAAATTGAATTTTGCGACATCGTGGTGAAGGTGGGTGAATGACCTGTATTGCGGTGTTATTTGGCGCCTCTATAGTGGCCAACTCTGGTGACGGAGTTTTTAGGCCGCCTTAAGGCCTCCGTCGTGGCTTAACCACTGCTAGAGTCGGGACAGTTGAACGTGCCCTCCGAAGCACGGAAGCGCTCAGATGTAAATGCCAATAACGGTCACCCATCCAAATAGTGACCGCACAGAACGCTGCTTAACTTAGATTATCGGTTAAGATTGGCTTAGTAAGCTACGCCACGAGCTACGCCACGAGCGCTACGCCACGAGCTACGCCACGAGCGCTACGCCACTAGAGCTACGCCACGAGCGCTACGTCACGAGCTACGCCACGAGCGCTACGCCACGAGCTACGCCACGAGCGCTACGCCACGAGCTACGCCACGAGCGCTGCGATGATATTCACGAACAAATCTGACAGTCGCCGCGTTAACGTATTCGAGTTTGATTGCGCGTCAATACCGGCTCGACTGCCAACCGTTGTAGTGTCACCGCGCAGTGTATCTCGGATAACGGTAGAGTTACCATTACGATACGTTTGCGATTGTCACATTTATTCGTGAATAAGGCACCTGATACCCGCTACTTCGTACGCGTGTTAAACTTTCCACAAAAATATCTGTCACCAGTATACGATGAGCCTCGTAGCAAATGGCGAACCTCCATGGGGTATTTTCAGGCACCCCCGGGTGTGGGGTATTTAGTTTTTATCTTAGGATATGTCCATGTGGACCAACCCAACCTGTATATTTCGTAACCAGCGGGCCTAAGATGCGCACCGCGAGATATTTGTCATGTCGTTCTGTCAAAATGTAAGCATTTTGTACCAGTGTAGGAACTATTGCATTATCTGTGGTGATGCTGTCGAGAAACCGCGCCTTTGAATTTTCAACTTTTGACATTTCTGCATGACTATTATCTCGTCCTCAGAGAGGTACGACGACTAACAAGTGTCAAAAGTGTACATTATGGCGCGTTTTGTCGACACCATTAGGTACCGGAGATAATGCAATAGTTCCTAAACTGGTACAAAATGCTTACATTTTGACAGAACGACAAATATCTCGCGGTGCGCATCTTAGGCCCGCTGGATTAACACATAGGCTACTTTTTATCCCGGAAAATCCACAGAATCGAACAAGACGCGGACGGAAGCTAGTTACACACACCTGCTAGCTACTAGGTCTCCTGGGAGGCCAAACCTGGCATAGTCCCCGCCGTATATATCTCTGACGAGTTTGTCGACGGCGGTGTTATCGCCAGAGGCCGCTAGTGCGATGGCCTCTTCGAAACTACTGCATCCCGTCAGAAGGCAGCAGAGGCCAAGGAAAGTGCCGCCACCTATACTGGAAACAATAACATCAAGTTAGTTATCAATATATATATATAACTCTTTTGAAGCTGACTGACAATCAACGCGCAGCCTAAACTATAAGTCCTAGAGGTATCACATTTGGAGGGTAGTATCCTTATATAGTGTAGGGGTGCACTAAGAAAGGAATTTTGAAAAGTCACACTCTATTTGGTCTAAAATTAGTATATAAAGTATTCTATCAGCAATCTAGTTCCCATAGTACAAGCTTTGCTTAGTTTGGGACTAGAGGGCGCTGTGTGATATGTCCAAGAATATTTATTTATTTAAATTATAGTTTTTTGGGCTAGTGACATCCATACACGCATATCTGCTTGTCTCGATCGCTTTTTCCAGAATTTTCTAAGCCATCGCCATTCAACCCTCATTCTTGAGCCTTTTTCAAGATAATTTACAGCTATTAAATCATTCATTCATTCATTACTTCTGGTTAAAAATATGTAGGTATGCATACCTAGTGCCGCTGACCCTGTAGTAGTTATCAGGCGAGTTGACGACGAGCAGAGAGACGCCGCTGCCGATATTAACAAGAAGGAACGGATACGGCTCCGAGAAGTCGTACGGTTTGCGCACGTACACGCTCAGCGCCGCTTCTGAATACGGCGGCTGGAACAAGTACAAAACACTTGACAGACGTCATGGCTCAGTCGGTAGTAGCTCTGCCTTCCGTGCTGTGGGTCGTGGGTTCAATCCCCACCGAGAACAAACCTTTGTGTGGCAAAACATAGATGTTTGTTCTGTGTCTGGGTGTTTCTATGTATTATAAGTATGTATTTACAAAAAAAAATGTATGTATGTATTCTATCAGCCATCTAGTTCCCATCGTACAAGCTTTGCTTAGTTTGGGACTAGAAGGCGTTGTGTTAAGTGTCCGTGAATATTTATTTATTTATGAATATTTATTTATTTACTTAATATCAGGTGGGTCATCGACTTGTTACACTATTTTACAAAACATTTAGCAGCAGGTGTTACAAGATACAAGATGTTTATTTGCATAAATAAGTGTTACAATTTGGTCTTATATGTAGGAGGCACTTTTCAACTTATTCACCTTTTCCAGCGGGCCTAAGATGCGCACCGCGAGATATTTGTCATGTCGTTCTGTCAAAATGTAAGCATTTTGTACCAGTTTAGGAACTATTGCATTATCTGTGGTAATGTTGTCGAGAAACCGCGCCTTTGAATTTTCAACTTTTGACATTTCTGCATGACTATTATCTCGTCCTCAGAGAGGTACGACGACTGAGAAGTGTCAAAAGTGTACATTATGGCGCGTTTTGTCGACACCATTAGGTACCACAGATAATGCAATAGTTGCTAAACTGGTACAAAATGCTTACATTTTGACAGAACGACATGACAAATATCTTGCGGTGCGCGTCTTAGGCCCGCTGGTATCGCAAATGTTTTGGGCGCTTAAACTTAGGTAGGTATTTAATAACATTAATTTTGTTTTGGCTTGTTCCATGATTTAAGTAGTATAAAAGATGATACTTTGATGTTCTCCTTAGATCCTAATAATGTATCAAGTTTTATTGGTTCATACCCACATAGAGACTTGGGTTCATACTAGCCTCATAAAACTTGCTTCAATCAATCAATTTATTTATTTGCATATGACTTTTTGATGCTAATAAATGAATAGATGAATAATTTTACAAGTTTTTCTTTCTTTCTTTAACTCATTTCTCTAATTTTGAATTTTTAACTGTTATTATTCTTCTTGTAGAAATGTAGATACCTACTTATTTTTGTTCTTGATTATTCTGTGATGTCTTTAACTTATTTAAATTTGGCTTATTCTATTTTTCACAAATGTAATTGGTGTTTATAGTAGGTGCCAAATAACACCGCAATACAGGTCATTCACCCACCTTCCAAACGATGTCGCAAAATTCAATTCATGAATGGCTAATTCTGTCGCTTTCCGTCCAAACCTGTCGCTAAGACGGTAATCGCTCGATCTCGCAGTACTGTTTGTTTACCATACATAAATTGAATTTTGCGACATCGTTTTGAAGGTGGGTGAATGACCTGTATTGCGGTGTTATTTGGCACTTATTATAACAGTTTTAATTAAATAAATTAATTACAAATTTTGTGTTTATGCATGCATCGATTTTTCCTCTGTAACTCCTGCGGGTTCATAGGTTCATACTACCCTCATGAATCATGATTCATCTTACTCACAGTATCTGAAGAGTGCCTGTGTACCGGTTTCTCATCGGGAGGCGCCCAGTAGTAGCATTCTTGTGGGTTCATACTGTCCACATAGAGAACACCTGCTATTAGTGCGTCCAGTTCATCCATCTTGGATAGTCGCATGTTTACTTCCTGAGAAAGATATTTTTTTTTATATTCATATAAATTTCAAACAACGCCCTCTACTTCTTATACTTATATATATATATTTTTGTAAATACATACTTATATCACACCCGCGACTTCGTACGCGAGCAAAACTTCCCACCAAAATATCTGTCAACCAGTATACGATGAACCTCGTAGCAAATGGCTGCTTTTGGTTTAGAGAGGTCAAGCTGTATCTAAGAATCCACGTTTTTCATTTCAATAAAATATAGCCTATGTTTCAATCCGGAAAAAGGGTTTCTGAATGGTATAAGTTTCATTGAAATTGGTCCAGTAGTTTAGGCGTGAACCGCGAACAAACAAACAGACAAACAGACAAACTCGATTTTTGGAATCAGAATCGTTTATTTAGTGGATCTGCATATTTTATCCATATCTTTAATTTTAGTTTTTGGCTTTTTTACAGTTTTATAATACAGACATATTTGCCACACACCAAATGTTCTCAGTGGGGATCGAACCCACGACAGCAGAGAAGGCAGAGCCACTACCGACTGAGCAGTGAAGTGTCGTGATACCTTGATAAAGTCCTCCTCGAACTTGTAAGCCCCGCCGCCGGTAGCGCATATAGTATTGACGAGGTCCGCCATTCCCTTGGAGCGAGCGAGCTGCAGGAACGCGCCTACTTCCGACGAGGGGAAGCGGATGAAGTGCAGCGTGCCGCGACGACCGCGAATTGTCACGTTATCCATCTATTCATATAGATATAGGTATAAATGTTACTTATTTCAGTAAATTTTTATTTCTGCCTAATTAAGTTGCAAATAAACTATTTTGATTTGAAATGTGAATGACAGAAAATTAATAAAGTTAGTAAATCAAAGGGCAATGTGTACGCTTCTTTAACAACATCCCAAGTAATGTGTCTCAGTTGTCGATTGGCAAGTTCAAAAACGTAATAAAACAGAGACTTCTTTTAAAAGCATACTATAAAATATCTGATTATTTAGAAGACAAACAAGCTTGGGACGAACTAGCTCCAACTCATCCAATAAAAAAAAAATGTAATCATACCTAATCATACAAAACGTAATGACGATTCAAAGTGATCAGTGAGATTTTATTGAATAAAAGCATTGATAAATAAATTTAATACTATTATTCTACTACTGCTACTATTTCTACTAATACTACTCACCTGCAAATGTACATCTCGTCTCCTCGTCTTGCCATAAGCAGAGTTTCTAGTAAGATATCGTCTATTAGCCTTTAAATCCTCTCCCATTCTACTACTGCTACTATTTCTACCAATACTACTAACCTGTAAATGTACATCTCGTCTCCCCGTCTTGCCAAAGGCAGAGTTTCTAGTAAGATATCGTCTATTAGCCTTTAAATCCTCTCCCATTCTACTACCACTACTAATTCTACTACTGCTACTATTTCTACCAATACTACTAACCTGTAAATGTACATCTCGTCTCCCCGTCTTGCCAAAGGCAGAGTTTCTAGTAAGATATCGTCTATTAGCCTTTAAATCCTCTCCCATTCTACTACCACTACTAATTCTACTACTGCTACTATTTCTACCAATACTACTAACCTGTAAATGTACATCTCGTCTCCCCGTCTTGCCAAAAGCAGTTTCTAGTAAGATATCGTCTATTAGCCTTTAAATCCTCTCCCATTCTACTACCACTACTAATTCTACTACTGCTACTATTTCTACCAATACTACTAACCTGTAAATGTACATCTCGTCTCCCCGTCTTGCCGTAAGCCGAGTTCCTAGTGAGGTATCGTCTGATTGCCCTCAGCACCTCCCCTTCTTTATCACGCTCCTTGCGATTCGTTTCTCGCGGCTCGAAGTAAACTAATTTAGTTAGAGTGCCGCCTATGTCCATACCGAACCATGGCATTGCTGAAATACACAAATAATATAAAACTCTTTTGAAGCTGACTGAGAATCAACGCACAGCCTAAACTATAGTCCTAGAGGTATCACATTTGGAGGGTAGTGTCCTTTTATAGTGTAGGGGTGCACTAAGATTGGAATTTTGAAATGTCACACTAAAGGTCTAAAGGGTCTAGAACGCGAGCAACGCCAAGGGCGACGGCTAGTTATTTAAAGGCCCCGACACGGTTTTGTAGCTCTAACCTTGTATATGGAAGTGGAAGGGTGTTTTGCGGAGCCAAACAGATACAGGATAGAAAGAAATAAAAATTTACTCTTTTCTGGGGCAAATAGGATGGAGCCCAGATCCCAGATTTTTATTAAACTTGCAATGATGGAACTTTGTTTGTTACAATGTAAGAATATCATTATAAAGCAGCGAGAATCATTAGTTATTAGACATTTAAAATGCGTCATTTTCAACATTGTTTATCATATTTACAGTTGTTTACGTCAAAATAATTACTTTATTTTGCGTTTTCGTGACTGCTACTGAAAAATAAATTATGATAAAACCAACAAAACGTATAACAAAATTAATCTAAAAATTAACTAAATGTATGCAAATCGGGACCTGAAATGACTCAACGCCTTTAAGCTTGAGTAGAGAAGTTATCAGAACACGTACCCAAAGAATATAAGTAGCTTAGATTTATTGGTAACAAAAAAAATATAACTACCCTCATTTGAATACTCACGAGGCGCGTCATCGGGCGGACTCGGCTGAGACTCGCCGTCTCGCTCACTCATAGCGCAAGGGTACGGCGTTCGTCTCACTCTTTTCAATAGTTTACTCCTGCAAAGTGAATTTACTTCTGATGTCAACCGTACTACAATTTTAAAATATTCCATTCAAAAAGCGGTTTAAAAAACAGTGATTATGACGAATGCAAAATTGTGCCTAAATATCAGGAAAAATAAGTAAATAAATTAAAAAAAAAATTACCATGGTTTCAAGATGGCCGTGCTTCCGGTTTAGCTACAAGGCGAGAGACCACGTAAAAATGTTAGCCTAAATAGTATAAGGTATAACAAAGATTATCTAATTTGATATGCCTAAATTGCCAAGGTAATAAATAAATGAATATCTGAATATTAATATACAAGATAATTAAAAATTCCTGATTTCTAGTCAAAATATCAAAACAGCTAAATGGCTAGAGTATTTAAACTAGTAAGGGGTACTTACCTAGAGAGTACTTTAGGTGATAGGGTTGTCAGAGCGGGCGCGCGCCGCTCCCGCGCACAGGACGCGAGGCAGCCCTCACAACGATGCAAACGCATCTGTAACAAACACGATAATCTTTAGCATTTCTATTTATTTAAAAAAAACGTTTTTTATACCTAACATCATCATCTTCTATACCTATATGGCCTCTGTCCGTCATTTAGACAGACCATTTTTCTAGTGTCAAGTGAAATATTTGAAATAATATAAGTCAAGTCATTCGTCAAGACGGCTGTCGTTTGTTTCGAAGAGAAAATGGTGGATTTTCTCTTCAAAACCTGAAACGAATTCTCACATTTAGAGAAACCACTTTACACATATTTATTCCAATGGCTCACACTTTATGTTACGATCTATAACTAACATCCTAATTCCCTAAAAAAGTTACAAATCGAGTCAAATCTGAACCCAGGAGTCTTCTTACAGTCTTGACAGTTGACATCACGTCAATGTCACTCGAGACGCGATATTTGATATTTTCAAGATGGCGGCGCTTCCGGTAAATATCACTTTAACAAAACAACATGACTACACTAGGTTATAATGTGCTGACAGTTTCAAAAAGTTATCAATAACATAATAATATCTCACCAAGTACATACAGTAGTATGCAAATATTATAATAGACACAACTAATAAACAAGTAGGTAATTTACACATCTCCGGAGACGAGCGAATCCACAGAACGGAAGCTAAATGCAAAGGTATTAATAAAAAGTATCGTTCGATAATGACCTCAATTGGTATGACCTTCGCCTCAATGATATTAGCTCAAACATTAACGACATCAAAATGATTGGCGTTAAACTTGCGAGGTATCGTCACCCATCAAAATAGCGACCACAAAACTAAATTCCCGTTCCACTACGGAGCGTCGTAAAAATTTGTACGTTGGATATGTGAAATCTTAAAACTCTTTTGAAGCTGACTGACAATCAATGCACAGCCTAAACTGTAAGTCCTAGAGGTATGAAATTTGGAGGGTAGTATCCTTATATAGTGTAGGGGTGCACTAAGAAAGGAATTTTGAAAAGCCGTACCCTAAAGGGTCCAAAATTAGGATCAAAGATTTGAACCAAATAATGCGTATGCTGCTACCACGCGAGCAAAACCACCAGCGACAGCTAGTGTCGAAGATAAATATTCTTAGAGATTTCAACCAACCCAAACTAAGCAAAGCTTGTACTATGGAAACTAGATTGCTGATAGAATACTTATATAAGAAATAGAAGAAGAATATATGTAACTGTGTTTAGTTCTAAATCACCAGAGTTATTGTAACTTTAACTCGTATAAAGCATGAATAATAACCGCAGTTCGCGAAACTGAGGCCAACCAGTCGCACGATGGTCATTCACATCGCCATTACTTGACGTCTGATCATTTCAATGTCAGTATACAAGATCTCAAGCACCCGGGTTGCAAACCAAAAGATAGGGCGTATGTAAAAGGCAGACAACCCTCTCGTTCGCACATTTCAACATTTTTGAAGATATAATATAACTAAATATAATTATGTGAAATTGCAGAGCTTCAGGGTCGAGAGAATAACAATGCAAAGGTTCAGTAAAAATATCACATCGATCCAAACAAGTTTAGTAACCAAAAAATTGTTGAAATGTGCGAGCGAGAGGGTTGTCTGCCTTATACATACGCCTTAAGCTAACTTACTTTAATTAGCATGGTTGGAAATGTTGGAATAGTTCACGCAATTTTTAACACACGACCAAATAAGAAAGGGGTTTTACGTTTTGGTCTGTCTGTATTTTTTTCTGTTTGTTGCCTCGTAGCTGTGAAAGCTTCACACAACGCCCTCTAGTCCCAAACTAAGCAAAGCTTGTACTATGGGAACTAGATTGCTGATAGAATATATTATAGTATTATAAACTTTTTTATACATATACTTAAGTGTAATACAAAGTAACACCCAAACAAACTGCTATAGGGAAAGGAGGGATGTAGGACGCAGTGGGTTTCTATAAGCCCTCGTCTCTACATACAAGCATGTGCTTAGTTAGAGCGAGGAACTCAACACTATGACTAACCCGAGGTCTCGCTGACTTAACATTGCAATTTGCAAAAATGTAGCAAATGGTTGGTAGGTATCTAAGTTAGGTGCCTTCTGTACTTCCCACTCAAAGTCAAAGTCAAAAATCTTTTATTCAATAAAATCTCACTGATCACTTTGAATCGTCATTACGTTTTGTATGATTAGGTATGATTACATATTTTTTTTATTGGATGAGTTGGAGCTAGTTCGTCCCAAGCTTGTTTGTCTTCTAAATAATCAGATATTTTATAGTATGCTTTTAAAAGACCACTGTCCACTTATTTCTACTGTAAGATGTAATGTTAACTTTAAGACTATGCAATAAACATTTTTATCTTTTTTTATCTTTTAAGCTGATAATGATGATGACTGCCCATCCCGAATCAAAATCAATTGGTTATTTTTTGTGCCTCGGCCAATTAGTCGCCAGTTTTTTCAAGGGCATTAGATTACGATCAGGTTTCTGCATAGAATATATATTTTATTTAATGTATGTACACAACAACAATGTCATTAACTCTAAAATGACGCAAATTAATGGTATTTTCCTGTTTTTGTTGAAATTTTTGGTGTCGTAGATTTTTTTACTCTGTTTTTCTAGTTTTTTTTTTATTTTTACGATGCTAGTTTACTATATTTAATAATTTTAAAAGCATATATATGAAATGCACCTAGTTGATTATTTTTTACGATCTTTCAAATCCTTAGCAGGGCCAATAAGTGGAACATAAATTTTATTTGATGACTAGCAGCTAGTCCCGGCTTCGCACGGGTATTTCCGCAGCGCACGCGATTTTTACACCGTGGGTTTCATTATAAGAGTTTTAGTAAGGATTCCTAATTTTTTTGAAAATATAATATATGTCACGGAGGGATAGTGTAGCTTCCCAACGGTGGTGAAAGAATTTTTCAAATCGGTCCAGTAATTTCGGATCCTATTGAATACAAACAAAAAATCAAATCTTTCCTCTTTATAATATCAGTATCTAGATTCTATACTGATATTATAAAGAGGAAAGATTTGATTGTGAAAATAATTTTTAATCTATACTTCTATCTATACTTTATGATCATTAACTAGATAAAAAAAAATGTTTGCTTTCATTTGATTTGTATTGAAGTCAGCACCAAATACATAGAAAACCGTACCTGATGAATAGTAATTACTCCAGTTTGTTCCGTCATTTTAATTCTAAACACTAGTATCACAGATTGAATAAATAAATAAATATCAAATCACTTATTCATCGTCCAAATCCATTTCCCACAAGTTGGATAGACCAGTCAATAGTCTACTCAAAGCGCACTCAACGATATTACTCAGAAATATGCAGTAGTAAAATAATATGCAGTAAAATTCTATAAGAACGCGATAATCACCGCACAACATAGAGACGACCGCTCGCTGCGGAGGTCAAGCGGCGAATGACGATAACCCAAGTATATATACAACTAATTCCATTCCGAATTTGAAATTCAATGTATGCGGGTGCGCAGTTGATAACGCGATGTGATTATCAGCTTACTGACAATCGGCGTCGTAAATATATAAATGTTTATGTGTTAAAAGTGTGACCACGCTAAGTCGGCAGTACTAAACGTGGCTCTGAAAACCTATAATCAAAGTCAATGAACGATTTATTTAGTAAAAGTTAATAAGTTATTTCGATCACAAGGATCATTTTATAGTCGAAATTGACAGCACCATTTCATACACAATAACGGTCAAACAGTTTTATGTACTGAATAAAAAAACTATGTACAATTTTTTTGCGGTTATATATTTCGTTGCAGAGTTATCGTGGTCAGACTATGAAATCTTTTTATAGAACTGAAAGGGAGTATAGGTTACAAGTGTCGATCCTAATCACATCATAATAGCTTTCTTCTAGAATTTACATTAAAATGCTTATAATGTGTACTTATATCTTATAACTTCCGCCCGCGACTTCGTCCGCGTCCTTTAGATCCCGTTAATTTTCAAGGATAAAAAGTAGCCTATGTGTTAATCCATGTCACGGACAATATATATTCCAAGTTTCATACAAACCGGATCAGTAGTTTTTGCGTGAAAGAGGAACATATATACATCCATCAACTTATAAATGCTTGCATACTTGCGCAAGTTATATGTAACAAGAAAAACCTATAATAGTCGCCTGTGAGAAAACTCAGTTTCCGTCCATTATGATACTGATAGGGTTCCGCACATCACAGAGGTAATAACTAAACGGATTAGAAGTGATCATCTGAATTGAGAACCTCACCCTTTTTTGAAGTCGGTCAAAAATGTATTCTATCGGCAATCTCTGCACCAACCTTTCAAACACGCTGTGCTTGACACTAGATGGCGCTGTTTGAGATGTCCAAGTATAATTATTTATTTAGTACTAGCTACCGCCCGCGAAGCGCGCCTGAAGTGGAAATGGGCAGGACATTTGTGCAGAATGGAAAACAGTAGGTGGACAAAACGAATAACAGAGTGGATACCAAGAAACGAATCAAGAGGAAGAGGTCGTCCAGCCAAAAGGTGGGAGGATATTTTTATTGAGAAAGCTGGACCTAACTGGATGACTAAAGCCAGAGATAGAAAATTATGGAGTGAAATGGGGGAGGCCTACGCCGAGGAGGCGACTACTGAATAATTCAATATTATTAGAATAAGTACCGCAATAGTTTTATAAGTTAAAGTTTAAGTTAGGTTACTAGAAAAGATTTAAGTTGTAAAGTTAGGGTTCTCAGTAGAAATAAAGGCTTATTTTATTTATTTATTTATTTTATACCACCCGCGACTTCGTTCGCGTCCCGTTGGATCCCGTTAATTTTCCGGGATAAAATGTATCCTATGTTACTTCTAATACCTTCAAGAATATGTGTACAAAGTTTCATGATGATCGGTTAAGTAGTTTTCGCGTGAAAGCGTAACAAACAAACTTACATTGACATTTTACAATGTAGCGCCATCTATCTCGCTAAATAAGAACTAACATGAAAAATTTCCTAGATCGCGCAAACGAAGTTATCACGGAGTTTGAACATAAGTAATACTACCGAATACCATCCATCGGTCCTCGGAGCCCGAGCCAAAGGTCGCTCGGCGTGGAAGATCTTCCCTTTTCGTAGGAGGACACCTATCCTACAATGTTCTCCTCATTAATATTATAGGATAGTATGGATACAGAACCCTCAGATATATTTACTAGGATCTGCCTTTATTATCACCCCACACTTAAATCTATAAATAGTTGATAATTTTAAAAGCAAATATAAATTGTTTTGTTGATCGTATCGCAATAATATTATTGCTACTCATAAATAGGTGTTAATAAATTTTACAAATTGAATAATATTGTCGATAAACGACGACGTCTAGAAGTTACTATAGTAGGTGCCAAATAACACGGCAATACAGGTAATTCACCCACCTTCACCACGATGTCGCAAATTCAATTTATGTATGGTAAACAAACAGTACTACGAGATTCGAGCGATTACCGTCTTAGCGACAGGTTTGTATGGAAAGCGACAGAATTAGCCATACATAAATTGAATTTTGCGACATCGTGGTGAAGGTGGGTGAATGACCTGTATTGCCGTGTTATTTGGCACCTACTATACCACAAATCTTTTTTTTTTGTACAACTAAATCCTATCCTATTATCGCGAAAGTCTATCAATTCTACCAACTATTGTACCAGAACATTCGTTTATTTACCAAATAAAAATTTACTTGAGTTCGTTTGTTCCTCTTTCACGTAAAAACTACTGATCCGATTTGGATAAAACTTGGAATATATATTGTCCGTAACCTGGATTAACACATAGGCTACTATTTACCCTTGAAAATCAACGGGATCCGAGTGATCCAACAATCACTCGGATCCTTTAGAAACGCCTAGAAGATTACGCATAGCAAAATTGCACTTCTAATCCTGCGTTGACGAAGTCGCGGGCACCAGCTAGTACTCAATCATACTAATATTATAAATGTGAATGTAAGTTTGTTTGTTGCTTTCACGCGAAAACTACTTAACCGATCATCATGAAACTTTGTACAATATGTGTACAAAGTTTCATGATTGAGGAAGGATTAGAAGTAACATAGGATACATTTTATCCCGGGAAAACTAACGGAATCCAATGGGACACAACATAGTCGCGGGCGGAAGCTAGTACTAAATAAATAGATAAAGTGTAGCATTCAGCCTTACATTTGACCATCTCTACTTGTTTCTATCACCTATAGAAACTACCAATGGAAAGATTAATGTATTATTTTTATATTTCTAATCCTGCTAACATTGACCCAGAAAGTTGTATAATCTATTGGCTCATAGTTATAGAACTGGTTGATATTATGTATGTTATCTGTGCACTGTGTGTGATTTTAATAAAAAATACTTGTTTTATGCAACTCAATGATGGAAAAAGCCGATGGCTCACCTGATAAGTGGTAACCACTGCCTATAACAGTGCATTGCTTCACTGAGCACACCCACAGAGGACGTGCCCTGTGATGCATTGCACTGCGTACACCACGCTGTTGGCCTCTTCACCACCACTATGATTTCATATATGATTTCATTATCTCAAATAATTAAAAAATGACGGACAGAGGCCATAAATAGAAGAAGAAAATAGCAAGATCCAAACCCACGACCTAACCACACAATGCCCAATAAGAAAATAGTTATATGATCACTGGATGAGAAGAGCCGAAGACCGGGCACAGTGGCGCGTCTTGGGAGTAACCTACGTCCAGCAGTGGACTGATATAGGTTGATGATGATGATGATGATGAACACGATCAACGTAGCTATTGCTATCACTTATAAATGTGAATGTAAGTTTGTTTGTTACGCTTTCACGCGAAAACTACTTAACCGATCGTCATGAAACTTTGTACACATATTCTTGGAGGTATTAGAAGTAGCGTAGGAAACTTTTTATCCCGGAAAATCAACGGGATCCAATTGGACGCGAACGATGTCGCGGGTGGAAGCTAGTATTCTATAAATAAATTCTTAATATATATATATAGCTAATTAATAGAACTGATAACAGAGTTCAAGTTTATCATTTTCGCGACCAAACACGTTTTAGTGTCATGACATGTCACGCGTGACACGACCATGTGTTGACTTGACATTGACAGTGTCCTTCAAGTAGATATGGGGTGCTCTTATAATTAGACAAATTAACTTTAAAAAAAATCAAAACCTGTAGCACTGAAAAACTCCCTTCTTTATCCATTACTAGCTGTCGTCCGCGGCTTTGCTCGCGTGCTAACAGCATACGCATTATTTGGTTAAAATCTTAATTTTAGACCCTGTAGGGTGCGACTTTTCAAAATTCCTTTCTTAGTGCACCCCTACACTATATAAGGATACTACCCTCCAAATGTGATACCTCTAGGACTTATAGTTTAGGCTGTGCGTTAATTGTCAGTCAGCTTCAAAAGAGTTTTTTTTGTAAATACATAGGTACTTATAATACATAGTAACATCCAGACATAGAACAAACATCTATGTTTGTCACACAAATGTTTGTTCTCAGTGGGGATCGAACACACAACCAGAAGGCAGATCTACTACCGACTGAGTTGTGACGCCTGTTAATGAGGAGTGGGGAGTAGGAAAGGAGGGATGCTTACAAAACGGAGGAGAGGTCCAAAGGATGCACATCTGTATCTTCTTAGCAGAGGAATGGAGCCTGGAAAATGGACAGGAGTTGAGTTTTCCTATCTCTACAGAGTGTTAAAGGCCCTCTCTCCAAAAATGGGGGGTTTATCAACGCACGTCCGACTAAAACCCAAATTATTCGGTACTTTTGTCGCTGACATTACATATTTCACTTCTGTTTATTTTAAAACTAATTTTGGGACGAAACCGTAATAGATAAGATAACGGTAGTCCGAAACTAGAATAACTTCCACTAATAAACTAGTTTTCACCCGGGATTTCATCTTCAATAATACATAGGCTACTTTTTATAAAGGAAAATCAACAGGATCAAACGCGTCGCGGACGAAGTCCCGGGTGGAAGGTGGCTATATAGTTTTGTTTAGTATGTATATGTAACAGCGGATATTTTGGCACGGAAAATTTGTTCACATTGATATTTTTCCCGAGTGGTTGGACGTCGGACGTGCGTTGATTGACAAGTCGGCACCCTACATATTTTATTTTGTTGTAATATCTTCAAACGCGTCCAGCCATACAATGTACGCAATGAATTTAGTTGAATTCAATTTGCATACTAACATTTATTTGCATAAGAATTTTAACTAAACGAGTGTCTGTGTACCTAATAGTTATATGTAGAAAGTTTTACTCAACTGTTTTATACATTTTGCCAAATACGTACCTATTGCATTTTGACATGGAACAGCTGAGCCCGTAGTCCGAGTTTTGGTTGATTTGCGACAAGCGAGAAGTTTTTGTATGGCGAAAAATAGTTTGCAAATCTCCCGCTAGAGGCGCTTATCGGATTTTCATACAAAATATCTCGCAAGTCGCTTCTCGATATGCATTTCGATCAACAAAACAAAACTCAGACTACGGGCTCTGATTTGTTTCTCTCGCTGTTTGTTCCATACACCGCGTTTTATGACGGCAGTGGGCAGGGAACTGAGCAGGGAAGTAGGCATGAGCCTAATCTAAACACGATACCTCTGTCCCGGCTCATGCCCATGTTCATGCCCTTGCTTCCTAATAAAAATAAAGACTATGTTGCTGTGGCAATAATTCCGGAATTCATCGCTAATATAATGGCGGCAGCGGCATGAGCCAAGCTATAAACGCTAATAGAAAAAGCTATAATAATATTGATAGCTACTTTAACCACCTCAAATTTTTATCAGCTGATATTTATATGCATGTGTGCAGTACGTGTGAGTATATTCCACTTACCTAACACCATGACGGAGTGAAACCGCCGTGGCCGACGATACCGGAGATTTCTGTAGACATCTCAGTGAAGCCAATGAGATGACGAGCAGATCCAACAATCCTGGAAAGAGAATCCCATTTTAAAGTGCTTCTGACATTTGAGTTTAGCGACGTTTTGCGCGGTCACTATTTTAATAGGTGACCGTTACATTTACACCTGAGAGCTTCGGTGCTTCGGAGGCACGTTAAACTGTCCCGGCTGTAGCAGTCGTTCATTCACGACGGAGGCCTTAAAGCGGTCTAACAACTCCGCCAGTTGGTCACTAATACCATTGCTTGCGTTCTTCGGATGACGCGGTTAACTGTCGGTCCCGGCTCTAGTAGTCGTTAAGCCACGACGGAGGCCTTAAGGCGGCCTAAAAACTCCGTCACCAGAGTTGGTCACTAATACGAACTTGCTTGCTATAAACACCTACACAATAAGACGATTCTAAATGATCCTTGTAATTTTACCGAGTATGAGTATTGAGTCTATTGACACACCATCAGGTCGGCCATGCTGTGCTAGGTTGTAGAATGGTTGTAGAATAAATAATCAAAACAAATCAAATCACTTATTATAAATATATTATTGACCGCGTATGAGGTGGCGGGACGAGCTGGACGCCTATGAGAGGGACTGGCGAAATGGAGCTCAAGAACGTGGAGACTGGCGGAAGTGGGGGGAGGCCTTTGCCCAACAATGGGACAGTATGGGCTAATAGTAATTATAAACACAAAGTATAAATAAAAGATATTGATATACCTTACAGATTAACATACATATTTCATTTATTTATCTAGAAAGTAGTGTCTGCGACGTGGACGCGACAGGATTCGGTAACTGACACCGGAAAAAATAATAATGGTAAATTTAATCTAGCTAAGAACTGGTAGCTAATGTTTTAATATGTAATCTATACTTTTTTTATAAAGTTTGATTTCTGCATAGCTTTTTAGGATAGTGGATGGTAGTGAACTGTGTAACCAGTAGTAGTGAGCTGGAAACTCAGTTTTAACAATCCTACTAATATTATAAACGCGAAAGTTTCTATGCTTGTTACACTTTCACACCAAAACGACTGATTTGATTTGGATGAAACTTGGAATATATATTATCCCTGACCTGGGTTAACACATAGGCTACTTTTTATCCCGGAAAATCAAGGGGATCTAATGGGACGCGAACAAAATCGCGGGAAGCTAGTCTGTTATAAAGTACTAGTGACCCGCCCCGGCTTCGCGCGGGTGCAATGCAGTGATGATGATGATGTATTATACATATAAACCTTCCTCTTGAATCAATCTATATATTTAAAAAAAACTGCGTCGAAATCCGTTGTGTAGTTTTAAAGATCTAAGCATACATACATACAGACATTAGGACAGACGCGGGAAGCGACTTTGCTTTATACTATGTAGTGATAGTGATAGTAATTGTGTATTATCTATTGTTTGAGTGACAAATCTGTAGATGTAGTCATTTCAAGTGTATTTTCAACGAATTTCTTATAGATAACTGATAATCTAACGATTTTAAGTAGGTTGTACAGATAAGCAGTACCAAAGTCTCACAATTTATATGTTTTAAAGTTTTTGTTAAATAAACTTCAATCCCAAGACGTATTATTATTATTATGTAAAGATTTTTTTTTTCTCGAAATATAAATATTTCGGTAATAATGAAGCTCACGGGCCTAAGCCAAGTGCGAATCATAATTTGTTTGAGCATTTGTGTCTTCCTGCAGAAATTTTCTGACAATCCGACATGTATTCAGTATAGCAGCTTTTTGCATTGTAATATAGGTGTTCTCAGGTATATCAATTACTTTGAGATATTGGTGAATACATTTCGGAAGCACTCCTGTGCTAGAGACTACTAATGGTACTATATATACTTTATTTAATTTCCAAATTCGTATTATTTCTTCTTTAAGTTCAGTGTATTTATGTATTTTTTCAGTAATTGTTTTTTGTAAGTTATGTGTGTTTGGTACCGCAATATCTATTATGTAAGCTATTTTATTCGTTTTATCGATTAAAGTTATATCCGGTCTGTTATTATGTATTGTTTTATCTGTAAGTATAGCTCTATCAAAGTACATTCTATGGCTGCTGTTCTCCAGCACAGGTTTTGGGACGTATTGGTAGTATGGTGTAAGTTTACCGGGTATTAGTTTGTGTTTGAGGGCAAGTTTTTGATGAATGATGTGCGCTACTTGGTTATGTCTGTGTGTGTAGTCAGTTTGGGTGAGGCTAGGACAGGCACTAGTGATGTGTTGGATCGTTTCAGGTAGACGGTGACACTTTCTACATTTATCATTTTGCATAGTTGGATCTTTTAGTATAAATTTTCTATAATTTCTTGTATTGATGACCTGGTCTTGGATCGCTATCATAAAGCCTTCTGTTTCGGGGAAGAGACTACCGAATTTAAGCCATTTGTTAGAAGCCTGTATATCTACATGGGGTTGTTCTAAATCATGTAGGTGTCTTCCGTGTAATTCTTTGTTTCGCCAGTTAGTAAATTTCGCAGTATTATTTTCATTTAATGTTAAAAATTTACAAGTTTTATTTACTAGGTTAAGTGGTGTATATTTATTATCAGATTGCGTTGTGGCTAAATGAATTTTACTCGAGGTGGATTTTTCATAAAAGAAGTTTCTAAGATTTTTAATTTGGCCTTCCCATAGGTTTTTTATATCAATTAATCCTCTACCCCCCTTCAACCTTTCTATAGATATTCTTTCGATTGCTGATTTAGGGTGTAGGTAATTATGTTTGGTAAGCGTCGATCTTGTCTTCATTTCTAATTTCTTTATGTCAGTCGCGGACCACTTTACTATGCCAAACGAATATGTAAGAATGGGTATGGCAAAGGTGTTCAAAGCCTTAAATAGGTTTCGGGAGTAAAGTGATTTTTTGCAGACTTGATTAACTCTATGGAAATATTCTTTACGTAAATCTTTTTTGATTTGAATATGGTTAATACCTCTTCCTTCCTGTAGGCCCAAATATTTATAAGTGTCATTTTCTTCCATGAGGGCAAAACAACCTACCTGCGAATCCCCTCTATTTCCTACTATTTTACCCCTGCGCAAATTTAATGTTTTACATTTATCTAAACCGAATGACATGTTAATATCTTTACTAAATTGTGTTGTAGTTTCTATTAGCGACTTCATTTCTTTTTCAGATTTAGCAAATAGTTTAATGTCATCCATATACATGAGATGACTGATTGCAGTATTAGATGTTAGTTTATAACCATAGCTTGCTTTGTTTAGCATACTGGACAATGGATTGAGTGCCAAACAAAACCACAATGGGCTTAGAGAGTCTCCTTGAAAAATGCCATTTGAAATTGGGATTTCATCAGTGGTTATAATGGTGTTATTATTAGAAAGTAATAAGGTAGTTCTCCAATTGCTCATAACATTTTCAAGGAAAGTTATTATGTCCGGATTTACTTTATAAATCTGTAAGACGCGAATCAACCATGAGTGGGGGACGCTATCAAAGGCTTTTTTATAATCAATGAAAGTTAAGTTTAAGTTACGGCTGTGTGAGGTAGCGTGTTTTAATATAGTGGAATCAATAATTAACTGCTCCTTGCAACCTCTATGGCCATGGCGGCACCCTTTCTGCTCTTCTGCCAGTACATTGTTACTGTTTAAATGGTGATTAATTTTATAGGTTATACAAGATGTAATTAATTTGTAAATGGTTGGTAAGCAAGTTATAGGACGGTATTGTGATGGATCTGCTGTGTTATCACTTTTAGGGAGCATGTATGTTATGCCTTTTGTAATAAAACTTGGTATTTCGTCCGCACCTTTGACTATATCTGATATTGTTTTAGCTAGGATATCATGAAGTACAAACAACTTTTTGTACCAAAAATTGTGAACGCCGTCTATGCCCGCAGCTTTCCAATTTTTTATTCTACGCGTAACTATCTCTATATCTATTCTGTCCAAGTCTGTGAACTCCATTTCTTCTATTGTTTCTGCTTTAACTTCTTCTTCCTTTATCCATTCAGCTTGTTCATTGTGTTCTTTTTCTTTTTTCCAGATGTTTGTCCAGTATTCTTTAAGATCGTTTTCATTAGGGATATCTATATCACGGTTGTTAGCAGCATTACCTCTAAGCGTTCTGTAAAAGCTTTTTTCGTTGGTTGTAAATAACTTGTTCTCAGATTTCCGCTGCAATGCTTTATTGTACCGGGCTAATCTTTGAGATTTTAGTGTTAGCTTCTGCTTTAGTGTGTCTAAAAATTCTTCCGGTCTTATATTATTTTCCTCGTGACTTGAATGAACTTTGTATTTTTCAAATATAAGATTGACTTTTTTAACTAAATTTACATGTCTATTGTTATTTATGTATTGTGTCACCCTACCAATGTCGGCTCGAAGAATTTTAATGTCATTTTCTAATCTAAATTGCCACGCTGGCTTACTTTGAGTTGTTTTTGGTCTTGGACTAGTTTCTGTAGAGATTTTATACCCAAGTTGTGTGGATATAACTAAAGCACTACAATATATAAGTGTGTGGATGTGGACTAAATTAGACTCTAGAGAAAAAAATCTACCTAGGATTTCGTGGTTGAAAACGTTGATTAATTCGTACAACTTCCTATTTTCCCGTAACCGTGGTAATTTCGGGCGCAATGTTGGGTCTGTATAAGAATATAAGTTCAGCGCAGATTGTAGTTGGTCTATTAGTTCTTGGAGTAGACCGTTCGTGGCTGCAGCATATTGGGGGCTCATATTCGTTTCTAGTGAAAGGCAAATGTTAAGTGTTTGAGTTGCACTAATGGAGGGTGTCTGCGATTGAGGAGGTGCTGTAGCGGAGAGAGGGAATGGAGAAACTGATCTCGACATGGCCTCAGCTGACTCTTCCATACAAACAACTATTATTATGGACTCCCGTTTCCGCATTTAGACTCAAAGTTGGTCCATTATACGTGGGGGGGGGGGGGGGGGTGAACTGGCTATGCGTGTAGCCAGCCTAACTCCTCCCAAAAGCACAGAAGCTTCCTGGGGGCTTCGCAGGCTTGGAGGAGTGACCTAGGGGTGCTTAGGATTTCTTGTTGTTGTGTAGCTACGCTCTCGCATTCCAGGACTACGTGGGCAGCTGATTCTTCTTTGGTGAGACAGCCTCTGCAGAGTGGACTGTCTGTGGCTCCGATGTTGTATAGATGTTTGTTTAAGGGACAGTGGCCTGTCAAGGTCCCTACGATGATTCTAAGGTTTCGTCTATCCAGGCTCAGTAGACGGCGTGTTAATCCCAAGACTTTTCAATACACATAAGTGTGTTAGTGTAGGTACATAGTGACGAGAAGATAATGCGTTTTTACAATTAACGATTTAGCGATGGTGATACCTTGTAATTTGTCATGCGAGGTATTTTTTCTAAGCATTCATACAAACCATCTCATATCTAAAACGCCTCCGCTTTAGTTCTCCTGTAAATAAGCAACATTTTCGACAAACTTTAAAAATCGGTATGAGTTCTCAAGTTGTATTTTTTTTTATGTTCTGAACTCCATCACTTATGAATCGTTTTGAAAAATTCTTTTTTTTTATCAGAAAGGATATCCTTCCTGATTGGTCCCATAACTTTTTTATCAAAGTCGTTTCAGTAGTTTGGCTGTTAATAAGAATAACTGGAAAAAACATGGTATAATGATGATGGTGTATTAAACTGAAGTCGGATTTTCCAGTTTTTAAACTTACTGATAATAGAACCTCCAACTGAGCATAAACTGAGGATAATATCGTGGAGGGAGGGAGCAGGGGCGTTCAGTTTTACAGTAGACACTCATCATAGGACCCCATTTCACTTGGTACATTAACATAACAAAGCCACATGCGTTCTAACCCTGATTTTATATCTGGGTCACCTTGAAAATACGTGAATAATACTGTAAATCAACAGTTAGGTAAGCGGAAAACCCGTTTTTATCGTACGATCTTCTGTGTATACATAGGACAGGTTTTCGAAGTCCTATAGATCTATGATAAGCTACGTATTGGTATGAAAGTTCGCACAGAATTGATAGAATTATGGCTTATCTAGTAAAATCTACGAAGGAAAAGTAGAATATAAGCGAATCATAGTGTTTCTGACGAAATAATGTACAAGCAGTTTAAATGGAAGCCGCTTCGAACGAAGTGCATGAATTCGGAACCGAATAACAGAATATTGATGGATTTATGGCTTACACTCACCTAAATAATCATAAACTAGGCTTGTAACTGTGAATTCGGTGCGTTGATAGTCGAAATTTAACCAAAAAATCTGAAAAATAATGGAAAATTATCACTTTTTGCACTAGGTACCGACACACATCACATGAACTGACATGAACCGAGAAGCACAGATGAAAAAACTTTATTTACTGTCAGATTCGATGACAATCACGGCCACAGGTAAAATATTTGACACGAGCAACCTACTTCCAAGCGAGCAACTTTTTTTTTTTTTTTTTTTTTTTTTTTTTTTTTAATTTTGTTCTGGCATTGGAGGCTTGTCTTTTTGCCAAGTCTTTTTTGTTTTTACTTTTTTTGTCACATTTTTATTCACTACATTTCACTTTTTTTTTCATTTTTTTCTGTCTTCTGAGGTGAGGAGCACTATGTTAGATTTGATGTTAGACTTCATTGCTTCTTTCGAGGCTGTCCGTTACAAACATGATGATATCGTTGAAGAGTTGGTGAAGAACGGAGCGGATATTAACATCCGCAACTGCAAAGGAGAGACAGCGTACCAGCTAGCAAGTACTGATACAAAGAATCTGATACGGTTAGCCGCTGATCATATATTACAAACGCAGAGTGTCAACATAAACCACATCTCAGCGCTATACACCGAGCTCGATTCTGATGGTATCCATGTGTACTGCACATCTCAATACAGATCGGTACTCAGTAAGCTTAAGATGCTGGTTAAAAATCACAGCAATCTACACATGGAAGCTAAGTTCACAAAGAAAGTAACGCATTTGATTGTCGATGCGGAGGACAATGGCATGTGTCTTTCAAGTGAAGAAGTCTTGCAAGGAGTTCTAAACTCGGTCTGGATTATCTCATCACAATGGCTCACGAAATCTACTGAAGAAATACTTGAACCGTTCGACAAGTACGAGGTCAAGGGTATCGGCCCAAAGATGTATCAGGGACCTAGAACTTCTCGGTACAACAAATACCAACAACTGCCTGGTTTATTCGACGGCTGCCACTTCTACCTTCACAATTTCACCGCAACCTACGAGATATCGGCAAGTTTAGTAGTAACAAAGCCGGTACTCACAAAATTAATCACCGATGCTGGAGGAGTTGTTCTCCGAAGAGTACCGAACCCGGAATCCATCCCGGAGCAAGAAATGCTGGTCCCGTACCATGCTAAGAAGCACGGAAAGCTGGTGAATTGCTCACACTACATTATATTCCGTGATATGTATGAACCGATGTATAATATGCAGCATATCAAAGCACTGCCTATCGGATGGCTGATTGAATGTATGGAGAGATATGAGCTGTGTGATCCGTGATACCAGAAACAGTCACATTAGCAGTGAACCAGTCCAGTGTGGGAGACATTCAGTGTAGGAACCCGGTTCCTGTGGGTACAAAATTCAAAATGTGTATTCCCACACCTATTGCATCTAAACTAGGTTACTTAGGCTCTAAACACTCCGCCAAAGTCATCAAATGATAAAAAACAGATGTGCCTTTGACTAACCCTTTTAGACATTCCTAAATGATCTTGTGTACTACGTAACAAACATTTTAACCTGTGGTATGCGCGAGCGTGACCCTCTACGAACGTCAAGCGTGCGAAAGTTTGGAAGTGCGTAAATCGCGCGTGTCATTTGTTCGATTTTGATAATTATTTCCATTTATGTCTATAAACCATACACTGAGTATGATATTTTTTTAAAAGGTTGATGTCAAATAAACAATGTGCAATACTTTTTAGTCATGAAAAAGAATTCTCTATTATATAAAGATACTTTGAAAATGGCAGTTACGGAAAATGTGCACACTGAGAAACAATTTCTCTTATTATAATAAATTTTGCAGGCAATACTAAAATATTTTTATTTCTCCGACTATATAAATATATTTACTAACATACAATTTTAAAACATGCACACTTCTTGAATATATAATGACTGAAAATTCGTTTTGAAAATCATTCGTTTTTTACAAAAATCTATCAACTCGACATCGCAATGAGCGAAGTGTTTTACCATATAATTAGAATACATTTTACAGTAAAAATTATGTCATTTAGTAAACAATTTATTTAAATTTTCGAAAATATCTTTTACAAACACCTTACTAATAGTAAAATATTAATAAAATAACAAATTAATAGGGCAACCGGTGCTTTTTAGTTCTCTTTTTTGCTAACGAGTTCTAGTCAATTTCATATATTTTATTCAATCTGTGGCCCAAAAAAATATTGTGTTGCGAATAGAAATATATAATTATGTATTTTATTCCAAAAACAAACCTCTCTTCATAGATTTTATTCCCAAAAAACGGTTTAGAAAACGGCAATGTTCAGATACAATTGTCACGAAATGTTCGCATGTGTGTGTGAACTGCATTGATGTGTAGATTGCTTTAGAGCAGATCTGACGATTGTTTATGGTTCATTCATTCAATAAGGTTAAAATAAAACAATTTTAAACCCTAACTGTATATATTTTAAGTATAAAATTGACAAAATTATGTAGCAAAATTATGGAGCATATCTGCACCAAAGCACCGAGAACCACTAGAGTAGATCTGCTCTTAAGCATACCACAGGTTAAGGGATATCTTTAGTGTCTGAAGACTCAAATTATTATGGTACACCTGTCAATTGAATTTCAATGAAAAAAAAAAATTTTGTATGAAAATTGTGATAAAAATCATCACAATAGGTTATCTACGGGTTTCATAAATAATAATGTACATTTATTAGAATATAATTTATTGATATTTCGATATTGTTTTATTCCTAACTAAAACTAAATACTGCAGACTTAACATGAACGCACTAGACAATGTTTCCTTCTATGAAATAATCATAATTTGTCCATTATTTTTTATTTCTTTTTAAAAGAGAAGGTTCTCAATAAAGTTGTATTTTTTTATGTTCGACGAAAAACAAGGTAAATGTTTTATCCTATTCTTCTACGGACAAATCGCTTTGCAGTATATTTAGTATGTATCTATAGAAAATCACAACACATCCCAAGGAAGTTAAGTTATTAATTAGTTTATAGTGGAGTATATGTTCATTAAAACTTGATAAAAGACAATAAGCTATGTGTAATATACCATACCAAACGACAGTAAACCTTTTCTCCCAACATTAAATACTATCTCACAATCAACCATAATAATAATAATTTAACTATTAGCTGCTATAGTAGGTGCCAAATAACACCGCAATACAGGTCATTCATCCACCTTCACCACGATGTCGCAAAATTAAATTTGTGTATGGTAAACAAACCGTACTACGAGATTCGAGCGATTACCGTCTTAGCGACAGGTTTGTATGGAAAGAGACAGAATTAGCCATTCATAAATTGAATTTTGCGACATCGTGGTGAAGCTGGGTGAATGACCTGTAATGCGGTGTTATTTGGCACCTACTATATCTAAAATTATAAGATTTTCATTGTAATATTCTTTCATAATTTATTTCTGTACCTACCTAGTAAGTCGCACTAAAATATTTTAGAACTTATTTCTACAATCTAGAATCGTTCATTAATAACGCGATCTTGCGTGAGGGGCAAGGGTTAAACTAAAACCTTACGGGGCAAGGGGGGGTTAGACTAAAACCTTACGGGGCAAGGGGAGTTAGACTAAAACCTTACGGGGCAAGGGGGGGTTAGACTAAAACCTTACGGGCCAAGGGGAGTTAGACTAAAACCTTACGGGGCAAGGGGGGGTTAGACTAAAACCTTACGGGGCAAGGGGAGTTAGACTAAAACCTTACGGGCCAAGGGGAGTTAGACTAAAACCTTACGTGGCAAGGGGGGGTTAGACTAAAACCTTACGGGCCAAGGGGAGTTAGACTAAAACCTTACGGGGCAAGGGGGGGTTTAGACTAAAACCTTACGGGACAAGGGGGGTTGGACTAAAACCTTACGGGGCAAGGAGGGTTAGACTAAAACCTTACGGGGCCAGGGGAAGGGGGGTGATTAAAAATCTGCCGTAAATGATCAGTGGTGCTAACGTCTTACATGTATGGGTATCCCGATACAGAAATCGTTACTCAAGCATAGATTTGAGTAGAGATTTTCATACAAAAATCTATGCTCGAGTCCGGATCAGTGCTTGAGCAGTGAATCATCATACGAGCCTAGATTTACATATATTCGAGTCTTGGTTCACGACTAACTTCACAGATTAGGTTTCAAAAATGAACCACTTAAAATATAATACTATTTTACGAAACACTATTCAGTCTGATTTCGTTCGTGACGTCACCAATTAGTGAATGTCAGGTGTCGAAACTACGTGGCATGTACCTGGAAAGAAATCAATATTTATATGAACACTAGCTGATACTCGCGACTTAGTACGCGTGCGAAACTTTCCACCAAAATATCTGTCAACTATAGTAGGTGCCAAATAACACCGCAATACAGGTCATTCGCCCACCTTCACCGCGATGCCGCAAAATTCAATTTATGTATGGTAAACAAACAGTACTACGAGATTCGAGCGATTACCGTCTTAGCGACAGGTTCGTACGGAAAGCGACAGAATTAGCCATTCATAAATTGAATTTTGCGACATCGTGGTGAAGGTGTTTGAATGACCTGTATTGCGGTGTTATTTGGCACCTACTATACGAGGTTCGAGCGATTACCGTCTTAGCGACAGGTTTGTATGGAAAGCGACAGAATTAGCCATTCATAAATTGAATTTTGCGACATCGTGGTGAAGGTGGGCGAATGACCTGTATTGCGGTGTTATTTGGCACCTACTATAGCTTACGATGAACCTCTTAGTAAATGGCTGCTTATAGTGTAAAACTCACCGAACACTGTAGTCATGTACCCTGAACACGGCGTAATGCGCGTCGCGGTACACCGGGTATAGGTGCGGCACTCGACCGCGCAGCAATGTATCACACAGCGACGGGTTCGACGACTTGCCCATCTCCGCGTCCCAAATGTCCAGGAACGAACAGCCTTTGCTAGAATAAATATAAGATCCTACTACATATCCTACTATCATCATCATGATCATCAATATACACGGTGTAACATAAATACCCTATAAGTCCAAAAGGGGGTATTTTACAGGTCATGGCGAACAGTGTTTGTTCTACGACTTTTGAGATTTCGATGTTTTTCATTCATGAAATGAGCTCGTAACTTTTACTTAAAATGTACGTACACACAGCTAGTGTGTGCGTGCGACGCGGTAGGAGGGTACCTACATGTGCATGCGTGTGGACGGGTTTACTCAACTCGTAAACTAACACTTAGGGTTGTCGCAAATTTCTAAAATAATAAAAGTTGTACTTCTGTATGGTAAATTTCAATTACGATTTATTGACCATTTGCACATGTCCAAGTACTCAGGTGGTCGGTCTGATTACGCCCTCTTCGGACTTATAGGGTATTTATGTTACACCTTGTATATAAAACTCTTTTGTATCTGACTGACAATCAACGCACAGCCTAAACTATAAGTCCTACAGGTATCACATTTGGAGGGTAGTATCCTTATATAGTGTAGGGGTGCACTAAGAAAGTCACACTCTAACTAAAGGGTCTATTCAGAACGCGAGCAACGCCGCGGGCGACGGCTAGTCCTACTAATATTATAAACGAGAAAGTGTGGATGGATGTTTGTTACTCTTTCACGCAAAAACTACTGATCCGATTTAGAATATATATTGTCCGTGACCTAGATTAACACATAGGCTACTTTTTATTCCGGAAAATCAACGGGATCCAACGGAACGCAAACTTAGAAACGCCTAGAAGAATTCGCATAGCAAATTGCACTTCTAATCGCGGGCACCAGCTAGTCCTTACTAATATTATAAATGCAAAAGTAACTCTGTCTGTCTGTATGTCTCGCTTTCACGCCAAAACTACTGAACCGAATTGAATGAAATTTTGGTATACAGATAGCCTTGAACCTGAAAAAGGACATAGGCTACTTTTTAATGCGAAAAAAGGGTTTAAAGGGGGGGGGGGGATGCAAGTTGTATGTAAGTATCGTCATTTTTAGAACTAGAAGCTTGAAACTTATTTTTAAGCTGTTGATTCGATATAAAATCAAGGTTTGTAAAAGCTATGCTACCCAAAGACACTATTCCACGCGGACGAAGTCGCGGGCACACCTAGTAATTCCAGAAATGTATAGTTACTTGCTAAGTCCATAACAATATCTAGTCTCGACTATGAGATGTGTCGCTCGCAGCCTGTTCAAATCCTCGTATAGTTCTTCGGCTGTGAACCTTCCATACGTTTTGTATACTGAGTACGCTCGCTCTCTGGAATGTAAAAAAGTAAGTATAAAGGTGATCATCACCATCATCAACCTATATTGGTCCACTGCTGGACGTAGGTCATAAAGGTAATCTACTATATAAAAATAAGTCGGGTTTTCCTTCCTGACGCTATAACTCCAGAACGCACGAAACGATTTCCACGGTTTTGCAATCGTTGGAAATGTCTCGGGCTCCGTGAGGTTTATAGCAAAGAAAATTCAGGAAAAATTTCAACAGAAAAGCGGGAAAATGGAATTTTGAAAAGTCACACCCTAACGCGAGCAACGCCGCGGGAGACGGCTAGTGACTTATAGAAATTATATAAGTTAATAGATATTTCTCAAACATGCTTGGAAACTAAAGCATTATTTTGACAACCTTCTTCGAGATAAATCGAAGATGCAGTACTGGCCACACACATGCGAGCAGCGGCCAGATAAAAATGTATGAAAATCCATTACTGTCGTGTTTAGCGGCCAGATAAATTACATACAAAACACATTACTGTCGTGTTATTTAAAAATGGAACGATCTTTTACTCCATAACATGGCAACCAAGGAGTTAACTTATCAAAGGTTTTATTCAAATTTCGAACAGGCTTTCAAATAGAAAAACGATTACTGGAAAAAAAAACAAATGAACACTGTAACTTCGTTGTTCGTTCCTTCGAAAAGAATTGAAAAGTAATTGTATTTTCAACTAAAAAGTTTTGCCTAGGTACTTAGTTTTAAATTCCGCGCATTATTTGAGAAAAGCCTTGGCCACAACTAGGCAATGAGGGACTCACGTATGTGTGGCTCGTCTTCGACTCGGCGCACATTTACACGTTCGCACCTCATTGCCTCTGTTGCAGGCCGCTGCAGTAATGTACTATTCTTGGACATTACACACAACGCCCTCTAGTCCCAAACTAAACAAAGCTTGTACTATAGGAACTAGATTGCTTATAGAATACTTAAGTATATACTTTTTATTTGTAAATAGATACTTATAATACGTAGTAACTTAGGTAAGTCGATATTAGGGCTCTGCCTTCCGTCCAGTGGGTCGTGGGTTCAATCCCTACTAAGAACAAACATTTGTGTGTGAAACATAGATGTTTTTTATATTTCTGGGTAAAAATATATTATAAAATGTATACCTATATGTATTCTACCAGCAAACTAGTTCCTCTAGTAGAAGCTTTGCTTAGTTTAGAACTAGAGGGCGTTGTTTGAAATATCCATGAATATTTGTTTTGCACTAACCTTGCTTGAGCATGTTCGTAATGTGGATGAGCCACAATAGCGCTCCTCGTGACTAGTAGAATGGTGGCTAACAGCGGCATCGAACCCGCGAACACGCCATCACTGCCTTCAGACATTATCCATTGCAGTAATCTCTCTTGTTGTGGGTCACTAAACTCACCTGGAAACATTTTAGCTATTCATTTATATACATACCTACATTATGATACAAAGGAATAATAAAAGAAAATAAATTATAAGTTTAAAAACTCGAAAAACCGACTTCAATTTGACTAAATTCCGGCTTCATCATCAGATGATGATGGCAGTACATTGGGATTATTCTATTCATCGTAAACACTGAAAAGTCACAGGAAAGCGAAATACGCAATGTCGTGTACGCGGATTACGTGTTTTTTCCAGTTATTCCTATTTAACTGCCAAACTATTGAACCGAATGTGATAAAAAAAATTATGGGACCAATCTGCAAGATATCCCTATCAGATAAAAGATTTTTTCAAATCGATTCATAAATGAGTCCTGAGTTAACAAACATAAAAAAAATACAACCGAAGTGAAATACCTCCTCTTTTTTTCCAATGTTAAAAATACTTCAACAAGATTTAGCTTGAAGGAGCCAAATAATATAATATTTTGTAAAGAATTCCCTCGTTCGAGGGTATTTTTAACCAACTTCAAAAAAGGAGGAGGTTCTCATTTCGGTTGTATTTTTATTTTTCATGTTTGTTACCTCAGAACATTTATGAACTGATTTGAAAAATTCATTTTTTATCTGAAAGGGTATGCTTCCAGCGGGTCTAAGATGCGCACCGCGAGATATTTGTCATGTTGTTCTGTCAAAATGTAAGCATTTTGTACCAGTTTAGGAACTATTGCATTATCTGTGGTGATGTTGTCGAGAAACCGCGCCTTTGAATTTTCAACTTTTGACATTTCTGCATGACTATTATCTCGTCCTCAGAGAGGTACGACGACTAACAAGTGTCAAAAGTGTACATTATGGCGCGTTTTGTCGACACCATTAGGTACCGCAGATAATGCAATAGTTCCTAAACTGGTACAAATTGCTTACATTTTGACAGAACGACGACAAATATCTCGCGGTTCGCATCTTAGGCCGCAGGTTGGTCCCGAACTGCATCATTCGTAATCATCATTTGATGATGAAGGCGTATCAAATTGAAGTCGGTTTTTCCAGTTTTTTAAACTTATAAATTATTGGAGACTTACCGATATGCGACAATTCTTCATTGACATTCTGCAGTAAACTCTTTAGTACCGGTAGAAAACTCAATAACCAAAATAATGGTAGATACTTTACGTATTTATTTGGTAATCTGAAAATACACATATAATCCTCTAATTGAATATAGAACCCTGCTATTAGGAATAATCTGAGGCACGCCTTGTACAATAATCATTTATTTGAAGATAAGCAGAGACAAGTCTTACCCATGCTTTCTAGTACCGTAAAACGAGGCGACTTTCAAATTACGGGTCGTCTTTGATGATAACAAAACGGAAGACGGGTCCTAGAAATATCGGTATTCGTATTCGGTTTTGTTATCATCAAAGACGCCCCGTAATTTGAAAGTCGCCTCGTTTTACGGTATCAAAAAGAATCTTACCTGTAGTAAGTCTTGTTCATCATAAGACCAGCAACTACACACATTTGCGGCACAAATAACAATTTTAACCTCATAACTAGACCCGCCATGACACCATAGACAACCATTTGAGATATATTGTAGAACGCAGCCGGCTCTATGGTTAGGTGTTTTAAGAAACACATTAGTTTGTCTTTTTCTTGGGTTTCTGTACCTATAATAACAGATATTTTAAAATCGTTCAAAAGTTAAATTTATAAAAAATTTAATAATCTTGGACATATCACACAACGCCCTCTAGTCCCAAACTAAGCAAAGCTTGTATTATGGGAACTAGATTGCTGATAGAATACTTATTTAAATATTTTTTTCTAAAAAATACCTACTTATAATCAACGCCGATCTATTATCATCATCACCCAGTAAACTTATAATACACTTTTTTATCCGGGTATAGTGAAATACTTACTTATTCGTCTGTTAATAAGGTCCAAATCGCTGTGCCTTGTTTCTGTGTTTTCGATCCCGCTATCTTCGTCTGATGTATTACTGTCCTTGTCTGTTTCCTTCCCATCTCTAGCTTCATCTTTGTCTATCTTATCTTCCATCTCATTCATATCTTTCATTGACCCATAAAACGCGTTGGCTACCCACGTCTTTACCACATTTAATATAGATAGAAAAACGAACGGAATTAAGAAAGAAAAACTAAGTTTTTTGACAGAACTTATCGGTAAAAAATCAAAAACGTCCGAGCACGTGTACAAAAGAGTATGAAAACTCCGAAAATTTGTCAATTTCGAGCGTAAAATGTCCCAAACGTGAGAATCATCGCTCACCTCTAAAAAATCACTAATGATTTTCTTCAAGTACACAGACGAACAAGCGACTATACAAATTCTGAGCACAACTAGCCAAGACTCGACAAGCAAGTCCAAACGATTCTCAACCTTAATGTTCAAAGAACTGAAGAACACACAGTACACTGATAGTACCATGAAGAAAGACGTGTACAAAGATGATTTTAGCATATCATTCCCCTGTAATAGCAACACAGCCATGTGTAAGCCACAGAAGTGAGAATGCAGTAGAATACATAACGTTTTTAAATCTATAATTCTTAGTTGTTCCATCACAAAGAATATAGCCAGCTGGGTTAGGAAGATGAACTGTGAAAATTGCCAAAATAACAGACAGAAGCAGTTTAGTATGAAAATTGAAACCTGAAAACAAATAAAAAAGTATTTGTAACTATTGATATAGTTCAAGTGAATTGTGTACTTCAAAAAATATCCTTGGACATTACACACAGCGCCCTCTAGTCTCAAACTAAGCAAAGCTTGTACTATGGGAACTACATAGATTGATGATAGAATACTTATATACTTTTTTTTTTGTAAATACATACCTAGTGCTATTAATAAAGAACACATGAACTAAGTGTCTTCCCCATAAGAACACCTTCTTGCTCGCACCTTTCATTTCTGAAGATATAAAATCACTGAAGTTAAATACGAAAAATCACAATCAGCAATGTTGTGTGCAATATCATTGCACAAGGTTCATCATAAATATCATTTTGATCCGAGCCAGTTTTCCGACCAAAAAATGTTGTTTTAATTTTTTTCGCTTATTTTCTACTTTTCGCTTAGAAAACATGTTCGGATCAAAATGATATTTATGCTGAACCTTGTGTAATGTTATTGCACACAACATTGCTGTTCACGATTAAAAAAAACTTCAGTGGTTTTATATATCTTCAGAAATCAGCGCCTTAAGAATTATGACTATGTTTTTTTTTTTTTTTTGCTCAACAAAACTGATGCCTGGTGTTGCCAAAATACGCAAAATTAACCTGAAAAATCTCTTTCTCGTCTCTTTCTCACCTGTAAAGGCAGCGTGGTACGTCTATCCTTATCCCTCAGCTGCAGACTGACCAGCCACAGTTGGAGTAGTATAAGCGGTGCTGCCATGTTTTCTCTTTCGTTTGGTGCCCATTGCACCCGAGTGCTTTCACCGTGGTTTGTGAAGTATTGTGTTACGGCTAACAAGCCACCTAGTACTGACTCGCTACAAATAAGGAAATATCATCACTACATAGTATAAAGCAAAGTCGCTTCCCGCGTCTGTCCTAATGTCTGTATGTATGTATGCTTACATCTTTAAAACTACACAACGGATTTTGATGCAGTATTTTTGAATAGATAGAGTGATTCAAGATGAAGGTTTATATGTATAATACATCATCATCATCACTGTATTGCACCCGTGCGAAGCCGAGGCGGGTCGCTAGTTAATACTATAAACGCAAAATTTGGTAAGGATGTAGGTAATATCCTATCCTACTAATATTATAAATGCGAAAGTTTGTAAGTATGGATGGATGTTTGTTACTCTTTCACGTAAAAACGACTGATCCGATTTGGATGAAACTTGGAATATATATTGTCCGTGACCTGGATTAACACATAGGCTACTTTTTATCCCGGAAAATCAACGGGATCCAACGAAACACGAAAATATCGCGGGCGGAAGGTAGTTATAAATATATTTTCACACAATGCCCAACCCAAAGCTTGTACAATTGGAACTAGATTGCTGAAAGAAAACATTTTTTTTGTAAACACGTAGTAACACCTAGCCATAGAACAAACATCTATGTTTGTCACACACAAATGTTCGTTTTCAGTGGGGATCGAATCCACGACCCACAGCACGGAAGGCAGAGCTACTACCGACTGAGCAGTGGCGCCTATCAATGACGCATTCGAGCTTATACCGCGTTCACACTATGTCCATGCCGCTGCCGGCATTATTGCCGCGGACTTATTGCCACAGCAACATCGCCTTTATTCTCATTATGGAGGTAGGGCATGAACTTTGGCCTAGAGCCGGGACAGAGGCATGTTCGTGTTCACACTATGCTCGTTCACACTTCCCTGCCGACTGCGGGCATAGTGTGAACGCAACATTACGATTTTATTCAAACTTACCTTAACACAGTAGCTTGAAGAAAAAGGGCAGCGACGTTAAGACCCGCCAAAACCCACACAGCTTCTAAATAAAACATTATAGGCTGGCCTAGGCCTATGCAGCTTTCTACCGGAGTTAGGCCTTCGCCCCTGTCAACCAGGTGACATTCCCTGTGTGCTGTCGTATTTAGTACCGGCTCCAAATAACGGTATATAGCTCCGATTAGCACCTTAAACAATAAAATTGTTTTTTTTTCTTTTTTTAAAGCTCCTTTCTTTCTTGCAATCTGCCCGTACAGGCATTTAGCTAGAGTTTGGTCAGTTCGCATTCAGTGCATAAATGGCATGGATGGCAAACACCCAGTAGTGTCTCCATATTTATAATTTTCTCTAAGCATAAGCTATATGAGGTCTTGGAAGGCTCTCCGCCTTATTCTCTTGAATGTAGTTGATGTTAAAAATTGAATTTATAATCACTATACAGATCTTTGTAAATAGTTGCAGTGTGATTAAAACACAAACATACAAACAAAATCCTACTAATATTATAAACGCGAAAGTTTGTATGTATGTATGCATGTCTCCTCCTCTTTCACGCAAAAACTACTGATCCGATTTGGATGAAACTTGGAATATATGGTGTCCATGACCTGGATTAACACATAGACTAGTTTTTATCCCGGAAAATCAACGGGGAAGCTACTTTATAACATTAATGAGTTAAAATCTTGTGTACTTGCCTCTGGGTGTATATTAAACCTATTAAATGCATTAACATCATTTGGATACTCCACGAGTCTGTCACTCATCAGTTTTGTGATACCAGCCACAAACGGACGCTCCTAAAAACAAAAAAAAACAATGATAATTCTTAAAAGTTTGTCTCGGCCGTGCATCAATGGATTTTTCATTTCAGAAAAATATGCGTATTAACACGAGCTTAACAGTGAAGGAAAACATCGTGAGGAAACCCTTGGCTTAGTCAGCTCCTTACGTATTGACTATCTATTTCCCGTGGATATGGCTGACTAGGCTGAGAGGATGGTATAGGTACTACAAGCCTACTCCATCCAAACATTGTCCCAGGCACTACAGTGTGTTGTTAAGTGTAGGCATAGGTGGCCTCCTGACGCTCTATAAATCATCTTTAATAGATGTAAAGGCCTAATTATGATCTGTGCCTGCCTGTACCGTCATAGTTGAAAGTACCTGAACTACAGTTTTGTAGAATGAGTAATAGAAGCCCATTTCAGTGCGAAACGACATCTCCCGTTCCATTTCCGAGAGATATGAGAAGTTTCTGTCGTTTTCAAACAAATGTGATACATATTTGTAATGTATGTAGCCCGCTGAGAATGCTGCAAGAAATTATCTATACTATGATCAAACTGTAAAAAAGCCGAAAGCTGGAATAAAAGATATGGATAAACGAAATATGCAGATCTACTAATTATACAATTCTGATTCCGAAAATTGAGTTAGTATGTTTCTTTGTTGTGAGAATTTTCTCATTCAAGATAGAGTACCCTAAATACATTTAGAAACGCAAGATCCATAGTGATCAGGTTCATTCTAATTAGCAGTTATATGGTTTCTACATATTTTGAATGAGTTAGAAAACTCTATATAACTTATTGAAATCGGAGTTTCAGAATCTAACGTCCTAAGTACAGGATAGGATTGAAGCCTCAGGCAAGTTAGTATTAATAAATAAGAAGTTCTACAAGTTCAGTTTACGAAATAAAGTGGTACGAATGATGATAGTGACGGAGTTTATTAGTTTTTTCGTGGATATTCGTCTTTTCTTCGGCTCGGATTCCAACGGACTGTCAAGTAAGGTTTCATCTTCACTCATTATCGAAATTTTTACACTTTTTCAAACAAAATCTAGTAAAATATCGTCCATAAAATAAATAAACACGAAATAACTCTTCTTCTTTAATTTTGTCCTGTAAAGCTTAGACCGCACTAGGGCGGAACTGCACTGCAGCGGAGCGTCGCGTCAGTTAGCTTCTATATTCTTTTACCTTGGAAAGAATATAGAAGCTATATGCCGCGAAGCTCCGCTGAAGTGCAGTTCCGCCCTTTTTTTTTTTTGTTGACGGGGGGAATCTGCTCACAGACACCTCACCACACTTCAGGAATGTGGCAAGGTAGTGTGGGGATGGCGTACCGACCCACTAAACCACCCCGGTGGCCGGCCTCTCTGCCTGTCAGGGGGCTCCGGGACCTCTAAAGACCAACGCCGGTGCCCCCCTCGCAGTTTGCCTGAGCACATCCCGGGAATGCCACCCATTGACACCCCCGTGCTCACGGCGACACCTGCCACCAAGTGTCGCCGCCCTCCCGAGATCTGCATACTGACCGACCGGAGCCTGAACTCCGGCCGATCGCAGACCCGAAAAGGCCCCTGTATGGCAGGGGCTACCACTCGCCCCCTCTCGGGGCAGGCAGCGCTGGGCCACTGTCAACAGCAACCCCTCGCCGCCTCCATCCCGGGCGCATCAGTCCCACCGATAGCGCCCTGCGGCCTCTGGAGAGCTGCGGAGGCGGAGGTACATCCCATGCACCAACCACCCCATCGCTCTCCTGTGACACGGGGGCTGCGGAGACGGAGTTATGCATTGAGGGCTACAAAACATCCGTCCCATCGCTCCCGGTGCTCCACCGCGGGTAATTTTTTATAGAGGTTTTCTTCCTCGCAGCCCGGGCGGCTAAGCCAAGGCCCTCAGTCCCGCATGCCTGAGCACGCGGGTTTCCGAGCTCTGGGCGCTGACAAAGAAGATCCCATCTCCAGTGTCTACTCGGTGGCAGTGTGAGTGCACGCCGAGCACGCCCCGCTTCATCCACTGCGCCCTTTGCTCACCAAAGGGACGCGCGGAGAAGCCTCCTCCCTGACAGGCTATTGGTTATCCGAGAGTAATCCACAAATTGACTATGTGGGTTATAGCCAATCTGCGGATTAGTCTCGGACGTAACAGGGTACACCGTCCTGTTGAACTGAAGCTCGCTCGGGATAAGCCACCAAGGTTGCCCCTAAGGCACTAGGACGCCGAAGCGCCCGCCCGAGTATCCCGAGAGATCAATAGTTCAACAGGCGCTCGAGAAGGTTGCCTGCCGTCGTACCCCGCAGTACCGCCCTAGTGCGGTCTAACCTTTAGAGCTGGCTGGCTGTCAGTGCCAAATCGTCTCTTCGTTGGTGCTGCCAACCCTAGAATCGTAAGAAAGGTTGGTGAAATAATTACCAGGGTAGAAGAAAATAGTGTTTTTTTTGTAGTATTTATTCAGAGTAGACCTACATTATTTAAATTGTATAAATAAACACGAAATAACTCTTCTTCTTTAATTTTGTCCTGTTAGAGCTGGCTGGCTGTCAGTGCCAAATCGTCTCTTCGTTGGTGCTGCCAACCCTAGAATCGTAAGAAAGGTTGGTGAAATAATTACCAGGGTAGAAGAAAATAGTGTTTTTTTTGTAGTATTTATTCAGAGTAAGACCTACATTATTTAAATTGTACAATAAAATTTACGAAATAAATCATTCTAAATCAAATCAATGTTGAAAGTTGATACATAATGCTAAAAAATTACATGGCAGTGGTCACTTGTCACAAAAACGTTCTAGATCTAACCAAATAATACCTAAGCTGGCAGGCAGCACTAAGTAATACTCTACCTACAGCCAGCACGTGCGTATTGAAACCACATTGAAACACAGGCTCTCAAACTTTTTTTAGTGAAAAAGTATTTAAAATAATTGTGTTTAATAATGTAGGTAGGTTTGATTATTTAAATACAAGTACCTTGTTGAACCATAAAAAGGTACCTATTTTGGATTTATTTGTTAAAATATTCACAGGAAAACTTTGAAGATTAACCTAGGTTAATCTTCAAACTTTGAAGATTAACCTAGGTTAATCTTCAAAGTTTTTTAACCTACACACAACCTAAGTACCTACAACTGCAGACTATTGAATAGGTACGGACACTTTTATCTTAGTACCTAGGTTATTTTTTTTATGAGAAAAAGTGATGGAACAAATTAATGGCCCACCTAATGTTAAGCCATACTTATGATGAATACCTATTAATTAGAAACGCGAGTAGAACCACGGCAACATAATCATTGGGAAATGTTAAAAAATAATTCTTAATTCTCTATTCACATAATATTTGAGCATTATTTCAGCAGCACATGGGCCATGTTAATACTTAACCTATGCGAAGACCTTTCTTGGCACATGGCACTTAAAGCCGATCCATCCTCATAAGCAGCCTAAACCGGTACAGTAGCGAAATGGCAACTATTAACAAGACTGCAGAACAGTTCTGTAAGGTGCAAATTTCATCATCATCATTATCTGCCTGGCTTTACTCTGCTGTGGACCTAGTTTTTGCCACCCACCAAAATCCTATTTTCCCTTTCTCACCACTTATGAGTGTGTAAATAAGCCATTAGATACTACTTCTACTTGAAACATTTTTTTACCGACATTCCAGTCTCTACTACAAAGTCTTTGAACTCTTCGCACATAATCGCAGAGTCACTACTTAAAGAAAATGTACCTGAGTTCAAAACATTGTTTAATTTCGATTATGTGCAACCAAATGACATTGTCAAAGCTTTTAAAATGATAAATGTAAAAAAAACCACGGACCTCTGGGGCATTTCTGTTGTAAAATCCGTAATTGATCTTATCGCACCAGATCTAGCTTTTATATTCAACCAATGCATTGACTGTGGTGAGTTCCCTGACTTAATGAAACATAGTAAAATAACACCTTTATTTAAATCAGGTAGTCATTCTGACCCTACTAACTTTCGACCGATATCAGTGCTACCTACATTTAGTAAAATCTTTGAAAAACTTATGCTTAATCAACTGCAAAGACATTTTGAACTAAACAACTTACTAGACAATAAACAATTCGGTTTTACAAAGGGTCGCTCAACCACCGACGCAGGTGTTGAGTTAATATCACATATTTTTGAAAATTGGGAACAGTCACATGACGCCTTAGGCATTTTTTGTGACCTATCTAAGGCGTTTGATTGTGTGCACCATGAAACGTTAGTCAGGAAACTAAACCACTATGGTGTGAAAGGGATTGCTCTTGCACTTCTTAATTCTTACTTAAGTAACAGAATTCAAAGAGTTGATGTTAATGGAAAACGTTCTCCGGGGTCAGTGGTAAAAATGGGTGTACCACAAGGATCAATACTAGGACCGTTCTTGTTTTTAATTTACATTAACGATCTACCACGAGTGGTTAGAAACGATCATGAGATTGTACTGTTTGCAGATGACACTTCACTTGTATTTAAAGTGAAACGACGACAAACTAATTATGACGATGTAAATAATGCAATCTCTAAAGTTGTAAACTGGTTTAATGTAAACAATTTATTACTAACCGAAAAGAAAACTAAATGTATTCGGTTTATTCTACCAAACGTCAAACAAATAAATGCCAATGTAAAAATCAAAGAAGATAATATAGATCTCGTGGATACCACAGTATTTTTAGGCATAACTCTAGATAATAAACTTCAATGGGGCCCACACATAGATAAATTGTCGAAGAGACTTAGTTCTGCAGCATATGCAGTCAAGAAGATCCGCTTCCTTACAGATGTGGAAACCGCAAGACTAGTCTATTTCAGCTACTTTCATAGCAATATGTCGTACGGCATTTTGTTGTGGGGGAGTGCTGCAGACATAAACACCATATTTGTGTTGCAGAAGAGGGCTATTCGTGCAATTTATAACATGGGTCCCAGAGAATCACTAAGAAATAAGTTTAAGGAAATAAATATAATGACAGTACCTTGCCAGTACATCTATGAAAACTTATTGTATGTTCAAAAAAATATCAATCTATTCAACAAAAAAAGTGATAATCATAATGTTAGTTAACACTAGAAATAAAGACAAACTCGCTGTTCCCACCACTAGGCTCACAAAAATTAGTAAATCTTTCAAAGGGCAATGTGTACGCTTCTTTAACAAAATCCCAAGTGATGTGTCTCAGTTGTCGATTGGCAAGTTCAAAAACGTAATAAAACAGAGACTTCTTTTAAAAGCATACTATAAAATATCTGATTATTTAGAAGACAAACAAGCTTGGGACGAACTAGCTCCAACTCATCCAATAAAAAAATATGTAATCATACCTAATCATACAAAACGTAATGACGATTCAAAGTGATCAGTGAGATTTTATTGAATAAAAGATTTTTGACTTTGACTTTGACTTTGACTTCTAGCACCGTAAATATTTATTTAAATTAGTATTATTATTTTCAATTATCAGTCCAGAATTGCTTGATGAACTGCTCGTGCTTGATGATCTGCGTGAAACTGGTGTAAGTTGCTATATTACAGATGTTATCGTTGTTCGGTGCAGTGGACACAATGCCTCGGAGGTAGAATCGTTCTACTGCGTGGTCAAACGTGGGGAATGCAAGGCCACCACCACTGTTGCCTTTGCAAAGCGCAGCATTTCCTGACAAAGAAAATGAAATGCTAAGTATTACATATTGAAAAAAGTCTGCAGCATAATTATAATGTCACTTCTCGAGCGACTTTTTGACGACAGGCGTCACAGCTCAGTCGGTAGAGAGCATTGTGTGAAATATCCAAAGTTATTTACTTCTTAGTTATTTCTTATCCTCAAATTCATAAACAATGCGGGTAAACGCTCCTTTAGAGGCGAATTCAAGCGCTGCGTTCTTAGAGCATTTATGCTCTAAGACTGCGTTAGACCAAACTGGTGCTTGTTTAAACGGTTCTGTGGATTGTTCAGCTACTTTATGAATGCAAGAATCTAATCTTACCTTGCGAAGTGCCAGCGCAGATCTTATCACTAGTTATGAAAGCACGGAATGCAAGTGGAGAGTCATCGATACATGTTCCCACCTCCACGTACGGCAGCTTGATCACTTGTAGCACTGGTGAGGGTTTGCCGTTCTCAGAGGTTAAGCCCCAGCCTGCAACCTGCAAAGGATCATCTAGTCAATTCGTATCTATAACTTCCGCCACGTCCCGTTTGATCCTGTTAATTGTCCAGGATAAAAAGTAGCATATTATGTGTTTAATCCACGTTTCAAACTATTCCGTGGCAAATATACCTTTTTCGTGATCGTTTTTAAAAGTAATAACTTTTAGTTTCATAGTTTTCGTTCGTGCCTATTTACCGTTCCCTTATTCCCAGTTTGCAACTGTTGCCACTCGAAATTGACGTCAAAGCTGAGGCACACAGGCCGAATGAAGGTTTTGTACTCAAATGCTTCGACAACGATAACCACTGCTATGTCATCTTGGAAGTTTCCACCGGCACCTTGGAATCGTTGTGGTAGGTGTATTTCTTTTACCTGTAAATTAAGATTTCAAATTCGATATTCAACATCAAAACAGAATTTGATTTAGGCGGTCATGAGCATCAAGTACAACGCAGTACTTACATCAGATTTCTGAGCTTCATCTACTTTATCGTTCCATGGTCTGTACAGTTTGCCAACAGCTATCGCGAATTGGGAAATTGGCAGCTTTTTCTCCATGTCAGACCAGAAGCAATGGGCAGCTGGAATCGAAGTCATAAGAATTTAGACTGATTCGAAAATTAATTTGTTTTATGAGAAAGAGTAATGAAACAAGCGGATGGCTAACAATGTATTATCCCACCAAGTACGTTTGTATGGGATGTGCCCTGTAAGGCGTTACACTGAGACTGACAGACGTTAAGTTTCATATGCGTGTAATTGCGGCGGCAACCATACCCTTCAAAGGAAACGCAGCAATGCGACCAAGACCATGACTTTCTGGCATCAGAAATAGGTATATACTTCCCTTTTTACAAGACCTACGCTAGATACTAAAAAACTAATCATAAATGCCTAACTTCAGAGTTATATTCCATACCAAACCTGCTTCCTCCGTTATTTTTAAAATTAAGTCATATCTAACCTGAGAGAATGACATTACTGCTGATAAGCGAGCCACCGCAAACTTGCATGTACGGATTGAAGGTCTTCTTAAATATCCCAGCGTGCCACGGCAGCTGCCCTTTCTTAGCTGGTAGTCCTCCGTAGACCAGTTCTAATCCTTCTGGGGTTACCGTTCCACACTCTGCAGATAAAAAAGAAAACGTGTGCTCAAAAAAAAGCGCGCTTAAGCGTGACTCAAGCATAGATGCTGAAATTGAGACTCTAGCTTCTTGAGCATTGTCGCTGAAAGCATAATTGCCAACTACTATGATCTATTCTATACATACACTCAAGTTTGAATGCGTGTATCCCTATGACACAACTTAGCGCTACCAGTAGTGTTAAAAGATTTTATTTCCCTTGATACCACCGATAATGTCACGGGTAGATTAGCATCTTGCATGACTGAATTTAATCTATACATAGTTGTGAATCAAATTAAAATGGAACCTACGGCATACACCCTCTTAGGATATATATCCTGGTAATTATTATTCTTATGCTCTTTTAGCGTCTTAAAAGTAATAAGTAGTTCACTATTACTAATAATTAATAATATTACTATTATTAATAATGATCATTAGTTTATTTTCAAAGTCTAAGGATATTTTAATAGACTAATAATGGCTAGGAGGATGGAGGTTCGGGATAAATAAAACGAAATATGTTGACAATAATCTTTATTAAACAAAATATAAACCGATTCCATCCTGCTAACATTACTAGTTTATTAATTATTTTATATTAAAAGTAAAAGAAGGAACAATTACCTAGGTAGTTGAGTTACTTATAACTAAAACAAAAAGAACTATTATATTATTAGTATAATAAGGTATATTACAAGAGCAACATAGCTTATTTCGTCTTTGACGCAGATTTCTACCAGCTTTTACTGAAAGTTGAATATGGATTTGTGGTGAACACTATACTATTTATTTATTTTATATAATAAATACTTTCACCTACCTACGTAATTTGAAATAAAATATAAATAAGTACGTACACACACATATTACACATACTCTAACATAAATCAATCATTTCTTGTCTTTTGATTATTGTTGTGGAGCGCCCGCTCGCCGAGGTAGGTAATATGGAAACGAGCCGTATTGCATAGTTCAATACTAACTGTTACATACTCTGTGTAAGACGTGACTGGCGTGCGGTAGCGCTCACTCATTCCGTTCGCCCCGTTCGTTCGTTCACCAGTCTCAGCCTAACTACTTTACGAAAAGTTGGAATTTGTCGTGAAATTATTTACATAAGCTTGAAATCTATGCTGTTTACTTCTGTGCTAAATTGTTTAAACTCTGTTTCTATTGCTGAACTGTTACTGTGCTTATCAAAACATTTCCTACTCGTTTACTCCTTCAAAACTCATGTGGTGTTGTGACTTTCATTAAACTCATTCTTACAAACATTTGGTGAGTTTTCTGTACCTATACCCATATCTGGTGACCCCGAAAAGAACATTGGAGTGGAAAGATGAACAGTGACGGTAGCGATGCATCCACGTCGCAAAAATCGGTAATGGAGAAAGGGTGCGTTTCCAATGACCCACCACAACATCCGTCGGAACTTTTTCGCGTGGGCGTACGTATACCACCTTTTTGGCCAGAAAAACCGACAATATGGTTTTCGCAAATAGAAGGACAATTCAGCATGGCTCGAATAACGGATGATCATACAAAGTTCTACTACGTGCTCTCACACTTAGACAGGCAATATTCCGTTGAGGTAGAGGATGTCATTACGTCACCTCCGGCCAGTGGAAAGTACGAGAAGCTTAAAAGTGAGCTCATAAAACGCCTCTCCGTTTCGAAAGAAAAGAAAGTGAAACAACTGCTACAGTCGGAAGAATTAGGTGATCGCAAACCTTCGCAGTTCTTGCGGCACTTGCAACATTTGGCTGGCCCTGCGGTACCAGAAGATTTTTTGAGGTCCATTTGGACAAGCCGATTGCCAAACAACTTGCAAACCATTATCGCATCTCAGATAAGTCTCTCTCTGAGTGAACTAGCGGACTTAGCAGATCGTGTGCACGACATCGCACCGGCTTCACCTCAAGTTGCGGCAGCATCGACGTCCAGTTCCAGTGCTGGCTCTGCTTTGGACATCATGGCGCGGCAAATCACGGAGTTAACCAAACAAGTCAGCGCGCTCACCATGGAGGTACATGACCGTTCCCGCCCTCGTAATCGGCAGTCGTCACAAGGTCGTGGCGGTCGCAGCCGTACTCCTGCGAAAAGATCCGCGTCGAACTATAGGAAGTTCCCGAATTGCTGGTACCACTATAGATTTGGCAGCCAAGCGGACAAGTGCATCCAACCCTGTGATTACAAAGCGGAAAACGACAAGGGCAGTCGATAATGGCGGCTGAAGATTGCCCTTCCACTACTGGTCGCCTATTCGTCACAGACCGTAGATCGGCTGTCCAATTCCTAGTGGACACAGGGAGCGACTTGTGCGTCGTACCACGATCTGCGTTTCGACAACGTGTGAAATCGGACTACCAATTGTGTGCTGCGAACGGTTCATCTATAGATACATACGGTTGGGTTGAGATGAATCTTAATTTGAATCTCCGTAGGGACTTTGTGTGGCGCTTCATTGTAGCGGATGTAACAAAACCTATAATAGGCGTAGATTTTTTGTCCTATTTTAATTTGATTGTAGATATTCGAAACCAACGTTTAATTGATGCCACTACAAGTTTGTCAACCGTAGCTACTATTATTGTTGTAAATGATAGCCTCATATCAAGTGTAAAGGTCGTGACTGGTAACTCTAAATATCATGATTTACTTTTAGAATTTCCAGATTTGACTCGGCCAACGGGCGCTCATCGCACACCTAAACACAATACAGTCCACCATATTCGCACCACTCCAGGCCCCCCAGTATCGTGTACACCTCGTAGACTGGCACCAGACAAATTTAAGATTGCCAAGTCTGAATTCGAGGCAATGCTGGCGAATGGTACTGCTCGTCCGTCGGAGAGTCCCTGGTCGTCACCACTACACCTCGCACCTAAAAAAGACAATGGTTGGCGACCATGTGGTGACTACCGTATGCTCAACGCTCGGACGATCCCAGATAAGTACCCCATTCGTCACATTCATGACTTTGCCCACAGTTTATCAGGTTGTAAGGTTTTCTCTACTATTGACCTGGTCAAGGCATTCAATCAGATACCTGTTTTTCAAGACGATATCCAAAAATGTGCTATAACGACGCCTTTTGGACTTTTTGAATTCCCTTACATGAATTTTGGCTTGCGGAACGCTGGTCAGACATTCCAGAGGTTCGTTGATGAGATGACTCGTGGTCTAGACTTTTGTTATCCTTATCTTGATGACTTCCTAATATTTAGCAAAAGTGAATCTGAGCATGAAGACCACCTGCGTCAACTTTTCACCAGGATGAAAAATTATGGCGTGCTTATAAACACCGCTAAGTGCGTTTTTGGTAAGTCTGAGGTAACATTTTTGGGCTACCACATTTCTCAACATGGAACGAAACCTCTGGAAGGTAAGGTAGCAGCAATCAAGGAGTTCCCTGTCCCTAAGACAGCAAAACAGCTTAGGCGGTTCTTGGGCATGTTAAACTTTTACAGGAGGTTTATCCCCCAAGCAGCCCAAATTCAAGCTCCCTTGAATGCCTTACTGACCGGTTCCATAAAAGCATCGCAGCCTGTTGATATAAGTGGAGACTCGCTAAAAGCCTTTGAAGCATGCAAAGAAAGCCTTTGCAATGCAGCAATGTTGGCCCACCCTGACTCCAATTGTAAGTTAGGTCTCGTAACTGATGCTTCAGATTTTGCTATGGGCGGAGTTTTACAACAACTAAAAGATGGAAATTGGCAACCTCTAGCCTTTTTCTCACGTAAGTTGAGCCCTACACAACAGAAATATTCACCGTACGATAGAGAGCTCCTTGCTATCTACGAGAGTCTTAAATATTTTCGTCATTGGCTGGAGGCTACGACATTCACCATTTATACTGATCACAAGCCACTGTGCTTCGCATTCCATGAAAGGAAGGCACACTGTAGCCCGCGTCAGTATAGGCACCTAGACTACATATCACAGTTCTCGACTGATATACAACACATCGCTGGGAAAGATAATGTTGTAGCCGACACGCTTTCCCGAGTCGATGAACTGAAAAGTCCGGTAGATCTAGAGGTGATTGCTGCTGCCCAAGATTCCGATCCCGAATTAGCAGAATTTTTAAAACAAGAAACAGGTTTGCACATAAAAAGGTTGAGTATACCTGGAAGTCATAGTCTATTGTACTGCGATGTCAGCACAATGGCTCCCAGGCCTTTAGTACCCAAGACCTTGCGCAAACAAGTTTTTGATAGCTTGCACTCGCTAAGCCATCCCGGTGCTAACGCGAGCGCGAATTTAGTAGCACAGCGCTTTGTTTGGCCGCTGATGAGGAAAGACTGTCGCGAATGGTCTAGGGCGTGTTTAGCTTGCCAGCGCACAAAGGTAAATCGACATGTAGCGTCGCCTTTAGGCACCCACGATTTACCTAAAGCGCGATTCAAATACGTTCACCTTGACTTGATCGGACCATTACCACCGTCTGGTGATTTTAGGTACTGCCTGACAGCGATCGATCGCTTTACGCGATGGACTGAAGCTATCCCTCTCACTAATATCACCGCGGAATCAGTGGCCAAAGCGTTCTTGTCAGGATGGATAGCACGGTTTGGTTGTCCGACCGACATTGTTACTGACCGCGGACGGCAATTCGAATCGGCGCTATTCGAGCAGCTATCAAAGTTCATTAGTTTTAAGCATCGCATGACTACTAGCTATCATCCTCAGTGCAACGGTCTCATAGAGAGGTTTCATCGGCAGCTAAAAGCGGCGATAATGTGCCACGCCACCGACAGCAGCTGGACCGAAGCGTTACCCCTTGTACTACTCGGCATAAGAAGTTCTTTTAAGGAAGACCTCCAATCTTCCTCAGCCGAACTAGTATACGGTGAACCGTTGCGCCTACCAGGTGAATTCTTTGGCCAAAAAGTTGACAAATGTACGACTGATATAACAGAATTTTCAACTCGTATCAGATCATTTGCCAATAATTTACAGCCAGTTCCAACTTCACACCACTCAACAAATAAAGTCTTTATTTATAAGGATCTATCGACTTGCTCTCACGTTTTCCTTAGAGAAGACGCAGTTAGAGGTGCTTTGCAACCAGCATATACTGGTCCTCATGAAGTGATCGAGAGAAGTGCCAAAACTTTTAAATTAAAAATAAAGGGTAAAGTTGTCACGGTATCAGTAGACCGATTAAAACCAGCCTACATACTGTCACACTCTAACGATACTTCTCCTGAAATTCCTTCTACTCCATCTCCACCTGAAATGACCAAAACTACTCGTTCTGGGCGTAAAGTTCGCTTTCCGGAATATTATCGCCCGTTTGACACGGTCTCTGGGGGGGAGTGATGTGGTGAACACTATACTATTTATTTATTTTATATAATAAATACTTTCACCTACCTACGTAATTTGAAATAAAATATAAATAAGTACGTACACACACATATTACACATACTCTAACATAAATCAATCATTTCTTGTCTTTTGATTATTGTTGTGGAGCGCCCGCTCGCCGAGGTAGGTAATATGGAAACGAGCCGTATTGCATAGTTCAATACTAACTGTTACATACTCTGTGTAAGACGTGACTGGCGTGCGGTAGCGCTCACTCATTCCGTTCGCCCCGTTCGTTCGTTCACCAGTCTCAGCCTAACTACTTTACGAAAAGTTGGAATTTGTCGTGAAATTATTTACATAAGCTTGAAATCTATGCTGTTTACTTCTGTGCTAAATTGTTTAAACTCTGTTTCTATTGCTGAACTGTTACTGTGCTTATCAAAACATTTCCTACTCGTTTACTCCTTCAAAACTCATGTGGTGTTGTGACTTTCATTAAACTCATTCTTACAAACATTTGGTGAGTTTTCTGTACCTATACCCATATCTGTGATGTAGCGCCATCTACCTCGCTACATAAGAACTAACATGAGAAATATCCTAGATCGCGCAAACGAAGTTATCACGGAGTTTGAACATAAGTAATACTACCGAATACCATCCATCGGTCCTCGGACCCCGAGCCAAAGGTCGCTCGGCGTGGAAGATCTTCCCTTTTCGTAGGAGGACACCTATCCTACCATGTTCTCTTCAGATTCAATTGTTTTACTTTATTGTGCTCGGTCTAAAAAGTCTCAAGCGGTAGACGATAATATTAAAATCTTAGATAATTATTTTTCTATAATAGTTATTATTATTAAATATAATTTGGCATATAATTCATCTGGTTACATATTAAGGCTGCCAGTCCACCAGAGCGGAGCGAGGCAGCGGAGCCGAGAAACGGAGAAATATTAACCAATAGGACTGTCCACTGGAGCTGAGCGAAGATTTTGTGCAATCCTATTGGTTAATATTTCTCCGTTTCTCGGCTCCGCTGCCTCGCTCCGCTCTGGTGGACTGGCAGCCTTATACTGAATTGATTTACTCAATCACATATTAGCTTAGTAGAAGTAGATAATATAAATAAGTAGAGGTAACATGTATGTTTATAGGAACTTAGCATCATAGTCTTTAGTAAAACTATTTTTTTAAATAAATTAAGGGAATAATAAAAAAAATGTAATAAATGTTTTTAGAATTTGAGTTATTCAACCTAGCTTATTGTTTTTAAAATTTGATAGTTAAAAAAATCGATTTCTATAAGTACGTTACTTATATTATAATTCTACAACATGATGTACTTACATTTATGTATGTTATTTGTAGAAAAAGTTTCATGCCTAGTAAATCCCATTTGGGACCCCTGCTTTTTCTAGTTTTTATTAATGATGTTACTAAACAGTTTTATAATTTAAAATGTCTGATTTATGTTGATGATACCAAAATTTTCATGAAAATCAGCTCGATTTCTGATTGTCAGTTACTTCAAGATGACCTCAATAGACTTACTGTAAACATAACTCTATTTTCATCAATGCAAGCAAATGTAATGTTATTTCATCATTCACTATAAAGCCCAATTTCATTGTTTTTGGTTACCATCTTGATAATGTAACTATTCCAAGAGTCTCTGAGGTAAGAGATTTGGGTGTTTATCTGGATAATAAACTGACTTTTAATGCGCATTTCAACATTATCACTTCCAAAGCTTATTGAATGCTCGGGTTTGTGCTAGGGCTTGGTTGAAATCCTCATACTCTAGTTTAAATGTTTAATCCACTTTTCGTGTTTTTTCTTTTTTTAGGTCATTTCATAACTTAGGGTACCTAATGCTTTTTTTGTATAAAGTTTGTTCACATGTTTTGTATGTATGATGTTATTGTGGAAGCTTCACTGGTTTCTGTGCTATTTTAAGTTTTAAATCTTTAATTATTATTGTACTGTTTGTTTCCTTAACAAAATAAAATAAAAAATAAAAATAAATTTTGATATACTTACTTAAATATTATGTAATAAAACTGAATCCTTTTTTTAAGTATGCAAAAAACCATGCTATGAATCTAATAACGGTAAACCCTTAATTTATATTAATAGAAGTAGAAAGAGCCTAGGTAATGGCAATAACTATAAAAGTATTTTCACTTTATGTAAATAGGTAAGTTTATTTAGTTATTTGTCTTCAAAAGTAATTCATTTCCAAAAAAATACTATTCATCTCTAAACACGATTCTATCATTAGTATTTATATAAACGCTGCTGTTAGTTATATTAAAATATACATTTTCAGGCCTTTTATCTGGTTTTGGTTGATTTTTGGTATCTGTTGTTTCCGCTTCATCTTCCGTCCACCAATCATTACTATCACCTACCAAGTGCTCATCAAGAGTATTGTAATTAAAATCACTACCTTCCAATATAGGTACAAATTGACCTTCAAAATAAACCGAAACATTGCTATCACCACTACCTTTTTTATCAACTAATTCACTGTTATTATTGGAAACATATTCAAATTCGCTTTTATACACTTCGACAGTATCTTTTATAATAATGGTAATATTAGTTCCTTTTTTGATCAAACCTGGCTTGCATCTGGCCACGTAGTTCCAGTATCCATCAATACATCTCATATTTGTCAGTGTTGTTGGGTAGTAGTAGTTGGGTCGGCGACATTCTGGACGCACGATAGTGTTTACAGGTTCAAAGTTGTTGCAAGCTCTGGTGCCTGTGACTTCACCGGAGACCAGACAGTAGTATTCTACGGACGGATGAGGGTCCAGCTGACATTGTCCTGTAAATAATTTATAAATAAAAACTTAAGAAAACCAAATTCAATTTGATACGCCTCTATCATCAAATTATGAAGATGTTGACAGTATATTGCATTGTTCTATTAATCGTAAACACTGAAAAATCACAGGAAAGCAAAATACGCAGTGTCGTGTACGCGAATGAAGTGTTTTTTCAGTTATTTTTGTAAAACTACTAAAATTATTTTGATAAAATTTAAATGGGACTAAGTGGTCTGGAAGTACATATATCTTTTCACATAAAAAAAGAATTTTTCAATTCGGTTTATAAATGGCGGAGTTCTGAAGTAACAAACATAAAAAAACAACCAAATTTAGAACCTCCTTTATTAAGTCGGTTACCAAATACTACTTACGGACACATTTTGGTATATTCCCTTGCCAAACGCCATCTTGGCAGCCAACAGAGCTGGGTCCTGTCACACCGTATGCTCGCTGACAAGCCACTTTGATTGTCACATACTTGTAGCTGTAAAAAGAAATGAAAATAAAATCCATGAAGTGTGAAACAGCTAAACCATTTGATAATTAGACTTTCTTTCGAAAAAACAGCAAAATCGTAACTCCGGACTCAAGCATGGCTTTTTGTATAAAAATCTCTACTCAAATCTATATGCGAGTAACGATTTATTTATCAGCATACGGGCTTCAGATAGCGTGACTCAAGTATACTTACATTTGAGAAGAGATTTGTCAAATCTATGATGGAATCTCAATTTACTTGAGCACTGTTGCAGAATACCTGCCTAGCTCATGATAAATACCACATTTTCAATCAGGGGCTTAAAAGAAAATACCTTGAGCCAGGCTGCGCTCCGATAATGTTGGTGGTATAGGAGCCATGTTCCGGGTATGGAGGTAAAACGCAGTTGCCGGCTGTAGGGCTGAAATATTTAGATTATTTTTAGTGAGTATATCATACAGCACCATCCTTGTAGGTAAGTGTACAAAGTTTGGTCTACGGGAGGAAATTCTGTAGGTTTCAAGAACAAGATCAAAATTTCCGGGGCATATTATTATCTTACTTGATAATGATAGGCGTCGAACTTCCACATAGTTCCTCAGATACATCAGAGTTATCTGCACATTCTTGAATCTGTAATTAAAAAAAAATCATAATCTGTCATTTTAAAAAAGTTTGAGTAACTTTGGCTTGGCGTATAGACGCGTGACTGCTTTAAGCGCGTGACACCATCTTGTTTATTGGTTTGCCAGTTTAAAATATTCTGTGTGAAAAGGAACTCACACTAAACATAAAAAAAACAGCAGATTTGTGGGACGGGTGTTCAAAAAGCAGAAGAAATGATACGATGACAGCCAATCGCATATGATTTTTTTTTATGGTTCTTTGTAAAATAAACTGATATACCGTCATATTATATTCAATTTTTTTTTTATTTATGAAACCTAAAGAAGCCTACTATACCCATGAACCTAGGAATCTAGGTAATAATAATAATCTTCTTTTTTCCCTTACTCTATGACTATACCTTATTGCAGTTAGCCTCGCTATCCACACATGCTCCGTAAGCGCATTGGAACAGGTTTGACTGACAGATCTTGCCGGCGCAAGCCTCCACGGTCTCATCAGAGCCGTCAGGACAGTCCTTGAGGCCATCGCAGTGGTTCGAGGCTGAGATGAAGGTGCCGTCTTTGCATTTGAATTTGCCGCTGGAAAATGGAAAAACTTGTTTTTTTGTTCTTTCCTTTTTGAGAGCTGGTTTACACTGCCCAATGAGTGTGAGGTATTAAACGACGTAGAACGAAATAATAGATTGTTACGCAAAGAATTATGTAGTAGTATGTTATTACCCAAGGGTGAAATATATTGAATCCAAGCGTAATAGTACATTATGATATGAGTGCGGTAAGTTGAAAATTACAGCCGAGCCGATATTGCCAGCCCGAGCCGTAGGCGAGGGCTACAAGAAAGCAGAGGCTGTAATTTTCAAAGCGCACGTATGTCATACGACGTTTTATAACACATTTCCGAGGAAATAAATAAAACTCGTTATAAAAGTTGTTTAAAAGTAAAATTAACTTATTAATTTTATAAAAGTAAAAAGCGCGGGATTAATTTTTACTTGATCACAAATTAGCGATGCGCGCGCATCAGCGCTATAAAAACTCTTTGCTAAGATTTAAAAAAGGAACGTTCGTTTTAGACGGAGTATCTTGATAAACCGTACGTTTAACCTTACTTTCTAATACGAATAAATCACTTGTAGTTAGAAAATTTTTAACAATTTGTAAAAGAATTAAATGCTTATTTTTTATCTCCCAAAGTCAATTTTATTCATAAAATGTTGACCACTTTACTGACATAAAAACTCTTTGCTAAGATTTAAAAAAGGTTCCGTTCGTTTTAGTGGGAGCCTCTTGATAAACCGTACGTTTTTTAAAATTGGTAAAAGTAGGTAAGTAGTACAATGCTCACGCTAAGATGGCTAAACCCGTAGTCTGAGTTTTATTTTGTTGATCGAAACGTATATCGAGAAGCGACTTTCGAGATTTTGTGTGAAAATCCGTTAAGAGCCTCTAGCGGGAGATTTGCAATTTTTCTCCATACAAAAACTGCAAGTTTCTCGATTCTCGCTTTTTGCTAATCAAAATAACAAAATTCAGACTAGGGGTTCTGAGTCCGTAGTCTGAGCCCCAAGTCTGTGCATTTGTTTTGACTTTCGATTCCATTATAGCACACGCAAACGCATTCGCAAAGCGAAAACTTTTGTATGAAAACCAGATAAGCGCCTCTAGCGTGTGCTATACTTGAGTCGAAAGTCAAAACGAATACTCGAGACTCTGAACTACTTACGCGCTGGTCTCACAGGATAGCTCGTCGCTACCGTCAGCACAGTCAGCATGGCCGTCACAGACGAGCTCTGCGCTGACGCACGCGCCATCACTGCAAGAGTACTCGCTCAAGCTGGAAAATCAATAAATTATATATATTATTTCAAAATTGACACACATATTTTTTGCGAGGGATTCGTTTGCTTGAGATAACTGTCAAGGAGTGTAACTCTTTGCCATCATCAGTATTTTTTGAAAGATATAACCAAGGAGTTTTCAAGAAAAAAGTCAATAGTTGGATTATAGATAAGCGTGCTCCACCTTAGGCTGCAGCTACACTTACCATCAGATGTGCTGGCAGCCAAATGCTTAGATATAGCTTATCTTTATGCTGTATCTTTATGCTGTACCTACCTAAGCTTTAATTATAATTTTAAAGTTCAAGTAACACTTCTGTAGTTTATGGCACGTGGATTATGAAAATAAATTAAGTTGATATGTAGGTATACCTGCATGAATATGCGATATCCTTTGCAACAGCTGACAAAACCAAGGGAATAGCTGAAAAAAAAGAAAAAAGTTCGTCTTTATGGGTAGGTAACTGAGAAACTTATTTTAAGCGAAAGGTAAACTAAGCAAAGAGGTCATCCATAAATTACGTGACACTAATTTCGTGATTTTTTTGACCCCTACCCCGTCCTTGTCACAGTTGGTCACATTTGTGAGATCCGCCCCCTCTCTACTGTGACGTCACAAATTTTGCAATTTTACATCTAGAAATTATTAAATTAAATCAGTACTTCCAAAATAAGTTTTATTTCCATTTAAATAATTTTGAATATAAATTTAAACACTTTGATAAGAATAAGTTAGAATAGTATAAACAATTTTAAATGTGTCGTCACAAAACTTAGGACCCCTACCAACCCTTGTCACACAATGTCACACTTTGTCGACCCCCTCCCTCCCCCTTAACATGTGACGTAATTTAAGGATGACTCCAAATTACCCAAAAATACGTTCTGTAGGTAAGTACATCGAAGCTTTATTACTATACCTAGAGTCCTTTTCATGAAAGAAGTCCCGCGGAAATTTCGGGAACTAAAGCTTAAAACTAAATTTTAAATTAGTTGTCAGAGAGCCTAGTACGAGTTTTCAGTGTATAGTGTGGGTGTGAAACGTCTGACGCCTAGCACACCAGTGGGCGCTAATTTGTGTGGAGACACTGAGCGGATTCTTTGAGAAGCTGGATTTGCGAGTACGGGCTTGGTGTAGACCAAGCTTCTAAAAAAAACCGCTCAGTGTCTCCATACAAACCAGCGCCCACTGGTGTGCTGGGCGTTAGACGTTTCACACCAGATTTACACACCATAACTCGTACTAGGCCCTCAGGTGCTGTTAATGTGTTCGGATGCTAGTGCGTTTTTATTTGGTTTCTGTGATCAAAGTCTTGTTTTCAATGCCTAAAGTTGTTAAAAGTGCTGCCCGAGAAATAATACTTAAGGTCGACTACAGCGCCGCGTCTGCGGGACTTCTTTCATGGAAAGGACTCTACCTAGCTACACCAAACCTAAATACCAGGATTCATCGAACAAAATATATTAAAATTCACCTTGATTATGTTAAAGGCACGCCAATGTCTTCAAATTAATAAGGAAAACACAATACCTAGATAATCAATAACTAAAGTGTCGACGAAACACGCAATAAAAAGTAAAACAAGTTCCTCATTGAAAAATCTTGTTTGTAATCTTTAGACTAAAATCTAAGCCGAGACCGAAGACGTCAAACTACAGACGTCTGTGTGACGTTACATTATTGCAGATTGCCATTAGCCGTGCGAAGAATATGACATTGTAATACGTAGGTAGTAGGTAGAGTCCTTTCCATGAAAGAAGTCCCGCAGACGCGGCGCTGTAGTCGACTTTAAGTATTATTTCTCGGGCAGCACTTTTAACAACTTTAGGCATTGAAAACAAGACTTTGATCACAGAAACCAAATAAAAACGCACTAGCATCCGAACACATTAACAGCACCTGACAACTAATTTAAAATTTAGTTTTAATGTTTAGTTCCGGAAATTTTTGCGGGACTTCTTTCATGAAAAGGACTCTACCTAGTTCCTACGTAAGAAGAAGCGCGAAACTTGCAGTTTTTGTATGGAGAAAAATAGTTTGCAAATCTCCCACTAGAGGCGCTTATCGGATTTTCATACAAAATATTCGCAAAAAATAATCAAACTTATTTAAAAAATTGAAAATTTAACCCTTCACCGCGTTACTTCACTACGAGCCGAATGTTACAAAATGATCCTTGTATGAATAAGTAACATTTTACTTACACACGTAACATTTCAATTACTAAAGTGGGGTGTTCAGCTTAAGAACATATTAAAATTAAGTAAACCATGTTTATAACACATTTGCTCGTAAAGGGTCTCTTATTTCACCAATTTCAGTATCGTGATGTATGTCATTACGCACTCGTGCGTTATGGTAATGTAAAACGTACGGTTTATCAAGATGCTCTTACTAAAACGAACGGGGGGGGGGGGGGGGCGCGGGCGGGGGGCGCGCGCCGCGCTCTACGATAAAAAATAAGCATATAATTATTTTACAAATTGTTCAAATTTTTCTAACTGCTTCATCGCAAGTCCCACCATGGTTTCCAAATAAACTTGTTAAGCTATTGCAAGAGAAAGAAAGGTATCGACTAAAATATAAACGTTATAACAACCCACGTGACAAAATTAGTTTTGAAATACTAAGAGAGAACTGCCATAAATTTATTGATAAATCTTATTCCGATTACAAAAGCAATATTGAAACGAGTATTATAGAGAACAAAAATCCGAAATTTTTCTGGAGTTATATAAAGGACAAACGTGGTGGCAAATCTAATCTTCCATCTAACATGTTCATGGGCAATTTAAAAGCTGAGACAGGTGAAGATATAGCTAATCTCTTTGTTCGTCACTTCTCGTCTGTTTTTAGTGATGTTTCCAATCATAGTGTAACTCCTACTAGACAAGAAACGAGCCTTACCAGTGACACACTAAGTAAGATAGAATTCTCAGAAACAGAAATATTTGATAAAATAAAAACACTTGACTCATGCAAGGGTCCAGGTCCGGATTCTATTCCTCCACTTTTTGTAAAACGCTGTGGCAAATTACTAGCCTACCCCCTCTGTATTATATTTAATCAATCATTGGCATCAGGTGTATTTCCAGAGGAGTGGAAGAGGTCAAGAATTACACCTATCTTCAAGAAAGGAGACCCTAAAGATGTGACTAACTATCGTCCCATATCAATCCTGTCATGTTTCTCTAAACTGTTTGAGTCACTTGTTTGTCCTATAATTACACGACATCTTGATATGATTATATCTGTCTCCCAACACGGATTTAGAATAGGCCACTCTGTACAAACAAACTTAATCAAATATGTTTCCGACATATCAGAAGCGCTTGACGATAGGCATGAAATAGACGCAATCTATACCGATTTTAGGAGTGCTTTTGACAAAGTCAAGCATTCTCTCTTATTAAGCAAACTCGAATTTAATGGTGTGCACGGTTCCCTTCTAAATTGGTTTTCATCATATTTGCTCAGGCGCTCACAAATTGTAGCGGTTGATGGATTCGAATCTCATGTTTATCATGCCAAATCAGGAGTTCCTCAAGGTTCACATCTGGGTCCGATTCTATTTGTTCTGTTTATAAATGATTTAACTCATTTACTAAAAAGTAATTGCCTAATGTTTGCTGACGATCTTAAATTATACAGAGTAATTAAATCTCAAGATGATATTAACATCCTCCAAAATGACTTAGTCGCAATTCAAAAATGGTGTAGCGAAAATTTCATGGAGCTGTGTGTTAGTAAATGCTTCCACATACGATTTTAAAAAAAAAATAATCCTAATATTGCGACTTACTCTATAATGGGTAATAACCTACAATCAGTGCACGAGATTCGTGACCTTGGTGTCATTATTGATAATAAACTAAATTTTAATTCTCACTATGATCACGCTGTTAAAAAATCCGCCCAAATGATTGGTTTCATCAAACGCAATACTAAGGGATTCAAGCATGTTAGGACTAAAATAATACTCTACAATGCACTAGTACGGAGCCATCTTGAGTTTGCATCAGTCATCTGGAATCCGTTTTACGCTGCTCATTCTCAAAGACTTGAAAATATACAAAGACATTTTACTAGACATCTTGCATTCGTTTCACCTGATATCTTCCACAAAACCCCGTACGCTGAACGGCTGAGTCATTTTAAAATGGTGTCACTAAGGAACCGCCGAATAACCCATGACCTGTGTTCCCTGCACAAAATTATAAGTGGACAGACCAGATGCAGTAGTTTAATAGATCGAATCTCTCTTTCAGTCCCTTTCAAGTATCCTAGAAAACCCGTTAGTAACAATTTTAATACCCCTTTCTCACGAACGAACCTTGGTCTCAATTCTCCCCTTACTAGGATGTGTAAACAGTACAGTTTAATATTGCAGAAAATACCAGATTTAGATCCGTTTGGCGACTCACTTTCGATATATAAGAGTAAACTTTACAAATATTTTTTAAATATCCAAAATCCCCAGTCCGACGACTAAAAAAAATGTAATCTAGTTACCTATAAGTACCTAGTTTTTGTTAGTTTTATTATTTTTATTTTTAGAAGTTTTTTTTTTTTTGTGTGTTCATTAATTTTTATTTAATTGTAAATACTTATCTTAAGCTTCCTTTTTGCTGTTGTCTTTAGTAGCCACTATAATATTATTGCAAATGCTGTGCATGCCTGTAATTGGCACACATTTTATAGAATAAGGTATTCATAAGTGATTATGGTAATGTAAACTGTGTGCGCTGTTGGCGTTGCCTATTGAATAAATAAATAAATAAATAAACAAGTGAATAAAGATTTATTCTTTGAAGAAAAACCGAGTTTTATTTATTGCTCGCAAATGTGTTATAAAACGTCGTATGACATACGTGCGCTTTGAAAATTACAGCCTCTGCTTTCTTTCTTTCTGGCAATATCGCCTCGGCTGTAATTTTCAACTTACCGCACTCATATCATAATGTACTATCATAAAACACTGATAGGTAAATCTAATGTTGTCATTGTTGTCAAAATCTGATGACAATCGTTAACCTACTTGTTCACATGCGTGCGTACCTACACCTACCTAGGTATAGCTAAATACCAACCAATTAAGAACGCGTAAAACAATTAATCTCGCAATGCAGCCAGTGTCTCGGGCACGCTTCCGATTGGTAGGTACTGATTTAGACCAGTTGAGCTATCGTTTGCAACGGTTTGTGGATAGCTCAACTGTTTCATGTGTATTTTGTAAATATTGTGAATATTGTAAATACTGTATTAGTTGTAATTTTCTTTGTGAATAAACTCCTTCGGTCTTATTCCAGAACGGGGACTAAAGAATGGGTTTAAACCTTGACGTTGACGTTCAAACCTTGACGTTTAAACCTTGACTTTCTCTAGTCTTCCTTCTGGAATAAGACCGCTTAAGAGCCTTATCACAATACGTTAGAGCTCGATATCTGTCAAATTTCGATACCAGAGCCTTCACCCTGCAGCAAACAGAGGGCGCACATTGAACGTCGCTTTACGCTTGATTTTTTACATTATACCTAACTAATCTTGGTACTTGAAGATTATGTAGTTAGAGTCATCAAATTAAATAAATGTCACCAATATTATTACACTCAGGCTGGAACACTCCAAGGCTGAAATACTCAAAAGTAATTCAAATTTGAGCACCACTTAAAATTGCTCTGCCTCTGTTTGACATTACTCATTTGTAAGAGATGGCAATAATTTAAGCGGGACTTAAATTGAGTGGGGTTTGAGTGGCGTTTGAATATTTGAGTATTAGTTTGTCAAATACATACATGCATTTTTATCCATGTATATACTCGTATACTTGTATGTATTCGTATATAAGTCTATATATGCGTGTATACGTATATTTCGTGTATGAATATACTAGCTTCCGCCCGCGTCTTCGTTCGCACCCCGTTGGATCCCGTTCATTTTTCAGTGTCAAACATCAAACGGCTATATCTCAGAAAGTATTCACTCTAGAGTTCTCGTTCCACAACTAAATGAAAGGTGTGATCAAGATCTAAATTTTTGATGACAGCTGTCAAAATGCAAACGGATATATCTCGGAAACTACTCACCCTAAAGTTCTCGTTCCAAAACCAAATCAAAGGTGTGACCAAGATCTAAATTTTCGATGACAGCTGTCAAACTTCAAACGGCTATATCTTGGAAACTACTCACCCTAGAGTTCTCGTTCTAAAACCAAATGAAAGGTCTTATCAAGATCTACATTTTGGATGACAGCTGTCAAACTTCAAACGGCTATATCTCGGAAACTACTCGCCCTAGAGTTCTCGTTCTAAAACCAAATGAAAGGTGTGATCAAGATCTAAATTTTGATGACAGCTGTCAAACTTCAAACGGCTATATCTCGGAAACTACTCGCCCTAGAGTTCTCGTTCCAAAACCAAATGAAAGGTGTGATCAAGATCTAAATTTTTGATGACAGCTGTCAAACTTCAAACGGCTATATCTTGGAAACTACTCACCCTAGAGTTCTCGTTCTAATAGCAAATGAAAAGTGTGATCAAGATCTAAATTTTTGATGACAGCTGTCAAACTTCAAATAATAAAAAAATAGGGCCCTGTTACTTTCTCCTTCGCAATGAGCCGACGCAGTGTCTGCGTCTGCCTTGAGCCGCTCTGGCTCGCCGCCCGTTGTCACCGAGGTCAGCCAGCCTCTTCATCCGTCTTACCCGCCACGGATCCTGCTGTCCTCTTTATCCGTCTTACCCGCCACGGATCCTGCTGTCCTCTTCATCCGTCTTACCCGCCACGGATCCTGCTGTCCCTCGTCAGAAACCAGTCCAACCGTTTGGACTCAGGGCAACACGCAATGTGCCACCCTGTTACAGACGATCGCATCGTCTACCCCTGCCCTGTGTTACACACCAGCAGCAGGTCTACCGATCCACCAATTCATCTCAAGTCTACTCATTACATACGTCACTGCCACCAACTATTTACTATCTGACGTGCCTATCTGAAAGTCCTAATCCTATGTATTGTGTGAAGCAAAATTACGAGTACCTATCTAACGAGAACTTAGTTATGTAAGAAAACTTTCCTAGATAAGGAGAATAGGCAGCAACAGCAACGTAAGCAATGTTTTAGTTACACATAAGACAATTGCGATCGAATCCTCGCAGCGATAGCTCGTGAAGCTGGAGGACGCGCAGCACACACACGCCAGGGCACAGCACAAGCACCCAGCATCAACGCGCAGGCCAGACACCACCAACAGGGCGTGACCCAGAAGTGCTGCAAAACTTGCATCCTGTCAAAGAAACAGCGTGTATAAAAATCGTCAGAACCACATCTCGACAGCAAAAGCACGGTGCAGACCGTGCGACCGCAGCGCACAGCGGAAGCTGCGCTGCATCAGTGCGCGAGGAGCGCGCTACACCAGGAGCACGGCGAAGCCTCGCGACTGCAGCGCACAGCCAGAGCTGCGCTGCACCAGCGCGCGAGGAGCGCGCTACACCAGGAGCACGGCGAAGCCGCGCGACTGCAGCGCACAGCCAGAGCTGCGCTGCACCAGCGCGCGAGGAGCGCGCTACACCAGGAGCACGCACCAGCGCGCGAGGAGCGCGCTACACCAGGAGCACAGCGAAGCCGCGCGACAGCAGCGCACAGCCAGAGCTGCGCTGCATCAGCGCGCGAGGAGCGCGCTACACCAGCATGGCGGAGCCCGTGCACCAGCAGCGCACAGCCAGAGCTGCGCTGCACCAGCGCGCGAGGAGCGCGCTACACCAGGAGCACGGTGGAGCCCGTGCGACAGCAGCGCACAGCCAGAGCTGCGCTGCATCAGCGCGCGAGGAGCGCGCTACACCAGGAGCACGGTGGAGCCCGTGCGACAGCAGCGCACAGCCAGAGCTGCGCTGCACCAGCACGCGAGGAGCGCGCTACACCAGGAGCACGGCGAAGCCGCGCGACAGCAGCGCACAGCCAGAGCTGCGCTGCATCAGCGCGCGAGGAGCGCGCTACACCAGCACGGCGGAGCCCGTGCACCAGCAGCGCACAGCCAGAGCTGCGCTGCACCAGCGCGCGAGGAGCGCGCTACACCAGGAGCACGGTGGAGCCCGTGCGACAGCAGCGCACAGCCAGAGCTGCGCTGCATCAGCGCGCGAGGAGCGCGCTACACCAGCACGGCGGAGCCCGTGCACCAGCAGCGCACAGCCAGAGCTGCGCTGCATCAGCGCGCAAGGAGCGCGCTACACCAGCACGGCGGAGCCCGTGCACCAGCAGCGCACAGCCAGAGCTGCGCTGCATCAGCGCGCGAGGAGCGCGCTACACCAGCACACTAGCGTGTACGCCTCTAGCTTGTACTCTGTCACAAACAAAGCGCGTATAAAAACTATCAGTGCCATGTCTAAGAATTTGTACACGTTCGGCTTACCTGACCAATGCTGATCATACCCACTCATAAACATGTTCATTTATAAACAGGTGACTTTCATCAATTTTTAAATGATTCATCATCTGATGGTCAACACGCAGCCTTTTTCGTAACTCAAACCACTGAGTTGTTTGACTGTGTTGAGCTGAGTCGGGGTACAAACATGTTATTCCTGTGTACAGCAGCACAACAGCATAGCAGATGGTGTGCAACCGTTTCAGATGTCACACGGGATGCTAGGAGTACACACATCATCGGCACTCTCAGTGTGCATCTTTGAGCTATCTTCTAAAACATAATTCAAAATACAAGTTAGGAATTCATTAATTTGTAGATACCCCACAACTTTCAGTTCAATTTCGTCACATGAATTATTATGACAACCAGACAAACCAAGAATTTCGATTCACATCTTGTCACACGAATTATTATAACAAACAGACAAACTTTCATGGATTTTTACCAAATGTGAACCAACAAATAAGTTCAGCTTTGAATTTTGATACGCCTTTACAATCCTAGACGCTATGCTGAAAAACAACTGCTCGCGTTTTTTCATAACCTCCAAATCTAATTCTATGCCCGACAAAACAAGATGCGATGTTCGCCTGTCATGGTAATGCAGACAGCTTCGAGAACCAGATAAGCTATACCGACTATAGCACATCCTATGCCTGCAGCTATCTCGTGATCTGTGAGAACAGGCCAGACGTCGGCAATGATGGTAGTCAGCACTCGGTGACCGTGATTGAAACCTAGACAAGCTCCGCAACCGAGTCGATCGCAATCTATTACAACGACGCGAGCTACCCCGGGACCTCATACAAGACAAAACCCGCGAGCGGTATCGCACCCGAACACGAGAGCTATCCTTCGAGCGACGTCTTGACCGACTACGCGACATACTTCGCGTCTTTATGCAAAAGAGACAGTCAAAAACGTACTTACGTGATCTCACACCACACAAGAACAATCTAGAGCAAAAACGATTTTCTTTTTGTTTGACGTCCGGGTATACCGGTTCCGTTCTGGTTTGTATTTTGTGGGCCAAATTTGTGGTTGCTCATCCCACTTCTGATCTTAGGAAGGTCTTAGGATCAGGAGTGGTTTAAGAAAATGAAAGGAACATTCAACATCAATTTATTTTACATCACCAAACTCTTATAAAACAAAATTATGACCAGAACGAAACGGATCTCTATTTATCACACTGAACTGAATTCCACTTGAATCGATCAACCTATTCCACAAGAAAGATAGCTCACGTGCCCTTTAAACAAAATAATGTCTTCTACGATGAAATTCTTTCGAGATGTTTTCTTGTCCAATGTCAAGCTGCCAAGAGACCTGGTGCGCGCCTGCACTTGCTTATAAAGAAGCGATGACGCGTTGTCGTCTGTTGTTTCGCCACGTGACTCTGTCAATCATGACTCTGTCAACAATATTATATACATGGATAAATATGCAACCATGTATGTGACAAATTAGTCTAATAACATAGTACATGTCCAAACCATAACAATGCATCACAGAGCACGTCCTCATTGGACGTGACGTGATGCATCGTTATAGGCAGTGGTTACCACTTAACATCAGGTGAGTCATCGGTTTGTTCCATCATTGAGTTGTACAACATGTCGCTACTACATGTCATGTCGTATGTTGTACATGATCAAAACTAGTTAGTCAGTGTAGTCATACTATGCGTTCCATACAAGATTACGATCGATCGTTGGGCGCGAAAATTGACATAGGTCCGACCTCCACGAGCGCTGAAGCGCTACTGAGTTTGAGCGGGCCGACGCGTCTCATTTTATACCATTTCAAAATATCGTTTATTTTAAGTTTTATTATATTTTCTAAGAAAAATAAAGTATGTAGTCTTGTTTGTAATGAACTACTGTTTATTTTGGTATAAATTTTATTCACCGATATGAATTTACTATTGAGATATTCACAGCTAAATCTGAACGTTTTTAGGAGTTTTATGGTTTTGGAATTGGTGTTTTTTATAGATTTCCAAGACATTGTTCTAAATTCTAAGGCCGCTATGAAATAAACCAGTATTTAAGACATATTATTGTATACTTTTCTTTTTCTCTGGTTTGTACAGTTGTGCAGTCTAAGAGCTTGAAAAAGTGCCCGCGCGAGTTTTTTTCAAAAACATGCTTCGGAATATTGGCTGTAAATAAGTATACAAGACAAAATCGGGAAAAGCGAGGCCGCTATGTACTATATTTAAAGCTGTTCTTCATTATACAACAAGTTGAAATTGTCGAAAAATTACAGTTTCTCTGGTTAAGAACGCCAAACATAGGTAAAATCACGGTTTCTTTGTAATAGGCCTCTTAAACATCAATTTAACAGTTTCCGGTTTGGTTAAGAGTATAATGTAAGTACTAATCGTAAAATAGGTATACTTATTGGGTTTTTGGGGTATAACTTTCGGTAATCAACATGGGGACAAGCCAGCATGGGGTCAATCAATACTACCTAGCTTTCTTTAGCAAAAAAATTCGTTTATAACGACTGCTAAAGTCGGGACCCCAAATATAATAGAAGCACGGAAGCGCTCAAATGCGACTAACGGTCACCTATCTGAATAGTGACCGCGCAAATTGGTGAAGGCGAACCCATTATTATTTTCTTGTATTTACCTATTTGTAGTATAAATAATAATGACATCGTTATACAATCGTAGTTAAAAAAAAATTAGTTATCTACGTACTAATTAGTGTTGCCATGTAATATTTTTACAACATTGACAGGCGTCATCGCTCAATAGCTCTGCCTTCCGTGCTGTGGCTCGTGGGTTCGATCCCCACCGAGAATAAACATTTGTGTGTGGCAAACATAGATGTTTGTTCTGTGTCAAGCTTACAAGCGGTATTGAACCCTTAAGTCTGAGAAGAGACTTCTTATCTCTGTGTGTATTCTACCGCTTGTATAACGGGCTGTGTTCTGAAGAATTATTCAATATGATGCCTACAGCCACTTTCTACCATCGCACTGCCCGCCAACGACAGGGAATTCATCCACACACCCTAGAGCCAGCGTGGTCGCGCACCTTCCGGTTTCAGAGGAACTTCCTCCCGCGAACACTCAGGTTGTGGAAAGATCTTCCTGCCGAGGCTTTCCCTAGTGACTACAATATGGGGCACTTCAAAAAGGGTGTTTTAAAATTCTTCAAGGGTCGGCAACGCGCATGTGATACCTCTGGTGTTGCAGGCGTCCATAGGCTACGGTAACCGCTTCCCATCAGGCGGGCCGTACGCTTGTTTGCCTACTTAGGGCGGATTCGACCAAACTATTTATACGCAGTTTAAGTCTTATACTGCGAATAAAATCAATAATTACTCTAGTGATAAGAAACTTTTTGTTCTACCAAGTCTTATTCCAGGAAAAACTTGTCTATCCGAGAATAAATCGTTATACTGCCAAAATCTATGGTATAAACAAGTTATCTGTCGAATATTTTAATGGCGGCTGCTACATTTGACAAAACAGCTGTTGGTTTTCATAGATATTGACAACTTGACACCCGGATAATTTGTGTGCACATGTATTATTGCGTTGCGCTCTCTAAGCAATTGTATTTTGAATTAAGTTGGTTTTTATGTATATACAGAATAACAATACCTAGGATTGGTTACTCTCAAGATTGCAATGGAAAAACAAAAACGAATTTATCTGAGAATAAAATTGAAGAGTAAAGTTATACAAGGGATACTTATTCAGGAATATCATGACTTTTGGACGAATCCGCCCTTAGTAATATAAAAAAAATATGTCTGGGTGTTACTATAATAGGTATAAGTATGTATTTGATAAAGCAAAAAAAAAGATAAAGTATTCTATCAGCAATCTAGTTCCCATAGTACAAGCTTTGCTTAGTTTGGGACTAGAGAGAGTGTGATATGTCCAAGATTATTTTTTTGTATCTTGTTACTGATTTCGAGAGTTGTTTTGTTATCCCCTGTAAAATTATTCTCCGTACATTATTACTTTGTTTATAATAAGTATACTAATAAGAAACAGGTACCTATGCCACTGACCTATTGTATAAGTATACACTGTACATAATGTATTTATACATAATAGTATTGTACATAGAGGTACCTACCAGTATAACTAAACATATATAAAACTCTTTTGAAGCTGACTGACAATCAACGCACAGCCTAAAATATAAGTCCTAGAGGTATCACATTTGGAGGATAGTATCTAGTGGAAAGTAATTTTGAGAAGTCACACTCTAAACTGACACTAAAGGGTCTAGAACGCGAGCAACGCCGCGGGCGACTGCTAGTAGTATTATAATGATCTGTGACAGAGGTAAATGCTTTAAATCACAATTTCACACTAAACTAAGCATTCTAACATGCAAAGGTGAATTTTGTTATGCCAATAACTAGAAATACGTAAGTGGTATGTTGGATGTCTAGTAAGTGCGGGTTCGATTACCGCTGTGTACACTACAATTTTTTTTATAAGTGTTGGAATTAGCAGTTAATTCAACATGTTTTTTTAAGCAATTATTTTTGCCTATAGCAATGTATACAAAAAAATACATAAAACATACAATAGGCGGCCTTATTGCTTGCGATCTCTTCATACAAGTCGTAAGTTTCATTCCATTGTAACGACGTAAGAATATTCCCCTATTACAAGTTCTTGGAGGTGTAAAATGGTAAAACCCACTGTAAAGGTTAGACCGCACTAGGGCGGAACTGCACTACAGCGGAGCGTCGCGTCAATTAGTTTCTATATTCTTTCCAAGTAAATGTACTAGCCATACCGCACTAAGCGGCAACGGAACTGCACTGCAGCGGAGCGTCGCGACAGAGTTGGGCAACTAGGCAAAGTTGACGCGCTCGCGACGCGCAGTTCCGCTGCCGCTAAGTGCGTTATAGTAAGCGGCGCGTCCGCGACAGTTGCGAGGCATCCATCTATATTATACTAGCTGTAGCGCCAGCGGCTTTGCCCGCGTGGTAGGTACTCAGTAATAAAGCAACACATAAACTATGCTTCCCGTTGACTTTATAGCGAGATCTTAAGTAGGTACCTACTACCTACTTACCTACCTACCCACTTACCTACCTACCCACTTAGCTACTTCTTTAAATGTGGCTTCAGAGGCTGGTATTTTTTTACCTAGGTACGCTATCTCCCTTCCTACTTACACCTTTCGTAGGTATTTTATTTTTTTGTAAGGACATGCTAGGAACCTACCTAAGCTTGAAACAAACCAATTTTTCCATACAAACTTTAACAACTAATAGCACAGCGAATTAGTGTTGAGCTAGCTTTTTTAAATACAGATCTTATTTATTTAGTTTGATGAATATAGGTACATGCCAATTTTGGTATTTATAACTTCAAGGAATACGATTTTGCATACTAACGTTGAGGCCCAGTTTGACCCAGTCAGGGGTTAAATTTGTTAAAATCCCGTCTTAGCGGGTGCCTATGCCATGTAAAGAAAGTACATTCCAAATTTTAGCCCTAGCTTTAGCGGTCTGGCCTGGAATGTGATTGGTAAGTCAGGTCCCTCTTCTTTTATATATATATACCGTTCACACCAATTTCATCCATCACGTCCAGTGGTTGCCAACCGACTGAGAGATAAAATGCCGCGCTGCTGCAGTTCTAGTGCGTTATACCGAGCTACATTGAAAATGACGCGACGCTCCGCTGCAGTGCAGTTCCGCCCTAGTGCGGTCTAACCTTAAGACTGGTTTAGTGAGTTACGCGGATCTGTCTGCAACCTCATCTTTCCTCGATTCTTTGATATGATTTACAAATATCAAGATTACGCACTGAAAACCATTTAAAATTAGGATACAGCACGCAGGACTAGTCTAGTTCCAATAACTAGTAGCTCGCCCCGAACTGAGATATCTCGTGATCGGTCAAGGAGTTGTAGGTAACGCCTACAACCTCTTGACCGATTTACTTCATTTTTCAAACCAGTAAAACTTAAGAGTACTACCTATCCGTAAACCTACCAAATTCTGTGAAGATCGGATAAGCGGTTCGAAAGATCTCGACGAACAAACATGCAAAGCATTTTTGTCCAAGTTGTCACTCGTTCGCTTCGCTCGCTCGATCAATAAAAAAAAATAGATTCCACCCAGGAATATTGTTACACTCGCATTTAGATATAATATGCTTATAGGCTAAAGTACCCGCTTAATATCTGAGAGAGTATTATTATTCTCACAAAAAAGAAATATTTATTTTTAGCCAGAAACCGAATATTAGCTTATGTGCTTCGAATCACGAGGAAAGTGTCATTAGAGGTCTCCCATCGAAATTAGGATTGCTCTGACCGTTGCTAAACTTAGTTGATTGACAGGTAAGTATATCCTCTGGACAAATACTGTGATTTACATTATATAACATAAATACTTACGGACTTATCGAGCGCGTTGAAATCTTTTGTATGAAAAATCTAAAATAGTTTTTAGTAACAATAATTTTAAAATGTTTCTAGGCTACATTTATATTATTAGAGTTAGTAAAACTTACTAAATAAGTACTTATTACTAGTTTACTAGATAATTCTAGATGATTCTTTTTGAGATACCAAAAGGAGTTATTCTAGGACATTACCACGGTAGAGTAGATATGACGTAGGTAGTTTTCGTTTTTTTTTTATATCCGCAATATTTATTTACTTTTAGTGTGAGAGGTACCTAATGTTTTTTTTTTTGTGAAATTCAGACGAAGTACCTACATACTTCTTTCTTTATTTTCAAAATTTAGTATCACTTTTCTTACTAATTATCTGATAATTTTTACTGTAAACTAAACATTAAGTTAGTGGCCAACTCTGTTGAATGAGTTTTTAGGCCGCCTTAAGGCCTCCTAAACACTTATCACTTACATTTGCCATTCGTCCCCGATCCAGTCCCTTGCAGTAGCCCAACATTGATGCAGGAAAATAAAAACAATAGCACACTGACACTGAACATTTTTACGACCTTGAATTGAAGATTAAAAAAAAAACTACTGATTTATTTTTAAGCTGTCGGCCCATGCATCCTGTTTTTTTTTTATTTTTTAGCGGCAAATGCGTGTTGGTTTTATTAAAATCTTGTGTGGACTGACGATACAAAGATGTAGGTACTTGCTCAATATGAATAAGACTTGATATTATCCAACCTGTTTGTAAAGGTCGAAATTCTTTGATTATTACTTATACATAATACTTATTTATCTCCGTGCAAGCATTATTTTATTATGGTAGGTGGAAATCTGGTTCAATTTGAAATGAATTAACTAAGCTATTAGTAGGTACCTCTACGTATATACATCTACGTACTATCTACGTATCTGAGCTTCTGGATGGCAAGCGGAAAATTGGCGGCCAACTCCTTCGATATAAAGACGCACAGAAGAGGAACATGAAAAGGTGCTCCATAGATCCCTCTTGTTGGGAGTCACTGGCAGAAAATCGGCCTGAATGGAGAAGTCTCGTGAAGCGTAATGTCTACACCTTTGAAGATGAACGAAGGCGCGATCTAGATATTAAACGCGACCAACTAAAAGCTAAACCGCCTTCAAACATTAACATTAACTATAACTACGTTAATGGCGCTCTTACATGCACATTGTGTGCAAGAACCTTTAAAGCCAAAATTGGTTATTCAAGTCACATTAGAGCCCATCATAGGCATCAAGCAGCAACAATGTCGCCGTAGCCGAAACCGGCCAGGAAGACATCATCATCATCTACGTATGTGTTTCCTATCTAATTCATTTACCTCCTAAATTAATAAACAGAAGTTGACCAGTCCGCGGTTTTTAGATAATGTAGAGAACAATGAATATGTACCTAGGTAATACGTAGTTCTCCTACGTAAGAAGAAGCTCCCATTCTACCAAAATTACACACTGAAAATCTCGTTTTGAAACGTGATTCAAATTTTGAGCCCCGTTTCATACATTGTTCGTTTTTCGAAAGCACTAGTCTAGTTCGAGAGTTTCACTAGTCTAGTAGAGAATGAAGAATGCTTGCTCGTGCCTTCCTTATTAAGTGCAACCGCCGGGAGTTGTAGAGCCGTAGAGATTCTGAATAGATAACAAAAAAAACCTAAGTAATTGTAGGTAGGTACCTATCTACTTATTATGTTCTTTTTTTAATTGACCCTGTTTATTTTTTGTAAATTTTAAAATACTTTCAAGTACATTTAAATACCTGCACACGTATTTTAGCTAATAAATCCACAGTAAAACAAAACTTTTAAAATACAAATAAAATAAATTCAATAAAGCTTTAAATAGCGTCACCTATTGGCGAGTAGGAAGGAGTATTATTTTGAACAAGGCCATCTGTTTGATCTGTTGGTGAGTAGCTAAAAACTGTTCCTCAATTCAATTCAATATTTGATTTAATTACAAATTTGTACAAAGGTCCAAATAAAACGGTGTTTGACAACATATCTTGGAGGCGGCGGGGAAAGTCAGGGTTTATATCTATTAGTTCTGATATTAGTAAGAGTCTTTGCAGTGAGTGATATCGGCAATCCAAGATTATGTGTTTAAGGTCCGCTTTTTGATGTGCGCAGTGATCACAACTAGCTGTATTTATTATTCCCATTCGGTTCAAATGTGCAGGCGTAAGGCAGTGCCCAAATCTCATTCTGTTAATTATTGTTATAAATTTCCTTTCATTTATATCTCTATGTTTGTTAAACCATGGCTTTAGTGGTAATTCTTTTTGTATTTCATAGTACCACTGTCCTTTGACCTTACTAGTTTCAGTCCAGTATTCTTTCCATAAGTCTCGCTTCTTCTCTTTGTATAGGACATGATAGTCTGTAAATGGGACTCCTAGTATGCCTGAGTGATCTTCGTCTGGCTCTGAGTTTGCTGCTCTGTCCACTATTTCATTACCGGTAATATCGTTATGAGATGGAACCCATTTAAATTCTACATTTTTACAAGAGTTATTAATTACAAGTAACATGTGCCTTATATCAAACAATATATGATTTTGTTTGTATGAAAAATCTGGTCTTTGTAAACTTAATAATAAACTAAAACTATCAGTTATAACTATGAATTCCTTTGAAGTTATGTTATGGATGTGTAATAATGCCCTATACACAGCATAAGCTTCAGCTGAAAATATACTGCAAACTGAATCAATTTTAAATGTTTTTGTGAAACCTAATTGAGGGTCATAATAAGCACTTTTAACTCCATGATGTGACTTGGAGCCATCAGTGTATATCATATATTTATTCTTATTTTCCTGCATTTGTTCCATAAACATAAACTTATCTTCAATTTTACGCAAATCCATTTTTACTTTGCTGAATATAAGAGCATCATAAGCACACCCATACACGGGCCATAAATCACATTTATACATATTTTGTTACGGCGCAGCGCCTGTCAATTTCACCGAGCAACAATACTCGTGCCTTTTGCGCATTATTATTCGAAGTAACTTCATTACTTTTAGATTCATTGTGATGAGCACGTCAAAATTGTACCTAATTGTTCAAAAGTACGAATAAACCTATGTAAAGTCTACAAAGTCTTAATATTTCAATATCCACACCGGTTATTCCCCCAAAGAATAACATATTTACAGAATTTTCTTTCACTTTACACATTATTGTATTTATTCCAGGAAGTCTATTTGACATAACATCGGACGGAGTCACAGATTGATCCTGTATTGTTCTGCGCAAAGCTTCAGGTATACATAAACTATTATGAAGTATAGAATTATTCTGGGAGAGTGTCTTCAAAGAAAATCTTTGAGCTGTAATTAACCTATGGATAGCAAGAGGCTCAATACATGTTTCTGCCTCCATTGCATTTATAGGGGTAGTTCTCATAGCACCACTTATTAGTCTAAGGGCTATATTTTGTAATACATCTAATTTTTTCAAGTAAGTAGGACTTGCATTCATGTATGCCAAAGAACTGTATTCAAAATGACTCCTTACTATACTCTTATATAACATGCTTAGTGTCTTTGGATCGGAACCCCAAAAAACACCTGTAATACATCTCATTATATTTATACCTTTCATTGCATTTTGACAAATATAATTTACATGTTTATCAAATTTCAAGTTATCATCTATTACTACACCTAAGAATTTTTGATTTCTTACTTGAGCAATAATTGAATTATTATACACAATATTTACAGGCTCATCACTTCCAAAAACCAAGACTGAACTTTTAAGACAATTGATACTCAGCTTTAAGTTTGAATAATAAGCATTTAACTGTTGAAGAGCTTGGTTAATGAAATACTGAGCAACAGTTACTTCCTTATGCATTTTATATATAACAATATCATCTGCGAATTGAAGAATTTTTACATCCATATTTACATATTTACAAATTTGAGATGTATACAGGTTATAGAGCAATGGAGACAACGATGAACCCTGCATCAAACCTTTCCCTACACTGTATGGTCCATGTAGGATATTATTGAATCTAACAAACATAGTTCTATCAAAACAAAATTTATAAAGCCATTTTAATAATTTTCCAGGAATGCCGATGTCATGTAATACCTGAATGAGTTTGTACAAGTCAACATTATCATATGCTCCCTGGACATCAAGGAATGCACACACAGCTGATGAGTGAGAAAGCAGTCTGTTTTTAATATCGGCAGTAAAGAGGACAAAACTGTCAGTGGCGCTCTTTCCTTTACGGAATCCAAACTGGAAGTCAGGTAATAAGTTGTTTTTTTCCACAAAATAGTCTAGTCTTAACTTAATCATTTGCTCAAATAATTTACCTATGCAGGAAGCTAAAGAAATAGGACGATAGGAGTTGTGATCATTAGGTTCCTTGTTGGGTTTCAGTATAGGAATGACACATTGAGTTTTCCAAGATTCAGGAACTAACTTTTTCTGCCATAAACTGTTAAAAATATTAAGTAAATGTAGTCTACCTGAAGAATGTAATTTTTTAAGCATGAGGTATGGGAAATCATCTAAACCAGGAGTAGTATTCTTTCTAGATTCTAATGCTATACACAATTCATCATAAGTAAATGGCTTTGTAAGTAATTCTGCTTCATGACTGTTACTTTCAATGTCAAATAAACTATTCAAATGTGTCCTATCAATATTACTGTCTGAAGTCTGACTTAACTTGGCTATAAAATCTGGTATCCACTCATCATTTTTATACTGATTTTTATTTACATGAATGCGCTTGAATCTACGTATATAGTTCCAGATCTTGGAAATAGGTGTATATCTATTGAGTGAAGTACAAAGACTTTTCCAACTGTTTTTCCTAGCTTCTTTCAAAACAAGTTTTTTAACTGCATTTATTCGTTTATACTCAATAAACGATTCTATTGTAAATTCTAATCTATATTTTAACAAAGCCTCCTTTGCATTATTTACAGCCTCATCACAGTCATCATTCCACCAAGGAGCAGGAGCCCTCATCATGCAACCAGTGTCATCACCTTTGTAAACTGGAATACATTGAACTTTTAAGGTATTTAAAATTTCACAAAAGTTATTGTAAGACTCTATAGGATTATCAAAATCTACTTGGAAATGTTCACATATTTCCTGAGAAAGAAAAAAATACTTAGACCAGTCTGCTTTATGAAATAAAAACTTTTCTATATTATTATTTACTTTATACATCAGGGGTGTTATGTTTATATCTATAAAAGTAGGATAGTGATCACTTCCTAAAGAGTCCACACCCACACTCCATTCACAAAGAGGAGCAATGACTGGACTTGCACATGAAACGTCTATAGCTGAGGCAGCTCTAGTAGGCAGCTGTATTGTAGTAACACTACCTGTATTCAAAATGCAAAGGTCTTGATCATCAAAGACCCCATAGAGTGCATTGCCTCTTGCATTAGAAGTAGCACATCCGAAAGCTAGATGATGAGCATTAAAATCTCCAGATATAAAACATGGCTTAGGCAAACTATTGATTATTGAATTTAATTTATTAACTCGAAATCTGTTTGTTCTAGGTGGACAATAAAAGCAAGCTATTGATAAAGGACCCACCCTCGTATCAACAGAAATGGCCAGTGATTGTATATCTTCATAAAAAGAAGTGTTAATAATTTTATATTTGATGCTATTATTAATTATAATAGCGACACCACCATGTTCATTTTTTGCATTTTTGTTAATGCAGTTGTATCCTGTAAACTTAAGGGGAGGACTAGTATTTTTTAAAAATGTTTCATTTAATAAGCAAATATCTATATTATTTTCTGATAAAGTGTTTTCAAAAGAGGTTTTTTATTATTTATGCTTTGAATGTTATGTTGAACAATCGTTAAATTGTCCTTTATCGTGGGATTGACAAGTTTTTTAAAAGAATCTCTCTGATTTTTGAGGAAGTCAACGGAGCACTCTCCGTAGAATTCCCCAGGAAGACAAGTGTCTTGACCATAGCATTGAGGATGTTATCATCAATTTTTGCGCATGAATCTACATTTTTGTTACTTGCAGAACTACTCTCTGGGGCCTTTGTTCGAATCACCTTATTAACAACTGGGGTTGGTTGCTTTTGTGTCTGCTGTTGAGCCTGTTGGATAACAGGAAGAGCTGGAAAGCTTTTGCTATAATCTCTAATAACATTTGCATAGGACTGTATGTTTTGTTTCTGTTTTGCAATGCGCTGCATTTTTACGGGACACATTTTCGATATTGCTAGGTGAGCACCTCCACAATTACTGCATTTAATATTATCTTCGTTAGTACAGTCTTTGTATTGGTGTTCACCGAGAGCAAACTTGTTGATTCTTGCAAACCTTCGCAGTGTGGTTAAATTTCATACATCGATAGCATTGCATAACAGGAGGTACATAGGTATTAACTGGCATTCTCCAATGGTCCAAGTAGACACATTGAGGGAGAACATCAGTTACAAATGTAACAGTTACTGTTTTTAGAGATTCCATCTCACCATCAACCTTTTTCATAAAACGACGTACCGCCACAATTTCATTTTCGCCAGATAGTTTTCGAAAAAGTTCTTCATTAGAAAGCTCTGTAGACACATGTTGAATGACGCCTACTTTCTCAACAAATGCTGATGGTATAAAAGCTTTTATTCCAATTTTTTCTAGAGCAAGTACATTGGACAGAATGTCATTAGCATGTAGCCTGTTTAAAAACAATTTTCAATTTTTGAGCGCTGGCTCTGCTCATTTCATACTGGCCTTTTATATTTTTGGAAATCAACTTCTGCACGCTAATGGGATCTTTATTGCCTAGTTGTTCTTGCGGGGATAAGCTCTCGAGGAACACCGCAAACTCAGAATGGCTCGATTTATCTGGATACATCCTTTTATAGTTGGGCTTTATAAATGGTTTGTACTTATCGTTCGTATCCGGGATTGGAACGGCCTCAGCAGGAACAGTACGTTTCAGTTTCTTGCGTACCTCCATGAAACCAGCATTATCTCCATCACTTTCTGACTCCATCCTCAACTCAATCAGGGTTCCCTAATTTATTAATTTATGGATAAATTAAATTTTGTTTTCAAAAAGGCGCGGTTCTCCGATTCCCGCCAAATCGGAAGTCCCAAAGCGAGCAACGAAAGGGTAGTCTTGCCATTTGTTTTACTAGCGTTCGATCTAGCGCTTTTTTAGTGTTTAAAGCGTTTGAGAATCAGCGTAATCAGACCGTTTTTTGTCCTAATTCTTTGAATCAGACCACACTGAGTCTGCGAATGATAGATAGATAAAAATGTAGCAGTTGATATGGCAAAATTTGCAATAGATTACCAGTCTAAAAAAGCCTATCTTTCATGTTCGCAAATAGTAGTGAATTTTTGAAAAAGTTCATGTCATCTTAAACATACAACAATAAAAAACACAAGAGGCATTTTGGAATTATTTAATATTTACATCATTATTTACAATCACAATATACAGGGTTAAAAAAGTCCTTACATTAAAATAAAAAAATAAATGTAGTGATTCTTCATAAAATATGTACTTATTTGCTAGAATCACATTTACCTAACATCCCAAGTGTTTATACATTTCATGAAAGCATATTTTGCAAAATAAATACGTCAAACTTTGACTTATTTATTACATTACATACGTAACTAGCAAAATTTTTTCCTTTTTTTTTTTCATTTATTTGAATTTTGTAATCGCATGTCTACCACTTGTATGCTTCCTAAAGGTACTCGTAGTACTTATATCTACATAAACATACATAGCTGTTATTATCCGTCCGATACGATACTTTCTAGCTATTAAATAAAGCATGAGCCACAATAACAACACATCGTCAAATTAGATTAAAATCTATAGCATAAAAAATAGGACACATCTGGCAAAAAATCATGGCGGATTTCCACGCGTGTATCCTACAAAATATCCTTACAAATAGTTTTATAATAATAAAAAAAAGTATTTATTGCTTATTATCCAACCTTTTTGTTCTCTAGAATAACCTGAGAGCGGTGGGGCCTTCTACAAAAATTACTAAAATAAAATAAATGTACGTGTATTTTAGCTTATTTTTATTTGTCTATTTTTTACACTTCAAATCCGTCAAATTCCACATTCGTTATAGGTATTGCGTGCACACTGGGCCCATGCCGCATTATTGCCGCGGACTTATTGCCACAGCAACATCGCCTTTAGTCTCATTAGAGAGCATGAGCATGAACTTGGGCCGGGAGCCGGGACAGAGGCATTATCGTGTTCACACTATGCTCGTGCCCACTTCCCTGCCCAAGTCCCTGGCCACTGCGGCATAGTGTGAACGCAACATTACTAATAAAAATTTAGAAAACCGTCACACAGAACCGTCAGGACAGAACTTACGAATGTGGAAAACCCATGGAAAATCGAGTGAAAACGCGTTCGACAAATTTCAAGTTTGCTAAAACTATTGTTATGATACGCCACTTTTTGAATTTTTTTCGTCATATTTTTTCTATTACACACCGATACACATTTTTTTTTATTTTTGTGTTTTTATGTAAAACTATCTATACTTGTAATTTATTATTTCTATCTAAGTCCTCTACATGCGATACACAATTTATTAGCTACCTACTTATTGCTATGATTATTTTATATTTTACCCAAACAAGAAAAGTTTTATCACCAACTAGCAGCGCCTCGCGGTTTCACCCGCGTAATTCCCGTTCCCGTGGGAATTCCGGGATAAAATATAGCCTATGTTCATCAGGGATAATGTAGGATTCTAATGGTAAAAGAATTTTTTTAATCGGTCCAGTAGTTTCGGAGCCTATTCAATTCATACAAACAAACAAACAAACAAAAAATCAAACCTTTCCTCTTTATAATATTTGTATTGTATAGAAAAACTACCTAATCTAAATTCATAACCTAAATCTTTTTTTTTGTATTTTTGAATTTTTATGATAAACTAGCTTCTTCGCGTTTTTATCTTTATCCAAATAAACAATACATTTTTCTAGTTGGAGATCGATTAATTTAAAACTGAACACCCATTTATCTTTTTGTTCGTCGCACAACCAGATGTTACAAAATTATCCTGGTATAAGTAATAAGGGTGACATAACACTTAAGGCGTGTCCGCTGCGCCATGTTTTGACCAAACATTGGTCTTGAACATTTCCCGTCCACTGCGACCTAAGCAAACAGTAAAAAGTTTCCCTGCGTCAAAATCTAACATAAAATTAACAATTCCCCGCCCGCAAACGAATGCGGAACAAATTCCGGCAAACACGTTCAAGCGTATTTGCTCGACAAAACTTTATGCCACGCCCCTTTCTTACGTTTTCGAACAATGATCTGTTCAAAACATGGCGCAGTGGACAAGGCTTTAGAAAAACTTTGTTTTTTTTTATTATTTCAACACTAAATTGGGGCATCCAGTTTTGGATAAAACTGTCTCTAACCTACACCAAGTTTGATCTAAACGGTCCAGCCGTTCAAGTAGTCACAAATATCTTAACTTTAGCAATATTAGTAGTATTTTTATAAATTGAATAATCTACCTAACATGGCAGTAATACATTAAATAATATTTTATTTACATTTTAGTCCATAAGTCTCTTTCTGAGTAATTTTTATTCTAACCCATACTTTAGCCCAATTAAAAAAAATGCCTTCAAACATAGATGTTTGTTCTATGTCTGGGTGTTACTATGTATTTACAAAAAAAATGTATACAAGTATTCTATCAGCAATCTAGTTCCCATAGTACAAGCTTTGCTTAGTTTGGGACTAGAGGGCGTTGTGTGAAATGTCCAAGAGTATTTATTTGATTTGTGATTCTTATTGTAATTGTCTAGCTATTTCATGTTTCACTGTATGTTTGAGTATCCAGCTGAAAACTTTGGGCCAAATACTAACAACAAAACTATAGATATAGTATAACACTGAAAAAACCCATATTATAAATTAAAACCTCGTAAATTCTTAAGTCTTCGCTCCAAATCGTCATAATTACTAGGTGATTCTTTCTTAGGCAATGTTGGATTATTTCTTACCATAGATGGGTCATTTCTCACCATCGATGGGTCATTTCTTACCATAGATGGGTCATTTCTCACCATAGATGGGTCATTTCTAGCCATAGATGGGTCATTTCTCACCATAGATGGGTCATTTTTTACCACAGATGGATCATTTCTGGGCACAGGTAACTCCACGCCGAATAAATCCTTTTTTCTCTCACAACCCGGTGCCATTTGGAAGTTACTACCGCTTTTACCAGGACTTTCCGAACTGAAATATAAACGGATTTGTTAGACAGGTGTCACAGCCCAGTCAGTAAAGCTCGACCAGACTGGCGAAACTCTCGAACTAGACTAGTGCTTTCGAAAAACGAACAATCTATGAAACGGGGGTCAAAATTTGAATCACGTTTCATACAAAACTAGATTTTCAGTGTGTGATTTTGGTAGAATGGGAGTCAGACTGGCGAAACTCTCGAACTAGACTAGTGCTTTCGAAAAACGAACAATGTATGAAACGGGGGTCAAAATTTGAATCACGTTTCATACAAAACGGGATTTTCAGTGTGTGATTTTGGTAGAATGGGAGTCAGACTGGCGAAACTCTCAAACTAGACTCGTGCTTTCGAAAAACGAACAATGTATGAAACGGGGGTCAAAATTTGAATCACGTTTCATACAAAACGAGATTTTCAGTTTGTATCAGTGTGATTTTGGTAGAATGGGAGTCCCGCTTCTTCTTACATAGGAACTACGTATTACATATTCTTTGAGCTCGACCTTACGGAATGTGTTACAGTGGAGTGTACTAACCAACTTTTAAGTCACATAATCCTATTTATATTATAAACGCGAAAGTTTGTAAGGATGTACGTATGTATGGATGTTTCTTACTCTTTCACACAAAAAATAACTGATCCAATTAGTTTTTTTTTTATATTTTTATTTTAGGGACGTTAAGTCGACTCACGACTATGTCGGTCCCATATTGATTTCTACCGACTCATTGACTAGCTTAAGCGTGGATCAAAATGAAACTTGGATTATATATAATTCGTCACCTGCGGGCCTAAGATGCGCACCGCGAGATATTTGTCATGTCGTTCTGTCAAAATGTAAGCATTTTGTACCAGTTTAGGAACTATTGCATTATCTGTGGTACCTAATGGTGTCGACAAAACGCGCCATAATGTACACTTTTGGCACTTGTTAGTCGTCGTACCTCTCTGAGGACGAGATAATAGTCATGCAGAAATGTCAAAAGTTGTAAATTCAAAGGCGCGGTTTCTCGACAACATTACCACAGATAATGCAATAGTTCCTAAACTGGTACAAAATGCTTACATTTTGACAGAACGACATGACAAATATCTCGCGGTGCGCATCTTAGGCCCGCTGGATTAACACATGCTAAATTTCATCAATTAACAGGATCAAACGGGGCGCGGTCTAGGTCGCGGGCGTAACCTAGTCTTTTACATACCTGTAATACTCAGTTCCGACTAAATCATCAACATTGCTGTTACAGTCCTTGTTGAAAAGCCAAACTCCGCCGTCCATCTTGTGATCTCCGACTGCGAACTCATGTTTGTAAAGTCGCGGTGGACTTGTATAGTCAATGTTTAGTGGCTGACCTGAAAAAAAAAACATTCATGGACATTTCACACAACGCCATCTAGTCTCGAACTAAGTAAACCTTGTATGGGAACTAGATTGCTGATAGAATACTTAACATAGAACAAACATCTATGTTTGCCACACGCAAATGTTTGTTCTCAGTGGGGATCGAACCTACGACCCACAGCACGGAAGGCAGAGCTACTACCGACTGGGCTGTACATAATATCTTACATTATTGTGGTACTTATACGCTCAAATCATTTTCAACAAGTTTTTAAATTCTGCTATATCCCAAGCACTGCAGACTGATCGTGTTCAGACTCTATAGTAGGTGCACAATAATACCGCAATACAGGTCATTCACCCACCCTCACCACGATGTCGCAAAACTTAATTTATATATGGTCAACAAACAGTACTGCGAGATTCGAGCGATTACCGTCTTAGCGACATGTTTGTATGGAAAGAGACAGAATTAGCCATACATAAATTGAATTTTGCGACATCGTGGTGAAGGTGACCTGATAGTATATATAGCGTAATGTTAATTGCAAACGTACCGGGGTGCAATCGCTCGTCTTGCCGTATCTCTGCGCAGTTGTTATTCCATTCGTTAGAGGGTGGGTACCACGCTTGGCTCGGCTTTACTGTTCTGGACTTTTCTGGAACTTAATTAAAAGATAATTTTGTAATTTGAGCCTGTCTATGTTATCATAATCATAATCATAATATTTATTTGCAAAAAATGTAGATAAGATAAGATAAGATAAGATATGTTTATTTGCAAGAATATATGTTACAGATTAGGTCTTAAGTGTATAAATAGTGCATTATATTCTACCTAATGGGCATGCAAATACATAGAATTGAATTTTAGATAAAAGTAGGTACCTATTTATAAGATGAATTAATTTTACAATAATAATCATATAGCTAATAATAAAAATCAAGGTGTCAAGTCAAGGTAAGTATTTCATAGGTCATTGTCTCTGTATTTTAAATATTGCTCTATAGAATAATAACATTTTGAGATCAAATACTGTTTCAATTTTAAGTAAAACAGATTTCCTGATAAAATATTCAAATCATTTGGTAAGTGATTGTATAGCTTTATTGCCATATAGAAGGCTTAGTTACAATAGTTGTTATAAATATATTAGGTACAATAGTTATAATAAATATATTAGGATGAGTGCCGTTCTTTACATTCTGCCTCGTCAAGGCGTGCAAAATTTTAATACACAGTAATTAATTGAAAGATATGTCATTAATAAATAAAATACAAATAATAATCATAATAATAATAATAATATAGGTAAAATGTCAACAATCTTAACTAAGTTTCATTATCTAAGTATTCCTTGACGTCATACAAACATTTGTCCAAAAGCCATTTTTTTTAATATCCATTTATAAATATTCAAAGGCATGTCCTTAAATTCGTTTGGCAATTTCGTTTAACGAGTACAAGGCGGCAAGGAGGTACGTAAAGTCTGTTCTGTGAGGACGTGCCCTGTGAGGCAAACCATCACTCAGAAACTCAACATCAACTTCTTGGTTTATCGCTTTTGCAACTTGTTGTTAAAACTCTCCCAGTGTGTTTCCTCTAGTGTCACAAACGGGATGGAACCGCTCGTGGCTAGACTTGCTTACTCAATCTTCACCGATTATCTAAGTTAAGCGACGTTCTGCGCGGTCACTATTTGGATGGGTGACCGTTAGTGGCATTTACATCTGAGCGCTTCCGTGCTCCGGAGCGCATGTTAAACTGTCCCGGCTCTAGTCGTTAAGCCACGACGGAGGCCTTAAGGCGGCCTAAAAACTCCGTCACCAGAGTTGGTCACTAACTCATACGAGTTTGTTTTTTGAAGTTATACTTCTAATGCGACTTTCAACCAGGTTGCGTTAAACGGGAGGACATAGTCTGTGTCTCTTTCTATTCGGGGGAATAGAAAGAGACAGAGACTAGCTGCTAACTATCGTTAATAGATGGCGGTGTTCAGCATTTGACCGCTCATGTTTTTGAAAGTTATACGACTTCCAACTGACAGCAAGTTCAAAAACGTAATAAAACAGAGACTTCTTTTAAAAGCATACTATAAAATATCCGATTATTTAGAAGACAAACAAGCTTGGGACGAACTAGCTCCAACTCATCCAATAACAAAAATGTAATCATACCAAACGTAATGACGATTCAAAGTGATCAGTGAGATTTTATTGAATAAAAGATTTTTGACTTTGACTTTGACAGCGCCAAACAAAAAAAAAAAGAAACTGCCGTAAATTTCAACCATCAGAGAGTTAATGCGTGGCACTCGAAGTATAACTTCTTCCGCGCGTAGGGACTACACGCACTGGATTTTTTTTGTAGCCGGATGGAGGTTAGGGAAAATTAAGATATGGCTGATAAAACTCACCTTTGGTCCATTTCTCGGTGACAGCTTCCTTGACAGGTACTTTGACAGGTGGTTTCACCTTCGGCGGGCTCGCATCTTCAATGCCCAACTCATTCAGCTCAGCTAGGATCCTCTCTTCGCCGTCGAAGACGAACTCGCGTTCCGATATCTTCCTCGGAGGCTTCGATGGTGTAGTTTCTACAAAATAATAATTACATTTTTAGGAATCAGAAGCGGTTCCAAATAAAGAAAACATAAGAAGTAGTATTTGCGGTAAAAACACACAACTTTAACAGTTAACTTCCATTTATCGTAAGAATGTTCACAGAAATCAGGATAAGGCACTAAAAATGACGAGAAATCATCAGTTTACACAAGTAACCTCACAGTTTACATTTAACCAACAAAACAGCGTTGACTAGATAAATAATCTAACTTCGTAACTGATCATCTTTACCGACCAATCAGTTAGTCTCACAATAATTAGCAACCCTAGAGCGCTATAAAGACATGTGCATCGGACGAAAGTCCGACAAAGACTGCCGCGTTGCTCCGCGCGCCTCGCCTTATAAAGAAGTGCGCAAACAAGTGACGTCACATTCCAGGCTTCTAAAGGTAATGTTACGTCTGTTCAACAACAGCCAAATTTGTGGAAAGCAACATGTTGAAAGCTGTTGCGTACGACAATTTGTTGCTTCAACAAATTTCGGATAATCGTAAATGCAGTTTGAGCTGTGGGTTCACTAGCAACATCTTTCAACAAGGCCTTATTTTGTGGAACGGTCGACGTTGCTTTGTTTACTGTTACTTTCAACATGTTGCATGTTGCAGGAGCTAATCGAGTCTCACTCCGTGGCATCCACAACACCATCGGGGATGCTAGAACATTGTTGTCATCAACCCAAAGTCCTTCTCCATTACTTTAAGGAGTTGGGCTTGGGTGAGGTCAGCAGGGGGACAATGCACAATACACCCCAACGCGGGACGTCAGTGCAGATCTTATTCCCCCACGACGAATTAGAATTAGAATTAGATGTTGCATGTTCAACATGTTGAATGTTCAACATGTTGAATGTTCAACAGAATGTTGAATAAGCGTAACATTACCTTTAGAGGGACTTCCATCAATATCATATTCTTGGAATATCAGATGCGTAACATTACCTTTAGAGGGACTTCCATCAATATCATATTCTTGGAATATCAGATGTGTAACATTACCTTTAGAGGGACTTCCATCAATATCATATTCTTGGAATATCAGATGCGTAACATTACCTTTAGAGGGACTTCCATCAATATCATATTCTTGGAATATCAGATGTGTAACATTACCTTTAGAGGGACTTCCATCAATATCATATTCTTGGAATATCAGATGCGTAACATTACCTTTAGAGGGACTTCCATCAATATCATATTCTTGGAATATCAGATGTGTAACATTACCTTTAGAGGGACTTCCATCAATATCATATTCTTGGAATATCAGATGCGTAACATTACCTCTAAAGGGACTTCCATCAATATCATATTCTTGGAATATCAGATCTATGTAGTCAGACAAACACAAACTTGTAACAGACCATCGTCTTTTGGTCGGAGGTGAATTTACACAACTTACCAGGTGTTCCACCATCTCCTGGCTTCGACAGCAGCTCCTTGAGCTCTGCTTCTAAATCCAGTGCATCTTCATCAACAGTGGCGCTTAGAGCTTTGCCGATTTCGTTGTACGAGTCCATCACCTGATTTAAATATTGACCACACAATTTAATTGGTAACTTGCATTGATTTGGACCAGTTGAGCTATCTTTAGGTCGTTTGCAACGGTTTGTAGATAACTCAACTGTTTCATGTGTATTTTGTAAATATTGCAAATACAGTTTAATTGATAATTTCTTTGTGATTGAAATTTTATTAAGTAAAGATTTTTATAACATCAGACTGAGTTGAGTGGGTTTCAAATTCTACTCGACTCGAATTATAGAATTAAGAAATATTCATAGACATTTGACACAACTCCTTCTAGAACTGGGATCTAAATTGCTGATAGAGTACTTATATACATTTTTTGTAAATACTTCTAATACATAGTAACACCCAGACATAGAACAAACATCTATGTTTGCCACACACAAATGTTTGTTCTCAATGGGGATCGAACCTACGACCCACAGCACGGAAGGCAGAGCTGTTACCGAGCCGGGACGCCTGTCTTGCACTAACCTCTTTCAAGTCGTCCATAGTATCATGTACAGTTTCTTCATCCAAATTGTTCTCCTTCATATCCCGTTTCATCGCTTCAGCTGCCGTTCTGAATACAAAGTAATATATTACATGTATGTTGACTTATCTCTGACTAGCTTCCGCTCGCGACTTCGTTCGCGCCCCGTTGGAAAATTATATTAGTATTGTATCAGCAATCTAGTTCCCATAGTACAAGCTCTGCTTAGTTTGTGACTAGAGGGCATTGTGTGTAATGTCCACGGATAATTATTTATTTTGTCTGTAATCTATATTATAAAGAGGAAAGATTTGTATGTAAGATTTTTGTAACGAATTGGCTTAAAAACTGCTGATCCAATTTGGATGAAACTTGGAATGTATATTGTCCGTGACCTGGATTAACACATAGGCTACTTTTTAACCCGGAAAATCAACGGGATCCAACGGGACGCGAACGAAGTCGCGGGCGGCACCTAGTAAACCAATAAAATACAGTCATTAGCTGGTTTAATTTAACTATACCAGCTAACACAACAATTCTACACTCACTTGTAAGTATCCACGATAACTTTGTTCTGCGAGACCTCCTTAATCTGAATCAGCAAGTGTCTGACATTCTCCAGCGCTGCTGTACAGGTCTCCAAGCGACCGGCCGCTTTGTGTTTCCTGCGCAAATGGTTCTTAGCCTGTTGACAACAACCGATACTCATTTATTTACGACAGTCGACAGGCGTCATGGCTCAGTCGGGTAGTAGTTCTGTGGCCGACAAAAGAGAAAGGGGTCTGGGGCAAATTGGATGGAGTCCAGCGGGCCTAAGATGCGCACCGCGAGATATTTGTCATGTCGTTCTGTCAAAATGTAAGCATTTTGTACCAGTTCAAGAACTATTGCATTATCTGTGGTGATGCTGCCGAGAAACCGCGCCTTTGAATTTTCGACTTTTGACATTTCTGCATGACTATTATCTCGTCCTCAGAGAGGTACGACGACTAACAAGTGTCAAAAGTGTACATTATGGCGCGTTTTGTCGACACCATTAGGTGCCACAGATAATGCAATAGTTCATAAACTGGTACAAAATGCTTACATTTTGACGGAACGACATGACAAATATCTCGCGGTGCGCATCTTAGGGCCCGCAGGTCCCACATTTTTTTTAAACTTGCAATGATGGAACTTTGTTTGTTACAATACACTTAAGAGTCCTTTTCATGACAGAAGTCCCGCGGAAATTTCCGGAACTAAACTTTAAAACTAAATTTTAAATTAGTTGTCAGGTGCTGTTAATGTGTTCGGATGGTAGTGCGTTTTTATTTGGTTTCTGTGATCAAAGTCTTGTTTTCAATGCCTAAAGTTGTTAAAAGTGCTGCCCGAGAAATAATACTTAAGGTCGACTACAGCGCCGCGCCTGCGGGACTTCTTTCATGGAAAGGACTCTACAATGCAGTTAAAAAAAATGTAACAATGTCATTATAAAGCAGCGAGAATCATTAGTTATTAGACATTTTACTTCGAAAAATGCGTCTTTTTCAATGTTGTTTATCATATTTACAGGTGTTTACGTAAAAATAATTACTTTATTTTGAGTTTTTGTGACTGCTAGTGCATAATAGTAGATTATGGTAAAACTAACAAGTTATAATTAACAAAATTAATCTAAAAATCAACTAAATATATGCAAATCGGGACCTCAAATGACCCAACGAATTTTTATACAAAAATCAATGCTTCAGTCCGGATCAGTGCGTGTGCAGTAATTCGGAGCCTAGAAGAACTTAAACACCTAGATTGAATATTAAAAATTAGATACTCACAGCTACTTTGTTGCCAACAGCGAGCGCCGCTTTTGCGTCTGTCTGCGCCGCGACCAGGTCGCGCGACAGCCGCGTCAAGTCGTTCTCCAGTCGCGACTCAGCAGTCGACAGCCGCACCAATGCCTCGTCTGTCTCTGTGATCTGACTTACTTTGTGGTTTGGTTCCGCTGTTCAAGTAAATAAATATTAGTGTACACAGCGCCATCTACTGTGGAACATACTATACTGGTGATGGTGAACATGTTTGTTCAACAATCTATAGAAACTTAAAGTTTTTATATAATGTCTTCTAAACTTTCCTCCAATATAGGTTTGTGTGTGACGTAACAGGCTGGATACCTAAGCTAAACACTACAATTGTCTCTAGAACATGGACTAGTAGGAGTACCTATGTGTTAGTTTGGCAGTAAAATAATGTGGGTGCCTAGTTAAATAACATGAAATTTTGGAACAGAAAACTCAGTGGCTTCGACTCATCCCACTTCCTACTAATAAGTCTAAGCTTAGATGTTTGTGTTTCAATCACCCTGAAAGTACCGGTCTTTGGATGAAACTTATATATAATATCGTTCGTGACATGGATTAACACATTAATACATAGGCTACTTTTTATCCCGGAAAATCAACAGGATTAAACGGGACACAGACAAAGTTGCAGGTGAAAACTAATACTAACTACAACAGCTTAACCATAGGTCCCGTTAGTTAGGGCTTACATACCTAGTTTAACCACATCTCCTCTGATGACCGCACTACCAGTCTCCACAAGCCACCCCAAAGCCATTTCAAAGGAGTCTCGAGTAGCCGTCCAGTTGCAACGGCTCATGATCTCATCGATAGTGCCGACACGCTCCATGCCAGGCGGGTACTTGTCTAGAACTGCTGATGCCTTCTCCTGTTACAGAAATGGTGGATATTTCACTACTACTGTGGTTAGTAGGTGCTGGGCAAGCCTACTCCATCTAAACATTGTCCCAGGGACTACAGTGTGTCGTTAAGTGTAGGCATAGGTTGCCTCCTGACGCTCTATAAATCATATTCTATAGATGTAAAGACCTACTATTGTGGTCATACTTTTAAGTGGCTGTGAGTGTTGCAGTACGGAATCTGTGAAAGTAAGATACATACCTTTAAAACACTCTCCAACACAAACTTTTGTGTAGAATCAATGCTCGCTTTAGGCAGACCATCGTTATCAACAGCCTGCCGTCCTGGCAACAATGAGGACACCGCAGTCAGGGCGATAGCAGCCGGTTTGAAGGCAAGTCGAGCTCCCCATCGAACCCAGCCTTCTGGGCCATTGTGGAGGACCTGCTGGTACTTAGTGAAAGGGACCAGGTCACCGTTTCTGAAAAATTTGTGAAGTTCAACATGGAAAATAAAGAACAACCTTGCTTATACTACAGTTTGACTATATTTAACAAGCACAGACTTGTAAGATCTCTTGGATATTTGTTAGTGGCAGAGGAATCTCCAACCTTGCCAGTAATATCAGCCAGTATACAGACGCAAGGACAATGGAAAGCGGTGTAGACAGAGAGGCACCTCCATCTCTTTGTGCGTTTATTTTACTTGCTATTTTGAGTGAGGTTGTGGCTGATGATGAAATTAGGTTATTTAACTCATGAAGTCCAAAGTGGAAGAGAAATTAGGGTCAGAGTACAGCAAAGGGTGTGCAGTAGTAAAAAGACTTAGAAAAATTTTGAAGAAAAAAATTATGTATGTATAAGCACCCCTTTTTATGATTGCATCCTGTAGGGGGTTTATAGAGGGATATCTTTTGTTAAGGTCATTGACCTCTGAAGTCAACCATAACAGAACTACGGGCTAATAACGGAAAAAAAAACTCTGCCGAAATTTCGATAAAAAAAGACAGAAGAATTTTGAACAAGAAAATTATGTATGTTTAGGCACCCCTTTTTATGATTACATCCGGTAGGGGGTGTAAGGAGGGGTATCTTTCGTTAAGGTCATTGACCTCTGAAGTCAACCATAACAGAACTAGGGGCTAATAACGGAAACTAAGCGATGGATGGGCTCGCTTCGCTCGCATTTTTTATACTAACCTAACCTAACCTAGGCCTCCCTAGGTCAATCTAGGTCACCTGAGGCTATTCGATCACTCTAGGTTTGCCTAGGTCACCCTAGGCCTCTCTAGGTCACCTGAGGCTATTCGATCACCCTAAGCCTCCTAGGTCACCCTAGGCCTCCCTAGGTCACCCTAGGTCTCCCTAGGTCACCCTAGGCCTCCCTAGGTCACCTGAGGCTATTCGATCACCCTAGGCCTCCCTAGGCCTCCCTAGGTCACGCTAGGTCACCTGAGGCTATTCGATCACCCTAGGCTTCCCTAGATCACCCTAGGCATCCCTAGGTCACCTGAGGCTATTCGATCACCCTAGGCCTCCCTAGGTCACCCTAGGCCTCCCTAGGTCACCTGAGGCTATTCGATCACCCTACGCCTAACTAGATCACTCTAGGCCTCCCTAGATCACCCTAGGCCTCCCTAGGTCACCTGAGACTATTCGATCACCCTAGGCCTCCCTAGGTCACCTGAGGCTATTCGATCACCCTAGGCCTCCCTAGGCCACCCTAGGCCACGCTAGGCAACCCTAGGCCACGCTAGGCCACCCTAGGCCACGCTAGGCCACCTGAGGAAAGGAGGCTTATATATAATAAAAAAAAAAATCTTCAAAATTTTTCTAAGTCCTTTTTTATCGAAATTTCGGCAGAGTGTTTTTTTATCGAAATTTCGGCAGAGTCTTTTTTACCTAGTACTGCACACCCTTTGCTATACTCCAACCGAAATTAGGTAACTCACCGAAACATTTCTTCAACAACAATATCGATGCAAGCGGGCGTGCGTCCCTTCCTCTGAAAGGCAACTTTAGCATCCGCTGCTGATACCACAGGGTCACCCCTACACTGACACCACAGCCGCAGCATATCTGACCAGAACTTCATCTTCATGGCCCAGGACTCTGGGTTCGCAGCCTTGAGACGAAACGGGGCGAAGAGAGCGTTCATTCGAACTTCATCTGACCAACATGGAGGCAGCTTTTCCTCTGGTATGACGCTGTCCGGGAGACCCATGATTTAGTCACTTCCACTACACTAACGCAGGGAATTTCGCAAAGATTTAGAAAATGAACTGCGCAAAATGAATCAACACGAAATTCAAGATGCGCCTTTTTTTATGATTAAAAATGATGAAGCATGGAAGGAGAAGGAGAAAATGACATTTGCTTGTTTGCTTGCTTGCACTTTGACAGCTGTTTTTGGTTTTGTTGCATTCCATCGCTTGCGCCTAGAGCAAAAAACAAATGGAGGGGAAGTTATAATTTTTTTATAAATATCTACAAAACCATTTTAATGGCTTTGAGCATACTGCTTTTCATATAAAGTTGTTGTAAAAGAAAAAAACTTTCTTTCAAAGAGCAATTAGGTACATAATTTAAAACAGAATATTACTATCTGAGAAAATCATCGATATCGATGTTTTTGTCGTTGAAATGAAATCCAAGGTTCTGCCTAAACCAGCTGTAGTTTCTTTTTTACTTTGATTGACTTGACGTTTTTTGACATGATGGATGGATGACAAGAAGAAGAAGCTTTGTCTTCAATCCCTGTTTATTTATTTACGTTTTTGCTATATAAAAAACAGAAAATTTCTAACTTTTGGCAAAATGCGACGAGAATTCATATTTATTTTACTGGGAATAATTTTCGTATCGACACTATCGTCGTTTCTTTCCGGCTACACGCAACCAAACCCTGAGAAAGTGCTCTTGGACACTGTCGCTGGTGCAGTGGGCGCAGGCAACTTTTCCTACTGGCAATTAGGCCATTCGGGGCCTCTGTTAGTGGAGCTGAACTCTATAACAGGCGATGCAGACTTGTATGTAGCTGATAACATTAGGTTGGTACTCAGACAAACATTCTAGAGGTTTTGATACCTACTCTAGACATTTGGAAGCTGTAAACTTGAAAATTATCAGTACTGGTGCCGACTGGTGGTCTATTAGTTGGAACTCCGTCTTCTGATCTTAAGGTTGTAGATTCGAAACCTAATCATTGTTTCAGGCACCAAGTGTACCTATACGTGGAACCAAGAAATTGTATACCTAAATCCTTGCGTAATTTACATAAGATAAGATAATGTTTATTTCCAAAATAACATAGAGCCACAAAGTTAACTATAGGTAATACAGATTTCCTATACTTACTATAGACAAAAATATAAATCTACCTACCCATACAGATACGATAACGCAAATCGCAGACGTCGGTCAACATGTGGGTAAATTGAAATGGGACTGGGCAGGCCACGTCTGACTCATGTCGGATGCGTTAAGGGCTAAATCCACTACAGAATGGATGCCTCAGAATAGAAAACGACCTCGCGGGAGACCACGGCGAAGATGGAGGGGCGAGATTGATGCCTACCTCAAGGAATGGTCCACAGTTGCCCAAAACAGAAAAGACTGGCGAGAAGGAAGGGAGGCCTTTGCCCTGCAGTGGGACACTACAGGCTCTTAATAATAATAATAATACAGATACCTACTACCTACAACAATGCTTATAAAATTACGGGAATGGGAATAGAAATAAGTACCTACCTATTACCTACAAAATGTTGTTTACTTTGATTTTAGGTCCCTTTATATCTACGTATATGTACCTAGTTGTAAGTGGTCTCATCTCAGTTATTTCGGAAAGAAAAAAAAAACACAGACACAACGCCTTCTAGTTCCAAACTAAGCAGAGCTTGTACTATGGGAACTAGATGGCTGATAGAATACATATATACTTTTTTTTTTGTAATTACATACTTATAATACATAGTAACACCCAGACACAGAACAAACATCCATGTTTGCTCCACGCAAATGTTTGTTCTTGTTGGGAATCAAACCCACGGCCCACAGCACGGAAGGCAGAGCTACAACCAACTGAGCTATGACGCCTGTCAAATAAAGAATTTTGATTATTGATTTGATTGAGATATATGTTTAGACATAAGTACTCATTATTATTTCTTTTTGTATTTTCAGCCCGAGCTTTGAATGGGACAGAAACAACTACAGCTCGGTCACTTGTGGCCAGGACCGGGTGCATATTCCTTCAACCTTTCCACGGCCTATAGGTACATCTGTAGATTTAGCCATTTTCCAGAATTTTTAAAACTAGTTAGTAACATTAATATGAAAGAAATCCTACTTCCTACTAAACGCGAAAATTTGTAAGTATGGATGGATGGATGTTTGTTACTCTTTCGCGTAAAAACAACAGATCCGATTTGGATGAAACTTGGAATATATGTTGTCCATGACCTGGATTAACACATAGGCTACTTTTTATCTCGAAAATTTAACAGGATCCAACGGGACGCGAACGCAGTCGCGGGCGGCACCTAGTATATATACATAAAAATTAACCTTATGTCCTTATTATTTTACTGAATAAAAGATCTTTGACTTTGAAGTATTTAATCATACATACTCAAGAATCGTGTTCAGATTGATTTACTAAACCAGGTATTGGCGTGTTCGGCTACTGGTCCCACCATCTCTCAGAGTACAGCATCCAAGTGTTCTTGGACACGACTGCTGCCCTGCCAGGATCTGTAGCTCAGCAGTATCGGAGTCCGGAAAGATTTGGTGAGCGCTGTCTCTACGACCCTACTTATCTCAGCCACCAAGCAGTGATCCTCACGTTGCTGTGTACCAGCTTGAAGGGTAAAGGTGCGGTGCAATCACTGGCACATGACACATCTCAGTGCATCTCAGTGTTGGACGCAGTGCAATGCAACACAGGGTACGTCCTCTGTGGATGTGCTTGGTAAGGCGATGCAGTGTTATAAGCACAGGTTGGCTATAACAATGCACATAAGTAGGGTCATATGCTTGTTCCATTACTTCTACTAATTCTAATTCGTTGTTGAAATGACATCTGTACTGATGTCCCGCATTAAGTTGTAATGTGCATTGTCGCCTACTGACCTGTTCCATCACTTTTTCTCATATGAAAGCTAAATCATATTTATAGTGGATGTCAAAATATAAAAAAGATTCCTGTATTTGTATTACAGATTCGAAAAGCACTGAAGGAGTGCTGGTTCCTGACAAGGAGAAAAGAAAACCTATTTTGTTAAAGTTTCTGAATGTAATAGACACCATGCTGGATATGATTGTACTATAATGCTGCCAAATGCTTTGACGAGCGATTCATTTCCCCATAGAACCATACTCAACTATCAAGTCGACAAGCATCATGGCTCAGTCGGTCGGTAGCAGCCCTGCTTTCCGTGCTGTGGATCGTGGGATCGATCCCCACCGAGAACAAAAATTTGTGTGGCAAAATATAGATGTTTGTTCTGTGTCTGGGTGTTACTATGTACCATAAGTACGTATGGTACTTATGGTACATAAAAAAAATGTGTAACATATTCTATCTGCAATCTAGTTCCCATAGTACAAGCTTTGCTTAGTTTGAGACTAGAAGGCGCTGTGTGAAATGTCCAAGAATATTTATGTAATATTTAAGTTATAAACTTCTGGGATATTTACCGTGCCTGAAATTAATTGTGGAATTTTTTAAGAATAGCAATCTTATATAGCGGTCTATACGTTGCTATTTAACCTGCGTCGCTAAAAAGAGGGGTGTTATTGTTAATTCAAGTGCAGGGTGTGATGAAACCACTCTCGAAAACTCTGAAGGAGTGGTGCCCACAAATAATTTAAAAAAAATCTAAGTAGGTACTACAAAGTGAGCGCGTAAAAATCAAATCTTCCATAGTACCGATTCTCTTGTTGCATTTTTCTAAAGTAACCTAATTTGACAGCTCTAAAATTATAGCCGTCCTTGTCGTTTCAGTTTATGAGAAAGGGACGGCAACATTTTTAGCGCTGTCAAATTAGGTTAGTTTAGAAAAATGCAACTAGAAAATCGATACTCTAGTATCGATTTTCTAGTTGCATTTTTCTCCTTTTCATGAAAGAAGTCCCGCGGAAATTTCCCGAACTAAATTTTAAAACTAAATTTTAAATTAGTTGTCAGGTGCTGTTATTGTGTTCGGATGGTAGTGCGTTTTTATTTGGTTTCTGTGATCAAAGTCTTGTTTTCAATGCCTAAAGTTGTTAAAAGTGCTGCCCGAGAAATAATACTTAAGGTCGACTACAGCGACGCGTCTGCGGGACTTCTTTCATGGAAAGGACTCTAGTGCAAACATACGTAGCAATTATGTAGGTACAGCTGATATTTTTTGGCGCTCTTATTATTTGGTACATCTTGGTTCATATTATTGGACGCCTACTTTTACAACTCGATGTTTTCGGAAGTGGACTTCATTATGTACGCCTGATAAACATCACAATCGTATTTTTTGCGGTTTTTCTTCCATAATAAAGTTTTCTAGTCAATTTATTTAAATTGTTATACTCTCAATGAATTTATTTACATAAGTATTAAAAGTATTGTACCTTAGTAAGTATATATTGTTAGTAAATTATTAATAAAAACAAGATTTGTAATTTCTGTAAGTATATAATATTCATACATACCTTTTCCGTTTATTTTTTGACGAAGAGACAATACTTTAGCGAATCGTAGTAGAGAGCGTCGCCAAATTCACAGATGCTGAACACTAATGACCCGAATGCCATCTTTCATCTCTCTCTGATTGAACCTAAGAGTGGTGTAAATGCGAAGCCTAATAAACAGTTTGAAGCAGTAATCGAACGGGAAACATTTACACGGCATTATAAATGGAAGTGGAATCGTCCTCATAGCTTCTAGAATTGTACTGCCAGGTCTTTCACTGGTCAAACTTTCGCAGTTACCCACAAATGCAGATTCTAAGCGAGTTATATACTCTACGAAGCATTTCGGTGGCATTTTTAAATGCTTCCAGAAAGGTTTCCTTCTGTTTAAACCCTTGTAGTGCATAGAAAAACACTTTTTGAGAAGAAGCGCGATAAAATCGCACGCGTGTTCTTGGGAACATTTATGTAGGAGAAAGTGAAACGCGACGCGAGTGACTGGTTGCAATGGCCTGCCGCTCTGCCGGCCTGGAAAGGAAGGGCGGGGCGGGCATTTAGTTTTTTTTTCGTCTGTAGAAATACTCTACGTTAATTCAATCAATTAAATAACTACTCTCGGTTTAGACGTAATAAGGGTATGCTTCCAGATTGGTCCCATAAAATTTTTACCATAATCGGTTCAATAATTAAGCAGTTAAATAAGAATAACTGGAAAAAACACGTCATACACGTACACGACATTGCATATTTGGCTTTTACGATCAATAGTACCTCTATCACGAACAAATCTGACTGTCGCCGCAATAGCGTATTCGAGTTACATTGCGCGTCACTCCCAACTTAACTGCCAACCGTTGTAGTGTCACCTCGCAGTGTATCTCGGATACGCTTGCGTTACGATAGGTTGGCGATTGTCACATTTATTCGTGATCAAGGCACAGAGCCCCGAGTCTGTGCATTTGTTTTTACTTTTATAGCATATGCAAAAGCATTCGCAAAGCGACAATTCCCAATGCATCATCATCATCTGATGGTAAAACGGGAAGGTAGGCACCGGCAGTCCGTAGTTCACCAACCGGCATTAATCAAGCCGGGTTTGGGTTTACTGAAATGATCATGAGATGGATTCTTGTTATAAGTTAACCGCCTACCAAATAGGAGGAGGTTCTCAATTTGGTTATATTTCTTTTCAGTGGTTTGGCAGATAAATAAGAGTAAGTAACTGGAAAAACACGTCATCCACGTACACGACATTGCGTGTTTTGCTTTTCTGTGGTGTTTAAGATCAATATCAACCGTCTCAATGAACTGCTATCAAATTTGAAGTCTGGTTTTCCAGTTTTTTAAACTTATAAATTATTCTGGCACGGCACGTGTACCGTCGGGTTGTCATTTTGCAACAAATGTTTACTTACCATTGTTATAAATGTACCTACTCTTTTAATATTATGAAAGTACTACACCACCTACAGGCAGGACTGTTAGGTCGTAGGATTTTAAATACATCGCATTTGAAGAAGGTTGGAAACACAGTTGGAAACTTGACTTGCTCAATCACGATTCACGACCTCGAATTTAACGCGGGAAACAATTAATTACATAAAAACGCAAGTAAGTAGGCACCTACCATCCTTTTGTGAGTTTCCCAACAGTTCTTTACTACATTCTAAACCTAATCTACGCATGTTTACATGCACTTAAAAACTTAAAACATTGGAATTGATAAAATCTATAAACGATATTATTATTATGAAATATTTTGAAATAATATTTTAGTAGAATAATCGTTCAAGTTTTTGCCATAGCTTCAAATAAATATTAAAAAATGTGTAGAATTTCTTTCGGGACTTTGATTTTCGCGCTCGTGTTAGCGGAAGTGACGTCATGGACCATAGATCTGCCGGAAGCTAGAAAGTTTATCTTTGAAAAGAATGACTTGATCGAAAAAGAGCGGCACGAGGAAAACCAAAAAGTAGAGATTGAGAGGCAAGTTTTGTTCAGCAATCGATTTGATAGCAACAGCAAACACCATGAGAAACCTCATAGAGATGATGACGGTTCCTACGCCAAGCATTATGGCTACCATTCTTATATGGAGAAGAAGGTAAGTTGCTAGGTATACTAATAGTACGTTCATTTAGCTGTTAGTAGTATAGTAGGTAGTAGGCCGTTGAAGGGTACACAAGGGTACAAAACCAGGTGCTCCATGACACCATTGCACCAATCTGTTGCTAGAACCGCTACCCATTGACGACGGCCAAGTCACACATTAACATTAACTATAATAATAATAAAGAAATCGCAGTAAGGAACCTTAGACTTGGCACGACTTTGTCTAGAGTTCATTACTTTTTAGAGATTTTTTAGCAGCTCCATCGAGACTTGGCTAGTTTTTTTACAGAATGTTTTTGGTGAGATAGGTATTTACGTAGGTACCGATAAGTTTGAAGTAGGTATAGGTACCTACATGTCGCTGAACTTGTTGCACGCTGTAAGTTATAAACCAAGTTAAAGTCAAAGTATATATTTCTTTGCAGAATTACATATGTGTGTTTAAAGGTGTTTAAAGGCTAGCGTCCACAGGCCCGCATCGCACGCATCGGACGCATCGCACGCAACGGATTTTAGTTTGCCTTGTATAAAAACTCATACAACCGCGTCCACTGAGCCGCATCGTACGGACCGCTCATCAGCAATGCCTACATGCGATGCGTACCGATGACGTCATACGGAATGCTCGCTCCGCATCGTCGGCCATTTGCATTTGACGATCACTACAAAAATCCGATTGAAGGTGGGTGGCATCGGCATTCCGATTGCTCATACTCGCGTCGGTAATCCGATCGCTGCCGAACAGTGCGATGCGTCCGATGCGTGCGATGCGGGCCTGTGGACGCTAGCCATTAGAGCATTGTTTCAATGTAAATCTAGGTACCCTACAGGGTGTGCAAAAAACAAAAAAATAATTAATACAATTAATAAATGAGAATTATAGAATGAACATTAATAGGTAAGATAAGAATTATGGAATAAAAATTATGAGTTAAGGTAGTAGATATACAGTATACATATTTAGGTACTTTATAGTTTGCATTGCGTGATTCGTACCTATCTGAGTATTTACTTTATTCACATGCAGGCCTTGCCCTATGCTAATTAATTACATACACTTACAAGATGCGTGGATTAACTGCACACTCAAGGTAGGTATAGGTACCTAAGTAGGTAGGTACTTGTACCTACGTACTTGTAGCGATAGAGACGCGTACACGCTGCAGTCGTGTCGTTACCGCGCAGTGTAACTTTTAACCAGTGTAAACTCTGCTTATACACTTTACCTACTAGGTAGGTAAAAATAGGTACAGTAGGAACCCACTTCGTTATAATAGTATATTTCATTACAAGTGCGGAAAGGCTGTCATTGCAAAGAGTTCTGACAAATGTCTACCCGAGCCGAGGCGCAGCCGAAGGCGAGGGTTGACAGTCGGAACAAGTTGCAATGACGGTTCCGCAAGTGTACTGAACGACTATTTTTAATACAGTTGCGAAAAAATGAAGCAATTTAATAAAAAGAAAATTTCTGAAAAATGGCGCCAACCATAGAATATAAGCAGAGATTTTTTTTTTCTTCATCCATTCTGGTAGGCAAAGGGAACTATGCCCATACAGCCAAGTCTTCAGTAGATTTTTTTTATTGATATGAAATGAAAATGAAATTTAATGAGATGAAATGAAATGAAACCTAACCTAACTCATTCAATCAAATCATTAAATCTGATATTGAAACAAATTAGTAGCTTCTTTTTAGAAACATACGTATTTGAATGAATCATAAAAACATCTATGAATTTTTTTAGTAAAAACTTCATGGTTGGTTTTCTTTTTAATAGACATTATTTTGACAGTTGGGAAAGAGAACGCACGAGTGCGGGAAAGGTAAAAAAAAAGCACGAGTGTGTAATAGCCCACATCCCGAACGCTATACGTCCCTGTAATACGCCGCTTTTTGAGTAACTGTATTAAAAAGATCTTTGAGTAGGTATTTGTTGTCGATGTTTGTGTGCGTAATCAGACGTATTAAGATATGTAGAAAGAGCGGTTGGTGTACTATGTGCAATGTGCATGCACTACTACAAACATAGCTAAACCGCCTTCGTGAAATAGAATAACTACTTGAAATGAAATTAAATGATATTTATTATGAACCAAACGCCTGTTACATTGTGGTAGGTAAGTGGTAATTCTTTTATAATAAGTAGGTAGTTATAGTAGTTTAATTATATTAACAAATAGCATGCATGCACCTATCCTAGTAAAATTAGTAAAGACTCCACTAAAATTTGGCTCATTCCAATTTCCCCCTGACTAAATCCCCTGCGTAGGGGATTTCTGGAATTTTTGTCCAAAAATCCCCTTAGCTACCGCGGTGACTGGCGGCAAGGGAAAATAATTTTGAGAAGATGTACCACCCAGGAGGATAGGTACACTTTTGAGTTCACTTTAGAGGGTAACATAGTTGAGGTCGTAGGTACATAAACCTACACTGCTGGATAGCTTCCGTCACAGATAAAAAGTAGGTAACCATTTTGTGCGTTCTATGTCCACACTGGCTTACCGTCGTCATGTGGAACACATCCTACCTCGTCATCCGGTTCGGTTCTTATTTTAATTCGATTCCAGGTGCGAGACATAGTATACGATGGCAGCGAGTATCTGGAAGGGCTGCAAAAGTCCATAGAAAACTTTACACAGCGCCTGGAGAACTGTACCCGGATGAATCAGACGGTGAGTAAGAATACAAATGATACTCGTATTGCTGTGTGGTTTGCAGACACATGAGATATCTCAAGAGTGATGGACGCAGTACGATACCCTAGTGCACGCTCTCGGTGGACGTGCACTGTGAGATAACCCATTATTATAAGAGAAGTGGTTCACGTTCCATCACATTTTCTCATAAAAGATTGGTTGCTTTTATTGTCCCTTTGGTTCCAGAACGCGTACCGCTTCAACTTCACCTCATTCAACATCTCATCACTCAACTCTCCGTCATTCAATACGTCATCAAACATGACGTCATCTAACACCTCCATGCCGTGGAGGCCTGCAAACGAAATGCCTGCGTACAACGAAACTAGTTCAAACATGATAGCACAATGCAGGCGTATCACGGGAGCCAGCGAGCACGTGCGGCGGCTCGCTGAGCTCGCTATCAAAGCTACGAAGGAGTTGCAGGATATTGCGTACTCTAAAAAGCATTTGAAGGTAATTAACTAAGTTTCAGGCTTGAATTGGTACAGTTTTTATCTATGGGTCATGTAACATTATCACAAGGTTGCTCGACTCTTTTGGTCCTGATAGTATTGCCTATTGGATTTGTGACTTAACTTTTGTATGCCCCATCCCACGAGACATTTATGACAGTCACATGACAGTCTACCTAGTGGGTCAAGCCCCAGTGTATAGGTACAGGGCCTAGACACAAAATAACACATGACAAATGGGTCATAGAGGTCCAGACCTGTAATATAGTATAACACACAATACACACTCCCACATGACAACAATATATGTGTGATTCATTCGTGCGTCATGCATCTCCCACACTCCTTTTGACTCACATGTGGGTCACGCAAACTTTCAGGATGACCCCCATACCCTCGCGAAAGCAGAAAACGAGTTGATTCTGAAGCTGGCGTGGTTCTTGGACCGATTGGCATACTACACCGACTTCCAACCTAAACCCAGGAAATACAAGAAAGAGGATAACTGTAAGTCGTAGTTTATTAAGTAGGTAAGAGAATTGTTGGATACATGGCGTATTTTATTCTGAAAACTTTAAAAGAAAAAACTGTAAAAGTCCTTACTTATTACACTGCTTACATAAAGGCCCTTCCATGTAGCTCTTGAGGACCATCTAACTAAAGAGACAAAATGGCTTTGTCTAATAATTAGTACCTAGGTACATCAACATAGGACGGCAAAAGCAGCATAGGTATATCTGTTCTGTGACTAGGTACAGCCTAATTCGAAACAATGTCGCTCACATGAGGTCATCAATGCGAGGATCACAATCGCACGTAAATAAATTAGAAATTGTCATTTCCCGCACTTACCTAACCTATCATTCTGCCACAGCTCTGCCTATAATAAGTCCGCTCAACTCCACCGAAGCCCTAAAGCTCCAAATGATGAACTGTCTCAAACAGAAGTCGGAAGTACCAGCGACCATCCGCTGTGCCTACCCACAGCAGAACCAGAATCAGTTGCCTGGTGTGGTGCAGTTATTGATAAATAACACAGGTAGGTAGTAGGTATACCTAACTTATATATTAATGTCAAATGTTTATTTAATAGTGTAGTAGGATTTCGTAGAAGAGCTTGTCCTTGGGAAAACATTTAAGGATACGTAAAGCTAGATATTATTAAGTAAAAAAGCAAGCTCGTATGAGTTCTCTGCTAACGGAGTTTTAGGCCGCCCTAAGGCCTCCGTCATGGCTTAACGACTGCTGGAGCCGGGACCGATTAACTTTCTTTCCGAAGCACAGAAGCGCTCAGATGTAAATGCAACTAACGGTCACCCATCCAAATAGTGAACGCGCAGAACGTCGTAATTATGTAAGTAGGTACTAGGCTACAATAACATTATGTCATGAGTAACTATGCATTTCAGTTCCATCTCCAGGCGGTATGCCTGCTTCATCCAATCGAAACGAACGCGTGTTACCAATTGGCGACCAAGAATTACTAATCACTTCCGAATATCGACCGACATACTTGACAGCTGTCACTCGCGTTCAAAAACGCTCTATACAACCGGAAGTACTGTCAGCTGTCAAAAATTCGGCGGGAAAACGCTCCGGTCAACAGGAAGACGAAAATCTGTCAGTTGCCAAAGTATCAAAAATGGCGGCAGAAGACCCCGGCATAGCATTCATGAAGTACTATGTAAAACACAAAATCTGGGAAAATAGTAATCCTAAAACCGATGCAAGAGGGTTTCAAGAGTTTGAGGTTCCAAATCAACTGCCACGAACCAAGAGAGACACGAATAAGAAACTGCACATACCCGAAGACCCATTTCAAGATCTAAGCAAATACGTAAAGAATAAAAAGGGGGTTAACTACGTAAAAGACGAGGCGATGGCTGCTAGAATCAGAGCATTCGTCAATAAAATAACAAACTCAAAAATGTCCACGCCAAAAGAACATTCGAGAAGAATATCAAAGCTGTTTCGAGCAAAGAGATCTTACACTTACGAACGAGACGTCGATAAACCACGTAATCCAGATGATTTGTTCAAAGATATTAGTTATTATGTTAAGAATAAGCCTGGAACGAATTTGAACAGGGATTTGGTGCAAGCGGGACAGGTAAAGAACACAAAACTGTGATATTCGTCGCTGAGAGCTTCTAGAAAGGTCGAGTTAAATCAGTCGCCATTTTGTAGGTATCTTTTTTCTTTGATATCTTCTCTAAATATATAAAACTCTTTTGAAGCTGACTGACAATCAACGCACAGCATAAACTATAAGTCCAGAGGTATGACAGTTGGAGGGTAGTATCCTTATATAGTGTAGGGGTGCACTAAGAAAGGAATTTTGAAAAGTCGCACCCTAAAGGGTCTTAAGGATCAAAGATTTTAATGCGCATGCTGCTACCACACGAGCAAAGCCGCGGGCGGCAGCTAGTAAAAGTATATTGTGACAGTTAGCTTCAAGTAGAACTGCTCTAAGGCAAGAATCATCCGTTTTTTACATGTCATTGAACATCAATAATAACTTATGATAACTTAACATTTAACTTACAGGTAAGGGCAGGATTGGAGGGTATTTTCCTGAACCCTGACATTCAGACAGTGAGGATGTTCGGGGCCAACTACAACCCATTGGTACCAGATCCTCTGTTGTTCGGCGCTTTAAGAAGTGCAGCTGATAACTAAATCACAAATCACACAGAACACGTAGTCATAAGAACGGGTAGGGCGAGGTTTAGGTGTTAAAAGAGGATTTTGAGACTAACCCCTTGAATTTGGGTTTCACACATGCGTTCCGTATTGTCATCTATATAAATTCGGCAGAATAAACGCGCACCTGTCATCTGTACGTGCTTAACTTTACTCCAACGCGTAATAATAACCCCCAGATTGATAAACAGAGACTGAACAGTCCCCCAAACCGGTTTTAGGCGAAATGCTTTATCTAATTTACTATTCCGTCATTGTATGACATATTTTTATTATAATTTTCAAAAATAATTTCATTGCACCCTGTAAATTGCCCTACCATTTTCATCAGGATCAATTTCAATATTCATTGAGGTATAATAATGTACGTTCTACAAATGCAAATATTATAAATAAAAGATAATATAAATACACAAAAATATATTTCATAATAATTACGTTGGAAGCTTACATTTATTATTTGACACGAGTAAATCACTTATTATTATTGTCTTATTAATAAGGCCAATGAATGTTGACATTTTATCTTGAAACATTTTAAAAAGTTTTATTATAACATTTGTATAAGATAAGATAAGATATGTTTATTTGCAAGAATATATGTTACAGATTAGGTCTTAAGTGTATAAATAGTGCATTATATTCATTATAGGTATTAATGACGTATTTCTAAAAACTCATCACGTTTTAAACAATAATAAAATATGCAAAATCAACATGTTGGTGGTATAATATTAAGTTAATGTTATTTATGTTTTTTTTTCATATATGTTTATTTATTTTAATTACTGAAAGGTAATCACTTGTTTGTAATCTATTTAATGACGATGACTTTATTTGAAAGTATTACTTATAAAAACTACTTAACTATGTGGCAATAATGATAACGAACACACGACGTGATGAAAAATTAGAAAATGAATGCCTTAATCTTGGAATGTAACGCCAATATATAGTTACAAAGGGCTAATTATTCAAAACTAAATATGCTATATTTATTTAATAAAAAAACGTGTTATGACTTACAGTGCTAGGAATAACAAAAATGGATTTTAACATAATAAGTAGTAATATTTAAAAATACTCAAAAAGTGTAAAACTATTCATAAACAGATATATTGTTTAAATATAAACATTTTTGATTAATTGTTTTGTTGACAAATACTATTTATTTTTGCAAATAATCGTAATATTTTTAAATATTGATTTATTGTAGATCTGCATCTGTAGTTCTAGAAAACTGGCATATATTTTTTAAAGTAAATTTCTGAATCCTAAGATCTTTATAACGGAATAGCACAAGAGAAATTGGTCCCGAATGGAATATTTTGATAGGAATGGAACTTTAAATAAAACTACATAAATATGCGCATACACACCGATAAGTACTACAAGGCACGATTTGCACAAGGCACTAAGATTCATTACAACTTGATAGGTACACATTTTAGCATTTTTGACAGTATTATGATACTTATATCATGATACTGCCATTCAATTTTTATTTTAACACGTTCACTGTCCGACTCCTATATGACCCACATATGGGTCACGGACAGAGAACTGGTTAATTAATTTTTCAAATTTGTCAAAAAAAGATATCTAACTATTTGACACTTCTGACATGAACTGTCAAATTACATTGATTTAATAATATCATTTTACATAGCACGCAATTCAACAAAAATTCTTAATTATTTACGATTTATCAAAGTTAATTATTAACGTCACCTTGACGAAGTTATTTAGAAACGAGTTATCCAAAATAGTCAAAATATTGGAATTCAAACCCATTAGATTAGAATCTGTCACTTTTTGAAAATATTGGGACAGCTATAAACCATAGACAGACACCATCTTAGATAAACACTGTTTGATAACCGTAGCTCTAATTTAGACTCAAACAAATTACTACAAGAAGATTCCAAATCTCTCGTTCATTCATTTTCATACATGAACGAATGATTCATTGCAAAGACAGTGGCGACCTCTATTTTTCCTACTTTTATCAAGTTGTGCAAGTCCTAGAATATACTACTGTACGGTACCTTTGCTATACTGTAACTACAAAATTATCAAACAAAGTCTAAATAAGAGGGTTCCTGTTACATTTTTTTTGTAATATTGTAAGTAGTTACATGTGACTCTGAGGCCGTTTCTTCCTGCTGAAGAGGCCTCCGAAAACTCCCTTCTTGTCTTTCTTGTCCTTTGTGACTCCACTCACTGATAGCTCAGACTCTCCCGATGATCTGTCAATGGAAAATTAAATTGTTCTATGTCTGGGTGTTATTGTAAGTATTTACAAAAAAATTGTAGATAAGTATTGTATCGGCAATCTAGTTCCCATAGTACAAGCTTTGCTCAGTTTGGGACTAGAGGGCGTTGTGTGAAATGTTCATTCATGAAGCGACTCTAAATTTTCTTTAAAAATGGCACACACCTTATAGTGTATGTGTGATTATATTTACCTAGACGCAGGTCGTTGGTCCAAGGCCGGTGATCCTCCACTGACAGAAGCGGGGCGAGTGCTTCCCGCGCTGTTTCCACCGTATGCTGTAGGGAATATGGTTCAATATGAGTTGGATGCGACGATTTGTTTAACTACCCACACCTTAAGCACTATACTAGCTACATAATTATACATGATAGAAGATAAGAAATTGGAGTTTTAAATTTATATGTTCCGCGATTTTTTTTGATAGCAAACAAAAATAATATAAAGATTTAAACGGTGACGATGACATAGGATTAAATTATTGCTTGCGCATCAAACTCAGAGTGAAATCTGATTATAATTATGAACATTTTTGATAAAATTCTGTCAAAACCGACTAAAAATTACAATTAAAAGAATAAACACAAAAATAAGGCAATGTACTAAGCTGCCAGAAATACATGACAAAAACACAAGCACGTATATAGGCGAAGACTGTACATAAGCAAGCTCTACAAGTTCACAACATTACCAAATATACCAATGCATTACATAATTAATTACATAATATAAACCCAATAAAAGCAAAGCTACATAAATAAAAATAATGAACGAATGACAACAATGATTTGTTCATTCATTATACATAAACTACACTATGAATAAATAGAAAAACATAAAATACAGTAGGGTAAACTACCCTAATCTTGGCACCCCCACACATTGTTGGCACTTCTCTGATTTATCCTATTTACTAAGAAAAATCCAGACCTCACGATGTTTATTATAATGTTAAGTTGTTATTTATATAAGAACATCGTGAGGTCTGGCTTTTTTTTAATAAATAGATAAATCAGAGATGTGCCAACAATTGGTGGGGGTGCCAAGATTAGGGTAGTTAATAGTAATTATTATAGCTCTGCATAATATGCATTACCGAAAAAGTAGGCCAAAAAATGTACAGCCGAGAAAAATAGTAAGTACACACGGCTAAAGATCAACCGAGATTGAACCTAGTGAAGGTCTAACCTGATGTTTAGCCGTGTGTACTAAAAGCTTATAAGTACTTTCATAACCATCTATATACTAGATACAATAATACCGCGTGCACACTATGCCCATGCCGCTGCCGGCATGAATGCCGCTTAGTGAGAATAAAGGCGATGTTGCTGTGGCAATAAGTCCGCGACATGCCGCCATACATTCCGGCAGTGACGTGGGCATAGTATGCACGCGATATAAGAAATATATAAAACCATACATTGGACTCGGTGGAGTACATAGAGTAGGTGACTTGATCCTGAGTGCGTGAAGTTTAGATAAGAAAAATTTATTAGAATAAAATATGGAAACAATACACATAAGTAAATAGTAATATAAGATACAAGATACAAGATGTTTATTTGCATAAATAAGTGTTACAATTTGGTCTTATATGTAGGAGGAACTTTTTCCAGGTATCGCAAATGTTTTGGAAATAAATATAAGAATAAAAAATAAGAAATAAATATTGTACAGATTAGCTATAACAACTTAGAAACTACCAAAGATAGAGGTGTTACATAGAAAACATAATGCTCGAACTACATGTACATAGTACACAATTTTGATTCTAAATAATCTTGAATCTAAGAATTAAGCAAGTACTTTAGAAGAATGGCACATAGGAAAAATATAGATAGTAGATACAATAGAATATAAAATTTAGGATACTAATCTACAAAAAGGTCTATCAATACATCTGAGAACATTAAAAACTAATCGGATCTGAACTGGCATAAAAACTGCTTGGTAAAAAGGGTACGAAAAAACCTTTCATTCATTCTTTTCAATTGAATGAACGAATGGATATCACCGATAGGGGCTCCCTCTATTTTCTCTACTCTTTTCTACCAAGCTGTAATGGAGACTAGCATAAGTGCAAATTGTTAAAGTTAGTAAACTACACCACAACCCAACTAATACTACTACCGACTAACCGACATCGCTCGTTGAGTAGAAAGTAGTTTCGACGTTCTGATAATTATTGTTCCCTCTCTCGTACCAAGATGTGGAATTTCTATTCACATCTCTATTTTGACCACCCATTCTCTGCTGATAGCTGTTAACGAGGCCCATAACCGATTTCTCTTGGCTTGACGCCCGTTCGTTCATTCGGTCCGATCGTTCAGTTGTTCGTTCCATTCGTTCGTTTGGCCCGCGTTCGGTGATCGTCGTAACGCGTTCGGTTACTATCGGACCTCGTTCGGTAAGCATCGGGCCTCGTTCGTAAGTCCGTTCAGTTACTATCGGGCCTCGGTCGTGAGTTCGCTCAGTGATGGTAGTCATGCGTTCGGGTAGGTTCGGGCCGCGTTCGGGTAACGTCGGCGGACGTTCGGGAATCTTCGGGGGACCCGAGTTTGGCAATGGCGGCGCTTCCGCAGCTTCAATGGGTAAGTCAAGTTTGAATTTGTGTACGATTTTTACAACAAGAAATTATGTATTTATACAAAAACTGATCATTTTACTATCAGTAAGAAAGAAAATATTACAAAAATCCTACATCTTGATAAAAATATAATCGCAAACGACACAAGACATTTATTTTTTCAAACATACACAACGAACAGCACACAAGAATAGCCTCCCAAGAAAACCAAATCGTACCTATCACAAAATACATTTATTCGGAAGCATATAAATATAATTGCAAACGCATCCCCAATTAAGAACTTGCAAAACCTTATTCAAAGTGAAGATTTAGCACTCTTAGCAATCTCCCTCAATCAACATTAGATAAGTTTTTCATCTCATATTATCCCTCTTAGGGGGATTATTGAAAGGGAATTTTTTAACTAATATTTTATCAGATTTTTGTCTACCCCCATACTAACAATATCAGTCCCAGTCCAGTGGTCCACCAGACCATCGTTTACATTGTTTATTGGATAAAGAGTGGATGACGTATTACATTATGGTGGTCTAGTAGACCACTGTGTTGTCTAGGACCTCTATAAGTTACTACAACTACAGTGTAGTTACGTCGACTTACCAAGTTGTTGTGACTTGATGAACTCCGCGTTGATATCGCGTCCGTTGGAAAACCGCGTTTTACCCCAAGAACTGGTTTGTTCGGCGGCATTCCTGGACGAATAACGAAACACTTAGGACTGTTCTTCTTCTTTGATTGTTAATGATTTTTGTGATTTTGATGTGAGAGTATTTCTTTGATATATAAGTAAGTTATTTACCTGAGTACAACCTCAGCGTCGCTGTCGGGAGACTGTCTTGGCGGCAGAGATGGCAGCACTGATGATTCTAAAAAAAAACAATGAATGAGTGAATGAATGAACGACAATCTGTAGTATTATCTGTAGAAATTACAAAAAATAACAGTTACAAGAGTAATAATTGTACACCTTATGTCAAATACCATAGAGTAATCTCTGTCATCCGTTAAAGTGTCTTTTTAATCCCGCAAATACTTTGAGCCAGTCATTATCTCACCAATATTCCTGGTAGGTACGTCGGGTGCAGTGGAGGTGCGAGACTGGAGGCTGGTTCTGTGCTCCTGCAGGATCTCCGCCTGCGAGCGAGACTCACGCCGCGGTGTCGGCGAGTTGCTCTCTGATGATGATGATGACGCGTTCCTGGTGATAGCATTATGTATTATCACACCGTAACCAATAGGGTTTCACACCCTCATTTTACTTTTATGGGGTTCTGACTGAAATTACCGAAGATAGCAGAAATTGCGAATGAATGCTAGTTTTGGGAAATCAATTGTGTGTTGATAGGCGATTTAAGTTGCATAATTAGTAATTACACTAGGTCACCATTCATGGTTTTTTAAGATATTCCAGTTTTTATACATAATCTAAAAAAAATACAGCAGTACACTCACTGGGTCAACTATTATCACAAAATTACACTCACTGGGTCAACCTTCGTCTGAGTTCAGCAGTGGGGGACTCCTCAGCGTTATAAGGCGTGAGCTGCAGCTCGGGCGGCAAGGCTGCGTGGAAGCATATCTTGGCGACCCACTCCTTCATGAGCGGCGAAGAGTTGGCTGCGAAGAGGTACTCCGCGCCGTCAGCGCACGACAGCCGGAACACGTGCGCGCGCTTAGTGTAGTCCGATGCAGCCTCACAACGAGCCTACACGCATAAACAACCACTTACTAATACAATATCAATGTCTCGAACGAATGAATGAATGATTGAATGATAGAAAAAGTGATAATCGTAATGTTAACACTAGAAATAAAGACAAACTCGCTGTTCCCACCACTAGGCTCACAAAAATTAGTAAATCTTTCAAAGGGCAATGTGTACGCTTCTTTAACAAAATCCCAAGTGATGTGTCTCAGTTGTCGATTGGCAAGTTCAAAAACGTAATAAAACAGAGACTTCTTTTAAAAGCATACTATAAAATATCTGATTATTTAGAAGACAAACAAGCTTGGGACGAACTAGCTCCAACTCATCCAATAAAAAAAATATGTAATCATACCTAATCATACAAAACGTAATGACGATTCAAAGTGATCAGTGAGATTTTATTGAATAAAAGATTTTTGATTTAAACTTTGACTTTGACTTAGAAGATATTGATACTGAGCGATAAGGCCGCCCTTTGTACAATTCAAGCTTAATTATGTTTTGTTTTTATTGCATATATTTGTTCTGGTGTTTAATCACGTTCATGTACAGTATAGCGTTTTTCATTCATTAATAAAAATGTTGAACAGAAACTAATAAATTCTTTCACTGTTTCTTATGTTTTTGTATCATTCTTCTGAAAAAGCTAAAGAATAAAAATTACTGGTAGTATAATATTAAGTTATAACAACAGTTTCCGGGGTATAACAAAAGTTACAGCAGTATAACAACAGTTACCGGAATATAGCGACAGTTACGAGAGTATAACCACAGTTACGAGAGTATAACCACAGTTACGAGAGTATAACAACAGTTACCGGAGTATAACAACAGTTACCGGAGTATAACAACAGTTACCGGAGTATAACAACAGTTACCAGAGTATAACAACAGTTACCGGAGTATAACAACAGTTACCGGAGTATAACAACAGTTACCGGAGTATAACAACAGTTACCGGAGTATAACAACAGTTACCGGAGTATAACAACAGTTACCGGAGTATAACAACAGTTACCGGAGTATAACAACAGTTACCGGAGTATAACAACAGTTACCGGAGTATAACAACAGTTACCGGAGTATAACAACAGTTACCGGAGTATAACAACAGTTACCAGAGTATAACAACAGTTACCGGAGTATAACAACAGTTACCGGAGTATAACAACAGTTACCGGAGTATAACAACAGTTACCGGAGTATAACAACAGTTACCGGAGTATAACAACAGTTACCGGAGTATAACAACAGTTACCGGAGTATAACAACAGTTACCGGAGTATAACAACAGTTACCGGAGTATAACAACAGTTACCGGAGTATAACAACAGTTACCGGAGTATAACAACAGTTACCGGAGTATAACAACAGTTACCAGAGTATAACAACAGTTACCGGAGTATAACAACAGTTACCGGAGTATAACAACAGTTACCGGAGTATAACAACAGTTACCGGAGTATAACAACAGTTACCGGAGTATAACAACAGTTACCGGAGTATAACAACAGTTACCTGAGTATAACAACAGTTACCGGAGTATAGCGGCAATTACCGGAATATAGCGACACATACCTATAATATAGCGACAGTTACCTGCAGTATAGCGACCGGCGGAGCGGCGGCCTTAGCGCTGGCGAAGTCGATCTCATCCTTGAAGAAGCACAGCAGCTGTCCGCACAGCACGGAGTAGTACCCGCGCCACGAGCGGACTGTGGCGCGCTTACCGCCCACACCCGTCTCCTGCTTGCGCTCCAGGTAACCTGACCAACAATATTTTATTTATTTATTTAACTCTTTATTGCACAAAAAGAACAAATTTACAACTAGGTGGCCTTAATGCTCTAGGCATTTTCTATCTGCCAACCTTACAGGTCAGGAGAATGGTTGGCGTGCAAACTTAAGATAAACAGTACCTACATGTCATATTATCAACGTGCAGTCACATTATCAACGTGCAGTCGACTTATCGGTGTACAGTCAAATTATCAACTTGCAGTCAACTTATCAATGTACAGTCAAATTATCAACGTGCAGTCAACTTATCAATGTACAGTCAAATTATCAACTTGCAGTCAAATTATCAACGTGCAGTCAACTTATCAATGTACAGTCAAATTATCAATGTGCAGTCACATTATCAACGTGCAGTCAACTTATCGGTGTACAGTCGAATTATCAACTTGCAGTCAACTTATCAATGTACAGTCAAATTATCAACGTGCAGTCAACTTATCAATGTACAGTCAAATTATCAACTTGCAGTCAAATTATCAACGTGCAGTCAACTTATCAATGTACAGTCAAATTATCAACTTGCAGTCAAATTATCAACGTGCAATCACGAGTCCCATTGGAGTGTTTATTAGTTTATTATCACACAGGTTAGTTTACCTTCTATCTCGACAGGTGGCAGGTCGGTGACGTCACCGCGTCGATGACGTCGGAAGCTCTGAGTGCGACGACGAGTTGTAAATGATGGAGTACGCTTTGGAGTTTTTACCACCTGGATATATATATAACATACGTCAATACATACTTATAATATATATTTATGATACATAGTCACACCCAGACATAGACCAAACGACTGCTAGAGCCGGGACAGTTTAACGTGCGCTCCGAAGCACGGGAGCGCTCACATGTAAATGCCACTAACGGTCACCCATCCAAATAGTGAGCGCGCAGAACGTCGCTTAACTTAGATAATCGGTTAATATTGACTAAGCAAGCCTAGACACGAGCGCTTCTTGCTTTTTTTTTTGCTTATGTAGGAATATGAATCAGTATACATACACTCATACTCTCAGCCCGTTTCACTTGAGCCTCGAGTTTGGGAAGTCTCTCGAACTGCGGCGCAGGCGAGAGGGTCTCTTCTGATGACGCTAATACTGGCACTGATGTTAAGCGGTCCGTCTGATAAACAATCATACAAAAGTACATATTAAAAAAAAGTGGGACGAGTTGGTGAGTGGACCGAGTTGGTAAATTAGGACGAGTTGGGAAGTGGGCCGAGTTGGTGAATTGGGATGGGTTATGGAATAAGACATTAAATGATAATGAGTGAGACGAATTAAATAACCAGACTTCAATGGGACGAGTTGGACAATAGGATCAGTTATTAAAAAGGGCGAGTTAGTGAATGGGACGAGTCACAGGATAGGACAAGTCACATAAGATTTTTCAATTTATTGTGAAACTTCAACTTGTTTCAACTTTTGGCTTATCTAACTTGAAGGAATCCCGGAATCACTCTCTTTCAATCTCTCTTTGAGAATTCTCTCCATCTCTCCCCGCCTGTACATCTAAAGTATATAGTCTATCAAAGGCCATATAAAAAGTAGAAGATGTTTATATTTGACAGTGACAGTCGACTCACCTCTCTGACAGGTTCACTCTCCTTCCGTCTCTCCTCCGTGATTCTCTCCATCTCTCTCCTCCGGTACATTTGAAGTCTCTCCTGTTCTTGTCTCGAGGCGCTATCTCTTCTAGCCGCTTCCTCAGAGTCCTGTTGGGCTTTGAAGGCTTGTTCCACCTAGGGAATACATAATTAATAAAAAAAAAACACTTATATGTGAGGTTACCTCTGCGTATCACAGTGGCTGCCTCACAGAGGACGTGCTGAATAGAACTTGTACTAACATAAAAGATTTTTCTAAAACAGTTGACAAATAGGATGACTTATTAAATAGAACGAGTCATTAAAAAGGACGAGTTAACGAACAGGACGAGTTAGCGAACAGGACGAACTAACGAATAGGACGCGTTATTGAACAGGATGAGTTAACAAATAGGACGAGTTAATGAATAGGACGAGTTATTGAACAGGATGAGTTAACGAATAGGACGAGTTAATGAATAGGACGCGTTATTGAACAGGATGAGTTAACGAATAGGACGAGTTATTGAACAGGACGAGTTAACGAACAGAACGAACTAACGAATAGGACGCGTTATTGAACAGGATGAGTTAACGAATAGGACGAGTTATTGAACAGGATGAGTTAACGAATAGGACGAGTTATTGAACAGGATGAGTTAACAAATAGGACGAGGTAACGAATAGAACGAGTTAGTAAAGACATACCAGAGTGATTCTCTTAAGTGCGTTGAACTTGTCCTTCTGCGCGTCGATAGTTTCCTCCAGGTCGCGATGTTTGTTGATCAGCTGTTCTACCTGGGCTACACTCTCGCCGTATTTACCGTCGCGCACTAACGGCACTCTGCAAACAGTATTAACAACTTGGTCATATAGTTCTGGGGCCTTAACCCACAGGGGATTATGATCCCCTTGAAGGGGACAGCTCAAAGGGGATTATGAGACTAAGCCATGATCTGTTCGGCGGAGATTTAAGTCTAATATGGATGACGTCAACACTATTAGAAAGGCTCCGGCTGTCTGTCTTGAGTTTTACGAGAAAATTATTTGGTTTAATTCTCAAAATCAAATGCTTGTAGTACTATACCCTCTCAGTCTAGTCGTTATCCACAAGGATAAATTCGGAGGTGACTTATCCAAGGGTTTCCTCACAATGTTTTCCTTCAACGTTTGAAATCACTCGCATTGGACATACCTTAGGATCGGTCAAACACCTCTGGTCCTAGGATTAGTTTCAAAGCCACGAGGGTGACAGATTCCAACCTTCCTGTTGAAGTGAGAGTACACACCTGTTGGTAATCCAGGCGTCTAGAGCATCAGCGTCCCGTTTGAAGAGCAGCGCGTCGAGATGCTGCGCGTAGATCTTCTCGCGGTTGTCCCAGGCGGTGTCGAGCTGAGACTTGCGCGTGCGCAGCACTGACATGCGCTCTTCTATCTCTTGCGACATTATGTGACCTTCTTTCACTAGCTTCTCGCCTGTAAGCAAGCAAGCTCGTATGAGTTAGTGGCCAACTCGGAGTTTTTAGGCTGCCTTAAGCCCTCCGTCGTGGCTTAACGACTGCTAGAGCCAGGACCGACAGTTTAACGTGCTCTTCAAAGCACGGAAGCGCTCAGATGTAAATGCCACTAACGGTCACCCATCCAAATAGTGACCGCACAGAACGCTGCTTAACTTAGATAATCAGTGAAGATTGGCTAAGCAAGCCTAGCCACGAGCGGTTCTCGCCTGTAGGAGTGAATGAATGAATGAAATGAATGGTTTTTAGATTGCATCTAGAATGTATATAATCTGAAGATCTTAATAATGTTCTTCTAGAGATAGGAAATAGACTTACCGTCAGCATACAGAGTTCTAAAGTCGTCCTCCTTCGCCTGTATCTCGGCCTGCAGGTCGTGGTGTCGCGCGACAAGTCGCTCGGCCGCCGCGACATCCGCGCCCAGCTCGGCCGCCGTCACTCGCGCTAATGTCTCGTTCGTCCACGCCCTGTCGTTATGTTCAATATTTTAATCATTTTTGTAGTTGCTAAGAACTTTGGATGAAACTTTAAATAGGGCGAGTTACTGCATAGGACGAGTGAATGGAATTCTTGTGATACGCGCCAGTGTCTCGTTTCAATTCAAAAATGTTAGATATTTTTATCATTTTGTTAGTTGCTGGGAAAGATTAAGTTAGTTAAGAAGTAATACATAATAAATGAGACAAGATAGTACGGTGACGAGTTAGTGAATACTCACAGTAGTTCCTGACTCGCGTCGAAGTAAGCCTGCAGCTGTCCCGCCAACTCCAGCTGTTGCGAACAATGCTCCGCGCGTGACGTCAGCGTTTCCAGCGCCTCGGTCACTTCCTCCAGCTTGGCTGACACGTGCTCCTTCGCGTCAGGGAATGCTGTGCCTAATCTGAAAATTCATGAAACTTGTTAAAAATAGACAAAAAGAACGTCTCTAGATGTCTATGAACAGAGGAGATATTGATAAAGAAAAGAGTCTTTTGGAGCGCAGTAATACCCTATATCACTTGGCAAAGTATGTGAATCCTAAGAAACTTATAAGACATTTTAACCATGTTTTTACTAAAGCTATGTTGCTAAAGTTTTATACCTTCAAATAGAGTACGGACTATTCTAGTTTTTCTGCATAGTATTCGGTCTCCTATTAGCTCCTACATTCGCTTACCTTTCAGCCTCCTGTTGCAGCTTATCATGCTGAATGGAGATGGCATCCAGGTCACTCCTGAGTGCAGTGATAGCCCGAGCCTGCGCGTGCCGGGCGTGCTGTTGGCGTAGTGGCGCGGCGGTGGCTGCGAGTGCGGATTCCTTCTCCGCGACCCACGCGGCGGTCTCTTCGGCGCGACGATCGAATTCGTGCACTTGACGGGCACCCGCTAAAGCCTATAATATATGTCTTTATTTTAATTCCACACAGAAGAACTCAGTAGGATGTGTAAGACGTAGAAAAGATGTTAGTTACATAGCTCGCTTTGTCTCATGCTGGGAGCAGCAATGTATGCTATTCACTAGTATTACTTATACTACTAACTGCAATATAACTCCCTTTGCAACATGTAGGATAGTTCTCATGTAGCGAGCTAGATGGCGCTGGTACATACCTCCTGCCTAGCCAGAGCTAGTTCCTTGAGATCGTCCCAAAGACCTCTGATATCGTCGATCCTCTGCTTGACGCGGTCTGCTTCTGGCGTGTTCTCCTCTAGCAGCGCGTTGCCGGACTCACATACCGCCTCGATACGACCCTCGTTAGCTAACAAATAGTAAGGAATACTTTACTCAACTTGCACCCTTATTTAGACCAAATTGTAACACTTATTTATGCAAATATCTTGTATCCTTAACGTCAATTAAAATTATGAGTTGCCGTGACCTTTTCGCTGCTATAGCATACCTTTTTTTTCTTATTATGTACTATTGTTTGTTGAAATTAATATTATATTATGTTATACCAATTTAATTGTAACTAATCTATTGTAATGATTTCAATCTAAAGCGAATAAATGATTGTCTATGTCTATGAGTTGAAAAACTTTGGGCATATCTAACTTTTTATAGATTTGTAAATTGATTTAATAATTATGTACTTGTAAATTATTTGAAAAGATGGATGGACTGTGTGAAACAAGATATGAGTAAGAAAGGAGTAAACACCGAGATGACGGCTGATAGAGGACAGTGGAAGACGAAGACATGTTGTACCGACCCCACTTAGCGTGGGACAAGGGTAGGAAGATGACGATGTGCTTGTAAATTTTTGAATAGATACTTTTATAATTCGATGTATCTTGGTGTAATTGGTTTGTCACAGTGCTTAGTTATTAAATAAATAAATAAATAACCGACCCCCATACCCTTCAAACTGGAACACAGCAATGCGAGCATCACAGTGCATTACAGTACTAAACCCGGAGCAACTCGCACACAACCCTATAACAGTAGTTACCTTGCAGCTGCGTGAGGAAGTTATCGAAGGCCTGCTGCAGTGTCTCGACATGTTCCACATCCAGGCCGTAGTCCTCGCTGGCCGCCACGCCCATCTGCTCTCCCACCCACTCCTGCACCTCGGAGCACTCCTGCACGAACCTGGTGGACACGTCGAACTTTCACATTTCTCTAAACTGACGAACTGATGAATACCCTCATAACTTGGAAACGGCTGCACTAATTTTCAACAAACATAACTAAGAATATCAGATCAATCAGCGCCGAATAAAGAAGCGTTTTCAATTCAGAGACAAACCTTATACACAATGCCGTCAAACTTACAATACCTTTTCAGTTTTTGGTCCAGGGTGAAATAGTCAAGGTAAATACGAGCAGAACCGATTCGCGATTTTTACATATAGTTTAGTTCTTCTAGTCTTAATCCTCAGAACATACCAATATGGAATGTTTTAATATTAATTTAAACTTACTTGAAGTACTTAAGGCTCTGTTGCAGCCTCTGTTGCCTCTTAGCAGAGAGTAGCTTCATCTCCTCGTACAAAGTCTTCAGATCTTCAAGACGCTTCTTGAGCTGTTCGTCGTCCATTGTCGCTCTTTCCTGTTTATATAACAATGAGGTGATAAAAAGGACGAGTCAGTGAACAGGACGAGTTACAGAAAAGGATGAGTCAGAGAATAGCACGAGTTAATGAATAGGACGAATTAATGAATAGGAGGAGTTAATTATTGGGATGAATAATAAATGGAGCGAGTCAGTGAGTGGGAACGATTTAATGAATGGGACCAAATGGTGAATGAGACGAAATTACTAATGAAATCAATTAGGGGATGGGACCAATTGATAAATAGGGCTAATATAAGAATGGGACCAATTGATAAAGGGACCAATTAATAAATGATACGGGTTAGTGAACTTACAGCCAACTGCGCCAATCGTTTGTCCTGTGCAGCCACATCTCTCTGCAGAGCCTCCAATCTCCTCGTCAACGCTAAAGTAGATTCCTCATCTCGTCCCACGTCTGACGAAACCAGCTGCGCGCGACGTTCTAGAAGCCACGCTTCTGCTTCAGATATCTCTGATATTAGCTGAGAAAGAATAACATTTTTTATACATCTAAATGACGGGCAAAGGTTAGGTTATTAAAAAAAAAAATGGAACCAGCCCCTACAACAATGCATTGCCTCACTGAGCACGTCTTCGTGCCTTCTCCCATCATAGAGACAATCTAGCAGCGGAGTTTATGACTCTGCTAGTTCTTAGCTGTCAATGTCGAATGTCAAACTGACAGTTCTCATATTGACATTGTCTTATCTCTGCATGGCTGCCACCAACTCCTGTATCGTCCCGAGAATAATGTTAGTGGGACAACGGGAAGAATCGAAATCTCCCATTTCGTCCCACCAATGGGACCACCCAGTGGGACGAACGGGAACGAAATAGCTACTCCTAAAACTGCTGATTTTATCTAAAAACTCCCTTTTAAATATTTAGGTAGCAAGCAAGCTGATATGAGTTAGTTGCCAACTCTGGTGACGGAGTTTTTAGGCCACCTTAAGGCCCCCGTCGCGACTCAACGACTGCTAGAGCCGGGACAGTTTAACGTGCGTACCGAAGCACGGAAGCGCTCAGATGTAAATGCCATTAACGGTCACCCATCCAAATAGTGACCGCGCAGTCTATTTCAGCTACTTTCATAGCATTATGTCGTACGGCGTTTTGTTGTGGGGGAGTGCTGCAGACATAAACACCATATTTGTGTTGCAGAAGAGGGCTATTCGTGCAATTTATAACATGGGTCCCAGAGAATCACTAAGAAATAAGTTTAAGGAAATAAATATAATGACAGTACCTTGCCAGTACATCTATGAAAACTTATTGTATGTTCAAAAAAATATCAATCTATTCAACAAAAAAAGTGATAATCATAATGTTAACACTAGAAATAAAGACAAACTCGCTGTTCCCACCACTAGGCTCACAAAAATTAGTAAATCTTTCAAAGGGCAATGTGTACGCTTCTTTAACAAAATCCCAAGTGATGTGTCTCAGTTGTCGATTGGCAAGTTCAAAAACGTAATAAAACAGAGACTTCTTTTAAAAGCATACTATAAAATATCCGATTATTTAGAAGACAAACAAGCTTGGGACGAACTAGCTCCAACTCATCCAATAAAAAAATATGTAATCATACCTAATCATACAAAACGTAATGACGATTCAAAGTGATCAGTGAGATTTTATTGAATAAAAGATTTTTGACTTTGACTTTGACTTTGAGTTGCGATTGGCGAAGCAAGCCTAGCCCCGAGCGGTTCCTCTATGTACCTGTAACAGTTCACATCGGTCCTGTATAGCGCTGGTCCTCGCGCCGGCGGCGTCAGTAAGCGCTTTATGCGCTGCAGAGAGTTCGCGCGCTCTCGCTTCAAGCGCTGCCGACGCGAAGTGACCGCGGCGCGAGAGCTGACTCGCGCGGACACATACTGCCTTCATTGTCGGCTCTCTGAACAATATTACAATAAAATTAATATACGGGTAACTCCCATTTGTTCTATAGGACTGTTTTTAAAACCTTTTTTTATCCCTGTAGTTCTGTCTAATGCAGGAGGAAGAAAATCCTTGGCCATGAAACAAAGCGTTTATTAGTAATTTAATTTAGTAGGTAGGCACTGCTAGTCGGTATGACCGCCGGGAAAAGAGAGCGACGCTAGACCACGCGGCATCTTTTATACCAAGGAACAGCACCCTACAGTGGCAACTGTCCTTACTAATTAGCTAACTAGTCTATGTAGTACTCGAAGTGAAAGATTAATTAGGTATCGACTTACCTACTTATTTAGTTCAGCCGTTGAAGCACAGATGGCGCTGTGTTTAATACAGCCGTTGAACCACAGATGGCACTGTGTTCAACAAGTTCCATGGTAGGACTATTGAAACTAGCCCATTAGGGCTAGTTTTCGTTTCAATAGTCCTACCCAAATGGAAGTTACCAGATATTAGGGATAAAAAAAGTTGTAACAGTTCTATAGAACAAATAGGAGTTACCCAAATATTCATGGACATTTCACACAACGCCCTCTAGTTCCAAACTAAGCAGAGCTTGTACTATGGGAACTAGACCGCTGATAGAATACTTATGTACATTTTTTTTGTAAATACATAGTAAAACCCGGACATAGAACAAACATCTATGATTGTCGCACACAAATGTTTGTTCTCGGTGGGATTGTATCAATAACTAACTTCGGCCCGCGACTTCGTCCGCGTTGTTTTTTCCGGTTAAAAAGCATATGTGTTAATCCAGTTTACGAGCTTTTATAATATACTTCATAATTTCATCCAAATTGGACGAGTAAAGTTACTTAATACTTGTTTTGAATTAACCTTATATATGAATAAATGTTGATTTTTGATGTATGAGTTATTACCTGGCTATGAGTTCTGCTTCTAGAGCCAAGTGCTTCTTGAGAAGCGCCTGTGCTTCGGGCAGCGAAGCACCCGTGTCTTCTAACTTGACGGCTGCTTCGCGTTCCTTGAGCCTGTTGAACATGTCATACGTAAAGTTGTTATTTTTCTATACATATATTATAAAGAGGAAAGATTTGTTTGTTTGCATTGAATAGGCTCCGACACTACTGGACCGATTTGAAAAATTCTTTCACCGTTGGGAAGCTACGCTATCCCTCCGTGACATAGGCTATATTATATTTTCAAAAAAATTAGGGATCCTTACTAAAACTACAATAATGTAACCGAAGGTTAAAAAAATTACCTACATTAAAAATTCCGTGCATAGCGTGCGCTGCGATAACTATTGATGACTAGCCGTCGCCCGCGGCGTTGCTCGCGTTCTAGACCCTTTAGAATGTGACTATTCAAAATTCCTTTCTTAGTGCACCCCTACACTATATAAGGATACTACCCTCCAAATGTGATACCTCTAGGACTTATAGTTTAGGCTGTGCGTTGATTGTTGATTGTCAGTCAGCTTCAAGAGTTTTATATATTTAGAAGAACAAAATAATGTACTACGCCTTTGTAGAACACATCATTATCTACAAAAAGTGTCGCGACAGCATATGTCTTACTATGATACTGTTACGCCGACGTCACTGGTGTCGAATGAACAGGTGGCAACACATACTGTTTGATAGTGGCAACACTAAATAAATATCGTTTGCAAGCTGTCACTGTCAAGTCGGTGTTCCAGATGATTGATTGATCGATAAAGTAACGCCATCTGTTGGGCAGTAGCGGAACTACTTTGTGAACCATAGAGTGAACACGCACCGGAAATTACTAGAACATTCCCGCGAAATTTCGAACTTGCTAGAATCTACTGGCATGTAATTATTCGGATATAAAAGGAGCTTTGAGCGGCGACTGGGACAGTTCAGTTTTCGACTACGAAAGCGATAACATCGGAGTTCTAACAGTGATTTAGTGCGATTGTACAAGTGTTTTGGAACTTTATCGAGTATTGTAGTTATACTCGTGCTTAGTCTTCTAGATTAGTACAATTAATTTATTATTTACACATTGTAGTCACGCACAAGTGATACCACTTCAACACTATAGTTTAGAGAATTTGTTTTGACATGAAGTCAACAACGATTCTGTTTCATTAATTTTTTTCCGGTACCCGCACTCAAGCTATTTTACCTGCGCTAGGTTCATGCAGTTGCTTCTCATTCGCTTTTTAGTGCTCATCCACTTCACTCGTTCATTCGCACAAAAAATATAAAATCATGCCGAAACACCGTCGTGATGAAAGTTTGGAATACATAGCAAATAAATTGCGAAAGTTAGAAAAAGAGGTAAAACGATCGCGTCGCGGAAAAACTAACTGTGTTCCAACAAATTCGTCATCGTCATCCTCCAGCCGGTCTTCGAGCCCATCGGATCGTTCCAGATCACCTTCGCCAAACTCTCGGAGTTATCCAGACCGTAAGTACCTACTTACCTACCTCCACGTTCAAAATTGCATCAGAGTAGTCTGCGGGACTATCTCGTCGCATTGAATAAATGGCTATGCCTTGTTTGATTTAATACATCAGGATAGTCGGAAGGACTAATCCGCAGTATTCAAATCTATTAATGTTTCAAAGATGTTTTTTATTGTTAACAACTTTGCTCTAGTACCTACTCGTCTCTGTGTTAAATAAATATGTAGGTATACCTACTACATATTTGAAATACGGTCTACTTCCTTGTTCCAGACCAGGAAGCAATCACAATACCTATTGTACATGTTGAGGCTACTGATAACGAACTACCCCCATCGGAAAATAATGAACAAAATAACGAAGTTCCTTCGGTATCTGATAATTCTGTAGAAAACTCGACCGCTCCAATTATTGTGGAAGACGAGACTACAAACACAGAAATATTGGAAATTTTGGGGGCTGATCCGTCAGTACCACAAGAGTACGGACCTGACATCAATAAGGAAGTTGCAACCAGATTCACCCACATTGCAACATCTGGGTTAGATAAAGAGGCTCGCAAAGACCTCATAAAGAAGTACTTAGTACCAGAGAACTGCGTAAATATTGCGGCTCCACAGCTGAAATTAGAAATTAAAGCAGCTTTGACTGAGCAGGTCGTTAAAAGAGACAAAGCCATCGAGGCTAGACAAAAACAAATGGCAGCTGGAATATCCGCTCTTGGAAAAGTAATTTCTGACCAACTTAGTACCAAGGACAAAAACAACGACCTAATAAAAGAGCTGATGGATATCGGTCGGATGTTTTGCGATATACAACATTCAGAATCGGAGGCAAGGCGTAACTTTGCACTTTACACCGTCAAAAAAGATTTAAAGGAGCAATTGTCCGCCACCAAAATAGATAAGTTTTTGTTCGGCAGTAACTTTACGGAGACCATAAAAACGGCAAAAGCCGTGTCGAAATCATCCTCCGATCTGAAACCGGATGCCGATAAAAGACCTAAGCCCGCTACATCGAATAATGCATCAAGCAAATATTTAAACTGGAAGGCTCGGACCCCGGCTCGCAGGCAGCCGCCGGCCCAGGCGCCCCGACACCAGCAGCCTGCGTCGCAACACGCGCCGCCGCGCGCCACCTCCTCCAGCAGCTACAACTACAAGCAGCGGCCCAAGCCAGCCCGCCGCCACTAGACCCGGTACGCTACGCTGGCAGACTTGCCCATTTCTATGACCAATGGTCTCTCATAACCCATGACCGTACTATATTATCATGGATTAATGGTTATCAAATTAAGTTTGATCATCCGGTGCATCAGTCTTGCTTCCATGTGCGAACCCTGTTCGGACCAATATATATCACGTGTTTTTTTGATACCAAAACCTAATGGCAAGATGAGATTCATTCTGAATCTAAAAGGGTTAAATAAGTTCATTAGTACAAAACATTTTAAGCTAGAAGACATTCGTACAGCCATTAAACTTATATCTAAGGAATGCTATATGGCGACTTTGGATTTGAAAGACGCTTATTTTCTTATTAAAATCCACGAGGATTCAAGAAAATACCTACGATTCATTATCGACGAAAAAATGTATGAATTTAACGTTCTCTCATTCGGAATTTGTACGGCTCCGTATATTTTTACTAAACTTATGAAACCAATTGTTCAATTGTTACGGTCTTGTGGTTACATATCCTCTATTTACCTAGACGATTTATTTCTAACGGGTTATACCTACCAAGAATGTAAACAAAACGTTGAGGCCACTCAAACGTTATTAAAATCATTGGGCTTTATTCTCAATCACGAAAAAAGTGTCACATTACCCACTAAGTCTTGCAAGTATTTGGGTTATATTATAAACACCCAAAAATGGCAATTAAGTTTGCCCACAGATAAAAGAAATCGCATTAAATCAGAGCTTGAAAAAATTAAGAATCTAAACCGTTGCAAAATTAGGAAATTTGCTCAGCTTATTGGGTTGTTAGTCTCTGCTTGCCCCGCCATCGAGTACGGGTGGCTTTACACGAAGCAACTAGAACGCTGTAAGTTTCTTAACTTAAAAGACAATGAAGATTACGACAAATACATGACTTTACCAAGGTCACTATTACCGGACATAGACTGGTGGCTAAATTCTATTGATCATTCTGTCCATAAAATTAGAAATGATAAATACGTGTTAGAAATATTCTCTGACGCCTCAACTACTGGGTGGGGCGCAGCCTGCAACGAACAGACAGCTAGTGGCCAATGAAAAGATATTACACATAAACAATCTCGAACTGATAGCCGCCTATTTTGCTCTAAAGATATTTGCAAAAGATTCCTATAACTGTCAAATTCTGCTACGGGTGGATAACACTACTGCTGTTAGCTATATCAACCGTATGGGGGGTATCCAATATCCCCATTTAACCAAAGTAACAAAAGACTTATGGCAGTGGTGTGAGGCCCGGAAAATCTTTGTCGTAGCTTCATACATTAAATCTGCCGAAAATGTCACTGCAGATAGGGAATCTAGGCGAACCCACCCCGACGCGGAATGGGAACTAACAGACATAGGCTTCCAAAAATCATTAATAAATTTACTGTCCCTCAGATTGATTTGTTCGCCACTCGCATTAATAGAAAATGCCAGAAATTCGTTTCTTGGCACAAGGACCCAGAGGCCTTTACAATAGATGCCTTCACATTAGACTGGTCTGGACATTCGTTTTATGCTTTTCCTCCAGTAGCAGTTGTTCTTAAAACCCTGCGAAAAATCATATCAGATAAAGCTATAGGTATAGTTGTAGTCTCTGATTGGCCAGCACAACCGTGGTACCCACTTTTTATGCGACTTCTTTCTTCAGAATTATTAGAAATAAAGTCTAATGATGTCATAATTCCTAATTGCAGCAACCGGAACATTCAAACCCACACTACCCTGGTTGCCGGAGTATTGTCCGGACGGCGATGCTACAGCGACTAGTCCCGCCCTCCGCCTTAGACATTGTGCTGGCGTCCCTGTAGCGTTTGAGACAGGTGTCATACAGCTGAAGCAGTATGACACCTGTCTCAAACGTTGGTTTAATTTTTGCAATGAAAATGACATTAACATGTACCAACCATCTATACCAATGATCCTAGAATTTCTTACAAAATTGTTTAATGAGGGTGGTCAATATGGTGCAATCAATACTCACCGCTGTGCGCTTTCCTTAATCATAGGGACCATTTCAGATGATGATAGAATAACCAGATTTTGTAAGGGAGTTTATAGGTTAAGGCCACCGCTACCACGCTATAACGCAACTTGGGATGCTAGTGTAGTTCTTAATTACTTAGAATCTTTGTATCCAAATGAAACACTTTCCTTCGAAGATCTTTCAAAAAAGTGTGTCACATTACTTGCGCTCGTGACTGCACATAGGATACAAACACTGTCGAAGATTAAAACTGACCAAATAGTTGTTTTAAACAATCAAATTATTATAAAAATAACAGACTTGATTAAAACATCGAAAGTAGGTTCTAAACAACCTACATTACACTTGCCCTTCTTTGAAGAAAGGCCTGGTATATGCCCTGCAAAGACGCTTACTACGTACATAGATAAAAGCAAAAACATTAGAAAGTCCAATGAACTTTTTATTGCTAGCCGTAAACCACACAAGTGTGTCTCATCTCAAACGCTCAGTAGATGGATCAAAGCTACTCTAAAAGATAGTGGAATTGACGTATCTGTGTTTTCCTCACACAGCACACGCCACGCTGCAACTTCCAAGGCTTTTAAACTAGGAGTTAATATAGATGTGCTAAGGCAAACTGCAGGATGGAGCGACAATTCCAGTACCTTTGCCAGATTCTATAACAGGCCTATTATCCAGAATGAGGATAATATGGCATTAGCTAGAACAATATGTTCCCAATAAGTATGGATTCGAGATATTAGGTAACTGTAAACTTCAGTTGATTATTTAATTAACTAAGTGAAAATTAATCTGATATAAATAAGTAAATATAATCATAATGATAAAATCATTGGCTATTTTATTATGATATTTCTTTCACTCGCTCTCAACATCTACAATGTGTAAATAATAAATTAATTGTACTAATCTAGAAGACTAAGCACGAGTATAATTAATGATTAAACGAACTTACCCTGTACGTGAAGTTCTATCATAATTATACGAGGTGCTTAGTCTGAATAGATTAGTACCTAAACCCCACCCTCCCAGAGTAACCCATTATGTTTCAGAAATATCAAAATTCTCTAAACTAAATGAGAAGCAACTGCATGAACCTAGCGCAGGTAAAATAGCTTGAGTGCGGGTACCGGAAAAAAATTAATGAAACAGAATCGTTGTTGACTTCATGTCAAAACAAATTCTCTAAACTATAGTGTTGAAGTGGTATCACTTGTGCGTGACTACAATGTGTAAATAATAAATTAATTGTACTAATCTATTCAGACTAAGCACCTCGTATAATTATGATAGAACTTCACGTACAGGGTAAGTTCGTTTAATCATTAATTGTGATCTAGTGTTTTTGTTGTGTACTAAGTTTGTGTCAAGTATCTGAGTATACGTGTATTTTGGTCAAACCAATCTTTTAGTTCAATCAACCCACAGCTCGTAACAATACTTATGTCACATTAAGGGAGGGGTCTGGGTTTCAGCGTAAAAAAAAACCACTTTTTTTGTGATTTTTTATCTCAAATATCGATTGAGCAATTTTATTCAAACCACTTTTATTTAAAATTACTACTTTTATTCAAAAAATAAAAAAAACCGCAAATTATTTTTTTTTCAAGACGTCCTGGGGGAAGCTCTGTCACGGGCTAATGGTTTAATATTTTTGCATGAAAAATTTACAGAACATAGTCAAAACTATGCTCAATAATGTATAGAAGGTTTGAATAAAATTGCTCAATCGATATTTGAGATAAAAAATCACAAATAAAGTGTTTTTTTTTACGCTGAAACCCAGACCCCTCCCTTAAGTGTTATTTTGTAATGTTTAGTTAAATCCTCGTGCGAAGCCGGGTCGGTCCGCTAGTATACTGACCAGTGCAACTCCTCGTGTGCGTCTCTGTCCCACCGGTGCAGGAGGGCTGCGTCCTCCAGGTTGTCTCGACGGATCTGTATCGGCTCCTGCAGCTGACGATACCTGCATACGAGATTACTCATAATCACCTCGCAACTTGCCTAATGCGATTGATAACTCAACCTACCTAATGTAAGGCGATCGACAAATACATTATTCTTATTGGATGTACTTTTAAATGTATCAGCAACAAATTAGCAAATAGAGAATTTTTACTTTAATTTATTTTTTACCTATTAAAATAAATTAATAACTTATGAATTAAATAATAAATATTCTTGGGCATTACATTACACACAACGCTCTCTAGCCCCAAACTAAGCAGAGCTTGTACTATGGAAACTAGATTGCTTATAGAATACTTATATACATTTTTTTTGTAAATACATACTTATATATAGTAACACCCAGACACAGAACAAACATCTATGTTTGCCACACAAATGTTTGTTCTCGGTGGGGATCGAACCCACGACCCACAGCACAGAAGGCAGAGCTACTACCGACTGAGCCATGACGCCTGTCGAATTATATTAATTATATTAAAACACCTCTTAATTTTTTATCTGTACATTTATTCGAATTAACTTGAACGGCAGAAATCAATTACACAAATTAAGACCTATCCACGACCTGTCCACGTGTGTTCGCTCACCTGTTCTCTTGTTGTTGTTGCCTCTGCAGTATCTCGTCCCTCATGAAGTGTTCTGTGGGTAGCTGCTGCGCTGTGTCAGCGAGGGACGCGCACAGCTCCGCTTTCGAGGCAACTTGCTGTTCCAACCGCGAGTGCCGCTTCAGTAGGGCAGTTACTGACGCCAAGTCTTTGCCTGACAAAAATAAATTGAAATTGAAAAATGTTTATTGTATTTATTGTATGCATGTCATCTTTTACACAATCCATCCATCTTTTCATAGGCCTACCTCTTCCTCTATATCCATCCACATTCATACTTAGCACTCTCCTCGTTACATGACTCTCTTCCCTCCGCATGACATGCCCATACCACACTAACCTGTTGCTCCTCATTTACTCCGTCACTGGTTCTACTTTCAGACTTCTTCTAATGTACTCATTCCTAATTTTATCCCTCCTCGGCACTCCGCACATCCATCTCAACATTCTCATCTTTGTCGCATGCACTCTTTTTTCATCCGTTACCTTGGTAGCCCAGCACTCAGATCCATACAGTACGACAGGTCTTATGATCGTGTTATATATTTTCCCCTTAAGCTTAAGGGGCATACGCGGATCACATGTTGTTCCAGTGACCTGTCGCCATTTCATCCATCCCACATTCATTCTGTTCTTAACGTCACGGTCTATTTCACAATCGTTCTGGAATAATGAACCGAGGTACCGAAATTAACTGATTCTGGTTTATTTTAGTAAGATAGATAAAAAAATAAATAAAATAAATAAATATTCACGGACACTTAACACAACGCCTTCTAGTCCCAAACTAAGCAAAGCTTGTACGATGGGAACTAGATTTAGAAAATAGATATATTCTTTATTGCACACCGAGAAAAGAAGAAGAACAATAAAAGATAAATAAGTTTTAAGTTTGAGGTACAATGGGCGATCTCTTCCATACAACCTTTGGATGGACAGAAGCATTAAGTAAGATGAGTGACAAGGATGGTTAGTGAGGTGACAGGATCAGTAGATCCGTTACCATGGTCCTCGCTGAGCAGCTGTGCCTCCAGGTCGTCGAGCCACGCCGTGAAGTCATCCAGCCCCCGGAGGTACACCCGGGCCTGGTAGGCCTCGTCCAGGCGAGAGCGCCGGACCTTAGCGGCCGCCTGTTCGCAAACAACTTATTGCACATCACGACACGGTTTTATACCACTGAGCCCCAACTCTGTGCATTTGTTTCACTTTCGACTCGATTATAGAACATGCAAACGCATTTACAAAGCCAGAAATTTTGTTGGGAATTGCACAATTCCAAAATCTCCCGCTAGAGGCGCTTATCCAAGTTCCATACGAAATTTCTAGCTTTGCGAATGCGTTTGCGTGTGCTATAATCAAGTCGAAAGTAAAACAAATGTACAGACTCGGGGCTCCGATCTTGAATAGAGGTAGAGGGACGGTGCTTTGAACAGCGAAAGAGATATAGGGTGTAGATGTTTTCCTCTAATAATGCAGAGTGCTATTAAAACGTGTCGGGACCTATACTTAGTTTTCAATCGTTTCTTATTAACATCAGTTATGAGAACCCACGTTCATTCCCATTTGTCCTACTGGTAGGACGAATAGAAATGCAAAAATAAGTAATACTCTATTCACATTCGTCCCGCTGAGCATGTAGGTGGGGCAAACGGGAAGTTATTTTAAACTATTCCCATTCGTCTCTTCAGTGGGACGAATGGGAATGAACGAGGATTAATTACGGTGAAGGAAAACACCGATAAGAGACATTTAATCTATGCTATAGGTAGGTTATAGTACGTAATTATAAGTTACCTGCAATTCTCTCCATTGATTTTCAAGTTCTTCGACAGCTGTTGCTATTTCTCGAGACGCGTAATGATTTGATTCTGTAAAATTGATAAATGATTAATAATTCCGTTTAAAATAGTGCCTTTTTATTTATGTATCGATAGATGATACTAATATAGATGACATTAACTTGTTATATTACTTTTTCTCATAAATAAAAAATAATTACTACATATATTCAGAAAAGTAACTCGTTATTCTTGACGTAAAATTTTATTAACCTCTACCACAGATCATATAATTCTATACTAGTACCTCTATTAACGGATACTTACAGATAATGAACACTATTTATTGGCCTTTTTTTATTTTAATATATAATAAGCGGTTTCTATCTAAAACCACTAAAAAAAAGATCAAGAAAGTTATAACAACTTCAAAATGTTTTAATTATTACGAATTGAATTTCATAACTAGAACATCAGTCAGGATAATTAATTAGCAATACAATTTAAATTCATTTGGGCATAGTAACAGCCTATTTTAACAATATTCGAGAGGTGTGAACGCCTTGAAGTCAGAAATGCAATAGAGGGCGAGTCAACGCGCACTCGCTTTATATAGGTTTTTAGTCATGCGACCAATTTCCGATTATTATATTTATCGACGTTTGTTTTTTATTCTTTATTGTACACAAAACAAGACATAAATAAATTACTTGAACGAAGTTCCAATTTTATAATTTTTACAACAACTCAAAAACTATTAGACCTAGAATCAAAATAAAAACGGTTTTGGAATGTCTACACAAAACCCTATCATATGACACCCCACTTGATATTATTGTACGACTTTTTTTTTATTCTCTTCGGACCCTCATAACTTCACGACCCCTTGACCGATTTACTTCATTTAACAAACCAGCGGGCCTAAGATGCGCACCGCGAGATATTTGTCATGTCGTTCTGTCAAAATGTAAGCATTTTGTACCAGTTTAGGAACTATTGCATTATCTGTGGTAATGTTGTCGAGAAACCGCGCCTTTGAATTTTCAACTTTTGACATTTCTGCATGACTATTATCTCGTCCTCAGAGAGGTACGACGACTAACAAGTGTCTAAAGTGTACATTATGGCGCGTTTTGTCGACACCATTAGGTACCACAGATAATGCAATAGTTCCTAAACTGGTACAAAATGCTTACATTTTGACAGAACGACATGACAAATATCTCGCGGTGCGCATCTTAGGCCCGCTGGAAAACTTAAGAGTACTATCCGTGTACCTACCAAATCCTGTGAATATCGGATAAGCGGTTCAAAAGATATCGAAGAACAAACATACACATAAGACATAAATAAATTACTTGAACAAAGTCCTTCGTTCACCCTAACAAGAGTTTTCTTACGGCAAACACTTACATTTTTTTTGGTACTTAAAAATAGTAGATTATTATTCAAGGGGATAAAGCAGTGTCTTCTGTCGCGGGTGACGATTTAAATCGCGAGCGTAATGAAGGACTAGAAGTTTACTCCAGAGCGTAGCGAGGGTGTTAAAAACTTAAATCACGAGCTAAGCGAGGGATTTAAGACGAGTCCTGAGAGTAGCGAGGGATTTAAGTTCACCCAAGACTAAGACAGCTTTATCACCGAGGAAAATACTCTACTTTTCGTACCATTTGCGAAAAAATTAACACAATAATAATATGAGATAGCATTTTAGAACATTAACTTATTTATAAAAATAAATTAAAATAAACTTAACGTTTATGTATTTGAAGAAAACAAAAACGCGGCATTTTCCTAGACTAATATTTTTTTGTCGGAAAAGCAAAGGCATCAAGCTCATACGGCCTGCATAATAAATGCGTATTCCTTTTTCAAAAAGATGTATAATGCTTTGTACACAAACTCAATGGTGTAAACACAGATGTAGTTCAGTATAAATTGTATTCCAAATTTAAATCACTTTCTCCCCCTAGAGGATGAAAGAAATCCAGTACAATTTTCTCTCCCTGTTTTTAACAGATTAAAAATGACTATTGTTATGTTCGCTTTTTGTGGCATAGAATGTCACATTTTTGAGCAAGTGGTACCAAAAATATGTTATGTTACGTACCAATAAGTGCTTCCCCTGTGTTGGCGACATCATCAATTCTTCCCTTGTTAGCCACCAGCTCCGACTCGAAGGCCGCGTGCTTCTGTATCTTACTCTGCAGGTTCGACAGATCCCTGGATAAACATATACATAATGTTTATGTATTCACCCAGCGCCATGCAGCGCCGAACTAGGCAGAGCTTGTACTATGGGGACTAGATTGCTGATAGAATATTGTATAGTTTTGTAAATATATAGAAAATAGATAGTATTCATGGACATTTCACACAACGCCAAAATCTGCATTAATTCAGCTTTCTTACAAAGAAAACCACATAAAAAACGAAGCCCTATTTTCAAGAGATCACAGACAGATGCACAACGCCTCATCTTTTTTACACCTGGTTTATGACTCACAAGGATTGACAATGACTCACAAGGATTGACTATGACTCACAAGGATTGACAATGACTCACAAGGATTGACAATGACTCACAAGGATTGACAATGACTCACAAGGATTGACAATGACTCACAAGGATTGACAATGACTCACAAGGATTGACAATGACTCACAAGGATTGACAATGACTCACAAGGATTGATAATGACTCACAAGGATTGTCAATGACTCGCAAGGATTGACAATGACTCACAAGGATTGACAATGTCTCACAAGGATTGACAATGACTCACAAGGATTGACAATGACTCACAAGGATTGACAATGTCTCACAAGGATTGACAATGACTCACAAGGATTGACAATTACTCACAAGGATTGATTATGACTCACAAGGATTGACAATGACTCACAAGGATTGACTATGACTCGCAAGGATTGATAGTGACGTCACGATACCAGTGGATCCCTTACCATGACCCTCGTTGAGCAGCTGATCCTGGAGCTCATGAAGCCATGGTGTGAGGTGATCCAGCCCCCTGAGGTACACCTGAGGGTGTCATGTGCTAAGTGTTACCTGTAGTTCTGATCTGTGGCGACTTGCATCTTCAGCGCGATCCATTCCCTCTCGTGGTAAAGATCTCTGAGGAACTGATGCAGCTGCCGGGACTGGTGCAGCATCAGCCCACGGTGGGTACACGACTCCTGGGATATGAAGGGTTCAAATAAGTACTTATTTATAACGTTATTTTTCTATTTTTACCAGAGTTGGCAACTGTCACCAGAGTTGGCTATTGTCACCAAAGTTGGCCACTGGTATCAGAGTGGTTCACTGTCACCGAAATTGGCCACTGCCATCAGGGTTGGCTATTGTCACCAGAGTTGGGTACTGTCACCAGAGTTGGCTATTGTCACCAAAGTTGGCCACTGGTATCAAGGTTGTTCACTGTCACCGAAATTGGTCACTACCATTAGGGTTGGCTACTGTCACCAGAATTGGCTATTGTCACCAGAGTTGGCAACTGTTACCAAAGTTCGCCACGAACTTTTTACTTTGATATGTAATATACCCCCCCAAATCATTATCATCATCACGTGTACACGTATACTCACTTGCAACTTATCTCTTCTAGCGAGTATACTCTGCATTCTGTTCTGTATATAGTCTGTGTTGTAATGTCCGCCTTCTTGTATGGAATGAGCGAATTTCTCCAGCTCCTGGACCCTGCCAAGCTGGCTGTCCAGGAGTTTGGAGAACTCCGCATGTTTGCGGATTAGAGCTTCCACAGCTGGAAAAAGAATTAGGTAGGTTTTGTCAAAAAAAAAATTATAAACATTTCAGACAGCGCCATCTAGTAACAGATAGCAAAGTTGTGCTGGAACTAGATCGCTGATAGAAACTTATATTGTAAATTCATACTTATAATACATAGTAACACCCGAACATTGAACAAACATCTATGTTTGCCAACACAAAAATGTTCTTTTTTTTTTTTATCCCATAGGTGGCAGACGAGCAGGCGGGCCACCTGATGGAGAGTGGTCACCGCCGCCCATGGACACCTGCAACACCAGAGGTGAGGCTAGTGCGCTGCCAGCCTTTTAAGAGGAGATAAACCCGCCTTTTGAAGGACCCCATCTCAAAACTCCGAGGGAAAACCGCAGAGGGAAGTTCGTTCCACAACTTATACGTACGAGGCAGAAAAGACCGCGTGAAACGAGAAGTTGTGGAGAAGTTCTTGGTGGGGATCGAACCTACGATCCACAGCACGAAAAAGATGTACTGTATATTAGTGTATATTTGTATATATGTATTGTGTACACAAATGTATATTCTATTAATATTAAAAACGCGATAATTTGTATGTATTGTTTGTTACTCTTTCACGCAAAAACTAGTAAACTACTGATCCGATTTGTATGAAACTTGGAATATATATTGTCCGTGACCTGGATTAACACATAGGCTACTATTTATCCCGGAAAATCAACGGGATCCAACGGGACGCGAACGAAGTCGCGGTCGGAAGCTAGTACATAAAATTTTGTATATACAGAATAGTTAGTATAATGCAGATACCATCCAAGTTCTCTCCGAGGTCATCATTGTTGAGGAATGCTTCCTTGGAGGCGAGCCAGTCCTCCGTCTGACGAGCCTGCTCCTTCAGCAGCTGCAGCTGGTGCGCCTGGATCGAATAAATACTATTTTATATATTTATTTTAGAAGTATTCATTTTGAAACTCCTAAAATTGCCGTATTTTTTAAGTGAATAAATGCAATTTGAATGAGTTTAAAAACTCGAAAACCCGACTTCAATTTAACAACGTTCCGGCAATACATTAGGATTCTTCTAATGATCGTAAACACTGAAAAGTCACAGGAAAGCAAAATACGCAATGTCGTGTACGTGGACACCGAGTTTTTCTGTTAAAAGCTAAACTTCTGATCAGAATCCCTACCCAGATAAAAAAAAATTTTTTAAACTGGTTCATTAATGACGGAGGTATGATCGTTCATACCTGCGTGAGATACTGCTTACGTTCACACCTGCGTGAGATACTGCTTACGTTCATACCTGCGTGCGATACTGCTTACGTTCATGCCTGCGTGAGATCCTCCTTACGTTCATACCTGCGTGAGATCCTGCTTACATTCATACCTGCGTGAGATCCTGCTTACATTCATACCTGCGTGAGATACTGTTTACGTTCATACCTGCGTGAGATACTGCTTACGTTCATACCTGCGTGAGATACTGCTTACGTTCATACCTGCGTGAGATACTGCTTACGTTCATACCTGAGTGAGATACTGCTTACGTTCATACCTGCGTGAGATACTGCTTACGTTCATACCTGCGTGAGATACTGCTTACGTTCACACCTGCGTGAGATACTGCTTACGTTCATACCTGCGTGAGATACTGCTTACGTTCACACCTGCGTAAGATACTGCTTACGTTCATACCTGCGTAAGATACTGCTTACATTCATACCTGCGTGAGATCCTGCTTACATTCATACCTGCGTGAGATACTGTTTACGTTCATACCTGCGTGAGATACTGTTTACGTTCATACCTGCGTGAGATACTGCTTACGTTCATACCTGCGTGAGATACTGCTTACGTTCATACCTGCGTGAGATACTGCTTACGCTCATACCTACGTGAGATACTGCTTACGTTCATACCTGCGTGAGATACTGCTTACCTTCATACCTGCGTGAGATACTGCTTACGTTCATGCCTGCGTGAGATACTGCTTACGTTCACACCTGCGTGAGATACTGCTTACGTTCATACCTGCGTGAGATACTGCTTACGTTCATACCTGCGTGAGATACTGCTTACGTTCATGCCTGCGTGAGATACTGCTTACGTTCACACCTGCGTGAGATACTGCTTACGTTCATACCTGCGTGAGATACTGCTTACGTTCATACCTGCGTGAGATACTGCTTACGCTGCAGCCAGGCGGTGTCCAGGGTGCTGGAGAGCTGTGCCACCTTCTGCTGCATCTCCGGTTCTTGGACCTGTTCTGCACCTTTCTGTAGTGTAGCGATCGCTTTCTGACGGCCGTCGATTTCCGCCTGACAAGTAATACCATAAATATATATTTGTGGACATTTCACACAACGCCCTCTAGTCCCAAACTAAGCAAAGCTTGTACTATGAGAACTAGATTGCTGATAGAATACTTATATATAACGGCGCGAGCTTAGTTTATTAGTTATTAGTATTGTTTACAAGTAAATTAGAATTAGGGAAGTTGAAGATGATGTTGGCATTGACAACTGAAAGTAATATTTACGTTGACGGTTGAGGATCATGATGACGTTGTCGTCAAGCTGATTTATTTTTATGAGCGGGCATAGACACCCGAATGGAGTTGTAAGTGTCATGATTGACGGGTTGTCAGACTTTGGAAGGACAATTCGGAATTATTGGTCGCTTACAAAACCATTGGCTCATAATCGTAATTTATTGCTGTGATCGTTGAATATTCTCGGTGATTATTGTTAGAAAATTATAATGCAGTGATCAAACTTTATTGTAACAGTTTAATTTCGGTAAATACCTGTACATACACGCTCACAAAATTCAAGGATGTCCAACCGGCCTCCGAACATATCGAACCCGACTAACGGAATAACGAACCAAGCTAACGATGCTTCGACATCAGAAGCGGGATTACCAGAAACGGTACAGGATCACCCCGCAGGTCAGAATGTTGCTATTAATCAAAATAACGGTGATAATCAAATGTGGAAGTTGTTATTTGAGATGCAACAACGTCAAATGATGGAAATGATTCGTACAATGACGCAATCCAATACGAAAGGCCCTAATTTGGTTCTCCCCGAATTTAACCCTGAATCACAAGATAGCGATGCTCGAGCTTGGTGCGCCACTGTTGATCTATGCATGCAGGAAAAGGAACTACCTAGTAGCAACTTAATCATAGCCCTGAGTAAAGCGCTTAAAGGCACAGCAGCCTCATGGCTGGCTCTAAATAGTTTTGCTGGTATAACCTGGCCTCAAATGAAGGATTCTTTTCTTGCCCGGTTTGATTGTGTTGAAACACCTGCTGCCACATTATGTAGGTTGCTTAACGAGAATCCCAAAGATGGAGAATGTTTGGCATCATACGCTAATCGATTTTTAAGCTCGCTCATTAACCGTTGGCACTCCTTATCTAAAGAACAAATAGTAATTGCTGTAACGTTAGCACATGCATCAAAAATCGAACCGCGACTACAAAGGCTGATCTTCACCACAGAAATCGATTCGCGGATAAAATTACAACAAGAACTTATGGCTTATACCTACCGTAAGAGAGGGCCTTTGATACAGGATAAACCAGCAGTGAATAGTGATACTAAACGACCTCGATTGGATCAATTACGTCAGTGTTACATATGCAACAAACCCGGTCACTTGGAAAATGATTGCTATGCAAAGACCGCTACTTCTCAAGCGTCTACGTTGAAAACTTTAGCAGAGATTACGTGCTTTTCCTGCGGCGAGCAAGGTCACGTGTCCACGCGTTGTCCTAGGAAACAAAAGCCAAAAAACTGAAGCGGTTGCGGAGCGTCAAGTGGATGTCTGCACCATTAAGCCAGCTTCGGACCAACTTGCCACTGATAGCGGTGAGACGTATTTTTTCTGTTTTGACTCCAGTGCTGAATGCTCTTTAATTAGAGAAGGTATAGTTGAAAAAATTCCTTGGTAGACGACAGCATGCAATAGTACCTCTGCGGGTATGGGGCAATCTAGTGTTCAGAGCAATACTCAAGTATTAGCCACTGTTAATATACAAGGGTTAGCAATAGAGTTAGTATTTCACGTTGTTCCTGATCATTGCATCTCTCATACTATTATAGTAGGCAGGGATTTACTGACGTTAGGGTTTTCCATTGAAATGAGCGAGAATCAACTTATCCTTAAGAAAACTAAGATAATCGCGGTTTGTGACGTAGGCTCCAAAGTAAAAGATTTTTAAAGCATTGACACCAATGTACCTAGTGACTTTCGGGGACAACTACTTACTTTACTTGAAGAGAATGCGGACTATTTTGTGGAAAGAACTCCAACAGATAGGATTAGCACAGCACAGTTACAAATCAGATTGGCTGACCCAAATCGTACCGTACAGAGGTGGCCATATCGGCTTAGTACGGAGGAAAGGGAAGTAGTCCGGGATAAAATCAAATATCTCTTGAACGCTGGTATAATTCAGGAAAGTTTTTCTCCATTCGCGAGTCCCATTTTATTAGTTAAAAAGAAAGACGAATCCGATTAACTTTGTGTAGATTATCGAGAACTCAATAATAATACAGTGCCCGACTGCTACCCACTTCCCCTTATAGCCGATCAAATACAGCGGCTTGTAGGAGCCAATTTTTTTTCACTTCACTTGACATGGCAAGTGGGTACTATCAAATACCGATCCATAAAGACTCTGTAGAGCACAGTAAACTCTAATCGCGCACGATCGCTTGAGACGCATGCCCAAATTCTATGTTACATCAGAGTTGAATACCACATTAAAAGGGACCGAAAGTAACACAGCATCAGGATGTCATAACGGCGGTGGTGAGTAATGTTTGTGATAATTCGCGCTCTGAAGTTTATTGCGTTATTTAATGCTTGTTATTGTTTGTTATTATTTGGCCTCGCTGGCATTAGTTGGCTTTGGTAGCATTATTTGGCCTCGGTGGCATTAGTTAGCTTTGGTAGCATTATTTGGCCTCGGTGGCATTAGTTGGCCTTGGTGGCATAAATTGGCCTTGGTGGCATTAGTTGGCCTTGGTGGCATAAATTGGCCTTGGTGGCATTAGTTGGCCTTGGTGGCATTCGTTGGCCTTGGTGGCATTAGTTAGCCTTGGTGGCATTAGTTAGCCTTGGTGGCGTTAGTTAGCCTTGGTGGCGCAAATTAGTCTTAGTGATATACATTGGCTTTAGCGACGATGTCGAGGATGATGTTGGTGGGAAAGACGATCTTGGGTCACACTTTTATAAGTTGGGAAGATGCAAAAGTTTAGTGTTAACGGCAATGTGAATAGTTCAGTTAATTCTGGGTATGGGCTTGTGACGGTCAGAATGACCGAGCGTGGCGGTGTGCTTACATTGGTTGTTTCATTGTTTGCAGATGAGCAGAAGAATAGTGGCGATACACACGAGGACGTGTGATGATGCAGGACGGCCGTAACGGCGCGAGCTTAGTTTATTAGTTATTAGTATTGTTTACAAGTAAATTAGAATTAGGGAAGTTGAAGATGATGTTGGCATTGACAACTGAAAGTAATATTTACGTTGACGGTTGAGGATCATGATGACGTTGTCGTCAAGCTGATTTATTTTTATGAGCGGGCATAGACACCCGAATGGAGTTGTAAGTGTCATGATTGACGGGTTGTCAGACTTTGGAAGGACAATTCGGAATTATTGGTCGCTTACAAAACCATTGGCTCATAATCGTAATTTATTGCTGTGATCGTTGAATATTCTCGGTGATTATTGTTAGAAAATTATAATGCAGTGATCAAACTTTATTGTAACAGTTTAATTTCGGTAAATACCTGTACATACACGCTCACAAAATTCAAGGATGTCCAACCGGCCTCCGAACATATCGAACCCGACTAACGGAATAACGAACCAAGCTAACGATGCTTCGACATATACATTTTTTTGTAAATAACTTTTGTAAAACCCAGAAATAGAACAAACATCTGTGATTGACACACACAAATGTTTGTTCTCGGTGGGGATCGAGCCCACGACCCGCAGCACGGAAGGCAGAGCTACTACCGACTAAGCCATGACGCCTGTCGATTTTAGATTTGAGAATGTAAATGTTTGAATATGTTGTTGCCATTGCAAATATATGATTTATCTGTGTTTCGTTGGGTTTCCTCGCGAGTAAGTATCGTACCTTCCTCTCGTGATGCAGTTCGAGGAGTGCTTCAGCATCAGACACGCTCTCGGGTTCCTCAGCCTCGTCCATTCGCTTCACTGTCTCCAACACCCAGTGGTCCAGCTCCTGCCAAAAATATTATACATTTTAAATACCTTTTAGAAGTCCCCCCCCCACTACCCCCCAAATTTTCGAACCTTAAAGCTTCTCCCTCCCGCGTTATCTAAACTTCAAATTTTAAGAAACCCCCCCCTCCATTTCCCACCAGCTTATCTCTCACCTATGTAGAAGCGCCCCCCTTCGAATTATCTAACCTTCAAGTACTTAGAAACCCACCCCCCTTGAATTGTCTAACCTTAAAACTTTAACAAGCCCCCCTTCGTCACCCCTCGTCGCAAGTTATGTAATCTTCAAAGTTTCAGAAGGCCCCCCTATTCCCCCCTCTTTCTGAATTATTTAATCATACAGCTTTTAGAAACTTCCCCCTTCTACCCCCTAAGTTATCTAACCTACAAGCTTTTAGCGATCTTCCCTGCTCTTCTCCCTTCAAATTATTAAACCTTCAAGTCTTTAAACCCCCCCTCGAGTTCTCTAGACTTAAAGCTTATGGAAAACCCCACCTTTCCCCCCCTCTTGACAATTGATCTAACCTTTAAGCTGTCAGTGAAGTGGTGCTGTTGGATGGCGTCGTCCAATGCAGCAGTTCTGGCGGCTGCGAGCTGGTCCAGCCGCTGCCAGCCCTCCTCCAGCTTCTGGAGGCTGCTGTCGATGTGCTGCGCGTGCTCAGGGTGTCTGCGGGGTTATGATGATGATGGTTATTGATGATAATGAGTATAAGAAAGGAATTTGTAGAGGTTTTTGGGAGTTCGCAGGGGTTTTTAGAGATTTGTGGAGTTTTTAGGGATTTTTGGAATTTTTGGATATTTGTTGAGGTTTTATTTTATTTATTTAGCAAGATCATTATGTTATTATTCGTTTCTCAGAATTTTTAGGACGCGTAACTACTTTTGGGTTTTGTAAGAGTTTTTAGACTAAGAATTTTTAGGAATTTTTCAAGCTTTATCTTTGTTGGTTAAAGTTTTTTGGGATTAGACATAGACATAGACAGGCATTAGTAGGATTAGTTGATTTCTAGTATGTAGGAAGGGTTTGTGAAGGTTTTTAGTATTCTTTAAGACTTTTTATTTTAGCGTATAGGTTCTAAGGAGTTTGTAATTATAGAAAATTATCTTTAATTACCTATTTGTGTTACCTACCTCATATTTGTAGTTGTGAAAGTATTACCTATGTGCCAACACCTTCCCCTCAGTCTCGAGTGCTTGTATCTTGTCTCTGACAGCGCCGGCCTCCGCCACTCTCGCTAGATGGCGCTTCTTCAGCTCGTGCGCTGCGCTCAACTCCCGACCCTTCTCTGTAGAACTGAACAAGGCTGCTTTCTTGGATATACGCTCTTCTGTGTCTTCCACGTCACTGTAGACAAATGGGTTAAGTTAGAAAATGGGTTAAATAAAAAATAATGGGTTAAATCAGAAAAATAGGTTAAATTAGAGGAAATGGGTTACATTATGCTAAATAGGTTTATTTAGAAAAAAATGGGTTAAATAATATATATATTGTTAGAGAACATTCGACTGATGACGTCACGATTACAACGGTGTAAACAAGCGACACCTGCGAGGCACACCTGTGTCTGACTCAGCGCTCGCCCCACTGCGCGCTGCCTATAAAACCGGGCGACGTGCTCAACGGAGTCAATTCGCTCGCCGGTGCTCGGAGCGAACACAACGACTAAGAAAGAGTTTGAATATTTTGATTCAGTTAAATTCAATACTAAGTGTTAGTTCTAGGTGAATTGGTTGTTCTTTTTTTGTTAATAAACTTTTCTTGAAGTTCATAAAATCAGAAGTGGGATAGAACTCAATTCCAGTAGTTCTATCCTAGCTCTGGCCTAAAGCGTTAATTAACTTTTGAAGTCTACCCTCAAAAGTTTTTTTTGTAGAATCATGGTTTGTGGCGAAACTGAGCCTGATAGGAATAGGTAGGAGTACTAATGATCTTTTTAAGTGTTTAGAAAAGTATGTACCCTCAACGAGTGCTGCGATATTGGTGCCGATGGCAACGGATGTACCATTGTGACTGCCAGCCTGATCATCGTGTCTACAAGCCGCAGTCACACCCGCGAGCTGACCACTGCTCCCAGCAGTGCCAGTGCCAGTTGCAGAGTTCGCGACCTCAGAGTTTGAGTACCAGCTTGCGATGCTAGCACAACGTGTGAGCCTCTTTTGAGAGTGCTGTGTCGTCGTTGGACGTCACTGAACGCCTCATTGGAACGTTGAGCGTTATACAAGGTTAGATCCAACCATTATTATGTTCCGATCTTTGATAAGGTTGCGTGGTATCGATTCTTTGTGCAAAAAAGTTAAGCAAGCGTGTAAAATTGAACGCGCTGGAAGGACAGCGAGTGCTTGTCTCGGGTAGCTAATTCCCCGAAGGCTTGTAGTTGGTTTAACATTTTAAAATTTTTAAACCACTGTGTTCACGCAGAATCGATATTGCAAACTTTTTATGAAGCTATGTGTGCTGACAGTGATGCCACGTAATGTAGATGATACCAGGCTCTTATTTTGCGCAGTCTCATTGACAAAAGATCATAGCAAAGAACGATGGTTGTTACTTTTATACGTGGAATAACTGGTGCATAGTTACGTGCCTACATTTATGTGGTAGCGTTGGTCATCTCCAGCGCTTGTGCAATACACAGATAAGGGTCTTTACTGCGAAATAACGATCTACAAACAGAGTTTTATTTCTTATCAAGAATCGTAGGATGCCTCTACAGATAGTGGCATCGGAACGATGGTTATTTAGTGCCTTTTTAAGGCCTACCTACCTACATACCTACAGACATGTTGAAGAACAGTCGACGTGTCTAGTTTTAATTCTGAATCAGTGCTAAATATTTTTAGACACTTTCAAGTACCCACACCATACTTTGTGAGGTAATAGGTAACCGAAGGATTGTGTGTATGCCTGGGTTACCCATGACATTGAGAACTTCTTCGAAATGCTTATTTGGTTTTGTGTGTATCGATTTGTTTTTTTAGTGTACCCTACGTCTTCGTTCTGCAAACAGTTACGGGATTGGCTGCGTATAAATAGGCCATCAGATTAAATCTCGTTTGAAAAATTGAAGGAAGTCACATGCTTATGAGTGGGTATGATCAGCATTGGTCAGGTAAGCCGAACGTGTTCAAATTCTTAGACGAGGCACTGATGGTTTTTATACGTGCTTTTGTTGTTTACAGGATACGAGTTCACGCTACAATGGTACGCGCTTGGGCGAGTAGCGTGATTCTGCAGCACTTCTGGGTCATGCGCTCTTAGTGGTGTCTGGCCTGCACGTTGCTGCAGGGTGCTTGTGCTGTGCCCTGGCGCCTGTGTCACGCGCTTCTGTCTCCGTGTCCTGGCACTGGTGCAACGCGGCTCCTGCTGGGCGCCTGTGCAGCGCAGCTCTGGCTGTGCGCTGCTGTCGCGCGCTCTTGCTGGGCGCTTGTGCAGCGCAGCTCTGGCTGTGCGCTGATGTTGCGTGGCTTCGCCGTGCTCCTGGTGTAGCGCAGCTCCTGCTGTGCGCTGTTGTCGAGACGTGGTTCTGACTGTTTTTATACACGCTGTTTCTTTGACAGGGTGCAAGTTCTGCAGCAGTCTGGTGTCGCGCGCTTCTGATGCGTGCTGGTGCAGCGCAGCTCTGGCTGTGCGCTGCTGTCGCGCGCTCCTGTTGGGCGCCTGTGCTGCATCTGGATGTGCGTGTGCTGCGCGTCCTGATGCGTCGCACACTTTGGGTGGAAGGCCGAGTGGACTGACGAGTCGTGCTCTGCTACGTGTGCGAATGAATCCATCTGCGTCCTGGCGGCTCGAAGTTCAGTCTGCGTGACGGCAAGATGGTTGAGCACGCGCTTGTTGAGGCCTCTGCTCCGTCTATATTTTTCATCGGGTTCATATTCACAACCAGACATGAATAAGTTGAGCACGCGAATGTTGAGGCCTCTGCTCGTTATTCATGTTGTGAATAAGTTGACTAGACACAGCACGCGCTTGTTGAGGCCTCTGCTCCGTCTATATTTTTCATCGGGTTCATATTCACAACCAGACGTGAATAAGTTGAGCACGCGAATGTTGAGGCCTCTGCTCGTTATTCATGTTGTGAATAAGTTGACTGGACACAGCACGCGCTTGTTGATGCCTCTGCTCCGTCTATTTTTTACAACAAGCATTGAGGTTGCTTGGTTGTTCCGACAATGATTCACCCTCTCATAGAATGCGAATGTTGATGCCTAGACTATGCGGTGGTGATATTTTTGTCAAACTTGTAAGCATTGTATGATGGATGATAGACCTCCGGAATTTATCATCTGTTCTGCCCTGCATTAGCTTCCCCTGAAGCCATGTAGGTGCTTTAAATTTAACTTCATGTGTTTTTGGTGGGATCCTTGTCATAGGCACTTGAGTGCACGCTTGTGTCTGTGATATGGGATTCTGTTAGAATTTTAGTAGAACCCTTGTTAACTTGCTTGATGTTGATGAAAAAATACTTTTCTGTCAAAATTGATTGGCTTCAGGATTCAGATTTGCTTATCCTATGAGTCACTTTAAGTTTGATGTTTGGTGTGTTTCAGAGAATGACAATGACCATGCCAATGATGACCAGGTAGCAGACGACGGGCCATTTATGGATAATATGGCGCTCGAGGACGAACCGCACTGCCAGGAACGGCCGTGTTAGAGAACATTCGACTGATGACGTCACGATCACAACGGTGTAAACAAGCGACACCTGCGAGGCACACCTGTGTCTGACTCAGCGCTCGCCCCACTGCGCGCTGCCTATAAAACCGGGCGACGTGCTCAACGGAGTCAATTCGCTCGCCGGTGCTCGGAGCGAACACAACGACTAAGAAAGAGTTTGAATATTTTGATTCAGTTAAATTCAATACTAAGTGTTAGTTCTAGGTGAATTGGTTGTTCTTTTTTTGTTAATAAACTTTTCTTGAAGTTCATAAAAATATATAAATTTTTTTAACCTATACTGTCCCACTGCTGGGCAAAGGCCATTTCCCTCCAGGTTTTAAATCAAAATAATGGATTAAATTAGAAAAAATAGGTTAAATAAGAAAATATAGGGTAAATTAGGAGAAATGAGTTAAAATAAGAAAATGTAAAAAGATATAATTGCAAAGTCAAACGCGGTAGGCAAGTTATTTTTATTACTTTCGTTCATTCACTCGTTTATTCACTTATGATTTGAAGTAATGTAGTTTTATTGTAGTTTTATTGGGGCAGCTATGTTCATTCTCCCGTGAGCGGTGTCCATTTGCGAGATAATGGTCATTCATTCACTCATTCTTTGCGCTATTCATTCACTCACCGGTTGAAGGAATGTATCTCTAACGCGGCTGCTAAGTTATCCCTATAGGACTGCAGGGCTCCCGTTAGCGCCTTCCATTTCGCAAGACACGCGTCACGGCGAGACGCCACTGACGCCGCCTGAGCTGTCGGACCCTGGAAATAGATAATTAATTAATATAAAGGTATTACCTACTATGTCTATAGCACTCAGGAATAATGCATCTATCTACTAGTGAAAGAATTTTTTAAATCGGTTCAGTAGTCCCAAAGATATCCTTCTACAAACATAGATGAGACTTAACACCTTTGTATGAGTTTGGATGTTTAGATATTTGGTTGTTTGGATGTTTAGTTGTTTGGGTGTTTAAATATATGGATGTTTAGTTGTTTGTATGTGTAGATGTTTAGATGTTTGGATGTGTAGATGTTCAGATGTTTGGATGTGTAGATGTTTAGATGTTCAGATGTTTGGATGTGTAGATGTTTGGATATTTGGATGTTTGTGTTTCAATCACGCCGCAAAAACTAGTCTGAAACTTGAAATATATATAGTCCATAATCTAAATTAACACATAGGCTACTTTTTATCCGAAAAAATCAACGAGATCCAGCGAGACGCGAACTCTTTAGAAACGCCTAGAAGATTTCTCTTAGCAAATTGCAGTTCTAATCGTGCGCAGACCAAGTCGCGTGCACCAGCTAGTAATAAAGTGCGCCACCTGGTGGAGCAGCTTGTCGGCTAGAGCGGTGATGGCCTTGAGTCGTTGGTCGTCGACCTTCATGTCACTGTCGACGTCGTCCAGCTTGCGAGCCAGCGCAGAACAGTGCTCGTAGTCACGACCTAACTCGTGAGCTTGCACCTACAACAACATATACATAATATATACATAAGTACATATATTATACTAGCCGTCTCCCGCGGCGTTTCTCGCGTTAGTGTGTGACTTTTAAAAATTCCATTTTCCTGCTTTTCTGTTGAAATTTTTCCTGAATTTTCTTTGCTATAAACCTCACGGAGCCCGAGACATTTCCAACGAATGCAAAACCGTGGAAATAGGTTCGTGCGTTCTGGAGTTATAGCGTCAGGAAGGAAAACCCGACTTATTTTTATATAGTAGATAACCCTTTATTGAAGTTATACTTCTAATGCGACTTCCAACAAGGTTGCGTTATTCGAGAGGACATAGTCTCTGTCTCCTTTCTACTCGAGGGAATAGAAAGAGACGGAGACTAATACGCTACCATCAAATATAGATGGCATTGTTCAGCAATTCAGCATTTGACCGCCCGTGTTTTGAGGTTATACGACTTCCAGCAGGGGAATAGAAAGAGACTAATACGCTACAGTCAAAATATAATAGATGGCAGTGTTCATACAACTTTTTACTTTTTATTTTGAAGTGAAAATTTAGTACTTCATATTTTTTAAAGTCCATAGAAATAAATACTAAATTAATTTCACGTTAAACACAGAGCGAGAGTGAATGCCACTCGAAGTATAACTTCTTCCGCGCGTAGGGACTGCACGCACAAGTTTTTTTTTACACAAGAACAATGTTTTTGAGACTAACTTCGGAGGGCACGTTAAACTGTCCCGGCTCTAGTCGTTAAGCCACGACGGAGGCCTTAAGGCGGCCTAAACACTCCGTCACCAGAGTTGGTCACTAACTCATACGAACTTGCTTGCTTTACTAACATATATTACGATGAAGAACAATGGGCGGTCTTATCGCTGAAATATATTATATATTGTATTTAGTTAATGTGACAGATGTCACAGCTCAGTGTTGTGGGTCGTGGGTTCGATTACTGAGACCATTGGTGGATGGCAAATATAGATGTATAAGAATAAGAATAAGAATAATTTTATTTACGACACGACATACCAGAACAGAAACAAATACAGACTAATTAAATACTAACTATACTAGAAACTATGTACTACATAATAGGTAAATAAACTAAGTATAAAGGTAGACTAGTGTGTCGTAAAAACGTACCCTGGCTAGATGTATGCGTAGATGTATGTTCTATGTCTGGGTATTTACAAAAAAAATTAGTATGCTACTAGAAATGTAATTATTGCTAACGCCCTCTATCTCCAAACTAAGCAGAGCTTGTACTATGGGAACTAGATCGCTGATAGAATACATGACAGGCGTCATGGCTCAGTCGGTAGTAGCTCTGCCTTCCGTGCTGTGGGTCGTGGGTTCGATCCCCACCGAGAACAAACCTTTGTGTGGCAAACATAGATGTTTGTTCTGTGTCTGGGTGTTTCTATGTATTATAAGTATGTATTTACAACAAAAAAAATGTATGTATGTATTCTATCAGCCATCTAGTTTCCATCGTACAAGCTCTGCTTAGTTTGGGACTAGAAGGCGTTGTGTTAAGTGTCCGTAAATATTTATTTATATATTTATTTATATTTTATATTGTAAATACATACTTATAATACATAGTAACATCCAGATATAGAACAAACATCTATTTTGGTCACACACAAATGGTTGTCTTCTGTCAAAAGTATTATATTTCCCCTCTCTATCTCCTTTTTAGAATAGAGATAATCTCACCATCATCTCCTTGTCCCTGATCCAGGCTTCTATCTTATCCAAATGCTGGTTGAACTCCAAGATGTCTTGCGCCTCTTCTAAACCACGACCTGATAACAAATCATTATATAAAACTATGTATGAAATGGACTCATGACTGTAATTTTCAGGCACGGTAGACACCTACTCCGACCGCCCTTCATGTTTGAAACTACTTGATGTTACCTCTCATTTCAGTGGCAGTCTCCAGCAGTTTCCAGTCGGCCTGCAGCTGTGCGAGCTGGTGTTCCACCTCAGGGTCCTGAGGCAGCTGCTGTGCGAGGGTCTGCGCCTCCTGCAGACGAGCTCGGTTCGCGGCCAGCTCGGCTGTGAACGCCTGGTGCTTCTGGAGTTTCTTGATCTTGTCTTCCAGATTGGTGACTTCACCTAGAGGGGATATCAATATTAAGGGTTTTTTAATCAATTAATATTGATCTTTTTAATGATGGAACCAGCGTGTCGGTTAAGGGGGGCTCAGCTATCTAGGGTTTACCCCGAGGTAGACCCAGAAGAGGGTAAGACCCCCCTTTCCGTGTGTACCTCGGGGTAGTTCAGTGGTTCTCAATACCCCCCCTTGCTCCGTTTCGTGTTTACCTCACGGTGGTTTGGAAGGTCTCAAGACCCCCCCACCCCCTGGGTCTATCTCACGGTCTTAAGAGACCCTCTAAACCACCCTGAGGTAGACACAACTTTCAAGGAACTTCTAAACCCCCGCGAGGTAGACACGGAGAGGGGGTAAAGGGGGGTCTTGAGCCCCCACTCTGCGATAGACACGGAAATAGTATAATATGTAACCTTGTGCCTGTTCAGCGTTGAGTTTGTTCAGTTTATCGGCCACCCAGCCCCTTGCTTCAGCGGCGTCCCGCGCGAACTGTGCTCGAGCACACAACACTACCAGCATCTCGCGGCGACGACTCGCCTCCGTGTATAACTGCGAATAACAAGAAGATATAACTTAATTAATATGTGTCTTTGAAAACTATAAATAATCTTTCCTTCTAACCAAATCCAACCATGTTTTTTTTTTTTTTTTTTTTTTTTATGCCATAGCTGGCAGACGAGCAGGCTCGAGAGAGATTTGCTTGAGCAGAGATATTTTGGAAGTTATCAGAAGTATTCTTGGACATTTTCACACAACGCCATCTAGTGCCAAATTAAACAAGTTTCTTGCTACCTACAGACGTAAAGAGTAGTTTAAAAAAAATTATAACATTTTTCATACTACATTTAGTTTGTAAGGTACGTAGGTAGGTACACAATAAAATATTTTCATTCGTTCATTCATTCATTCATAGAATAGGTACCTTCTTTCGTCTTGCGTTGATGAGTTTGAGTTCATCGGCTATGAGCTGGCTCTCGACGTGGTTCTGCTGCAGCAGCTTGTCTCCGTGACTGTTCAGGGTCTCCAACTTCTCGTCCTGGACAACAATTATACACGAACATAATGTATACAGCATCGTCTCATGATTTACAATCTCCATTTTTAGTTTTATCCATTAGAAGTCTTGTATTTTGCAACAACTAGCATTTTTATATTTATTTAAAAAAAAAAATTATAAAACTTTTTTATTTTTACTAACGGTACTAGACAGACATAGACAATCAAGTGGGACGAATGGGAAGATTTTAAAATAACTTCCCGTTCATCCCACCAACATGTTCAGTGGTTTCCTGCATTCCTATTCGTCCCACCAGTGGCATCAACCCCAGTAGGATAAACGGGAATGAAAGCAAAACTCAACCAGCTAATATTTGCACTATTATTTTTTCTTTAGTTTATATCAGACTATAGGGCATACAGCCACACTCAGAGACTACAATAAACTAAGGGTTTGTTGACCACATTTTCAGAATATCATTAAGGGCGGATTCGACCAAACTATTTATACGCAGTTTAAGTCTTATACTGCGAATAAAATCAATAATTACTCTAGTGATAAGAAACTTTTTGTTCTACCAAGTCTTATTCCAGGAAAAACTTGTCTATCCGAGAATAAATCGTTATACTGCCAAAATCTATGATACTGTTACGCCGACGTCACTCGTGTCGAATGAACAGGTGGCAACACATACTGTTTGATAGTGGCAACACTAAATAAACATCGCTTACAAGCTGTCACTGTCAAGTCGGTGTTCCAAATGATTGATTGATCGATAAAGTAACGCCATCTGTTGGGTAGTAGGAGAACTACTTTGTGAACCATAGAATAAACACGCACCGGAAATTACTAGAACATTCCCGCGAAATTTCGAACTTGCTAGAACCGACTGGCGCGTAATTTTCGGATATAAAAGGAGCTTTGAGCGGCGACTGGTTCAGTTCTGTTTTCGGATACGAAAGCGATAACTTCGGAGTTCTAAGAGTGATTTAGTGCGATTGTACAAGAGTTTTGGGAACTTTATCGAGTATTGTAGTTGTGACCTTGTGTTTTTGTTGTGTACTAAGTTTGTGTCAAGTATCTAAATATACGTGTATTTTTGGTCAAACCAATCTTTTAGTTCAATCAACCCACAGCTCGTAACAGTATAAACAAGTTATCTGTCGAATATTTTAATGGCGGCTGCTACATTTGACAAAACAGCTGTTTGTTTTCATAGATATTGACAACTTGACACCCGGATAATTTGTGTGCACATGTATTATTGTGTTGCGCTCTCTAAGCAATTGTATTTTGAATTAAGTTGGTTTTTATGTATATACAGAATAACAATACCTAGGATTGGTTACTCTCAAGATTGCAATGGAAAAACCAAAACAAATTTATCTGAGAATAAAATCAAAGAGTAAAGTTATACAAGGGATACTTATTCAGGAATATCATGACTTTTGGACGAATCCGCCCTTAATTGGATTCCAATGTACCTGTGTTGCCAGAAGCTTCTCGAACGCCTCGTGTTTCTTCAGTTGATTCTCGACTTCCTCCACACTACTAGTCGGAGATATTTCGGTGCCTGTATAAAATAAAATAAATAAAAGAGCTTATTTATTCCAAACTTAAATTTAAATAAGTGGTACATAGTGTTATTTAACATTCATGCAAATTAATTATTACACTTTCAATAAAATTAAAATTAAATTTTTATTATGAATTGCCTAATATTTTTTATTGCAATTGTACGAGTACTTATTGATTTATTTTTACTTATAATTTTTTCAGCATTATCTTATTAATGTTTATTGTTTTTTTTTTCCTTTTTTCTGTATTTTGGACCCCTTTCGGGTAAAGGCCTTCTCCAAATTTTTTTCCATGTAATGCTATTTCATTTTAAGTAATCATTGCTAGTCTGTATACAAATATACAAATATTACATTGGCCAAACGTTTCAAGTGATGGACGCAACGCAGAGCAATGCCTAATAAGGCACGTCTTCAGTAGACGTGCTTAGAGAAGTAACGCATTGTAATAAGTAGGAAAATTTGCCAAATATCTTTTAGCAATGTAGTGCAATGCCTCGCAGAACCCGTCACCGATTATCTAAGATAAGCGACGTTCTGCGCGGTCACTATTTCGATGAGTGACCGTTAGTGGCATTTACATCATAGCGCTTCCGTGCTTCGGAGCGCACGTTAAACTGTCCCGGCTCTAGCAGTCGTTGAGTCGCGACGGAGGCCTTAAGGCGGCCTAAAAACTTCGTCACCAGAGTTAGCCACTAAGGGCCGGTTTTTTGATCCCTAGTTACTAATAACTAATAATCAATTAATAGTCAAATTTGGATGAAGTTGAGTTAACTAGGGATCAAAAAAAACCGGCCTTAACTAATAGGAGGTTGCGTTGTTATGTGATTAGTAACTGACTGAGTGCAGCCTCCTGCGTGGCGCAGAGGTCGTGCAGTTGCTTCGCGTCCCTCAGGAAGCAGTGGAGGTCGATCAGCTGGTCCAGCGCCACCTGCCGGGCTGCCCACGCGCCCAGGAGCCGAGCTCGCTCCTCCACTAGAGCTGAACATTTCTCTTCTATCTCCTGTTATATTAATGAACAATATTAATACTAAATCAGCCAAGAAAATTTAATATTTTTAGTAAATATTATCACACAACGCCCTCTAATCTCTAACTAAGCTTGTACTATGGGACCTAGATTGATATAATACTTATATAAGTTTTATTGGAACGAAGTTTCTTATCGCGCGTTGCGTAAGGGCGCTAGACGGAAAAAATTAAGACCAAAAGTTGTAACGACCCTTTTTTCAAACTTTGACAACGTCATTCGAATAAATTGGTGCAGGAAGGAAACAAATGAATCTTAGTTTGTACAAATTATCGCCCGTGGCTTTGCTCGCGTGGTAGCAGCATCCGCATTATTAGATTTAAATTTTTGATCCTAATTTTAGACCCTTTAAGGTGCGACTTTTCAAAATTCCTTTCTTAGTGCGCCCCTACACTATATAAGGATACTACCCTCCAAATGTGATACCTCTAGGACTTATAGTTTAGGCTGTGCGTTGATTGTCAGTCAGCTTCAAAAGAGTTTTATCCTACTAATATTATAAATGTGAATGTAAGTTTGTTTGTTGCTTTCACACGAAAACTACTTAACCGATCATCATGAAACTTTGTACACATATTCTTGGAGGTATTAGAAGTAACATAAGTGTTAAGTATTCATGAATGACCGACTCGCCAGTTTATGTTTGATTGAAGGGACATCCCTAATGTCGTGTCCCATCCTTATCCTTACGTTCTTTCCTTTCATTTCGTTCCCCTCCATTCATTCACTCTTCGAAAAACTCTCACCGGTCGTGCGCGCAAAATAACAAAAATAAGAAAAGAAACACAAAACTCAAGATATTCCTACAGCCCGAGCCTGCCTACCCGCGATAGATGGTAAGTCCCACTAAATCCTACAATAAGGATACTTTATATCCCGGAAAATTAACGGGATCCAACGGGCGGAAGCTAGCACGCTAGCTGTGTGTACGTACATTTTAAGTAAAAGTTACGAGCTCATTTTATGAATGAAAAAATTCGAAATCTCAATAGTCGTTGTAGTGTTTGCATCTATTCAGTAGATGCGTTACCCTGTCTCGCTTGCACGAGTGGTTAGGTAACTGTCATGTGTCAAACTCCCGACCTGTCAATGTCTCCCGACGTGAGGGCGGGAGACGAGGGGGTCGGGGAGTTAGCCGACATATACGGTGGGTGATGGACGAAGGACAGCCGAAGACCAGCTCGGTGTACCAGTGAGCCAGGGATACAAAGTACAGTATTTTACAGTCGTAGAACCAAACACTGTTCGACATGACCTGTAGAATACCCCCCCTTTCGGACTTATAGAGTATTTATGTTACACCGTGTACATATTTATAAGATCGCTTACCGCAGCATTAGGGTTCCCCTCTGCGATGAGTAGTTCTCCCTTGTGCAGTGCGTCCTTGAGGGAGTGGTCTCGTGCGTCGATGTGCGCGCGCAGGGCGTCGTGCTCGGCGCGCGCGCTCTGCGCCGAGCTCGCCGAGCGCGCGCGTACTGGTGACGTCAGACCCGAGCGCGCCGATACCGACCACGATATCAGATCACGGACCTGCCAACCCAACCAACTATCACTACACTAGCTGCCAGGTAACACCGCAATACAGGTCATTCACCCACCTTCACCACGATGTCGCTAAATTCAATTTATGAATGGTAAACAAACAGTACTACGAGATTCGAGCGATTACCGTCTTAGCGACAGGTTTGTATGGAAAGCAACAGAATTAGCCATTCATAAATTAAATTTTGCGACATCGTGGTAAAGGTGGGTGATTGACCTGTATTGCCGTGTTATTTTGCACCTACTATATAAATAATAAATAGGGTAAACTACCCTAATCTTGGCACTTCTCTGATTTATCCTATTTACTAAGAAGAAGCCAAACCTCGCGGTGTTGTTATATAAACAACCACGTAACATAATAATAAACATCGTGAGGTCTGGCTTTTTCTTAGTAAATAGGATAAATCAGAGAAGTGCCAAGATTAGGGTAGTTTATCCTATCCACGTACATTTAACACAACGCCTTCTAGCCCCAAACTAAGCAAAGCTTGTACTATGAGACCTAGATGGCTGATAGAATACATAATATATTTTTTTTTTGTAAATACATACTTATAATACATAATCACACCCTATGATTATTGTACGGGGCCACTGGTGGGACAGATGAGGAAAATACCTAACGAGCCCACTATGCAAATGTGTGGGCTCGATGGGAATAATTTTCCCATCGGTGGGTCGGCCAGTGGGCGAGATGGGGAAAATACCCAACGAGTCCATTATGCAAATGTGTGGGTCCGATGGGCGTTTTTTTTCCATGTGGCCCACCGGTGGGCCGACCAGTGGACTCGATGGAAATAACACATGTCAACTCCTTTGGTTATAATCATGGTGATCTGATAATGATAACGTAAACTTCTATTTATTATTTATTTAATACTTTATTGCATAAAATTATAAATTTGTTACAAAAGGTGGACTTAATTATGATTTATGGCCTCTATTAACCAAAATTTGACAACAATACTCACAATAACACATAAATTTATTTCAAATATTACACTTGACACTAGAAAAATTGTGCTACGAAATGACGGACACAGGCCATTAATTAAGAGAAGAAGAATTGTGGTCATAAATAGCAGAAAAAGAAGAAGAATTGTTTTGTAATATTTTTCCAATTTCAATTCCACCTATCCACTTCATAATTAACATCTTAGAAAAAGTACCAGGCTATCAGAAGTTTGAAAGAACTTTAAAACAAAGAAGTACGAATAATTTTAAAAAAATACGAGTCAACCATAACATACCTCAGTAAGGAACTGGTGCAGCTCCATTTGCTGCTTGAGGCTGCGTCGGGTCTCGTCTGAAGCCTCCTGCAGCATGCCCCAGGCGTCTGCCAGCGCGCGCTGCTGCAGCGCTATCTGACTCACATTGTCACCTGGGTACAGCTTCTGGAGGCGCGACCCTTCTTCTTGTAACACCTGGACAAATAATCATGGAACTTGACCTCACAGCTCACCTGCGGGCCTAAGATGCGCACCGCGAGATATTTGTCATGTCGTTCTGTCAAAATGTAAGCATTTTGTACGCAATAGTTCCTAAACTGGTACAAAATGCTTACATTTTGACAGAACGACATGACAAATATCTCGCGGTGCGCATCTTAGGCCCGCTGGTACAGCTGTCTCTGCGCTACAGATTTTGGTTGAGATTCTCTCCCAATCTTGATGTATCATGGCCTCCAATTCTAATGTATTAGAGCCTAAATTGTCCATGTTTGTAAATAATTGTATAGAACTTATAGTAACCATGTTTGGAGAAAACTCATTGCAACCATTACCTGTTTATAAACCAAAACTAAAAAAGCACAAAATCAATAGCATTTACCTACATGCGTGTTTGTGGCTGAGTTTGTACTGTATAGAACTTATAGTAACCATGTTTGGCGAAAACCAATTGTAACATTTGTAACCATTATTTGAAAACAAACCCCAAAGAGTAAAAACGCACAAAATCAATGGCATTTTACCCCATGGGTGTTTGTGGCTAAGTTATAAATTCTATGCAGTACAAACTCAGCCATATTAAATGGTTACTATATAGGTTCTATACTATAGAACCTATAGTAACCATAATATTTGTACAGAATCCATTACAACCACTATTTAAAAATCAACTCAAATGAGTAAAAAAATAAATAGTGTTCTACCTACATGAGTGTTTTTAGCTTAGTTTGTACTGTATAGAACTTGTAGTAACCATTTTACCGAACCCATTGCAACCATATCTAAAAATAAACCTGTAAGAGTCAAAAAACACAAAAACCATACAAGCTGACCTGCATTTGTGCGTCTATAGCGACCAGATCGTTCTGTATCGCGTCGTGGTTCCTCAAGGTCGCGGTCGCGGCCCTAAGGTCTCTGTGCTGGGTCGGCGCGTGTAAGGCGGCCCGTTTGTCCGCGACCCGCGACAATAAGTCGCCGACGTCGCGGTGGAAGCGATGGATCTCGCCAGCCGCGTGCAGCCGGGACGCACGCGACTGGATCTGATCCACTAAACGCTGCCACGACTCACTGTGGGAATAGTTAAGCCAAACTAAGCCAAACTTGTACTATGGGAACTAAAATAATGTAAATAAATATTCTTGGACATTACACACAACGCCCTCTAATCCCAAACTAAGCAGAGCTTGTACTATGGGAACAAGATTGCGGATAGAATACATATATAAATTTTTCTGTAAATGCTTATAATACATAGTAACACCCAGATATAGAACAAACATGTTTGCCACACAAAAATGTTTGTTATCATTGGGGATCGAACCTACGACCCACACGGCAGGCAAATCTATTACAAAGAGCTGTGATGCCTGTTAAGTATTCAACCAATATTTTACAATTTTTCCCACCATTCGTCTCACAAATAGGACAAAAAAGAATGAACATAGATACTCGAAGAACCATATAAACCACTAGCCGTCGCCCGCGGCGTTACTCGCGTTCTACCCTTTAGAGTGTGACGTTTCGAAATTCCTTTCTTAGTGCGCCCCTACACTATATAAGGATACTACCCTCCAAATGTGATACCTCTAGGACTTATAGTTTAGGCTGTGCGTTGATTGTCTGTCAGCTTCAAAAGAGTTTTATATATTATATTGACGATACACGAAAAAAACAAAAAATCCTGCTCAAAAGAACAAATACGGCTTAAATTAAAAAAAAATAGTTGTAAAGAGTATGAAGAGAACACGGTAGGATATGTGTCCTACGAAAAGGGAAGATCTGCCTTGCCGAGTGACCTTCGGCTCGGGATCCGAGGACCGATAGATGGTATTCGGTAGTATTACTTATGAATGAATGAATGAATGAATGAATGAATGATTTTTATGTTCAAACTCCGTGAAGTGCTCGTGGCTAGGCTTACTTAGCCAACCTTTACTGATTATCTAAGTTCTGCGCGGTCACTATTTGGATGGGTGACCGTTAGTGGCATTTACATCTGAGCGCTTCCGTGCTTCGGAGGGCACGTTAAACTGTCCCGGCTCTAGCAGTCGTTAAGCCATGACGGAGGCCTTAAGGCGGTCTAAAAACTCCGTCACCAGATTTGGCCACTAACTAACTCCGTGATGACTTCGTTAGCGCGATCTAGGATAGTTCTCACGTGGCGAGATAGATGGCGCTACAAGTACTAACCCCAGTGCTTCCTGCCGTTTCTCTATATCAGCGATGTAAGGGCTCTCAGTGGCGAGCAGCTTCTTCGCCAACTCCTCGCATTGGTTGAACCGCTCGGCTCCACTCTCCACGCGGTGACGGAGCTCATCGAATTTAGATCTTAAGATCTGTGGGGTAAGGGTTCGTTTTGAATGTTGTTAGTGTACATTGATTTTGTTATGTTAAAATGTTATATTTAGTTAAGTCAAAGGGACATTTTAGAATAATTTAATTGAGATAATAGTCCGACTACGCCAACTTTGCGGTATTTCGAATATAATAGAATTTGAAAACTTATTACAACTTGGTCACTTTGGTCAGACTATATTACAGCTTGATCAGATTATATTACAAGTTATCCGACTATATTACAGATTGTCAGACTATATTACAAGCTATCAGGCTATTATTACAGGTTGTCAAGATTATATTACAAGATATCAGACTATATTACAGCTTGGTCAGATTATATTACAAGTTACCAGACTATATTACAGATAGGCAGACTAGATTACAGCTTGGTCAGATTATATTACAAGTTATCAGATTATATTACAGCTTGGTCAGACTATATTACAAGTAACCAGACTATATTACAGGTTGATAAGACGATATATCCTTACCAGTAGATGTTCATAGTCCTGTCCGTAGTCCTCGCTAGAGGCCGCTGCATACTGTTCCTGGATCCAGCTCTCTAACTCAGCGCTTTCTGCTAGGTACTCATGTCTACAAACACAATACAATAGGTATAGGATCACACCAATATAGTCCTTATTGCATCTGGACGAGAGTAGCTATTTTAAAATCGATTCAGGATCAGCACCCTTATCGCGAAGTGAAAATGTCACTGTTCAAAACTTAGACATTTTAACTTTGGTATAAGGGTGCAGTGGTTGAGCAATGGACCAGCATACGGGCGTGAGATCGGTCGCTGCTCTTACGGGGTGGTAGGTACCTGCAGACACTCTCGACCAGCGCCTTCTGCCGCTGCGCCGCCAGTCGCTGCAGGCGGGCGAGGCTGTCGGCCAGCAAGCCGTGTCTGGCCGTGAGGGGTGCCTCAGGGTCTGTGCTGTCCAGCGACGCCGCCACGTGTCCCATCTCAGAGATAATGGCCGCGTACGTGTCCAGTTCCAACTCCACTGCCTGAGGTGATGCAACTTATACATGTAATAGCGAGCGAGTTTTAGGCCGCCTTAAGGCCTCCGTCGTCTATACCTCCAGCTTCATCTGTCTGTTCCTCAGAGTGACTTTTTAAATGATTCTAGATAGTTAACCTCCAAATGCTAATCCCTCTCAGTTACCCTTTAGTAACCTGTCCCTCAGAATGTTCCTCAAAATGTCACTCAAAATGTCCTTCAGAATGTCCCTCAAAATTTCACTCAGAATATCCCTCAGAATATGCCTCAGAATGTCCCTCAAAATGTCTCTCAAAATGTTCCTCAGAATGGCTCTCAAAATATCTCAGAAAATGCCTCATAATGTTCTCAGAATGTCCCTGACAATGGGCCTCAGATCAGAATGTCTCAAAATGTCCCTAAGAATATTTCTCAGAATGTTCCTCAGAATGGCTCATAATGTCCCTCAAAATGTCTTTCAGAATGTCCCCTAAAATTTCCCTCAGAATGTTCCTCAAAATGTTTCTCAGAATGTCCCTCAGAATGTCTCTCAGAATGTCCCTCGGAATATCCCTCAGAATGTCCCTTACCTTATGTCTAGTCAGTAGCTGCGTAGCCCTATGCCTGTCCCTGCCAGTGTCAGCATGCTGCAGAGCCAGGGCCTTGTCTCCGAGCCAGGACTCCACTTCCAGTGCATCATGGCAGTACTGCGTGGCTTTCAAGGCGGCTTCCAATGCTGATGCCCTGGATTCGGCTGCTGCTGAGACCGATGAGTAGGCGGTTTGAAGTTCTTCGCAGAGGGACTGAATCTAGAAAGTAAGATCATGGTGAGCAGAGTTTTTACAATTTATTTGATAAGCTTTTTATAACGACTTAAAAAAAAAGAGGTTCTAAATTACTGAGTAATATTTTTAAATTGTTTGCCTCAGAACTTCAGAACTCCGTCATTTATGAACCGATTTGAAAAACTCTTTATTTTTTGTTTGAAAGTGTATACTTCCAGATTGGTTCCATAATTTTTTTATCAAAATCGGTTCAGTAGTTTGGCAGTTAAATAAGAATAACTATAGAAAATATAATATAACTAAATGTAATTATATGAAATTGCAGAGCTTCAGGGTCGAGAGAATAACAATGCAAAGGTTCAGTAAAAATGTCACATTAATCCAAACAAGTTTTCCGACCAAAAAACTTATACCAATGCGATAAATTAAAGTGCACATTTTTTGGTTAGAAAACTTGTTTGGATCGATGTGATATTTTTACTGAACCTTTGCATTGTTATTCTCTCGACCCTGAAGCTCTGCAATTTCACATAATTACATTTAGTTAGGGAACGTACCCATACTACGTGACCCGTTTAGGGGGGGGAGCGGAGTCTTTAAAATACTACGGTCAGTCACAGGAGCGGGGGGGGTGGCTCAGGTTTTTGTCACGTAGTCGATTTTAATGAGAGAAATCTCGTATTTTTTCGACCTATATTCGAATATAGCGCGGTGTTTAGCGCTTTGTAAACTCACAGTTGGTGGCGCTGACGCACATATGCCGAGCGTCAGCTAATTGAAAACAGACACTGTTTGTCAGTCAGTTTGTAGTTCAGTGAAGTTGTCAAGCAAGTCGACAAAAGTTCGTACTGGCACAAAAATGTCGTTGTACGATCGGCTGTACAAAGCTTTTATTAAATGTTATAAAGATTCCTTGTCAATGCAAGCAATCCAAAAGAAAACAAACGAATTTTGGGTACCATTAAGAGATGAACACAAAAAAAATCCAAAAGAGCTAGAGCGCCTTACTTTGTTAAAAGTCGAAGAACTCTGTCAGATTGGAACTAAAAAAAATGCTCGTCTTCTCAATTATTTCGTTAAGGTGGGTATTCTAAGTGTATTTTGTCAAATGCTTCAAACAGTTCATTTTTTTTGCATGTTAAAAATCATAATTATGAATTACTACGTGAAAACTAAAGGGGGAGGGGGGGTCTTGGCATATACTACGAGTGGTCACCGATGGGAGGGAGGGGTCGAAAAATCTTAAAAAATAGGTCACGTAGTATGGGTATGTTCCCTTATATTATATCTTCAAAATTGTTGAAATGTTCGAGCGAGAGGGTTGTCTGCCTTATATATCCGCCTTAAGCATACCTTATCCTTGTGCGGATGTCCTGCCTGCAGCGCTATGCCCTGGCGGAGCAGGCGCTGCACGATGGGCAGGCGGCCTGCCAGCTCGGCGCGCAGCTTGCCGTGCTTCTTGCCGGCGGACTGCGCGGCGTGCAGGTCGCACGGACACACCTCGGACGTACGCCTTAAGCATACCTTATCCTTGTGCGGATGTCCTGCCTGCAGCGCTATGCCCTGGCGGAGCAGGCGCTGCACGATGGGCAGGCGGCCTGCCAGCTCGGCGCGCAGCTTGCCGTGCTTCTTGCCGGCGGACTGCGCGGCGTGCAGGTCGCACGGACACACCTCGGACGTACGCCTTAAGCATACCTTATCCTTGTGCGGATGTCCTGCCTGCAGCGCTATGCCCTGGCGGAGCAGGCGCTGCACGATGGGCAGGCGGCCTGCCAGCTCGGCGCGCAGCTTGCCGTGCTTCTTGCCGGCGGACTGCGCGGCGTGCAGGTCGCACGGACACACCTCGGACGTACGCCTTAAGCATACCTTATCCTTGTGCGGATGTCCTGCCTGCAGCGCTATGCCCTGGCGGAGCAGGCGCTGCACGATGGGCAGGCGGCCTGCCAGCTCGGCGCGCAGCTTGCCGTGCTTCTTGCCGGCGGACTGCGCGGCGTGCAGGTCGCACGGACACACCTCGGACGTACGCCTTAAGCATACCTTATCCTTGTGCGGATGTCCTGCCTGCAGCGCTATGCCCTGGCGGAGCAGGCGCTGCACGATGGGCAGGCGGCCTGCCAGCTCGGCGCGCAGCTTGCCGTGCTTCTTGCCGGCGGACTGCGCGGCGTGCAGGTCGCACGGACACACCTCGGACGTACGCCTTAAGCATACCTTATCCTTGTGCGGATGTCCTGCCTGCAGCGCTATGCCCTGGCGGAGCAGGCGCTGCACGATGGGCAGGCGGCCTGCCAGCTCGGCGCGCAGCTTGCCGTGCTTCTTGCCGGCGGACTGCGCGGCGTGCAGGTCGCACGGACACACCTCGGACGTACGCCTTAAGCATACCTTATCCTTGTGCGGATGTCCTGCCTGCAGCGCTATGCCCTGGCGGAGCAGGCGCTGCACGATGGGCAGGCGGCCTGCCAGCTCGGCGCGCAGCTTGCCGTGCTTCTTGCCGGCGGACTGCGCGGCGTGCAGGTCGCACGGACACACCTCGGACGTACGCCTTAAGCATACCTTATCCTTGTGCGGATGTCCTGCCTGCAGCGCTATGCCCTGGCGGAGCAGGCGCTGCACGATGGGCAGGCGGCCTGCCAGCTCGGCGCGCAGCTTGCCGTGCTTCTTGCCGGCGGACTGCGCGGCGTGCAGGTCGCACGGACACACCTCGGACGTACGCCTTAAGCATACCTTATCCTTGTGCGGATGTCCTGCCTGCAGCGCTATGCCCTGGCGGAGCAGGCGCTGCACGATGGGCAGGCGGCCTGCCAGCTCGGCGCGCAGCTTGCCGTGCTTCTTGCCGGCGGACTGCGCGGCGTGCAGGTCGCACGGACACACCTCGGACGTACGCCTTAAGCATACCTTATCCTTGTGCGGATGTCCTGCCTGCAGCGCTATGCCCTGGCGGAGCAGGCGCTGCACGATGGGCAGGCGGCCTGCCAGCTCGGCGCGCAGCTTGCCGTGCTTCTTGCCGGCGGACTGCGCGGCGTGCAGGTCGCACGGACACACCTCGGACGTACGCCTTAAGCATACCTTATCCTTGTGCGGATGTCCTGCCTGCAGCGCTATGCCCTGGCGGAGCAGGCGCTGCACGATGGGCAGGCGGCCTGCCAGCTCGGCGCGCAGCTTGCCGTGCTTCTTGCCGGCGGACTGCGCGGCGTGCAGGTCGCACGGACACACCTCGGACGTACGCCTTAAGCATACCTTATCCTTGTGCGGATGTCCTGCCTGCAGCGCTATGCCCTGGCGGAGCAGGCGCTGCACGATGGGCAGGCGGCCTGCCAGCTCGGCGCGCAGCTTGCCGTGCTTCTTGCCGGCGGACTGCGCGGCGTGCAGGTCGCACGGACACACCTCGGACGTACGCCTTAAGCATACCTTATCCTTGTGCGGATGTCCTGCCTGCAGCGCTATGCCCTGGCGGAGCAGGCGCTGCACGATGGGCAGGCGGCCTGCCAGCTCGGCGCGCAGCTTGCCGTGCTTCTTGCCGGCGGACTGCGCGGCGTGCAGGTCGCACGGACACACCTCGGACGTACGCCTTAAGCATACCTTATCCTTGTGCGGATGTCCTGCCTGCAGCGCTATGCCCTGGCGGAGCAGGCGCTGCACGATGGGCAGGCGGCCTGCCAGCTCGGCGCGCAGCTTGCCGTGCTTCTTGCCGGCGGACTGCGCGGCGTGCAGGTCGCACGGACACACCTCGGACGTACGCCTTAAGCATACCTTATCCTTGTGCGGATGTCCTGCCTGCAGCGCTATGCCCTGGCGGAGCAGGCGCTGCACGATGGGCAGGCGGCCTGCCAGCTCGGCGCGCAGCTTGCCGTGCTTCTTGCCGGCGGACTGCGCGGCGTGCAGGTCGCACGGACACACCTCGGACGTACGCCTTAAGCATACCTTATCCTTGTGCGGATGTCCTGCCTGCAGCGCTATGCCCTGGCGGAGCAGGCGCTGCACGATGGGCAGGCGGCCTGCCAGCTCGGCGCGCAGCTTGCCGTGCTTCTTGCCGGCGGACTGCGCGGCGTGCAGGTCGCACGGACACACCTCGGACGTACGCCTTAAGCATACCTTATCCTTGTGCGGATGTCCTGCCTGCAGCGCTATGCCCTGGCGGAGCAGGCGCTGCACGATGGGCAGGCGGCCTGCCAGCTCGGCGCGCAGCTTGCCGTGCTTCTTGCCGGCGGACTGCGCGGCGTGCAGGTCGCACGGACACACCTCGGACGTACGCCTTAAGCATACCTTATCCTTGTGCGGATGTCCTGCCTGCAGCGCTATGCCCTGGCGGAGCAGGCGCTGCACGATGGGCAGGCGGCCTGCCAGCTCGGCGCGCAGCTTGCCGTGCTTCTTGCCGGCGGACTGCGCGGCGTGCAGGTCGCACGGACACACCTCGGACGTACGCCTTAAGCATACCTTATCCTTGTGCGGATGTCCTGCCTGCAGCGCTATGCCCTGGCGGAGCAGGCGCTGCACGATGGGCAGGCGGCCTGCCAGCTCGGCGCGCAGCTTGCCGTGCTTCTTGCCGGCGGACTGCGCGGCGTGCAGGTCGCACGGACACACCTCGGACGTACGCCTTAAGCATACCTTATCCTTGTGCGGATGTCCTGCCTGCAGCGCTATGCCCTGGCGGAGCAGGCGCTGCACGATGGGCAGGCGGCCTGCCAGCTCGGCGCGCAGCTTGCCGTGCTTCTTGCCGGCGGACTGCGCGGCGTGCAGGTCGCACGGACACACCTCGGACGTACGCCTTAAGCATACCTTATCCTTGTGCGGATGTCCTGCCTGCAGCGCTATGCCCTGGCGGAGCAGGCGCTGCACGATGGGCAGGCGGCCTGCCAGCTCGGCGCGCAGCTTGCCGTGCTTCTTGCCGGCGGACTGCGCGGCGTGCAGGTCGCACGGACACACCTCGGACGTACGCCTTAAGCATACCTTATCCTTGTGCGGATGTCCTGCCTGCAGCGCTATGCCCTGGCGGAGCAGGCGCTGCACGATGGGCAGGCGGCCTGCCAGCTCGGCGCGCAGCTTGCCGTGCTTCTTGCCGGCGGACTGCGCGGCGTGCAGGTCGCACGGACACACCTCGGACGTACGCCTTAAGCATACCTTATCCTTGTGCGGATGTCCTGCCTGCAGCGCTATGCCCTGGCGGAGCAGGCGCTGCACGATGGGCAGGCGGCCTGCCAGCTCGGCGCGCAGCTTGCCGTGCTTCTTGCCGGCGGACTGCGCGGCGTGCAGGTCGCACGGACACACCTCGGACGTACGCCTTAAGCATACCTTATCCTTGTGCGGATGTCCTGCCTGCAGCGCTATGCCCTGGCGGAGCAGGCGCTGCACGATGGGCAGGCGGCCTGCCAGCTCGGCGCGCAGCTTGCCGTGCTTCTTGCCGGCGGACTGCGCGGCGTGCAGGTCGCACGGACACACCTCGGACGTACGCCTTAAGCATACCTTATCCTTGTGCGGATGTCCTGCCTGCAGCGCTATGCCCTGGCGGAGCAGGCGCTGCACGATGGGCAGGCGGCCTGCCAGCTCGGCGCGCAGCTTGCCGTGCTTCTTGCCGGCGGACTGCGCGGCGTGCAGGTCGCACGGACACACCTCGGACGTACGCCTTAAGCATACCTTATCCTTGTGCGGATGTCCTGCCTGCAGCGCTATGCCCTGGCGGAGCAGGCGCTGCACGATGGGCAGGCGGCCTGCCAGCTCGGCGCGCAGCTTGCCGTGCTTCTTGCCGGCGGACTGCGCGGCGTGCAGGTCGCACGGACACACCTCGGACGTACGCCTTAAGCATACCTTATCCTTGTGCGGATGTCCTGCCTGCAGCGCTATGCCCTGGCGGAGCAGGCGCTGCACGATGGGCAGGCGGCCTGCCAGCTCGGCGCGCAGCTTGCCGTGCTTCTTGCCGGCGGACTGCGCGGCGTGCAGGTCGCACGGACACACCTCGGACGTACGCCTTAAGCATACCTTATCCTTGTGCGGATGTCCTGCCTGCAGCGCTATGCCCTGGCGGAGCAGGCGCTGCACGATGGGCAGGCGGCCTGCCAGCTCGGCGCGCAGCTTGCCGTGCTTCTTGCCGGCGGACTGCGCGGCGTGCAGGTCGCACGGACACACCTCGGACGTACGCCTTAAGCATACCTTATCCTTGTGCGGATGTCCTGCCTGCAGCGCTATGCCCTGGCGGAGCAGGCGCTGCACGATGGGCAGGCGGCCTGCCAGCTCGGCGCGCAGCTTGCCGTGCTTCTTGCCGGCGGACTGCGCGGCGTGCAGGTCGCACGGACACACCTCGGACGTACGCCTTAAGCATACCTTATCCTTGTGCGGATGTCCTGCCTGCAGCGCTATGCCCTGGCGGAGCAGGCGCTGCACGATGGGCAGGCGGCCTGCCAGCTCGGCGCGCAGCTTGCCGTGCTTCTTGCCGGCGGACTGCGCGGCGTGCAGGTCGCACGGACACACCTCGGACGTACGCCTTAAGCATACCTTATCCTTGTGCGGATGTCCTGCCTGCAGCGCTATGCCCTGGCGGAGCAGGCGCTGCACGATGGGCAGGCGGCCTGCCAGCTCGGCGCGCAGCTTGCCGTGCTTCTTGCCGGCGGACTGCGCGGCGTGCAGGTCGCACGGACACACCTCGGACGTACGCCTTAAGCATACCTTATCCTTGTGCGGATGTCCTGCCTGCAGCGCTATGCCCTGGCGGAGCAGGCGCTGCACGATGGGCAGGCGGCCTGCCAGCTCGGCGCGCAGCTTGCCGTGCTTCTTGCCGGCGGACTGCGCGGCGTGCAGGTCGCACGGACACACCTCGGACGTACGCCTTAAGCATACCTTATCCTTGTGCGGATGTCCTGCCTGCAGCGCTATGCCCTGGCGGAGCAGGCGCTGCACGATGGGCAGGCGGCCTGCCAGCTCGGCGCGCAGCTTGCCGTGCTTCTTGCCGGCGGACTGCGCGGCGTGCAGGTCGCACGGACACACCTCGGACGTACGCCTTAAGCATACCTTATCCTTGTGCGGATGTCCTGCCTGCAGCGCTATGCCCTGGCGGAGCAGGCGCTGCACGATGGGCAGGCGGCCTGCCAGCTCGGCGCGCAGCTTGCCGTGCTTCTTGCCGGCGGACTGCGCGGCGTGCAGGTCGCACGGACACACCTCGGACGAGGCAGGTGCCGCCCGCTCCGACACCCACGCCACCTCACCTGCCACTTCCGCCGCGAACTTGTGCAGTCTGCGGGGAGATGCACCAAATACTATTCATGGACCTTTTCAATGAATCAATAAATATTCACGGACATTCAACACAACGCCTTCTAGTCCCAAACTAAGCAAAGCTTGTACGATGGGAACTAGATGGCTGATACAATACATACATACATTTTTTTTTGTAAATACATACATCCAATACATAGAACACCCAGACACAGAATGAATGAATGTGTTGTTGTTTAGTGTAGTCTGTGGAAGAAGTGGACTGAAAATTGATGCAAAATATAGATTTTTTGTTCTGTGAAAGGGGGTGAAATATATACAGCTTACACTCGGGTTCTGTGAGCACTTTTTGTCCGAATAAACCTAACCTGGAATATTAATTTGATCTAGATTCTTACTGCACCAAGAATCAGCGAACGAGAGTGTAAGCAAAATGCTTACGCATGGGTTCTGGCAGCACATTTTAAAGACAAAAATATACAAAACACACATGTAATATAAAGTTTAAGATACCGCTTAATCAAAATTCTCACTTTATACTAAGCTCTAGCGTCTAAATTTGCTTACACACGGGTTCCGTAAACATTTTTTAAACCAAAAACATACAAAATAGATATAGTCCTATTTTAAACTCACTGCATACTAGTTTCCAGCGCTTGTCTCCGCTTCCTCGCGGGTTCGTTAAGCGCTTGCAGCGCTTGCAGCAGTAAAGCGCTGTCCTTCTGTATAGCGGGCGCGTCGAAGTGTCCTCCCGACACGAGGTCCGCTCCCTGCGCCGCCAGAGTGTCCGCTTTCTGCTGCCATTGCGCCAACTCTTGCTCTAAGGCCTGGAAATATTATTAATTACGTTTTGTATACAAACATTTCACTAAGCACGTCCTTCACGGACAAGACTAGAGAGATAACTTACACTTTCTAGGATCAATAACATTTTATAACATTAGACTATCCGGGTGTAACATTTGGTTAGTTGTCCATTACTGCTTAAACATTGAACACATTTAAAGGATTACAATGTAAAATGGCAGTGTATAACAAAATCGAACTCTCCACTCAAATGTTAGTAAAATCAAATAGTTTTAGAGCAGTTACCTGGTGCTGGTTGAGCAGCCTCTTGCAGCTCCTGAGGTCGGTTCCAACCTCCTCGCTGCGGAGAGCTCGCTCCAGGTCCATGAGGCGAGCCTTTGCATCCTCCACAGATCTGTGACAAGGCATTGCGAGATAATCATTTTGATTCCATACTGGTTATAACAATTCTAGAGATTTTTGTCAATGAAACTGTTGAAAATAATTTTATATCAAGTTTTGCATTTACGCTCGTGACTACGGTCACTATTTGGAGTCACACGTTAAACTGTCCCGGATCCAGCAGACGTTAAGACACATAGGAGGCCTTAAGGCGGCCTAGAAACTACGTCACCAAAGTTGACCAATTAGATTGTCCCAGATCTAGCAGTTGTTAAGTCACATTGAAGACCTTAAGGTGGCCTACAAACTCCTTACCAGAGTTGGACCGCCGACGTATTGAGACATTCTGATAATAATAGGAACAACTAAACGTTCATTGCCCAATTTTACACGAAAAGCGTACAAAGATTTCAGAACATACAAAAACCCTCCCTCACTGAGATTTGATCCTACAACCTCCGGCATATCAATCCAGTACTCTCCCAATTCGGCCACTGAATACCTAACCTATATGGACGAAACTAACCTTCTATACTTGCGCTGTGCCGCAGCTTGCCTCAGCTTGCTTCCCTTATCTCTGGAGGCAGCTACAAGGCTCTCCCAGGAGGTTTGGAGTCCTTCAAGCCTCTCTGTGACCTCTGCAGCCCGGGCGGGGTCGGACTTTTGGAGGGACTGGCCAATCTGTAAGAAGTATTGGAGTAAATAGGCCTGCTATGAACATTGCGACATTAACTTTGTTAAGCCATTACGGAAGGGTAACTTAAGTTAAGCCATTTTTTAAGCCATTATTCTCACCAACATTTGACGCTCTAGATATTTCTCAGCTACTTCTCTTTAACGTTATAAGATCATGATGTCGGTCGGTCCAGTTCTTAAGCCATGATGGGCTAAGCCATAACGGAAGTTACTTACACTTTCGATATTCCTGTTCTACTTTCCATTGACATAAGCCTAAGCCATGATGATTCAGCCTGTCCAGTTCTTAAGCCATCTAAGCCATGACGAAAGTAACTTACACGTTTGATATTCCTGTTCTGCTCCCCATTGACCTAAGCTTAAGCCATGATGATTAAGCTAGTCCAGTTCTAAGCCATCTAAGCCATGACGAAAGTAACTTCCACTTTCGACATTCCTGTTCTGCTCCCCATTGACCTAAGCTTAAACCATGATGATTAAGCTAGTCCAGTTCTTAAGCCATCTAAGCCATGACGAAGTAACTTACGCTCTCCACATTCCTGTGCTGCTTCTCATTGGCTTGCAGCTCTCGTTCAAATGCTTCATGCTTCTGCAGCTTGCGCTCCAGGTTGGCCAGGTCCCGGTAGCTCTGGTCTTTGGCTGTTCTGGTCTTGTCTTCGATCCAGGTTTGCAGCTCCTCAGTTGCTGATATGAACTGGAATTATTTAAGGTGTGAAGACCATGAAAAGACCATAAGGAGAACACAGTCTGTAGTAGCTCTACCTTCCGTGCATCATCGTGGTCGTGGGTTCGATCCCCATCAAAAACAAACATTTGTGGACAAACATAATCTCGGCTCCAGCAGTCGTTAAGCCATGACGGAGGCCTTAAGGCGGCCTAAAAGCCCCGTCAACAGAGTTGGCCACTAACTCATACGAGCTTGCTTTTTATAGATGTTTAGTCCACATTGTAACATACCTGTTGATGTGCTAAGCTAGCGTGCAGCGCGCGTCTTCTCTCGGCGGCGGCGTGCTTCACTCCTTCGCGACGCTTCTGTACTGCGCCGCGACGTGCCGCGATACTGTTACACATTATTACACGTTTACAAATATATAAATAAAATAAAATAAATAAAGAAAAAAATTAAAAAATTTACATTATTTATTGTAGTTTTTTTTTTAATTTACTATTAGTGTACATTCTAACGCATTAGGTCGCTGTATAAGCGTCAATAACCTTTCATCCTGTGATGTTACTTTATCGTCCCGTCCTAATACCTTTTCGTCCTGTCCTACTAACTTTTCGTCCTATGCTGCTACCTTTTATCCTATCCCACTAACTTGCTAATCTTGCTTCCAACTCCTCATAACATGATAACTCTATGATAAACATACGATAGTTAACTTACTGTTTGTGCTATGCCATACTCGTTAGCTCGCTGTATATATAAATGCCGCTCCTTTTATTCCCGTGCTGACATCCTTTCGTCCTGTCTTACTAACTTTCGTCCTATGCTGATACTTTTTCATCCTGTCCTGCTACTTTTTCGTCCTTTCCCACTAAAATTGCTTGTAACTCCTCTAACTTGATACGTACATGATAAACCCACGCTAGTTAACTTACTGTTTATGCGCGTTGTGCGGTATTCGTTCTAACGCGTTGGCTCGCTGTATGAACGCAGCCACCCTCTCGTCCTGTGCTGCTAGTCTGGCTTCTAACTCCTCGTGACGTTTGATCAGTGCTTCTGCTTCGTCTACTGATGACTGTGGAAGACAAACCACTATTGTTAACTAGCTGGTGCCTGCGACTTCGTCTGCGCAGGATTAGAGGTGCAATGTGCTATGAGAAATCTTTTAGGCGTTTCTGAAGAGTTCGCGTCCCGTTGGATCCCGTTGATTTGCCGGGATAAGAAGTAACCTATGGGTTGATCCAGGTCACGGACAGTATAATATTCCAAGTTTCATACAAATTGGATCAGTAGTTTTTGCGTGAAAGAGTAACATCCATACATCCTTACAAACTATTGCATTTATAATATTAGTAGGATAGGATTTCAAAGTTTTGTGTTTTAATCACGCTGCAATTACTGGTCCGCTTTGGCTAAAACTTGGAATATATTATAGTTCGTAACCTGGATTAACACATTGTATCGCTAAGACATTAAAATCATACCTAATTGACAAAACCTACTATGACATAAAGGACTACTTAGACTAGGAATATTAGGACATATTATTATTGGATAAAACCAAAACTTGACATTAACTTTCACAAACCTAAATACACCTACCTACTAAATATACGAACGTTAAACTAATTACTAAATATAAGAAATAAATTACAACAAAGACAAAACTTGACACTAAACACTATTCGCACGCTTACATGAACACTTGAACAACAAACCTTAAAATATTTTCTATTAACCGACCCGAACATTATATAAAATATCCTAAAATAAAATGACTACCTATTATGTAATACTAATTAACGATCTACTAGCTATCTATAAACCTCGGCCTGCCTTCATATTGCTATACCCTAAGCAGGGTCCATGAGACATATCTATTTACATCCACAACCAATGTAAAATTCACCTAAACCATGTGAAAGCAATAAATATATTGAGTATTGAGTATTGGGTATTGAACATATAAGCTTTTTATCGTGGGGATCAACAGGATCAAACGGGACGCGGACGTGATACCATCGATCCATCGTCTCTTATAATATTCGTAAAATGCGAAGTTTAAAGGAATGATAGGCGGCCTTACCCCAAGCGGCGCGTATTCCAGATAAGCCTCGTGCGCGCCGCTGGCTGCGTCTATCCGGTCCGCTTCTCGGTTGAAACTCTGCAGCTGAACTAACTGGTTCAGTAATGCGTCTTTTTCTGACCATTCTATTGACAAAAAAAAAACACTCAAAATAAAAACGAAATAGAAACTAGAAAGTAAAAAAAAAAACAATTTAAATTTGATAAAGTTTTCCTAGGAAATTCCTTATTTATCTCTGATAAAGAAAAAAACATACTTAAGTCTTTTGAGAGTTCTAAGGCCCCCCCTTAAAAGTTCTAAAGGCTCTTGGAAGTTCTACGGCCCCTTAAGAGTTCTATGGCTCCTTAAAATTTCGAATGCCCCTTAAGAGTTCTAATGCCCCTTAATAGTTCTAAGGCCCCTTAACAGTTCTGAGACCCCTTAAGAGTCCTAATCAAATCATTTTATTTGTAAACACAGAGTAAAATGAAGACATGTTATTTATGTCCCAAGGCCCCTTAAAGTTGGTCCCTTAAGAGTTCTGAGGTCCTTTAAGAGTCCTAAGGTCCCTAGGGGTTCATACCTTTCTGCACAGCCTTCTGTTCAGTCTCCAGGGTGTGTATCCTGTCAGCCACGTCAGTCAATGATGCATTGTTGGCTAAGAGCTGCTTGCCCAGACCTATTACTTCTACGAACCTGTAGGAAGATCATTGATATCATATGACAGGCGTCATGGCTCAGTCGGTAGTAGCTCTGCTTTCCGTGCTATGGGTCGTGGGTTCGATCCCCACCGACAACAAACATTCGTGTGTGACAAACATAGATGTTTGTTCTATGTCTCGGTGTACGTATCACAAGTAAATCTTATAACAATTCTTCCGTTAGCGTGGTGGTTAAAAACTGTTGCGTCAATCTTCACCGATTATCTAAGCGACGTTCTGCGCGGTCACTATTTGGATGGATGACCGATACATTTACATGTGAAAGCTTCCGTGCTTCGGAGGGCACGTTAATCTGTCCCGGCTCTAGCAGTCGTTAAGCCACGACGGAGGCCTTAAGACGGCCTAAAAACTCGGTCACCCGAGTTGGTCACGGACTCATACGAAAGTACGTACGTATTAGACAACTTACTCATCATCATGGGCCTTGATATCATCAGCTAACTCCTGGTGTTGTTTCTGCAATGCCTCCGCTGTGGCGACGTCCTTAGCCGTGGACTCCTGAGCCAGCTGCTCACGTATCTTCTGTTCATGGTCAATAGATGGCGTTTAATAAAATGTTCAATAGCATTGCGAAAGAGACCACAATCTTTCTAACATTTCTGACTACTTCTGCTTATATCTGAGTACTTCTGCCTACATATTTAATTTAATTAAGATTATTTATTCAGACAACTTGCTCCAGTTTAGTTTTAGTAACAGAAGAAACAACTAGGTAATTTTTAACTAATAACGATTTTGTCATCTGGATGAGGTTCCGAACCATGGACAATTTAGTTTTTTAGCAATAACATTAATATGATGACTTCTGCCTATTACCTGAAATCACGTCTAGAAGCTGAGCATAGTTATTTTTCAAAAATCCGCTTTCCCACATCATTTTGTAATAGGCTACGTCTCTCCGCGACTTCTGACCAATTCTGCCTATACCTGACCACTTCTGCCTCCACCCGTGTCTTACCTCCAGCCAATCTATTAGCTGAGCACTAATGTTTCCAGAGATCTGGTATCTCACAGCCCTTTGTAACAAGCTAGGTCTCTCCACCAGTTCTGCCTACGCCTGACCACTTCTGCCAACATCTGACCACTTCTGCCTCCACCTGCTTCTTACCTGCAGCCAGTCCACCAGCTGGGCACTGCTGTTGCCGAAGATCTGGTGTCCAACAGCGCTCTGCAGCAGGCTCCGTCGTTCCGTTGCTTGCGCCTCACAGCGCTGCCACATTTCACGGATTTCTTGCTGGCGAGCTTCCACGTTGGCTTTCTCGTTCGGGTACTGAGATTTTACGCTGGGAAAGGAATACTTAGATAAATAATGCCATTATAAATCGAAATCTAATAAAAAGTAAGTTCAAAAACGAATAGTGGAATTCCGAACAATTCTACTGATTATGACTGCGCGGAATTCCGGAAATTTGTGCGGCATAGAGTTAAAAATGTGTGTAACATAGAGTTACAAAAGTGTGTGAAATAGATTTAGAAATATGTGTGACAGAGTTAGAAATGTGTGTGACATAGAGTTACAAATGTGTATGACATAGAGTTACAACTGTGTGTGGCATATTCCTTAGAACTATTATATAGGTACACACTTATAGTACATACCTATGTTTGTTATACCATGTATGGATACTGCGTGGAACATAACGATCACAAGTTAGCTAGGACATCACATTTATAGCCTTAACTTAAATACTTTTAAGCTTTCATAGGCTTATTTTATTTGTGTTTTTTTTGCTCTTGAGTTCTGCATTCTCTCTCTCTCTCTATCTTTATCTACATAAATACCTAAACCTTCCTTTCTTTTCGATTGAATTTTGCTCTCTCTTTATATGTATAGTGACTCACCTATCAGCGAGTAAGCTGACAGTATGCACCTTCTCCTTCAAGGGCTCCAGCTCCCGCTCGAGCTGCGCGTGCCGGCGCTGCAGCGCGCGCACGGTGCGCAGGTCAGCGGCCGGCGCGTGCATAGCTCCCAGCTGCTGCATATGTATAGTGACTCACCTATCAGCGAGTAAGCTGACAGTATGCACCTTCTCCTTCAAGGGCTCCAGCTCCCGCTCGAGCTGCGCGTGCCGGCGCTGCAGCGCGCGCACGGTGCGCAGGTCGGCGGCCGGCGCGTGCATAGCTCCCAGCTGCTGCATATGTATAGTGACTCACCTATCAGCGAGTAAGCTGACAGTATGCACCTTCTCCTTCAAGGGCTCCAGCTCCCGCTCGAGCTGCGCGTGCCGGCGCTGCAGCGCGCGCACGGTGCGCAGGTCGGCGGCCGGCGCGTGCATAGCTCCCAGCTGCTGCATATGTATAGTGACTCACCTATCAGCGAGTAAGCTGACAGTATGCACCTTCTCCTTCAAGGGCTCCAGCTCCCGCTCGAGCTGCGCGTGCCGGCGCTGCAGCGCGCGCACGGTGCGCAGGTCGGCGGCCGGCGCGTGCATAGCTCCCAGCTGCTGCATATGTATAGTGACTCACCTATCAGCGAGTAAGCTGACAGTATGCACCTTCTCCTTCAAGGGCTCCAGCTCCCGCTCGAGCTGCGCGTGCCGGCGCTGCAGCGCGCGCACGGTGCGCAGGTCGGCGGCCGGCGCGTGCATAGCTCCCAGCTGCTGCATATGTATAGTGACTCACCTATCAGCGAGTAAGCTGACAGTATGCACCTTCTCCTTCAAGGGCTCCAGCTCCCGCTCGAGCTGCGCGTGCCGGCGCTGCAGCGCGCGCACGGTGCGCAGGTCGGCGGCCGGCGCGTGCATAGCTCCCAGCTGCTGCATATGTATAGTGACTCACCTATCAGCGAGTAAGCTGACAGTATGCACCTTCTCCTTCAAGGGCTCCAGCTCCCGCTCGAGCTGCGCGTGCCGGCGCTGCAGCGCGCGCACGGTGCGCAGGTCGGCGGCCGACGCGTGCATAGCTCCCAGCTGCTGCATATGTATAGTGACTCACCTATCAGCGAGTAAGCTGACAGTATGCACCTTCTCCTTCAAGGGCTCCAGCTCCCGCTCGAGCTGCGCGTGCCGGCGCTGCAGCGCGCGCACGGTGCGCAGGTCGGCGGCCGGCGCGTGCATAGCTCCCAGCTGCTGCATATGTATAGTGACTCACCTATCAGCGAGTAAGCTGACAGTATGCACCTTCTCCTTCAAGGGCTCCAGCTCCCGCTCGAGCTGCGCGTGCCGGCGCTGCAGCGCGCGCACGGTGCGCAGGTCGGCGGCCGGCGCGTGCATAGCTCCCAGCTGCTGCATATGTATAGTGACTCACCTATCAGCGAGTAAGCTGACAGTATGCACCTTCTCCTTCAAGGGCTCCAGCTCCCGCTCGAGCTGCGCGTGCCGGCGCTGCAGCGCGCGCACGGTGCGCAGGTCGGCGGCCGGCGCGTGCATAGCTCCCAGCTGCTGCATATGTATAGTGACTCACCTATCAGCGAGTAAGCTGACAGTATGCACCTTCTCCTTCAAGGGCTCCAGCTCCCGCTCGAGCTGCGCGTGCCGGCGCTGCAGCGCGCGCACGGTGCGCAGGTCGGCGGCCGGCGCGTGCATAGCTCCCAGCTGCTGCATATGTATAGTGACTCACCTATCAGCGAGTAAGCTGACAGTATGCACCTTCTCCTTCAAGGGCTCCAGCTCCCGCTCGAGCTGCGCGTGCCGGCGCTGCAGCGCGCGCACGGTGCGCAGGTCGGCGGCCGACGCGTGCATAGCTCCCAGCTGCTGCATATGTATAGTGACTCACCTATCAGCGAGTAAGCTGACAGTATGCACCTTCTCCTTCAAGGGCTCCAGCTCCCGCTCGAGCTGCGCGTGCCGGCGCTGCAGCGCGCGCACGGTGCGCAGGTCGGCGGCCGGCGCGTGCATAGCTCCCAGCTGCTGCATATGTATAGTGACTCACCTATCAGCGAGTAAGCTGACAGTATGCACCTTCTCCTTCAAGGGCTCCAGCTCCCGCTCGAGCTGCGCGTGCCGGCGCTGCAGCGCGCGCACGGTGCGCAGGTCGGCGGCCGGCGCGTGCATAGCTCCCAGCTGCTGCATATGTATAGTGACTCACCTATCAGCGAGTAAGCTGACAGTATGCACCTTCTCCTTCAAGGGCTCCAGCTCCCGCTCGAGCTGCGCGTGCCGGCGCTGCAGCGCGCGCACGGTGCGCAGGTCGGCGGCCGGCGCGTGCATAGCTCCCAGCTGCTGCATATGTATAGTGACTCACCTATCAGCGAGTAAGCTGACAGTATGCACCTTCTCCTTCAAGGGCTCCAGCTCCCGCTCGAGCTGCGCGTGCCGGCGCTGCAGCGCGCGCACGGTGCGCAGGTCGGCGGCCGGCGCGTGCATAGCTCCCAGCTGCTGCATATGTATAGTGACTCACCTATCAGCGAGTAAGCTGACAGTATGCACCTTCTCCTTCAAGGGCTCCAGCTCCCGCTCGAGCTGCGCGTGCCGGCGCTGCAGCGCGCGCACGGTGCGCAGGTCGGCGGCCGGCGCGTGCATAGCTCCCAGCTGCTGCATATGTATAGTGACTCACCTATCAGCGAGTAAGCTGACAGTATGCACCTTCTCCTTCAAGGGCTCCAGCTCCCACTCGAGCTGCGCGTGCCGGCGCTGCAGCGCGCGCACGGTGCGCAGGTCGGCGGCCGGCGCGTGCATAGCTCCCAGCTGCTGCATATGTATAGTGACTCACCTATCAGCGAGTAAGCTGACAGTATGCACCTTCTCCTTCAAGGGCTCCAGCTCCCGCTCGAGCTGCGCGTGCCGGCGCTGCAGCGCGCGCACGGTGCGCAGGTCGGCGGCCGGCGCGTGCATAGCTCCCAGCTGCTGCATATGTATAGTGACTCACCTATCAGCGAGTAAGCTGACAGTATGCACCTTCTCCTTCAAGGGCTCCAGCTCCCGCTCGAGCTGCGCGTGCCGGCGCTGCAGCGCGCGCACGGTGCGCAGGTCGGCGGCCGGCGCGTGCATAGCTCCCAGCTGCTGCATATGTATAGTGACTCACCTATCAGCGAGTAAGCTGACAGTATGCACCTTCTCCTTCAAGGGCTCCAGCTCCCGCTCGAGCTGCGCGTGCCGGCGCTGCAGCGCGCGCACGGTGCGCAGGTCGGCGGCCGGCGCGTGCATAGCTCCCAGCTGCTGCATATGTATAGTGACTCACCTATCAGCGAGTAAGCTGACAGTATGCACCTTCTCCTTCAAGGGCTCCAGCTCCCGCTCGAGCTGCGCGTGCCGGCGCTGCAGCGCGCGCACGGTGCGCAGGTCGGCGGCCGGCGCGTGCATAGCTCCCAGCTGCTGCATATGTATAGTGACTCACCTATCAGCGAGTAAGCTGACAGTATGCACCTTCTCCTTCAAGGGCTCCAGCTCCCGCTCGAGCTGCGCGTGCCGGCGCTGCAGCGCGCGCACGGTGCGCAGGTCGGCGGCCGGCGCGTGCATAGCTCCCAGCTGCTGCATATGTATAGTGACTCACCTATCAGCGAGTAAGCTGACAGTATGCACCTTCTCCTTCAAGGGCTCCAGCTCCCGCTCGAGCTGCGCGTGCCGGCGCTGCAGCGCGCGCACGGTGCGCAGGTCGGCGGCCAGCGCGTGCATAGCTCCCAGCTGCTGCATATGTATAGTGACTCACCTATCAGCGAGTAAGCTGACAGTATGCACCTTCTCCTTCAAGGGCTCCAGCTCCCGCTCGAGCTGCGCGTGCCGGCGCTGCAGCGCGCGCACGGTGCGCAGGTCGGCGGCCGGCGCGTGCATAGCTCCCAGCTGCTGCATATGTATAGTGACTCACCTATCAGCGAGTAAGCTGACAGTATGCACCTTCTCCTTCAAGGGCTCCAGCTCCCGCTCGAGCTGCGCGTGCCGGCGCTGCAGCGCGCGCACGGTGCGCAGGTCGGCGGCCGGCGCGTGCATAGCTCCCAGCTGCTGCATATGTATAGTGACTCACCTATCAGCGAGTAAGCTGACAGTATGCACCTTCTCCTTCAAGGGCTCCAGCTCCCGCTCGAGCTGCGCGTGCCGGCGCTGCAGCGCGCGCACGGTGCGCAGGTCGGCGGCCGGCGCGTGCATAGCTCCCAGCTGCTGCATATGTATAGTGACTCACCTATCAGCGAGTAAGCTGACAGTATGCACCTTCTCCTTCAAGGGCTCCAGCTCCCGCTCGAGCTGCGCGTGCCGGCGCTGCAGCGCGCGCACGGTGCGCAGGTCGGCGGCCGGCGCGTGCATGGCTCCCAGCTGCTGCTCCTTCTCCGCCATCCAGTCCAGGGCTTCGTCACATGTACGACCGAACAGCTCCACGCTGGGGATATCAATAATAACTGTCATTTTGATGCCAATGTTGTTTGATGGAATATGTGGAACTTAGTATATCACAAGAATTTGTAGCTATATTTTTGGCAAATAAACCATTTCAATTCATGTAAGTATATAAGTATTCTATCAGCAATCTAGTTCCCATAGTACAAGCTTTGCTAAGGGACTAGAGGTCGTTGTGTGATATGTCTAAGTAAACTTATTTATATTTATTTTTGTCTTCAATGGTACATTACTTAAATAAGTAATGTTGGTTAAAACGATTTCACGAATTATTTAGTTTCAATTTTCAATTTATCGGTTCAGAGTTTAGAGATTCCATTGATCCAGGTCGAAAGACTACAGGATCTGACTAAGAAACTTGCTCGTAATCTGGCTCGAAGAACCAAGGCTACACTTATCCAGCTCGAAAAACCAATGCTACACTTATCCAGCTCGAAGAACCAATGCTACACTTATCCGGCTCGAAGAACCAATGCTACACTTATCCGGCTCGAAGAACCAATGCTATACTTATCCAACTCGAAGAACCAATGCTACACTTATCCGGCTCGAAGACCCAAATCGAAATTCAGCTGGAAAGACCAAAATATAAACTCGTGCTCGAAGGACAATACATCTAACTCGAAGGACCAAAGATTACCTTGAGGCACCTTCCAAGCTCTTCTCCTTCTGCTGCTTGAGCCTTAGCAGTCGGTCCCACTGGTGCCGCAGCTGCTGTCGCCTAGCGGTGGCCTTGCCAGCCTGGCCGTGTGCCGCGGCCACCAGCTCCTCGGCAGCCGCGTCGATGTGCTCGAGACGTTTCGACGCCGCCGACAGATCCGTCACGAACTTCTACAAAAACAATCAGGGGTAATGAACATAGTTTTAGTAAATTTTCTGCTAATTAGTACTTTGATACGTCGCTAGATGGCTCTAAAACCAACCTCATACTTCCTCTTAGCAGTATCAACGGAGTCCGAAGCCTCGTCGCTTCGAAGCAGTTTCTCCTTGTCTTTCATCCACTTGTCGAAGTCGTCGCACTCCGCGAAGAACGAATAAAGCTTAATGGCGTCTTCTAACTGTGCTCGACGGGACCCGGATAGAGTTAACAACTCCTCTGGGGAACGAAATATTATCCATCTATCTTCTTCTGACTGACAATCAACGCACAGCCTAAACTATAAGTCCTAGAGGTATGAAGTTAGGAGGGTAGTATCCTTATATAGTGTTGGCGTGCACTAAGAAAGGAATTTTGAAAAGTCGCACCCTACAGAGACTAAAATTACGATCAAAAATTTTAATCAAATAATGCGACAGTGCCATCTATCGCGATTCGGGCGCTTCAGAGTAGTTCTAGTGTAGCGTCCTAGATGGCGCTACGCATCAAGCAACTACTCGTTCGTATATTATTATTTCTGAGTTTCATAGCCCATGGTTTATTCTGTTAGGAAATGTTTTTCAGTGAGTAATATAGATATTTCTGACACAAGTTGGTAAGTGTAGCGCCATCTATCTCGCTACATAAGAACTAACATGAGAAAAATCCTAGATCGCGCAAACGAAGTTATCACGGAGTTTGAACATAAGTAATACTACCGAATACCATCCATCGGTCCTCGGACCCCGAGCCAAAGGTCGCTCGGCGTGGAAGATCTTCCCTTTTCGTAGGAGGACATCTATCCTACAATGTTCTCCTCAGTAAGACTTACCATAATCCTTTTGTATCTCGTCCATCCGCTGTGCCACCGTCAGTGGAGCTTGCACTTGTGACGCGTGGCGAGCCTACAAGCAAACAAACATTTATTTCAATAAAACTATCTAAATCAATATTCATCGACATTTCAGACAACGCCATCTAGTTCCAAACTCTGTTTAGATTGGATGATTAAAATTAATAAACAAATAATCTTGCACGATTCACACAACGTCCTGTAGTCCCAAACTAAGCAAAATTGGTACTATGGAAACGATAGAATACTTATATACAATTTATTTTGTAAATACTTACTTATAATACATAGGTACAGACATAGAACAAACGTTTACGATTGCCACACAAAACTGTTCCGAGTGAGGATCGAACCCACGACCCACAGCACAGAAGGCTGAGCTATACCGAGCTGTGACGTCAGATTAACGTACCTGTGGTCGTGACGTGCGTCTACTAACGGGTGTCCGTCGTACAGAGACCACTTGTTTGACGAGTACAGTTTTCTTAACACGTTGAACGGTACGAACTTTCTCCGGACGACGAACTTGTACCTACAAACACATTATAAGTATAACTTTTAATCTTAATAACATAAAAACCATCCCAGACATAAAAACCATCAGTTCTCGCGCAAAAAACGAGTGCACAGACAAACGGACAGAAACACAACGCCGTCAATCTTATAACACGCCTTCGTTTTACAGTAGTGAGCTAAATAGTGCTAGACTCATGATGCTTGAAGTTCACGCGTGGAATAACCGGTGCATGTTTGAGTCCAAATGTCATTCGAGAAAACTCGTAACATCCAAACATAGATACATTGGCAATTTAACTCATATTTCACGGCAAAATGAACCCTATATATGTAAGAGAAGAGGTACTGGGTCTAATAAAAACATGTTAAATTAATACTGACAAACTCTTTAATCAGTCAGAACCACAACAAACCAAATTAATCCATCTCTGAAACTAATTCACAAACAGTTCAACCTACAGTAACCGAGTAAAAATCACTTAACTTTGAAACAAACCAAACTAACACGTCATTGAATTTAACCGAATCAAAATAATTAAACTCTTTCTTAGTCGATGTGTTCGCTCCGAGCGCCGGCGAGCGAATTGAATCCGTTGAGCACGTCACCCGGTTTTATAGGCAGCGCGCAGTGGGGCGAGCGCTGAGTCAGACACAGGTGTGCCTCGCAGGTGTGGCTTGTTTACGCCGTTGTGATTGTGACGTTATCAGCCGGATGTTTCTTGCGCCGATATATACAATCAGATAATGATAAATTTTCAGTTTAAAACCACATTATTCTATCCTCTCAAATCAAGTTAAAAAAAATCTAATTTTATTGGCGTCAGTTTTAGACCAAAAGTCATTCGCGCAAACTCGTAACATCCGAACATTTTCCTTCACATTTCAAAGCAATATGAACCCTATCCCAAAAAATTAGGATACTTACTGGTACAACTCGTGGTTCGATCTCTCTAACGTAGTTGGCAGGTACAAATCCGTCAGTTCTATCAGCCTTGCGTACTGACCACCAGTCGGGGTTGGTTTTGTTGATGAGGAACATGACCTCTCCCTTCGCCATGGAGATACCCTGGCCGGTGAAGGCGTAGAGAGCTTTCACCTGGAAACAAATGTTTAACGTTGGTAAAAAGTAAAGACTCCTGCAGCCTGTCAAGTCGTGACATTGCATCACTGAACACATCCACAGAGGACGTACTCTGTAAGGCTAATGCTACTGCATCCATCACTTTGTGACGTAGGAGGTAATGTTAAGTGTCATGTGCCTGTAATAAAACCTTCAAAACAGAACACCGCAATGCTAGCATCACTGTGCATAGAAATAGGTGCTGGTACTGAACGCTGGCCAACTTTTTTACAAGTTCTAGTACTACTATATATATTATAACTACTAATACAAGTTCTAAATGTTCTAATACTACATCGTCACTCTTCTAAGTTCTGGTCGTGAGAAACCGGAACCTAGAATCACCTATAACATAAGACGATTCTAAATGATTCTTATGATTTATTGAATCAAATATGTTGGAGTATGACGTCACCTGCGGTACACTTCGTTCTTCAGTAACAGTCCTATGTTCAAGTCGTTCGACGGGTTCCTCCTCCCATACTTCAGTGGGCACCAGCCGGGACTCATTCACGAACTCCTCCTCTTCTATCGCAGGAGTTGATTCCACTTCTGTTGGCAGCTGAGGAACGTACGGTTATGTCAAGACATTGTTGATTAATAACAATAATATTATTCACACATTGCTAGTCATACCAAGCAAAGCTTGTACTATGGGAACTAGATTGCTGATAAAATACCCAGACATAGAACAAAATATCTATGTTTGCCACAAATGTTCTCAGTGGGGGTCGAACCCACAACCCCCAGCACGTGCTGTGACGCCTGTCCTATATTGAGTACCTGTAAGCTGGTGATGCCATCTTTCTCCAGCCTCTGTGCGTGACTCCTTAAGGTCTGAAGCTCTGCATCATGAGCTCTGATCTCGTCGTGAAGTGCTCTGCGAACAAAACATTATCTTAGAGCCAAGGTCACCCTCTCAGAACTAATAACATGAAGTGGCAACAGGCAGGCCATATAGCAGTTTCTAACAGTAAATGTACAGTGAAATGTCCAGTGTGGTGATAGTGTACCTGTGCCTCGCGAGTAATGCGGCGGCGGTGTGTGCGTCCCGGCCGGTGTCGGCAGTGCCCACTAGAGGGCGCTTCTCCTTCATCCACGACTCCGCTTCGTTTGCATCGCCGTAGAACTAAAACATACAATTATTCTTAAAACTCTCGTTCGTGAGACAAATTATGAATACGTCTGTGAGACGTATGATACATCTTAGAGATCCGTAGACCCGCGTTAAGATATACGCCTCCTGAATGATAAATGCATTAATTCTAAGATGGTTAAACCTGCAAGATATAGTCTATTAGACATATCTATGATATATCAAGACGCGGCTATGAGATGAATCAATAAAAGTCTGTGAGACACGACTACGCACGACACATAACAACACGTCTGTGAGACACATATAAGTCAAATCTATGAGACACATCGTCTGTAATACAAGACACGTCTGTGGGACACATTAAGTCACACTTATGAGACACATTAAAACACGTCTATAATCAAGGCATGTCTGTCAGACAAATTAAGACACGTCTGTAAAACTAAGGCATGTCTATGAGACACATTTGAGACACATTAAGACTCACCTGTAAGACACTTTAAGACACGTCTGGGACACATCATGACACGTCTGTGAGACGAATCAAGGCAAGTCTGTGAGACACATCAAAATACGTCTGTGAGACATAAAGCGTCTGTAAGAGCTTACCTGATGAGCTTCAGCAGCATCGGACAGTTGTTTATCTCTTGCATTGGCGAGGTCGCGCAGAGTCTGCCATTGTTGCGCGAGAGAAGCGAGCCGCGCCGATATCTCTGCGCTACGCGGGTGATTCGCGTCTATCAGGCTGGGAATAAATAATAACACGTCTATGAGGCTGGGGTCAAATAATAACACGTCTATGAGGCTGGGGTCAAATAATAACACGTCTATGAGGCTGGGATCAAATAAATAAATAAATAAATATTCTTGGACATTACACACAACGCTCTGTAGTCCCAAACTAAGCAGAGCTTGTACTATGGGAACTAGATTGCTGATATAATACTTATATCCTTTTTTTTTTATAATACGTACCTATAATACATAGTAACACCCAGACATATAACAAACATCTATGTTTGCCACACAAATGTTTGTTCTCGGTGGGGATCGAACCCACGACCCACAGCACAGAAGGCAGAGCTACTACCGTCTGAGCCATGACGCCTGTCTTCACCAAACTAGCTAAGCTCGCTAGTATTAGTCGCTAGATCGGGCTATATGGCGTTATTATTCTCACCACTTCCGCTTAGTCTTGTGATGTTGGAGCACATTTCCTTAGCTAAGTTCGCTAGTTGGCGCTATTTGTCGCTATATGGCGCTATTATTTTCACCATTTTCTTTAGCCTTGTGACGATATGAAACGTTTCCTCAGCTAAGTTGGCTAGTTGGCGCTATTGGTCGATAGATGGCGCTATATGGTGCTATTAGCCTTACATTTGCCATTTAGTCTTGTTACGTTGCATAACGTTTCCCTAGTTCGGCTGGCTAGTTGGCGCTATTTTTCGCTAGATGGCGCTATTAGTCTCACATTTGCCATTTAGTCGTGTTACGTTGCATAACGTTTCCCTAGCTCGGCTGGCTAGTTGGCGCTATTGTTCTCTAGATGGCGCTATAAGTCTCACCTCTGTCCTTTAGCCCTGTGACGTTGCGAGACGTGTTCCCTCGCGCGGAGCTCGTGTAACAGCGCCGTGTGTTTCTGCTTCAGCGCTAACACACCGCGGAGGTCCTTAGCGGCTACTTCGGCGCGGCAAATGCGTTGCTTATCGGTCACCCATCCTGTACAAATAATAATAAAAGTCGTTATAATAGGCAGTTTGTAGTTTTGTTTGTTTTTATGGACTTTGAAAGTAATAATCATCAATCAAAGATCTAAGTAAATTCATCACATCAATGTCAGTTGTGTGTGGGAATCGAACCCACAAATAACAGCGTAGAAGACAACGCTATACCGAGCTGTGAGGTAAAATAATTTATTTTATCAGCTCATTTGGTATAAGTTCTACTTTATGCGCTATAAGTTGCAGGTTCAAATCCCGCTAGTACAAACTTTTTGTAACTTAACATATATTTTTGTAAGTTCAGGTAGATTACCTTCTTCTTCATCATGGTCTTCTAAGAACTGGTAGAGGTTCCTTGCATCTTCAAGCCTGGCCTTGCGGTCCTTCGCTGCTTCCACCAAGCTGTGGAGAAACATTGCATTTTATAGCAAGTTCTGCGTCCGTAGAGGCCTTAAGGCGGCCTTTTTCTGGTCACCTGAGTGCACCTACACCAACTCAGATGTCTCTCTATAACATCAGAGGCCTTAAGGCGTCCTACCTCTTGTACTTCTCCTGCAACTGCTCCAGCTTAGCGTCCAACTGCTCTCCCTGTTGAGGCGAGGCCGCGGCCGCGCGGCCTAGGCGGCCCATGGACTCGTCTAGGGCCCCTAGTTGTAGCTCTTGAAGGGCGTGAGCTTGGAGTAACCTTTCTACATCTACTAGGTGGCGGCCTACGTCTAATGACTGGAATTGGGCCTAGAAATAGAAAAATATGGTTTCCTTATCCATCCCAGAGTGTTAACTAGTATATATAAACTAGTGGCTCTGGGAGCTGTAGACCTCGCGAGCATACTAAAAGTGAGCTATTTACTGCCTTAGCAAAAGCTATTTCAGAGTTTTGAAAGAAACCTATCAATGTTGAAGAGAAGTAGAAAATACCCATCCCAACTACTTCTCACCTGATCTTTTTGATTTTTTTTGCATCATCTTGTGTAGAATGAGGTCCTTTGTGTTTCTCTCAAATTTGATTGAAAACCATCGATTGTTTGATGAGCTATCCTGTTCATCATGCTGAAGATCCTTATCAGATCTTCGCCAAACTTTTATGAGATCAACTTATAGTTACTACCTTTCAAATAAAAAAAGAATAATTGAAATCGGATCTCATTTGGTGGAGATATCCAGTATATCAAATAGCCCCTTTTTTGCCCTTTTTTTGGGGGAAGTACCCCTCCAATCAAAAATCCCCGACGACAAAAAAATTCTAATAAGTCATATAACCTGTGTACCAAGTTTCGTCCAGATCGGATGAAAAATGCGACCTGTAGAGGAGAACAGACAGACAGACAGACAGACATCAAGACAAACGCATTTTTGGCCAATGTGGAAACGGAGACGCTTCGCTCGCTTCGCTCGCTCGGTCAATGAAAAATACTGATATTTCAAGCCATTTTAGCAATAGACACTTGGTAAAAAAAAAACATAATTGCAAAGTTTTGTCTTACCCCAGAGTGTAAACCAGTATTACACATATGATTGAACTAAATCACATTTGACATAAAGTAAAAACACTAATTTTAAATAATTTCAGAGTTATTTGAGTGATTGTTACCTTCATTTCCACTAAGGTATGCCCTACAGCATCAGCCTCTCTCAGCAACGCCATCAGTTGAGCTAACCTTGCTAAAGAGGATCTGTAAACAATTACATAAATGATAGAAAATAGTACGAAAATCAATAAAAAGTAAAAATGGAAGTTATATGACCTCATAGTAATACTGCTAATTAGATCTACATTAGGTAAATTCAGTAAAAAATTTATAATCATTGGTAAATCAGTGATTACGTTCGTGATGTTTTCCTTCACCAGTTTTTTTATCATACCAGCAGTTTCAAATGATGCAGCATAGAGTTGACTGCAGCGCATGTCTGTTTCTGTGTGATGTTTTCCATCACCACTCCTCACCTGTGCCTCTCCAGCAGTTCCAGCAGTTCCCTCCAGCGCTGCAGCACCGCCTGCTCAGTCCTGGACACGGCTTCAGCTCCATGGTACTTCTCCTTCACCAGCTCCGCAGCCATGGCTGACAGGTCTTCAAAACGCTCCGTTCTGGAAGATATTCTTTTTTAAGATTCTTTTAGTATACAGGGTGAATTTTTGAGACGGGACAGTACCTTAGTCGTTATAGTTATAAGAAAACTCTTTTAGGAGACTATCCATAAATTTTTATGATATTCTGAACTGCGTTTACAGATTTTGGAAATTATATACAGTCAGCAAGAAAACGGTCATTTTACACAAAAACTTTTTTTGATGCCAATCGATCCTGTTTATTACCGACTGAGATTCTAGTACTCACTAGATATGTCAGAAATCGCAAAAAAACTAAGTGAAAACTAAGTGATGGAAAAGTCTCAATGGACACTCTTAAGTCACTTTTACACTGCGCACGTCCTCCATAGACTAGCTCTGTGAGGTAACCAACCTGGCTAGGATATCAGCAGAGATCGCCTCATGCTTCTTGACCGTGGCGTCGACTTGCGCCAAGTTGGAGCCGTAGCGGGGGTCTGATAGCACTTGGATCATTTCCTTGAGGTACCCCTTGCGGAGTACCGACTGGGAAATAATGTTAAATTAGACTCAATTGCAAGAATAAATAAAAATCAATGCATTTTTGTACTTAGCTACATCTAAAATATTATTGAATATAACCTAGATGGAATTTATTTTCATTCTGTTTTTTTTTATGGGAAACTGACTAGGTAAAGAGATGTTTTTTTTTTAATCAATAATTTATTTAATGTTAGCGCTTAACTGCACAGCTTTTCAAATGTTTTACCCTTTAGAACATCAGTTAACATATGGGTCAGGCAAAAATAGAGCTTAATCTAGATAGGAGATAGGGTTCATCAATGCATCTCTTGTACCCAGAAGTTGTTAGTTACCTTAGTGTTGAACTTATAGTTGAGCTGTTCCAATCTTTGCTGTCGTAGGAGTTCTGTTCTCAACGCGATTTCTCGAGCGTGTTCCGCCTGGAAGACAAAAGTATAGATAAATCAAGAAATAAATATTGGTGACTACACACAACGCCATCTAGTTCCACAAACAAAAACTCACGGATATATCAAACAACGCCATCTACATATGTAGTTACAAACTAATATAAGATTGTAGTTTTGAACTAGTAAAAATTGCTTTGGATTTTTTTTCTCATAAAAACGTTCGTTTCTAGATCAGAATTTGAAGTTTTGACACAAAATGTTAGTTCCGTGTGGGGATCGAACCCGCAACCCACAGCACAGAGCTATACCAACTGAGCTAGGCTCAGAAACGCTGTTGTCCCTCACCTGTTCCAACTGCTGCCAAGCTCTCTCCAGGTCCTGGGGTAGTTGACCTTCCAAGGGGCTCCAGGCTTCACCAGTAAGACTCTTTTGCATGGTGTTTATGTCGAAGTATAGGGCTTCGATTTCGGAACGTTCCTTGTATCTAAAAATTAGAATTTATAGATTTTACAGCCCCAAAACACCACAAACTAAGTAAATATTGTACTATGAAAAGCGGGCGCCATTTTTGACATTCTAGTCGCTAGAGAATAGAAAAAAGATAACAAAAAGAACATGTGACATTAAAATTTTCCAAACGAAAAGTCACGTGTCTATTGCTATACATTTTTAGCGTTCTCTAGACTCCTTGTTACTTCTGCTCGCCTGGTACTTCGCGATCATAATTTTCTGGTCTCGTTGGCATTTTCCTGGTCTTCTGCCGAGTTCAATGACCCAGTGTGTTGAAAGGCACTTACTTGGGAGGTTTCTCCACAGTCCGGTACTGCTTGAAGGCCAGCAGCAGCCTCTGGATGCCGTCCAGCGAGTTGGGAAGGTCGCGTCCGTTCAGCTCCAGGATCTTCATGCGGATCCAATCCAGCAAGGTGCAGACGAGACGCGAGTACTCCTGCTTCCTGCCGTCACAGTCCATCATTTGACCTATTATCTGTCGAAAAACCAGATAGAATCACATTTATTTATTTATTATATCTAGTCAAATAAAAATATCACAAAAAGAAATAACACAATAGGTACAATAACAATAAAAAAAGTCACTAAAAACATATCTATGGAAGATAAGTCTGGAAGAGATTGAAAAGATTGCTTTTAGCGATAAGGCCGCCCATTGTACTAAATAAATAAATAAAATAAAATAAATTTATTTACTGAAAAGGTTAGGGTACAGCGGTGAAGTGCAGTAACTTCTTAAATATATGTTTAAAGTGATGCTTAATGCTAGGCGCTACCTAATATATTCATAATTTTTCTTAATTTTTGTCCTAACCTTTGTATAGTCAAGGAGTTGACTCCTCGCTCTAACTAAGTAAAGATATACTTGTATGTACTGTCTGTTTTATGTTATTTTCTGTACTTATATACTCTTTGTGTACAATAAAGAGTTTATCTATCTATCGACCTAATAAACACAAGTGAATCGTATTGTGCAATGTGTATGTATTTAGTATATAGTTTCGAAGGGATCCCAGGATACTTTCATCTCAATGAGGCTCACACTGACAGTTCCATGGTGACTTACATTAGCGATTCTCTTGCCGCTCTTCTGTTCGTTCTTCATCCGTGCGAAGGTGTGGTAGTAGCTGGCGACATACGTCATCACTGACTTCTCATCAGGGCGGCTCGTGTCCACATCTACAACAGAATTCCGCTTGTTTGTTACCTCACAACTCCGTCATTTATGAACCGATTTGATAAAATCTTTTTTTATCTGAAAGGGTATACATTCAGATTGTTCCCATAAAAAAATTATCAAAATCGGTTCAGTAGTTTGCCAGTTAAATGAGAATAACTGGAAAAAACACGTCATCCACGTACACAACATTGTGTATTTCAATTTTCATAAGAATAACTGGTAAAAACACGACATTGCGTATTTTGATTTCACCATCATCACCATCATCATCATCATCTAATGATGAAGCCGGAACGTAGTCAAAATGAAGTCGGCTTTTCGAGTTTTTAAACTTATAAATTATTCGTAAAACTGTCAACTTTCTCTGACTATGAAATGTAAAGAGTTTCACTGAATCTACCCCCAGGGAAACCCCTACATGTCTATGAATTCCAGCGTAAGTTCGTCATCATATCAATGCAAAAGTTAACAGCTGGAAAGTGGCCTCCCTGAAAGAAACTCCAGAAGGTATTTCACCGTACCTTCTGCGTCCAGTAATGGCGGAATGCCGAGTTGTTTCTGCGCGACGTCGAAAGCATGGTTGAGGGTCTCCACATGGTTCGTGGCTGGCACTTCCGCCCAGCGGAACAGGTCCGGCCTGGAAAAATTACAGGGCTTCAAACCACTTCTAAAATCCCTATCAGACATACATTGCTTCTCCTAGTTCGAGACAAAGCGAGCTCCGCAACTAGCATCTGTACTAGAACACACATCCTATCGTGTTTTCCTCAGGCACGGTAATCATCCCGTGGCACAGCCACCTTCTAAATAACCTCAGAATACCTATTAATTTGACATTTTGATAACCATTTTAATACTGTGCAAAGACGTAAGCCATCGGATGGATCATGGATAAATCAAATTGAATCATAATAAACTGAATTAACAATTTCTACAGCGATTAGATTAGTACAACAATGGGGCAGTACTCCTCACCTATGTGCGTGTATAAGTGCATTGAACCCGAGCCCGGATCTCCACGAGTCTGTGAAGTTGTGGATGTGCACGCCGTGGTAACCGCTCGTCTTCCTCTGACACCACAGCAGGAGGGCGTCCTTGGCCGACTTCTTCTCTGAGGATTCATTCTCTTCGTCCTAGAAGAGGTACATCTTCTTTTAAAACTATTCACAATGTAAGCACGGAAGATGAAGTTGAAAAACATTGAATCTGATGAGCGAACACACCACATCGATCTCGATCTCCTGTATCTGGAACCGCAGGATGATGGTCCAGATGAGGCCGAGGATCAGCCGAGGGTTTCCATCCACTATGTCTTCAGCTCCTATCGACTCCAGACGAACCTACAAACACAAAACATTCAGTTACTTAGGTATTGGTATATAAAATACTTTTTCGTACCACTTGCTCAAAAAAGTGACATTCTATGCCACAAAAAGCGAATATAACAATAGTCATTTTTAATCTGTTAAAAACAGGGAGAGAAAATTGTACTGGATTTCTTTCATCCTCTAGGGGGAGAAAGTGATTTAAATTTGGAATACAATTTATACTGAACTACATCTGTGTTTACACCATTGAGTTTGTATACAAATCATTATACATCTTTTTGAAAAAGGAATACGCATTTATTATGCAGGCCGTATGAGCTTGATGCCTTTGCTTTTCCGACAAAAAAATATTAGTCTAGGAAAATGCCGCGTTTTTGTTTTCTTCAAATACGTTAAGTTTATTTTAATTTGTTTTTATAAATAAGTTAATGTTCTAAAATGCTATCTCATATTATTATTGTGTTAATTTTTTCGCAAATGGTACGAAAAGTAAAGTATTTTCCTCGGTGATAAAGCTGTCTTAGTCTTGGGTGAACTTAAATCCCTCGCTACTCTCAGGACTCGTCTTAAATCCCTCGCTTCGCTCGTGATTTAAGTTTTTAACACCCTCGCTACGCTCGGGAGTAAACTTCGAGTCCTTCGTTACGCTCGCGATTTAAATCGTCACCCGCGACAGAAGACACTGCTTTATCCCCTTGTATAATAATCTACTAATTACGTAGTTTTCGACATTATACGACAGTAGATACCGCGCGCGACTTCGTCCGCGACCCGTTTGATCCTGTTGATTTTACGGGATATAAGTAGCCTATGTGTTAATCCACGTTACGAACTATATATTTCAAGTTTTAAGTTAAATCAGACACCAGCAGTTTCAGCGTGACTGAAATACAAACATCTAAGCTTTTACATTTTATAACATTAGTGGAATAGGACACAACCCAGATACAAAACAATCACCAACTCACACAAATGTTAGTTCTGTGTGGATATCGAACCTGCAACGTACAGCGCAGAAGGCATAGCTAAAGTACCTATACCAACTGAGCTCTGACGCCTGTCTAGGCTGGTATTTGTTACGCGTATTTCCGATAAAAGATATTGACCTATGTGCCATGAATGTGCTAAATGAGTTACGTTGGAAGCCGTGTTAGTGCTCTGTCACACATATTGTACTGAATCTCGTCTACGAGTTTCATCTATACATCTATACAAATATTATAAAGAGGAAAGGTTTGATTTTTTGTTTGTTTGTTTGTTTGTATGAATTGAATAGGCTCCGAAACTACTGGACCGATTAAAAAAATTCTTTTACCATTAGAATCCTACATTATCCCTGATGAACATAGGCTATATTTTATCCCGGAATTCCCACGGGAACGGGAATTACGCGGGTGAAACCGCGAGGCGCTGCTAGTTTAGTTATATTCGCGAAAAGAATCGCAATGTACGGAGAAAATAAGTTAAATGAGAACTATTTTCTTTATACAAAAATTAGCCGCAAAGTGATGCTCGCATTTCTGTGTTCCGGTACGATATAGACGCAGTTACACGCAAAGAATATGTACCTAAAACGTAGTTCCTACGTAAGAAGAAGCGGGACCCTCATTCTACCAAAATTACACTGAAAATCTCGTTTTGTATGAAACGTGATTCAAATTTTGACCCCCGTTTCGTACATTGTTCGTTTTTCGAAAGTACGAGTCTAGTTCGAGAGTTTCGCCAGTCTGTGCCTCACATCCACATCACAATCTCAGTGAGGTCCTGTGAGTGAGTAATGCAACATTTTATTTCTTCTTCTTCTTTTTTAAGACGAAAAAAAGCAAAGACCCGATGTCTTTGCTTTTTTTATAACATTTTTAAGTGATAAATACCAGAAAAAAAAGGAAATTGAGGGAAGAGCGGAGTCAAGATCACGTCCAAACTTAGTAGGTGTTAGTTGGGAATTCCACAGTAGTATATCGCCAGATATCTCCACCGTTTTATTATTAAATGTAGTAGCTAGTAAGATAATCCTTACACATTCCTAACGTATCATTAAATTGTACTAAACACGACAAAATACCTAATGAATGTCAACAAATCATAAAATCTAATTCGATTTGAACAGCCTTGTAGTAATCGCGATATCTTATCGTCCAGTAGCGTTTAGTAGACGTTGTTTTTATGTACGCCAGTGTATGGGCCTGATGCTGAAGAAAAACATATTCTAGTAGTTGGATTGCAGTGTACATACGTACGTACATACATATCATACATTTTCTTAGATCGTGTTTGTGACCAACTTTATCAAAATAGGTCCCTAGAGACATGTAGGAACTACGTATTACCTACATATTCTTTGGTGACCCCACTGCTTGGCTCAAGCAACTTGATATGTGCCTCAATGCTTGCTTGTCAAATCGCTTGTCATGACGGTGTCAAAACCAAACAAAGAAGTTGAAGATCAACAAGTTTGAGGTAGGGTAGTTAGTTCTTACCTTCGTATGCAAAAAGCTAAGACTTTTATTGACGTTCTCAATCTTGTGCACTCTCATCCGCCCACTGTTGGGCCTGGGCAAACGTTCGCCGCTGATGATCTCCAGCAGTTTGAGGAGTCGTCTTCCATCAGCGAGGTCCGCGAATAGATCCTCTACCTCCATGCGGGCCTGGGGAATAAAATGGAATTAATGCTTTTGGTAGTGTGGGTAAGGGGTTATGGATACAAGCCCTTGCCTAGTTGAGGGAAGGGCCTGTAACTTACGATACAAAAATAGCATATATCGGCAGAGCCAAGCAGTATTATTCAAGGTTCTATCACAAGTTGTCACTAAAAATGAAAGTGCAAAGTAAAATTACATAAAATAAAATTTAAACCCTGTTTTTCGTAGGGCCTGAAAAATGTGCCATTAGAAGAAGTTTTCGTGTGACTTTGTGATTGATCCACCGTTTTGCCTTCGAAACAAACGACAGCCAATTTCAAAAAAGGCATAGACTTGACGAACGGTTTGACTAATTTTTCTTTTTAAAATTCAGTTGACGCTTGCTAAATAATTGTTGGCGGATAGCGGCCATAAATAGAAGAAGAACTTTTAATCTTTTTTCGCCAGTCTGAAAGAATTCACTTACGTTTACCCACTGTGATGTCATGCATTATCTTTTAAGGTCGTAGTTATCTTTTCGTTAACGTTGACCATGGCACATTAATCAAGTGTACATACATGCTGAACTATTATAATTAATTCAAAGCGACGCGTTATTCAGCGATCTAATAATAGTTGTATTTTATGTTATATCGGTGACCTCCACTGCAAGTTGTTATGATGTCATTTTTGACATAAACGTGCCTGAATGCAGTTTCGAAAACAATACGTTTAGTACTAAAGTAATTATCATGTAGGAAATATAGTTTAGTCTATTAACATTCTAGGGCACACACAGTTGGTAAAAACAGGATCATAAAATACAATTTTACCCGAGCTTTTACCTAAGTCATGTTTATAGAACATAAATATTCACACAATCTTGCAAAAGGTTTGCCTGTAATCTATCGTGGGTATGAGAATATACGAAAGTAGGTCCTATTGTACTTGCAGATCATACAAATGTCGCGGGAATCTTACCCGCACATCTTGCATCTTATCCGCTGTCTGACAGTGACATACGTCACTTAAAAAGTAAAAACCAAAAAGTTTAAGGTTGTAGTTGAACACAGAATAGTTTTCACAACATTCTAAATTTGCACTAGGTACCTTTATTGTTACATAGTGTAACATACGCACTAACAAACTTGGCCTGTTTGTTCCCTTTTACCATTGGTTTGTTTTCCTGGTTACAAAATCATATTTATTATGTGTGAAAACCTTTACATGATAGGTATTTTAGTCAGAATCAATGTGTAATACTGTTGACATGTGTAAACATTACGTCAGCGATGAAATCATCAAGTACCTACTTACCTTACGTAGGACGATAGACATCTTTAGGTGATTACTTTTATTTCCGATACTGAAGTACCTAGTAGTCTTAAATGGTCTTGTGACCTTGTACTGAAAAATGACATGACTTCTGTCAAAATCTATGGACCCAGATTGGAACTGTGATCGAGAGTAACCCACCAGATACTTCTAGAGAACCCTCGAATTCACCAAATAATGTAGAGGTTCCTTTAGAGGCGAATTCAGGCTACGTGAACGCTGGTTGAAACGCTTTAGCGGACTTGTTTGCCTCTGTTTATGATTTGGGGGGCTACCAGCTACCAGTGAAAATCAGAATAAGCAACACTACGCAGACAGAGCTTGGGTTGTCGGTTAAAACCCTCAAAGTGGTAAAAAATACCTAGATGCAGAAAATTTTCTAGTCTCTTGGCTACGGAGACTGGTATACAGTCTAGGTATAGTCGGCCTTATTCACGACATCTTCGTTTAGAATAGTAACAAGTGCATAAAAGATTTTTAAATAGCTTCAATGAGTAATACAAAATGATAATGATGTTCGTCACCATTCAAATGAGTTCGCGTTATTTAGAATTTACGCTCAAGCCAGTAGTCTGTCTGTCTGTTTATAGTGACGAAATTCGCCGTTTTTACCGCCATGTTTTTTGCGACTATACCTAAGTTTACTTACCTCTTCCTATGTGAAAGCAAAACATGTAAAAAGTTTTTATTCAAATATTCGAAGAAAGGGCGCGAGCATGAAGCCCTTACCCGCATCTTTACATAAATAGCATTCATCTTCCTTTTTTAGCGGCGGACCTTAGACAACCAAACAGCTTTGGTTAGCGTAAATCTTGGCGTAAATAGAGACAAATGAAAAATTAATACCCGCACAACTACGCGGAATAATTTGAATCATAAAGTGACAGGTGACAGTGACAGCTGTCATACATACCTTCTGCAGAAACGAGTTGATCCATTTCGTGAAGGTCTTCTTCTGTATGTGCAGCCGCTCCTCCTGCAACGCCTTGATACGTCCCTGCTCGAACTTGAGCGCGTCCTCCCGCTGCGTCATGTTGGTACGTTGCTGCACTGCCTGCGCGTAGCCACCGGGCTCATACTGCGTCCCTACAATACAATACAATACATAAACAAAGTAGACTCTATATATTGTCTTCTCTAGAGGCGGATTTTCTACGCTAGATGGAATGACGGACAGAGGCCGTAAATAAAAGAAGAAAAAGAAGGATGCTGTTTATGAATCAAGGGTCTCTTTGGTACTCTATTTAGGGAATAATATGATGAGAATATGGCTACACTGGCCGCTGGACGTGACCCAAACGTTTTGATTACCATATCTTCTCTGCGGCTGGTAGTCATGGTACGAGTGTAAGCTGACGTTGCTCAGCTGACGCTGCGCCTTCTCCTGCTGCATCGCATTAGGTTGGTAGCACTGTCACTTTACTATCATACGGTTGGCACTAGACACTTCTTTTTTTTTCACAGAGTAACTAGTCTTTAGAGTAGTTTCGTTTTGGTTGGCTACATTGGAATTGATCAGTAGGTAAAATATATGCAATGCTAAGATATTTTTGGCCTTTCTATCCTTCGAATAATATGCAAAATATTAGGAGAATGTGGTAACCAGGCAGGTTATCAAAGTTATTCAATAGACCCGTTAGGTACTTTACCTACGCATATACGTAGATACGTACGTATAGTTCACGGTAACGCATCGCTTCAGACATGGCTAGGGCTGGCACCTACATAATAAGGTTCCAAATATTAGTCACACACAAAAAGCTACTTTCTCTCGTGTCACTTTTTGGGTGGTTTTGTTTTTTTTTATGTTTTCGCCTGTGAAATTGTCATCCTGGCGTTATCCAAGCTTTGAAGGGTACTTTAAGCTGCGAGTCCCGACTATAAAAGCCAATTGATGTGCGCAATCTAAGTGCTTTCAACTATAAGAAAACAATAATGATGTAGATGTTCTAGCAGCGCTGTTTACTTGCAGCATGTAATGTAATAACTACTGTAAGACTGCGTAAGCCAAATTTTGTATGACTCCTTCCTTAGCCTTTTTCAAGCATCTCGAGTAAAAAGACGTTTGAGGAGAGATGTTCTACCATGTATAGATATAAGTCGATGTTTGCAGCAGCCCTACTCTATCGGTCATACACTAATGGCTCAGAATAAAACAATTAACATCCTATAACTTTACTGTAATGTCACCATGGACCCTGAGCTGGCATCAAAGCGTGAAGATATAACTATTCATTAATAAAAACCGCATTACAATCTGTTCAGCCGACGTTTCGGAGGTTGAAGTAACCTCACATGAATAAACGTCAAATTGTTGTGGAGAATGCCTGCGTCAGACACTCAATGCAAAAAAGAAATAGAGAACGTAAGCGAAACCTCTTTTCCGTGTTGCCAACACTGCGAAACTGTATTTTTATGTACTCATCTATTCAAATAAGGAACACAAACATAGAGCGTTATGCATCCATACATCCATACTGTGTTTTAATTACTGCGTGGGCGACTGGTCAAGAGGCCAACGACCACCGGTAGAATGATTGTGTTGTAGTATGCATACTATCAGAAAAAAATATTTATACAAATGACAGATAATAGACAAGGCCGGAATTTTCTTTCATATATATTTTTTTACATACCTACACAATCGAATAAATGAAAGCAATACGGGAGTTACCACGGGGCAGTAAAATTGAAAAATCATTGTTCAAATTATGAAGCCCGAGTTAGCCGAATAACGGTAAAACTGGGTGTTAGCCTCTGGCTCCTAGCTTCCTAACGCCAAGAAAGTAGAGATGCTCCAAGGCACACTCCAAGCCCATAGTCTGAGTTTTATATTAGTGATCTTCGAAGAGTGAGAATCGAGAAGCTCGCAGTTTTTGGTATCGAAAAGCCGTTTGCAAATCTCCCGCTAGAGGCACTCTAGATTTTCATACAAAATATCTCGCAAGTCGCTGTTCGATATTCGTTTCGACCAACAAAACAAAACTCAGACTTCTGCTGGCTCAAATAAAAACTTCAAAGAGTGAGGACTCTTCTTTATACTATGTAATGAGTAGACTTTTCATAGGCAGTATAGGTAGTATAGTAATATTTTTGGTAACTACATAGTTGCGACTGTTGCGACTTTAAATGAAAATATTGTGGTTGTTTTTCTTCGTCCAATAATGATTCGCGTACTTGCGTAGGGAAACGTCAACGCACTCGGTATTTACTTACATATTTGTTTACATTTGACTGGCTAAGTGGGTTGTTTATTTTGTTATAACCTCTAGCTAGTTTAAGGCCGGTGTCTACCAGACCGAAGATATGTGTCCGTTATTAGTGTAAGGTACATCAACGAAATAGATAGGTCAAGATATTAATGTTTTATCTAACACGTTTTTCCGTTTCGGTAGATATAGAATGACTAAGGTGATATTAAAATTGTCAATGTGTCCCTGTCCCACACACATCATAATTTTTTTTAGTAAATATCTATAAACCTTCATTATCTGCGAAATAAGAAACAGATAAAAAGAAAAACTCAATATTTGACGTTTCGGTACTAACATGGTTTACCTAGGTACCCATATTTAACTAGAGTTAGATCTTCAAGCTACAGTAGGTACATGTACCTACACAAGTTAAAGCAAGAAGTAGAGGTTAATCCATGAATGGAGCTAATGCAAAGCCGTTTTTCTCAAGAGAAATGCGAGAAAGTAATGAGAACTCAATCAAGTAGACACCGAGTATTAGCACAGTATTAGCGAGTGCAATAATGCATTAAACTTTGTTCTCTAGACTAGACATTTTGTTTTTCTTTAGTGTAGCTAGTATACCTGTTGATAACTTCCCTATTTATTCTTTTTTTACAACGTGAATTGGTAGTCTATTCGGTTAATGAATTGATATTGAACGAATCAAATAGGCACCGAACTTTTTTTACCCAATTTAAAAAAAATTTTGGGAACGCATATTTGACATGACAATGGTTTGAAATAGATTGAATCCCCAAAAAATCGAGAAAAAAATAATGGATGATATAAAATCGTTATTTCTAGAGCGGCAATGTCTTGCATTGTTTTTTAAAAACGGTGCATTCTTTTTTTTATCAAGAAAGCAAAGATAAGGTCAGTAAGTAGGTGAAAAACACTCTTTGTAGGGTTGTTACATTATATCTTATCTAGCTAGTAGGTTAAACATTATTTTCTTTACATGCAAATGAATTTATTGCAAAATTGAAGCACAACAATGTGACTGAAGAAAATACAGCAGAATAGTTACAGCACTTACCTATACATAATATTAAGTGAGAAAAAAAAAATAACCGAAATATATGAAGAGACTATTTGAGAATGGTAATCTTACAACAGTTCCCAAGATCTCTCTAACACCCGAAGCGTGCCTAATCGATTATTGCACTCTCGTCTCGTCTAAGCATAAAACTTACGAAGCATCACATAAACTCTATGCGTTGACTTGACAGTAAGTACAAGTTCCAAATTCCATCACTAAAATGGGTACAGATAAGTCCTTTAATGGCGTCCAAGGACTTCGTCGGACCCACCACCGCGCCCTACCGACCTTTTTGCGCATTTTTTTCTTTTTTAATGGCTTTCGTTCTTCCACATCAAATGTAGGTCGATTTGAGAAGCCAGTGGAATGCTGACGCATCCATAGAGCTCTTAATTACGAGTTTAAAGTACGCTTTTATGAAGTTAGACAGCGTTTACACAGTTAGTCAATAAACGCTAGGAGTTCTAAAAGCTTTGGAACTTTGAACTTACCGTAGTACCTACCTACTCGACTTTGCTAAAATGTTGCTGAAAGACACTTGTCGAATTGTCTATGATAAACGAGATGTAGAGTCCTTTTCATGAAAGAAGTCCCGCGGAAATTTCCGGAATTAAACTCTAAAAATAAATTTTAAATTAGTTGTCAGGTGCTGTTAATGTGTTCGGTTGGTAGTGCGTATTTGGTTTCTGTGATCAAAGTCTTGTTTTCAATGCCTAAAGTTGTTAAAAGTGCTGCCCGAGAAATAATACTTAAGGTCGACTACAGCGCCGCGTCTGCGGGACTTCTTTCATGGAAAGGACTCTATTAATGGTAAAAATAGGTCGTTCAATTTCATAAAGAAAAAAATAACCAGAACCCAATTACCATAGACGTGTCTACGAAACTAACGCTACAGACCCCTCCTTCCACTTAGATCCACAGTCTTGATCCACATGTAGATCCGAGGATACTTTTTTTTCCTCTTTAATCCACTGGTGGATCATTAGATACTTTTGTTTCCCCTTAAATCCACTGGTGGATCATTGGATACTTTGGTTTCCTCTTAAATCTACTGGTGGATCATTGGATACTTTTGTTTCCTCTTAAATCCACTGGTGGATCATTGGATACTTTTCCCCCTAATTAAAATAATAAATAAATAATGCTGGACAATTCACACAGCATTATCTAGCCCCAAGCTAAGCAGAGCTTGTGTTATGGGTGCTAGATAACTGATATACATAATATAATACAATACATAGATAGATATTTTTTATTATACATATAAACGACCAGAACACCCTGAACAAATGTCTGCAGATCGTACACACATTTGTCCCGAGGCGGGAATCGAACCCGCAACCTCCTGCGACGCAGGCGGACCTTCGTCCACCGCGCCACGGAGGTCGTCTAATTCTTATTCCCAATAATAAAAACCTTCGAGCACTGGTTTAATGCTCGAAGATAAAAACGGTTGGAAGTAGGTATATTATATCTTTAAATTTTTCTATTTTATCTAATGAGTTCTTATACTCATAATAATGATCAATCCTTCTTTCTACTCGACGACAATCTGTAGTGCTACTACTTGAAGTTGCTTGTCATATTGACACAGTCTTTGTCAATTTGGTCTTAAAATTGATTTATTTTAATAAAAATATTAAAATATACATATATATTAACTTAAAAATGAATGAAATTAAATATATTAATAACAGAGGAGTGGTTATGCTGCATTCTGGATATCAGTACCATAAAAAAAGGAGTTTTAAAAATGGTTCAGTAATATGGCGATGTTCAAAATGGAGAAAATTTAAATGCAATGGAACATTGAATCTCAAAGTAAGTCATATCACTCATTGATACTTATCTCGTACCTACTCGTTTTGAGAAATAAATAGTTTATTATTATTAATTACATTTACAGGATGGCGCCATTATTAAACAAACAAAACACGTATCACACTGCACTGAAAACCAGAATGAGATCGAGAAAAAAATTATATTACACGAGCTAAGAGAAAAAGTTATAAATGAAGAATGTCGTCCTATACCCAGCATTTATCAAGAATGTCTAACAAACGCCGAAGACAAAGGGATAAATTTAGTTTGCACTTTACCAAAACTTGATTCTATTAAATCAGGGTTATATAAATTACGAAACAAAAAATGGAATGTTAATAAGACATGTTTTACGAACATTTCAGAAGTTGAAATACCACCATCTTTGTCGGATTTTGTTCTTGCAGATTATTTCTGAAAGGATAATCGTATAATAATCTTTTGTTTGCCAGAAACTTTAACTATCCTACCTAAAATGAAACACATTTTCTGTGACGGAACATTTATGAGTTGCCCTCCGCCCTTCGGACAATTGTATGTATTATGTTCTGATATAGATAGCACTACAGATACAAATAATGTCGTTCCGCTATTATTTGCGTTAATGACGAACAAAAAAAAGGATTCATATTTCACTTTATTTGAAATGATTAAAAGCCAAGTACCTCTATTTAAACCAAATAAATTCACTTTAGATTTTGAACAAGCAACTATCACAGCAATAAGTGAAGTCTTTCCTTGTGCCGAAATAAAAGGTTGCTATTACCATTTTGTTAAAAATATATGGAAACATGGAAAAGAGATGAAACTTTTGAAAACAAAACGTGGAAAACGAATAGTTGCACTCTGTGCCTCCTTACCACTAACACCAGAATCTTATCTAGCTGACGGATGGATATATATATGTACAGAAATCGCAAGAAATGATTGCCCAAAACTCATACAATTTCAAAAGTATATGAAAAGGTTTTGGTTCAAAAGCAAATTTTTCACACAGATGTGGGCAATCGCAAAAGAACGGCATCGTACCAATAACTGTATCGAAGGTTTTAATAGAAAACTAAACAAGAAATTGGGAAAAAAATATTGTAACTTAGTAAATTTTTTATGCATATTAAAACAGGAGGCAAAATATAACTTTTTGCGCATAAAAGAAAATATTGTAAATAAGAGAAAAAAATCAAACATTGATAATGATAATTTTATTTTAGAATGTCAAAACCAGTTAATATCAGGAGAAATCACAGTTGCACACTTCTTAGAACAAGTGAAGTAAAAATATTTTTTTTTGTTTATTTTTGTTGATTAATGATTTTTTTTCATTTTTATTTAACAGAAGAATTATTATTTATTTTAAAATTTTAATACAAAATTACACTTCTGTTTATCAAGTACGGAATTAAAAGTTGTGTATTTTGGTCTATTCATATATCTAAGCTTTGTCAGGATAAACTTAACAGTGAAAATTTCGTTTATCTATTTTTATTTTTATTTAACAATTAAGTTGTTTACATTTAAGTGAAGAGAAGAGAACTTTACGTTTATTTTTGTAATTTATAATTTTAATAATTAAAATTTTTTGTTTGATTTATGTTTAATTTTTTCGCTCCTTGCCCGTGGTCCAGTTGAGCTGGTCCCGTTGACTGGACCACGGAAAAATATTTTTTCGGTGGTCCAGTCAACTGTACCACGGAAGAATTATTTTTTCGGTGGTCCCGTTGACTGGACCACGGAATGAAAAAATAAAATTTTAAGTGGTACAGTTAACTGGACTACGGAAAAAAAGTTTTTCCGTGGTCCAGTCAACGGGACCACGGGCAAGGAGCGAATTTTTTAATGAACAATATATATTTTTTTTATTCTTTTTTAGCCCTCCTTCCACCTAGATCCCACTGTGGATCGAAGTGGCATAGAAATATATTAAATACTAGCAGCGCCTCGCGGTTTCACCCGCGTAATTCCCGTTCCCGTGGGAATTCCGGGATAAAATATAGCCTATGTTCATCAGGGATAATGTAGGATTCTAATGGTAAAAGAATTTTTTTAATCGGTCCAGTAGTTTCGGAGCCAATTCAATTCATACAAACAAACAAACAAACAAAAAATCAAACCTTTCCTCTTTATAATATTTGTATAGATTTTTAGATCCCCTTCATTGTGGATTCAAGTGGAACAGAAAAAAAATTGTAATTTTAGATCCTCTTGATTGTGGATTCAAGTGGAATAGAAAAGAAATAGTAATTTTAGATCTCCTCATAGGTGGATTGAAGAGGAAAAAAAAGTATCCTCGGATCTACATGTGGATCAAGACTGTGGATCTAAGTGGAAGGAGGGCTACAGACCGGTCAAACTGGTTTGGGTTCAAAAAAGTAAAAAATGTTTGAATACCAAATTTAATAAATGAATGGAATATGGATGGAAGCCAATGCAATGGAGACGAGTTTTTTGAAAATAAAATTTCTGATCATCGCGCTTGTATTTTCTTAAGTTTGAAGGTGAAACTAGAATTACTTAATTAACAATACTACAGATAACACTATTAACGATAAGACAACGTTACTCCATCCTTAAAAAAGCATGCTGATGGAGGCTTTACGCAGAATTCTTTTCTAAAAATTACCTCTATGTTTGACAAATCTCTAAGATTTTTATTCTGAATAAGATAATCTTGCTATGATTATAAAAATACCTTGTATAAGGCAACATGAGAGATAATTGAATATCGGCAAAATCAAAAATAAATAACATAGATTTACATTTGCCAAATGTATGTCCTTCAAATCAAACTTCGAAGTAACTAGGACAATACAAGAGAATACAAAACTAAGGTGTGAATGTCAACTATCGTCTGTGAATGGAATGCTAACTACAAATCAATAAGTGGACTTGTGCCAAATGCCTAGCAAGGTAGCTAGAAGTAGCAAGGACTTGATTACTACCTTGCATATTCCGGTTTATCATTTTCTTTTCCAAGAATAACTGTTTGAATGTCACCAGGCTAGAGCTTCGTTCGAATTAGGTCATTTGAAGGCTACTAATGCTAAGTGTGATGTTGAGATTCTACTTTTATAAACCACAACTACTGCAAATAGTACATTACTGCAGCGGCCCGCAACAGAGGCAATGATGGACGAACGTTATTAAAATGACAGGCGTCATGGCTCAGTCGGTAGTAGCTCTGCCTTCCGTGCTGTGGGTCGTGGGTTCGATCCCCACCGAGAACAAACATTTGTGTGTTGTAAACATAGATGTTTGTTCTGTGTCTGGGTGTTTCTATTTATTATAAGTATGTATTTACAAAAAAAATGTATATTATGTATTCTATCAGCCATCTAGTTTCCATCGTACAAGCTTTGCTTAGTTTGGGACTAAAAGGCGTTGTGTTAAGTAAAACCCCTCGATTAAATATTTTCGAAATCAAAGGGAATTTAAGACAAAAAATATCAAAATCCGCTAAAGGGGACAACTCAAAAGGGATTTTGAGACTAAACCCATTCATTTGCATAAATAAGTGTTATAATTTGGTCTTAACCTAAAGTAGGATTTTTTCAAACTTAGTTTTATCCTTTTAGAGAATAATCATAATATATATTGATGTGTAACTTTGCGGATGTATATTTTAAGATATCAATAAGATAACGATAAACGATATCTATTTTTTTGATAGTACTAATCCGCTAATCTAACTAAATTCCATAAACTCAACAAAATTACAGACGTGCGTGTGAATTGCATCTAAAAACCCATTGAAAAAAACCTCTGCAAAGCGTATTTTGCAGAACTTATGATGATCCAATAGGCTGATTAGTTCTAGATTTTTTCTAGATTATTATAAAGTGCTAAGTTCGATTCTGGTTATTCAAGGCTTCGTCACTTGACATCACGTAAATACACTGTTTCCAAGATGATTCAAGTGATCCTTGTGTATTGATGACCTAAGTGTTATTAAAAGTATGTACATACTTGAGCTAAGAACCAAGACGTGATTTAATTAAATACTAGTAGGTATATATATTTACTAAGTAAAAAAATAGTAATTAAATAATTAATTTGCTATGCTAGTCTTCAAACACATACTTCGCGCACGTACACTTCACCTATACACTACACAAATACACTACACTACACACATCCCTTACTATCTCACACACACCTTTTCACGCTTACCATAACACACACACCCTTACATCACAGAACATTGCGTTGTATATGGTTGCTTCAGTTTAGTTCTTAAGTCCCTATTTATAGTTTATGTCACAGAATTTGATACCTATCTTGATTAATTATTATTGTTAATCACAAGCAGAACGTGCACTTACTCATCTTATCTCGCATTAGGTACTTTCAACTTAAGTAACTGTACTCTAGAAGTCCAAAATACAAGCTTAACGCTTAGTTTGGCCTTCGCTGGAAATCCTACGTAATAATTATTTGTACCTACTCAACTGATAACTTAATTAATGTTGATACCTATTTAATAATTTATGTGTTTCTGGTAAATAAACAATTTATTATTTATTTATTAATTATTTTATGTACATTGTTGTTAGGTTAGAAAAGGATTGATATAGAGGAAAACTATGAATAAACACGTAAACACGACCTATTTTATTATAATAAGTTCCGTGTAACTATGCCTGTAATGCCTACTTGTGACCTTACAAGGTAAATTACCGGAAATGCCGGGTGACCGTTCGATCGATGTAATAACCGCAAGTTTTGTTAAAAAACAGTCAGCGTATCACAGAGTTTTACTTGAATTACGACGCGACTATATTAAGGTCATCTTTAAGTAAGTTTCAAATAAGTTCGTACGTAAGTACTATTTGCCAAAACAACGCATGAAATTTATTCATTCAACTTTGACAGTGACAGTTTTCACTAACAACCCTAATATTGTACCACCCAGATTCACAAGCAATATACGATTTATTTATGATTTGATGATATGATATGATACAGCATTGGATCGCACAGCGTGGAGGAAAGAGGGGGAGGCCTTTGCCCAGCAGTGGGACATCGAAGGCTCATAATAATAATAAATAATATTTATGATTTAATTTTTAATAACCATTTTTTGTTTACAAAGGGTTCGTTCACGACTGTACAATATTCTGTTCTCATGAAAGCGGTTAATCAAAAGTACCACTTATTATTCCACCAACAGCTAGAGACGTCATCTCAAGGTCGCGCGCCTTCTACGGATTTAAATTTAAACATGGAATCACACGTTCCATTCTCGTTACGCGATAACTGGCCGGTTACGTTTGAAAATTTGTTGGAACGATTTCTTTTTTATCAACACCTTGCGTGTGGCAACTTTGTAACTTTAGTACCGAACCAAGTAATGAAAAAAAAACAATTCATATAAAGCCGGTAAAATATCGTGTTAAATTATAAAACGTATAAATTCTCAAAATAAGGGTTATTTTCTTACGTTATAAAAATATTACTGTATAGATCTCTTTTTACAGTTCAACATCGTTGAAAGGTTGGAACTTATTACTGAAAACAAGTGTAAAGCTATGACGTCACAAGAACTAAGGTGGATATTAGAGATAAGATATCATTTCATTAGCTTTGCTACATTTTTGCCCATTCTTTCGAATCCATTCCCAATACCCGAGGTGCAGCACCTCCGCTTTTTTATCTTTTTTGGGTTTTTCTAGTTATGGCCGGAAAATAATGGGTAATTTTTTTTTAACCCGAGATCAGTCCGGTCATAATTTAACCCAAATAGGTTAAGTTGGCTTGGGTAGATAAGTAAATAACCTCTATGCGCATTATGCGCGTTTTCATTATGGTTTTGGGTATGGATGGCTTTTCAACAGTCAGCCGGTCCAGTTTTATAACATTTTATTTGAATATTAACCCTTCGATACTGATAGACACTAGGACTTGGTACTGATAGATAAAGAAGTATTCACTCCACCGGTACGTGCTCCATTGCATGATGACAGTGATGACGCGTGGCCGTACGAATTATCATTTATTATTCAATAACTAGGTAGGTTTCAAGATTCCGAAGAACAAACAAGTTGATAGTGTTGCAATTCAGTATGTTTATCAGATAATTATGTATCTACCTAGGTACTTGAATTGAGTATTGGCTACCTAGATCTAGATACAGCTCATTTGAGTACGTTTTATTATGTAAATTTTAGCAAATTCACTGTCAATAGCAACAGTAAAAACATCTGATTCACATCCTGCACAGATTTATGTAATAAACTACGAAATTGCGAAACAAAACCAAATATCGACCCAAGTCGAAATTTTCTTGTCAAACTTTTTGGTAAAAAGCCTCATTTGTTTGACAGTTTTGACACCTGTCGATAATTTATTTGATACGAGCTCATTAGGTTACTATTCACCCGGAACCACTAGAAAGGCCAAAAAGATCCGATTCGCAGAGAGATTCGATCAGAATGCACCGCGCGGAGGGAAAGCGACGCACAAGGTATGCGCCGCAGCACGCCATGTATTATTTACACACAATAACACAACATTACTGTTCCGATCTTTTAGCAATTTGATAGAAAGCTGTCAATTTTTATCACAGTGTGAATTGGAAGCATTGTGAGTTTTTAGCTGTTGCAATTTGCATTGCAACGTTGTCTTGATACTATAATTTAGATTTATATAACATTTAACACGTATTAAAATGACTATTAAGACTTTTAACCCGAAAGTTCACAACTTGGAGATTTCGAGAATTATTTTATACTCGAAAATAAAAGCAAGTTTTTTTTATTACTTGTGTATAACCAGCAGCGGATGTATTTTTATCAGCCATAAAATTAAAACAATAGGTAACCAAAATGGCTGGCGAATGGGGTACCTAATACCTTCTCGTAAATACTAGTGGCTCTGGGAGCTGTAGACCTCGCGAGCATACTAAAAGTGAGCTATTTACTGCCTTAGCAAAAATTTGATTGAAAACCATCGATTGTTTGATTAGCTATCCTGTTCATCATGCTGAAGATCCTTATCAGATCTTCGCCAAACTTTTATGAGACCAACTTATAGTTACTACCTTTCAAATAAAAAAAGAATAATTGAAATCGGATCTCATTTGGTGGAGATATCCAGTATATCAAATAGCTCCCTTTTGCCCTTTTTTGGGGGAAGTACCACTCCAATCAAAAATCCCCGACGACAAAAAAATTCTAATAAGTCATATAACCTGTGTACCAAGTTTCGTCCAGATCGGTTGAAAAATGCGACCTGTAGAGGAGAACAGACAGACAGACAGACAGACAGACAGACAGACAGACAGACAGACAGACATCCGGGCAAACGCATTTTTGGCCAATGTGGAAACTGAGACGCTTCGCTCGCTTCGCTCGCTCGGTCAATTATGTAGGTACTCCTACAGCCATGCACTTTAAGACAAATATTTAAGCGAATTAAATATTACCTTTTTTTTCAAAGTAATGTGGTTATAGTAGAGGTGACTGATCTTTTAATATTAACCTTCACACTAGGAGGTCTTAGAATGGTTGTCAGTAAGTTTGGCAAAAAATGAATAGAACCTACTTTAGTATTCAGCATAATATTAACGTGAACATACGTAAGTATTTTTAAGTTTAAATATCTACAAAGCTTGTAGGTACTTGGAATATTTTTTTACTTTTTCAGAATCTCTGTTTGTGCTTATATTATTATTTGCGTCATATAAAAATAACAAAGAGAGATATTTATTCGTGAAAGTGGGTGCATCCTTGTGAAAGGATGTTTCGATACGAGCATGACGACTATATTTAGACAGATACAATATTTCCTGTGTCAACTGACGATAAGCAAGATAACAAGAACGGGACAGTACCTACCTATTTACTCTACCTAGTTTTTATTTTGTATTTTGTGAACTTAAAAACATATTTATTCTAGCTTTAAAATTATACCTAGGTAATATCAATTTAGTTATGATTCAGCTTTTTCAAATCAATTTATATTTTAAAAAACTCTTTTAAAAGCATAAAAGTCGTTGAATAATTTGCTCTTAAAATAATGATGATCCATAACACTGACGCATTCGCTTAATCACCGGTTAATCTGTTAAATGTAAGAATTTCAAATTTAGGGTTTTTTTATCCTTCTAAAAGACCGGAACAGGGTTACACTTTCACAACACTACGAGACACTCACTGCTTCCGTTTTCAAAAATAAAAAAAAAACACTCGCGTTTTTTTGACAGCGTTCGCGCGGCACAGGCTCTGTCGGTGAACTAACGTTATGCCATACATGGGCGCTCTCTGTCATCGGCCAGATAATGATATTAGGGTACCGTGTTTGCGTAATTTCTTTGTGAGGATTTTTCAAGGTCATTTTTGAAAAGAGCTACAGGTTTTACAGAGGCCGGCTTGTTAAGAGACATGCAGTCTCGAGCAATTCAGATTTTTCCTTAATTTGACAGTTATATCCTGAATATTTTCGACTGTTAGAAACGTTATCATTTTGATATTATTCTGTCTGATAATCTGTGTAGCGAATATAATCATTAGCTGATCAAAACTTCCTAGGCATTGAGAGTGTACTATTGCGTTTATTGTTTCTATTTAGTACCTAAATAAGCTTAGTGATTGTACGGAACCTTCGTTTTACATTATAATAGCGACGAAAGCACCCCCCGTGCAGGCCACATGGCCCACGATTGTCAAAACTTTCAACACGTGCGCAGCAGCCGGCGTGAGCTATATTTAGACCTAACTTGGATTTAGCTGTCACGATTTGCTTACGATACGAAATTTTTGATCATGGCTGTACTAATTTGGAAAAAAGGTGACACCTAGTACCAATTTTACCAAGTTCTTCTACTTTATTTACCAAGTACCTTCTTAAGCCTTGGTCTCGCGATCGTAACGCACAACGCTGTGTAGCGACGTTGCTCAGGGGAAACGCGGTACTCTGCTTGTGCAGCACAACGCAGAGTACCCCGTTTGCTCCTCGCCGCGCCGCTGACGCAGACTGCGACGTAACAAGAGACCATAATGCATGCTGCGTTACGATCGCGAGACCAAGGCTTTACTTGCATGACATCATGCAGGCGATAAAATACACGCACTAAGTTTTATGTAGAGTGTTGACGGTACCTAATTAAAATTATACATAGGTATTAGGTAGAGTCAAGTTCTGGAAAACAATGGAACAACAATCAGTTATTGGTCAAACACTAACCATAACATATTCGGCTTCAAAACGGCCATATTAGCGTGGTTTTTATTACTAAAGTTGACAGTTTAGAAAAAATCGTGTCAGCTAAATGGTAGTGTTTCTCGAATTGACACATGAGTCAGTCTTCCGAAAAATGTTTACTTGAGTCGTTTACATCTCCTAATGGACTTTCCTTTTTGTAGTACCCCTCTGTATTTAAAGTTGGAACTCGATGTAAAATTTTTATTTCATTGTCTTCCGGCTAAATTTGACGTCACCAAATATGGGTTAATATTTTTCCGGCCACAAACCACTATATTTCAAGAATGTAAAATGTTTGACGACTTCTGCGACGACGCAGTGCAGTGGTTGGTTTTAAGGCTGAATTACACCGGGGTAACAACGTGCGACAGTGCCGCATGCAACATATTGTGACATGCGGCACATTGTTGCTTGCTACAAATAGAAAACATTTGCGGCATTAGTGGCAGCCTATTTTACGCCGAGGCAACATCGTTAATTAACACACGTCTGCCACATGACGCAAGGTTCTTGCCACAATGTGCGACATTTTTTATTTTGTAGCAAGCGGCCTTGTGTCATGCCGCAATGCCGCACAGTGTTCCCTCGGTGTAATTCAGCCTTTATTGATACTATTACGTGCGTCAAGTTTCTCTTTTGTCATGCATGTCATTAGCTTGACAAATCACATTTTTTGTCAAGCCAAGTATGTACAGTGAACCAGAAAACGTATTAGCCATAAACCAAGAAGTTAAAGTCAGTAAGTCATCGTCACCACGATGTCGTAAAATTCAATTTATGAATGGCTAATTCTGTCGCTTTCCATACAAACCTGTCGCTAAGACGGTAATCGCTTGAATCTCGTAGTACTGTTTGTTTACCATACATAAATTGAATTTTGCGACATCGAGGTGAAGGTGGGTGAATGACCTGTATTGCGGTATTATTTGGCACCTACTTAATATCATAGTCAAAAGGTTCTTAGAGTGAATCACGTAACATTTGTGTTTTTCTAGTACCTACTAGTTAATTAAATAATCTGTTTCTGATAATTACATACTTATGACGCAGTGTGCAAGCGAGACAACATTACTCCAATACACAGATGGGTTATTGTATTGAAAGTTCAAGATCTACTGTTCAAGATCAAGGTATGTAATGTTAGGTACCTAAATAGCAAAGATCATATAAACTAGTACTAAAAGTAAGACTTAACCTAAAAGAATTCGACCTCTGGAAACGTGGAGGAAACTTGCTGTGAAATTCGACTCGATACACATTGCTTTGACAGGTGTCACACACAGCTCAGTCGGTAGGCGAGTCTTTCGGTTTTCTTTCGGTTAGGTCGTAACATAGAGCGTGAGCCATTGGAATATATTATGTGTGTAAAGTGGTTTCTTTGAATGTGAAAATTCCTTCCTTGTCTTCCTTTGTGGTTATAGTCTATAACTGAGGACTTCCCCTATAACTTATAGGGACTTTTTGTCCCGAAAAATCAACGGGATCCAACGGGACACGAACGTAGTCGCGGGCGGCACCTAGTAACTACATGTATGTATAGGATAAGTACTTAGGTATGTTAAGGCAAGGTCAATGAATTCGTCAAATCTTGATTGTTATTTTATTTCCAAGAGGATTAAGAAATTACTTAATTATCTCAATTAATTTCTTAGTCAGATGATCATTCTAATTGCTATAGGTACATTTTAATTACCTACCTGCATACAAATAAAAAATATTTTACCCAGTAATAACTTAATCAAATTAGGAAGTTGTAGGTAAACTGTGATATCTATTTATATATATTAATTACAATGTCATAATAAAGTAATAATATAACTAATAATAAATATAACTGAGATGATCCAATCTCAGTTATAACCCTATTAAAAAATACACCTACGTAAATGGTTTAGGAATTTATACCAACGTTAGTAAAAAAAAAAAACAAAGCTATACATTGGCCATAAGCAGTTAACAAATTAACCTCATTACAATATTAACATGACCATTTGGGTTTTTTTTTCTGAACGAAAATATAAATAACGTTATAACGAATGTGAATAATAATTTCAATTTAGTTTACATCGCAACTTTACCTACATACATACATACATAATAATGTACCCTAAAATCGTGAACCGAACCCTATCTTCTTGTTTTTTTTTGTTTCTTTTTTTTAGTGGTCAAACTTAGACTAGCGCCACTTCGTACTTTGGTCCGACTGAAAAGATATTGCAGAATGGTTCAATGAAGATTTCCTGTCACGTGTAGGTACTCATTGTGCTATCGGTAGGATAGAGATGCTACTACTGCCTGGCGACCGGTGATGTAATAGAAAATAATAACCCAGTCTCTATTGTATGGATAATTGGATATGGATTCTGTTGTGGTAGTACTGTGTAGTTAAAAGAAATAATATACGACATGTGAACGGTTATTAGTAGCCAATTATTGAAACATCGTGTAAACTCAACTCGTGAAGTCGTCTTCGAGTTAAAAAAGTCGACTCGTTCGACCATGCAATAAGAATCGACGATATTACATGGACCATAGAGGAAACTCCTTTGTGTAACACGATCTTTAAACTTGGCGGACGCGTGCCTTTAGGTTAGGTCACTGTTTCGACGCTCTTTGGTCGAATCGAAAAAGTTTTGCCAACGGAACTAACCCAACTGTAGAGTTTTGAAAATGGAACAAAAAAATTGGCGGGCTTAATTACGTCATCGGTACAACGATGAACAACGCTGCCATTTTCGATTCTCATCTCTAATTCGTAACATAAACTTTAACAACCGAGAATACAGTTGTTTTTTCATTGCTTTTTTTATTACAATAAGTATGTAGATATTTGTGCGAGACCGTGTGATCTCACCGCTGACTGAGAGAATAAATTTTAATAACGATTGGAGTAGCGAGTGGTGACCTAGAGACTCTACAGTCTCTGTGGTGCCTACCAATGTGTGTTGAAAATGCTGAAATATGTCGGTTGCTGGTGATTTCACTAGCACAGCGTGAGGTACATTAATTAGTCAACGTTTTCAGGTATCTACGAAGAGCATCGAATGCTATGAGCTTAGAGAAACGCTTCTAAAGAGCACTATTTGTCCCTATATTTACAGGGCATGGGTTAGGGTGCTGAAGTGCCTGTGCTGTGCATCATGGGAGTATCAGCAGGATGCATTGCTGCTTGTTGAAAGATAATGGACGCTATAAGATGGTGGTTCATGATTCTTGAAAACCTATAGTAAAGGCCTATTATTTCGGACGGATCATTTCGGTATAACCTACCAAGTTACTGGCGAGTTGAGTGGTCACTCTCCCGCAAACAGCCAGAAGACTTTTTTTTTAATTTGCTTTACATAATAAAAAAATTTTTTGTTTAAAAAAAACATAAATACATTTGTACTATAGCACAAACCACAATATTTAAGGCCCGTATGCTGATTTACTGCTTCGGACTCAAGCATAGATTTTTGTATGAAGTTCTCTACTCAAATCTATGCATGAGTAACGATTTCTGTATCGGCATACGGGCCTAAAAGGTTTTACTGAGATACAAACCTCTGCCGGTGGTGGTGCTAGAAGGAAATGATCGGATGGGAGAGGAGGCCTGCGTCGAGGAGTGGATCTCTTGAGGATGCTGCATTATTTTCTAAAATACAACTCTCGCATCTCAATCTCTCAGCCTTGCGCTTGCGCCGATAACGAAGACAAACACGTTCGTTTCAGATGAGATCATACACGACCTTCTCGCATTTTATATGGAAGGTAAACAAATTTAAATAATAGCGCGAGATTACAGCCATTTTTTAATGTGTAGAAACTATTGTTTGGTTGGTACCTAATTGCACCAATGCGCTATATTAGCATCCTAGTAATCTGTGATTGCAACACTCGTGCCTACGTACAAAGATGACCAAAGTTTAATCCAACCTAAATGTAATGATTTTTAAACAAAAATATACATTACATTTTGAAACAGCATAGCATTTTTCTTTCAAACAGTCAATTTTATAAAATAGTGGTCCAGCGGTACTTTTTGTTAGGTAGTTTTGAACCGTGGTCCAGCGTGACCGTGTCCTGCGGGATGAAGCCACTCTTACTGTAGTGTTTGCATCTATTCAGTAGATGCGTTACCCTGTCTCGCTTGCACGAGTGGTTAGGTAACTGTCATGTGTCAAACTCCCGACCTGTCAATGTCTCCCGACGTGAGGGCGGGAGACGGGGGGTCGGGGAGTTAGCCGACATATACGGTGGGTGATGGACGTAGGAGGGTCCGGTTATTGTACAACCATGGAATGTACAGCCTGTGAAAACACAACCGTGGAAAGCGCAGTCAGGAATGCACGACCGTGGAATTCATGTATAAAATACATGAATTCCACGGTCGTGCTTTCCTGACACGTGCTGAGTTTGTACGGCCCGATTTTGCACAGCCCGGTAAAACACAACCATGGAATTCATGTATAAAAAAAAAAACTAAAAAATACATCAATTCCATGGTCGTGCATTCCCGACACGTGTAGGGAATTCACGCCCGTGGAAAGCACAACCATGGAATTGATGTACTTGCTCCTGATTGGTCGATTCATTCTATGCTTCGTTCAGATGTAACTACAGAGTAAAACTGGTACTAGTGTGAATTTAGTGATTAGTAAAGTACGGCTTATTTATGGTCAACTTCACAATCAGTCAACTTAGCGTTCGGTCAAAAATTAAGATTTTATTTTTTTGCCAATTTTATGGATGGGCTCGCTTCGCTCGCATTTTTCATAAACAAACCTAACCTAACCTACTCATTTGTGAAAGTCGATCTTTCGTAAAAAAAAAGAACTTCAGTTTATTTTTTTAGCAGATTTTATGGATGGGCTCGCTTCGCTCGCATTTTTTATAAACAAACCTAACCTAACCTACCTACCGATTGCGAAGTTGACTATATATACACACTAATAAAAAATATAGGTACCTACCTAAGTAAAAATGAAATATTTTGTTCTGTTTACGTTCCCTTTCAATCGTTCAATCGTTCACATAGTCAGGCAAGTAAGTGTAAACAAAGCATAGGTGATGACGTATTTTGGCATCCAATTCCCAGGTTGTACATTCCGTGGATGGGCATTCCCGACACGTGCTGAGCTTTCACAGCCATGGAAAACACAACCAAGGAAAGTACAGCCCCGGAATTCGATGCCATTTGGCAGCCAATTCCATGGCTGTGTATTCCCACCCTGTGCAAAACATTGTACGGCCTGGAAAACACGTCCCGAGATTGCACAACCATGGAATTGGCTGCCAAATTATACGTCAATTCCTGACTGTACATTCCGGGGTTGTGTTTTCCATGGTTGTGAAATGACGGCACCCGACGTAGGACAGCCGAAGACCAGCTCGGTGTACCAGTGAGCCAGGGATACAAAGTACAGTATTTTACACTTACCAATGAGTAGGTACTAGGTACCTACCTAGTGCAAAAAGGTCATCACATTATGTACTAGTTAACGCCTAAGTTGTAGGTCACTGACGCACTATCGAGTAACAAGGAACTGCAAGGTTCAGTATAACGGCATACCTCGGATGACCGAAGATATTGTACAGATCGCGGACTGACAGTAGATTGACTGAAATTGTTGTCTAGCAGTGGACCTCTACATGCCGATTATGATAATAATAAAGCAGCTCGTATAACTTAGTGGCCAACTCTGTTGACGGAGTTTTTAGGCCGCCTTAAGGCCTCCGTTTTGGCGCCGGGACCGAGATTTTAACGTGCCCTCCGAAGCACGGAAGCGCTCAGATGTAAATGCCACAGTCACCCATCCAAATAGTGACCGCACTGAACTTGGTAATCGGTAAAGATTGACGTAAGCAAACCTAGACACGAGCGCTTCGTTTTTTGCTACTTTAACTTCAAAGTTTCAAACTAACAGCTGTTAGTTCCTACCTGACGAGATTCCCTGTTATTTCATAGGGTAAAAAAACCCAGTATCACACGTCATTTCTACAAGTTGATAAGGCCGCAGGGAACAATAGTCATTATCTTGACCCCGACAAGGGGTGCTGCAATGTTATCAGCCCTACCCCAGACGTCGCTACAAGGCAATACCATTGGGTAATTTAGTATGTAATACTTGGGTTAATATGTAGTATTTTTTTTTATTACATAGGTATTATAGGCGAGCGTTTGACTCTATTCTTGATAACTTCCCAATTAAAGTCATTCGGGAACACCGACGCTGGCAAAGAGTTCCAATCTTTGGCTGTGCGCATTAGAAATGTTGAAAAAAGTAAAAATCCATTACTTTAAACTCACATAAACAGTTCAAGCATGTGGTCTGGTAACAATTCTGCCTTCGGATTCTAGCTATGTGAAATGTATACCTACAAACTGTTTCAGATAAGTACCTACAGCCCTGAGGGTACCTGAAAGGTACCCTCAGTGAAGTAACTTGTCGCCCAGGTATGTGATGGTAATTGATGCAGTTTTTAGGCCGCCTTAAGGCCTCCGTCATGGCTTAACAACTGCTAGAGCCGGGACCGACAGTTTAACCAATTACTTGCATCATTTTAATGGAAAAAAAATTATCTCATTCAATTAGTAAAATAAATTAATGTCCGAAGCATAAAGTTAACGAGTTTCTATTAAAATGTGAACAGAGCATGATATTATTGATTAGTTTTATTTCCTATTTTCCTGTTAGATTTTGTACCTATAGTAAATCAGACCATATACTTACAATTATGGATTCCATTTCAAATTTATACTTAGTAAGACAAATACAACAATTTTATACCAATTTTAGTTGGTATAAAATTGTTGTATAATTTATTATATCCAGCAATAATATTTAATCATTTATTGTTATATAATAAAATAGTTTCAAAGCACACGGAGCTGGGTAGGATGGGTCTTCGGGATCAGGGTAGGAGGGGATCTGTGAGAAGAAAAATAATTAAGTAAATATTTAGATGTTTCTATAAAATTATTGAAAACTTATAATAAAAAAAGGATATGTAGAATCTAAAACGGTATAGACCAAGAAGAAACTACCTCATTACATTCGTAATTCATGAATTGCATTGTTTACTTTCTTTGCGCTCAAAAAAAAATGCCGCGTGTACGGCGCTCGTACTACTTTCGAGGACAACTTTCAATTCACTTTTGAAAATGAAAAACACTCAAGAACTTGGCTAAAAGTCTTGGAAAACCCTTGTAACTTACCTTAGGCCAGGCGTAAGAAGTCTTCGTCACCACAGAATTCCAAAAAAGGCTGAAATCACAGTTTTTGCTACGCACTCACTTTTTTCAAAACACTGTCTTGTAAACAGTTATTACAACACAAATAATACATAGAGAGTATAATTTACACTAAAAGGCTGGTATTTGATGCTTGCAAACAGTTTTGAGACAATTGTACAGTTGTAATTGTTGAAAATAAATTATGTCGGCATCGCATTCAAGTTGGAAAAGTTTTGATTTTTGACAACTCTTCCTTTGTTTGACAGCTCGCGAACGCGACGCGAAGCGAAGGTGAGAGGAACGAAGATTTGTTGATCTTGGCGCGGTCGGACCTTGTCGACGCACCCATCAGTCCGAAATGTGTTAACCATCGTTCTTAGCGATCAATTGTTTCACAATATTTACATAGGGCGTTTCGCAGCCATGTGGCCTACCAAGTGTAATAGCTAATGCTAATGCCTAGTTTACACTTCGTAGCTAATGTTTATTACATGTCTCGTTACACTAATACCTTTCGAAGCACTTCTTGATATAACTATGTTTACACGAAAGCTTTCGTGTATATCGATCACTATTTATGTATGTAACTAATGATACAAACTAAGCTCGTGTAACTAGGCATATGTAGGTAGCGGAAATCAATTTGGCCATAATTTTTCAACCTCAGCTCCATATTCGTATTTACTGCTCAAGCACTGATCTAGAGTCAAGCATATAGATGTTGTTTGAAAATTCTACTCAAAAATATGCTTGACCAACGATTTCTTTATCAGAATATAATCCTTACACTTACTACAATAAAACATTTCACTGTAGGTATATAAAACTATTAGCTGTTAGTTTTAACTTATCAAGTGCATAACTTTGTAGATTTCACTAAAATATAATATTATAAAAATAGTAGGTATGTACCTAACCTTTGATTTCTACAATATTGAACTTAATCGTTACACTTGCTGGTCAGACCGCAATGCTTCGTTAACGCATTTCGGACCAACAGCACCGGCGGCCGGTCGGTCAAGTCATAGCCAATCATTACATTCCAAACATACTTTTTCCCGCCACTCCGCGAAACCGGTCCTTGCCGCGCCCTCCTCGTTGCACAAAAACCATTTCAATATACATTGCCTCTTCAACTACTAATGTTCTACGAATCAGCAGTTTTGAAAACGCAATGTATTGTGAATATTTTAATTAGATGCGCTCATTTGACTTGCAGTTTGGGTGCAGCGTTGCCAGATTTTTTTTCTGCCAAGTCGGGATTTTGGAACTTTTGAGTGAAAAAAGCGGGATTCTCTCGTTGAACGCGGGACATAGTAAAAAAACGCATAATCAGTAGTTTTTAAATATTTACCTTTTTATTTGAGTTCAAATTATGTTAACGTGACAATAGACAGGAAAAATATAACCATACAAAATTGATATTTTAAAACAGATTTAACCTATCGTTAAATGAGTCTTATCGTCGTTCGTTGAATAAAAAAAAAACCGAAATCAAAACGCTGTTTGGGTGGTACCACAGATGCTAGCGCAGGTGGTACCTATCCATTGATCTTTAAATATGGACAACTCTGCACAATGTATCAATCAAAACGGCAATGTAATGCGACAAGTAAATGATGATTTGTGTCTGGACGAATTGAGGTTTAGTTGGTCAGAGGCATGTTTGATCGTTTGTACCAAAAACTCAAAATTAGGGGTTAGTTAGAGGTATGTCCATGAGTACCTACCTAATTAATCAAATTGTTGAAGACTTTTAAAAATAAAACAGTTTTGTTATCGTAAATTTATTTATTCTTTGGTTTTGTCAGGATTCATTTTATTATCTTACTTCTATAACATTATTATTATACAGGGTGTTACAAATATAGAGCTACCTACGACAAGGTATAAAGTGCATAATATAAATATTCATAACAGTGAAATCTTAAGCACAACCAAAATAATAAAAAAACATTAAAATTATAAATCTGTATTAATAAGTGCAGTCTTAGTGTAATACTGGCTCAGTTTATATTACTTGCGATGTCATACCACCGAGCGAAAATATTTATCTATACCTCTACACACATAGGATCATTTAGAATTGTCTTATAAAGTATGTGATTCTAGATGCTGGTTAGTTCTTCTAGATCAGAACCTAATGAGGGTACTATACTATCTGAGATGCGTCAAACTAGCTGCCGTGTACTGGAACACTTTTTTATTTTTACTTCATAAGTGATTGACGCTGTACAATTGCACTACCTCAATCAGGGACGTGTCCAGGTAATGCGACTGTTAGCAGAGAGTTGCATGTTGTCATTTTTTATCACAACTTAATACTAAAAGCCCGTATTCCGAGAGAGTAATCGTTACTCAAGCATAGATTTGAGAAGAGATTTTCATACAAAATCTATGCTCGGGTTTGGATCAGCATAATATAGAAAATGAGGAGAATATGGTAGGATATGTGTCCTCCTACGAAAAGGGAAGATCTTCCACGCCGAGCGACCTTTGGCTCGGGGTCCGAGGACCGATGGATGGTATTCGGTAGTATTACTTATGTTCAAACTCCGTGATAACTTCGTTTGCGATCTAGGATATTTCTCATGTTAGTTCTTATGTAGCGAGATAGATGGCGCTACAGAATAAAAGCAGATTTACACAAATATTAGTTCAGTAACTTGTAATATTATCTTAAATATATAAAACTCTTTTGAAGCTGACATAGAATCAACGCACAGCCTAAACTATAAGTCCTAGAGGTACCACATTTGGAGGGTAGTATCCTTATATAGTGTAGGGGCGCACTAAGAAAGGAATTTTGAAAAGTCACACTCTAAAGGGTCTAAAATTAGGATCAAAGATTTTAACCAAATAATGCGTGTGCTGGTACCACGCGAGCAAAGCCGCGGGCGACGGCTAGTAAATAACAAAGACGATGAAGAAATCTTAGAAATAGAGTATGTTCGTTTTTATATTTTGACAGGCGTCATGGGTCAGTCGGTAGTAGCTCTGCCTTCCGTGCTGTGGGTCGTGGGTTCGATCCCCACCGAGAACAAACATTTGTGTGTTGTAAACATAGATGTTTGTTCTGTGTCTGGGTGTTTCTATGTATTATAAGTATGTATTTACAAAAAAAATATGTATGTATGTATTCTATCAGCCATCTAGTTCCCATAGTACAAGCTTTGCTTAGTTTGGGACTAGAAGGCGTTGTGTTAAGTGTCCGTGAATATTTATTTATTATTTATTTATATAGTAAACCAACAAGAGTACGGCCCACTTGATGGTAAGCGGTTACCAACGCGGACGTCTGCAACTGGAGCCAGTAACTCGTGTTTTAATCAAACATGCAATAATTTTGAACCGCTCGTGGTTAGACTTGCTTACTCAATCTTCACCGATTATCTAAGTTAAGCGACGTTCTGCGCGGCCACTGTTTGGATGGGTGACCGTTAGTGGCATTTACTGATCTGATCTGAGCGCTTCCGTGCTTCGGAGCGCACGTTAAACTGTCTCGGCTCTAGCAGTCGTTAAGCCACGACGGAGGCCTTAAGGCGGCCTAAAAACTCCGTCACCAGAGTTGGCCACTAACTCATACGAGCTTGTAATATTTTTTTTACAATAAATATGAAGTAGCTCGAACTAGCGCTAGTAACTGGAGCCAGTAGCTGCCTTCTAGTCCGGAAACCAGCTGTGTATCTTCCATAGTAGACAGTAACTCCCGTTGTAAGAAGGATTCGAGTTACTGATCTGAAAATAAAAAAGATTTTGTATCGACAGGCGTCACGGCTCAGTCGGTAGTAGCTCTGCCTTCCGTGCTGTGGGTCGTGGGTTCGATCCCCACCGAGAACAAACATTTGTGTGTGACAAACATAGATGTTTGTTCTGTGTCTGGGTGTTTCTATGTATCATAAGTATGTATTTACAAAATAATGTAATTGCTTTGTTTGGGACTAGAGGGCGTTGTGTTATGTATCCAAGAATATATTTTTTTAACTATTGGGAACAAATTGGCTACTATGAACCGGAAGGTGAAGTGGACGCCTAATGATTCTTGTGATGAAGAATTTTGCAACAATCTGTGATAATTGTTACCGGTAATGGAGCGTATCTTTGCAAGAGTGGTCGGTACCCACTGCCGAAGGTAGCCACCATGTCATGCCCTTCCGAGTCCTTCCTGCCCACTAGTGGGATTATACCCGTTACCTGCAAAAACAATTACTAACAAACTATTTTGTGTATAGAAAATATTAGATACTAGCTTCCACCCGCGATCTCGTTCGCGTCCCGTTCGATCCCGTTGGGTTTCCGGGATAAAAACTAGTCCATGTGTTACTCCAAGTCACGGACAATATATATTCCAAGTTTCATCCAAATCGGATCAGTAGTTTTTGCGTGAAAGAGTAACAAACATCCATATATACCATATATACAATATATACAAAGTTTATCGTTTATATGTATTAGTAGGATGTTATGTATTGTGACATATATTAGTATGATGTTGGGTGTTTTTATGTTGTGTGACGTACATGTGCGTCGTACGGCCTGCAGACGGCGAGCGGGCGCAGCGTGCTGGCCGCCGCGACCAGCACGCAGCCCCACGCCGTGCCCACCACCAGCACGCCGCCCGCGCAGCACAGCGCCGTCACCTGCACACACACACACACACACACACACACACATATTACACACTAATAGACACATACTTAGTTATAAATGTCTATAAAGTAAGCAAAGTAATACTTAGTTTTAAATTTGCCATAAGGTAAGGAGAGATAAGTATCTACTAACTCGAGTATAGAATTGAGATACCGAACATAAAAAAAATACAACCGAATTAAGGCAAGCGTCCACAGGCTCGCATCGCACGCGTCGGACGCATCGCACGCAACGGATTTTAGTTTGCCTTGTATAAAAACTCATACAACTGCGTCCACTGATCCGCACCGTACGGACGAGTACTTTATACAAGGCAAAGTAAAATCCGTTGCGTGCGATGCGGGCCTGTGGACGCTAGCCACTAAGAACCTCCTCCTATTTTAAAATCGAATAAACACCCAGAAGTCGAGTAAAAACAAAAAAGGCTTTTATTCGTAAATTACAAACCCGTAAATAATAGCATTAAAACACTTTAAACTAAAATGAAAACAAAACAAACGTCTTAAAAGTCATTGAACTCAAGTTAACTAATAGGCAAGTAATAACGGAATATATATATCCGTGTTAGTGACATTACCTTGCACTTGTGTTCGTCGAGTACATCGTCTATGGTCTGCAGGCTCTCCGAGCACGGCGCCAGCTTGCTGCAGTCCAGCCGCGCGGTCTGCTTGCCCTCGCACCACTGGTATACGCACACACCTTAACAATTATATATACATTATTATTCAATATATACTCATATTTGCGTGTTACTATATAATAAGCGATTTCTATCTAAAACCACTAAAAAAAAGATCAAGAAAGTTATAACAACTTCAAATTTTTTTAATTATTACGAATTGAATTCCATAACTAGAACATCAGTCAGGATAAGTAATTAGCAATACAATTTAAATTCATTTGGGCATAGTGACAGCCTATTTTAACAATATTCGAGAGGTGTGAACTCCTTGAAGTCAGAAATGCAATAGAGGGCGAGTCAAGCGCGCGCTCCGTTTATATAAGATTTTTAGTCATGCGACCAATTTCCGCATATTATATATAATAAGTATGTGTTTATAAAAAAAAGGATATGGGTATTCTATCAGCAATCTAGTTCCCATAGTACAAGCTTTGCTTAGTATGGAATTTATTATTTTAATATTATAAGGAGAAAAGATTTGTTTGTTTGTTTGCATTGGATAAGCTCCGAACCTACTAGACCGATTTGAAAAGTTCTTTGATCTTTGGGAAGCTACATTATCCCTCCCTGACATAGACTATGTTATATTTTTTACGAATCCTTACTAAAACTCCAATAATGTAAAAAAAGACCTATAAACAATTCCTTACGTAAGAATTCATTGTTAAATACCCGGACAGACAGCTGGCATGAAATAAATTCCATAGTTAAATAAATATATTCACGGACACTTAACACAACGCCTTCTAGTCCCAAACTAAGCAAAGCTTGTACGATGGAAACTAGATGGCTGATAGAATACATACATACATTTTTTTTGGTAAATACATACTTATAATACATAGAAACACCCAGACACAGAACAAACATCTATGTTTACAACACACAAATGTTTGTTCTCGGTGGGGATCGAACCCACGACCCACAGCACGGAAGGCAGAGCTACTACCGACTGAGCCATGACGCCTGTCATGTATAGTTATTAAAGGAGTGTATATAATGTTCTAGAGATATACAGACCGGGATCGTAGTAGGCGAAGACGGCGGCAACAGCATCGTCAGCGGCGAGTAGAGTGACTCTCGAGTGCGCGAGCTGGTCCGCCGCGCTCACGCCGCACTCCCGCACGCGGTACGCACACAGGCCCGCGCCGCCGGACCACACCTCCACACTGTCATACACAACACACATACACACACACACACACACACACACACAGTTAACAACCGACCCCACTTCGTTAAAATAGCGTAGAGTCCTTTTCATGACAAATATCCCGCGGAAATTTCCGGAACTAAATTTTAAAACTAAATTTTAAATTAGTTGTCAGGTGCTGTTAATGTGTTCGGATGCTAGTGCGTTTTTATTTGGTTTCTGTGATCAAAGTCTTGTTTTCAATGCCTAAAGTTGTTAAAAGTGCTGCCCGAGAAATAATACTTAAGGTCGACTACAGCGCCGCGTCTGCGGGACTTCTTTCATGGAAAGGACTCTACAATAGAAATTAGAACTATATTTTGTTTATTTTAGTTTTTACCCAAAGATGAGTTCAATACTCACATTTATTGTTTTGACATGGTTTACATGAATTTTACATTGTAATCATTTGATTAGATTAGACAAAGCCAATCGTGATTGACCAAACAGTTTTAAGTTGATTTTCATGTGTAACTTTAGAACAAGGGAATAGAGTATAAATTGTCCCTTCCTAGTTTTAAGTTTTAATAATAAAGGCTTCGCGCCCCCATTCCAGATGGTGTGAAACGTTGCGACGCTTTTAAATTAAATAGGACGACTGAGCGTCCGAAATTCATTCCCTTTCGAGGCGACGCGCGCGCAAGTTGTTACCATCTGAGCGGTCTTATTTTCTAACAACGCGGTTTTATTATAAAATTCCGTCATTGCTAGTTTGTCGGACAGGCTTCTGCTGACGGGCGTCTATAGACGCTGGGTGCGACTTGCATCCTAAGTAGGTTGACAGGGCACCTAATGGTATGGTTACCTACTTTAGGTATTAAGTAGATCTATTTTTTTTTTGTTTAGTTTAATATGTGTATTGTTTTTGTTTTTTCGTGTCTGAAATATATTATTATTATTATTTTCTCAATCCCGGAACCCCATTGTTTAAGCTGTCGGACTGGCTAGTTTAAAACTGGCACTAGTTGTTCACTACACACATCCTACACCACAACACATTACATACTCCCCTCTACATACACAATAACAACTCATGTCAAGTTTTATCATCACCATCATCCACCTGACTTCACCCACTGCTGGATATAGGCCTCTCTTTTGATGTACCACTCGTTACGATCCCGCGCCAGTCTCATCCAATGTTTGCCCGCTATGACTGCGATATCGTCTGCCCATCTTGCTGCTGGACGAGCGACACTTCTTAATTGGTTTTATATTGGTTGTCTAATAATCAATCTATTCAGCTTGCGTAATTGCTACTGATTCAGACCAGTTGATCTATCTATGACATCGTTTGCAACGGTTTGTACATAGCTACAGGAAAAAGATCAAGTAAGTTATTACAACTCGACAAAAATATTACAAAAAATAATTTACAACTGAGTTTAGCCTAAACTATAAGTCCTGGAGGTATGAAATTTGGAGGGTAGCATCCTTGATATATTCCAGGAATCCCCACCAAGAAATCCCCAAAGTAAATTTTAGAGACGGGACTGTAAGGGCATGTACCTTATTCGTTATAGTTACAGGAAAACGCTTTTAGGAGACTATCCATAAATGCCAATTGATCTTGTTTCTTATAAGGATCAAAAGTCTCTACTGGACCAACTAAGGTTTGAGTACTAGAAATGTTGGAAATCGCGACAAATTTTGCCCATACATTTGGGTAGGTAAAAGAGTCAAACCTCTAAATTAGCCAAACTTTTTGCTATGGGTAGATCCGCTATAAAGAAGACTGGCTGAAAAAGGAGGTAAGTAAAAAAAGTTTTAAATTACAAACTTCGAATTCGATTCGAATTCTTGAGTTATTTCAGCAGGGTTATTTTAATTCATCGGGAAAGCCTTCGGATTCGATTGGATTCGGTAGCGGACACTTCCGACGGAAAATGCTATTCTAAATTATAGGATTCGAAAACTTTGACTTAAAGATTCCGATCCGAGAGAGCCGAGTTACCGACAGGTATTGGGTGTCGGAAACGATTCCGCCAGAGAGTTGTCCGGTGTTTCGTTTATTATCTTTTGTGTCAATATTATTTTTTATTTCCATTGACCAAGCAACCATACACCTACTATTTTATCCTTGATAAAAACGAGAGTAAGTGATCAATCGGGATGATTTTCTGCCAATGTTATCATTCTATGTTCAACATCTTTGTTTGTTAGTAAACATTAGGTTTCAAACCATATTTTGTTGTAAAATAGATGGAGCACATTCTTGTTAGAAGAGCTCGTCGAAATGATAGCAGTTTGCAAAGGAAGGCAACGCTAATACATCATAACCCACTACGGGATTTGTCGGACCCCTTCAACAACCCAAACTTTGAGTCTGTGTATCGTTTTACACCTACAGTAGCTCTAAGGTTGATTGACGAGATAAGGGGTCATTATCCTGACCAAAAAAATTCAAATTCAATGTCTGTGGAGCTAAAAGTAAGTAGCTAATAATAGGAGAAAGATTAGCCTGCATGGAAAGTTAGTTTGTCATGCATTTGTTGCACTTATGTACCTATACCCACCTACTTTTTATAGTTCGTTAAATCTGCCAAGAATCGATGAAGTATATATACTTATATACCTACTGGAAAGTATCTAGGCACCTAAAAAACATGATTTGGCTTTCCAAGTGTACTAAAAAGTCAGTGGTTTAATTTTACAAATGAATACTTTGGTTTACTTACCATTTTGGTGTTATTTCTCAATTTATTTCTTCAACTTATTTTGGAAACGAACAATCTGCAGACTTTTCAAACAGCGCGCGCAAACTTCAACTTCAAACTTCAACCACAAAATCGTACTTACGAAGCTAGTTTAAAGTTTAAACTTAATCATTTGTAGATTTATTATAATAAAAAAATTGTAGATATTGTGTGTGGTTGAAAATAACAACAATAACAAAATATAACAATTTTGAATAAGAAATAGTTGAAAGCGAGACGTTTTGATTCATAAAACGCAGAATCACTTCATAATATTTCACATAATAAAGTTTTCTACCATAACCTACCATTTCAAAGCAGTCTCCGTAAACAATCAATCTCTGTTTCCGCGTCGGAACGAAACCGAGGTTCCGACGCACCTCCCGAAACTGGTTTCAAAATAGCATTTTACGATCCGTCGGATATCTATCGGTTCCGACACATAATTTCGTTTCGGATCCGACCCGTTCCCGACGATTTTAAAATAGCCCTGCAGGTCATTCTTATCTGTGCTGAGAAAATTCTAGATTGTTAGTTGTAATTTTATGTAATTTTTGTTAAAAAATTTCCTTAAATCGCAAACGTTTGGACTTAATTGAAGCGTATTTTGTAAATAATAGGAACACGGAATCTGCATTGGTGTGTATTTCCGTACAAATGTATGGGGTTTTTTTTTTGCGATTTCTGTTATTTCTAGTACTCAAACCTCAGTCGGTCCGGTAGAGACTTTTGATCCTTATAAGAAACAAGATCAATTGGCATCAAAAAAAGTTTTTGTGGAAAATGTCCATTTTCTTGCTGACTAAATTTGTTCCAAAATCTGTAAATGCAGTTCAGAATATTTTAAAAATTTATGGATAGTCCCCTAAAAGCGTTTTCCTATAACTATAACGAATACGGTACCTGCCTTACATTCCCGTCTCAAAAATTCACCCTGTATAGTGTAAGGGTGTACTAAACAAAGAATTTTGAAAAGTGGCAACGCCGCGGTCGACGACGGCTAGTTTTAAATAATTTAATTAAGGAGGTAACAATTTATTATTATACGTAAATGTTCAGTTGTAGTATCAATGCCGCATAATGTCACTAGAAGTACCGGTAGGTATTACTCGGTGGTTATATATATATATATATATATATATATATATATATATATATATATATATATATATATATATATATATATATGTTTATATATATATATATATATATATGTATGTACTAACTGGTCGCGGTCGGTCCTGGCGGCCAGGCAGCACAGCTCGGTCGCGGTGCCCAGCTCCGTGAGGACGAAGCTACTCTCCTCCGACGGACGGAACCACGACACCAGGAATAGTCTGAATACAAACACTACAACTTAAACTCTCATACTACAGCAGGTGCCAAATAACACCGCAATACAGGTCATTCGCCCACCTTCACCACGATGTCGCAAAATTCAATTTATGAATGGCTAATTCTGTCGCTTTCCATACAAACCTGTCGCTAAGACGGTAATCGCTCGAATCTCGTAGTACTGTTTGTTTACCATACATAAATCGAATTTTGCGGCGGGTGAATGGCCTGTATTGCGGTGTTATTTGGCACCTACTATAACAGTTTTATCTTCTAACCTGAACCCCCAATCTTTGAACTCTTAATATTACTTTACCCCCTCATCTCTTTTGACCTCAAGTAGGGTACCTCCCCCCTCATTTAGGGACGGAGGGGTGAAATACTCTAAGGAGAGGCCTTTTATATTAAGTTATTACTTCACCCACTTCATTTTATTCCACTCCCTCTTATCTCGCTTTTTTTAATTCACTCCCTCTCTCCTTCATGTGACCTCAGCCGGGGGCTGAAGCCAAGTGAGATTAAATATGTTTACGTGACGTCACCGCACGCGTATTTACCTCCCCCCCCCTTTTTACCACAGCCCCCTCCCCCCTTAGATAGATGACCCCCCTCACCGGCCACAGCTGAGTGCGAGTGCGACGCGATGCAACGTCCGTAGCGGTTGTAGCGCGGCGATGGGTGACCGCGCGCCCCCCACTAGCTCCTCTATTCTAACTGTCCACAACAACTCGCACGATGACGCACTGCAAATAATATTATAACACTGTGTTATCTTCAATAAACAAATAAATATTCCTGGACATTAGTCCCAAACTAAGCAAAGTTTGTACTATGGGAACTAGATTGCTGATAGAATACTTATAATACATATGTTTTTTTAAGTAAATACATTTAATCTAGATAAATACAACTCACGAGAACACAGAGAGTCGTCCGACAGAGTCTCCGATCCACACGGCGCTGCCGACACGACATATCGCCGTCACCATTACTGGCTCCTCCTTATCTAAATAAATAAATATTCACGGACACTTAACACAACGCCTTCTAGTCCCAAACTAAGCAAAGCTTGTACGATGGGAACTAGATGGCTGATAGAATACATACATACATATTTTGTAAATACATACTTATAATACATAGAAACACCCAGATACAGAACAAACATCTATGTTTGCCACACAAATGTTTGTTCTCAGTGGGGATCGAACCCACAGCACGAAAGGCAGAGCTACTACCGACTGAGTCATGACGCCTGTCAATCTATTGACAGTTCATTGATCACATATATAGTAGCGCCATCTAGTTTACTACTGGACAACAAATATGAACACTCTACAAATTCTTTTTATCGTATGCTGGTCATCATCAGAAATTAGAGTTTGGATTCCAGTTTGTCAAACCAGAATGTTTTGGGATGCCAAATATTTCATAATTTGAAAACCGCTGCACTGATTTCTACCAAACAAAGCTAAGAACCATCCAAAAACGATCAGCTTTCTTATGAAAAAACGTGCATTGAAATGGGAGGCCTACCGTCAGAGGTAGCGCGCCCTGCAGCGCGGAGGGCAGTAGTTACCTGGCGGGACTCTGAGCGTGTGGTGATGCGTGAAGTGCACAGATGGCGCCAGCAGCGAGTGCGCGCGCTCCGGCTCCCCCCCGCCGTACCACACCTCCCACGCCGCCCCGCTACCATCTACCCGGGGGCGGGGAGGGGGGGGAAATTACATTACTTATACTGCTCACTTATTTGTAAATCACTACAATAAGGGGGGAGTTAATTGAGAAGAAGAGCTCTAAGGGAGGTTCAAAAAAATATGTAAAACAGAACTTAAAAGAGGGTTAGAGGGGGGTCAAGGGTGGTTTCAAAAGGGGTCAAAGGAGAAGGTGCGAAGAGGGTCAAGGTGGGGGTCAAAGAAAAACTCAATATTAGTTTGACGGATGATTAAAGGGTGGTCAAAATGGGAGATGGGTTATAGGGGTCGGATGGGAGTTCAAAAACTTCAAAATTGGATAGAAAGGGGTTTAAAAGAGACCAAAGCGGTTCAGTTAAAGGTGATTTAAACAAGTCAAAAGTAAATTGAAAGGGGGGTCAATGTGGGGGTCATACCCGGTAGCTGCACTGTAAGAGCAGCGTGCGCGGTGCTCGTCCTGGCGCTGGCGACGTCCATGAGGGCGGCGCACTCGGGCGCCGCCCTCATGGACGTCAATGTGGGGGTCATACCCGGTAGCTGCACTGTAAGAGCAGCGTGCGCGGTGCTCGTCCTGGCGCTGGCGACGTCCATGAGGGCGGCGCACTCGGGCGCCGCCCTCATGGACGTCAATGTGGGGGTCATACCCGGTAGCTGCACTGTAAGAGCAGCGTGCGCGGTGCTCGTCCTGGCGCTGGCGACGTCCATGAGGGCGGCGCACTCGGGCGCCGCCCTCATGGACGTCAATGTGGGGGTCATACCCGGTAGCTGCACTGTAAGAGCAGCGTGCGCGGTGCTCGTCCTGGCGCTGGCGACGTCCATGAGGGCGGCGCACTCGGGCGCCGCCAGCGCCGACACCAGGGCTCCGCCGGACGGACGCAGTGCGCTGCCGCCCGACCAACAGCGACGCATTATCTCTAACATGCAGATTGGATACTCCGTGTCCTACAACATACAAATTACGGATGGATGTTTGTTCCTCTTTCACGTAAAAACTACTGATCCGATGTGGATGAAACTTGGAGTATATATTGTCCGCAACCTAGATTAATACATAGGCTACTTGTTATCCCGGAAAATTAACGGGAACCAACGGGACGCGAACGAAGTCGCGGGCGGCGCCTAGTCATAAATAAAAATTAATATTCTTGGATATATCACACAACGCCCGTTAAGTCCTTTTCGTCGGGGGTCACCAATGAGAACACGGTAGGATGTGTGTTCTCGTACGCAAAGACAAGATGTTAATTACATAGCTCGCTCTGTCTCATGCTGGAAGCAGCAATGTATGCTATTCACTAGTATTACTTATACTACTAACTAGCCGTCTCCCGCGGCGTTGCTCGCGTTAGGGTGTGACTTTTCAAAATTCCATTTTCCCGCTTTTCTGTTGAAATTTTTCCTGAATTTTCTTTGCTATAAACCTCACGGAGCCCGAGACATTTCCAACGAATGCAAAACCGTGGAAATCGGTTCGTGCGTTCTGGAGTTATAGCGCCAGGAAGGAAAACTCGACTTATTTTTATATAGTAGACTACAATATAACTACGCGCGCAACATGTAGGATTAGTCGAACAGCGCCATCTATCGGGATCCAGGCGCACTTTAATAGTTCTCATGTAGCGTGATAGATGGCGATATAGGTAATACAATTACTGCAAAGGTAATCACACAATATTTGTGATTTCTGGTTATATCTTGAGGGGTTCTCACCCTGGGTGTCAGCGAAGGCCTGACTCCTTCCAAGATGGCCTCCTTGATGGCCTCGTGGCCTTCGAACGGCTGCCGGCCTGATATCACCTCGTACATTAACATGCCGAACGAGAAACAATCCACCTGCAAACACAAGTCATAAGTTAAACTAGAAAACTCGATTTCAATTTGATGCGACCGATGATGATGATGATAGAAGTTAATTGGAATTCTTCTATTGATCGTAAACACTGAAAAGTCACAGGAAAGCAAAATACGCAATGTCGTGTACGTGGACACCGAGTTTTCTTTTCAGTTAAGTATTCCTATTTAAAAGCTAAACTACTAAACCGATTTTGATAAAGAAAGTACGGGAATAATCTGGAAGTATTACCCTTTCAAATAAAAAAATAAATTCAAATCAGTTCATAAGTGACTTAGTTCTGAGGTAACAAACATAAAAAAAACACAACTCAATTGAGAAGCTCTTTTTTTCTTAAAGTCGGTTATAAAACGTACGGACGTGTGACTACCCTCTAAATATAATAAAGTCCATAATATAGTGAGTGTACCTTCTCGTTATACTCTTGTTCTCCGTTATATCGCATGATCTCCGGCGCCATGAACCCCTCCGTTCCGCCGAACCCCTTCGTGCCGGAGGGGCCCGCCAGCCGGCTTATACCTGCAATGTACTATACATACACATTCATATCTCCAACAACGCCATCTAGCTACAAACTGACCCAAACTGGTACTTGCCAAAAACATGGAAATTATTAAATAGGTATCAACATTAATTAATGTAAGTTATCAGTTGAGTAGGTACAAATAATTATTAGGTAAGTTTGGCAGCGAAGGCAAAATTAAGCGTTCAGCTTGTATTTTGGACTTCTAGAGTACAGTTACTTAAGTTGGAAGTACTCTGCTTGAGGTTAACAATATATAATTAATAGAGATCTATACTATAAAACTGTAAAAAAAAAAAAAAAAATTAAAATGAAGGATATGGATAAACTAAACATGCAGATCTAATAAATAAACGATTCTGATTCCAAAAATTGAGTTTGTTTGTTGTTTGTTCGCGGATCACGCCTAAACTACTGGACCAATTTCAATGAAACTTATACAATTCAAAAGCCCTTTTTCCCGATTGAAACATAGGCTATATTTTATTGAAATTAAAGACGTAGATTCTTAGATACAGCTCTATAAACCAAATATGACCTCTATAAACCAAAAGCCGCGTTTGGCACGAGGTTCATCGTATGCTTGTTGACATATATTTTGGTGGAAAGTTTCGCACGCGTACAAAGTCGCGGGTATCAGCTAGTCTATACAAATATCTATACAAATATTATAAAGAGGAAAGGTTTGATTTTTTGTTTGTTTGTTTGTTTGTATGAATTGAATAGGCTCCGAAACTACTGGACCGATTAAAAAAATTCTTTTACCATTAGAATCCTACATTATCCCTGATGAACATAGGCTATATTTTATCCCGGAATTCCCACGGGAACGGGAATTACGCGGGTGAAACCGCGAGGCGCTGCTAGTAGGTAATAAAATTCAGTGACACTTAAACTTCTAATTTTTATAATACTTATACAAATGCACAAAAGCCTAATTTTTTTATCAATTTATCAGAGCAAAGCACTTTCTCTTCTACAGTAACGGAGCGCTATAAAACCGTGTCGGCTAGTAAATAAATCAAATAAATCATTCATTCATTCATTCATTCTTTCATTCATTCATTCATTCATTCATAGTGTTAGTACCGTAGTCTCCGAGTTTGACGTGCACGTCGATCGGCAGCGGACTGAGCTCGGCGGCCGCAGACTCTTCCACCTTCGGCATTCTCCATACCAACACGTTCTCAGACTGACAAACACATATTACTAATATATTATATCCGCAAATGAAACGTGATTACATAAGTATCTGTATTTATTTTATTGTACTTATGATTTTCTTTTATAGCTCTGTGATTTTATTGAAGAAACAAGAGTACTACGAGATGATGTATATCTATTTAGGTAGTAAAACGCATCTATTGTCCAGAAATACTTAATTTATTCAATGCACCTGCGCTGGGGTCGATAAAATCCTAAAACGCAACGATAGCGCGTGCTAATTTGGCCTGTGGCGCCATCTAGTTTGGTTTGTGGTAAATAGTACAAATCAATAGAGTTAAATTCAAAACCAGGTGACAAGTGGATTAGTGGAATAAACCAAAAAAAATAACATGGTTGTGAATCTGACGATGGGTTTTATCAGTTTATATTTATAAGTGCTAAAATTCTGTCAAACTTCAGTTTGGCTGTGCCATTAGCTTTGGTCTTATGTTGCGTTAATTCCCGTTCGTTCCATTGATAGGACAAATGGGAAAATGACAAAATAAGTTCTCGTTCCCTGTACAGTATCCTGTGGTTGTGCAGGTGTTCCAGTGCCCGGGCGAGCTGCAGCAGTGCTGCGCGTGCAGCACGCCGCACGACCTGTACGTTCGTACCTTGAGATCCCTGTACAGTATCCTGTGGTTGTGCAGGTGCTCCAGTGCCCGGGCGAGCTGCAGCAGTGCTGCGCGTGCAGCACGCCGCACGACCTGTACGTTCGTACCTTGAGATCCCTGTACAGTATCCTGTGGTTGTGCAGGTGCTCCAGTGCCCGGGCGAGCTGCAGCAGTGCTGCGCGTGCAGCACGCCGCACGACCTGTACGTTCGTACCTTGAGATCCCTGTACAGTATCCTGTGGTTGTGCAGGTGCTCCAGTGCCCGGGCGAGCTGCAGCAGTGCTGCGCGTGCAGCACGCCGCACGACCTGTACGTTCGTACCTTGAGATCCCTGTACAGTATCCTGTGGTTGTGCAGGTGTTCCAGTGCCCGGGCGAGCTGCAGCAGTGCTGCGCGTGCAGCACGCGGCCCGAGTCGCGCGCCGCACGACCTGTACGACCTTATTGTAACGTCCAGGCTGCCCTGTGGGGGGAATATGCACTGAGGGGGCGACCATACATTACGTTAATCTCCCCCTAAACCCCCATAGGGGGGAGGGGGTCCAGCCGAACCTCTTATGTGGAGGAGAGGGGGTTCTCGACAAGTATCACGTAAATTTTTACAATCTTCTTCTTCTAAATATATAAAACTCTTTTGAAGCTGACTGACAATCAACGCACAGCCTAAACTATAAGTCCTAGAGGTATCACATTTGGAGGGTAGTATCCTTATATAGTGTAGGGGTGCACTAAGAAAGGAATTTCGAAAAGTCGCACCCTAAAGGGTCTTAAATTAGGATCAAAGATTTGAAGCAAATAATGCGTGTGGTGCTACAGCTAGTATGATATTGTAGTATATATACGAGTGGTGCGAGTGCGAGTAGCAGTGCGAGTGGCGCGACACAGACGGCTCGCAGTGCGACTGCGTGCGCGTGTCGCAGCTGGCTGAGGATCGTTAGTTCCTGTCGCAGGCCGCAGTACGCGCGACATGCTGCCGCACCCGGCTCGCGCTCCCACCGGGACACTGCAGCCTGGAACATACAACATACACATGGTGCGTCTGGGAGATGTTAGGTTGCCTACATAATGGATCAATTTCGAGTTTAAATTTTTTGAAATTTTAAATGCAGAATCAGGAGTCCAACTAATACCAAATATACACATTCTGTGACGGAGGATTTGGGGGCCCCTCCCCCCAAATCTTGGCTAGAGGGTTTCCACTTTGGGGGGAAGAGGGAACTTTATTTAGATATTTAGGGTATTCCTAGACTACTCCTAGTCCAGCCTGTTAAGACTTGGCAGCTTTCGATAGAGGAGAGGGGGGAAGTTTATGCCTTACAATTGAAAATATAAGCAAATTGTCTCGTTCAGAGACCATTAGTATCAATCTCTCCTTCAGATCGTAAGATCCAATCGTCCACCAATGTACTGGTAGCGGGGCTGAAACGAAATACATAGTTTTTTTAAACAAAAGTCTAGAAAGCCAAGAAACATGTTACCTTATAAGCATGTAAAGCTTGCGGGTCACTCCCGCTAGGCGGCGCCACGGGTTGCAAAGCCTTTAACGCCACGTCCACTTCCGGCCGGCCGGGTACCCGCCACGTGGCCGACATCACCGTCCCGAACGCGCCACGCCCCGCTATGGCGCGACGCGTTATGTGCTCCCAACGCGCACGGAACTCTTCCGGCACGTCTAGGAGGAGCTGGAGATACGGTCACTGTGTACATTGCGAGTCAGTTTGTACATAGAAAGTCAGTTTGTACATTGTATTGTTTATTTAAATTGTGTGGCATTGTTGAAGATGTAGAAGGAGAAACGTATTGAAATAACTACAATGTACACAATGTACACATCGACTGTTTATCTATAGTATAGACAATCGGTGTGTACATTAGGAGTAATTGTGTACATTGCGAGTTTTCATGTACATTGTGTGTTATTGTTTAGGACTTAGAAGAGAAAACGTCTAATAGAAGCTAAAGAGATACATTGTACATATGGAATTATTGTGTATACCCACGCTACGGACATCATTTTGTGGTTATAAGAGGACGTTTAGAAGTAGCTAGAGTGAGATAGGGACATTGTGTACGTCGGTAATCAGTATGTACATTCTGAGTTATTATGTGGTGTCATAATCTACGAACTCACAGTATCAGGAGCCACATGATGCAACGCCACATCGGGATGCAATGGACAGTTTAGCGGCAGCTGTGTGCACGCGCAATGTATGCATTGTTCCACTGTCCAACCCCACGCCCACGCCCAGCACAGTCCCAGCTGTGGGCCGTGGGATATGCCTTCTACTGAGCCGATGCGGGATGATGCTACACAAAAAATTATAGAACTTAAAAACCAAATTTTAATGTAAAATCATCAGCTTTGCAAGTCTTATGAGATTACTAGCCAATTATAACGGACCATCTCGATATTATTCTACAAACACCAGGAAAATAATCAACAAAATCGGTCACCTACCGTTAGATTCAGCTCCAACACCACTGTCGCCATCAGAAGTCCTGGAATCCTGAGATACCCGGGGCCTGGGTTCCGCACCCAGTTCCAATCGACGAAATGCTTGCTATAATCAAGTAAGTCAAGTTGTACATTATGAGCCATTGTGTACATTGAATTAATATTGCTGTATTAATACTACAAATAAAGTACTATGATTTTTTCCCAAAGCAAATCATGCTATTTTTAGGACTATTAACAATATTACTAACAGAAGCGAAATGTTGATTAAGTTATTAACTGTGTACAAAATGAAACACTATGTACATCATGACCCATACCAAAGTCAAAGTGTACAATACTGTACATTATTCTTACAAGTAAGTACATAATGAGCCATATTATAATTAGTGACATATCTCGTCCGCCCTTGCCCCTGCCTACCTGCGCGAGTAGGTCGGGATCCCGCGACCTCGGCAGCAGATCCTTCAGGCAGCCCGGGCACGGCACCACCCGAGTGATCAGACATCTGCCTTCCGATGTGTGCACGAATCTAGTACCTACAGACAAATACCTGGAGATTATGACAAATGGTGATAATTGGTACCTTTATTTTGTACCAGTATGTACCAGTAAGTACCAGTATTTACCAGTATGTACCAGTATGTACCAGTATGTACCAGTAAATACCAGTAAGTACCAGAATCTTTCAAAAGGACTTTTTATCCATTCTGAATTATTTATACTATGTCAAAGGGTTATTATAGGCGTATCATTTCTAAGTGACGTCACAGCTCGGTATATTGTGTGCCTTCCGCGCTGTAGGTTGCAGGTTCGATCCCCACACAGAACTAATATTTATGTGATGAGCAAAAGTTTTTTCCGAGTCTCCTTTGAGAATGTCTGAATAATAATAACTCACCTAGGCTTGATTAATCTTCGCCGATTATCTAAGTTAAGCGACGTTCTGCACGGTCACTATTTGGATGGGTGACCGTTACATTTACATCTAAGCGCTTCCGTGCTTCGGAGCGCACGTTAAACTGTCCCGGCCCTAGCAGTCGTTAAGGCACGACGGAGGCCTTAAGGCGGCCTAAAGGCTCCGTCAGCAGAGTTGGTCAGTAAGTGATACGACGCTGGTTGGTTACCTAGCGATGGATACCAGTCCTCCAGCAGCAGGTCCACGTGTTCCGACACTATGGCCAGCACCTTGGCTAGCGTCGACGGATTCGGCTCTAAACTGATACTCTGTAACATAACCACAGTTTTGTTGGTACCAAATTATACCAGCTTGTACCAGTAATTACCTGATATCCTCCAATAGGCATGCCGTCCTCTCGCCTATTACCTGATACCCTCTACATTTTTCGGTACCAGTTAGTACCATTTATTACCAGTATGTACCAGTAATTACCTGATATCCTCCAATAGGCATGCCGTCCTCTCGCCTATTACCTGATACCCTCTACATTTTTCGGTACCAGTTAGTACTATTTATTACCAGTTTGTACCAGTAATTACCTGATATCCTCCAATAGGCATGCCGTCCTCTCGCCTGACGACGCAGCTCTGCGCCGGCAGTTGTATCTCAATACACGCACTGCTTTGAATATCCAACTCGCACCACGCGCCATCCTGCTTCACTCGTAACCTAACGAAACGTGTACAATTTAACATAAAAAATGAACTCAACTTTGCAATTCTATTTCGCCCCACCACCAGACGAAGCGCAATATGACGAAACGGAATAAACGGAACTTACTTGAGATTCTCGTAGGGGTGTGACACAGTTCCTTCCCCCGGCGCCGGCAGCAGGGGTTCATGTGTGGGGGGTAGTTCTCTGACGCACACGAGACTCAGGTCCCCGCACACGAGGCGAGCCCCGTCCCGCCACACCCGCCACCCCCACTCCATCTCCAACGCACCAGATATCGTCTCGTCACACTCCATCTAAACATATCTACTTGTTAACTATCTAGGGGTTCGAAGGTCACTTTACGAAGGGTTCAATTGTCATAGATCAACCTCTAAAACGGGGTTCAAATGGATTTTTGCAGATGAACAGAACAATGGGTACAAATATATAGTCTAAAATAGGGATCAAAAAAGGGGATCAAGCGTGTACCAAAAGGGATCAAAAAATGGGGGTTCAAACGTATCCACCACTTGGTCCAGTGCCCGTTGTAGACAAAAAGTTTGAAACTCGCTCCAAAAGAGGCTAGTCAAAATCCGGCTCGAAGGACCATGCAAAGGGTCGCGTTCTCAAGAGGAGTTTCAAATGAATGCAAATCCAGTATTAGTTCAAAATTGCTTTATTGAACCGATAACTAGAAGAGATCATTACAATGTATAAGCCACCACATTTCACCAAAACGTTTCGATAGCGCGATTCAGCCTGCGGACAACTTTACTAGCGACATCTAGTTTGGTTTTCGGTACTATCATAAGTTTAACACAAATAACTACTTTATTGACCTAACTTAGACAATACCAAAAGAGGTCGATAACAGGGTTCAAGCCTACCACAAAATGGGTCAAAAGGTTAAGGCTCTAAAAACAGAGGTTTATAATTAAAGTAATGTTATATACTTCATTAGCGCGATATAGTTGATGGGGTGCCTTAGCCAGTGCAGCATCAGCGAGCATCCTGGAGCAGAGCCGGGTCCAGAACCCGCACGGCACGTACGTCACCAGCAGCAGCCGCGTTAGAGGAGTCCCGTTACGAGCTGATATCGATATACCCTCGGAGGACGATGCGCCTTCTTCTGCAGGGAAGTAACAATAATATCAAAAGTTTATAATGTACGGATGGATGTGTATATGTATGGATGTTTGTTCCTCTTTCACGCAAAAACTACTGATCCGATTTAAATGAAACTTGGAATATATATTGTCCATGACCTAAATTAACACATAGGATACTTTTTATCTTGGAAAATAACGAGATTCAACAAAATTTTGACAATCAATTACTTTGAGTTTAGAAGAACAAGTGTTATCATTTTGCGTTTCTGACATTGTCCACGTGAAGAAATATCAGTGGGACGAACAGAAAGTGCTAAATATTTTTCTTTTATTCATGGGACGAAAGAAAAATTATTCTAAAAATTAGAAATATAAACATTTATTCCACAAATAATTTTTTTAAAACTTATAATATTACATTTTTTTTTATGTATAATATGATTTTTACCAAATTTAAGAACTCTTCCATTTCCCCCAGTGGGATGAGCTAGTGGGACGAATGGAAAATTAGTGAAAGGAGGACGTGCCTCTAATTAGTTATACTTACGCACTAGCGCCGGTGAGTCAGTGTGTCGGTTGGAGTCTAACATCGGCGTGTGGTGCGGGTTCAGTGCCGGCCACAAGCGACGCTGGCCACGACTCGCGCTCGACCACGCACGACCACGGACTGGCAGCTACAAGACAATGTTAGGTACTTGAACACTATTCTAACGGAGATCACTATACCGGGTGTGACATAATAACCCTAAATGTGATTTTTCTATGTATTTACAAAAAATATATTATATAAGTATTCCATCTGCAATCTGGTTCCCATAGTACAAGCTTTGCTTAGTTTGGGACTAGAGGGCGTTGTGTGAAATATCCATTACTATTTATTTATCTCATTTAGTTTATGTTGTTAAGGTTATGTAAATGTAAAATTACTAAAATTACTAATTAGCCTGCATTTTGGCGAGATCGTAATATAATTAGAGTAAGTGTATGTATTTTCTGTTAGTACATGCACACTAAATTAAAAAAAAAACCTCACACGTTAAATTTCTCTTTTCACCCCATTTCCTTTTTCATCCCATTTTCTTTTCACACCATTTCCCTTTTTCACCCCGATCGACTAATAACATACCTGTGGTGCCACTGGTTCGTTCTCTGGCAGTAGCGGCGGTATGAGCAGCGTCCTGGCGTCCCAGCACAGAGCCAACTCGAACTTGTAAAGCAACGACACACCGAGGGAGGTCGCCTCCTCCAGCCGCGTCAGTTGCGGGGACGCTTTGAAAACGTGCGCCAGGTCCTCCACTTTCATTATACCTGCAATAAACACCTGGCTAAGTTATTAGTACTAGTATTGCACAGCGCCATCTAGCGCCAAACTGAGCCAAACTGGTACAACATCAAGTAAACGATGAGATGAGGTTTTAGATTTTTTTTCAAGTGGAATTGTATAAGGAAGTTGAATAGGAAGGTTGCCATGATTGTGTGTGACAGGGTGTGTATTTATGTGAGGGTGTGTGTGTATTTACCGTTGGTTGCAAGCAAGTAGATATCGCTAATCATGACCAGCGGGCCTAAGATGCGCACCGCGAGATATTTGTCATGTCGTTCTGTCAAAATGTAAGCATTTTGTACCAGTTTAGGAACTATTGCATTATCTGTGGTACCTAATGGTGTCGACAAAACGCGCCTTTGAATTTTCAACTTTTGACATTTCTGCGTGACTATTATCTCGTCCTCGGAGAGGTACGACGACTAACAAGTGTCTAAAGTGTACATTATGGCGCGTTTTGTCGACACCATTAGGTACCACAGATAATGCAATAGTTCCTAAACTGGTACAAAATGCTTACATTTTGACAGAACGACATGACAAATATCTCGCGGTGCGCGTCTCAGGCCCGCTGGTGTATTTACACATCACACAACCCTCTATGTACGCGTATATGAAATAGGGTGTATGTGTATTTGTGTGTAAGGGTGTATGTGTAAACTATGCATGCATAAGATTAGTAACAAATATGTGAATATAAACTAACCATGACAAGTCTGAGAGGGTGTATGATGTGTATATGTATTGTGTGTTAGGGTGTGTGTGTGTACGAACCGTTGGTAGCGAAGGGGTTGATCTCTCTAACAGTGACGACATGCGCCAGCACGTCGCACAGCCACTGAGGACGCAGGAAGTACAACTCCTTCAGAGTGGCGTCGTCGTAGTGAAGGAGTACACCTACAAGTAACGTACATACTATATACTATACTAATAAAAAACTGTAAAAAAGACTCTGATTCCGAAAATCGAGTTTGTCTGTTTGTCTGTTCGCGGATCACGCCTAAACTACTGGACCAATTTCAATGAAACTTATACCATTCAGAAGCCCTTTTTCCCGATTGAAATATAGGCTATATTTTATTGAAATTAAAGACGTGGATTCTTAGATACAGCTTGACCTCTCTAAACCAAAAGCCGCCTTTGGCACGAGGTTCATCGTATGCTGGTTCACAGATATTTTGGTGGGAAAGTTACGCACGCGTACGAAGTCACAGGTATCAGTTAGTATAAGCTAGTATAATACATTTTTGAACATTTCACATGCCTTCTAGTCCGAAACTAAGTTTATTTCTCACCATTTTCATGTAAGAACATGGTGGCTTGGTGCAACTCGGTCGCGTCTCGGAACATTTTGTGGTTCTTCTGCTGCATGTACTGTGTCACCTGCAATGTACGCAATACTAGACGAAATACTAGCGGGTTGGGCTAAGGGGGGCTAAGGGGGGCTAAGGGGGCTCAAACCCCCCTTAAGGGGGCTCCAGGCAATTCCACGTGAACCCAACGGCGAACCAGGAGATACTAATAATGTACGCCACTGGGTTTCTTTGTGTTAGAACCTCACTTATTTGTATAAATATAAACAAAGGGCATTGAATTTCAAGCACGGTAGACATCCTATACGATTTCTAGTGAAAGTCGACTGTCAAAAATAAAGCCAAATATTTTTTTTTCTAGAAGATACTATAACCATGTTCTTTACTACGTGGTAATATATATTTCGTCCTTACCATCTAAAAGGGGTAGTCAGAAGAACATTCCAGTTCCATGAGTAGAATGATGATGAAACTCACCAGTCTCTTGTAATCGGTGTGGTTCAACACCGGTTCTGTTAGTTCGGCTGCCAGTGACGTCACACACTCTTCTAGAGCTAAGTACGTGGCCGGGATGCGCTGCTCTAATAACGGCTCCTTGCTTCCTGTGAATGAACGGAAGAACGAATGAATAAATAATAAATAAATATTCACGGACACTTAACACAACGCCTTCTAGTTCCAAACTAAGCAAAGCTTGTACGATGGGAACTAGATGGCTGATAGAATACATACATACATATTTTGTAAATACATACTTATAATACATAGTAACACCCAGACATAGAACAAACATCTATGTTTGCCACACAAATGTTTGTTCTCAGTGGGGATCGAACCCACGACCCACAGCACGGAAGGCAGAGCTACTACCGACTGAGCCATGACGCCTGTCAATGAATGAATGATACTTACTATTAGTGAAAACACAAACTTTTCTAAAACTGAGTAGGTTTTTGTGTTGCTTATGAACGAAAGAACGAATGAATGATTGAACGATGAAACAAATTTTTGCAAATGTCTAATTTTACTTTGGGAATCAAAAATGAAATGATAAAAGTTGATAAAGAAGTTCGGCGCGGTCACTATATGGATGGGTGACCGTTACATTTACATCTCAGCACTTCCCGGCTCCAGCAGTCGTTAAGGCACACAGGAGGCCTTAAGGCGGCCTAAAAACTCCGTCACCAGAGTTAGCCACTGATTTTACATTTTACACAAATATTAGGTTGTGTTTGGGGATAGAACCCGCAACTTATACAAGGTGTAACATAAATACCCTATAAGTCCGAAGGGGGCGTATCAGACCGACCACCTGAGTGCTTGGACATGTGCAAAGGGTCAATAAATCGTAATTGAAATTTTCACACAAAAATACAACTTTTATTATTTCAGAAATTTGCGACAACCCTAAGTGTTCGTTTACTATTTGCGTAAACCCGTACACACGCATGCACACGTAGGTACCATCCTACCGCGTCGCACGCACACGCTAGCTGTGTGTACGTACATTTTAAGTAAAAGTTACGAGTTCATTTCATGAATGAAAAACTTCGAAATCTCAAAAGTCAAAGTCAAAGTCAAAAATATTTTATTCAATAAAATCTCACTGATCACTTTGAATCGTCATTACGTTTTGTATGATTAGGTATGATTACATATTTTTTTTATTGGATGAGTTGGAGCTAGTTCGTCCCAAGCTTGTTTGTCTTCTAAATAATCAGATATTTTATAGTATGCTTTTAAAAGAAGTCTCTGTTTTATTACGTTTTTGAACTTGCCAATCGACAACTGAGACACATCACTTGGGATTTTGTTAAAGAAGCGTACACATTGCCCTTTGAAAGATTTACTAATTTTTGTGAGCCTAGTGGTGGGAACAGCGAGTTTGTCTTTATTTCTAGTGTTAACATTACGATTATCACTTTTTTTGTTGAATAGATTGATATTTTTTTGAACATACAATAAGTTTTCATCGTCGTAGAACAAACACTGTTCGCCATGACCCGTAGAATACCCCACCTTCGGACTTATAGGGTATTTATGTTACACCGTGTATAGCAGAAGGCAGCACTACACCGACTGAGTGTGCAAGTACCTGGTGGCTTGACGCTGTACGCCACAGAGTATATGATGTCCGCTAGAAGCCTGATGTTGTGCCGCGTACTGCACGACACCTGAACAATATGCACACGTTAATTACAAAAAAACTCTTCCCAGATCCTCTTCATCATTGCTGGTCATCATCAGACCTCGGTTTAAAGACTTTGGTTTATCAAAACAATGGGATAAACAAAATGTTTATGTAATTTTGTATGAGATTCCACAAAACTGATATTCGGAGTTGATAAATATCCTTATAAATTGGAAACGGCTTCACCAATTTCCACCAAACATGGCTCAGAACCATCTTAGATAAATCAACTTTCTTACAAAATGGCATTCTGATCGGATCCTTACCTTTAGACCTACGCACACAGAGACACAACACCGTCAAACTTATAACAATCCTTCCTTTTACAGTCGGTGGTTAAAACAAGCCTTGGTCGGTGGTTAATACATTCACAGAAAGAAAAAAAATTAGAAAAAAAAATATTTTCATTCCACCATCTCGGAAAGAGTATTTTTGCTCTTCAATATCTGAGTGCAAAAGCCGTTTTTATTCTCTAGAGGATAAAGTAAATTAAATTTAGAACATCGTGTGCACTAAGTTTATGAATTAAAAAAAACATTAAACCTATCATACAATTTTTTTTTTATTTGTTAAAAACTCAGTCTCGGAACCTTCTTGGTGTTCTTTTTTTCAATTTGCTTTGTACGCGGTTCTTTACGCGGGATTTTTTCACGTCATTTTTAAACCTTATATTAAAAACAAGAAACTTTAAAACAAGTGAAAAAACTAAAATGAGTGATTCTAGCGACGAGGAAGTTTGTTTGACGCCAACAGAATTGACTGAAACTGTTAATAATGCGCAAATGAGCTTTTTTGCATTTAGTCATTTCCTCGCTGAGGTGGAATTAAAAGTTACTCGAGTGCAAAGATTTTTCACCTCGTGCTCTTTTGATTCCCTCGCTAACGCTCAGGATTCTAATTTTCTCAATTTCAGAATCCTTCGCTTGCTCGGTCATTAAAATTGAACACGCGGTTAAAAAGCAGCTTTGCACTCTTGTATAACAAATAACTATTATTTTGGACAAATTTAATTTGTATTGTGTGTAATACACACACACCCTCACCCTTACACACAATAGTATTAAGTATGTGACAGTGTGAGTGACCTCTAGCGAGTCGCAGACGCGCGGCAGGCCTAGCTTGTCTGCGTCGGGGGCTCCCATGAGGTTGGAGCGGATGAGTCTCTGCAGCGCCTCCGCAGTCTCCGGCTCCGGCAGGGGACACGAGCACACCTGGTCGTAGTACGTACCCACCATTATCACGGGAGAACCCGCCGCGCGCGCTTGTATCGACCTACAACAACAAGCGCGTTTCTCACGATTTGCATACATTTACTTAATTTTTACATTAATTTTGTTATTTATAACTTCTTTTATCACAATCTATTTCTATTACATTAACACATTATTTTGACGTAAACAACTGTAAATACGATAAAAAACATTGAAAATGACGCATTTCTCGAAGTAAAATATCTAATAACTAATGATTCTCGCTGCTTTATAATGACATTGTTACATTTTGAACTGCATTGTAAGTGTATTGTAACAAACAAAGTTCCATCATTGCAAGTTTAAAAAAATTAGGGACCTGGGCTTCATCCAATTTGCCCCAGATCTTTTATCTTACAAAAAAATCTTTTAAAAGTATATTTCATTACAAGTGCGGAAAGGCTGTCATTGCAAAGAGTTCCGACAAATGTGTACCCGAGCCGAGGCGCAGCCGAAGGCGAGGGTTGACAGTCGGAACAAGTTGCAATGACGGTTCCGCACGTGTACTGAATGACTATTTTTAATACAGTTGCGAAAAAATGAAGCAATTTAATAAAAAGGAAATTTATGAAAAATGGCGCCAACCGTAGAATATAAGCAGAGATATTTTTTTTTTGTCACCCATTCTGGTAGGCAAAGGGAACTATGCCCATACAGCCCAGTCTTTAGGTAGAATTTTTTTATTGATATGAAATGAAAATGAAATTTAATGAAATGAAAATGAAATTTAATGAAATGAAAATGAAATTTAATGAAATGAAATGAAACCTAACCTAACTCATTCAATCAAATCATTAAATCTGATATTGAAACAAATAAGTAGATTCTTTTTAGAAATATACGTATTTGCATGAATCATAAAAACTTCCATGATTTTTTTTAGTAAAAACTTCATGGTTGGTTTTTCTTTTTAATAGACATTATTTTGACAGTTGGGAAAGAGAACGCACTAGTTCGGGAAAGGTAAAAAAAAAAGCACGAGTGTGTAATAGGCCACATCCCGAACGCTATGCGTCCCTGCAATACGCCACTTTTTGAGCAACTGTATTAAAAATCATATTTCAATCATATTGGTATGCAGCTCATCATCAGACCTTGGAGTAACACTTTTAACCGAACCTTTGACACAAACTAGGTGAACAAAAAACGAGAGTCCAGAGCTGATGACTACCCTCATAACTTGGAAACGGCTGCATCAACTTCTACCAAACATAACTAACCACCATCCCAGTTCTACCAGCGATCTCACTAAAGAATCCAAGTGACAAGGTCACAAACACAACGCCGTTAAGCTCATAACACTTGTTAGTATTTGTGTGGTGAGTAATAGAACAGTGTTACCTGAGCCAGTTCAAGGCAGCGAGCAGTCCCTTCCTGCCGTCAGTGACCTTCCACACGACGAGGTACAAGCAGCGACGCGACAGGAAGTACTGGTGGGTTGCATAGTATCTACAAACATTATCTTATACTTACAAATGTTACATTCATGAATGAATGAAAATGAATGAATGAATGAAAATGAATGAATGAATGAAAACGCTTTATTGTACATAAATAACACCGAAACATATCAAGATATGCAATGCGCATATCTACGATATACGATAGGAGAGGAATAATGGCTAGCGTCCACAGGTCCGCATCGCACGCATCGCACGCAACGGATTTTAGTTTGCCTTGTATAAAAACTCGTCCGTACGGTGCGGATCAGTGAACGCAGTTGTATGAGTTTTTATACAAGGCAAACTAAAATCCGTTGCGTGCGATGCGTGCGATGCGGACCTGTGGACGCTAGCCTTCAGTGTCAAGAGTCAAATGTAAAGAACAGATGGTCAAGTGTCGAGGAGTTGTGTCAAGTGTCGATCAAGCAACAAAGTGTTTACATGTCAAATGTCTAGTGTAAAGTATCTAGCGTCTAATGTCAAGTGTGCAGGGCCTAGTGTCAAAGGTCAAGTTTCCAGCCACCTAGTTCAAAGGTCAAGTTACCAGCCACCTAGTTCAAAGGTCAAGTTTCCAGCCACCTAGTTCAAAGGTCAAGTTTCCAGCCACCTAGTTCAAAGGTCAAGTTTCTAGCCACCTAGTTCAAAGGTCAAGTTTCCAGCCACCTAGTTCAAAGGTCAAGTTTCCAGCCACCTAGTTCAAAGGTCAAGTTTCCAGCCACCTAGTTCAAAGGTCAAGTTTCCAGCCACCTAGTTCAAAGGTCAAGTTTCCAGCCACCTAGTTCAAAGGTCAAGTTTCCAGCCACCTAGTTCAAAGGTCAAGTTTCCAGCCACCTAGTTCAAAGGTCAAGTTTCCAGCCACCTAGTTCAAAGGTCAAGTTTCCAGCCACCTAGTTCAAAGGTCAAGTTTCCAGCCACCTAGTTCAAAGGTCAAGTTTCCAGCCACCTAGTTCAAAGGTCAAGTTTCCAGCCACCTAGTTCAAAGGTCAAGTTTCCAGCGTCTAGTGTCAAATGTCTAGCGTCTAGTGTCATGTGTCTGTGTTAAAAATCCACAGGATGACAGGCGGTGTCGAGGATCGAGTGACATGACACTCGACCCTTATGTCAAAAGTAAAATGTCAAATGTCAAGAGTCGAGTGTAAAGTGTCAAGTATCAAGTGCAGTCGAGTGACAAGTTTATCAAGTGTTTAATATCAATGTCAAGTGTCAAGTGTCGAAGATATCTGAATACATACTCCTGCTGCCCTCCAAAGTCCCACGTTCTGAACGTGATCGGCCCACGCGTGGACCTCTGCTTCTCGTAGGTCCATGTGCCGATGTCCACGCCCACTGTGGACATGTTGCGACGGGACGACTTGTTGCCCATCCGCGCTGCCCAGTGCTGGGAAACCAATAGACCTTGTACCAAACATCTTCAAAGATGTTGAAGCCGGCAAGAGTTATAAGGATAGATTTTGATTAGTGGTTGAGGAGAACATGGTAGGATATGTGTCCTCCTACGAAAAGGGAAGACCTTCCACGGCGAGCGACCTTTGGCTCGGGGTCCGAGGACCGATGGATGGTATTCGGTAGTATTACTTATGTTCAAACTCCGTGATAACTTCGTTTGCGCGATCTAGGATACTTCTCATGTTAGTTCTTATGTAGCGAGATAGATGGCGCCATCTATCTCGCTACAGTGGTTTAGAAAATAAAACTTAAATCAAGAGTTTTCGTATACATATAGACTTACATCGGTAGGTTTCCTCCGGTGTTGTATAGCCGACTCCTGTCTCAGACATTCCAACAGGCTGGTCTTACCAATGCCCTGAAATATTATATTATTCACAAACTAGTACGACGTTTGTACATAAAATTGACCTTTATATTCTTGGAATATTGTGGGATGGTTCTGCCAAGTATCAGCTGGAAGCCTTGGATTCTATTGAGCGGCGTGCCAAGAGGCTCGTTGGTGACGAGAAACTATTTGACTCCAAGCTCTACAGCCTCGAGCATCCGGCGAGTCGCATGCCTATCGGTGTTCTACCGAATTCACTTCGGAGAGTGTGCACAGGAACTACACGACCTGATTCCTCCATCGCCCTTTCACCTCCGAACTACTAGGCGCACTGATAAATGCCATCGCTACATGGTAGATATTCCATATCTCCGCACAAAGCGCTTTGCCTCCGCCTTCATAATGCGAACTGCCAAGGAGTGGAACTCTCTGCCATCATCAGTATTTCCAGAAAGATATAACCTAGGAATTTTCAAGAAAAGAGTGAATAGGTGGATTATAGCTAAGCGTGCTCCACCTTAGGCTGCAGCTACACTTACCACCAGGTGTGCTGGCAGCCAAATGCTTAGCTATTGCTCATAAAAAAGAAAAATATCGACTAAGATAGTACAATAACAAGATTCTAAATGTTACTTGCAGATTATGCCTTATAATGAGTGGAAATTGTTCTTAATCGGTGAGGAAACTCTTGGTTTACTCAGCTCAGAAATTATTGCTTATTTTCCGTGTGTATAAGGCTCACTAGGCTAAGAGAGACGTTATAATTGACAGTGATGCTAACGCTGACCGACTGTATGACATGCTGACACTATAATGCTGACACTACAAACGCTGACACTATAACGCACTGACACTATAGCGCGCTGACACTCCAGTACGCTGACTGACCTGCTGTCCGACCAGCATAAGCCGCATCCTGGTGTACTTAGTGGCGCTGTGCAGCACTGACTTGAGATAGCCGACCACGTCCGCACTCTTGTACTTCCCGTTGGCGACCATGCTCCGGAGCGGCTCGGACAGGTTGCAGCCCACCGCGTTCAACGACCACAGCCGGCTCAGGAGACCCATTTGTGGGGGGAGGGTTGTTATATCTGACAAGAGGGGGGAGCCAGTTAAAATCAATGGGAGAGAGATATATTTGGGAATTTAAGTACTTATCTTCAATAATTACTTTTTTTCTTAATAAATATTCTTAGACATTTCACACAACGCCCTCTAGTGCCAAACTAAGCAAAGCTTGTACTATGGGAACTAGATTGCTGATAGAATACATAGTTATAAATTTTTTTGTACATGTATTACATAGTAGCACCCAGACACAGAACAAACATCGATGTTTGCGACACCCAACACTCAGTGGGGATCGAACCCACGACCCACAGCACGGAAGGCAGAGCTACTACCAACTGAGCCATGACGCCTGTCATAATTATTGTCTCACTAGCTTCCGCCCGAGACTTCATCCGCGTCCCGTTGGATCCTGCTAATTTTCCGGGATAAAAAGTAGCCTATGTGTTAATCTAAGTCACGAACACGGACAATATATATTCAATATTGTTTATAATAATAGTAGGACAAATAAATAATTACCTTTATTATTGCTAATATTGAGAACAGCCAAGTTGGTGATCCTCCTGAGCGCTGGTGGTATGCTCCTCAGCAGATTGCAGGACACGTCCAGCATCGACAGCAGAGGGAATAACAGACGACCCTTGAGGTCGGTGCTGGTGCCCTAACACACAATACAAACAATACTTACATCCGTCCGTTAGTATACTTATACATCCGTCCGTTAGTACACTTATACATCCGTCCGTTAGTACACTTATACATCCGTCCGTTAGTACACTTATACATCCGTCCGTTAGTACACTTATACATCCGTCCGTTAGTACACTTATACATCCGTCCGTTAGTACACTTATACATCCGTCCGTTAGTACACTTATACATCCGTCCGTTAGTACACTTATACATCCATCGTTAGTACACTTATACATCCGTCCGTTAGTACACTTATACATCCATCCGTTAGTACACTTATACATCCACCCGTTAGTAGCTGGGTTTGACATTAGCTAGAGATGCTACGATACTCAGTACTGTTACTAACGAATGTTTGTACATTATAAAATACCACAGTGATATTTTTAATGTATAAATTGTAATAAGTTTGAAACTAGATGTCGCTGAATACCTCAAAATACAAAAATTGTTTTTTTCTTTAATATTTCATCTGAAATCTAGCCCCAAAACTAAGCTAAGCTCGTACTATGGTCCAGATAGCTAATACACAGATAGCTAGGTACCTCTAAATATTTTTTTTATTGTAAATACATAATAATCAGACACTAAAACCAAAATATTCAGAAAATAAACATCACACAAAATGTTAGTTCTGTATGGGGATCAAACCCACGACCTACAGCGGCATAGCAATACAAACTGAGGCTATGTGTACTCACCCATTCGTCGTCATCATCATTATCATCGGGCAGAGCGTCAGAAGCATAGCCATCGTCATCTGTCGTCAACTGGATACGAGTCAACAAATTGTTTGATAATATCTGGAAGTAACAGTTACCTGTTGTTAAACTATTCATATTAGTTTTCTTATTTTTGGACCAAATATTTGACCTTTACCAAAAATAGTGGCACTCGACTATATATTTGACCTCAAGAAATACATACAAAATTATATTTGACTATAGAGGGTTGCACTTGACCTCAACGAATCAGTAGGTTAAATTTGACCTTCGAGATTTTGTAAGTTACACTTGACAGCTGAGACTGCAGGTTACACTTGACCCCTGAGACTGCAGGTTACACTTGACCCAATAGATTCTGCTTGACCGTTGACATACTGACCAGTGTCCTGTTGACATACTGACCAGTGTCCTGTTGACATACTGACCAGTGTCCTGTTGACATACTGACCAGTGTCCTGTTGACATACTGACCAGTGTCCTGTTGACATACTGACCAGTGTCCTGTTGACATACTGACCAGTGTCCTGTTGACATACTGACCAGTGTCCTGTTGACATACTGACCAGTGTCCTGTTGACATACTGACCAGTGTCCTGTTGACATACTGACCAGTGTCCTGTTGACATACTGACCAGTGTCCTGGTTCCCTCGAGTGTGAGATGTCTCCTGGCGGGACAGGCGGCACTCATCAGCTGCGACCTCACTCCGCCCCCCGACCGCGGCCGAGTGGCGCCCCTGTTGGGGCAGTAGCACGCCAGGGGAGACTCGGGACCGAAGTTCTCCAGCTGTAGGGGTCAGACATCATTATGATACTGTTATTACAACTTCATAAACAATCTAGCAGTTTATTTTCAAAGCTGGCATCCAAATATAGTGACATATATACTGACCTGCGGCAGGCTCGGCCAGCACGTGATCTCGTTGTGACTGAGATCCAACTGACGGAGCGACGACGGATATGACGTCACGTATGACATCGACCTGTCAAACACACAACCGGGTAAGTATCTATAGTGACAGGTGCATGCAGTGACAGATGCTGACAGAAAACGTTGTGAGTTTTGAAATTTTTTGAAATAACAACTAGCACTTATTTTAATAGTTTTTCTTGTGTTATTGTGTAGTATTGTTGTTTAATTTTGGTGGAGTTTCAACCAATCATATTTGAGGTCGTAGCATAAAGTGTGAGCCGTTGGAATAAATGTGTGTAAAGTGGTTTCTCTGAATGTGAAAATAAGTTTCAGGTTTTGGAGAGAAAGTCCACCATTTTCTCTTCAAAACAACCGACAGGCGACTTGACGAATGACTTGAATTTACTTATATTATTTCAAATATTTCACTTGACACTTGCATAATTGTCTGTAGAAATGACGGACAGAGGCCATATACGTATAGAAGAAGAAGAAAACGTTGTGAGTGTCCAATAATATTTATTTAGTTAGGAATAGAGCACAATGAATAGGTAAAGATAAATAATATGAAGAGAATACATAGATGAAGTAGCTCTGTACTATAAGTAGTGGTAGGTTACCTGAGTGAGTTGTAGCTCATGTTGAGGCGGGCGAGGCTGGCCGCCCTGCACGCGAGGGCGGGCGGGATGCAGGCGAACTGGTTGTGGGCGAGGTTCAGCGCGTGCAGCGCGCTCTGTCTCCCCGGGCACGTCCCCACGCACTCCACCGTCCCGCGCCACGCGTGCGCACGCACACTCTCGCAACAACTGCACCACATACACGCACACATCTATATCAACTACTTGCACTACGGAAACCACAGGATGGGGAAGTTGGATGACATTTAGCACCTCTACGTCTCACGCTAATTTTCAGTTTCGGTTTATAGATATGTATTCTCACAAAAACAGGGTGAAACTAACGAAAATAACGTAATAGTTATAGACTTCTAAGCGATAACCAATACGGTTTTAGAGAAAAAAGGTCTACTGGAGATGCAGTTCTGACGCTAACATCCAAGATAACATCGTATCTCGATAGTGGTGCTAAGTGTATAGGCGTGTTCTTGGATCTCCAAAAGGCGTTCGACACGGTGTCCATCCCGATCCAACTGTCGAGACTAGAAAGCGTTGGGATTAGGGGGCTGGCTCTGGACTGGATTTCTGATTATCTGACAGGTAGGTCACAGCATGTTCGTGTCGAGAGTTACCAAAGTGTGAACGCAACGTGCACCTACGGTGTACCGCAGGGCAGTACACTAGGACCCACTCTCTTCCTTATTGATCGAGTGAGCGAACGAGATCTTAGTGACAACTTGGACCAAAATGCTTTGTATTTTTGTACAGTATACCTAGCAAATTCTGTGAAGATTGGATAAGCGGTTCAATAGATCTCGACGAACAAACATACAAAGCATTTTTGCCCAAGTGATTACTAAAAAAAAACTGCATCAAAATCCGTTGTGTAGTTTTAAAGATCTAAGCATACATACATACAGACATTAGGACAGACGCGGGAAGCGACTTTGCTTTACACTATGTAGTGATGATTTCATAATTATGACAAAACCGAATGAATAAGCATGAATAAATGGGACATGATAATTGTGGATTATCATGTCCCATTTAATAATGATCAGATCAGACCGCAAAACCTCGGGGCATTATCATTATATATAATAAACAGTCACCCACAATAATACTCACACAGCGTTCCCCGCTCGGTTGGCCAGTACTGGGATGGATTCCCCGTCCTCTAGTAAATCAGATTCACTGGTTTCTATTGACGGACTTCGAGATGACGATTTCTAGAAATTATTTATAAGTAAAAAACTAGAAAAATTGACTTTATTTTGACTATGTTTCATCAGATGATGATGATGGCAGTACATTGGTATCGTTCTATTGATCGATTGATTAAAAAACTGTCACAGAAAAGCAAAATACCCAATGACGTGTACGTAACGTAGATAACGTTATTCTTATTTAACTGGCAAACTACTGAATTGATTTTGATGAAAATTTTATGGGACCAAAATGGAAATATATCCTTTCAGATACAAAAATAATTTTTCAAATCGGTTTATAAACGACGGAGTTCTGGAGTAACTTAAAAAACGAGGTAATAAACATTAAAAAAAAAACCTGTTTTGAAGTCCGTTAAAATAACAATAAGTATATTTCCAATCAACATTGTCTTAATATAAATATAAAACTCCTTGCAACACTCACAGATGCGTTCGGCAGAAGCGCTGCGGCCGAAGCGCTTCGCTGTTCCACAGGAGACGAAGAAAGCGAACTCTTGCATTCAGACACATTCTGAAATAATGTGCGTTTCAATAACTGTTATATTACCAACGCCAAGACTCATTCTATTTGACATTACAGTTCAGTTTAAATAAATAACTACTCATGGATATTCTACACAACGCCCTCTAGTTCCAAACTAAGCACAACTTGTACTATGGGAACTAGATTGCTGATAGAATACTTATATAAAATTCTTGTAACACCCAGATATAGAAGAAACAATTTTGTTCTACGACTTACCGACAAACCACGTTCAAATGTTTTATATTTATATCAGCGCCATCTAGCATGCTACATAATGTAAGATGCTGATGTGTACATGACGTTTTTGAAAATGAAGAATGAAGAATTTTGAAGGATAATCAAATATAATTAGAAGTAGATTTTTAGCGTGTTGTTGTGACGAGTGTACTGAAATGTAATTGATTATTCCGAATAGATTGTTCATAATAGAACCTGAAGTTTAATTTACCAAGCAGAACGTAACAATGTGACGCCCAGATGATAGGTCGTTACAATAAGAACTGTGTCCAATAGATGGCGCTGTCGCAAACCCACACACACAAACATCCTACATGTTGCGCGCGTAGTCACATTGCAGTTAGTAGTATAAAGGCCAGCGAACCAGTCCAGTGCTGGATTGCTTACTGGAAAAATGTAAACCGGCACTAGAATGAACTGAATCCAGTAAGCATTCCAGTCCAGTAACTGGATTCGTGGTCTACTTTTGAATCCAGTGCGATCAATCCAGTGCAACTGGAATAATGTAGACGGCCAATCCAAACTGATCTCTTTTTGAAATCATTGTCACTGTAGTGTTCACGTTTCAACGCCTTCTAAATTACTGGAATAATGTAGACGATAACGAATCCAGTTCAGCACTGGACTGGATTACTGGACTTGAATAATGTAAACCGGGTTTAAGTAATACTAGTGAATACATTGCTGCTCCCAGCGCGAGACAAAGCGAGCTATGCAACTAACATCTTGTACTACAACTGTCTTCGCGCTCGTGGCTAGGCTTGATTATCTAAGTTAAGCGACGTTCTGCGCGCTCACTGTTTGGATGGGTGACTTCTAGTGGCATTTACATCTGAGCGCTTCCATGCTTCGGAGGGCACGTTAAACTGTCCCGGCTCTATCAGTCGTTAACTGTCGTTAAGCCATGACGGAGGCCTTAAGGCGGCCTAGAAACTCTATCAACAGAGCTGGCCACTAACTCATACGTTTGCGTACGAGAACACGTAGGTATATGTACCTGGTCCCCGGTGGGTAGGTCTCGGAGATGGTTGAAGGCCGCGTTAAGGTCCCTGAGGTTGGGCGCCGTCCACATGGCGTCGGGCAGCGCGCGCAGCTTGTTGTTGGACACGTCCAGCGTCGCCAGCGCCGCCAGCGAGAACAACTCGGGGGGCAGCTCCGACAGCCTGTTGTCCTGTGCGGGGGAAGGGGGGGGGGATAATAAACACATTATACCTTTAGCAACTCACTTGACCTTTTGAATAACAACTTGACCTTTATTAAACCAACTTGACTTTTAAAACCCAGTTGATACTTAGCATTTGACCTTTGGAACCCACTTGACCTTTTAATCCCACTTGACTGTTAAAACCCACTTGACACTTAGAAACACACTAACACTTAGACTTACCCCTTAATTCATATTCGCCTATCATTTAAGAGCGGCTTTATAAATTACTCGGTTTTTGTCACATGCTGGATATCAAAAAGAGATGACAATAGATTTAGCAGTCATTTTAGATAGCGCAGCCTTAGAAGACTAAAATGATAGCCCTTAGAACCTACGTGACCTTTAGAACCCACGTAACCTTTAAAACCAATTTGACCTTTAGATTTCACTTGACACTTAGAACTCACTTGACATTTAGTCTTATTAGACCTTTTAATGTGTACCGAATGAGAGTTGCGCAGAGAGCCATGGAGCGAGCCATGCTCGGCATCAAACTTATAGACCGGGTTCCTAATTCCGAAATCCGACGACGAACCAAGGTCCAAGACATAGGAGATCGAATTATGGGACTCAAATGGAGTTTGGCAGGACATATTGCAAGGCGTGGTGATAACAGATGGAGTAAGGCGACCACTGAATGGTGGCCAAGATGCGGCTACAGAAACGTAGGACGTCCGGCAGCGAGATGGGCAGACGACATCGTCAAAATCGCAGGCCGTAAATGGGAGAGACTAGCTCAGGACCGCAGTGGATGGCACAAGCTTGGGGAGGCCTATGCCCAGCAGTGGGTAAAGTCGGGCTGTGGATGATGATGAGGATGAGACCTTTTAAACCCAGTTGACCTTTGAGGTATATGAGTGAGGTACGCCCTTCACTGACCTGTAGATACAGTTCGGTGAGTGCGGGCGCGGAGTAGAGCGCGGCGCGCGCCCCCCGCCCCGCCCCGCGCCACCCCCCGCCCCCCGCGACCCCCCCCGCCGCCGCGTCCGCGGGGGGCGCGGGGTCCAGCGGGGAGGGGAGGCGGGACAGCTTGTTCTGCGCTGCGTTTAGATATCTGGAGAAGATAATATGAGTTATGGCCGGTTATGGATAGTCCACCGGCCGGTTACTAGCTTCCGCCCGCGACTTCGTTCGCGTCCCGTTGGATACAGTTGATTTGCCGGGACATAAAGTAGCCCATGTGCTAATCTAGGTCACGGACAATATATATTCCAAGTTTCATATACAAATTGGATCAGTAGTTTTTGCGTGAAACAGAACAAAATATGAAAAAAAAAATACATGAAAATTTTTGTTAACAGTAAGTATTCTTAGTATTTCTTTTTTTTTTTAGTTAGTCTAAAAATCTCCTTTGAATCTTTTTTTTGTCTTAAACGCCTTTTGGAGTAAATTAAAATGTAGATATGACATTTTAAACTATTCATATTGAATAAATAACTCTGAAAATATGAAATAAAAAATATTAAAAGACAATTTACCTAAAAAAAATCATTTTAACGTAATAGACAAACAAAAACAATCAATTTTAACAATTACCTTAAACTAGGCATAGCGAATATCTCAGGCGGCAGTAGCCGCAGCTCGTTAGAGGCGACGTCCACCCGCGTGATAGCGAGCAGCGCGCTCGACGCACTGTTCAGCTTACTGTTCACGTGGAGCGCAGCGAGCCGCAACCATGACATGCTGGAACACACTTTTACATCACTAACTGATCTAAGTGGGAGACTAGGAGGCTCAATCCCCCTCACAACTTCCAGACCTAACGAAGAATGGGTCAGGGAAGACTCTAAATAGGTCATTCAAGCCCCCACACCACCCCTGGCCTAATGAAAATGAACGTCCACCGAAAGCCAACTTTACGTGTGTGTCTCAGAGATGTTACGTACTTACAACACAGGTGTCTCATAGACGTTAAAACGATGGGGTCTCACAGACCCCTTACCGCAAGTACGGTATATGAGACCGCAGCTCCCTCCAATTGATTTATTCCTGATGAAAATGATGTTTCCTTACAGAGGACGTCCACCGAAAGCCAACTTTACGTGTGTAGTTACAACACAGGTGTCTCATAGACGTTAAAACGATGGGGTCTCACAGAGCACTTACCGCAAGTACGGTATGTGAGCCCGCAGCTCCCTCCAGTTGATGATGACGGGCGTCGTCGGACAGACCCCGCTGTACGTCAGCGCGGGGTCGCCCTGACGGCTTGTCAATACAGACTCCGTTACTGTTGATTTGTTTAGCTTGTGCTCTGGATCCGGGTACGCCTAAACAAACAATATTCACTAATTATTATTAACACTCAGTACTTATAATTATTTAAATATTCTTACGAGAACAGTCAAAAGAGGGCAACGTGAGGTCTGTACCAAAATGAGAAATTAACAGTAAACAATCATTTTAATAACAAAATACCATTAATCAAACTTCGATTAGTTTTCTTTAAACAAATACTGGGAAAAAATTATTCACAAAGAAAATTAAAACTAATACAGTATATTTACAATATTCAAAATAAAATAAAATAAAATAAATAATATTTACAAAATACACATGAAACAGTTGAGCCATCTACAAACCGTTGCAAGTAGTTATCAAACTAATTAAGTGATTAGTATCTTAGTGACTGACCTTAGTGTCCAGTCTCCTAAGGAGCAGGCCAGGAAATAATTTCGTATACGTATATAATATTGCTGAGGCTAGTATCTTAGTGACCACTGACAACCTATTACGCAAAGTACAAGTAACTAACAATTATCTTAGTGATTTAGACTAAACCACTATCTTAGTGACTCGTATCTTTTAGTATCTTAGTGACTGACCTTAGTAGCCAGTATCTTAGCGGCCAGGTCAGGAAATCATTTCGTATACTTACGTACATAATATGATTGTCATATTTTAGAAGATATGTAGTATCTTAGTGATTACACTAAGCCAGTATCTTAGTGACTGACCTTAGTAGCCAGTATCTTAGCGGCCAGGTCAGGCAAATCGTTTCGTATACATTGCTGCAGCGCGCGGCAGGTCACGTCGGTCGCGCCGTGCGATAGCAAAGCCGCCGCGCAATGTACGTGACGCATGCGACATGCTATTGCCAATGCTGTCCATGGGCCTTCTCCTGCAACCAGTCATTGGTAATCAGGCCCTTGCATATAATCTAAAATTGATAATTACAAGTAAAGATTGATAATCACAAGTAAAAATTGATAATCACAAGTAAAGATTGATAATTACAAGTAAAAATTGATAATCACAAGTAAAGATTGATAATCACAAGTAAAGATTGATAAATCACAAGTAAAGATTCATAATCACAAGTAAAGATTGATAATAACAAGTAAAGATTGTGAATGACTTACTATCGGCGTCGTAGTTAGCTCTGGAAGGGGAAGGCGAAGCACAATGTCTGTCCTCGGAAGCGTGGCTCACCGCAGAAGCGCTTCGCGATCTGCGACGAGTGTCGCGCGATACTTCCGTGTTGGATGGCGTCTGTAATAAAAAAAAATCACGGACTACACAACTCAGATTGCCCCATGCGCTGTGGGTTGTGGGTTCGATCCTCACATAGGACTAACATTTGTGTTGGATATAGATGTCTGATATGTCTTGATTATTTTAGAAAGCAACCCAGAATTGATGTCAGACTTATTTTACGTTATGTACGACAGGAGTATTACGGTACTCTTATGATTGACAAATATTGATAAATATCGATGACACAAACTTGGGGAGGCCTATGCCCAGCAGTGGGTAAAGTCGGGTTGTGTGGACACATAATTATAACAGATTAATACAGACATATGAAAATTGACAGTGACAAATGGATTGATGGGCTGAGTCTCCGCCTTTGGGTCGCCACTGACAGGTGGTTGACAGAGATTGACAGTGAGTGTAGATGATTGACAGTGACATACCGTGTCATTGGGCGCAGACGGCGGCAAACCGTTCCGTACTAACTCCAAGCGTACCGGACGGAGTTTGCGAGTCGACGAGTCTTGGGATGAACGCTGTGGACAGATACTACATTATCAAACACTCAACAATACCCATTTCTAATCTTCTAAAGATTTTATCTTCTAGAATATGGAAGTTTGCTTTTGAAAATAAAGACTCACAATTTATTTACGGGAAATAGTACATTACTGCAGCGGCCCGCAACAGAGGCAATGAGGTGCGAACGTGTAAATGTGCGCCGAGTCGAAGACGAGCCACACATACGTGAGTCCCTCATTTGTCCCACAAAATCCCAAGTGATGTGTCTCAGTTGTCGATTGGCAAGTTCAAAAACGTAATAAAACAGAGACTTCTTTTAAAAGCATACTATAAAATATCTGATTATTTAGAAGACAAACAAGCTTGGGACGAACTAGCTCCAACTCATCCAATAAAAAAAATATGTAATCATATTTAATCATACAAAACGTAATGACGATTCAAAGTGATCAGTGAGATTTTATTGAATAAAAGATTTTTGACTTTGACTTTGACTTTGACATTGCCTAGTTGTGGCCAAGGCTTGTATAGTACTTTTCTCAAATAATGCAAGGAAATTAAAACTAAGTACCTAGGCAAAACTTTTTAGTTGAAAATATAATTACTTTTCAAAACCAATAACGAACAACGAAGTCACAGTGTTCATTTGTTTTTTATTTTATTTCAATAATCAGCTTTCTATTTGAAAGCCTGTTCGAAATTTGAATAAAACCTTTGATAAGTTACCTCCTTGGTTGCCATGTTATGGAGTAAAAGATCGTTCCATTTTTAAATAGCACGACAGTAATGAGTTTTGTATGTAATTTATATGGCCGCTAAACACGCCGGCAATGGATTTTCATACATTTATTGCCGGCCGCTGCTCGCATGTGTTTGGCCAGTACTGCATTTTCGATTTATCTCGAAGAAGGTTGTCAAAATAATACTTTAATTTCCAAGCATGTTTGAGAAAACATTATTTTCAACTAAATTATATAACGAATACTTACATTGTTACCGGTCAACTTGCTCACTATAGCATGTATTCCGAGTGAGATACCACTTCTTAGAGGGCTTAGTGTCGCTGTGGCACGTATAGGTGGCGGCTCTGAGCACTGCGAATAAACAAAACAAAATTTTAGACACAAAAAGTGACATTACCTCGCAGGGGTTTGAACCTGCGGTACATACCTGAGTATCATCAGTAGGCACGCACGGCACGGTGTGATCTAACAGTGCATTCACGCACTGTAGGTGTCCTAGAGCACACGCCACGTACAGAGAAGTCTGTCCCGTGACGTCACGGGCGTTCACGTCGAATGCTGCCGTGTACTGCCATTCACCACGAGTGTCACTACAATGTTAACATAACACATAAGTTGTGGTATTTTATTTGAGCGAAGCGAACGAAGATCTTTGTACGTTGTATGTTTGTTAGAGCATAACTCGCGAACCGCTAATCCGATCTTAGTAGAATTTGGTAGATCTACAAATAGTACTATAAAGATTTAATGGTAGGATTATAAGGTACATTGGTCAAGGGGTTGTAAAGTTATAAGGGTTCAAGGGGGAGTAAAAAAATTAAGTGAAAATCAAGTGTGGTGTCATATGATAGGGATTGTAAATGAATATAAACTAGATTCCTTCCTAGAACTGTTAATATTAATAATTCCACTCACGTGTAAGTATTAAGCACGGTCTCCGGGTAAGGGTACTCCAGAAGCAGCGTCACTAACGCGGCGTGACCGCCGAGACACGCCGCGTGTAGCGGCAACCACTTCTCCACTGTCTCTTGCTGCAATACACATTAATAAAAATACATACACAACACACACACCCTGATTATAATATTTTTTTTCATCTAATTGAGGTCATGATCACTTTATTAAGTACACCGAAAGGCTCAAAATCGCTCGCAGAATACGAATCTTTGGTCAAGTCAAATCGAGGACCCTCAAAAAAGTCCTCGCTTTGAAAAGGTCCTCGGTTGTGCGTTGTGTATTCACCGTCTCACCTGCACAGCCTGCGGGAAGTGAGTGAGCAGTATCCTGGCCACGTGCAGGTGGTTGTGCCTCGCGGCCACGTACAGGGGCCCGTACCGGGTGACGGCGTGTGCGCGTCCGTCAGCACCCGCCGACACTAGCAGAGACACTATGGACGTGTGCCCGGATTCACATGCCCTGCAGGTCACATACAAATTATATTTAAATAGCTTCTGTCTGCGACTTCGTTCACGTTCCGTTTGATTCCGTAAGATTATCCAGGATAAAAAGTAGCCTATGTGTTAATCAAGGTTACGAACTTATATCCAAATTGGAATAGCAGTTGCAGCGTGAATGAATCACCATGGCTTAGCGTCTGCCACAACCTCGGCACCTACTTACACGTATAACAGTGTATTGGCACCTCCAGGTGTCATATTAACGACGAGTCCAGCTGTACTGCCCAGCGCCGCCAGCCGAGTCTTGAGCTGGGCAGCATCAGCTCGCGTCACCAGGTCTCGGAGTATCGCGTGCTGGGAGAGCCTCTCACGCTCCAACGCATCTGGGAAAAGAGGCAATATTAAGAATATCTCATCTTACAGATCTAATGACTCCTGCTGTAATTTTACGACGCTTTTTGGTTCAAGAAAATCAACTCTGATCACGTACATTGTTCTGCACTGTCATTATTTGGATGGGTGACCATTACACATACATCTGAGCGCTTCCGTGCTTCGGAGGGCACGGCTCTAGTCACACAGGCGACCTTAAGGCGGCCTAAGAACTCCGTCACCAGAGTTGGCAACTAACGATCATTGCGAGCATACCTCCCTCTCTCCAAGGATCCCGCACTTCATCAGAGAAGTAATGTGTCGCGTCATACGCCGCGTCAGCGTCTAGAGCCGCGTCCACCTCCTGGGCTGACACCTGCAGCCGGGCGGGGGCTTCCTGGTGCGTTGGCAGGGGACTCACTGCTTTGGGGGTCTTGTTTCGGAGGCGGAGCGATATCGAACGTTTTACGGGCATTTTTGTCACTTTCGATACTTTGGTATTTATTTATTGGTTAGAAGACAGATATTTGGTCACTAATGTCACTAGATACGTATACCTTTATGGTTTTAACTAACCTGCTTACTTATAATCGTTGCATAACTTTATTCAGCTGTTTAAATTATTGCTGTCAGGTAATGTCAAAGCTACATTTCAATTATCTGTTCAACTATTCAGCTTTAGAGCGATTGCGAGAAGCGAGTAGATCTTGAGACAAACCCATTATTGTACAAGGTATGCTTTTAGACATTTAAACATTTAAAAGTACAAGTTTTGTTTCTAAAGTCCTGAGGAAGTTTTGATAGAAAACACGCTGAAAATGCGCCGAGATTTTCGGCACAAGTCAGAGACGATTCTGATTTCTGCATAGATTTTGAGAGTCTTTTATCCCACGATACGAATATTTATAATTTACTAAATGAAAGAAATCTCGTCTAGTAATACACAGGTAACTAGTAATAAGATATTAATTTGAATCATATTTTAACCGCTTCAACATAACACATAACATGTTATGTTATTTGATATGTAACGCCTAACCACATGCTATTTGAAGCACGCGATATTTTTTTTTATTAAAAAAAGTTCTGGAACAAAATCGTCCACCTGAAGCTGCTACTATACAAACAGAATTTGGGACGAAACAGTAATAGATATATTAATACAATTGAAAGGTACTGTTTCGTCCCAGTGCAGTGGGATGAAACACTACCTTTCAATTAAGTATCAGTAGTTCAAAACTAGAGTAACTTACTTCTACATTATATATATTCTTATCTATATATTGGTTTACAGAAGCAGTGTGGCGTAATAATAACAAATCTTGCTAACGAGATCAGCCGTCGAACCCACGCCCTTGCAATCGAAGGTCACTAGTGCCCAATTCGGGCAGCCCACCAAATGCCGTGGCCGTGGGCGGATAACTAGAGTACACGGTCGCTCTACATAGAACGCACGCTTCAGCAATACGATACTTTATGTGTACAAGGTCTGATGATGGCCAGCAATGATTCCTAAGATCTAAAATTTTCACTGTCGAAGGTTTGTAAAGGCGTTGGGGCATTTGAGGTCCCGATTTCATATAATATGGTCATTAGGATAATTTTTAGATTAATTTTGTTATTCATAACTTCTGTTGGTTTTTTTATCTATTATGCAGTAGCAGTCACAAAAACGCAAAATAATAGTACATTACATAGTGCTTTATACTACACCTACGGGGAAAATAAAAAACTAAAACTGAATCCTCAAACAACACACAAATTGAAAATGGCGCCAATGGCGTCTGCAATTTTGACATGTTCTTTTTTGAAATAGTTTATCCTGCCGCCGCAGGGTCGCACTGCCAGCCCGACACCATCCAACACACAGCTAGTGGCCAGTGTCATTTTGCGAACTTGGAGATAAAAACTCACTGTAAAAACTTTTTGGCTTTTGATATTTAGGTTACCGGCGCATAGTCTTACCCAAAATTAAAAAAGAAAAACCACGTAAGAAATGGATTTTCATACACATTACTCTCCCGCTCAGATGCGTTTTCTCCCCGCATATTTGTTCGATATGCAATGACGTACTTTCTACCGTAAATTTGATAAAGTATCAAGGTACTTTCCAAGCAGGTGTAGTATAAAGTAGTTATTTGGACGTAAACCCTTGTAAATACGATAAAAAACATTGGAAAAAACACATTTTTCGAAGTAAAATGTCTAATAACTAATTATTCTCGCTACATTATAATGGCATTGTTACATTTTAAACTGCATTGTAAGTGTATTGTAACAAAGTTCCATCATTGCAAGTTTACAAAAATGAGGGACCTGGGCTTCATCCAATTTGCCCCAGACCCTATTTGTAAAATATGTTTTATTTGGTTAATGTCGTCGTAGGAGATCATCTCAGTGATCAAGATAGGTAACATCCTGTGTACATTGTTGTTGATTGATCTCAATTGATCAGTTGGTCTGACTGATGCTGACAGACGAACCTTCACATTGATGTACAGTTTCTATTCTTCGCCTCTATCATAATTTTCCATCGAAGGAAATCCTCTAATCTTTTTCTAAATATATAAAACTCTTTTGAAGCTGACTGACAATCAACGCACAGCCTAAACTAGTCCTAGAGGTATCACATTTGGAGGAAATAAGAAAGGAATTTTAAGAAAATTAAAACTCTAAAGGGCCTAGAACGCGAGCAACGCCGCGGGCGACGGCCAGTATTATAAGATCGTACAAAATAGTTAAAATTGCAATTATTAACACATCCTAAAGTTCTCGATGCTCGTACAGCGTGAAGATGTTCTCAGATAGACTAGAAATTGGCATTATGGATTATCAAGGACGTGCTGAACTAAAATAACGTTAAAGTGGTGCATATTGGGCATTTTCAGCGCAGCTTATACTTTGATGGGCATTAGCGGATTCAGGGGGGGTAGGGAGGTTGGACACCCCCCTAGCCCCCCACCCCCCAAATGGTCCTGGTCTACGCAAAGACCAGAATTGATCAAAAAAACTCTAAAAGGCTGGGTGAACCTCCTCCCCAAACTCTTCCCAGGAATCCTGGAGCCGCAACAATTGATGGGTGACCGCCTATGCTATAGAAGGATCGGGTAATATATAACTACGAAATCAATTAGGTGACTTTCTTGATGTTGAAATATACCAGTTAGTGAAACACGGTGCTAATGGACATGACTGCTAAACTGGTTCCAGCAAAAACAGGCCATTAAATATAGTTTTAGACCTCGCTATATTAATGGGTTAGTCTCTTTAATTATTTCCCATTTTTTTGTAACTTGACTGTTAACTGCCTAATATTAAAATTATTGTAATCAGACTATGACTTTTCCATGTGTATTACCAATATATCTAATGGAATAAAATAAATAAATTTGAACCTCAAAATCCCTTTGAATTGTCCCTTTTATGGGGATTAATAATTAAGTACATTAATCGAACTTGAACAGGTGCTACCTGTCTACATAAAAAGTTTGTGCAAAGCGTGTCTGTCTGTCTGTCGTTAGATTAAATTCCAAAAATAACTGAACGAATTTTTTTAACACAGAAAATTTCATTTCCGGAAAGTATTTTGTGTAGGATAGCTATACAATACCGTTGATAGGTAGATATAATCCAAACGAAACTAAAACTATTAAAACACAGCTAAAAATTCAATAAAAACACTGAAAAACTACATTTTTCACACAATAAAGCACGTCATAGTCACTTTCATTTGGATGCTTAATTCATTAAGTTTATACCGCGCGAAGAATAGGCAAGAAGCGCTCTACTCGCGTGTTCGTAATGTACTGAAGCCGCGCCGGCATGCGAGGTGTGGCTGCACTGGCAGCGGGGATCTACACGCTACCGCTTATGAACGAGAGCGCGTTGATCACCTTACTTTGTTCCGCAAACTCCGAGCTTCAGAGGTCTTTTATCAGAGAGCTACGAACTTGTTACACCGATTTTACATTAAATTCTTTTCTATAGATAACAGAACTAGCAGCAACTAGAGCAAGATGGCGACCTCTATAAGGGAATTTTTGGACAAAACCTCCTTAAATCACCTTCGCAGGGGGACCTCATAGACGATTTTTGGAATGAGCTCTCGTATCAGAGTCTAAGACACACCTTGGGTCACTAAGCCAGGGGAGCAACTAAGTAAAAGTGTGATAAAGGGGACAAAATAGAAAATAAATCGCTTGAAGCGGATCGCAGACAGTCGCGACGCACTTGCGGCCTCGGTCAATGTCAAGTTGGTAGAGTGTCTGTGGCCTACTCTAAATACAGTGCTATAACATTGTGCAATAGTGAGAGAAGCGCTTTCAAATGGTGAAGGAAAACACCGAGGAGTACCGCGCCTCAGGCAGGCAGCACTGACCAGGCTGCGAGGACGATATAGATATACACGCCTACTCTATCTAAACATCGTGGTATAAGCTTTTGTGAAAGTGTTCATACAGGGAAGTACCAGCACTATACGTTGTGCGCCGCACAGTGATGCTCATACTGCTGTGTTTTTGAAGGGATGTTTTTACGTGTCAGAGTGATGGGCCCAATGCAATTCCTCACAAAGCACGCCCTGAGTGAGCCAATGCATTGTTATAGGCAGAGGCAGATATTCGATGGAACTCAATTACTCATACCCATAGAAACAATATCGGGCACAATAGTGCTTCTTCAATCATTCTTCAAGTATCGTTTTATGTTGTGGGTTCGCGCTGCCCTTCCATCACCTATGACCTATGACAGATAAATGCAAGAATGCAAGTTTATTTGTATAAATAAATTATTATATTATGTTGCAAAACAAATTATCGATCTTAAAATATACAGAAGCATTCAACTCTATACCTAGTTATTTGCTCTTTAGGACTGCAAAACATTTAAGAAAGAAATATTGACTGTATGCAAGTGATCTTTGGGCGTTTATTCCTACATCCGTTGAGGCAGATAATATTCTTGAACGAAGGCCACCGGAAAGCGGTACACTGGATAGACTACTTAAATGGTAGTAGAGTTTAACCACAAAAGTCTGCAAAAGAATGAAAAGGCAACTCTAAAAAGGTTAAACATGGTACCATCGTACTTCAATAACTTACGTTGTCAAATCGTTTTCGCAGTTCAGACGGTGCTTGCAACTACAGGTTTATAAATACAGCCATGTCCTATAAGCTGCAGACTTAGCGTGGCCAGACTCTACAGCCAAAGGTTGCTAGAGTCGTTAGGTATCAGACTAACCGGTCTAGAAATATGGGAGAGGTGTTTAATTTAGCAGTATTTTAGGGCCTTCCAAACGAGCTGGATGGAGCAACCCATCTGATACACTGAAGACATTGTTAAGATATCGGTGGGTCTCAGTTACATTATGAGACCTGCCAAGCGGACTTGAAGGCGAAGCGTAAAGGCTGAATTACACGATACCATTTTCTTGCACGTGCCAGTGCAATAGTTGAATACAATAAATTAATTGCATGGTCTAAACAACACGTAACATTTTTGATCTGGTATACAAGTTTTGCTTCAAAACTTTTCTTGGTGGTGGTCAATAATTGCATTCAACTTTGTTTAATATATCCGCGTGTAAACAGTTGCTTACAATTCTTGAACGTCAATTCTTGCGCTTCAACTATTGCATTCAATTATTGCAGTGGTACGTACAAGAAAATGGTATCGTGTAATTCAGCCTTAAGACTGCACCACACCCGTCACTGTCAAGTCAGTGGATGCCATGACGACATCTATGGAGGAGGCCCATATGCAGCAGTGGGTAGTCCACTAGTAATTATATGTTCATCAAGGGACAATTTAATAAGTTAATGCCATAAAATTACGTGGATTATGTAAAATCGTGGTACACTAGGTGACTTCAAGTGCCAGTTCGCGACCAGGGCCTACAGGAACGGCCAACAAGCTGATAACTGGCGGATATTATAGAAAACTATTTTATTTGTTTAAGAGCAATCTAACGTTAAAAGAAACGTTAGTTGCGTCAAGTCACGCATTTAATGCAAATCTATATTTAAATGTGCCGCTTACGTAAATCCTGGCGTGGCAGTAAGGCTGTGTTATAGCTAAACAGATTGGCTATTAGCCTTTCGTTCATATTTCGCATTCAAAACAAAAAATTAGATCAGTTAAGCTATATAATTGGTCTCTAAAATACTATTATGTGATGTTTCCCAGGACCCACCCTCAGAGGACGTGTCCTGTGTGATCATTTATTGTTAAAGATACGTGTGAGTCATCTGTTGTATCACTTCTTTAATGATATTACTTGTATTTATATTCTTTGATGGTATGAGACTTACGACTGTAATCCTAAGTAACATACCTTCCAATTCATAAACGATGACTTAGCTAGAGGCGTTACGCTTCAGTTTATAAATTAGAGGGTTCGACATCTCCTCAGAAGTTTTGGTGTTGAAGATCATTGGAAAATGTTCGGAAGGAGTAGAGGCACGTGGCACGTGGTGGCCACTTTTTGTAATAGTATTTATTATACGTACCTACACGTGTTTTCAGTTAATCCGTAGGAAAACAGAATGGTAGGTTGGTATCTCGAAACAACAAAATAAACTCTCATTATAAACTCAACTTTAGATAAATACTAGTTTCGACTCAAATAAAGATAAAAAATGCCACAGAGTATTAAATACTCAGTATCGCTGTCAGAAATAGTCGGACGTCATCTTAATTGGACGACAACCCACTCTGTGGTGGAAAATTATAATTATGTTACCTTACAGATACTGCAGTCTTCCTTTACTCGTATGTTCAGTAAAACCTATACCAAGAATCACATCACATCCCACTTCTATACTATTATAAAACTGTAAAAAAGCCAAAAACTAAAATTGAAGATATGGATAAACGAAATATACAGATCTACTAAATAAACGATTCTGATTCCGAAAATCGAGTTTGTCTGTTTGTTTGTCTGTTCGCGCATCACGCCTCAACTACTGGACCAATTTCAATGAAACTTATACCATTCAGAAGCCCTTTTTCCGTATTGAAATATAGGCTATATTTTATTGAAATTAAAGACGTGGATTCTTAGATACAGCTTGACCTCTCTAAACCAAAAGCAGCCTTTGACACGAGGTTCATCGTATGCTGGTTGACAGATATAAATGTGTTTGTAATGTTTTGATGTTTGTGTTTCAATCGCGCTCCAACAACTGGTCCGATTTGAATTAAACTAGGAATATATAGTCCGTAATTAAAGCTGTACCAAGGTTGAACATTCTCTGTTTTATTTATTTTTTGTTGCAAAAATTGATTCTATAAATGAATATTGCATTTTTATGCGTTTAGCAAGGTGATGTCATGATGCTTGTATATTGATTTCGATTGCAATAGGTAGATAGTACGCAGGTGTACCTACCTAATATCCGAACCTAGCACCAGCCATGATATGTTCTGTTTGAGTTTAGTTTTAAGTTATGTGTATTATTCTTTGGCAATCCTAATAAATAAATAAATAAATCAATACAAAATGTACATAATGCAATCCTACACCAGCTTAAAAACTTCCCTAAAACATCTTAGTAATGTCATCCTTAGACTATGTATCAGCCGAAGCAGAGATCCCTCGCGTCTACATACAAGTATATCTTTACTTAGTTAGAGCGAGGAGTCAACTCCTTGACTATACAAAGGTTAGGACAAAAATTAAGAAAAATTATGAATATATTAGGTAGCGCCTAGCATTAAGCATCATTTTAAACATATATTTAAGAAGTTACTGCACTTCACCGCTGTACCCTAACCTTTTCAGTAAATAAATTTATTTTTATTTTATTTTATTTTATTTTATTTTATTTTAATAATATATAATACTTTTGCAAAGGTTATAAATGAAATAGTCAAACTTTCTCAAAACATACATGGACAGGCCAAACGCAACGGGCGGGGATACCGGTGTAAATGAACCCATCAGGCGACTTCGGGAGTTTTTATCCAAAAATCCCCCGCCGACTGTCGCAGGAGTCTAAGGCGATTTTGTGTCAAAAAATTCCCTTCATAGGCGGAACTCGCAGGGGATTTCTTTAGACAATTATTAAGTACTGTCAGCAACAGAGTGATATAACGATACCTTCAGCATTTCTAAGTGCATTAGCGGCGTGCCTGTGTCCGGCTCGTTCAGCGAGTTCCCTGGGCGTGCATTGTGCCGCGTCGCGCCGCGACACCGCCGCGCCGGCCGCCACCAGCCGGCTGATGTTCTCCACGTGACCGCGCTCCGCCGATATGTGCAGCGCGGTCTGCCCAACCCAACATATAATAATAATAATAAATAATAATAATAATAAAATTGTTTATTTACCAGAAACACATAAATTATTAAATAGGTATCAACATTAATTCAATTAAGTTATCAGTAATACTCTAGCAGTTATATACTCCTATACAATCTTAATAAAGTGCGTATTCCACTTCCATTTTTGAAAGTGTGTAGTGCGCTGTCTGTCATGGGAATATAGACATTATGAAGGGTAGTTAAAGGGCATATTTACGCTTTTTGGAATCCTTATTAACAGCCATTTTTTGCCTAGTTATACTAGAGTGAGCAGATTTCTTTTTAAGTAATTGACCGAGCGAGCGAAGCGTCTCAGTTTCCACATTGGCCAAAAATGCGTTTGTCCGGATGTCTGTCTGTCTGTCTGTCTGTCTGTTCTCCTCTACAGGTCGCATTTTTCAAGCGATCTGGACGAAACTTGGTACACAGGTTATATGACTTATTAGATTTTTTTTTATCGTCGGGGATTTTTGATTGGAGGGGTACTTCCTCCAAAAAAAGGGCAAAAAGGAGGCTATTTGATATACTGGATATCTCCACCAAATGAGATCCGATTTCGATTATTCTTTTTTTATTTGAAAGGTAGTAACTATAAGTTGGACTCATAAAAGTTTGGCGAAGATCTGATAAGGATCTTCAGCATGATGAACAGGATAGCTCATCAAACAATCGATGGTTTTCAATCAAATTTGAGAGAAACACAAAGGACCTCATTCTACACAAGATGATGAAAAAAAAAACAAAAAATAAAAAAAATCACAAAACGGAAAATGCACTTGCACATTACATTCCTCAAAAATTTACAAAATTAAATAGAAAAAACATCACACACACACACACACACACAACATTTTGCATTATAGTTAGTTTTCAATACGTGACAGGCTGCAAGCGTTTCGTCGCTGTTAGAATACTAACTGATAATTATCTTCATGATGTTTTCCTTCACTGAATGAGAGCATCAGCATAATAATAAGCCTTAAATTAGAAATTAGTAAAAGTGCACTTAAAGACTTTCAGAAAACACCTTACACGACATTGATGATGTTGATTGATGATGTTGAATATTGGAATATTTAGTATGCTCGCGAGGTCTACAGCTCCCAGAGCCAATAGTAATATAAATAGTATTAAGTATCCAAATGTGGGCATACATTAAGTTACTGAATAAAGTTTACTAAAGTTTAAAGTTCAGTGTAACATAGGAATAGGTAGGAAACCAACCAAATTCAGTATACCTATTTGTTTCAATATTTTACACCAAAATGAATAATAAGCATCTGAAAGCGATTCTTTATTTAAATACCAATAAAGCAATTAGTAGGTAAGCAACACATATCTACTAGGTCATAAGACACCTTGAAATGTCTTTGCAGTAACAATCCCTAAAATCTCTTCAACTATTGATGTTGGAAGACCATTACAAGTAACATTGTATGTCTGAATATGACTAGGCATGGTAAATGATCAAACATACAAAAGGTATAGCAATTAATGTAGGTAATGAAGCATACCTTTGTAGCGCCATCTATCTCGCTACATAAGAACTAACATGAGAAATTTCCTAGATCGCGCAAACGAAGTTATCACGGAGTTTGAACATAAGTAATACTACCGAATACCATCCATACGTCCTCAGACCCCGAGCCAAAAGTCACTCGGCGTGGAAGATCTTCCCTTTTCGTAGGAGGACATCTATCCTACCATGTTCTCCTCACCTTTCCACCAGTAGCATCATCAGACTGAGCATCCACATCAGCGCCGGCAGCGCACAGTGCAGCCAGACAGCGGCTTCTCTCGGCCAACGCGGCAGCATGGAGTGCACTGCGGTGATGCTCATCCAGTGCATCCACCTCAGCACCACTGGATAGCAGCTCTTGGAGGAGCTCCAGGTTGTCCCATAATGCTGCCTGGGGTTCATAGGAAATATTGAGGTCAAACTCAGTGTGGACCAATGGATCATACAGGAGTAACCAGACCATGATAATTTCTCATTCTACTCAACATTACTCTCATAGCTGTGTTCCAGTTAAATGGTTCATGCGCAGTGCATGTTCTTTAAGAACTGCATTGTTGGGTTATATTGTGCCTATATTGAATATTTAAGAACTGTCTATAGACTGAATACTGCCTTTGTCATAGCTTTATACATGGCTGAACAATGAACATGTTTCCAGTCAGATAATCACACAGAGCCTATTGATGAGGAAGTCAGGTGCATTAACTATATTGTCAGTGAAACACAGGCACGCTGCGACGGCCTTGCGGTACTTGTTAAGTCTTTACGCATGTGCAATATGCATGATACCTTCACAATCCAAGGCAATTTTAAGTTATATTTGACAGTATAAATTGAAGAATACCATCATACCTGATGCAATAGGCGGCCTTGAAAGTGTTCCTCGTCCGGGGAAAGGTCCATTATTAGACGTTTCAGTCGAAATACGACGGCAAAATCCACATTTCCGGCCTCAGCAGTCGTTGGAGCGTTGCGAAAGTTATCAGGCGATTTTTCACGAAACTATACACATTTTGTCACTGAAACTGCAACTGTAATACAGTTGCAAGTCACAGCAAAGCTCAGGTTTACAGGGGCGTAGCGTAAATTAAGAGCTTTTACTTGAGAGAATTTTATTGATTTTTGTTTTGAATGTTTTGCATTTTTGCAGCTGACCGAGGTTGACTGACTGACTGACAGTGACATACCTACCTATATGACTGTCGACAAACATGTCAAGTATTCTTTTAGGTCAAGCTGACGTATAGGTGAGCTAAACATACTTGATACGTTATGTGGGTGCGTAATTGCGTGTGCTGACGGCTTCCAAAAACTCCAAAATGAGTACCTACATAATGTACCTACATACCTATTTGTTTTTCGTACGTTTGACTTGTATAGATTTTAAAAGAATAAACGCTGGCAATTCTTCAACAAAAATGTGGGTAGGATGAGTCTACCCTACCCTCCATTTTGAAAAAAAATTAAGCTTCCTTGTTTTGTTTAGCGCCTCATTAGTTTTTAATTTTTTATCGTAATAATGTGGCATCATAAAATTAACGCAGACTGGGAGCGGAGGAAGGAGTACCTTATCAGGAGCTTGTTCCAGGATGTACCTTGTAAGTGTATAGTAAATAAGAAATACTATACATCTACTAGGGTACTGTCAAAAATAATATTTCAATGGTGATTACTTTGTTCCAGCATTGTCTCCGGTGCCAGAAGAAGAGGAATCCTTCAACTCCTCTCGTTCACGTATCCTGTGCTCCCCCATATTTCACCCAAGGGAGCCATCCAGGCCCGTCAGCCCTCTTCCCCCTCTTATTATAGAAACAGAGCCTAACCGTCATGATGAACCTGAAGAATTTTACATAAAGCTGGAACAGAAGGTGCTCAGAATATACCGAAAACTCTTTATTGAAGGAAAGAGTGATATATCCAGCTATGGTGCTTCTGACGTAGAAGAAGATGTTGAAACTATAGAAATGGATTATATTTCTGGTGTTTCTACTAGCTTTGAAAAGCCGAACAGTTTTCCTGTAATAGATAATGTTTTCAAAAATAATCTTGATCGATGCCATGACCTAGATCAGACGGTTGAAATGAATAGTAATGAGAGACCTAGTCTAAAGCGAACTGTAACACCAGACAACGATGATAGTGATGCTAGCAAATCTAAACGATCAAAAAGTATGATTAGCAGATCTAGTACTGAAGCATCACCGAAAAGTACTTCAGATGATGATGAAAGAGTAAGTAAATCACTGACTTCTAACCCAACTGATGTAACTGAAGACAATGAGCCAGCGACTATAGAATCACCGCTGAGCAACTACAGTATGGATTTAACAATAGTTACGTTCAGAGCTGACGTTCATAGAGACGCTACTGACTACGAGTTTGTGAGGCCACCGAGTGTGGTTGACGAACATTTAGAAAAGGCGGTTGAAGACCTTGAAGACAACAATGGTTCAGCGATACTGGAAAACAATGCAGGTAAAAATTTATTTAGTTACCTATATATGGGACTACTTACTGGTTTTAGTGGTAGGTGGAATCAGAAGACGAGAACGTCTTCTGACTCTGGCTGTGGGTTCGAATCCAGACAAATTAGGTAGGTACACTAGGTACCTAGATATTTTTACAGTATGTAAGTACGTAGTAAGGGAATATGTGAAAAATGATATTTCCTCAAACGATGGAAAACTTTATAAAACCAGTCGAATAGGTATTTTGTTGTTTTTAAATAAGCATACGTTTAGTTTCAGATCATTCACGCCACAACACTTCAGATCAAATCGAATTAATTGATGAAATAGAAGTCATGCGGGCAGAACCCATTCGTCCTTCAGTTGGATCTCTTCACAATCAAGACACTGCTAGTTCTGATGATAATCACGTGATGAACCAAGAACCGAGGCAGTTGGAAGAGCTCATAGAATCTCCATCTCATGAAAGAGAACCAGAAACCATGGAGTTTGATATCGACTTCGATTTGCTGCATCGTAGATCTACACCTGTAGAAAATAACTGCAACAGTGAAGAAGCTATGTCTAAAAGGTTTAGAAAAAACAGTACTTCATCATCATCGGACATAAGTTCAATATGCAATGCAGACGCGGGGATGCAGACGTCTCTAGATCATGAAAGTGAGAACAGAGAAGTTTTGAGAGACATCTTCGTGGGTACACCCAAAGTTTTCAAGCTCTGCTCTTGCGCTAATCATACCTGCAATCGTTGACTGATCTTAAGTACTCAGGTACCTACAATCATACATTTAATTGTAACTTTAAGAAATCATAAGATAATCATGTAAGTTTTTTAATATATTCTTTTGTTATTTATTTTCTTTTGTTTTTGTTATTTTTTATACTCATCTTGGTTTTTATATACCTAGGTAGGTACATACATAGATGTTTGTTTTGTTTTCTTTATACCTATAATACTTTATATAATAAGGTAGGTACCTATTCTGGTACATATTATATAAATTCGTACGAAGAGAACGTACCAATGGTAGGTAGGGCAGGTACCTATAACTAGGTTGTAAGGTCTGTGTAAAATATATAAGTAAAAAACAAACGAATTAAAACTAGGTATTTCAAGTGAATTTATTTGTATGTTAGGTACCACTAAGACACAAAACAATGTGTAAAAGCATTATTGCGTTTTCGTTGACTTTGGTCTATTTTCAGAACCCTGAACGTCCTTTTTTCATTTTTATCATTCAAAATATAATATTCATATTATTATATACTCAATTCATAGTTTCTGCATAATAACAGATCTCCTCATTTTCAGTCAAAGTGAATAGGTATTGTACTCTTATATAATAAACCAGTTTTTTGAAAGAGATTTATTTCCTTTCTAAACGCTATTATGTAACCTCTAGAATGAGCTTCAAGCTGCGACAGAAACCAGTGATTAGTTTTAGAGGAATAGGGAATGTGCTAACCTTCTGGATGCTCAAGAGTATCGTCATCACCAACGTTCTAGTGAATATTATGCGTCAAGTGTACAATTTTAAGATTTAAATAGGTTTGGTCTGTATATTTTAGATAAAAAATTTAGAACGAGCACAAAAGATAGCACACCAAAATACACCACTACCACTCGTCAACACTAGGTACATACACTTTAAATATTTTCTTATATTTTTATTCATCGTATAGAAAAATTATTGCAAATGGTGCCAGGGGCAGCGCTGGCGCCCACGCGTGCTATAATCTCAAAATTTAAATCAAAGAAACGACTTACTTTTGTGCTATGAAATATTCATAAGAATACGCTGATATACGCTAGTCCTAGGTAGATTGATATACGCTAGTCCTAGGTAGATTGATATACGCTAGTCCTAGGTAGATTGATATACGCTAGTTCTAGGTAGATTGATATACGCTAGTCCTAGGTAGATACTTATGACACATTTTTTAATGTAAAAAGTGGCACAAAAGTAAACCGCATCTGACTAAATCGACACTACACACAACTTTTAAAGATATCATGCAAAAATACATCATAGAATCCTTTTCTATGTATAACATTTTTATACAGCGGTTATGTACATCACTATTCTACATTTTGGACTGTGTCAAGCAGAGGATTGGCGGAAGTCAAAGGTTACATTAGAATTTGGCAAAACCTGTACAATTAGGTAAGTTTTTTACACTAATACTTACAGTCCGACACTTGTCATGTTCTGGTCATGCCAGAATTCAAGAAATCGAGTATCAAAATTGTTCAATCCCTCAGTGGCGTCAGTGTTGCTAACCTCCAACATATATTTCCACTTCAAGCTAGGTAAGGATTAATAATTGTTCCTACCTAATTCCTTAGCTAGGACTACCTAGGTACTTTATCCCATCTTTATCCCTTGCTCTATCCATAGGCACCGGCTACATTAGTGCCGATTTAGAAAAATCCGTCGGAATTGGAAATCACATGATACGTAGCATGTACTAAACTCAATACTAAACTGCTAAATGAGGTAAGTGATGCGACAGGAAACTTTAGCAACAAAATATGTTGGATTGCTCCATGATTGTTCATTCCCGTTCGTCCAACGACTGTAAATACACCTACCTACCTTTAGCTTAGTTCCGGTTTGTCCCTTCGAGCTTGTCGGTTGAACGAACAGGAAAAAACTAACTATTAGTTCTACCAGTGGAACAAACGAGAATGACGAATGTGATAAGGTAGCATAAGGGGTAAAGGGGTCTACAAAGCAGGGTTGAAGCTAGGAACGAAAAGAAGTAAAATAAAAAAGAACTAAATGAAACCATAATAGTACATTTATTTAAAGAACGTTTAGTTAGTGAAAGAAAAAATACAAAATTGAGCAACACCTGCGTTAAACTGAATATTTTGATCTCACACCGAAACTTAATGGACATTTCATTTTGGAATACGCTTATTGTCGTGAAATTTACAGCTAAATGTAATGTTACTGCTATTTATACAGTAGTTTAGTAAGTGCTTTATAATATTATACTTAATGCTGAGGTTCGAAGCTCACGTGCAATTATTTTCAATAAGAAATATTCGATAAAACAACACTTTACAATTAAGTTGGAATACGAATCGACCAGATATGCAACATTCTAAATAATTGATCAATCAATACATTGTTATAATATGTTCTAATTTCACGACAAAACTTTGAAAATTCATTTCATTTCGAAATATAAAAACTTAATTGTGATAAAGTATAACACGAAAGATAAACAAACAGAATAAACAAAAATAATACACATCAAGCTTAAATAGGGAATAAATGAAGACGCTTAACCACAGACCAAGCTACGAGCAGTAATACAAATATTCTATTTCAGAAAATTGAAAAAATAAAACGAAAGTATGTAATGAAAATAAAGATGTCTTAGAGTAATAGATGCCTTGAAATGCCAGGCATTTAGTGGGCCATCGGCTTTGTCCTACAAAAAGTACGAGATCAATACCAGTTATGTACTCATCAGTATTGCTGTATTGTTTTTAAATTCCAATGAATACTTGTTTGACTGCACGCATCTCCACTGTGCCTTAACAATGAGAAATGCACGTTAAACCTAAACCAGCTAAAACCAATTAAATTGTATCCGTAAACAATAATTAAACTAATTTAACTAAATCATAATATACAAGGTTATGACGGACTTGGCGACAGCAACGTGCAGATTTGATAGATGGGAGACCGCTAATGGTGATCTCTGCATGTGATGTTTACAGATTGGTTAAATGCGTCCTCAGTGGACGTGCTCTGTAAGCCATGTTTTGTTACAGACAGAGATGACCACTTGACATCAAGCGAGCCATCTTCTTGTGTGAACAAAAGTGATGATGGCATCTTAAAACTGAATTTCACAAGCAGTCGGTAACCTTCGCTTACAGATTAGTGTTAGGCTGAGCCAAGTCCGTCAAGATTAATACATAACAATAACACACAGAGGTGTGTGGAAGCATACGCATGGCACTCGGGACTCCGACAGACAGACAGAGAGTGCAGTCGCCTCATAAACCCGCGATAAGAAGTTGATAACGTGCTATCAACTAACGTCGAACCACATAGGTAACGTGAGAAAAAACCATCTCTTACAGTGGAAAACGTGTGGTTTGAATATTCCCAGTAGTCCCATCAATGTAAATAGAACTACTGAGAATCATTTTGTTGTAGTCTGCAAAGAACTTAACTGCAAGATACTACCGCAATAATCATGTTCTAAAATGAGAAAATGTGAGGTTAGTATTTTCCCAGTAGTTCGATCCACTGTGAATAGAACTATTGGTAATAGATATAGTAGGCAATCGGCTTCATGTCGCATGTCGCGGACTGCTACTGCACAAAGAGCCTAACAGATAGGACTTGCCTCTGATTACGTACAATCTCAAAATGTTAAAGTACCAGGAGGGGCCAGCCCCTCTAACCAAGTTGCAAGAAAACTAATTAAATTGTATGGTAAATAGGTACTTATTCATATTTATGTCGGTAGGTAAGGTACCCATTTCTATGTTTCATTGTTTATTGCTTGTATTCAAAATCTCCACTGAGCATTACTTCGGTCATCGGACATTCTCCTTTGCGCTAATGTAGCATTTGTGAAATTGCTGGCAGCACTGCAAGGGCCAGACATTTTCTGGACGATGTCACGTGACTATTAATCTCTAGCGATTATAACTTAGTTAGGTCACACATTTATAACAGATGCTTACTTTTCGCGGTAGATAATAAGCCGTGACGGGTGGCAAGCCCAACGCCACTACTACAATACTAACCAGTTTACTCAAATTTAATTGAGGTGACAACATTGATTTTGTTACTTCACAGGTATAGTCGGAGAGTCAACTGCACATAGTTCACATCAGGAGTCCATCGTAACAAATAATAATAATTGCATTTCATTATATTAAGCAACTAATAAAACATAACATTAAACAGATTACGTAAACAAAAAACTCTCAATATTTTTAATAACTCATTGAAATTCATTTTGGAAAATGTACAATCGTAAACACATTCAATCAGATTATTTATAAAACTGCACAGCGCTGTGGCACACTGCACAGCGCTGAGGCACACTGCACAGCGCTGAGGCACACTGCACAGCGCTGAGGCACACTGCACAGCGCTGAGGCACACTGCACAGCGCTGAGGCACACTGCACAGCGGTAGGAAACTAAGTATTACGGTTTATGCTTCAAAGAATGAATATCCAAGGAATCGTGTTGTTTGTCTACAAAGAGATTAGTGTATATAGATGTTCCTTTTGATTTTACAGATGAAATGAATTATTGTCTATAAGTAAAAGATATCTAGGAGGAATAGTCAAGGCACATCCAAAAAATACTAAGCAATTTTTCATTTTTTTTTTAAACTTTGACTGCTCTCTAGTTAGCAAGGGTAAGAAGGCACGTCCAAGCAGAGAATTGAGGCATTGTATCAACAACAACTAACGCATAAAAATCTCTAGAAAGGATAGTTAGGGGCACGTCCAAACTTTACCAAACAGATTTTTAAGCATTTGTTAATCATTGTAAAACTATAATGGTCCAAAAACAATTTCTAATAAATATTCATACTATTGTTGCACATTTTAATAGTTATAAAAAGAAATATTGAGAAGCAAGGTACTTTAATCCGAGCCGGGCGACGCTAGATATGCTACACTAAGGCCGCTGAGACTTACAGACAACTATATTACATTATATATAATTACAGTGGATTCTGGTGTTTCGGTAACTATGGACAAAACATTACATTTTGTAATATTTCAAACAGGATTTTGATGACTTTCGACACTTTGACTGCAGAGATCATGCCGCCATTTTGTAAAGTTGTAGAAAAACAAGATGGCGCCAAAACTAAATGAATATAGGCACGGTAGGTATCACCTTCAGGATCATTTTAATGTCTTTTGTGTAATCGTAAGACGCACGTCCTGACTTTACAATTGATTTCGCATGTCTAAGATGTAAAAATACATATATTTTATGATTAAACAATTTCTCGAGATTCTAATCTGTTTATGTGCCGAGAATCATCAAAACCTGTTGATTTATATTAATTAGCACACTAAGCGCTAACTAACCAAGCACAGACATGTTGGCAACACGCACCACTCCTTACAACTATTTTGTGAGATGCATCAACCAAATACTTTATTATTAGACCACTATATCATTGCTGAAGAGCCACTAAGCGCTCCGCATTACCTCACAGAGCACGTCCACCAAACACGTGTTTTGCATTTTTATTAATTAATCTTCATTATCTGTTCATAGGTGAAACAATCCGAAGGCGCCTGATAATAGTTACCTACTGGTTACGTTACCTCACAAGGCACATCAGAGGACATGCTCTGTGTGGTTTAGAGTTTAGGGTCCATAAACGACGTGTTGTTACGTTGACATTTGAGACATTTTAATATATTTTTATAATTAAATAAGTGGTTCTGTAAGATATTATGTCTCAGTGCATCTCACAAAAACAATTCATAACAAACTATTCACAAAAGCCGATCCGAAAAATAGCGATCTATAAAAATTATTGCTTAAAACACAACCCTCCTTTTGCGCGGTCGGGTAACGACCGTGCCTCGATTCGAGTCCGATTAAAGAGGTTTACACACTTCACACAATTTTTAACACACTATATAGTTTGGACAAATATAATCAGAGTCTCACCCCCAGGGTTTTAAAAGAATCAAAGATAATTGGAATGAATGAACATATTGTGTCCAGTTTTATTGCGTGTTTATAAAATTCATTATTTATGAAAACCGACCAGAATAGTACCGGAGTTGGTTGTTTTATTTCATTTATTTATTTTAAATGTTATTTAGTATCATTAAAGCAATCGAGCCAACAGAGTTATTGGTCCTTCGAGTCGTATACAGCCATTCGGTTCGAAGGACCAATAAATCTGACGAGAATTTGTTGGTATATCACCAAAAAGATTTTTTTATTTTTTATTTTTCGTTTGAGCTAGAACATGTTAAGACTTTTGGATCATTGAAGTTGATTTTCAAATAAATGGTTCTTTAGGCTTCTCCACAAGATATTGGTCCTTCGCGCCGTACATGTTGTGTACCGGGGGTCATTAATAGTTCTTTGAGGGTCCCTACAGATCCTACCCTGGGGGTACCAAAACCCACACCTTTAGGAGTCACAAGACCCCAACTTTCCGCCACCTCCAAACACTTCTTTACAAACCCACACTTAATGTCACTTATAGTTCTTCAGGGCTTACTCAAAACCCATACACCATTCACTAATATTTCGTTCAAAGGTGTTAGTGGAACCGCACACCACTGTTAATAGTCACTGATCACTCACACACTCGCTGGGGGTCACCAAAGGGTCAATAATGAGCCACACGAACCGTGACTCAGAGAAGACCCCGCACGTACTGATGGGTCAAGTAAGGTCCACAGCACAAGGTCCCTGAGGGTCCCATCAGTCGTCGCAAGCCGCGAGCGCGAGCACGATGAGCATGGCGCTCTCAAACAGCTCGGGGATAATGTCCAGTGAGTTCGGTTCCGGTTGCGGTTGCGGTTCCGGTTCCGGTTCGGGTCAGTCGCCTCCGAAGTACTCCGATGCGTTGCCGCGACAAATCGGACATGTTCGGTTCGACTGCAAACAAATAAGCAATATTGCTGTTACCACTTTCGAGGATGTTTCTGTATGATGCGATAAGCGCCCCTAGCGGGTGACTCGAGAACTACTTTTATCCATACAAAATGATGGTCACATTGCTGTTTCAGTTTGAAGGGTGCCGGTGTCATTACACGCACATGAGACTTTACAACTTCATGTCTCAGAGCGATGGGCGCAGTGCAATGCCTTCAGTGGATGTGCTCAATGAGGCAATGAACCGGTATATGCAGTGGTTACCAGTTAGCATCATGTGTATATGTATGTACTGACCCTGAGCCACTTGTCGACGCACTTGGCGTGGAACTCGTGCGCGCACGGCAGCACGCGCAGCGTCTGTGTATATGTATGTACTGACCCTGAGCCACTTGTCGACGCACTTGGCGTGGAACTCGTGCGCGCACGGCAGCACGCGCAGCGTCTGTGTATATGTATGTACTGACCCTGAGCCACTTGTCGACGCACTTGGCGTGGAACTCGTGCGCGCACGGCAGCACGCGCAGCGTCTGTGTATATGTATGTACTGACCCTGAGCCACTTGTCGACGCACTTGGCGTGGAACTCGTGCGCGCACGGCAGCACGCGCAGCGTCTGTGTATATGTATGTACTGACCCTGAGCCACTTGTCGACGCACTTGGCGTGGAACTCGTGCGCGCACGGCAGCACGCGCAGCGTCTGTGTATATGTATGTACTGACCCTGAGCCACTTGTCGACGCACTTGGCGTGGAACTCGTGCGCGCACGGCAGCACGCGCAGCGTCTGTGTATATGTATGTACTGACCCTGAGCCACTTGTCGACGCACTTGGCGTGGAACTCGTGCGCGCACGGCAGCACGCGCAGCGTCTGTGTATATGTATGTACTGACCCTGAGCCACTTGTCGACGCACTTGGCGTGGAACTCGTGCGCGCACGGCAGCACGCGCAGCGTCTGTGTATATGTATGTACTGACCCTGAGCCACTTGTCGACGCACTTGGCGTGGAACTCGTGCGCGCACGGCAGCACGCGCAGCGTCTGTGTATATGTATGTACTGACCCTGAGCCACTTGTCGACGCACTTGGCGTGGAACTCGTGCGCGCACGGCAGCACGCGCAGCGTCTGTGTATATGTATGTACTGACCCTGAGCCACTTGTCGACGCACTTGGCGTGGAACTCGTGCGCGCACGGCAGCACGCGCAGCGTCTGTCGCGCCTCGAACTCACACATGCACACCACGCACGACGTCTGCTCACCTACGCACACAAACAACACATATTATAACATTACATCACTCATACATATAACCATAACAATTGAAAGTACTTGTAGCTGGGCAGCGTGTCTATCTGTTGTCGCTGTAGGCCGCGCGGCTTGGCCTCCCCCAGGCGCTCGGCGAGGGACAGCAAGGCCTCGTAGTTCTGTAGTAGGATAGTACAGTATACCTTGATGCGTCTGTCGGCAGTACTTGTAGCTGGGCAGCGTGTCTATCTGTTGTCGCTGTAGGCCGCGCGGCTTGGCCTCCCCCAGGCGCTCGGCGAGGGACAGCAAGGCCTCGTAGTTCTGTAGTAGGATAGTACAGTATACCTTGATGCGTCTGTCGGCAGTACTTGTAGCTGGGCAGCGTGTCTATCTGTTGTCGCTGTAGGCCGCGCGGCTTGGCCTCCCCCAGGCGCTCGGCGAGGGACAGCAAGGCCTCGTAGTTCTGTAGTAGGATAGTACAGTATACCTTGATGCGTCTGTCGGCAGTACTTGTAGCTGGGCAGCGTGTCTATCTGTTGTCGCTGTAGGCCGCGCGGTTTGGCCTCCCCCAGGCGCTCGGCGAGGGACAGCAAGGCCTCGTAGTTCTGTAGTAGGATAGTACAGTATACCTTGATGCGTCTGTCGGCAGTACTTGTAGCTGGGCAGCGTGTCTATCTGTTGTCGCTGTAGGCCGCGCGGCTTGGCCTCCCCCAGGCGCTCGGCGAGGGACAGCAAGGCCTCGTAGTTCTGTAGTAGGATAGTACAGTATACCTTGATGCGTCTGTCGGCAGTACTTGTAGCTGGGCAGCGTGTCTATCTGTTGTCGCTGTAGGCCGCGCGGCTTGGCCTCCCCCAGGCGCTCGGCGAGGGACAGCAAGGCCTCGTAGTTCTCGGTCTCGGGCGAGTCTGCGCCTTCCTCGCCGCGACCTTCCGCGTACGGAGACAACGGAAACATCGCGAGCAGGTTTAGGAACACCTGTTATAAACCAATCAATGTTATATCCACCTAGCCCTACACTAAAGTAATATACACTAGAGGATTTTGTTATCACGCGCACACTAGGAAAAGCAACATTGTACATATTGTTACGATTATTTTCTGAAACTCTTAATAACTAGATCGTCGGTATTGTTTTTTTAGGCGACCTCTATTGATTGATGCTAGTACTAAGTAGATTGGTAGGCAAGTGGTGAAATTAGTTTCTTAGCAAGGTTTTTGTATCGTTGTGCTATCCAGTACACAGGCAAATTAATAGATGGCGCTATTCTGCGTGATGGTAAAAACTGATACGTGAAATTAAATATTTTTGTTCTGTGGTCGTACTCACAGTCTAGGTTTGCTAAAACGTTTGTTTGCAAATCAAGAAGCAGACGTAGTTTTGTATAGTGTTGGAAGTTAATTGTTTTGGTTTTCAGAGAACTTTCTAGATGGAAAGCCCGTAAGTTCGGCTTCAGTGTTTATTCATAGCGTTGTTATTGGACGAATTCTGGTGCTTCAAGTAGTAGTAATAATTATGTGTTCGTAGGTAACGTTCAGAGACTCCTTTTAAATAAGTTTTTAGTGGTTGTATTCAAGTCAGTTTGGTATTCTTCGTTCTCTCGGCTTAGCGTGAGACCGAACATATTCCCTACACTATTTCTTTTAACTCTTTCCGCTTATGACGTATTTCCCGTTTTTTTTGTATAGTTTAGAAGTTTCCAGACCAAATTCTTTTGTTCTAACTCATGTGTGCTACGGGGAATCACCCACACATCTGCAAATGATGGTTTTAGCATCAAACATTGCCTAATAAGGTAAGGAATTTGTTTTTCGCTAACGTATGATTCTACCTCGCCCCCCGTACCTAACAGTTTAAAAGGACCTACTTTCCCCTGTCCGGTCTCTTTTTGCCATTTGAACTCCGAGGTGACCAAGTGACTTTCTTTACAAATCGAGGTCAGTGAAGCTTTCAATATTGTGGAAATCTTTAGTTTTTAAGTGCAAGTTTTAACCAAGTGGTCATTCGATTACAGCATATCGAACCTACGGAAGGAGCAGGCTCAGCCGCTCGACACCCGAGTCTTCAGAGCCACGCGGCAGATTTTGCAGCCCTTGAATTCTTCTTTTTTTTCCCGCCTGTAGGCGATACAAGCCACAAACTTCCAGAATCTGGGTATGTACATTTCTGATTTTAGTATACCCGTCTCTTAGTTCTCCTATTATGCTACTGGTTTCATTCCTAGGAGTCAACACCAGCCCTTATTCTTTTCAAAGATTACCGCCGCGTGATAAAAGTTAACCTACATGGATTAAACCCCATCACACTGCGAACACAAGTTTCCTTTCAGCGTTTAAATTGGTTAGGTAAGTAGGGGGTGCTTTATCTTCTCGAAGTATCGCATACCCTTACGTTTATAGTATTGTGCTAACTTATAATGATAAATTCCAGGAGTTTGTGTTATAGGGGACCACGTGCTGAGTCTCCAGCCGGTCTCACGGGGTGTTGTCCGCCATTCAGCAGTCCCGCCAGTCCTCGCAGCCAAGGCCGCTAATCAGCTGTGCAACCTGCAGAGCGCGCCACCTCGGCCGCCGAATTCTACAGCTTCCTAAAGTCGGTACCGTTTCTCTTATAATTCTACAGCTTCCTAAAGTCGGTACCGTTTCTCTTATAATTCTACAGCTTCCTAAAGTCGGTACCGTTTCTCTTATAATTCTACAGCTTCCTAAAGTCGGTACCGTTTCTCTTATAATTCTACAGCTTCCTAAAGTCGGTACCGTTTCTCTTATAATTCCCCGTCGTGTTCTTCTGGATGTTTCAGAATCTAGTGTATAGCCATACTCTGGCTTGGCGCCCAAGTGTTTTACCGTGCATAGTAAATATAAGAAATATTGCCAATACATAACATAATATGATAATAACTTAAAATACATCTCACGCATTCGCTGTGGTAGGAACCCATAATTATTAATCCCTAGCTTGTAGCCGTTGAGTACTAGTCGAGGCACTACCTTATGTAACATTAATTTTATCTAAACAATTTATTTAAATTTATCAAGTATAGCGGAGTTTGTAACCTAGTGTTTAGCCTAGCTATTAACCGTCTCTACTTACTGTATGGTTAGGGTGTTTTCTGTAATAAACTACCATTCTTTTAGTTTCACCGTATTTCATTTGAACCCCCACGCCACATAGGTAGGGATAGATCTCTTAGGCAGTAACCCAGGAAAATTAGGAATGTAACAATATTTGATGGATCTTACAACAGTGTTAGATCCAAAATTCCAGTTTGAGAACGAATTTTAGGGGTTTCTCTGACATTTTTTGGGAGCGTCTTCCTAGATCCCCGTGGGTTCTGCTAGTGCATGTGAGTGTACACAGGCAGGTAGTGCATGTGAGTGTACACAGGCAGGTAGTGCATGTGAGTGTACACAGGCAGGTAGTGCATGTGAGTGTACACAGGCAGGTAGTGCATGTTACCTGGTAGGTAGGCGGAGGCGGCGGTAACGTGAGCGGCTGTGCGACGTGGATCTGAGCCTGCACGTGCGCCGGTAGCGACGCACTCACCAGCGCGGGGTTCTGTAATCAATCAATTAATATTCATATACCTACATACACACAACGCCCTCTAGTGACAAACTAAGCAAAGCTTAAGAACAAGGCTCTACCATCGCTCGTATATCTTACAACATAATATGAGTGACGGGGGTGTCCCCCAAGGTTCAACCTTCAGTGCCATTCCCTTTATTATATTCAGTACAGACCTGCGTGTGTATATGATGTATAGGATGATGCCACCGCGGTGCATGACGCACGTAAGGCCTGGCCGCCCTGGAGCCAGCCACGCCCACGCCCACGCCCACGCCCACGCCCACGTTAGAGCCCACGCCTGCACTCACACCGCCGCTGCGACGCTGAGGGTTATGATATTGTTTATAATGTCAGACGTCTGTGTAGGCTGTTTATTATTAGAGTAGCGACAGTAACATGTAATAATGCGAAGTCGTTGTACATACATGGTGATGAGTCAGCGCGTGTCTCGCGTGATGCGGCGCCATCAGCTCTATAGCAGTCCCTCGCCCCTGGAAGTACAACAATGCAATACTTTTTGGTACATAGTACATCTTATATAAATTAACGATTCTCACACTTCGCCAGAGAAACCCAGCATGCAAAATTAAGATTACGCTTATTATGTTAATATAATTTAAATTTAAATATGGTGTTATTACAATAATCAATAAATTTGGTAAATGGTAATAATAACATATTTCAGATTTAATAATAATTGGTTAAAATTATAAAAATAAATCATTGACTTTATATAAACAAAAACGGGATATTTACAAATTGTCGGCAACCGTACCAAAATATTCGAAAATAACAAACTCACAAACTATGATACATAACCCGTTTTCAGTTTTATTGCGAATAGGTCTAACAGATATGGGAAATTTGTGAGACAACTTTAGGGCACCCACCTCAGTGGCAACGATGAGTGAGCCATGATGGTGTATTTCCGGCTGCAGCGGCGATAGCGTGCCTTCGTTACCACTCAACATGTCTAGCCGACCGCCTTCCGCTCTCTGAAATACAAAACCTACATTAAATAAGATCTTGAGCACATCCGTAAGAAATCTGAGAAGATATTTCACTGAGGCCCGGATGCTGATTTACTGCTCAAGGACTGATCCGGACTCGAGCACAGATATTTGTATGAGAATCTTTAATTAAAAATATGATCGAGTATCAGGTATTGCGGGTTACTGACCTGTGTCTGTGGCAGGTAGTGCCGGTTACTGACCTGTGTCTGTGGCAGGTAGTGCCGGTTACTGACCTGTGTCTGTGGCAGGTAGTGCGGGTTACTGACCTGTCTGTGGCAGGTAGTGCCGGTTACTGACCTGTGTCTGTGGCAGGTAGTGCGGGTTACTGACCTGTGTCTGTGGCAGGTAGTGCGGGTTACTGACCTGTGTCTGTGGCAGGTAGTGCGGGTTACTGACCTGTGTCTGTGGCAGGTAGTGCGGGTTACTGACCTGTGTCTGTGGCAGGTAGTGCCGGTTACTGACCTGTGTCTGTGGCAGGTAGTGCGGGTTACTGACCTGTGTCTGTGGCAGGTAGTGCCGGTTACTGACCTGTGTCTGTGGCAGGTTATGCGGGTTACTGACCTGTGTCTGTGGCAGGTAGTGCCGGTTACTGACCTGTGTCTGTGGCAGGTAGTGCGGGTTACTGACCTGTGTCTGTGGCAGGTAGTGCGGGTTACTGACGTCTGTGGCAGGTAGTGCCGGTTACTGACCTGTGTCTGTGGCAGGTAGTGCGGGTTACTGACCTGTATCTGTGGCAGGTAGTGCGGGTTACTGACCTGTGTCTGTGGCAGGTAGTGCGGGTTACTGACCTGTGTCTGTGGCAGGTAGTGCGGGTTACTGACGTCTGTGGCAGGTAGTGCCGGTTACTGACCTGTGTCTGTGGCAGGTAGTGCGGGTTACTGACCTGTATCTGTGGCAGGTAGTGCGGGTTACTGACCGGTGTCTGTGGCAGGTAGTGCCGGTTACTGACCTGTGTCTGTGGCAGGTAGTGCCGGTTACTGACCTGTGTCTGTGGCAGGTAATGCGGGTTACTGACCTGTGTCTGTGGCAGGTAGTGCCGGTTACTGACCTGTGTCTGTGGCAGGTAGTGCGGGTTACTGACCTGTGTCTGTGGCAGGTAGTGCGGATTACTGACCTGTGTCTGTGGCAGGTAGTGCGGGTTACTGACCTGTGTCTGTGGCAGGTAGTGCGGGTTACTGACCTGTCTGTGGCAGGTAGTGCCGGTTACTGACCTGTGTCTGTGGCAGGTAGTGCGGGTTACTGACCTGTGTCTGTGGCAGGTAGTGCGGGTTACTGACCTGTGTCTGTGGCAGGTAGTGTCGGTTACTGACCTGTGTCTGTGGCAGGTAGTGCTGGTTACTGACCTGTGTCTGTGGCAGGTAGTGCGGGTTACTGACCTGTGTCTGTGGCAGGTAGTGCCGGTTACTGACCTGTGTCTGTGGCAGGTAGTGCGGGTTACTGACCTGTGTCTGTGGCAGGTAGTGCCGGTTACTGACCTGTGTCTGTGGCAGGTTATGCGGGTTACTGACCTGTGTCTGTGGCAGGTAGTGCCGGTTACTGACCTGTGTCTGTGGCAGGTAGTGCGGGTTACTGACCTGTGTCTGGCAGGTAGTGCGGGTTACTGACGTCTGTGGCAGGTAGTGCCGGTTACTGACCTGTGTCTGTGGCAGGTAGTGCGGGTTACTGACCTGTATCTGTGGCAGGTAGTGCGGGTTACTGACCTCTGTCTGTGGCAGGTAGTGCCGGTTACTGACCTGTGTCTGTGGCAGGTAGTGCCGGTTACTGACCTGTGTCTGTGGCAGGTAATGCGGGTTACTGACCTGTGTCTGTGGCAGGTAGTGCCGGTTACTGACCTGTGTCTGTGGCAGGTAGTGCGGGTTACTGACCTGTGTCTGTGGCAGGTAGTGCGGGTTACTGACCTGTGTCTGTGGCAGGTAGTGCGGGTTACTGACCTGTGTCTGTGGCAGGTAGTGCGGGTTACTGACCTGTGTCTGTGGCAGGTAGTGCCGGTTACTGACCTGTGTCTGTGGCAGGTAGTGCCGGTTACTGACCTGTGTCTGTGGCAGGTAGTCGGGTTACTGACCTGTGTCTGTGGCAGGTAGTGCCGGTTACTGACCTGTGTCTGTGGCAGGTAGTGCCGGTTACTGACCTGTGTCTGTGGCAGGTAGTGCCGGTTACTGACCTGTGTCTGTGGCAGGTAGTGCGGGTTACTGACCTGTGTCTGTGGCAGGTAGTGCCGGTTACTGACCTGTGTCTGTGGCAGGTAGTGCCGGTTACTGACCTGTGTCTGTGGCAGGTAGTGCGGGTTACTGACCTGTGTCTGTGGCAGGTAGTGCGGGTGCGGCGGCGAGGCGAAGGGTCCGCGCGGCGCGGCCCCGAACCCGCCGTACTGCAGCCCCGCGTACACGCCGCCCATCTGCACACGCACCACGTACTTGTACATGTACATGCCGCGTACTGTACACGCACCACGTACTTGTACATGCCGCGTACCATACACGTACTTGTACATGCCGCGTACTGTACATGTACATGTCGCGTACTGTACACGTACCACGTAATTGTACATGCCGCGTACTGCACGCGGTAGGTATACAACTACACCCGTCACTCTTTACAATACCATAGTCAAAGTTATATCTCAGCATTGTACATGTATAAGAATAAGTATGATACGAATATTATGAATCCAACCGAGGTTTTAGTAGCTAACGTACTCAATGTTAAAGTAGTTCGAAATTAAATATGACGCGTTTATATTCCCAAAAATCGTCCAAAATAGCTGAGGCGCATAACTTAAACCATAGCATGATACATAACTGTATACAGTACACTATCGCACAGTGTACACGTTACACAACTATGTACTTAGCAATTAACAAGTGCTGTTTATGTCAAATTGCGCTGACATGACAACTCCTAAGAAACGTTTTGGAAGTAAAAGAGAACTGTCCATGTGTACTACTACTATCCAGTACGGCTATTGCAACGATCTCGAGGTGATTTCGTTCTTGTATGTGCTCATAGCTTTAGTAGGGTACTGTTATCAAATTATTCAAATTTACGTATCGTCCCATTGAATATAATTTATAGTCATGAAACATATTCAATTCATGCAAGTAATCTATCTGATTATTATAGCTTAACACTATAATGTATTCTGTGATCCACAGACATGTTGTATTCTAAAATCCATTACTCCTACTAGGCAGTCAGATTGGATTTGGAACAATTAGAACGTCAAGATTCATTAAAAAAAACGCGGCCTAGACTTAGGAGTTGTCAAAGATCAGATGTGGAAGATATCGGTTTATGTTTATGACGAGACGTCTCCAAGGATTTATTATATTTTGACTGAGACCAAACATCAAATATTTAAAGCAACTATAGTTTACTAACTTTTAATTCGTAACTTGGTTTAATGAAGAGAAAGGTGATACTTGAAATATTTGATATTTGATTTGAAATTAACACTAAAACCAAATACCAGGGTAGCATAACCAGAGCATGAATTTGAGAAAACAAATATAGTGTTGCATTAAAATGTTATTATTCTCTTCGTATTTGGACAGTGGAAGCATAATTTAGGAAAATAACAATAGTATTAATAAATGTCTTAGCCAGCCACTAAACGTTGATCGGGAAGAGGTTTTATATTTATTGAAATGTAATAAAATAAACAAATATATATCAAGTAACTCTGTGTAAGGGTATACAAGCATCTAAACACCAAGAAATAAATGTAAATAAATACTTATATACAAATTGTTGAAATGCACCTAGCGTGTTTTTAGAACGAGAAAAACTTTTGCTAAAACTATAAAAATGTATAAAAATAGCACTTGTGTTAATAACCGCACCCCTAGACAACACTCCACATTGACAATCAAAATAATACTGTTATTGTGTCACAATAAAATGAGCATCTTCAGCCAATTTCTATGAAAGCGACCAGCCAAATATTTTTCTCATCGCTTCAAAAAAACCTCTACTTAGTAACAAAAGCCTTAGTTGCTAGCGGCAATTTAAAGGTGTATCGACCGTTTGAAATATCAACCCGTGAGTGCGCAACGACGCCTGCAATTGGTCAGTGAACCCGCGAGCCCGCGTCGGTATTGGCCGAGAGCGGGCGTTACCGTCGGCTCTTACGAGTCGAACGTCAATCGTCGTCAACTCATACGTAGAAACACGTAACACATTCACAGGGTACCAGAGTGTGAAAAATCATGCGAGTCGAATGCCCAGTGGGGGACAGTTAGTTTCACTATTCGGAAGGTCGCTACCGACCTCTAGTGGACTACGCTCGCACTATTAGTAATGTATGTACGAGTCCGTGGGTGTATGCTATTAGATAGTCTAGAACCGTCACAGTCGGGTATGTACAGAGCAGACAGGATGGAACTCGATTGCATGCTGAATAAGCGCCGACGCCATATTGAATGTCCTGTCTTTTAAAGCATTAGCCAACATTAGGTTTTTTTAGTATTTCGTAGTGTTTGGAAAAACTGAAACTTGTTATTAAAATTATAAACTTTCCCAATACCAAACTACAATAATAAATTAGTTATAGCCTATAACCACAAATGCATTGTGTTGGCGTCAGCGCTTCAGATTTTATTAATTCAAGTATTTTCAATTAATTATCAAAATAGAGTCGGGTCCGGAATGTGTGAGAATGAATAAAAACACTGACAACATAATGGTATTAGAGGACACTGAGCGCACGCTAGACGTTCTTATCGCACGATGGCCGACCAATCAGCGGCCAGTATCGTGTTTCAAGTCGACTCTCATTGGTCGGCTCTAACACCAGCCCGAAAAGAATGTCACTCGTGAGGTCACGTCCAAACCTAATCACAAGCACTGTGCACACTATGTGTTACATCACGTGATGCACTATGCAGCCTACCGCCACCTCGCTAGTTCTTAGCCAGGGAACTTCACCAAACCAAGCTCTATTACAGGGGGATAGATGCGAAAACGGCTTGCGACAAGTCCGTACGCCAAGCGTAGGTCGCGCTACATGACAGTGCACGTTGCAGCGGATGTGAGCTCAGGAAGTAACACGCGGGTCTCACTGACGCCTAGGTTAGTCTTTATGTAGTGTACACGTGTTTGTGAAGCGTGTTCTGTATAGAGCTGTGTGATCAGTGAGACCGCACCGTTAGTCACCTCTCCCAGTACGGCTAATATTCAAAATAATTCAGACGGTGCTTGAAACTCAACAATGACCAAACATTTAACTTATGCTGCCACTCTCAGACGAGCATAAAGCAAAATTAAAAGCTCACATAATGTCCCAACTGACGCAAAAACTATCGTCAAGTGTTCGTTACATTCAAACACCGTCCGGTACATAACAATAATAAACATTATCTTAAAAGAACGAGCGTAGAATGCTATAGTAGAACTACGCTTTTACAAAAGGCTTTACCGTTCCAACCTTAAATGAAAGATAATAAGGATCAAAACGGCTCAGCGACAAGCACACTTATAATCACAAAACGTTAAAACCTCATCCGATTACAATTAATCACATTGTCTTTATCTGGGCATGCATATTGTGTGCTCGAGTTAACATAGAATGAAACGTGTTATAGAGAGAACGAATGTAAACTGGCGAAAACCAAAATTATATATTACTAATGCAACATAAATACAAATATTGCGCGATAACTAAAGTAGTAACATGGATGAACGGGAACGCAACTAGCATTTTTAGAAATGGTTAAGAGGAAAAATAGTAAATATATGAAGTGGGCAGCGAACACAACAAACAATCGACTCGCTGCCTGCTAACAAGAACAACGACATAATAGTAGCAACAGTAGAAAGCAGTACTAGAAAAATTACAAATGGGATAATTGTAAAAACTTTCAAAACATTTCAGCAGAAAAACTACATTTACATTGATTCTCTCATAAAAACTGTAGCCCAACTAATCGTAATTACATAACATAGTACAATGTAGTCACCAAACAAATCTTAAGCTCGGGTGATGCAGACTCGAGGCGTGTGTGATCTATACTCGCCTTATTCATAAGCCTAGAATAGCTTTGGTATAGAATGGCTTCGGTACAGCGCTCTCTTTCAAGCCAACAACGAGAAAAACAGCGTTGCACGTTCGTGTCAGTATAAATGTTTATTAATAACAGCATACCAGATCAATAGCACGCCAAACTGGAATTGGTGAAACCAGTGCGGTAAGCTCAGCGTTTACGAGACCGAAACGAATCTTTCAAGAGGTACTTTTATAATAATATTTTACTTGAGAAATTGTTAATTATTCTGGTTATTAGTGTAGGTAGGTGTGCATAGATTAAAAAAAAAACACTTTTCTATTAGAGTAGGTATGCAAAGCTGACATAGGATTAACATAAACACGTCTACAAATAAAAGTGACTTTTGTAAAAGAGTACATAGCTATATACTCTAAGCAAGATAGCGTTACAGAAAAGAGCTAATATCGCACTGATTTCACAGTAAAACACAATGAGAGGATGAAAACCATTGGAATCACAGAGCTAAGAAACAGCGTTGGAACTCCGACAGACGCGGCAAGCAACCGGGACCGAAAGCCGACTAAACCAAAAGACAGGGACTGGAAACTGAACATCAAACCATTTACTGATAATGCTGTTGAGGAACTGACGCTGATGGATGGACAAAACGAAATGCTGTAAGAGCATCCCAAATATGTAGAGTAAGCGACAAGTATTGACTTTGAAACTAGAATTAAAAACTGTGCTCGCTAGTTTATTGTACATACATACATAGTAACAGTGTCTAAGTTTGAACACGACAAGTGGAGCCATGCATTATTTGTTAGGACTACCTACACGTTTAGAAAATCGATTGACAATCTATATAATAGTATCAGTAAATAGCTTGACCAAAAACAAAAAAGGCAGCTTCACAAACTATGAACCTGTAAACGGTTGCTATCAATTACAATAAAATTAGATCAAGCAAACATGTCCAGCCACAGAAATCACTTACAGAAAAGTTGGTATATTAAGTAGCGTTATTTGGACTAACAGGTGCGCCAAGAGGCTAAAACTAACACTCGATAAGGAAAAGCCAAATAGCCGATGGCGAGACGTCTACATGACGACATAGTTACCGGTGCCAGGCGTGAACAACATGCACCAACACCTAACTCATATGAAACCTTAACGTGCAAAGAAAACAACTAGCAAGGATTCCATCTCACTCGGAGGAAACAGACTAGGTGAACTTACAGACTGAACAATACGTGAACAGCAAGCTTAGGGGTTACGTCTATAAGTAAATGATGTACTAGATGGTAGTCTCGTGTTAAGCGATTAGTGACGGACTCGGCCGCTGACCCAAAGCTGGACGACAACTCAACAACTATTCACATCAAAACATGACAAAGCAGACCTTCCCGTCAAGCGTACCGACGCCGCACCCACTCAACACATCCACTCAACTGTTATTCACGTAGCTCCTTCATTCATTGTAACTAATAATGATTGCGTTAGTTTTGTTGTCTAATACATTATTCAGATTTGACCAATCGATTTATGTTAGTTTTGAGCTCTTGAATTGACCAAAACTTATGGCTTGGATGCACCACATAGAATACTATTTTCAAAGTGATCTTAAAGATTTTAATAAAAAGATTTTGACATTTTATTTAGCTACAACTCTCCCCAGATAAGGAAGTCGAAGACGTAAGAATCTAGAGTGTGCTTCGATAGTCAAGATTGGTACAGTAGAGACGGCAGCTAGCTAAATGGATGTGTCAGTAGAAGCGCGTAGTATCCTATAGAGTAGGTACCTGATAACTGAGAGGCATTGGCAGCACCGCGCCCCAGACGTCCGGCGGCGGCGGCAACACCATGCTCACCTTACATATACGGTGAGGTTTACATATTATATGATAGTTTACTACACTCGGTTCACGTTATATACGGGACGACACTTTATTATCGCAGTTTGGAATGTGTTTGTTACATGGATGCGTCAAAATGTCTAGAGTATCCTATAGTACCTGGTGTGTGCGCGGTATCGGCAGCACGGCGGCGCTCCACGCGTCGGCCGGCGGCGGGAACACGCTCACCTTAGCGACACGTGCGTCACACATACACAGGTTACATATACGGGACGACATTTCATACTATATGCTAAGCTTTAGCCAAAATCGATGTCAAATAGGATTTGTTTTAAAATTTTATTAAAAGGAAATCTACGGTCTATAACATGTTCAGTTCACGTTTTATTTCACATCGAGTTTGGTTAGATCATAGTCGATGTTTGTTCCAAAGTATGTTTTGAATGATAAAACTTATGACAATTGATTTTAAACAAGTCTTTGTTGGCAATACAAGTATCAGCTCGTAATCGTCGGTATTACTGACGGTATTTACTAGAGACGTAAAAGTAAATTGCAAAAACTACGATAAAGACTTACACGATAAAGACTTATTTGAAATCATTCATTATTTTTCCTATAGTTGCATTAATTTGGTACACAAAGTGCGATCCATAATTTGACACTGATGTTGAAAATATTTACTTTAATAGTGAAAGGTATAGATAAAGTATGGAGCTAGAGTTAACTCTGGGCCCATAACCTTTTTTAGCTAAATAAAAGTGACAGTTTAGAACTACCCACTATTTTTAATTTTAACAAATTATGAATCTGAATCCATCATGTTTAAAATAGAGTGTCGTCGCGTGAATCTTATAAATACTCATAATTAACACGGTATAATAAAATACAAACTATTAACCGAACTTAAGTAATGACTTATTAATGCTATGCCCAGATCGCATGGTCTCATACTTCCGTGCCTGGTATGCATGGGGAGCTGGTCGATTCAACTTTTGAAATAATTTGTAATCATGTCAACAACTGAACAATAATAAAATCAACTAATAAAGAAATAAATAAGAGAATGATGCTTTACTTTCAAAAATTATACGCATTTTAACTGTTATTTAGATTTTGGCCGTTAAAATTAACTAAATCGAAGAAACACTTTTCTAATAGTTTGAAATAAAAACGTTTGTCCTACTGAGGTGAGTGAGTATGAAACATTAATTTGTAATTAACTCCTGTAATCCTCCTTAAAATAAACTAAACTCCTCAACTAACTTAAAATAAACTAACTTTTAACTCCTGTAAAATGACTCGTAACTATAAATTTTGTGAAATATAAATCATAACAAATGAAAATGTAGTAATCCAAACAATGTAACAATATATTCCTACACAAATGTATCCTAAGCTGCTTGTAAATATCATGTCACATAGTTTTGTGTATTGTATATTGTGTATATTGAAGGTTCATCTTGGTTCAATCAAAAACGGATGTACACAATCATGTACATAACTATAAATATTGTTTCGTGTTTGTAAGTACCTAAATGTATATCAAACCAATTACCTTTTTTTAATATACTTAATCAGTTTCATTTTTATTTCAAGCATTATTCTGCAGACAATAATGTACATACGTGTGTATGTATGAATGTATGCGGTGGTTGTACGTGAGTACGTACACACATACATTTAACTTTAGGGATATTAAAAAACTGTTATACCCATATGTGTTTCTGTACATAATTATGTACCTACCTATGTATTACCGTTGCCTTCATTTAAGTAAAAAGTAGTAAAGTCAATTTTGTAACCACGTGTACGTCTGCACGTGAGTACATTTCGTCCGTATGTATGTATGTATTATGTATGTACGTACACGTTTCATGTATGTACGCGTGAACGTGTGTAGGTAAACCTACTCAAGTCATCTCATACATTACCTATGGCTAATATTTTATCTATGACAATAAATTTATATAAATTGTTCTTTTAAATACGTATGTACGGATCCACGTGTGTGTCTTAATACTTAATTCCTATCACAATAGACATATTATACCGGCTGTACGCGTGTACGTACATATGTACGTGAGAGGGTACATGTGTATGTACGTACCTGTGTCCTAGGCGCGTGTTCCCTGTGCGGCCAGGCGACGCCGCCGCCGAGGGTATTGACCCCGAGCCGGGCGCTCCGTAGCGTCATCTGTAATGTTATGCTACTATATTAGGGGTTGATTTACAAATAAGTGGGAAAAAAACACATATAAAATATTAATTTTATAAAAAGAAAACTTTTATAAAAAGAAAATATTTCCATTTTGAGTAGTGCTGGTTTTAGACTGGTGGGTACCTATATTTTTAATGAGAGTTGTATTATGTCGTACAGAGACCACTAGTAGGATATAAAGCCGTGCAAGGTTCATCCATCAAGAATGTGTAGGAGAGTACAATACTTACCGGATTGATGTCCAACAGTAGCGGCGTGTGGTGTTGCTCCAGCAGTCGCGTGTCGTGCGTCCAAACTGCATTGTTGTTGACGTACCGCATGCGACGACTGGAATATAAACAAAACGTGAGGTGACATTGCGCGATTAGGTAACAACCTTCTACAGTCGAGCTGTGGTTGCGGCGCAGTGTAACTCACGGCGGTTGGTAGTGATGATGCCTGGCATTCCGTCGCTCGACAGGCGGCGGCGGCGCGGCTACGTTAGCTTCACCTGACGACAATACAACACTCGTTACAGCCGAAGGCGGACCTCAAACTCAGCGCAAAGTTAGTCGGAAACTCAAGGTACAATTCAAAGTGACATTCCTTCAAGCTCATGTCTCACCAGTAGACAGATGCCGTGAGATCCTCCGTCTCTTCCTGGAGGGGCTGTCTCCGTGCTTAGAGGACAGCTCTCCATCAGATGAGCCTCCGCCCGAAGCCAACGGATTGCTGTCTTGGAAGGCACGGTAGGCACCCTCCACCGGGGCTTGCAGCGGGTTTGTGTCCTGTAACACGTCGGTACACTAGTTAGATTAGAAAAACCTGATAAAATCTTTAGGAAAACGTCACAAATGTACGACATTATTTATTCTGACTTTACCTTACTGCCGAGTTGGTGAAGTCAGGTTCGTTAACTGACCTCCGTTAACATCTATAGAAATACAACTCACCATATTATGATGCTGTATATGCGACTGCAGATGCGGCTGGTGATGTGGCTGATGATGCGGCTGATGCGCTGGATGCGAATGGTGAGCTGGATGCGAATGGTGAGCTGGATGCGAATGGTGTGGCTGATGCATGTGAGGCGCTGGCTCGCTGGAAGGACCCGCTGCTCCGGGGCTGGTTCGGTGCTCTGGGAACCACATTGTTTTCATTAATAACTGTACATTAAGACACATTCCAAGCAAGCTTAGTGGGACGACCCTCCACAGCCCGACTTCATCTGTTACGCACAGGGATCAGTTCTGCATTATTTATTTATATATTTATTTATTTGTTTATAGACGAGCAGCTTTCACTGACGTGTCTACGTCAGACAGTGTTAAAATTTTGTTGAAATTATAGTCTCTTATGTTTGGTAAAGAGATAAGGGAAACAAGGTGCTGATTAAGTACGATAGATTAGTAATACTCCCTCCAAACCGCACGGAAGCCAATCCACAAGCATCACGTAACAACAAGCGTGCTCTCTCCCAGACTCCACCACAAACACTCCCGACAAATAAAAATAAAGAAGTAAAAGGAGCTAAGCAAGCGCAAAAAAAAGAATAAGATATCGTCCTACTGGACTACAACTCGCCACACCAGCAGTAACACACAGATGGCCCACAGCGATCAAAGTGAAGTAGAAGAAGACGACAGAAACGCAGTACAGCTGCAACAAAAACAATAGCAACTAAAGAATAATACCTCTCTCCTTCCTCCAACACGGCCGGTCACCGCGGAGGAAAATGACCAGAACCCTTCAGTTTATCAAAAAACGAATCGAAACTCTCTAAAAATAGCAACATACAACGTGAGATCATTAGCATCGACAGAAAGATTATTAGAGTTGAAATATGCATTGCAGAAAATTGACTTCGACATATTGGGCCTAGCAGAGGTAAGGAGAATGGGCTGCAACATAGAAGAACATGAAGACTATATCTTCTGCTATAAAGGAGAAACACCTGGTTTGCATGGCATAGGTTTCCTAATAAAAAAAGAATACAAAAAGAATATAATAAATTTTGTAGGTTTATCAGAAAGAGTTGCGGTATTGCAGTTAATATTCAATACTATAGTACTGACTGTGATACAAGCATACGCGCCTACTGAAAGTGGTGGAGAAGAAGAAATAAAATTTTTTTTACGAAACGATAGAACAAGCCCATAAAATAGCTGGAAAAAATTTACTGGTAATTGGAGATTTCAACGCCAAAATTGGACAGCCTAAAAAAAATGAAAATTTGATTCTAGGGAAACACGGATACGGAAAAAGAAACAAAAGGGGGGACCTACTCATGCAATATGCATTTGAACATAAACTTTCTGTAATGAATACATATTTTAAAAAGAATGACGCCCGCAGATGGACGTGGATTTCGCCTGATAAAAATACGAGAAATGAAATAGATTTCATCATGTCAAACCAACCAAAAAGTATATTAAATGTCGAAGTATTAAATGTCGAATTTCCGTCAGACCACCGACTTGTTAGAGCAACCTGTAATTGGAAACAAATTAAGAAAAGTAGATCATCCTACAAACTTCCACCCGGTACGCTCAAAAAAAAAGAGGATATAATATCATTCCACAACAAACTCAAGAATGCCCAACACAAACTAGAATTACAACCAGAAGACGAAGATGTTCAAACTTACTACAATAGGATAGAATCTAACATCAAAAATTGTGTAGAAACAACGAAGAATAACCAAAAATCAAAAGAAAAAGCTAACTACATTCTAAGCGAAAATACACGAGCTCTAATGACTAGAAGAACGGAACTTATGAATACCAAAAATAAACCAAAGGAAATAAAAAAGACACTTAGTGACATTTTTAAGAAAACCAGTAAAGCTATAAAAAAAGATTACAAAATTCATAGAAGTAAAATTATAGAGAAAAACCTAAGTTGCTACCGCAGCACCAAAAAAGCATTTAAGGAGTTAACTACTCACAAAAACTGGATCCCTAGCTTAAAAACTAAGAACAAAGAAACCAAAACCAGAGAAGATGTTGTAAACTGTGCTACTAAATTTTATAAAACACTCTACGAAAAACCGGTAGAAGTCTCAAACATAGACATCGAAACAGAAGAGACTGCGAACAAGGGCGAAATTCCCCCAATAGACGAAAGAGAAGTAATAACACATATCAAGAAGTTAAAAACAAACAAAAGCCCTGGGCCGGACGGATTGCAGAACGAAGTCCTGAAAATAGGAGCTGCTGAACTAGCTTCACCACTTGCATGTTTATTTAACATGGTCTTAAATTCAAGTCAAGCCCCGCATCAATGGAAAAATTCTGACATTATCTTACTGTACAAGAAAGGTGATCCACAAGATATAGCGAACTACCGTCCAATTAGCCTTCTCTCGGCAGTTTACAAACTATTTACATCAATATTGCAGAATAGGATTAAAACGGGAATAGACAACCTACAACCGGTTGAACAAGCAGGGTTCCGATCAGGATTTTCCACGGTTGACCACATCCATGTTCTGGAACAAATAATAGAAAAATATAAAGAGTACAACAAACCCCTATATGTAGCTTTCATCGATTATGCTAAAGCATTTGATACTATTTTTCACAGCTCCATCTGGAAAGCACTACATCAATGCAATATAAACGTGAAATACATAGATGTGCTAAAAAATATCTATAGCAATAGTACCAGCAGAGTAAAACTGGAAAACAGAGGTCCTGAAATTCCAATCCGGAGAGGTGTACGTCAAGGGGATCCAATATCGCCAAAACTTTTTATAGCAGTGCTACAGAGCATTTTCGACCAACTAAATTGGAAGCGAGTAGGAATAAAAATTAATGAACGTCACCTAAGTCACCTCAGATTCGCAGATGATATTGTTCTGTTTGCGGAAACCGGTCAGAATCTTGAAGAGAACATATCTTTCTTAAATAATGAGAGCAAAAAAGCTGGACTTAACATGAACGAAAGTAAAACAAAAGTATTAACCAACAGTATTAAAAAAGACATAAACTTAAATGGTAAGCCCTTAGAATACGTAAACACCTACACATACCTAGGCAAACAAATATCTTTCAATGACAAAAACACTGAAGAAGAAGTCGACAGACGAATTGCTATGAGCTGGAAAAAATTTTGGGGTCTGAAAGAAATTTTGAAAGGCGATCTATCCCTTCATTTGAAGAAAATCGTTCTTGACACCTGCATTTTACCGACTCTAACATATGGATGTCAAACCTGGGACTACACCACAAAAATTAAATCAAAATTAGTAACATGCCAGAGGGCTATGGAAAGGAGTGTCTTAAAAATAAGAAAGATTCACAAGATCAGAAGCGAATTAATAAGGGAAAGAACAAAAGTTACCGATGCTCTCCACCATGCTCTCAAACTCAAATGGCAATGGGCAGGACACTTGGCACGCTATAAGGACAAGAGGTGGACTACAAATGTGACACGTTGGACTGGACCCAGTGGCAAAAGAAGAGCAGGTCGGCCTAGAAAACGGTGGGCAGACGACATCACTGACATAGCAGGGAAGAAATGGATGAATGTGGCCCAGGATAGAGAACATTGGCATAAACTGGAGGAGGCCTATACTCGTAGAGGGGTTCCTAACCAAAAGTAGATAATTAAGTAAATTAAACAAATAGAATTAAGAAATTTAGTAAACAGTTAAGAGAAAAAAAAAAAAATGTAATAACTAGTTGGTAAGGAAATAAAAAGGCTTTATTATTATTATTATTATTATGTTTGGTAAATTCTTTTGAGCACTGATTTATTGGTTCGAAGTCGATTAATCTCTTCATCTTTCGACGTTTGTAATCCTGATGATCTTTACTGTTAGAAGACTTCTTGGAAGGATTTCTTGGTAATTTCATATCCAATCCAAATTTCTTTCAATTTCTTTAAGTATTGTGAGACTTTTAATGTTTTTTATGTTAATAAAGTTATTTTAGCATAATTATAAACGTTTACCTATCCAAATATACATTTTCTAACAGGATTGTATGAGTCAAGAGTTCTGCCTGAAGGTTTCATTTAACATTTAAATTTACAGACAAGAACTGCTATGACTCAAGCTTCTTGTTCGTTCTTTTTAGGCTTTGCTCAATGGACTGGCACTTCCTGTACGAGGAATCTCTTTGTTTTTACCGTCTTTATAGAACATGTGAGTAGACCCAGATACATGTCTCATTACATTACGCAATGAGCGGCTAAGTCGATTCGCGCCACTCTCTCAAAGGTTTCACTGTATTGTCTTAGGGCTTTCGTTAAAACAAAATGTAACAAAGATGCGTGCTAACGGTTGTTCCGAAATATTTGTTTAGTGTCACAGGCCTTAATGTACATATTAGTGCCACCGATTTATCAGGTGACCGTAAAGAAACAAAATGAAGCCATTTTTTTCGCTTCACGGTCAGTAGCCATCTTTTGTTTAATAACGCTGCCGATATGTCTTCTATCTCCTTCTGGATATGTTTTTATCTAAGCCTGCATCTGACTATGGAGGTTGCCCAGAACACAAACTTTGAATGGTTACTACAACGCTGCAGGTTTAAGAATGGTGAGCCTATTTTATTTGTACCCAGTCTGTAATGCTATTGAATATCCTATGAACGTTGGCTACAAACCTGGTCTCCGCCTCTCGGTGGGGCGTCGCGATCCACCCGCACCGCCACCTGCCGACCACATCATCAATTAAACATCGTAAGGTAGGTGGAACGACGAGACTTCTGCAAGGGTTGCAATGTAGCCATTCTATCTGTAGCGTCATTGAACACGCTACAAAAGAATTACCCGAAAGAGTTGGATCGTCAGATTCCAAAGGTCGCTCGGCAGAAGACCTTCACTTTTCGTAACAGAGCGAGAGCAAACATCGTACCGTGTCCTCCTTTTATCCATCTCACGATCCACATAGCGTAACCATAAATACGTCAGCTCCGCTTGTATTGATTCTATTCACAGGGTTCCTGTGGGTAGGAGGAAGGCCAGGGCAGCTATCTAAATGTCCCAGACATTACAGCATCCTGTACGTATGGGCACGATCATTGACGCTGCATCAATGACCTGAATAGATGAAAGCGTCCGTTCTACATGTGTGCGTGTGTACGTTACCTATGCTCATCCTCCGCTGGTCGTGGTGGTGATGCATGGGCCTCATGTCGCGTACTTCCCGCATGTCTCTGACGTCACGCTTGGCGGGTGGCGGGCCGGGCGCGGGGGCGGGGGGCGGAGACTGCGCGACGCACGCCTCCTTGGGGCTGCCGGCGCTGCTGCCATCGCTGTCGACAAACGAGGTTTATGTCTTCGTTAATTTCTGGATATTTCTGGATTGGAACCGAACACTCGAAGCTTTGTATCCTGCTCATGTTAGCAATGTACGCTTACGCACTTTGTGGAACTATGACGACGGGACGTGGCGTTCAAATTCATTACAAACTTGCTTACAATAAAAGTCTTCTCATAAGAGATTCATTGGATAATAGAGCATTCATTGGTATGAAATTAGAAGTCTGTGAAACGGTTTTGGTTGAAATCGCCACACTTAACCCAAGATGACGGTTTATGCCAGTGTTCACAGCGCATGGACCGTCCCTCGGGAGAGCCCCTATCTTTTCCTGGCAATGGCTATTATACTTCATCTATACAGGCTTCTTTTATCCTGTTAAATTTAGCAGGTTGACAAACCTAACCGCGGTAAGCTCATTATATTTTATACCCAAGGGATAAGGTACGCTATCGTGTGACAAAAGCTTACTACAAAATCTCATCCAACACTCAACCTAATGGGAATGAGCTATGTCTCATTTCTGATTAGCAAGGCGGAAACCTGCCACATTGACATGGCAAAGTTATTCCATTTTAACCCTATCGATATAACAAAAAGGTTCAATATAGCTCGGCAATGTAAAACGTGTCGTGCATCGGAAGCGCGTGTGATAGTACCAAACAACCACAGAATAAACAATAACATGTATGGATCTAGCTAGATCATTGTATCTCATTTAGTTATCTTAAAGGAGTGGAGACGATTAACAAACTACGCAATAACTTTGAAACTATGGTCCTTCGAACCGAATCTGTCCTTTTAAGAGTTTACATTTTAAAAAGTCTTTCGAGCCCGATTCCTACTTATACATACAATTACATAATAGTACAACCCCGCTTAAAACCAAGTGGACCATCAGATTCTTCCATCACTTTTCTCATGATAAACTAACATCAGGCGGAGTTGGTATCTTTCGATACGCTAATCGATAGACTCTTTTGTTATAAACAAATTCTGGGTGTTACAATGTATAAGATGTATTTAAAACAAAATGTATGTATGTATTACATAAGTACAAGGTTTGCTTAGTTTAAGAGTAGAGGGCGTTGTGTGATATTTCCAAGAATATTTAATGTTATTTATGAATACTAGTGGCTCTGGGAGCTGTAGACCTCGTGAGCATACTAAAAGTGAGCTATTTACTGCCTTAGCAAAAGCTATTTCAGAGTTTTGAAAGAAACCTATCAATGTTGAAGAGAAGTAGAAAATACCCATCCCCACTACTTCTCACCTGACACCCATCCCTCACCCGCAACCCCCACTGTGCAAGTGCATTTTCCGTTTTGTGATTTTTTTGATCTTTTTGATTTTTTTTGCATCATCTTGTGTAGAATGAAGTCCTTTGTGTTTCTCTCAAATTTGATTGAAAACCATCGATTGTTTGATGAGCTATCCTGTTCATCATGCTGAAGATCCTTATCAGATCTTCGCCAAACTTTTATGAAACCAACTTACAGTTACTACCTTTCAAATAAAAAAAGAATAATCGAAATCGGATCTCATTTGGTGGAGATATCCAGTATATCAAATAGCCCCCTTTTTGCCCTTTTTTTGGGGGAAGTACCCCTCCAATCAAAAATCCCCGACGACAAAAAAAATCTAATAAGTCATATAACCTGTGTACCAAGTTTCGTCCAGATCGGTTGAAAAATGCGACCTGTAGAGGAGAACAGACAGACAGACAGACAGACAGACAGACAGACATCCGGACAAACGCATTTTTGGCCAATGTGGAAACTAAGACGCTTCGCTCGCTCGGTCAATTAAATGGACAATGTTAGTGCGTAGGGGCACTAACATGTGGAAACAAACAAGTTACAATCGAACGAAGATTATCGCACTGAGACAAAGGAGTGACGTCACTGTTGCCTCATCACACACTCGCAAGCTCCGGGGGCCGGCGTGCTGCGTAGTTCACTGAGTTCTATCTTAGGCTTCGCTACCCAAGATAGTAGATACCACATGCAATCTATGTTATCTTGGTCCAGATAAACACAGTCGCCATGGCCGAAATCGGCTAGGAGACATCATTATCATCATCATCCTGGTAGCATCTAGATTCTATCTCATACCTTACAAACTGAAACATACCTACTGTAAAATGTCAGTTAATAAAAATGTATTTTGCCTGAAACTAGGCGTGCAATTTTCAAATTATAAACAATCAAATTGTTGAAGAAATAATTTTCTATTTAGTTTTGTACCGCAGGGAACCTACTGCTACGTGGCAACACATTTGTTTGCTAATGTCTACGTTCTCGGTAGGCACTAGGCTTCCGCGCGCACTCCACGTAGGTACTTCTTTGTCTTGTCCTTGCGATTGCGAGCGCTGATACTTCCTTTGTTACTTCTAAAGGTGTTTTCAAGCCGCGAGCAGCGTTATATTAAGTTTTGCAACATTAAACAGACCTTTACATGTAATCTGGATGACAGCGTCGGAGGCATTATTTTTTTACATAGATCATGATCTGATCTCGGCCAATTTTGATCCATGCCGCTTCATAACGTAAACAGTTTTAGCGATAGGTAGGTATAGTAGAGGCAATTAGTACGATAACTAGCACGGCGTTATCAAACTATTATGAGAGGTTAGGTTGTGGGTTTTCCGTGTGGTTATTAATTGTTGTGTTCCGGTTCGCAGTGGCGCATGGCGGCGGCGGCGGCGGCGGCGGCGGCCGACTGCTGGTGAAACTGCACTTTCCTTATCGGTAGCAGGCGATGGACTTGCCTCGCCTTGCCTTGATTTGATGGTTCGCTGCAAGTTTGTACTACACGAGGCCTAATACCATTCAACAAATATCGTATTTTCGAGATCCCAAGATATTGTTCTATTTAAAGTACATTCCACTTTATAGGGGAACACGCAGGGGATTAGCGGAATAAGCCGCAGGTTCGACTCCCAAATCGATCCGCAATAGGGTACGTTTATGAAAATTTAAAAATATTGTGTGTCAATCGGAGATATTGCGAATCTAGCGAGATGTGAAGTAGAAGAAATAAGTACACACAAGACTGTTATCGAACCCACGATCTTTGGGCCTTAACCAGCGCAGCGTATCACACCGAGCCAACAACGAAAGCACCAATGTATCCAAAACTCTGAATGAATGAATGAATGATTTATTTATTTGCGTGAAAAGTGGTACATATTAGGTCTTAAATAAATTATTGATTCTCACACTTCGCCAGAGAAACCCAGCATGCAAAATTAAGATTACGCTTATGTTAATATAATTTAAATTTAAATATGGTGTAATAACAATAATCAATAAATTTGGTAAATGGTAATAATAACATATTTCAGATTCAATAATAATTTAATAATTAAAATTATAAAAATAAATCATTGACTTTATATAAACATTTATCAACTAACCATGTATGTAATTTTCTTATAAATGTATTGTATGGCAGTTCTCTAATAGACTTAGGAATCCTGTTATACACCTTTATTGCCATTAAGTGTCCATTTTTGTGACTTAAAGCAGTTTTCCGAGTTGGAATTAGCAACCGTGTAGTTGAAATTAGCTCTATAGAACCCATGTCCAGCGCTCTTCAAACCCTGTTGTATAAACAATCAAAGCACCAGTGTGACGAGAACAGAACTCGCTCGCGTTTTCTCCCGCGGCTTTCACTGGTCAGGCCGGCGCAGACTGGTTTAGTAGCTTGCGCAGTCCGCACTGCGCTCTGCACTATACTCTATCATAAATCATAGTTATGTTAAAGATGGTTGCATCCAATTCAAATAGTTTTATTGCATTTACGTATGTTGTTTTACAACAGGTAGTGTAGCAATTTGTTCAGGTGCAGATAGCATAGTGATGTAGCTAGTTATATATGTTATTTTTAATTTTATTTTAATAGACTGGCATAAGATTCACTTCCTTTATGAATATTTAGAGTAGGTACTTTTTTTTTTAAATAAATATTCACGGACAGTTAACACAACGCCTTCTAGTCCCAAACTAAGCAAAGTTTGTACTATGAGAACTAGATGGCTGATAGAATTCTTATGATGTTGAATTATTTATTTATTAGGTACCTTACAGTATGATTTGTGAGGCAGAGATGATCGGTCAAAAACAGCTGATTATTCTCTCATTATCTGTAGTCATATTCTCATACAACCATCAATGCTTGAGTCCAGATCAGTAGGTATGTACTTGAGCAGTAAATCATCAGCATAGTATTCAAGTAGGTGAGGCGGTGTGAGTGCGCCTGCGCATTTCGGATGCGCTTTCGTTATTACGCCAATTTTCGTTCTATTCAATTTTCTTCAATTTCGTTATTAACAGTTAGTACGTCACGTGCTACTGTTACATGCGCTGTGGCCACGCTCCGGATGCCGAGGAATGTCGCGCACACTACGCATACTATGACTGCTATGTCTGTGTTTACTGCACGTTGTCACTTTTTATTGTTGGGTTTCTTACCTTCCAACTCGTCATACTAGCATCACTGTCCCCTGGCAAGGTATAACGACAGTAATACATAACCCTCGACAACGACGCTATCCAGTGTATTCAGCAGCAAGATATAATCCCAGTACTGAACCCCGACCAACACTTTCGTAGTATTTGTATCTATGCAGTAGATACTTTACGTGCACAAGTGGTTATGTAACTGTCAGTGTCAAGCTCCTGTCACCTGTCAATGTCATCCGTACGTTTAGACGGAGACCAGCTTGGTGTAACAGTGAGCCAGTGATATGTATACACCTTTGAAATTCTTCCATCCTGTTAGTGACACTAGAAGTAAACAGACACTGGCAGAATTGTAACAACAAATTGCAAAAGCGATAAACCAAGAAGTTAAAGTTACACCTTTCAACGAAAAAGAGAAGGCATTAAGATGTTACAGTATGCTGATAATATAAGAGCAAGACCTGCAAAGTGTTCCGAAAGACCTGTGAAGAATTACAGGAGTGCACGAAAAAACACCATTACGTTTTATTGATGCTTGATGATCATATAAGGCACATTACAGCCTTGTCTACACCAACCCGTACTCGCATGTCAAGCTCCTCAAAGAATCCGCTCAGTGTCTCCATACAAAGCAGCGCACACTGGTGTGCGGGGCGTCAGACGCTTTACACACCATATCTCGTACTAGGCCCTGTTTGCACCTGTCATGTCAGTGATGGCTGCAGTACCACACAAGGCACCTTCAGTGTGCAGCACTTTGGTGGATCATGTAAAGAAGATCAATCAGGTGGTCAAACTATTCCATTGCTAAGTAGTTAAACTTGATGGAATCGAATCCATACCCATGTCCAGTCACTCCGGCACCACACACCTCGTTAATATACGGCTTGTACAGAGCCGAAGCCACAGAAAGGGCTGGAAGCCGAAGAGGCCACCTAAAAGATAGGAAGGCTTGGCATGGCTTCACCTATGCTGCATAGCTATAGGTAGGTAAGTCTAGTTACTGACTCAGTAGTAAACTCGACCCGGACAAAAAAGACAACAAAACATTTTCTCAACTACTTAGTTGGCTAGGTTACTTAGGTATAGCTCAGATAATCTCTGCAAATCGCATCGATACCAGCTATGTGCCCGTCTTACCTTACCTGAACTAGGTACAACTAAATCATTGAAGCTGTAAAAGTTAGAAGCTCACGTTATACTAGGTTTAGGCAACTTTCATGTCAACTGCAAGGAGACAGATATGACGACACCTCAGACGTCTTGCGGAGGACCGCTCAGCTCAACGGTACGGTATAATCTGATAAGGCTGTACAACTAAGCCCTGACAGATTATAAAACATCCTGTAACCTCCCTAATATTAAACTAAGTTTGTTCGGGAGAGCGCCTGCGTTTGCCACGTGAGTGTGAACTAGTGCTCCAATCTGGTTCCTCTCGCGACCAAAAAGAGACTAGAGCAAAAGCCAAGATCGCCAGTTCTAAACTCGGCTTTAGCTTAGATCAGACTAGTTTTGAGATCTTCAAAGTGGATACAAAATAATTTGAATTTGGCGATGTTGCTTTGGTGTGTAAGGTCTCTGGACAGCTGAAGGTCTACCGATAGCCTCCTGTTAGCCGTCAAAATACCAGCAATAGTTAATTTGCAAAATAGGATCTAAATTGCGGAAGTAAAAGCCTAGTTTACATAACATTGTTCGCGCGGAAACGTGAATTCAGTCAAAAAAACCGTAAAAACAAACGTTGAACTTCAAAAATTCGTTTAAATGTTTAACCACGAGTCTAATTGTGGAATTGTTCAACTTATTCGCATAAGTTTTAACGAGTTGTACAAGGCTTGACATTTAAGTTTAATTTCTTCTCTTTATTACGTACGTAAGAATACGTACAACAACGTGACGCACACGTTTCCTGCCCCGAGAGAGAGAGTCATCTGACGTATCTAGCCCCCCAATTTATAATCAGACACTGAATACCGGCAAACCGTTTCAACAAGCATTCCCATAGCAGATCGCCTGAATAAACTTATAAGCGATGTAAGTAGAGGCTCCTCTAGAGGCGAATTCAGGCGCTGCATAAGGCGAATGCTGGTTCAAACGCTGGGGGTTAGATACGCATATCAAATGTACGACCTCCATGCCACTAAACCTCGTTGCTATATTTGCAAGCTTAAGAACAAATCGTCCGACCTCGGCATTCATTACGAATTCAACATAACATAAAGATAAACCTTTAAAATGTGCAAGGTCTGCTTCAGACAGGACCTTGGAGGCTGTCGTGCGGAACCGGCGGCACACAATACCTACATTACCTACGTAATAGTGGTGCGTGCTGCCGGCCATGACACCTCAATCACCACCATCTTTAAAACTTCAGATAATATCGAAGAACACGTATCAGCACGACGAAACTCTCCAAATGTACATGATCTACGAAACGGTTGACAAAAATCCGAATGCATTTGAAACAAAGAATTTTGTAGAATGGTTTATTAATTGGTAGAATAATAATTGCCTATCTTAGATTATATAGTGCTTGGTAATATTTTCCTAAATACCCATCTGCTGCTGCCGGACGCGCCGTTGCGCTTGACAACAGTAACTTACTAAGTTTGACTATGACCACAGAGTTAAATAAAATGACTATGACCATCTGACTATAGACGATGGATCCGAATCATGCAACTAAAAAGGAGTTGAATATAGTTGGAATAAGGGATTTAGGATTCGTTGCGACGTATCGTATCATTAGCAGTCTTTCTTTACAATGGGACGTCCTAGTCCTAGGCCGTTTTTTAGGCTTTGATCCCAAGAAACTGGGCGTTTCTAAATGACTGCTTGACGTTATACTTTAGGATCTGAGACTTTAGAGTTCATGAAACTATGCTGAATCATTCAGAATTAATGTATCTGGCTAATTATAGTTGTCATGGTAAAAATTACACCGTTTTAAGTAAAGTTATGTACCCTAGCCTCGTACCTACTGGTGCTGGCAATTCGCCGCAGAATTTTTGTATTATTCTTTAGTAAATGTGAATACTGCGGCGGCCATCTTGCCGCCCGCATTCAGTAGTTTACAATCTTGTCCGGTCGACCTTTCAACTTATTTCGCCACGTTATTTGAACTGTAAACACTTAACATACGTCTTGCTTGACCCTACTAGATTTCTCTGTGTCGCCGATATCAGTAACGGTATGGTATTCACCATGCTGCATCACAACACAAGTCCCACAACCGGATGTTTATATTTGTACTGATTTAACCTCTTGAATAGTCCATCCTATCTCTGCCAAGTTACTGTGTCATATTATGTCTTCAATGTCGCATATTGTGTTTTTGATAAACAAATAAATTCCTCTCACGCATATTTGGTCTTTCGAGTCGGTTTCCCCTTCCAAAGAGTTTTATCGTCCTCATTTCCAAATGTATGCAAGCGTTTTATGGAAATTGCCCTTTGACAAGCTAACGGTTGGATATTTTAGCATTTTTTATCTGTAAAATATATTATCTGGCCGAGGCGACGCGCGGCGCGGAGTATCGGCCGTGGCTGCAGTTTGGGCCGCAGACTTGCTGCCGATCTGGTTTGTGAACTGGTTCGGGTACCTTACCTACTTATACGTGTAGATTGCATGTAGGTTGCTGTTTCTGGAGCGACGTGGTAAAAGATATTATAACGGAAAGTTGCATCTAGAAAAACCAAGGGAAAAATTGAACTTCTGGTGGGAATTTTGTATAGTCATCAATTGAGACAGAAGGGATAGAAGTAAGCTGTTAGGTTCTATGTATAGTATATTTTTGTAAAATCCTGCTAGTTACGTGCTAGCGTCAGTTTGAATTGAGCAAAAGTTGTAGGTGTAGTGTATTTTTAGGCGTTGATTATTGCTATTTGAATTGATGATTGAAACATGCTCCCACCAGTGCTTAAGTACATCTTGCTTTCTGATTTTTTTGTTGTTGAATACCCTTGAGGATGTCAGAACCCGCCTCCACTCCAAGCATTACATCTGGCTCGATATTTGCAAGCATTAAATGATTAAGTGTTATCAAGAGATAGGTACGTCCCTTGCGCCACACACACCACAGCCACAACCTTCCCGCAGCTCGCTATCGCCCTCCGCGAAACCCAGCGCGCGGTTTCACAAACCGGTCGCGCCCACCACCCACTTACTATACCTATACAATCAGCTGTATGAGAGTTTACAAACAAGTGGTGACGTCACGCGCATGCGCACGTGTACCCACCGCCCCACGTGAGACGCCATTCGCGGCTCACGCGTCCGAGCGAGATGACTCATATTGTAGGTTTCAGTACGTAACTTCCTGATTGAGCGAAAGTTTGGATTGTAACGTCTGAAAATATGATATCCCTTTAGCTAATGCTGACGCTGACGGTAGACTGCAGGCAATTTCGACTTATTGAAGTTGTCTCTCGAGCTCGTTGCATGTTATTGTTATGAACAATCTTAGATTTTGGACAATGACGTTGTTCCTTTCGATATCGGATTTTAAAATGCTTTGATTTTGGAAGTTTAAATTTGAATCAATATCAATCAAGAAAAGAGTTTAAAAATTGCAAGAACCACTTTGAATGATCGCAAACTAGGTAGGTAAAGTTACGTAAGACCAGCCTAGAAGAACAGCTAATAAAACAGTGTGTTCTATGTCCTCTGTGGACTAGGGGCGAGACGAGGCGACGCGAGACGAGGGTGCCACTCAGAACATTCTTTAGATATCCACATTCATGACAACACAATGCCTCGTCCATCCTTCTCTCGCGCTGGTGTCAGAGCTAGACGGAGCGATGCTGGATTTCAATGCCATCATTGTAATTTCCGAGTATTTATGTGAATATGAGAAAAAAACCTTCGATTTATTTGCGCAACCATCGGAATTGCATTTTAAAATGTATGAACGTGAACATGTTCCGTCTCGCTCGCTCTGCATGTACGATATCAGGTGGAAAAGGAACGGTCGCTATAACCAAGAATTTTTAAAATATCTTGTTTTCACAACAAAAGCTCGACTTTTTGCTATTATCGCGCTTTTGTAAACACGAACGTACTATATATAAGCTTCAGAGTACAAAATGCTTTGCAACAAAAATACTGATTTGTCACCATTACAACTGGCATGCGACTCTGTGGGTTAAGCATTCAGCGATAGAGTTGGAAATGGCAGAGCAGGGACCAGCACGAGGCGCCCTAAAATTGGCGAGGTCGATGCCCTGCGCTCCCTTCATCCCATAAGCCCATGAGTAGGGTCGGGGCCTATACTATTGCAGTGTAGGTGCTTTCGCAATCATTTCCCTTCACACTTCTACTGACAAACTGGATTGAGAATACGCAGCAGCGAAAAATGTACTTGTGTGCAAATAGTTCTGACAACTAATTTTAGTGTTCTTCTTATAAAGCAGGTGTAAAGCCCTGAACTAATAGTTGACTATAAGATACAAAAGAGCTGGCTTGTCCGAGCAAGAGTCAGGTGGATGACATTCGTTGCTGCACAGAGAAACCGGGATGCTTAAGGCTCAAAAGCGACCACAGTGACGTCAGGGAAAAGAGGCTTGTGATGGAGGAGGAGCAGGTTAATACGAGCTGCCTAACGATGATAATGATGATCGTAGTTATCGAAAACGCGGTATCAAAGGTAAACCATATCATAAATTAAAACTTTGCAATGCGGAAATCAAACCCGCCGTTTTACGTCAATTACACCTCAACCGGTTATTCAAATTCTACAAAACAAAGTAAGGAAACTGTCAAGAAGCCAGTAAACTTGTAAGTGATAAGCTATAACGTGATTCCACGACACTGGTTCTTGCACAATCTACCACTAATTGCCCTGACACAGAAGAAACGGCACGATAACACCACCAACGATGAAATATTCTCTGTTGGAGTTATAATAACTAAAAAATCGCAGGTTTATGACTAAGAATGTAATATAACTTGTGCAATTTACATTGAAAACCACATCTCATTATGCTGACCTAGTTTCTGATAAGACCTTGAACATGAATCGCCAATTTCTGATTTGTAAATCTAAAAAAATTGGGTCAGTTTTTAGTGACTTTTACAAGGCCTTCGACCGTGTCGCTCACCTAGAACTCCTACAAAAATTACCTTTACATTATTTGTGACTACGTTATTTACCTGCTAATAATATTGGATAAATAAGTGTTCATTCAAATTATGGTTTCAAAATAGACATAAACTTTTGCATTAACGTTTCTAAGAGTATCACTCAAGGATGCATTCTGGGCCCGTTTCTTTTGATTACCTATATTGTGAAACATTAAGAAAATGTTATAAATGCTACGAACTCGTTCAGTATCTTACTCGTAAACAACTATGGCTATACAAACGCTGAATAGTTAAACTGTTGATTAAAATCAAGCTCGGTCACTGTTTGACATTACCTGTTAGTAAGAGATGGCAATAACTTAAATAACTTATTCAAGTTATGCAACGATTTATCATTAATTCTTACCAGACCTGCACACTGATTGTCCATCGTTTGCTAATGTGTGTGTACGTGTGTACGTTTTTGGCCTGTTTCATAATTATCTCAATTAGACCAGCATTAGCGTTGTTACTTTCACAAATTAGTACTCTTTTGTAATTCTTGCTTTCCGAGTTACTGGAAACGAACGCAGCTCTCTCTTTTAGTAACTTATTTTGGTTGTCACTGGTCTCTGGTCCGGTCACCCTATTGTTGGGTCGACTGGTATGAAAATGAGGTCAACGTTATAAGGTTTTTATTCAGTAACACCACAACAATCACTTTATCATCTCGTTTTATAAGTGTAGCCAGTTCAACGCGATCAAGCCCAAAAGAATTGACAAAACGTTTACCAGTTTTTAAAATTCTTTAGTTGTTTCTATTGAGGAAAAGAGGTACCGCTAGCACGAGTATATCGTCAACCCCTACTTGATGTTTAGAGGTTCTCTCTGCTTATAACAAAAATTGCATGACCACCTCCCTGCTGGAATCTTTAAGCAGTCGGGTAAGATTACTCAGCGATCGATTGCGTGGTACACCCGTCACTCCCTAGGCCCACACCGTCATTAACTCAGTCCTGGCGCAACTTCAACCTTGATAACACAGTTATAGAGTGCATATTCGAATGTCAGGTGTACTGGTACAAGGTCGCTAGGCCCTTGAAATCTAGGGCCTTAGTTATGCCATTCTATTTCATACACAACTTTACCAGTAGGTATTTTAATGTATATATATGAGTTCTTTGGTTGAACTCTGCCTGACTGGCTGTAAGCATGGTAGTATTTACAATTCAGGGGGCATGGGTAGAAACTGACCGTGGCACTTTTTCCCATTCATTTTATAGAACTCTAGATTAGAGCCATTAGATAAGACAGTATATCTATAGTTTAGGCTTCAGCTTTCAAATTTTTTATCGCAATTTATATGTTAGCACCCACCGAGCCAAAACCAACACATTTTTGTTGGCAGCTGACGTTTCCCCAATATTTAAATTCACCAGACAGCAGAAAGATGCCAAACCAATACTTTGCATGCCAATTTCTGTTTTACAAAACAATTAGCTGCAATGTGTGTCTGCTATATAAATAAATAAATAAAGTGCTGTGTGCTCTGATGAAACCAAAGTGTAAGGTCAATATTTCAGCTGCCCTTGCGTGAGGCTTGCAATTCGCCATGTCGTTAGCAAATTACTAAGCCAGCCAACCAAGCTCTCTTATGGTTCAAACTGACACGGGAAGGTTACGGGCTTCCGTGTTCCTAGCGCCAGCTGCGAATTCCTGTATTGTGTGGTACCTTCAGTACCCGCATGTTGGCTTTACTCCTGGGACTTGAGCCAACTGACAACTGTTTGTGAAATAGGAGATTCATATTGGCTTTCACTAATTGGAGTTTTGTTATGTCATAAGCAGAGGTTTGTGTTTTTATGACATATGTTTTATCGCTTACTAAGTTCCCCGAATGCGAAGGGGGTTGTAACTGTAGAGGGCTAGATCAACTCGGAAGAGTTTCTAAAATGACTCGGTCTAGTTTTCATCGCGTAGTTTTGACAAACATTGGAAACTAAAAAGCAACTGACCCCTACCATAGGTATAGGAAACGCTTTATTTGATGTACCCCCTACCTCGGCGATTCATAAACCAATGAAGTGTATGGTCAAAGCTGCGTGCGGAAGGTAGTCCCGATTAGGCACGTAAAAAGAAAGACTACTACCGGGTACCTACAAAAAAGCCCGGACGAAGTCTTTCACAAAGGCTAACAGCAGCTAAGTAATATGGTTAGCCAACAGCACGGAAGGGTGACTAATGGTTGGTACGAGTATGGTACCCACGCGGTCGCGAAAGCACAATGGCTGCCCTTGTAACACTTGCGGCGACACCGATACCCACTATTATTCGGCGAGCGATGAGAAAACGGCACCACACGATCCTTACAACCCACTTTACACTGCACAATCTATTCAACACCAATCTGAGAACTAAAGAAGATAAACTTGAGAAAGTTGATATTAAAGACGGTGTAAGAGACAGGAAGAACGAGTCGGATGATTCAAATTGAATCGCAGATTGACACGGTATCGTAAAACATCCCTCGGTAAAGGTTAGAAAGCGATCAGCGTCAAAGCTATAAAAACCTTTAACTTAGAGATAGATTGAATATTAAATAAATAAATAAATATTCACGGACATTTAATACAACGCCTTCTAGTCCCAAACTAAGCAAAGCTTGTACTATGGTAACTAGATGGCTGATAGAATACATATATACTTTTTTTTTGTAAATACATACTTATAATACAAAGAAACACCCAGACACAGAACAAACATCTATGTTTGCCACACAAATTTTTGTTCTCGGTGGGGATCGAACCCACGACCCACAGCACGGAAGGCAGAGCTACTACCGACTGAGCCATGACGCCTGTCGCCTGTATTAGACTGTCACTGTTTGACATTACCTGTTAGTAGGTGACAGCAATAATTTAAACAGCTGATTAACGTTATGCAGCTAACGTAAGGGGGAAAATGGCTAACTTCGTTTCCGGTCGGCATATGACCTAAAAACACATAACGATGGCAGAGCGACAGTAGACGCTGCGCGATATCCCTCGAATAACGAGATAGTAAGCCTGTTGCAAACGTTCATTTTCAGCCGTCGATGTGAGTTCCACCAGCGGCAGTGCTAACGTTAAATGAGTGGTAATTACGATTATAATCGTGATGCCGTGTCCTCGTCAGCAGGACTTCCTGGAGTTTGAAGGCAACGGGAGGTAGAGTAGCACTTTCATCAGCGGATTTCATCACTTAGGTTTAGAAAACCAGCCTTTGCCTGCACGTAAAGGCCAGTCTTCATTTATACGTCACAGATGACCTCCACTTTAACACTCCTTCAAAAGATTTATACAATTAAGATAACATGAGAGAGAAGAATTCCCCAAAATCTATCATTTAGCATCAGATGCTTACTCACTTGGCAGTCAGGATCAGACGGAGTAGGCTTTTGAAGCCAGCCTATCCCAAAAGTTTCCTGGGGGCTTCAATATCTTAGAAGTGAAGGTTGCTATCATCTATTGAGTTGCTATTTTCTTGAATTCTAGATCCACAAGCTACAACCAACATTTGCAGTTTACAAGTACATTTACATTTGGTTATTAAATCCATAAAGGCTAGACGTAGGTAGACGACCTCTGTCAGGAAGGTGACCTTACAACGTCACTACTAATTTTGTTCCAACGATAAAGGGTCGCGTTCTCGTGCAATTTTTTTTATACAATTTGGATGACCGCACTTGACATTTACGCTTCCGTGCTTTGGAAGCGGAACAGACCATGCGAACAAGAGCAAGGGAGAGAGATATCTTCTCCTCTACTCTAGCAGTTCCGATCAATAGTTTCCAAGTCTTTCAAACTAACGGTCGATTAAAATTGTGGAAGTCCTCCAGAGATTTGAAAAATATGGACCACCGAGGTGTGATTTCAAGATGCCTACAAAATGTAAGGGGATCCTTCGCTGCGGAATCATTCACTGCACAGTATCGACACCAGTGACGCCTTCGACGACTCCATGGACATTACAACAGTTATTCAGCGATTTGCGAAGCTGAGAGCCTCGTGCTTTTGGATGTAATAAACTTTAAATAATCCTGTGACAGTGATATCATTATTTTAAGTCAGTAAAATGTTATATTTGTGATGGCGTCTACCGCGATACAGGCCAGGCCAGTCAGTGGCCTAATGCGGAGACCACCGGTAATCTAGGTCTCAAGAATTTTAGTAAATAAACTTGTGTGTTGTATTTTGTTAAATGACATATGGTTGTAAGCCAACTTTTTCTTTAAAACTAGGTTCGTAATCGTCCTGCATTTTACTTCAAAATGTTAAGAGGTCGTAGTTGCTTTCCGGAGGGCCATATGAACTCAACACGAGCACATCGCACCTCGTAAGTGAAAGATTAGCATTTCTAGTCATTCGGAAACCTTTCAACATGTCTGTACGTAGTGGGGCATGGAAGTTGAATTCTGTGTAGCTAGTCGCATCAATAATGTTCCAGGAGTCAAGCAGGACTCAAGCAAGTATAGAATTTTTGAACATACTCAATCGACATCTACCAAAACATCAATACTTGAGTCTTTATTCAGACTTGATAACTTAGGAGCGTACAAACCAGTTTCTGTAGAATCCGCTCCTCGAGTAATGTCAGGCATTTTGTCTCTGTTCAATCACAGCGGCTGTCTCACTCTGTCTCAGTGCACGACATTCATCATCAGCTCCACAATTAGCGCACTTAATTAACTAATGTACGACAAAGTATATCCTACTTAAGTACTAAGTTTCTGTATGCAGCTATGTTCATATCGCACTAGTTACCAAACAAAACAGCTTATTTCGTCAAAAATGTAGTTCCTTGAGTCACACTGCTATTTAACCTAACCTTTACCGAGGGGACATTAAGTTGGGCAGTCATTACATAATGGATGGCTAAATCATCGAAAACATGCAGTCACTAGAAAAGCCTGTTAGAAGTCTCTTACGGCTCATCTACCACATACACCTACCAACTCGACGCGTATTTAGTAACCACAAGAATATCTTGGAAACGGCTTCAAATTTCCAAACTATGTACCTAAGAGTTTATTGCGACTCAAGCCAAGAAGCAATGAACTTACAACTTACTTCTTAGCATTTTTTATGATTTTATGCAAAATATTAGTTACTAGTACTACTAGTACCCACTACTAAGTACCAACCAGTTGGTAACTGGACACCGAGCCTATAAGAAGTTCTTACGGCTACTTACCTACGGTATTTTTTGTTGTCTACAAACGTGATCAAGAAATTTGAGACTTGTTTCCAAGCGTTTTTTGTTCCTTCTACAAAATAGTATGTATAGTAACTAGTGTGTACGTAACCAGCAGTGCTGTGCTACCAGCTAGTAGAGTAGGTACGTCACAAGAGGAAACGACCCCAAGGTCGCTGGTACATTGTACTGCTGTGTCCAATGGCTCCATAATACCAGTTCTGTGATACCTATTTATAATCTGCGCGTACTATACTTTACATTTCGTTGTTCTCAGTAAACATGCGACCCTCACACCTCAGTTGGTACAGCGCTGCCTTCTGCGCTGTAGGTTCGATCCCCACACAGAACTAACATTCGGGTGCTATTATGTTATCCAAATAGGTTAGCTTTTGCCCTCGGTTTCACTATATATATCCAAGTACCAAGTAAAGTATACTTACCTACCCATTCATGAAATTAACTGGATATACCTAATTTCAAATTGTATCAAAATCAGTCCGGCTGCTGGCTGTTAGTTTAGTTCAGTTTGCCTTTAGTTATCAGAAATAGTCAGTGGATCAAAAGACGAATCCAACTTGTTGTTTGTGACTCGTTTGGTGGTCCTACTGTTACCACTGTGAACATTTTATGAAGTGAAGGAAGTCTTCATATTCCCTATACATACATCTATACTATTATAAAACTGCAAAAAAGCCAAAAAATTAAAGATATGGATAAACTGAATATGCAGATCTACTAAATAAACGATTCTGATTCCGAAAATCGAGTTTGACTGTTTTGACTGTTCGCGGATCACGCCTAAACTACTGAACCAATTTCAATGAAACTTATACCATTTAAAAGCCCTTTTTCCCGATTGAAACATAGGCCATATTTTATTGAAATGAAAGTCGTGGATTCTTAGATATAGCTTGGCCTCTCTAAACCAAAAGCCGCCCTTGGCACGAGGTTCATCGTATGCTGGTTGACAGATATTTTGGTGGAAAGTTTTACACGCGGGTATCAGCTAGTCTTGAAAACATTTGAGTTAATAACTTCTTCAAATAAAAAATTGCATCCCTAAACTAATTTCCTAAGCCAAAGGAATAATATTTACAAGTCAGTTCAATATTTCATGTGAAATCTTAATAACTAACATAGTAGTCGAAAACTCCTTCGAATCAGATAACAAGCGAGATTTCTGATCTCTCCTCACTCTCAAAGGATATTCTTCTTTATGCCCTTTACATTAAGGCTATTTTCATATGCTTCGTGAAGGTCATCTGCAGGATCTTGGAGCAAAAAAAGATCAAACAATGAGAATCAATCCAAACTCTATAGTTAAGAGCATAAAGTTCAATTTCGTAGATGAAAAATAATATACCTGCTAACAGAAACATGGGTCTGCTGAGGTTTTTCCTTCTCAGTTAGTTGTGTGGGTTAGAGGGAGCTAGATGATAGGGTAGAGCCTACTTTTTGTGGCTATTGACAAGGGTTGTGCCTTTCAAAAGGATCCAAAAGCTGGTAGTTTTTATAGTCAACATTTTGGTTCTGAATACAAAAGCAAACTTTCCTCTCTGATATTGCAGGCCGTAACGTTTATTACTCTTGGCAGTAATAAGATACAAAATTTTGGTTAAATCTTGAAGAAAAACTAAAAATGAACCATATTTCTATGTTTTCTAACAACCTTTTCCATTACCCAATATTTTTTGTTCATGCTCATAATATTGGTACCATAAAAAAACATGTTTATATTGATGAATACTTCAACTAACAAGAAATTTTACGAATTTTTTTTTATAAAATAATTTACAAAAAATATTGTCAGCCATATTTATTCTCACAGCATCATGACATGAAACTCCACCTAGTCTAACAGATATTTTCTAAGATGAATAGAACATCTTCAAATGATAACCAATCAGGCAGCGCGTAGATTGTTGCTGGCGATACCGGTACTGATGTCTACATGACACACACGACCCACCAGATACACTATCATGTGGGTTAGTTTCACAGTCTAAAGACTTGGATGCTGTACTAGCAGTACTAGTAGGTACACTGGTACAACTAATATTTAAACTTTTGCTCAATAGTCCTTCCTATCGACTGTTAGCTGTCTCACCCATCACTTTTTAAAAACAATGTCTTCGCTCCTTTAGAGAGGGACTCAAATGCTGCACCAAGCGAAACCTGGTTGAAAAAACTGTTCAGCCTCTGTTTACTTCGGGGGTTACGCAACTCCCAGACAGTCTGGTAGTACACTGGACCATCACAGTATATGCGTTATTTGATTGGTTGGGGTTAAATGACGATCCCAACAACAAATCCGATGATGACGGTTCAGGGGGCCACTGGACTGACTGCTAGTTACATATAATCTAACTCCTAAATCTATGTCTATCGGTGAACATTCAACAGCTGGTAACAAGTACATACAAGTCCTACCTGAAGCCCCAAACCATTGACCCAGGGGCGGAACATACGTCACAAGAGGAAGTAAAAAAATCCCCCTAACGTCGCCGGCGCAGGTAGCGACCTTCGGGTCATTGGCCCGGCGAGACGCCCTAAAATACATCGCCGCACACATACACAGCTGTGATGGTGTGAGGGTGAGTAAAGCGTTGGATATAGCACGGATTCACGTGCAGAAGTAGAATGACAAACGCGAAACGGCGGCACGTCCGCAGTGGACATGCTGTTATACCACAGAATACGTAATGTTGCCTGTACCTACTGCCTCCATCACTCTAATCTGAGATTATTTAAGTCAGTGATTCCCAAAGTGGTCCAGGTGGACCCCCAGGGGTCTACGGGGGACTCGACGGGGGTCTACGTTGGACGTGACAAAAAATGGGGGTCTACAATCGTAAGCAGGGGTGCATGAAAATTAATTTGGACAACTTTGCTTTTTTGACATCCACTCACAACACAATGAATTAAAATTTCATTGAAAATTTGTTTAGTCTACCTACTTTATTATCAAGCAATCAATTCTAATCTTTTTTTTTTTTTTTTCGAAAAATGTTAATTCGTCGTTGAAACTCAGCCACAACGCAAGTTTCCATAGATAGATAGATCTAATCTTCACTTTTTTTTCGAGATTTAGAAATTGGTAGTAATGTAGATGCAGGGCAGGGGGTCCACCGGATCCAGCAAAATTTTGAAAGTGGTCTGTGAAACAAAAGAGTTTGGGAACCACTGATTTAAGTGGTACCTAATTCCTGCAATCACATCAAAACAGCAATTTCACTGTGGATGCAGTGGCAAAGAACTTTGCCACTCCCGATCTTGTAAGAACTCTTGCACTTCTACTTCTACTTTCATTTGTGACTGCTATGCTAATCCTACTAATATTATAAACGCGAAAGTTTGTAAGTATGGATGGATGGATGGATGGATGTTTGTTACTCTTTCACATTAAAACTATCCGATTTGGATGAAACTTGGAATATATATTGTCCGTGACCTGGATTAACACATAGGCTGTTTTTTATCCCGAAAAATTAACGGGATCGAACGGGACGCGAACGAAGTCGCGGGCGGCACCTAGTAACATGATTATAGGTAATAAAATTCTGAGTTTCTTGTGACCAGCCTCCCTAGAGGAACATGCCATGATGCAGGGTCATCTCACAAAAAAAAACTTAGTTGCAAAAGTTGGCCAGCTACAAACGGCTTTGCTGCTTGTGCCAACATGACATCACAAATAATGGCAATGTGATGGAGAGCTGTGCACTGTGCAGGAAGGGACGGAATACCTATGACACATGGTATAAGTATGCCACAGATAAAACAACTCATCAACTGTTTTTTGGGCTTTGTTGCCAGTTAAATATAAGTTCACAGCGCACTGCTCAGTAGATAGCATTACTTTTGTCTTGTATAAGTTTCGAGAATGCTTGTGTGATGAATATCATAGATGTTTGTTCTGTGTCTGGGTGTTACTACTTATGTATTTACAAAAAAAAATGTATGTATGTATTCTATCAGCCATCTAGTTTCCATCGTACAAGCTTTGCTTAGTTTGGGACTAGAAGGCGTTGTGTTAAAATGTCCGTGAATATTTATATTTATTTATTTATAATGTCTGTGTGGTACAGCTTATCACGCAAAAAGGGCCCACCTGTGGCCTAGTTGCGGAAACAAGTCCGCCGAACAAGTGGTACAGCTTTGTATTTAGGCATGACCTAACTACCATTGCCATAGCACAATAATAAAATTATTTACATTTGGAGTAGGGTAACCATCCTCACTGAGTTTTGGAGATTTTTTATTCAGATTTATTTTAATATTTGCGAGCTTTGATAAAATAACTTTAACTTGGTTTCAGCTTGTCAGTGTGGCAGCGTGGCAGGTACCACATCCAAGACAGATAGGTACAACCCCACTCAGTGAAAGAGGAGACAAATTCTCCTCTTTCACTGAGTGGGGACAAACGGGACAAACGGGGAAGTTCTAGGTTGGCACAAACCAACCTAGAACTTCCCCGCCATTCAAAGTCAAAGCTATTAAACCGTGTCGGCACCTACTGAATGACGTAAGTAGTAGGTACCTTTGTGAGTTGGGCGTGTTATTTATTCAGTTTAGACTTGCAAGTTGAATACTACGATAATTATTTATTTATTTTCTTTCAGCAAGTTAGAGGTTAACACAACAACTGGTGAGGATATAACTTTTTCATATAAATCCAAATAAATAAATAATAATAAGTGCTGCAGTTTAAACAAATATAAAAGTTTAGTTTCAGCTCAATGACACTTTGTCTTATCTAAAGACATTTACTGCATAAGGTACCTGGCAGGAATTTGTATGCAGTATGTGTACTTAGGTGTTAAGTAATTCTTAGTCAATATCTACATAATGAGTAGCTAGCATGTTGTTGTGTCTTCAAGCTTAAACAGTATTCATAATTTGTGGGCATAATACAGTGCATGCAGTTAATAGTCCTAGATTGTACATACAAGAGGTATTTTGTATAAATGAAGTACGCACACAGGCACACGATCAGAATTCATTTTAATGTTGATTATGCATTTAATGTTATTATCAACAACTGTGGAATATTTATGCTAATGCATGCCAGATCTTCTGTTGGCAACCCAACTGATTGTAATAAATTATGTGTAGGTAGGTAAAAATAAATTTATGCATTTTGTAGGAAAACCACAAAAATATGGTAGTGATGAGATGTAATGTTTATTTATTTATTTATAAGGATTGCCAAACATGAATGAGAATGTTAGAATGATGTACCTATGTAACAGGTTTTTATTATCCTCACCTGTCATTGTTTACCCCCAAAATATAAGGAAATAATAGGAAGTTCAAAATATTATGTAACTTGTATACACTTGTCCTAATTATCCGTCCAGCATAGTCACCCTACTTATTGCGTGACAGTTGAAGAAAATTTCATATTTTGGTCTCTACCAACCTGTAGTTGTGTTCGTAGTCCCAGTATTCCTTGTAGCGCGGATGCCAGCGAGGGCCTCCGCGGGAGTAGGGCCTCCGAGAGCCTCCTTGACTCATGTTCGCTGCGCCATTCCACTCGGTTATCGATTTGCGTCGACCGCCGGGCCCTGCCCCGCGACTAACTCTTGATGCACTCCGGCGGCGACGCACTGCACTGCGACACTTTCAAAACCACACTTTTACTGCAATTATCCAAAATGCCACGGAGCCCTACGCTACGCTCTGTTTTGAGACTTGCGGCAACGACGCGAACCTCGCGCGAACTGACGCAAAACGCAAGGCAAGGCAAGCGCGACAACGTCACGTCAAGCGGACGGAAGCGATGCGACGCCGCCTGGCGACAGTGTCCCGAACCACGTTCAAAATCGACCGCGAACTATTTATACATTCTACCGATTTATTTTATTTCTTTTATTAGCTGGAATCGACAGCAGAGCTAAATCAGCGACTTGTCGATTATGCAATCTGCATCTTCTAGCGGTCTGCAGCGAGCGAGCATGAGTGAGAGAAAGTATTGATTTTATATTAGCGCAACACGCGAGATTGTGTTTTATTTGCGACGGCTAATTATAAAGTCCAAGGAGAGTAGGGAGACGGGAGAGAACCGAGGAGGGCGTGTTATCGCGCACTTAAAATGGTTCGTCACCGTTCACATAATTAATGTGAATCAGAGTGGGCAATCTGCGCTCGTCACGCACCGTCTGGCGCATAGCTCTCCACACAAACTTGTTCACAAATGATAGCACACTGTCTTTTAGCAATGAAAACAACTTTGAAATGCAAAAATACCATGAAATAAAGAAAATTAATGTAACCCTATGCGCCCAGTCTGGGCGACCACTCGCTACGTAAGCCTCGTTCTCTACTAAAAAAAAGTTTACACAACTTTGTCCTCCTTGCTACTTGCAGCGCTTCAATCGTGCGCTGGAGAAAACTTTACGCGACTTGTGAAATACATTTAAACTAAGCGCATGAAGCGCTTTACAGCTAGATTAACATCAAACCCCGCCCGCCCATTGTTATTAAAATGCAGCCAACATGACGCGCGTAAAAGTGTATTGTGAAGTTAGCTGCGGGTGCGAATCGGTTTTTCATCTCTTTTTTACCAACGCGATAAAAGGAGACAGTTAATTAGTTAAGTTAACTCTCGAGTTAACTAACACAACTTTAATCTGTTTGTTTTCTTTGCGATAGCGAACAAGACGCTAAAATTGTACCTAAAAATCTTTCGAGTTGATTCAAATACCCACACCAAAATACTCTCCTACCTACCTAACCTAAAGTCGACATGAATGAAAGGCTTCCTAAAATGGCGTTCGTACAGAGCACTTTAGTTTTCTCATTTCTACTAAATCGCTTATATTTATACACTTGTGCTCAACCAGATACTTCCTATTATGTTTTTGGCTGTTCTTTTTCACAACCTGAGTAACGGTAACACAATACTCGTTATTTATGTCGCACATACATATAAACTTATGTTTCTGCGTATCAAGGACTTAGGCCCGTATGCCGAGACAGAAATCGTTACTCAAGTATAGATTTGAGTAGAGATTTCCATACAAAAATGTATGCTCGAGACCGGATCAGTGCACCGCATACGGGCCTTAGATACTGTGTTGTACAGTAGTTAGGTTATTGGCATCCGTCACGTTCTTGTTCCTGTCCATACCAGCAGGCACCCACGATGATATAGTTACAAGAATTATGGTACTTTTTACTATTTATTATGGAAACTATACTTACCATAGTTCGTCCATACGCTCATCATTATTTTGAAGGAATCAAGTTATTTGTAAACACTTCTGCGGATCAATAAATACAGACACTAATAAAAATGCATTTTATTCATCATTTAAAAATTTTGTATTTACAAAGTTTTTTCATATTTCTATAAATATCTGAATGGATACACATGCATATTGCATACACAAATCTGAATAGATAGATACACATGCATATTGCATACACAATATTTGAATAGATACACAATACACATGCATATTGCATACACAATATTTGAATAGATAGATACACATGCATATTGCATACACAATATCTGAATAGATACACATGCATATTGCATACACAATATTGAAAAACATATTTGATGTCTTTAAAATAGTAGGAACGCGTCAGGCGTTTTGGAAAGATATATTTTGATGCGGATTTATAAGAAAGCTCGTATTCTTCAGGTATGTTTCTTACTTAGCTATGTTTGATAGAAATCGGTGCAGCCGTTTCTAAGGCTGTATACTGATAGAGAAATCCGTGTACAGCCTTAGAAACGTTACTCAAGTCAAGAGCATACATTTGAGTAGAGATTTTTATACAAAAATCTATGCTCGAGTCATGATTAGGAGTGCTTGAGCAGTAAATCAGCATCCGGCCAAAAGAATATTTAGGAATCTATGGATTTTTATTTTTTTGTGAAATGTATGTACTTGTTTGTACGGTGTACCTAACCTATGTACAATAGTATTACTTATTATATAGTTCATCATACAACGGTTCTAGTAATACGTTAGACAGTACATTTTACAATTCGTTGTCGGCTTGGTCGTACAACTCCGACATTATTCTGTAGATGTACGAAGGAGAACTGCCACCACTGAAAAAAAGAAAAAAAAAACAATAAAAATTTACTTTATCGAGGGTACTTGTGAGTTATGACTAGATATATATTGATATTGCGGGGCGCACGAAATATGAACCCGTACAAACTATTCAACTCATTTATTTGAATACCTAACAATGTATTGTGAAATAGTTGTACTGCTAGTGCTGGTATACGTACGTGTTGGTGATGTACAGCGTCAGATGGTCGGGCGTTAGGAAGTCCCGCGCCGGCGCGTACACGTGACACGAATCACACGCGTGCTCCCTGCAACAACACGAGCACATGCACCGCCATCTAGCGCGTTACATAACAACCTAATCGGAACTGCATCCGATAGATGGCGCTGTCGCTAATACACACAGACGAATCCTAGATCGTGCAAAGTGCGTGCAAACAGTGTTATTACGTAGTTTCAACAAAATAGTAGTAGGTAGCTTTACATAAGTTACGTAGTACAGTTACATACCTAGTAGTAACCTATGTAAGTAAATAACGATGTCACATCGCAATAAATGAACCAAATCATAGAACATACAGAGTATAACAGATGAGTGAATGCTACGAACGGATGCTCGTATAATGTACTTACGCGTATGTGTGTAGATGTTGTGGGTTGCCTAAAGCTATTTCCTGCGGATTGGCCGCCAGGAACGGATCCAACTTGTACAGAGGACACAGTACGAGCACCTGCAATTAGAGTGGACATGTTTTTAATCTCCGACTGAAAAAGAAGGGGTGTTATTATAATTCTATGCACCGATTTCAATGCAGTGTTTTTTGTAAGAAAGCTGACCGTTGTAGGTTTCGTAGAAATCGACGCTGTTTTCAAGTTATGAGGATATATATCCGGGTTCTATTTACATCGAAGTTTAGTAGGTATTTTAAGCCTTAAAATATCATTGTTATTATCCTACTAATATTATAAACGCAAAAGTTTGTAAGGATGGATGTTTGTTACTCTTTCACGCAAAAACTACTGATCCGATTTGGATGAAACTTGGAATATATATATTGTCCGTGACCTGGATTAACACATAGGCTACTATTTATCCCGAAAAAGTAACGGGATCGAACGGGACGCGAACGAAGTGTTGTGCGGCGGAGGTGATGTTGATATAGATATGTAGTGGTTGTGTGACTGACGGGTACGTTGTAGTAGAGTGCGGCGGAGGTGATGTTGATATAGATATGTAGTGGTTGTGTGACTGACGGGTACGTTGTAGTAGAGTGCGGCGGAGGTGATGTTGATATAGATATGTAGTGGTTGTGTGACTGACGGGTACGTTGTAGTAGAGTGCGGCGGAGGTGATGTTGATATAGATATGTAGTGGTTGTGTGACTGACGGGTACGTTGTAGTAGAGTGCGGCGGAGGTGATGTTGATATAGATATGTAGTGGTTGTGTGACTGACGGGTACGTTGTAGTAGAGTGCGGCGGAGGTGATGTTGATATAGATATGTAGTGGTTGTGTGACTGACGGGTACGTTGTAGTAGAGTGCGGCGGAGGTGATGTTGATATAGATATGTAGTGGTTGTGTGACTGACGGGTACGTTGTAGTAGAGTGCGGCGGAGGTGATGTTGATATAGATATGTAGTGGTTGTGTGACTGACGGGTACGTTGTAGTAGAGTGCGGCGGAGGTGATGTTGATATAGATATGTAGTGGTTGTGTGACTGACGGGTACGTTGTAGTAGAGTGCGGCGGAGGTGATGTTGATATAGATATGTAGTGGTTGTGTGACTGACGGGTACGTTGTAGTAGAGTGCGGCGGAGGTGATGTTGATATAGATATGTAGTGGTTGTGTGACTGACGGGTACGTTGTAGTAGAGTGCGGCGGAGGTGATGTTGATATAGATATGTAGTGGTTGTGTGACTGACGGGTACGTTGTAGTAGAGTGCGGCGGAGGTGATGTTGATATAGATATGTAGTGGTTGTGTGACTGACGGGTACGTTGTAGTAGAGTGCGGCGGAGGTGATGTTGATATAGATATGTAGTGGTTGTGTGACTGACGGGTACGTTGTAGTAGAGTGCGGCGGAGGTGATGTTGATATAGATATGTAGTGGTTGTGTGACTGACGGGTACGTTGTAGTAGAGTGCGGCGGAGGTGATGTTGATATAGATATGTAGTGGTTGTGTGACTGACGGGTACGTTGTAGTAGAGTGCGGCGGAGGTGATGTTGATATAGATATGTAGTGGTTGTGTGACTGACGGGTACGTTGTAGTAGAGTGCGGCGGAGGTGATGTTGATATAGATATGTAGTGGTTGTGTGACTGACGGGTACGTTGTAGTAGAGTGCGGCGGAGGTGATGTTGATATAGATATGTAGTGGTTGTGTGACTGACGGGTACGTTGTAGTAGAGTGCGGCGGAGGTGATGTTGATATAGATATGTAGTGGTTGTGTGACTGACGGGTACGTTGTAGTAGAGTGCGGCGGAGGTGATGTTGATATAGATATGTAGTGGTTGTGTGACTGACGGGTACGTTGTAGTAGAGTGCGGCGGAGGTGATGTTGATATAGATATGTAGTGGTTGTGTGACTGACGGGTACGTTGTAGTAGAGTGCGGCGGAGGTGATGTTGATATAGATATGTAGTGGTTGTGTGACTGACGGGTACGTTGTAGTAGAGTGCGGCGGAGGTGATGTTGATATAGATATGTAGTGGTTGTGTGACTGACGGGTACGTTGTAGTAGAGTGCGGCGGAGGTGATGTTGATATAGATATGTAGTGGTTGTGTGACTGACGGGTACGTTGTAGTAGAGTGCGGCGGAGGTGATGTTGATATAGATATGTAGTGGTTGTGTGACTGACGGGTACGTTGTAGTAGAGTGCGGCGGAGGTGATGTTGATATAGATATGTAGTGGTTGTGTGACTGACGGGTACGTTGTAGTAGAGTGCGGCGGAGGTGATGTTGATATAGATATGTAGTGGTTGTGTGACTGACGGGTACGTTGTAGTAGAGTGCGGCGGAGGTGATGTTGATATAGATATGTAGTGGTTGTGTGACTGACGGGTACGTTGTAGTAGAGTGCGGCGGAGGTGATGTTGATATAGATATGTAGTGGTTGTGTGACTGACGGGTACGTTGTAGTAGAGTGCGGCGGAGGTGATGTTGATATAGATATGTAGTGGTTGTGTGACTGACGGGTACGTTGTAGTAGAGTGCGGCGGAGGTGATGTTGATATAGATATGTAGTGGTTGTGTGACTGACGGGTACGTTGTAGTAGAGTGCGGCGGAGGTGATGTTGATATAGATATGTAGTGGTTGTGTGACTGACGGGTACGTTGTAGTAGAGTGCGGCGGAGGTGATGTTGATACGTTGTAGTAGAGTGCGGCGGAGGTGATGTTGATATAGATATGTAGTGGTTGTGTGACTGACGGGTACGTTGTAGTAGAGTGCGGCGGAGGTGATGTTGATATAGATATGTAGTGGTTGTGTGACTGACGGGTACGTTGTAGTAGAGTGCGGCGGAGGTGATGTTGATATAGATATGTAGTGGTTGTGTGACTGACGGGTACGTTGTAGTAGAGTGCGGCGGAGGTGATGTTGATATAGATATGTAGTGGTTGTGTGACTGACGGGTACGTTGTAGTAGAGTGCGGCGGAGGTGATGTTGATATAGATATGTAGTGGTTGTGTGACTGACGGGTACGTTGTAGTAGAGTGCGGCGGAGGTGATGTTGATATAGATATGTAGTGGTTGTGTGACTGACGGGTACGTTGTAGTAGAGTGCGGCGGAGGTGATGTTGATATAGATATGTAGTGGTTGTGTGACTGACGGGTACGTTGTAGTAGAGTGCGGCGGAGGTGATGTTGATATAGATATGTAGTGGTTGTGTGACTGACGGGTACGTTGTAGTAGAGTGCGGCGGAGGTGATGTTGATATAGATATGTAGTGGTTGTGTGACTGACGGGTACGTTGTAGTAGAGTGCGGCGGAGGTGATGTTGATATAGATATGTAGTGGTTGTGTGACTGACGGGTACGTTGTAGTAGAGTGCGGCGGAGGTGATGTTGATATAGATATGTAGTGGTTGTGTGACTGACGGGTACGTTGTAGTAGAGTGCGGCGGAGGTGATGTTGATATAGATATGTAGTGGTTGTGTGACTGACGGGTACGTTGTAGTAGAGTGCGGCGGAGGTGATGTTGATATAGATATGTAGTGGTTGTGTGACTGACGGGTACGTTGTAGTAGAGTGCGGCGGAGGTGATGTTGATATAGATATGTAGTGGTTGTGTGACTGACGGGTACGTTGTAGTAGAGTGCGGCGGAGGTGATGTTGATATAGATATGTAGTGGTTGTGTGACTGACGGGTACGTTGTAGTAGAGTGCGGCGGAGGTGATGTTGATATAGATATGTAGTGGTTGTGTGACTGACGGGTACGTTGTAGTAGAGTGCGGCGGAGGTGATGTTGATATAGATATGTAGTGGTTGTGTGACTGACGGGTACGTTGTAGTAGAGTGCGGCGGAGGTGATGTTGATATAGATATGTAGTGGTTGTGTGACTGACGGGTACGTTGTAGTAGAGTGCGGCGGAGGTGATGTTGATATAGATATGTAGTGGTTGTGTGACTGACGGGTACGTTGTAGTAGAGTGCGGCGGAGGTGATGTTGATATAGATATGTAGTGGTTGTGTGACTGACGGGTACGTTGTAGTAGAGTGCGGCGGAGGTGATGTTGATATAGATATGTAGTGGTTGTGTGACTGACGGGTACGTTGTAGTAGAGTGCGGCGGAGGTGATGTTGATATAGATATGTAGTGGTTGTGTGACTGACGGGTACGTTGTAGTAGAGTGCGGCGGAGGTGATGTTGATATAGATATGTAGTGGTTGTGTGACTGACGGGTACGTTGTAGTAGAGTGCGGCGGAGGTGATGTTGATATAGATATGTAGTGGTTGTGTGACTGACGGGTACGTTGTAGTAGAGTGCGGCGGAGGTGATGTTGATATAGATATGTAGTGGTTGTGTGACTGACGGGTACGTTGTAGTAGAGTGCGGCGGAGGTGATGTTGATATAGATATGTAGTGGTTGTGTGACTGACGGGTACGTTGTAGTAGAGTGCGGCGGAGGTGATGTTGATATAGATATGTAGTGGTTGTGTGACTGACGGGTACGTTGTAGTAGAGTGCGGCGGAGGTGATGTTGATATAGATATGTAGTGGTTGTGTGACTGACGGGTACGTTGTAGTAGAGTGCGGCGGAGGTGATGTTGATATAGATATGTAGTGGTTGTGTGACTGACGGGTACGTTGTAGTAGAGTGCGGCGGAGGTGATGTTGATATAGATATGTAGTGGTTGTGTGACTGACGGGTACGTTGTAGTAGAGTGCGGCGGAGGTGATGTTGATATAGATATGTAGTGGTTGTGTGACTGACGGGTACGTTGTAGTAGAGTGCGGCGGAGGTGATGTTGATATAGATATGTAGTGGTTGTGTGACTGACGGGTACGTTGTAGTAGAGTGCGGCGGAGGTGATGTTGATATAGATATGTAGTGGTTGTGTGACTGACGGGTACGTTGTAGTAGAGTGCGGCGGAGGTGATGTTGATATAGATATGTAGTGGTTGTGTGACTGACGGGTACGTTGTAGTAGAGTGCGGCGGAGGTGATGTTGATATAGATATGTAGTGGTTGTGTGACTGACGGGTACGTTGTAGTAGAGTGCGGCGGAGGTGATGTTGATATAGATATGTAGTGGTTGTGTGACTGACGGGTACGTTGTAGTAGAGTGCGGCGGAGGTGATGTTGATATAGATATGTAGTGGTTGTGTGACTGACGGGTACGTTGTAGTAGAGTGCGGCGGAGGTGATGTTGATATAGATATGTAGTGGTTGTGTGACTGACGGGTACGTTGTAGTAGAGTGCGGCGGAGGTGATGTTGATATAGATATGTAGTGGTTGTGTGACTGACGGGTACGTTGTAGTAGAGTGCGGCGGAGGTGATGTTGATATAGATATGTAGTGGTTGTGTGACTGACGGGTACGTTGTAGTAGAGTGCGGCGGAGGTGATGTTGATATAGATATGTAGTGGTTGTGTGACTGACGGGTACGTTGTAGTAGAGTGCGGCGGAGGTGATGTTGATATAGATATGTAGTGGTTGTGTGACTGACGGGTACGTTGTAGTAGAGTGCGGCGGAGGTGATGTTGATATAGATATGTAGTGGTTGTGTGACTGACGGGTACGTTGTAGTAGAGTGCGGCGGAGGTGATGTTGATATAGATATGTAGTGGTTGTGTGACTGACGGGTACGTTGTAGTAGAGTGCGGCGGAGGTGATGTTGATATAGATATGTAGTGGTTGTGTGACTGACGGGTACGTTGTAGTAGAGTGCGGCGGAGGTGATGTTGATATAGATATGTAGTGGTTGTGTGACTGACGGGTACGTTGTAGTAGAGTGCGGCGGAGGTGATGTTGATATAGATATGTAGTGGTTGTGTGACTGACGGGTACGTTGTAGTAGAGTGCGGCGGAGGTGATGTTGATATAGATATGTAGTGGTTGTGTGACTGACGGGTACGTTGTAGTAGAGTGCGGCGGAGGTGATGTTGATATAGATATGTAGTGGTTGTGTGACTGACGGGTACGTTGTAGTAGAGTGCGGCGGAGGTGATGTTGATATAGATATGTAGTGGTTGTGTGACTGACGGGTACGTTGTAGTAGAGTGCGGCGGAGGTGATGTTGTGCGCGCCCGCCGCCGCCAGCGCCGCGCCGCCGCCGCACGCGCCCCACGCGCTCAGCACCACCTGCCGGGAGAACAACACACCTCTACTCTACTGCACACTGCACAGTGCGCACTGCACACTGCACACTGCGCACTGCACACTGCACACTGCGCACTGCACACTGCACAGTGCGCACTGCGCATTGCACACTGCACACTGCACACTGCACACTGCACAGTGCGCACTGCACACTGCACAGTGCACACTGCACACTGCGCACTGCACACTGCACAGTGCGCACTGCGCATTGCACACTGCACACTGCACACTGCACACTGAACACTGCACCGGTACCAGCAACCAAGCGTAGAGTTACAGGCCAACTCTGCTGACGGTGTTTCTAGGCCGACAGTTTAACGTGCTAACCGAAGCACGGAAGCGCTCAGATGTAAATGCCACTAACGGTCACCAATCCAAATAGTGACGGTGCAGAACGTCGCTTAACTTAGATAATTGATGAAAATAGACTAGGAAAGCTTCGTCCCGGGTATCCAATGTGTATTGGCATCAGCCGATGTTGTAATTTATCAGAAGGCGCAGGGCACGTTGGTTATGAGCAAATACAAAAAAATATGTTTAAAAATGTTACATGCACCAAATATGATTTTTTATTGGATCATCAGCTCGTTCCATCAAATAGTTGTATAAATTATATGAACTGTGAGGTAATATATGTCGTTATAAGATGCGTTAAAATAAATAAATAAATATTCACGGACACTTAACACAACGCCTTCTAGTCCCAAACTAAGCAAAGCTTGTACGATGGTAATTAGATGGCTGATAGAATACATACATACATTTTTTGTAAATACATACTTATAATACATAGTAACACCCAGACACAGAACAAACATCTATGTTTGCCACACAAATGTTTGTTCTCGGTGGGGATCGAACCCACGAGCCACAGCGCGGAAGGCAGAGCTACTACCGAGTGAGGCATGCCGCGTGTCAAGTTACCTTGGTGATGCGCGACATGACGGCGAACACGGCCGCGTTACTGATCACCGTCACCGGGATGCCGACGGAGCTCATGCGCGCCGCCAGCCCGTGCGTCTGTAGTAGTACCATACAATAACATAGCTGTACAAGTAACTTTATAAGTTTTTTTTTTTTTTTTTTTATGCCACTGCCATAGCTGGCAGACGAGCAGGCGGGCCACCTGATGGAAAGTGGTCACCGCCGCCCATGGACACCTGCAACACCAGAGGTGAGGCTAGTGCGCTGCCGGCCTTTTAAGAGGAGATAAACCCGCCTTTTGAAGGACCCCATCTCAAAACTCCGAGGGAAAACCGCAGAGGGAAGTTCGTTCCACAACTTAGTAACTTTATAACATCCCAAAATGTAGCATAAATTGTTTCTCTTTCAATAAAGAGTCTATCTACGAATCGAGCGGGTTTAGTTTTTCCAGTTATTCTTATTTAACTGCCAAACTACTGAACCGATTTTGATAAAACAAACGGTTCATAAATAACCAACATAAAAAAAACAAATTAGTTCAAAACAAATCAGTTGTAGCTTACTTATACCTGTTGTATGCTGGGTCCTTCAGGCAGTACAAGCCTGAAGGTGTGTTCCCGGGCTGCCTTCCTGAGGAATTGTTCTATGAGAGGAGTGTCCATGCCGCACATCACCACCGAGTCAGAGTCGATGTGCTCCAGCGCCTGACTCGCGATCGACGACACTGTCGACTCTAACTCGAGCCGCAACTGGAACATTATCTCACATTTTATATTTTAGTCCATGTTTTCTCGGTTTTTTATTTTAGGAAAAACAATAATAAAATTGAATAATACAATTTTTTTTTTGTAAGAAACTACAGTGCAGAGTCACCATCTGGGCATTACTTGTCTGCGTATGACCATGTATTACCTCTCGGAGCACGTCAAACCGAAACATAGCAATCAATCACAGTGCAGCGGTAGTGGAACTGGTGATTTCTCTACATTTACAAAGGAACTCTTGAACAAAGCGTCCTAGTATACTTAGTACACATGAGGTGTGGTTACCTCTGCGATGTGTTCTCTGATGGGTTCTCGCAGATCACGTCCGCTGGCGAGCGTGCCGCGTCGCATCGGCGTCGCCAACACTAACTTGTGCAGGGAGTCACCCGATGCTGCTTCACCACTCTACAATGAACAGAAAATATACTTTATACCATTCCCCCTCTAAAAAGCTTATTTTAAAAAAGCACTTTTACTCACTGTATTGGTGTTTGAATTTAGAACAGACTAATATATTTAAACTCCATCTAATTATTGTTTTTGCGCAAGCAACCTCCAATCTTTCTTTTCTCGTAGTCATGGTATAAAGTATAGCATGCAACTCTTGAATAAAACGGAGGTATACCGAGGGCCATGAACCACTCGCGTCGTTCAGGATTCTAACACTTGCATCACCTACGGTCATGATTTAGTCCTTAGAATCCTTCACTTGCTCGTGATTCATTTATGGCCCTCGCTTTAAATCCGTCTTTTATTCACTAGTTGCATAATATACCATTTTTAAGCTGAAAACATGCTATACATCCAATAATGACACAAGCGAATGTTTTGGTCCTGAGTACCTGTCCGGTGAGGTTGATGATTTCATAGTAAACCGTGGTGTATTGCTACAAGTACGTTGAGTATGCTATAGAGAGTGTTGTATATGTATAGTGCAGATCATATGTATAAACCTGATCGGCATTGGCTCGTGTCTCGGTCCTGACGGCGCGCAGCACGCGTCGCGCGAGGTTGGCGGCGGCCGGCGCGTGCGGCAGCTCGCGTCGGAACATGCCGCCCGCTGCCTGCAGCATTGACACCAACTCACTACATACAAATATATATTATTCAATGTTACACACAGCACCTACTACTAACAGCTTACATTTTGACCTTTGTCCATGTACTTACTAAGCGTTAGCATTCTCAGCTTGGCTGATGATCTCTTCTAGAACAGCGAGTGTGGCCAGCGCTATGTGGAGGGATCCTTTCACCTTCCTGGAAGTTACATGTTACAGTTCATTTTAAGGAATAAATAAGGAATTATTTTTGCTATGTAAGGTACCTACTACATTACTGTAAAGGAATACCGCTGGGGGGCAGCTGCTTATGAGTTTAGCTTCTAGAAATATTAAAATAAATAAATTATTTGATAATACGTAGTTACCTACTTCGAAACGATGAGACTGCTGTATTTTCTGCTGAAGATAAATAGGCTACCTAAAGCAACAACTACAATTATTGTATTTTACAATGACATGAAAAAATCCATAAAACTAAGAGGAAGCCTATGGAAACCCATTCAACAGAATAGAGATAGAATAATTTACTAGAAATGTAAAATTGTAACATGATTGATTGCTGGGAATCAGGAGAAAACAACAAAATCTGCCACGACTTACCCAACTTTGATTTTAGCCAACAACTCCGACACAGATTTCACGACGTGTGGGTTGACAAGTTTTTCTGCAGGCGAATCCATTGTGTCAGGGTTTTAGTCCATAAAATATCGTATTTTCAGAGTTTTCTTTGAAAAAATCACGAAAGTAAATCTCCTTCAGTATTATTATTTTAAACCTAACCTATGAATGCTCTGCTCTGACTTTGACATTAATGAAAGTTGAAATTTAATGACAACCACTGACAGTTTGTAAATGCTTATATTTGCTCTATTGCTTAATTACTGCCATCCAAAAAACTAGTGAACACAGAAAACTTCTTGTAAAGATAATAAAAACCAATTTTTTAAGAATATATCTTACACGTGGCGGGACCTAGGTTAGAGGGTTAGAGGTGTAGTGGTACTGCCTCTGAGGACCTCTATGCGTTATTTCTATAACCACTACTACTAAAGTGTTGTTATGTCAATCAGTAATTCCTGTGCAGTAGGCAAACTGAGCGGCCGACTGAGTGAGCCGCAAATTTGTGGCGAACTGAAATTTGAGTTAGCTGCAAACTCAGATCAATTTTCGTGCGTCGCAAGTAAACTGTTATGATTTATATTATACCCTGTAATGTCGCACGCCAACCTCCTCACTACACCACCACGTTTGGGTTGGCTGGCAGACAATGCTTTCAGCATTAAGTCCACCCTTTGTAACAAATTTATAATTTTGTGCAATAAAGTATTAAATAAATAAATAAAATGAGTTAGCCGCTTACTGAGACGCACGTAACGCTGCAAACTGCGTAAAGTGAGCACAAAACAGCAAACTGTGGACACACTCCGTTTCAAATATATGGAAGGGCGTACTAAACCGATACGCCACAAACTCAGTAAGCCGCTAACAGTTTGCCTACTGTGGACACAGCTTTAGGCTGGGTTCCCAATCTTCCGGGCCGGTAAAACTGCCGCAAGTACTAGTGGCTGTACAAATTTATATAGAGATCCGGCAAAAATGCCGGATCCGGGATAATGTGAATAAGTACCTCTATTTAAATTGTACAGCCATTAGCCCTTCCGGCAGATTTGCCGGTTCGGCGTAGTGGGAACCCGGCCTTAGGTGTTTTTTCCTGGGTAGTTAGAGCAAACCCAAGCATCGCATTTAGCAGTATGGATGCTTCTACATTTCGCAAGGATAACAACAAAAACAACTCCATAGGTAATTGTTTAGTAATTAATTTATTATAATAAAATAACTTATGCTAACATTGTGAAAGCGTTTTAGTGGATAATATAATACCATAAAGTATAATGTATCTGGGTTCGAGCTCGACCACATACTGAGTTTGTATTGCAATACAAAATAATTAAATGCAACTTTCTAAACAACATTTACAAAACTGTTTCGAGCGCTTTCAAAATTATTTGGCATTTTAATAAACAAAGTCATAGATTTGTAATTTGCATTCGCACTCAACGTGACTTCAGTACATTCAGCAGTTAATAAGTTGTGTGAGCAAGCGGCCACAGGTGGTAGTGTGGTGCGCATGTAGTTGCGTGTATGGAGCGGTGCGTGGCGTAGTGTTTATCCGCGCATGGGTCGGCCCATGCCGCGGCCGGGCATGCCTGCCGTTGGCATGTCGCCCGCCTTCACGTTCCTGATGGTCTCGTCCACCGACAGGATCTGAAATACATATGTATTCTATATAACTGGTACGTCTAACAAACTAGCTTAAAAACACTACTTATTGATACATAAATGAACAAATGTATTTGATTGCTTAGACTTTTATACAACTGTACGATGAGACAAGCCGATGTCCCACTTGATGTAACTGTAACCACAGCATATAACGATGCCTTGCTTCACTGAGCACGTCATCACACTGCAGCCAACATTACGTGCCTGTAATTAATAGCACCAGCACCCCCCCTACCATTCAAACGAAAACGCGATGCACATTGAGGACGTCGGAGCGGACGTGCTCAATGTGAGAATGCAAGTTGAATGTTGGTTACGCTACCTGTGCGGCTGCCTCGCACGCCGCTGTGATGGCGTTGATCTTGACAACAGCGGGCTCCCACACGCACGACAAGAAGTTATCAGCAATGTCCTCCTTCTGAATGTCCACGCCGAACCACACACCACCTACATCATGAAAGAGCATTTTACAACAATTCTAACATCTGTAGCGCGAGCTAGATGAGAACTATCCTACATGTTGCAAGCAAAGTCACATTGTAGTTAGTAGTATAAGTAATACTAGTGAATAGCATACATTGCTGCTCCCAGAGCGAGACATAGCGAGCTCCGCAACTAACATCTTGTCACACGAGAACACGCAACCTAACGTGTACTTTTTTATGAACAAATGTCGATATTTGCTAGAAATGGTTGAGTATATTAGCATTATAAGTGCAAGTAACCTTGATGATGTTTTTGCCGCAGCTTGTTGAGTAGAGTGGTGGCGTCGAGTCCGGCGTTGTCGGCGAGTTGTCTCGGGATCGCCTCGAAGGCGCGCGCCGCCGCCGCCACCAGCAGCTGCACCTTGCCGGCGACGCCCTTGCTGTACTCGCGGAGGTGCTTCGAGATCTCCATGTCTATGGCACCTCCGCCTACATCATCCTGTACTTTAATATACGCAGCCCCAGTGGTGTAGTGCTACCTGCTACCGACCCCACCTTCTGAACCCCAAGGTAAGGAAAAATCCATATAATATGCTCAACCGGGTTTGATTTCACAGATAAAATCCGAGACACCGAATATGGATTTTTCTATTTTAAAAAATTATGAGTGTAATGCCAGTGCTCTCAAATGGTGAAGGACAACATTGGGATAAATTAGTCGGTTCCGCAATGTATTGTTTCCTGTGGATACCGACTACTCTGAGAGGATGGGATAATACTACAGGCATACAAACAAGTCCCAGGCAATACGGCGTACAGTACATAGAGATACGGGTCGACATTGATCCGTGACGCTGTAGACAGATTAGATGCAAAGGTGTGATTACTAACAGGGTCTAAAACTAATTGTTTCCACTGGTCAAGTGATAAGTCCCCCCCTTGCTTCAAACAATTATAGCAGATAGTATAGTATAGTATAGTATAGTATGTAGGTACCGGCGACGACGGCGTCGTTCTTGATAGTTCGTCGCACGATCATGATGGCGTCGTGCAGCGAGCGCTCCGTCTCCTCCAGGAACTGTTCGGCGCCGCCGCGCAGCACCAGCGTGCACGTCTTAGCGGCCGGACATCCTGATACAAACAACATTATTATCACTTTTACCAATCTGCGCACCTAAACAATACAACCTATACACAAAAACTACAGTTTATGTGCAACATGAAGTGAAAATTTCGGTTGTATTCAGACTAATTAGGCTGAAAAAGTATGATTTAAATGTAATAAATGAAGTAACCTACGGTGCACAGACATGGTCTCTAACAGAGTTACAGAAGTCCAAACTCAAGATTTGTCCGAGAGCCATGGAGCGCAGCATCCTCGGTCTGAAGCGGATAGACCGAGTGCGTAACACCGTGTTGCGTTCCATGACGGGAATAACCGATGTTGGAAACAAGAGCGCTAGGCTCAAATGGGACTGGGCGGGACACGTCAGCCGGATGCCTCCCGATAGTTGGGCGAACATCTCCACACCTTGGGTCCCTGACGGTGTGCGATATCGGGGTCGGCCAAGGAAGCGTTGGCGCGACGAACTAGACGCCTTCGAAAGAGGATGGTGGGAGGAAGCTCGGGACAGAGAACATTGCAAGTCTTTGGGGGAGACCTTTGCCCAACAGTGGGACGAAAAAGGTTAATTAAAAAAAAAAAAAAAATGAAGTAAATGACTAGGTTCTTGGTTATCTGCATGTACTAGGTATGATTTTATTACACTTGTTGGTTCATACCGTCAGGAGCGGCTTCCTTATCGTATCCTAGGAAGGAAAAATACAGGATTAGGATAGGAATTGGGTCATTTCGGAATAAGTAGGAATTACAAGCAAGTACTTATCTACTGAAAAGAGTAACTTGTTTCGGGTGTGGTCTGGTTTCCCCAAATCCAAGTCTCTTTGAGTTTATGGTAGGTATTTATTAGTCAGTAAAAATCACTATCAAAGTAAATGAATTATAATAATAAAATCACTTAACCGACGGACTTTTTGGTTAAACTAATTGGTTAATGGTTAGATGGTACTGAGCCCGCGCTCTCGGTAATACGTTCAGTCGCGAACTGGTGAATTTAGGTAAATGCGCTTCAAAGGTGCATTCAACTGCAAACGCAGCCAAATTGCATTATCGCTGCGTGTTCGATATTAACTCGAACATCTACTTTTAAGAGGACCGAGAACAGGTCATGCCATGGGTTGATCACTACTCAAGAAACTTTGGATTGTTATAGGATAGGAGCAAGATCTTGTATGGGGCTTGTTGCATAGGGTATCGTAGTAGTCTGTAAGTGGGTAGGGCTCCTACCAGTGAATATGTTGTACCGGTCTCCGCCTATCTGTCTCTCAGTGAAGGCGGCGCAGTGTCCGAGCGCGTGCGGCGTGAGGTCCCGCACGGAGGAGAGCAGCGCGCCGCCGCACGCGCGCTGTGTGCGGCGCACGTCCTCCTCGGGCACGCGACCCGCACAGAACATGTCGCTGCACAAACATAAACATTACAGAATAATCTCACTAATCCGGCACCCTCCAGTTTTTAATGGTGCCAGATTAGTGAGATTTCACTGTACTATTGTTTAACCTTAGGGGGCGTCCATAAATTACGTGAGGTGTTCTAGGGGGGAGGGGATCAAGCTAAATCTTTCCAAATCTCACTGTAGGGGTAAGGGTCTTGGCACATCATCACGTAATTATTTTTCTCGCAGAAAACGGTGTAAAATTGCATGAAACATTAGAATTAAAATAAATCTTTTCTAAATTTTGGTTTGATATTCAATAATCAAGAGTGACTACTGGAACCAACATATCCAAGTGTTATTAATTAATGTTATGATTTCAAATTACGGTAATATTCACAAATGACCGTAATTTGAAATCACTAGTCTTTGCTAGTCTGCAATAAAAGTAATAAAACAGGTTGTGTTTTTTTTAATAATCCAACACGTTTACAGCCAAAATAGAAGTCTTAAGAATCTCGCGTGAGATTAGGGGTGGGGGGAGGGAGTTGAGGAAAATCTTACGATATCTCACCAAGGGGGGAGGGGGGTTGGAAAAATTCGCAAAAATGCCTCACGTAATTTATGGACGCCCCCTTACATCTATGGTGGTTCCAGTGGGACAATCTTGCGAGACAAGAAAAAGATTGGAAGTATATTTTGTTGGGAAGTTCAGCAGCCAGTACTGTTAGTAGTCGCGTTTAATACTTATTACAATAAACCCGTCTCGTGGAACCTCCTCATCGTTACTAATCAATTTGTCAATGAATCAAAATTAAAACTTATGAGCAAAAAATAACTTCAATATTTAATTATTGTAATTGTTGGCCTCATATCTACTATCACTCACAGCATTCAGAAATTGGATCCGATTGTTTTAAATCATTAGCCATTGAGCTGTGACAGTTAGTTTAACATGCACGCTCAGATGATCAGTCATCCAAGTAGTGTAGTGACCGTGCAGAACGTCGCTCAATCTAAATGTTGATTAAATATTGTTAGTAGTTGAGCTAGTTGTAGATACGAGTAGATAAGGTACCGGTCGGCGAAGTACTGCGTGGCGACGTCCCCTATGGGCAGCCGGCTGAGCACCACCTGCGCTCCACTGCGGTGCAGCAGCGCGAGCTTCTCGTACAGGATGTGCCACTCCGCGTCCACCACCTTCTGGTACTCCTGCACGTTGTCCACGCGCACCTGTACACAACATCACACGCACCACTTCACACTCTACTTTACCAACTAGTACTCACTCCTTATCACTACATACTGTAAAACAAAGTCGCTTCCCGCTCTCTGTCCCTATGTATGCTTACATCTTTAAAACTACGCAACGGATTTTGATGCGGTATTTTTTCAACAAATAGTGATTCAAGAGGAAAGTTTATATGTATAATACTTGCATAATTGCACCCGTGCGAAGCCGGGGCGCGTCGCTAGTATGAGATAATATTTGTTACTAGAACACCTAAAAGAATTTGATACAGTAACAAGGAATCGCAGATCACTCTACGGCCTCATTCATTTTTAGTAACTTTAACTAGTAAACATAATTTAATCTCCCTAAAACTGCAGAAATCCATAAACCAGGACCCCTAGGCCTCCTCTAGGCCTCACTAACCTCAGCATTGTCCCTCTCAGCCTTAAGTTCCAGTTCGATGTTCAACAAAGCAATCTTGCAGTTGGTGTAACTCTTAGGTTGCATCTCAAAGCCGGCGTACGAGAAGGTCTTCTTAAACGCTACTCCCGCTACCAGGAACGAGTCTTCTAGGGCTCCACCCGACACTTTCTTAATACCTGTGGACAGTAATGGAGTTTTACAAGTTAAAGTTAAAACACTAAACTGCTAGGTTTTACAAATATCTTGGTGTTTTTAATATCTTTTAAGTACAAATCTAACAAAAATTATTTGATAACATTACTGATAGTTGTGTTGTGTGGGGAACGAACCCACGACCTACAGCGCTAGACTCTTGTACCAACTGAGATGTCAACTTTGACCATTGTCAAGTTAAAAATAATCCAAAAGTATATCGACGGTTGAAAGGCAATAATGACCAAGCGACATTTTGGGCGATATTGAGTTATATATATCATTGGAATCAGAAAAAAATCCTGCGTCGATTGGTCTTACTCTCATGCCGCTAGGACGAAGTTTGTTGTCGCTTGGTCATTAAAAAAAACACACATTTTCTCAGATTTCGGCGTCCAAGCGACTATAATTTTACCGATTTATGAATAATTTTCACTTAGTATGCATTTGATTTTTATTTTTTACATTTAGTAATTTTTGCCTAGATTCGAAATAATGCGTTTAAACATAAAGTATTTTTTGCCTGGCACTACCTAAGGTATGAATATTGCTTAAGAAATTTTACCTGATGCAATTTTTTTTTATCTCGTAATTTAAGACTTTTTAACACACATTAATTATGTATTCATTTTCATTTAGTACTTTTTACCTAAATGCAATGGACTTAAAAACGTAAAGTAGTAATATTTACCTACCTAAAAAGTATATTATATTGTCGTTTGGTAATTTTTTACCTGCCGTTTTTTTTCCTGTTTTTGTTACTTAGGAAACTATTTCTGATATGAAATTTCTATACAAGTGAGCTTATCTCTGATGCACTTATTTTGTTTTGTCGCTTATCCGCACTGTAAAGTAGATTTTGAGTGGCTGTTAGGAACAAAAAAATGATTTCGTCTTCACTGAACTGTCGCATAGGTAACCTGTGTGCTTGCGCGCATCGCACATAGTGCTTCATCGCGTAGCGTGAAGTGTACAGGGTAAGTGCACTTCACTGCCCACTGGGCTGGGAATCCTTTTCATAATTGCTTGTGATCATCAAACCTTAGAGTATGGACTCTAATTCATCTAATTTCAAAACTTTGAGATGAATTAAAACTGCAATTATGCCAGAAATTCCTTAAAATTGGTTTTCACAGCTGATGGATATCCCCGTAATGTTTTGGAATGTCTAAACAAAGCTCTATCATATGACACCCCATTTGATATTTTTGTACAACTTAATTTTTTTTACGACCTTTGGACCCTCATACCTTTGCAACCCCTTGACCGATTAACTTCATTTGTAAAACCAGTACCTACCAAATTCTGTGAAGATCGGATAAGCGGTTTAAAAAATCTCGACGAACAAACATATAAAGCATTTTTGCCCAAGTTGTCACTAAGATCTCCGTTCGTTTCGCGCACTCGATCAAAAATTGTAATTTTTAGGGGACAAGATATATGTAGGTACATACCTAGAAGATATACTCGTCATTACAAAAAGAGAGTTAACACGTTCAGATACTTAGGAAGCCTCATAACGGCAGACTCTAGATGCACACCAGATATCAGATCCAGAATAGCAATAGCAAAACAAGCATTTAACAATAAAAAACGTTTTTTCCCATCCAAAATGTCAAAAAGTTAAGAAAAAAATCATTAAATCATACGTTTGGAGTATAGACCTTTATGGGTGTGAGACATGGACAATGACTCAAAAAGACAGAAAGTATCTGGAAGCATTTGAGATGTGGTGTTGGAGGAGAATGGAAAAGATAAGCTGGACGGAGAAAATTACTAACATGGAAGTACTGAGTAGGCTGAATGAAGAAAGAGCCCTTAAGAAGGTTATTAAAACCGGAGAGGAAAAATGATGGGACACCTCGTACGACATGACAGTTTAATTAAAAATATCATTGAAGGAAAGGTAGAAGGTAAGAGAGGAAGGGGAAGACCGCGTAAAAGCTATACGAGCCAGCTGAAAGAAAAGATCGCTGTCATGTCGTTTAAGGACGTCTAGAAAGCTGCACTAGAAAGGGACAAATGGCGAGAACTGTATAATTAAATTACACCGACAAGAGCTAAGCTCTTAAGTTAGAAGAAGAAGACAAAAATAAATACGAAAAACTGCAACAATTGGACCAAGTTCGCAAAAAACGTTCTTAATTTTTGACAGCCATTTTCTCCAACATTACTGTGATTGTTTTTGAACTAGTAGTTTGCCCCGAACTGAGATCTTGTGATGTTCCTGATGAAATTACCCGACTATGAAAGTCTCCTTAAATCCTTTTCATAATTGATGATCATTAATATCTTAAGAGTATGGACTCCAGCTCATCTATTTTAAAACTTTGAGATGAATTAAAGGTTTCAAACTGCAATTATACCTGAAATTCCTCAAAATCGGGTTTCACAGCTGATGAATATCCATGGTTTCATTAAACTTTGCAAATCGCATCGATACCACCATCTAGCTAATTACCAGTCTTACTTGAACTACAAAATCATTAAAACTCTAATAAATGATAGCTCACGTTATACTGGTTTTGCTAAGTTTATAATTTTTACAACTCAAAATTTTACCTAGAATAAAAATAAAGGGTTTTGGGATATCTAAACAAAGTCCTATCATATTATTATGACACCCCACTTGATATTTTTGTAGAATTTTTTTTACTCTCTTTGGACTTTCATAACTTTACAAACCCTTGACCGATTTACTTCATTTTTCAAACCAGTAAATTTTCAGACTACTATCCGTATACCTGCTAACTTCTGTGAAGATCAGATAAGTGGTTCAAAAGATCTCGACGAACAAACCTTTTTGCCCAAGTTGTCACTAAAATCTTCGCTTCGCTCACTCGATCAAAACCACGGCAAATTATGTTTTTTATAAAATCAGCTATCCACTTTCCGAGATTTGACTGCAATATTGGTGTGTTAGAGGCTTATATAGACCTTTTTAACAAAAGGTTAATAGTGACAGGCCTAAAACCTCCACCAACCTGCACAAGAGCAGCGTGGCGGAGTAAGCTCTAACTAATTCGTCCCTCGTCAGATACCCATCGTCAGATACACTCTTCAGAAGCCCATAATCAGTAGTCAGTTATTGTAGGTCTACTACAATATACATACATAGTCAATATGATAGACTACAAGGGCTGTTTTGATGTTGATAATGATGATATCTATCGAAAACCTTTGTCCAAAGTCTTTAATCTTGCGTACTAAAACCTAAATTCTTTGTTACTTATCTAAAAATGTCCTACACTTACCTTAATTAATCTGTACTATGGTTGAAATTGCTTGGCAGAAAAGTTTTTTGCTTCAATATTTCGATCATTTAACCTATGTGTCAAACATCTGTTACTTCTGGATGCGTCATTTTGCTTGAAACACAATTATAAAATGTTAGGGTTTAGTTAATTTTACATGTTTTATAATAAAAACAAATTGTCGATAAGTAATTTTTACCTGTTTGTGATTTTGATTAAAATTTTACTAACCGACACTATTTCTTAAATTATTAAGAAAATGCATAAACTTTAAATGCCAGTTTATAAAGCTTTTAAAATGCATTTAAAATTCGTTGGAATCGAGTAGCTACGACTAATAGGCGATTTTTCACGATTTTTTTTCCAAAAATAAAAACTTTAAAATGCTCTGGTGTAAAGTTGCCTATATGTCGCTTAGTCATTATTGCCTTTCAAGCGTCGATATATAGTAGTGTGATTTGACCTCATAGTAATACTGCTCTGTTTTCATCCACATATAGTTTCAGAAATTGGATCCTAATTATAATCATCGGTCAGATCTCACACAAACAAACATCTAATTCCATACAAATTATTATGATAAGAAACTTTAAAATTTATAAATCTTAGTAAGATTCGAACCCGCGACCCGCGGATCATACAAAATGTTCAAACCAACTGAGCTATTTTGATCAACACGTCAATAACGAATTTTTAGAACATTATTTTCAGTCGCGTTCCTAAAATAACTTTCAAATTGTGTAATTAGATGCTAATTTTTAAATGATGGTAAATAGTCTGACCACGCTAATTCTGCAGCAGTTAAAACGACAGAATTTGAAAGCATAGTTAGCACAAAAACTTTCCTCCTCAAACTTTATTGAATAGTTTTCACTTTACAAAATACTTTCATCAATAGATTATCAAATTCTGCATGTTTTAAGCACTGCAAACTCAGCGCGGTCTGACTCTATTTGCTTCTTGACTGACCGATCATGTCCAAAGGTAATAGTGGTGCGTCCAGGGACAGTACAGCATCAACCACCATTTTGGAGAAATACCCCTTCTGTTGGTGAATGAGCTTCGAAGACATCGCCGTGGCAGCGCATTTAGTTAGCAGTTCTCTGTAATCAATGTACATACAGGGACAATTAGCAACCCACCAAGCAAACATTGTGCTCTCTCTGTAGCCGGCAAACACTGGATGAGACGAGCCCAAGAGCGGGCTCAGTGGCGCCTCTTGGGAGAGACCTACGTCCAGCAGTGGACCCACATAGGTTGATGATGATGATGTGCTCTCTAAGTTAGCTTTTCTAGAAACATTTGTAACTACTATAGGTACGCCCACTGTACCTACTGGTACAACAAATGCTTTTTCAATGTAAGTTTGTTTATTATTTGTTATAAATAAATGAAGAGAGAAGCCGATGCTTACAATACATTTTGTTTAGCAAGTGAACTCGCAACCTACAGTGCAGAAGGCGGATCTATACCAACGGATCTGTGGGGTTCTGTAATATTAACAATAATTACAATATGTCATTTAATTTAATCAATGTTGACTACTTCACTAAGGACAAACATCCAACAGATAATGATGGTAAGTTTCGACTTCATAGTAATACTGCTCTACATTTCATTCACACATAGTATCAGAAATTGGATCTAAACTCTAATCATTGGTAAAAAAATTCATGTTTTATTTTGCATGTGCTGACATTATTGCTTTGCAATACAAATAAATGCCTTGTGACATAGGAAATATGCAATAGAATAATGATTATAATTGATGCTTGCGCCTTGAAGGCCACTGGATCGCTAGAGGTCGCTTCATAAAAAAATGTTATTATAATTTAAATGACTTTTTCAATGATGAACTGCCTGCGTGGTAACTTAATTGAAATGAACACAAACAATTAGCTTTTAATTTTAACTTCACTCAAATTACGGCTTGATTTTTGATTTTGAAATACTGCTATGCCCTAAGCTTAAGGGCTATTATGCACTACTATTTTAATCTTAAGACCTCACCATGTAACATAATAATTGCAATAAATGATATGAATATATAATGTACCGGTACCTTGTGAATGATGTTACCTCTGTTCTTGTGGAGTTTTGTTGTCGATCTTGACGGCGAGTTGGTTGACGGTGCGCACGGCGAGGCGCGCGGCCGTGCGCACGGCGCGCACGATCACGCGCGGGTGCACTCCTGCAATGTACAATCTACAATGTACAATCTACAATGTACAATCTACAATGTACAATCACTCACTATTATATTATTAACTAGCGCCGGGGCAATGCACTCATCACGATGATGTATTATACATATAAACCTACCTCTTGAAATCCGTTGTGTAGTTTTAAAGATCTAAGCATACATACAGACATTAGGACAGACGCGGGAAGCGACTTTGCTTTATACTATGTAGTGATGTCAAATATATACATGTTTGTGCTTCAATCACACAGCGACCACTGCTCCCATTTGGATGAAACTCGGAATATATACAGTTTGTAACCTGGATTAACACATAGGCTACTTTACTTTTTATCACCGAATCAACAGGATGAAACGGGACGCGGGCGAAAGCTAGTCATTCAATGCGGTGATTGTCAAAAATATGAGTAATCCAATTTTAAGAAGTCTCAACTGTCAAGATGTCAAACATGTGTGATGTAGATGTGATGCTTCTAAATAATACTTGTCATTTTAATGAACCAATAATTTTGAGACTCCAAGGATTTGTAATTCAGTAGATATCTTGTTTTACCTTCTTCAATAAAAGGCTTCAGTCTATTCAAGAGTTCTCCGGCCAGGATGACCACAGATGTAGTGCCATCGCCAACCTACAATACAACAAACACTATGCTATAACAATGCAGAGTATCATCAACAATGGACCAGCCATGTTCAACTCATATTATTGTTGTATCATCAAGTACATTAGGTAATTGGATCCGTGTTTATAATCATTGTATGTTTTTGTATAAGATTTTGATAAATTAGTTTAATTTTGCTATTATAGTGTAGCTAGAACATGGACTACTCGCTTAGTTAAGGTCTAGCTAGAGTAGCACTGCTGAAGTGACATGTCTGTATGGGATGGCTTGGTCCAGCTATGACAATAGATCCTGATCCACTCTCGGATAGACCCAGAGCTTTTGTAGGGCTGGAGCCTCCTACAATCTGATTTAGTACTATTTCTTTATACTTGTTTTTAGACACTGACCTCTGCATCCTGTGACTTTGCAATATCCACTAGGGTTTTGGCCGCCGGGTGGACTATATCCAAAAGCTGAAACAAGACTTTTTACATTATACTTCAATACTAGCCGGGCAGACACACATATATCCAGCAAGGAGAGTTATTGCCTAGTGCTCAATTCACAGGTTTTTTTGTGTTACATAGAAGTGCAGTAGCTATTTAAATGTACAAGTTCCAAAGAGTGAGGATTGGATACAAATGCCTCATAGATGTTTAAATCCACAAAAACAATTCAGTAATTGGATCCGTGTTTATAATCACAGGCATTTAACCAAACTCTTTGGCATCGGGTGGGTACTTGATAAGTGGCTTTTAACCATCAAATTTCTTTTAATAATTTCCTGTAAAATGAATGTACATATTTTTATTGATAAGTCTTACTTTCATGATCGTAGCACCATCGTTGGAGATGACTGCTTTGCCGTTGGTGTCCACAATCAGCTTGTCCATGCCACGCGGGCCCAGGGTTGTGCGTACCTGTGCAATTACATTTATATAACAGTAATTATCAACAGATACATAATATACCTACCTAGCTAACAGGCACCTACATATGTTTAAGTGATGCTTCTGAGTCTGGCAGTTATAGCTGCACATAATTTCAATTTGATAGCACAACGAAATAAAATCATCAATATGTCTATGCTAATATTATAAAGAGGAAAGGTTTGATTTTTTGTTTGTTTGTTTGTTTGTATGAATTGAATAGGCTCCGAAACTACTGGACCGATTAAAAAAATTCTTTTACCATTAGAATCCTACATTATCCCTGATGAACATAGGCTATATTTTATCCCGGAATTCCCACGGGAACGGGAATTACGCGGGTGAAACCGCGAGGCGCTGCTAGTAAGTAAATAAATGCATACTTACAGCATCGACAACCAGCTGGCAGGCATTGATGTTGGATATGAGCTGCGGCTTGCCTTGCGACTGGTCTGTCCCTTCCTTCAGTACCAGAATCTGGGGTTGCTGTAAACCACATAGGTAATAAGAAGTGTTTACTACAGCAGTGATTATTCCATTACTTGTCTCAAAACAGTGGTCATAGAAAGGATGCTAAGCTGACTGGTGCAGAATTATTATAAAATGTTTGGAGAGCGATTCCTTCTAGAATGGTAGGTACGTATCAATGATTCACACAAAAACTTTGTTTTCATGCGGTTTATCAATAAAATCTATGAGTTCTCACCAACATTACACACAACTGATCTTATAAATGCTAAAACTGCGGCAATTCATCTCTGTTTTATCTCAACAAATCAAGTCACATGAGCAGACGGTTCCAAGATCACCTACACTGCTATTACCGAAGGGAGCCACTGTCAAGTCGTTTTATATCAAATAATAACAAAAGTATTCGTTGCAAGGACGTAAATAATAGAATAACATCAAGAGAAAACTTCAGCGATAAGCTCTCATAACTCATTTTATTTATCCACGATCTAATTATTACGAAAACTACGAATAAATAGATATTTTCTAAAACTTCAACCCGCAATTTATACGACACTATTTCTACAATAAATACACAGGATTCACACGAAATATGCACATGAGCATGTAATTTACAAATTGATCTTTAATTTAGCAATATTTTTACAGCGAATAGACGAAAGATTACAGTAAATAATCGAAATTAGTTTACCATTTTGCTAATTTTTATTTCAACACAACAAACAAAAGAAGCACTGCACAGACAAGACAAAGACAGACGGTTACGGAATGAACAGCACAGATAAAATAAAATCTTGACAAAATGATTGGTTTGACAACTTTGACAGCAGCCAAAAATTAACTAATTGACTAATCGATGTACATAATGGAGATATCTCTATTTGGTACCAGCAGCCTTAAAGCCAAGTAAATGGCAATGAAAATGCATTGGTAACTACGGGGGAACACGCAAGGGATTTCCGGAATAAGCCCATCCTATCCTATTTAATGTTATAAACGCAAAACTTTATGAGAATGTATGTATGGACTATGGATGTAAAGTTGCTTAGTGCATTTAATTTTCGTAGTAAGTTATACTTCCTATTTGCTGTTAAAATATATTGTTACTATCGATTACATCAACAAGAGAATCGATACTAGTATCGTTTTCGCAGACATAGGGAGCATGCTAATTAGCATGCTTTTTAGCACGCTATTTTAAAGCATGTGTAGCCGTACTCATATTGAGCATGCTAATGAAAGCTTACTAAATATTGTCAGGCTAACCCATGCTGTGTGTGGCAGTTATATAGTCTATAGCAAATGAAAAAACAAGAAGAAAAAGAGGTATGAAGGAAGAGGTATTGATGGCGCGTAACAGATGTTTAGTCGAGAAAAGTGGTATTCTTGAAAGATAATATTGATTTGAACGTATAAATGCTTTATTTTCTATAAAAACCACGCCAAGGGAGATACCATCCTTTCACTAATTAGCACGCTTTTTAGCATGCTATTTTAAGGCATGTGTAACAGTAGTAGCTTTTAGCTTGCCTGTTTGCGATATCTAAAACAAATGTCACGACGACGCCACGGCACTAACAAAAAAAAATTCATTTTATTCGATTGTTCACTCACTCCGCTCTCCGCTCACTCACCAATTCACCATTCACTCACTGTCACCGAGTTCTCGACCCGTCCGACTGCCGGAACGAGTTATACATTTTTCTGATTTTACTATACAAATCTGGAAAAACAAATTAGAAAATCCATGAAAATGAGCAGACAAGTGGATATAAAGTCTCTAGTGTCACATATAGTTAGAGGGGACGGTTTGGATAAATGCAGAATTTGCATGGGAGATACTTCGCAAGGACAAGTCCACCTTACAGACACCGTCATGATGGATGGAGACAAAGCTGTGACTCTATCAGAACTGCTCGAAGTCATCACTGGAGTCGAGGTATGTAAGCTTTTTTGTTGTTAAAGTTTTGACCTCGAATATAAACCTCGAGCGATTTGTTTATATTCAGTTTTTCTGGGCAAAACGGAACGGCGTTACCCCTTCTTTCCGATTCCCTCCCGCCTAAACAAAATGGCGCCTCAAAAGATTTTTCTAAAATTGAGATGATTGCTTGATGTTGCAGCTTGTTTTAAATTTATTGAATAATAATGTAAGGTAGCTTACATTTTGTTAAAAGAAAAATAGAATTATGAACTGTATGAAATATTATCTACTAGTAGTTTGACCTAATTTGATCCAATTGTTTAAAGGTAGGTACACCCACAGGAACAATAGGTAGCATACCTTTGTATTTCCCAAATATCCCAAAATGCTGCATTGCATAGCGATTAGCGCATCATACCTAAATAAAATAAACCAAATTATTGACATCGGTTCAGCTCCTACTCAATAGAATTTCACTAAACAAATAATCCACAGCAGCCATACTTTAACTAAGACTGTAAACATGTTAGAAAGGCTTTGACACGGTAAATAAAATTGAACAAAATATGGAGATTATTTCTGTGGCCGTTTTACTCAATGTGGTGGTTGCAGGTGGAGTGCGAAAGGGCCCTACCGCCTGCCATTTGTCAAATGTGCTTCAACTCTGCCATTGAGGCGGCCGAGTTTCGAAGCCTTGTGCACCGAACGCAGCTCCATTGGAGCACCACCATCATGTTGCTAGAACGTGTAACCAACCATGAATATGACCAACTTAGTGATACTATTGTAGCCACTGTGTGTGACAACACCATTTCAATTAAAGATGAATGCAAAATAAAACCAAAAGAACAGATCAAAAAAAAATATGGGAAAACACAAGACTGTCAATGTCCAATCTGTGATAAAAAGTTTCCGTACCCTACCCTTTTGCATAAGCATTTGAAAGAATCTGCAAATTTGGTGAGAGCTTGCCACATCTGTGCAGCTGTGATGAGCAGAAATGAATTGGTAGACCATTTGAAGGAAGCTCATGGTATCAAACCATATGCCTGTAAGAAATGCCCAGCAATGTTCCTGAAAGGGAAGCCATACTTGGAGCATTTGTTTACAGCTCATTCTTCAGGTAGTAGAACATGCGGAGACTGCAGCCGTTCCTTCAAAAACCTACCTGCCTTCCATGCACACCAATCTGTGCACGCTAGGCGATCCTGCCCTAATTGCGATAAACAATTCCAAAATCAAATGTGCTACTCCCATCATGTCAAAAAATGCTGCAAACTGGACTTTGTAAAAGGCCACAACCAAAAGAAAACCATAACCTTGCACAACAAAGAAAATAAAATGGTAAAAATGGGGAAGCGAGGCAGCACCAACAACACGTGTATCTGCGACTATTGTAACAAAATATTCTCTGCAAAGAAATATGTCGCTGCTCACATTGAGATTGTACACACCAAGACCACTCATAGACCTTGCGAAGACTGCGGCAAGCTATTCGCCGCCGCCCACATGTCTACACACATAAGATCTCATAAGAACCACAACTATAAGTGTGAGCAGTGTGGCGCTGTTCTCAAAAGCAAGCTTGGCTTCAATCAGCACTTGCGGTTGCACACCGGAGAACGCCCTTATGAGTGTAAGCACTGCGGGGAGACATTCTCTGCTTCTTCCAGACGGTCTGAGCACATGCGGAATAAACACTTGAAGTCAGAAATAGTTTTAAAACATCTCTGTACCTTCTGCCCGGCTAAGTTCAGACTGCCGTCTAAATTACGGTTTCATATCTGGAAAGTGCACAAACCTAAAGAGGACAAGCCCATACATGAATGTACTGAGTGCCATGAAAAGTTTGCCAGCTGTCGGAGCCTGCAAAACCATTCTAAAAAGCATACTTAGGAAGTCCTAAGCACAGAAATTCTTGTCTTCTGATTTCTATCTGTGCTTTGTTACATAATGTTCTATTGATTCGTTATGTTTTATATATATGTATATATTATATTAAATTATGTAGGTAGGTATAGCTCTTAGTATATAAGTACCTATGATAAATATTATTCTCTGTAATGTCGCACGCCAACCACCTCATTACACCACCACGTTTGTGTTGGCTGGCAGACAATGCTTTCAGCATTAAGTCTACCCTTTGTAACATAATTGTGTGCAATAAAGTATTAAATAAATAAAACTGTAAAAAAGCAAAAAAGTAAAATGAATGATATGGATAAACTAAATATGCAGATCTACTAAATAAACGATTCTGATTCCAAAAATCGAGTTTGTCTGTTTGTTTGTTCGCGGATCACGCCTTAACTACTGGACCAATTTCAATGAAACTTATACCATTCGGAAGCGCTTTTTCCGGATTGAAAAATAGGCTATATTTTATTGAAATCAAACACGTGGATTATTAGATACAGCTTGAACTCTCTAAACCAAAAGCAGCCATTTGCTACGAGGTTCATCATTATGCTGATGACAGATATTTTGGTGGAAAGTTTCGCACGTGTACGAAGTCGCGAGTATCAGCTAGTGTTTTAATAAAATTATTAAATTTTCCTAGCTTAAGTTTTATTTACCTACTAGTTGTACATTTTGAATTATTGTATAAATTCGGAGTAACAGGCTAGTTTTATATAATTAAAAGCTAAATATTGCTAATGTCAAAGTTATTTTCAATACAGTTGCTCGAAAAGTGTACATTACTTGATATACTTATCCATATTCATACGTGCCCTCTAGTAGGTACCTACCTAAGTACATTTTTGTTCACGGCGCACGGTGAATTGAGTTAATACAAGGGGTCGGACATTTGCGTCAAAAGTCTTAATTTGATTCGGTACACTATTCGATTGCAATATCAAAACTAAGCAAATATTATGTTATAGTACTTTGATGACTTATAGTTCAGGAGTAAATGGCATAAAACTGATTTTAATGTGTACGGAAACAAACCTTTAAACACCTACTCTTGTAGACTGCGTGTTCCGTCTCGTTTCGTTGGGGACGTGAAGTAGTAGGTACCTAAGCTAATTAAAATAATGGAGATTTCAAAGGTGCGAGAGCACCAAAACAATGTAAAAGAATACCTATTTACCTACCTACTCTGTGGCCAAAAGTAAATTATTATCGATCATAACTAACTCTCAAACGGTATCAAGAGCCAGCCTTTATTGTTCTAGGTGGAAGTTACTCCTGGGATCCCGCATCAAATCTGTCAACACTGTGCGTCTTATGTCACAGCCTTCGTGCCTTTTCTAAAGCTGTGCCAAGACTCAGCCGCGCGCTGGACCTATTTGTCTGAACGCATGCTCGATATTTCCACTAAGACTAAAGCTAATACGGCATATATTTTTGTCACTGATAGCTCTGTCCGAACTGTGCTAGAACGAAAGGGAAAAGAAAGAAATCTGGACCCGAAAAAGGTAGCAATTCGCATAAATCTTCTACAAAAGGAAAATAAACGAAAACCGTTCAAAAATGCAGTTCCTTTAGAAACGCTTGAAAGAACTATACAGCGGAAAGTGAGAAGTTATACCTGCGTGGAATGCGGATCCAAGTTTAGAATGCTGTCTATGATCAACCACCACTTAGCTAATCAGAACAAGCGACTATGCAAGCATTGCCACAAAATTGTAAGCTTGAAATCATTCGCGGAGCACTTGGAAACGCATCAGATAACTTTCTACAAATGCACGGTTTGCTCTTTACCTTTCGACTCCAAGCAGCAGTTGGAAAAGCACAAAAAGGTGCATTTAGGAAGGAATGTGTGCTCAGAATGCAAAAGAACTTTCCCCACAGCCGATAGACTAACGCTGCATGTGCACAGAAAGCATGAGGCAGATGTCTGCAACCACTGCAGCCTGAAATTCTCCAATAGAATCTGCCTGTACAAACACAGACGTAGATGTAGATGTAAACAGCAAAAAAACTTCGTTTGCGATTATTGTTCGAAAGAGTTCAGCAGTAGAACCACAATAACATCCCATATAACACTTGTTCACGCTAAGAAACTCATGCACCAATGTGAATACTGCGGTAGGAAGTTCAACAGCGCATGCCATTTAGAAGAACACTATGAAACTCACGAGTTCAGACCGGATAGATTCGTGTGTCCATACTGTGGCAATAAATACAGTACCACTAGAGGCTTCAGAAATCACATGAGACTGAAGCACTACAGTCTACATCGAGAGCTGAAAAACAATGTCAAGTTCTCGTGTGATATATGTTCGAGGGACTTCATCAGCGAAAAGAATTTAAACAATCATTTGAAAGCGAAGAAACATAAGGATCGAGTCTTCTTGAATCATAAATCGGCTAGAAAAGAACAACGGTCTGAAAAAAGATGAAGTTTCATAAGTTGTTATGTATCTAACCGAAACGTTTAATAAACGGTATTGATGCTTTGTGGGCATTTTTATTTGTGTTAAATAGATAGGTACCTACTACTTACTGCTAGATATTTCATTAGAAATTAAGTAATTTAGCTAGATAAGAGAGTATGATTGTGTCCAGTCCAGACCCAGAAAGACAAGATGTCGAATGAAGAGAAGTAAAGGATTGATTGACGGTCCACCTGGTTTCAGGTCGACGAAGACGCAGTCCTCCCGCCGGGGCTCTGCCGCGCTTGCGTGTCTGACGTCATTACCGCCGCCAACTTCAAACATCTCTACGAGAACTCCGCTTCCCAATGGAGCGAAGCAGCTACTTACCTCTCCAATATAAACCTCGCGAGCGAAGACAAAACACTATTCCTTATGTGCGAGGATAACGACATTCTTGTATCTGAAGAGAAGTTTGACAATCTAGAATCCGCAGTGACCACTTTGAAATACTTCAAAAAGAAAGCAGGCAGGAGAAAGCCAAAGCGACTATTGAACTGCGTTTGTCCATACTGCGAGAAAATGTTCCAATCAGCTGAAAGGCTAAATGATCACTTGAAGAAAGCATTGAAAAGCATGTGCTCCGAGTGTGGACTGACTCTAAACAAGTCTGAGATCCCAGACCACCTGCTTAATGCTCACCAGATCGAAAGAATGCACTGCAGCATCTGCTACGATATGTTTAGCAACTATGACGACGCTAATTGGCATATGACACAATACCATGGCTCCAAATCCTACACTTGTCAAACCTGCGGGCGCGGTTACAAAAACGAAAGAGGCTTACGAGCGCATTGGTACTCGCACACCCTGTTCAGCTGCTCGGACTGCGGCCGAAGCTTCGAGAGCAACCGTTGCTACCGACATCATAGAAAAGTATGCGCTTCGAAGCGTAAACCCACTTTCAGTAGCTACGAATGCCACGACTGCGGCGCTAGATACAAGAAAAAACCTTCCCTAAGAATACATGTAGTCCAAAAACACTTGAACGTGCTCCCGTTCGCTTGCCAAACATGCGGTAAGCGGACTTCTACTCAAGCGCATCTAAAATCGCACGAGAAAACCCACGAAGCAGATAGGAAGATACTGGAGTGCCATTGCGGAGCGAAATTCCGCTCGAAGTTGGGACACCATCTTCACATGCGAGTCCACAGTGGACTGAAGCCTTACAAGTGCAAGCATTGTGAGGAGCACTTTATCTCGTCTTCGCGCCGATTGGATCATGAGAAACGAAGGCATAAGAGTAGTATGGAACTCGCACACGGGTGCGATCAGTGCCCGGCAAGGTTCATACGTCCCTGGGAACTGAGGAAGCATTATAAGCTGTATCATAACAAGGCGTGTGACTAGCACGCCTTTTGGTAGGTTCTACCTTGAACTGCTTGAACTTCACTTGTCAGCCCAAGTTTAATATTTTAGTGAATATAAAACATGGATTGGGTAGGTAGGTGTGTAGGTTGTTTACTTCAGGTGATTATCCACTTGTTCTTACTTTAAAGTTTATCTGAGCTAAGGCATTTTACTGAGGTGAAAAAGACAATACTTTCATTATTATTTCAGCCGTAGGAGGTCCAGCACAGTACTAAGCCTCCTTTACAGATTTTCAGGGTGGTCCATACCTATTCTCCTAGCTACGGCAACTAGATTATCTTTTTCTTTAACTTGGGTCCCATGTCGCGCATTTTAGTGCTTGGCAACACTTGAAACAATACTCGTTTATTTTCTTTTCCAGATACTGGAAGACTCCCTATGTCCTGCAGGTGTCTGTGTGACGTGTTGCCACAGCGCGCTCGCGGCTGCCGAATTCCGTCTCCTAGTGCACTCCGCGGAACTAACATGGTTCCGGGCTATCACCAACATACAAACTCTACCCTTACACTGCGACAACAACGCCAAATCTCTTTGGGGTATAGTTTCCCACGACGGAGCTTTACAGGTGTTCAAAGATTACAGCGGAGGAGAACCCCAAGCGATCGTCACGAAAACTACAACTACAGCTGTAAACAAACCCGAGCGACGGCCGAGAGTGGTCAGATCCGGTCCCGCTGTCACCTGCCCCGACTGCTGGAAGTCATTCGCCAGTCCGCACCAGCTGAAAGTGCATCTTCAGAACAGCGATCAGAAGGATGCTTGCTTGACCTGCGGCGCGGTGTTCGGACGCGGCGCTGATATGAAGAAACACTTCGAGACGGCTCACGGGTTGACGATGCTGCTGTGTCCCGGCTGTCCGACGCTACACACTAACGAAGAAGACCTAAAGGAGCACAAAAAATCGGCGCATAGTTCGAACTCGCTGACGTGTCTTGCTTGTGGTCGGGGCTTCAGGCGCAAACCAACGAAGGATCTGCACATGCAAATGCACGCTGTGTTGGAATGTAGACTTTGCGGCAAGCAGTTTTCGAACCGGTCTTGCTATCGTACGCATCGTGCCGAATGCGAGCCGGACGCGAAGCCCCGATCTCGTGCCATGCCGCGAAAACTGCGATCTAACAACCGCGATCCTGGGAAATACGAGTGTGATCACTGCGGAAAAGGTTACTCCTCCCGTCCACAGTTACAGAACCACATTCTATGGATTCATTTGGGTCATCGCCCGCACCAATGCAGCTCTTGCGGCAAACGGTTTTATACAGCCGCGAGACTCGCGGAACATACCGTTGTACACACTCGGGTTAGAAACTTCGGATGCGATCTATGCCCCGCGCGACTCGTGTCTCGCAGTGCTGCGATATATCACAGGCGCAGACATACAGGAGAAAAACCTTACAAGTGCGATGACTGCGGCGCTACCTTTATTTCCTCATCGCGGCGTTCAGAGCACGCTAAGAGGAAGCATAATAAAGGAGTTCGCTTCCAATGCGAGCAATGTATCGCTAGTTTTGTGAGGAGACGCGAGTTGGAAAAGCATGTGGCTAAGGCGCATCTTAAATTAAGCTAGGAAACGGTATAGTGATGGGTGACTGAATAGAAAATTCCAACGAGATTAATACAAAGTGTAGGTACCTACCTATAGGAAGGAACTGAACAAGTGCGGGGGTGTTCTAAATAAAGTGCGGAAGTTTAGCTAGTCAACATAAGTAATAGAAAAGAAGAAAATTATGAATGATGATCACTTTTATGCATACCACAAAGTGCTGTCGGTTTGCACAAACATGACATGTGAAAGGGATGAAACGAGCGACTAAGGGAGCTTTTGGAGGTAGACATGCTACCCATAGTGTTATATGAACTGTGCTACGCTATCCGTTGTGTCAGACACTAATTAAGTAATCCAGAATTTGTGCCAAACACTATTTTTTTCAGGAACAACACACAAATCTTAGATTTATATTCGTTTTTGATGCTAACTAAACCATGTGGTTTTACAGAGTTCTTTAAAATTAATAACTTGTAGGTACCTAACTGTTTTTTTTTTAATTTTACCTCCAGAAGCTCGTGAGTAGGTATCTACCCTGCCGGCATAAAATATTTTTAATCAAAACGGGGTGGTATTTTGTTTTTGGTCATGCTCCACCTAGCGGATTTGAGTTGAACGAATTTAATCAGTCGCTCGTCGCCCAATCCGCGACAATAAAAATTGGAACTGTGGTCGAGAGTAAGGCTTAGACCGCACTAGGGCGGAACTGCACTGCAGCGGAGCGTCGCGTCAGTTAGCTTCTATATTCTTTTACCTTGGAAAGAATAATAATATAGAAGCTAACTGCCGCGACCTTCATGATACTTCGTCTGTGGCCGCGACGCTCCGCTGAAGTGCAGTTCCGCCCTAGTGCGGTCTAACCTTAAAGGTAAGACAAGACCGCACTAGGCGGAACTGCACTGCAGCGGAGCGACGCGACGTTTTCAAATGTAGTTCGGTATAACGCACTAGAACTGCAGCAGCGCGACATTTTATCTGTCAGTCGCGGCGTCTCGCAGTCAACTGAGCGCACGCAAGTGTAGCCAACCGCACGAACTTTGTCGTGATAAAACCCTTTGATGTTCGCCAATTTACCGACAGTGGCGCGAAGTGATTCGCGACAGGCCGAATTGTTTGGCCAGACGTGTCGCGATAACGCGAATCTTCCCGCTTTCGCGATAGTGTAGCCGCAGCATTAGAGTCTTCTTCTTTTCTTGTGGCTGTTCGGTGGCTGGGGCTGCCACGAATTTGCCAATGTCAGTGTGTTTATTGGCGTTTACTGGTTTACTAATCTTTTAACAAAAGGCGGAGATCTGAGTAGGAAAGCATTAGAGTCTGTACAGTAGTGGAGGATCTGTCAAAGTTGTACATAGAGTCCTTTTCATGAAAGAAATCCCGCGGAAATTTCCTGAACTAAACTTTAAAACTAAATTTTAAATTAGTTGTCAGGTGCTGTTAATGTGTTCGGATGCTAGTGCGTTTTTATTTGGTTTCTGTGATCAAAGTCTTGTTTTCAATGCCTAAAGTTGTTAAAAGTGCTGCCCAAGAAATAAAACTTAAGGTGGACTACAGCGCCGCGTCTGCGGGACTTCTTTCATGGAAAGGACTCTAGTTTTGTTCACTTTAGAGTCCACGCGCAGTGATCCCATATCGTTTCACGCACACAAACAAACACAAGCTGAATATAAATATATACGACACGATTACGAGTGATGCTCGGATTCGGCGGTGTATAATTTAAAATTGAGTTTTTTTGTTTTTGGAAAAAAAAAAAAAAACTGAACATAAAGGTATATATTTTTTAACTTTTTATTTGTTTGCCCTAAAAATGTACTCGCGCCCTTTTAGGTACCCTTTTTCTCATTCAATCGTAACAAATTAATATTTCTCCAGCCGTCCCATATTAGGTAGGTAGTGAATCGTCCGAAAGTCGACGCAGGGTACTGGCAGCACTGGTCAAACGCATCCTAGTAATCTTGGTGGTGACTGTGGTGTGTGTTCGCGAACCGAACGGATGAAGGAGCGTTTCTTGTGTTTATTTTCCGATAAATTTAACATAAAACATGTCTTTCAAAGCCGATTTACGGCAATTAATGAAGCCTTATTACTGGATCAACATCCTGATGAGCTTGGCTTACGTTACTTGCAAGCGAACAGGTGTAATTTGTCAGCTATTATTCCCAGAGTCTGATTGTGAATTGGACAGTCGAGAAACGGAAATCCTATTTTTCCTAATTATCGTCGTGATGCTGCGGACTAAGAAGGCAGGGAGTGTTACGATGGTCAATTACCTGTCGTCCTCGTTCGTTTACACTAAGCTGGCGAATTTAGTTTTGTGGCTCTACGCCGACGTCAGGTGAGCACTTTGATACTAAAAATAATAAAGGAGACTGGCCAAATCTCTATAAGAAGAGAAGTCTTCACTTAGCAATCGGACCGCAACCAATAAAAATAATTACAGAAGAATAAGTATACTACATTCTTCTTAGTACAAAGTAGGAGTTGGACCACTTAGGTATAGTAATAGTTTCCATTCCACGGTCTTCAGAATGGCTTTGTAGGTACCTACATATTTCCTGTAAAACTGTGTACTAAAATCACCGGTTATTTTTCATAACTTACCTAGGTAGGTACTCAGTTCTTCTACTTTTGTTAAAACATTAGTAAACAAGTAAACGCTAACAAACACTGATATTGGCAATTCCGCGGCAGCCCTAGCCACCAAACCTAACAGCCGAAAAAGAAGAAGAATGTAGTTTTCTGATAATGCCAATTTTGATGCTGCTGATACTAGAAATACTTGTCTAAATGTGTTCTTTTGAAAAAAAGCCACATCATCAAGATAATAATGAGAGCCACATTGGTTGGTATAACCATCATCGAGTGGACAGGTCCACTTACAGCTACCAGTATAGAACTGGTAATTTTTTGATGGACGATTGACTGATAATGTTCAAGTAAGAATCAAAGTAGAAAGCATTCAATAATGTCTTTGCTATTTACTAGTTAAATATTATATTATGATCTCTGGTTCAAGTAATCAGTCACTCATCCATACAATCAAAATTCCAGGTATGGCCTGCCCTACGGAGCGCTGATCATCCTCGTGAGCCTGCTATTCCCGGAGCCAACGTACTCGGGCCCCGAGCACGTCACCTACTTCCGTGGACCGCAGTCCTTGGATGAGGAGATGCAGAAGCACAAGGGCACCACATGGCTGGTCTGTCTGTATGCCGCGTGGCACCCCGCCTGCGTCACCTTTGCTCCGGTGTTTGCCGAGCTCTCTGCAAGCTATGCTTTGGATAACTTGAAGTTTGGGAAGCTGGATGTTGGCAGGTAACTCAACACTTATTCATTTTATATAACTTATAAAAAAATCTTACATTGTAAGTACCTAGATGAAAGTGATTTTACTTTGTGCCTTGTTATCTTTTATTAAAGAGGTATATGAAAACTATTAGCTAGTTTCGTAGCCAACTACAGACAGCAGCAGCAGGCGACACTACCAGTTTCTATGTACTTTATGTTCCGTAGCATGTGACTTGTCGCATGGGCTAGCGAGCCGAGCGGCAACATTATTGATTGGCTGATGAACTAATGTATTAGGGTTACACAACCTACATTTGTGTAATATAAAGGTGTGTCCCTCCAGGTACCCCGAGTCAGCAGGTCGGTTCCGTGTGCAAGACGGGCCCACAAGCAGGCAGCTTCCCACATTGGTGTTGCTGCAGGGCGGCGCAGAGCTCGCGCGCAGGCCGCAGCCCGACTCCACCGGGAAACTCAGCAAGTTAGCACTACACTATATTCCATCCCGATCAGCCTCTACTCCATTAATTGCCCCAATTACCCATGGGGTGGTGTTAGTCCAAGAGATCATGAGCGGCTCAGTAGTTATTTACCCTGAACCTTAGCACAGAATAAATAATATTACTAGCGATAGCCTGTCACACACATATGTGTGTGAGGGTGTGTGTCCACGTCCTCAAGAACTTATAAAATTGTCGGTGCAGACAGATTGTACAAATTATTTTTTGACTTGCTGACGTTTTGGACAAAATATTTTGGGACAAAGTGTCCCAATTGACACTTTTGATTTTAATATTTTTTTTCAGGTTCTTATTCTCCAAAGACAACACCAAAGCCGCATTTAACCTGGACGACCTCTACCAGCAGTGCAAGGAGAAACTATCCGCCAAGGGAGCCGACAAGAAGACCAATTAGCATTATATTAATTATACTAATATTGTTATGTACCAGCACTCTACCACAGCTTACTTACCAATAACCAAATGCAATATATCTGCGTACAGAAGTAGGTACATTGTTGGACTGTAGGTACCGGTTCCTAGACAACTCACATATCTAGAAAGAACAGGTTTGGGACTACTTTATCCACAACCTTCCAGTGATCATAACAATTATCGCAAGTACCGACGTTACTTGTCCGTGATTGGTAAACAATTATTACCTATCTACTGCTTCGTACGTATATCGTGTAGATACATAAAATATTGGTTCCAATCCAAAGACAGATTACACTATTTGTATGAATCTCAAAATCTGAAACAGCCATTTTAGTTTGTAAGAACAATGTATCGTTTTAAATTAGGGTACCTACCTACCAGTGAGTAGTAGATCTATAGGTAGGTACATTGAATTGTTTATGATTGTAATTTATTATATGTTTTATTACTTAGTATATTGGTTTTACTATCCTTACCTACACCACAGATTATATAATACTATACCCTACACATAACTAGACTTTGTCATGGTTTCACTCTCATCCCATAAACTTTCAATTAGGTACTAACTTGTAGGTACTAGGTACTTTACTGTCTAAAATAATCTGCTACAGCCGTTACCTACTTTGTATGACGCCAAACAATAGTTCGTCTCTAGACATGTTACCTATCGTGTGAGTGAATGTTGAATATTCATTTATTCTGTGTTCATTTATTTTTACCTATTTTGTTTTTAACTAGACTATTTCGCGCCTTTACCTTTGGTCAGTACGTGTCAGAAGACGAGACGACTCATATAATAATAATAATAGAGGAATACTATGGTGGAGACGACTGTCTGAAAAGTTCAGATGTGTTATTCTCCTATGTAGGTAGGTACCTAACCTATAAACATAATTTGTATCAAAACTATTATAATAACCATCTAATCTTCATTGAGATAGGGCGCAATGAAGTCCTGATGCTGCAGAATCTGCGTGAAGCTGGTGTAAGTCCTTGTGTTGCAAGCGTTGTTGTTGTCGTCCGTGGCGGCCGTGGAGACCACTCCGCGCAGGTAGTACCGTTCTATGTAGCTGTCTGTTGCCGCGAACACCAGTCCGCCGCCGCTGTCGCCGCGGCACAGCGCCGTGCTCGCTGCAAATATACCTCTATGCACCAATCTATCTACCTACGGTCTACCGTCTGCCATCGCAACTCTGCGTAAACTTGCGTTGGTCGTGTACCTACATTCTGACGGTCCATTAGGACGACAACTATGAACAGTAGCCTGAGCAGTAAGCATCAAGTTTTACTAGATAGGTAGGTACCTACCTACCCATTTTAACGTACCTACGTTACGGATTGTATAATTGTGAGGTCATCATCACTTAGGTACCTACCTACCTACCTAGTTAGAACAAATGTCCAAGGGTTTGAAGATGTAGAAAAATGGTATGTAAGTAGGTCGTTACGTTCTTTTGTTCCAGCGCAGATCTTGTCGCTGGTGATGTACTGCACGAAGGCGGCAGGAGACTCGGCGATGCAGGTGTCCACTTCCACGTAGGGGAGCTCCAGCACCTGCAGCTTGGGGGCCGCCTTGCCGTTCTCACCCGTCAGGCCCCACCCCGCCACCTGAACCGCCAAGACACTTCATTCAGTAAGTAGGTACCTACGTATACCTATATAATAATATTAAAACCCCCCTTATTACAAAAGTTCAACGCAGCAAAGGCACGGGCTGGGTGGGCATGAGCATGAAGCATGAATACCTATAAGTACCTACCTTTCCTTTGTTTATGGTTTGGAGCTGTCGCCTCTCGAAGTTGGTATCAAAGCTAAGGCACACTGGTCTGATGTAGCTCCTGAAAGTCAAACAATTTTGAATGAAACCTTGTAGGTATGAGACGGTTGGCAGCACGGCTTCTTCCTGTTTTCGGTTAGGAATAAAAATAACTTACTTGTATTCAAATGGTCGGTCGAGGACTAAGACGGCGATGTCATCTTGGAAGTTAGCCTCACTGCCTCGGAACCGAGAAGGCATATGTATACTTTTCAGCTGGAAAATAAATTACCAAACTGTAGGTAGGTTGTTGATGAACAGCGAGGAATATAGCGACAAGTGGGTGTAGTGTAGGTACTCACGTCGGACTTCTGTGCGATGTCGACGGGGTCGTTCCACGGGCGGTACAGCTTGCCGGCTGCCACAGAGAACTGCGACTCGGGCAGCGCACGCCCCTTCCAGAAGCAATGCGCAGCTGAAAACGAACATCAGAGCACTCTAACCGTATGTAGAAGGCACTCGATAGGAATGCGGCGTAGGTAGGTACCTGATATAACGAGATCGTTGGAGATGAGCGACCCTCCGCAGACCTGCATGTAAGGGCGCGTCAGCTTGTCGTAGACCCCGACGTGCCAGGGCAGCTCGCCGTGCTGCGCGTCCGACCCGCCCACTGCCAGCGAGCTGCCGCGAGGCGTCGCGCGGCCGCAGTCTGACACAACCAACCACCAATACTTTACACTTTACTTTTACAAAATAAACCATCATGCCATGCAGCGACGCTCTATTTACATCAATTCAATCGCGATAACACGTATAATTTATGATCGAACTTAAGTTAAGTTCGTACCATCACTAGGTAATAATATTTAGATTTTACCGTTATTTGGACCACGTAATATAATAAGATGAAACTTCACGTAAGGTAAGTTCGTTCATAAGTTTGATCACTGAATGTTCCTATTATCCCCACTGAATTCCAAATGTCATAAAATAGTTCCTCCAAACGTGAAAAATCGTACAAAAGTTTATCGAATCAAATGAAACCGTAGCTCTATTTTATAGTCATCATTGCATAGTAAGTTTGCGATCGTGTATTTAGTCATGAAAAAAGTGAACCTAATACAGTAAGTAGGTATGTACAGGGTAGGTATAGAATAGGGTAGAGGTACCAGGCTTGCACTTGGCGACGTAGTTCCAGCGTGCGTCGGGCCTGCAGCGCATGAAGGCGAGCGGCGCGGCGGAGTAGTAATGCGGCTCGCGGCAGCGCGGGCTCACCACGGCGCCGGGCGGCTCGTGCTCGCGGCACGCGCGCGACCCGACCTCTGCGCCCGACAGCAGGCAGCGGTACTCTACCGACTCGTGCGCCGGCAGTGCACACAGCTCTGACGAACAATACACATACACGTAACCACGACCTCCACGAGCCCTTAGCGCGATCGCATCCTAGCGTACTCACGGATGCATTGCGGCACTCTGTCTGGCCAGAATCCGTTGTAGCACGTTACGGAGCTGGGCCCCTGCACGCCGTACCCTGGCTGACAGGTCACATTGAGGGTCACTAGCTCGTAGCTGTCTCCGCCGGTGTCGTTGCTGCGCACAGTGGCGTTGATGATGTAAGTGCCGTGCTCGGGGGCCGGCGGTAGCAAGCACTTGCTCGACCCGGTCTGCGGCTTGCTTACAGCTGAGCTGGAATGGTAACTGCTTGTTCCACTTATGGCTCTGGATATAACTATGTCTTCTTCATAGACTATCCTGCCTGACCCCACACTGTGCGTTCATTGTTGGTAACACAGATAGGTATCAGAACGAGTAAGCACTAAACACGTACCATGATATCACAACACCTGAACCTCTGCTATTGACCTAATGATCCACGACACCGGGTCACAGTGTGGAGCCAGCACTAAATGGTGATCACATACCGACTGTTATCCAACGCCACCAAGTCACTCCAGTACTGCTCAATAAAGCTCTTATGCTTCAGCAATTGGGTGAAGGTTGTATGTAGCATGTGATTGCAGCCGTCCTTGTCTAGCGTGAAGCTAGCAACGCCGCGCAGGTAGTGCCGGTACTCGTAGCGCTCTGCATCCGGAAACACGTAACCAGTGCCGATGTCGGTCTCGCAGAGAGCTGTTTCAGCTGACGAGAGAAGGAAACTCTTAGCAAGTAGATCGCGTACATAGTAAATACATTTAAAACAGATTGGTGTTACGTGGAGTGCCGGCGCATATCTTATCGCTCGTGATGAACTCTGCCTGGACGAGCGCCGACTCCATGATGCATTTCGTAACATTCACGTATTCCAGGAATCTTTCTCTTAATGTCTCGTCGTTATCTTTGCTCCACCATCCGGCTATCTACAAAAACCAGGCAATATATTGAAATTAACATAAACGACGTCCAGTTGGTTTCGTAAACTTTGTTAACTTTACAATGCTGTTTAAGTTCCTTCATGAAGTACCAGTCCTCCGTTTCCGGGATCCAGTTGCTTCGCATCGAAGCTGACATCGAAGTCGATACACGCGGGCCCCACGCCAGCGTTGTACACAAAGGGACTGGAGACGACCACTATCGCTATGTCGTCCTGAAACTTTCCGTCGGCTCCTCGGAATCTTGGAGGTATAATTATATTTTGGACCTGAAATATCATTGTTCAATAAGTACTTACTTAAGTCGAATTGTAACTCGGTGCTCATAGCAGATAATTAATTATATATTCTTTTAGTTGTGAAAGTCAAGAGACAAAATTAGATGGTGAATAACGGAAACATATCCAACCAACAATTTTGTTGGAGCCGACAACGTAATGTGTCCTCCGAAGTTTTGAACGGACTGTGTTAAAGCAAACAAGATATTACGTCAGATTTTTGAGCGTCTTTGTCCTTCGGATCGTCTAATCGTTGATGTTTCATGCCAACAGCCACCAGGAACTCGGAGGTGGGTAGCGCCGCCGAGCCGGACCAGAAGCAACGAGCCGCTGAAGACAAAATAATAACAACTAGGACGTGCCAGTGCCAGTAGGTAAACAAAGATAAGTGACAGGTGTACTAAACGGGTGTCTAACCGGAAATGATGACGCTGTTGCTAACGAGCGTGCCGGCACACACGCGCCGGTACGACTCTGCTATCTTCCTGTAGATAACGGCGGGCCAGGTGTGCGTCAGATCGGTCATAGAGAGCCTTCCGCAATCTGCCGACAGTCACATCCAGATGAAATAAAACAACCAATATTCATAAGCAGGCTTTGTAGAGAGTAATAGTGTGGGTTCAGCTATCTGTGGTATTAGAGGAATGTCTCACCTGGAGTACATCTGGCAATGTAATCCCAGAAGCCGTCAACGCAGTGCATGGGTTGGAGTACCTGTGGCGAGTAGTAATGCAATCTGCACCTGGGGAACGCATCCGTGCCGGCCGGCTCCAAGCTACTGCACTCTCTTGTGGCCTTATTGGAGTCCACGCATTCGTACTTAACTGACACGTGCGGCACAAGCTTGCAGTGCCCTGTAACAAAATAAATAATAATCGTTTTGGATGCTAGTTCGGGATATGATCTGATTCGATGTAGCTATCTATAGGTTGTGATAATAATTTGACGGATATTCCATTTTCAGGCGTATGGTTATGTATGCGTAGAAGAGTTAACAATACTCACGGGGTGAACTTGAATCGCTTGCTTGTGAGACGCCATTTTGTTTTTCAACAAATGAGCTTGTCGCAGCATCATCATCATCGTCATAGGGTGGTAATGTTTGTGGCGATTCCGATTCTACGGGTGGTAATTCTGATAATTCTGGTTTTGCAGCTGGCAGCTGTGGCAATTTTGGTTTTGATGGTGCTAGCTGTGGTAGTTTTGGTTTTGCGGGCGGCAACTGTTGCAATTCTGGTTCTTCAGGTGGCAATTGAGGCAGTTCTGGTTCTTCAGGTGGCAATCGAGGCAGTTCTGGTTCTTCAGGTGGCAACTGTTGCAGTTCTGGTTCTTCAGGTGGCAATTGAGGCAGTTGTGGTTCTTCAGGTGGCAATTGTGGCAATTCCGGCAATTCCGGATCTTTACGTGGTAACTGTGGCAACTTTGAAGATACTGCCTCAGACGCTGATTTATCCACTGATGACACCGCTGTTGGTCCTCTCGGAAATACTGGTGACTTTCCTGGTTTCACACTCTCAGGATAGACGAAGACGACGTCGGCCACCGGGCTTTGATTAAATAAGAAATACAGTTTAAATTCATAATACCATTATGGGTAGTATCAATGATGTCAAATCTAATGTTGGATTAATTATCTTAATTTTCATTGTTTTCAAAATTTTGCTTTGAAATTATGTCCGGAAGTTGATATGGTCTTAGGATACTTTAAGGAAACACAGCAACATATTTTGCACTAATACTGATAGATTTGAATCAGGAACTGTCAGAATTACCTATTTAACGTGATCACTTTTTCAGAATTTACAAATTATTGGTACCTACGTATTGGCATTTGGCTCTAATCACCAATCAGTTCATTTAAATCTCTTATCTATTCTGTGTTGGCGTCATTTAACTTTATTAAATTAATAAACGTATATTTACATAAAGCAGCTATAGTGCGTAGTGCCAACTGTGCCGAGAGAGCACTCACATTCCGGACAAATACTTACCTCGTGGTCTGACACAGCGTCCACAGCTCGTCGCTGCCGTCCGGACAGTCAGGCGTGCGGTCGCAGATGACGTCATAGCTAATGCAGGTACCGTCGCGACACTGCCATTTGTCATAACTGGAAAGTAGGGATCAATAAAATCAATCAATCAATGTATATAAAACTCTTTTGAAGCTGACTGAGAATCAACGCACAGCCTAAACTATTAGGCCGTGCTCACTTTGGATATAATTTCATCCGAATTTTATTCGTACGACTACGCACGAATGATACCGACCTTCCAAGGACTATGGGAGCGCTCACACTGCATGCGATCAGTCGTACGTATACGTACGTTTACTTACGACGTCCGAATACAATCCGAACTTGTTGGGATTTATCACGCAGTCGTACTATTTGATGGAGAAAACGTATTCAGTGTGAGCACTCAATTCGTACGAACATTACTCGTACGTTTACGTACGAACAAATTCGTGTCCAAAGTGAGCACGGCCTGTCCTAGGGGTATGGAATTTGGAGGGTAGTATCCTTATATAGTGTAGGGGTGCGCTAAGAACGGAATTTTGAAAAGTCGCACCTTAAAGGGTCTAGAACGCGAGCAGCGCCGCGGGCGACGGCTAGTACAATCATAATTTGGTATCCAAATCAAATTATGATTGTATTTTATTGATGGGTAGATCTGAATCTACCTCGTAGGTATATAAAATAAAAAAAAAAATATATTGATATGTTATTTGGGCTTTTCTAGTGGTATGTGACAACTGCATTATAATTCTACTAGCCGTCTCCCGCGGCGTTGCTCGCGTTAGAGTGTGACTTTTCAAAATTCCTTTCTTAGTGCGCCCCTACACTATATAAGGATACTACCCTCCAAATGTGATACCTCTAGAACTTATAGTTTAGGCTGTGCGTTGATTCTATGTCAGCTTCAAAAGAGTTTTATATAATATTGATGATGATGATAACGGTGTCCCTATAAATATGGGGACCATCGTCGATGCAGACAGCGAGAATATACTTGTCATGGTATGTTGGTCGAAAGGTACCCCGGACACATTAGGCACGTACCGGCAGGACGAGTTGTATACGCTGTTTGTTCTGTTCAACTGCTTAGCTTCATAAGTTATTAATATCGGTATTCTGAAAAATATAACAAAAAAAAAGTTGCTTGGTCTCAGTATGTAGGTAGGTAAATGATAAAAATTCCACTTCACTAAATTCCCAAATTTTTTGGATCCAAATTGATTCCGGGACTGGGTGGGTACCTAGTTAACGTGACAAAATGTTCAAAGGTTGGAATGTGCAAGGGTCAAAATGTTATGTATCTAGGTAACTAGTTACCTAGGTATTTTGACAGATCCTAGGTTTTAACTGTTTTAATATGATGATACACATCATATTAAACACATCATATTGGTTTAATATATTTGCATTGACATTGTGTTTATCTAATAATTTGTTATTACTCACAAGTGCTTGCAGTTTTCCTGATCGCTGTGTTCTCTACAGATGCGATCATAAGAAACGGAGGTTGGGATGGGAGTAGTGGAAGTGAAGTTGTCATTGTCACATTCGTCGTCTTCGCAATCGTCCCACTCGAAATCTAGCTCCTCTTCACCTGGCTCCTCTTCACCTCGCTTCTCTGCATCTGGCACTTCTTGGTCTTCCTCGTCTTTGTCTAATACATCATCTTCGTCGCTATAACATGATGACATTATGAATGTTTTGTCCATCGGCTCAGTTCTTAAAGTTTTAAAGATTTTAGAAGTCATATTTGCGAATTATCTTAACTTTAGGGGTTGAGGTCGTACTTGCAAATGAGGTTCATTCAAACTCTGTGAAACTAATTATACCTTACATATAGGTATCGCATTAGTGAATTTCCGGATATTGATCACTATCAATATTGGGTGGTCGTATCTATACAGTAAGCCACTTATCGAGGGGCTGGTTTAAACCCTCGGCATATTTTCCTTAACACTAGAGGTTGGTAGTTTGGTACCTACCTACTTTGTACCTATTTGAAATAGGTACGTGTTATATCTCTAGGGGCGTAAGACACTCGCAAGTCACGAGCGTGCCTAAGTGCCTATCCTAACAAACTGAATGGTTTTAATGATGATGATGATGATGATGATGAGTGTTTTGTGCACCCACTTATAAATGGATTCAGGACAGTCCTGCTCGTCGCTGAGGTCGTCGCAGTCCACGATGCCGTCGCACACGCTCTCTGCGTCGATGCACTTGGTGTCACTCGCGCATTTGTGCGTGAAGTACTCTCTGAAATATTAGAGCTACATTTATTCATTCATTTAAGTACATCAAAAAAGAAAATGGACAAGTATTCCCGTTATCCACACTCTCAAAGCCGCCATTTTTTCCAAAACAACAGCCACCAACCAGTACCTAGTAGAATTAAAAGTAGGTAGGTACCTTCCGGAAATTCCAGATGTCGGATAAACAAGCTGAAATACCTACACATATATAACGTTCCTAGTCTCAATAAAGCTGCAGAGTAGTCCAGCACGTAGGTAGGTACCTACTAGGTACGTACTCGAGGCCTACCTACTATAATAGTAGATTATACAAGGGGATAAAGCAGTGTCTTCTGTCGCGGGTGACGATTTAAATCGCGAGCGTAACGAAGGACTCGAAGTTTACTCCCGAGCGTAGCGAGGGTATTAAAAACTTAAATCACGAGCGAAGCGAGGGATTTAAAACGAGTCCTGAGAGTAGCGAGGGATTTAAGTTCACCCAAGACTAAGACAGCTTTATCACCGAGGAAAATACTCTACTTTTCGTATCATTTGCGAAAAAATTAACACAATAATAATATGAGATAGCATTTTAGAACATTAACTTATTTATAAAAATAAATTAAAATAAACTTAACGTTTATGTATTTGAAGAAAACAAAAACGCGGCATTTTCCTAGACTAATATTTTTTTGTCGGAAAAGCAAAGGCATCAAGCTCATACGGCCTGCATAATAAATGCGTATTCCTTTTTCAAAAAGATGTTTAATGCTTTGTACACAAACTCAATGGTGTAAACACAGATGTAGTTCAGTATAAATTGTATTCCAAATTTAAATCACTTTCTCCCCCTAGAGGATGAAAGAAATCCAGTACAATTTTCTCTCCCTGTTTTTAACAGATTAAAAATGACTATTGTTAATTGTTATGTTCGCTTTTTGTGGCATAGAATGTCACTTTTTTGAGCAAGTGGTACGAAAAATAATAATATAGTACAAACCCGCACGGAACAATGGCTCCTTTAAATGGATACAGCGCTGGTTCCACGTCATCATACAGCTGGTTCCTGGCTTTGAGCCGGTCGTAATAACCTTTGGCAGAGGGCGATGTCGGAGTAACAGCTGCATCTAAACCTGAGGCAGCTAGAGAACAAACACATACCTATAGGTAACTAGGTACCAGTTATTATTTGTTGTCCCCTTTTACACACTGATTATGACACTGGGGCAAACGGGAAGTTTATATAAAAAAACGTCGTCCCTCGGTCCAGCACGTACAACAAACGCCTGTACCTACTATAGGCTCCCCTGAAAACCCCGAGATACGTGCAGTCACATTCATATTAAGTTTTAGGTATTAAATGTGTGATTTCTATACACTTCTTAAATTGATCGAGAGAGCGAAGCGAACGAAGACCTTAGTGACAACTTGGGCAAAAATGCTTTGTATGTTTGTATGTTTGTTCGTCGAGATCTTTTGAACTGCTTATCCGATCTTCACAGAATTTGGTAGGTATACGGATAGTACTCTTAAGTTTTACTGGTTTGTTAAATGAAGTAAATCGGTCAAGGGGTCGTGAAGTTATGAGGTTCCAAAGAGAGTAAAAAAAAAGTACAAAAATATCATGTGGGGTGTCATATGATAGGGTTTTGTTTAGACATTCCAAAACCGTTTTTATTTTGATTCTAGGTCTAATAGTTTTTGAGATGTTGTAAAAATTATAAAATTGGCAAACCCAGTATAACGTGAGCTACCATTTCTTGCAGTTTAAATGATTTTGTAGTTCACGTAAGACTGGTACTTAGCTAGACGGCGATTTCGATGCGATTTGCAAAGTTTATTACAACCATTGGTCAATAAAAATTGATTGGGTTTTATTAACGTCCGACCATCACGAGATCTCAGTTCGGGGCGAACTACCTACTAGTTTTATAACTTCAAAGGAAACCACTCATATTATATCGATTGAACTTCACTTCAGAAGTTCGTTTGATAAATATCATTTAATTGTCGACTTTACTACACCAACACCTAGACCCGAAATTATTATGATCACCTTTGACACAATAAACCTTGTGGTTTCCTTAGTGCTATAGTAAAGATAAAGATAAAAGATAAAAATGTTTATTGCATAGTCTTAGAGTTAACATTACATCTTACAGTAGAAATAAGTGGACAGTGGGAAGTACAGTAGGCACCTAACTTAGATACCTACCAACCATTTGCTACATTTTTTCAAATTGCAATGCTAAGTCAGCGAGACCTCGGGTTAGTCATAGTATTGAGTTCCTCGCTCTAACTAAGCACATGCTTGTATGTAGAGACGAGGGCTCCTGCTCTGGCTAGGTCAAGGCACGACGTGACGGTGTTCTCGGTACGTGGTTATACCGTATACCGTATCTACATGAAAGTTTCAATGTATTACTGTTCATGGTAACAAAGTAAGACTTATAAAGTACAGCGTATTGTTCAGTAGCTTCTCTTACTTAAGATCTAAATATACTTAGACTGGGTTTTCTTGTTTACTAAAATTAGTCAATACTAATGAAGTGTAATAATAAGAATGGATGTGATGATAAGAATGGTTGCTTAAATACTAGTAATTAATCTATAGTGGGGTAATAATAAGGGGGGGTGATAAGTACTGTTTAGGTAGATAAATGTTCTAGCTTAGCGGTTTCGTGTGTGTTTTGTAAATATCAAAAATAGTTTCTAAAATCTTAATAGCTAAAACAAACTTTTAATTAGGTCTAGTAGGTGCAGAGTAAACAAAAGGTCAGGACTTGCCAAAATAATAATAATGCAGGGGTAAGCAGGATAATATCTGAATTATGAGGTAAGATATAAAATAAGGCTATTTCCTTATTTTTAATAGATCCTCTGTTTTGTCGTATGTTAGTGTTAGTAGGTATTTTGATAGGCTTGATTTGCATTCGTTGTAAGATAGGGCATGTAATTGTATATTTCTGTTCATTGTGTTATATGTGTAAGGGGCTAAGAACGAGCTGTGTTTTTGAGCAAACCCTGTCCTACAGCGCATTGTTTGATAGACTTTGTCAGATCGCCTCGCGGAAGTTTTAGCAGTTGGAGGTAGAAAATGCTGTTTTAATACTGTTTGGTGAATAAAAATCTGTCTGCAGGTGAGGATTTGGGATTCAAGGTAAAGCTGTGTGGTTGGGTACCTGTACGGGTGTGAGAAGGCCACCTTTAAAACTGCTCTCTGCGCTCTTTCAAGCGGAAGCATGTGCGTCTTTGCTGCTCCACCCCAAGACGTTACGCAGTACATCAGGAGGGAGTGACAAAGAGCATGATAGAGCAGCCTTAACTGAGCTTCATTTGCCGCATGTCGTATATTTCTAAAGACCGCGATGAGTTTACGGACTCTGGCTGTAAGATTTTTGATGTGGCTTGCGTAATTTAACTTCGAATCTATAATTATGCCCAAGTACTTAATGGTTTCAACAGTATCGATGGAAGGACAGTGGCAATTATGGTCCTGTTGGAGTTGGCAGCTTATTGAATGAGCTCTGATGCGAAGTGTGCTATCTGGTGCTTTATTATTTCGCAATGTGAACGCTAGGCATTTAATGTTAATAGATTCAAGTTGAGAAGGATAGAGATCTTATTGAATCCTTTTTGTGCACTTTTAAAAGTATCATTCCAGCTGTAACCTCGAAAAAGAAGGACGGTATCGTCTGCGAAAGCTATTACTTTGCCTTTAGTTATTTCCATTTGACATATTTGGTTTATATAGACCCAGAATAATGTTGGTCCAATTATGCTCCCTTGAGGAATTCCGTATAGCGACACCGTGGCCTCTGAGCTGATGTAGTTGTGGATTTTGACACTTTGCCTACGGTTACTGAGATAGCTCTTGAGCAATTGGAGCTCACCTCCACGAATTCCTAAACTCTCCAGCTTATCTAGAAGCAGTGCGATTGTCACCGTCGAAAGCTTTAGCAAGGTCTAAGAATATAGCTAAGCATTTATCTCCATCATCTAAGGACGAGGAGACAAATTGGTCCAGCTCTGATATAGCATCCCCGGTCGATCTTTCTCTACGAAAACCAAATTGCTTATTAGATATTAAATTGAAGTTTTCTAGATATTTAACTAGTCTGTTGTTGATCGATTTTTCTATAATTTTTGATAACGCTGGTAAGATGGATATAGGGCGTAGGTACAAAATAAGTTATGTGTTTAATAAAACGATAAATAAATTTAAAAAAAATATTGTAGGTATTGGTAGTTAGATGTTTCATTTTAATACACCGAGATGCCGTGCTCACGATCACGACCTATAAGGTAAACGGCTAGCCAAAAGGTAATGACCTCCTACGTACGAGTAGGTGTAGGTAGGTACCTTACAATTTTACCACTGACTATTATTAATACGTATTAATAGTACAAGATGGGGAAACTGGAAACTCAATTGACGTACGCTCGCGCCGCGCCGGGTAGGTAACCGAATGCGTTGGTAGGTAGGTACCTACCTACCTTGACAGTTGACACCGTACCTACGTAACGCAAGTCTAATAGAAACAAAATAGATCGGTACCTTCCTAGCTACATTGAAAGTATTTTCAATGTGAGCAGACAATAATGGAATATTGTGACATTTGCGACTGCGCAAGTTCTTAGTTCAAGGCAAAACTATAGGTTACCTACATCAGAATTTTGCAATGCAGTTTTTTCAAGGCTCCAAGTTCGTATCGTACCTACCTACCACGACCTTTTAAACCCCCAACTTTAAAAACTTTCCGAGTTTAAAAACTGGAAGGCCTGACTTTAATTCGATACGCTTTCTTTCATGATCAAATAATTATGATGATAGCAGTTTATGAGGACTGTTGTGGTCGTAAACACACAACAGGAAAGCAAAATACGCAATGTCGTGTACGTGGATGATGTGTTTTTCTAGTAATTTCTATTAAACTCCCAAACTAGGTACCTACTCAACCTATTTTGATAAAAAAATGTGGGAGCAATCTGAAAGTAGGTCTCTCAGATGGATGACGGAGTAATGAGGTAACAAACAAATAAATAGGTACAACTGAATAGAAAGACTCATAAAACGTCCTCCTTATTTGAAGTCTGTTAAAAACTCATTAGGTACTAATAAGTTTTCTTTGTTACCCAGAAAGCTGAGGTGAACGTATACATATAGGTATACCTACCTTTATAACTATAGAGCTTCTCAATCCGAGACTGCAAGCTATCGCTGTCTTGCCATACACCACAGAATGTTCTCCGTGCAGAATCACCTTCCCCGGCGCCGATACGCTCTACCCCTAGTTTAGTTATGTTAGGTAGATAGATACTTACCAAAAAGCGCAATGAATCCTAATAAATTCACAATCATCTTCAATAAGTAGTGTTCAAGAATACATTTTTATACTTATTAACACATTAAACTTTTGGTACCTAGGTACTAGTAATACTAAACCTACCTACATAGACAATGTTTCATTTCCTACTGAGCTGCTCTGTAGGAATCCGTAGTCATCACCGATGTCGTCAGCAATCGGTCAATGGCGGCTTTACGCCTCACAAACCACTAGGTAGGTAGTGTAGGTAGGTACGTAGGTATAGGTTGGGTATCTTAGGTACCTACCTAGGTACCTAATACGCGTACCCTAGTGCGTGCGATGCCTCAGAGAGACAATATCCCATTTGTGTTGGTAGCCCCCCCCCCCCTTTTTATCAGTCCCCCCTAATTGGAGCCGTTTTGAAAAAACTGTGTTAGATAGTGACTTCGCTTTATTTTTTGTGTCAATTTCAGGAACTCTTCTATCGTATAATTATTTCAAATCTTTCGCTCTAAATCCTTCGGAGATAGAGAGAGGAGACAAGGTAATTTTTAGGAGTTTTTTCATCTTAGGTCAAAAATTATGCAAACTAGCCGTCTCCCGCGGCATTGCACGCGTAACAGTGCGACTTTTCAAAATTACTTTCTTAGTGCACCCCTACACTATATAAGGATACTACCCTCCAAATGTGATACCTCTAGGACTTATAGTTTAGGCTGTGCGTTGATTCTATGTCAGCTTCAAACGAGTTTTATATAAATTAAGTATATTGATGATAGAAAAAAATAAAAAAATGTCTTAGAATCTACAAAACAAAACGTTTCAAAACATATATAATTCAATCCGGTGGTACTACTTGGAAATTTTCACCCCCTCTAATTGCTAACATTTGCATGTCACTGACTGATGATCGGTGATCGCTCCACTGTGACTCTGTGACGTCATGACTGCCTAGTCTTCCTTCAGTAACCTGTTTACTGCATATACCTACCTACATCGATAGATACATACCGCTAATTATAAATGGTATTAATAACAAGTTTCCCTAAATCCAAAGCGAAGATTAACAAGGATACTAAGACTTGTTTATTAAATAAGTGGAATGAGAAGTGATTCAACTCCCACACTAATTAAGTCTAGTCTTCTAGTCTATATTCTAGTACTTACTTAAGGCGAGGTTATCCAAGAAGTTAAGGACAAAGACGTCTAGACGGGCACTGGGCGCGAGCGAGCGAGCAAGGCGCGAGCGCCTGAACGGGCTGAACGTATAGAATTTTAATAAAATATTTTTTTTTCGTGCAACTTTTGCACTTCAGTAGAGATACAGTTGTTATAAAAGCTAAAAGTTTCGTTAAGATGCAGTAAGACAAAGGGTCTTTAAACTCACGTGGTGGGCTCGATAGGAATAACCCAGTGTTACCTCGTATACCTACCTAATCTGTATTTAGGTACAGATTAGGTATATATTAGGTACCTAGGTAGGTACGTACTTACCAAAAACAACAACTAATCGTATTAAATTCACCTTCATGTTCACAAGTCGTCAGTAACTTCAGGTAGTTAGGTACGGCCTACTAATGCATCATAGGTAGCATAGGTACCTAATCCACTTGCTTACACGCTACAAACTAAGTAGGTAGTAATTACTTCACTAAGCACTGCTTCATTACGCTCTGAGAATCTAGACGCAGGTATATATAGGTAGGTAGGTAGGTACCTATAATATTGATACCTCCCGGCTTAGCTCTTCAGTAGAACCAGTTCCCACACCTACCTATGCTCTTCACTATAATAATGTTAGTACCTACCTAAGTGTGGTATTTATACCTAGGTAGGTAATAAAGTAACATTTTCCTTATGCAAAGCCAAGGTAAGCCGGTTTAGAATGTGATTCAACTGGTGTCTATAGTAGATATTGCAGTCCTCACCACGTCCCCACCCACCTCAGCACAAAACACTTATTACGTAGTAGGTACCTATATCCTAGCCACCTCAGACTGTAGTAGGTACCTACTACTGCAGTCTGAGGTGGCTAGGTGCATATTTACTTACCTACCTACTTACGTGTCAAGTCAAAGTGATGAGATGAGATACCTACCTTCCCAGTGCCGTTTAGCGGGTAGTTAGCCCAGAAGCCCTCAACCTATGATTTTTTTTATCTGGAAGGATATACCTACCTAGGTAGGTAGAGGTAGGTACCTACCTTGTTCCTCATAAAAGTTGTTTCTCAAAACCTACACTATGGTAGGATGTTCGCGTCCATTAAAATCTCAAGGTCAAGGGTCACAAAAATCTACATTTGTAAATATCTCGTTTCCTATGTGTTTTTGGCTACTTGTATGTATGGTCAATATTGTAAAATATTAACTTCCCTACAACTTTTGTTTCAATAAAATTTTTATACGTTGAATCGTTATCGAGATAGAGGGCGGAGAACACGTTTTAAAATTTTTACTACAACTAAAAAACTATGTTTTGGAATAAAGCCCTATTCCATGACATCCAACTTGATATTCTTGCACGACTACCATACTGTTAGGATGTCAAGATACAAGTTTAAAAGTTTAAATACGAGTTTGTAGCTTGGTATCTCAAATTCCGAGGTGAAATGCTAAAATGAATAACAATGGAATAACAATAACAATAGGTACAAATCAACTGCCATCATCAACATAAATTATCACACTGACCAACTAAACTGATCTACCTATCTTGATACTATACTGTACCTACGTAAGATATCAAAATACTACATCTGTGTAGTTGGTGTGGTATGGTACATTTATGCATACATTGCATAGATAGGTATCTATATATTGGCACTTGGCACACGCAAAGGTGGGTAAGTAGATAGGGTAAAAGAAGTCGTTGCGAATGTCATCCAACACACGCTTCACGCGCCGCTCAATTACACCACTAGATACCTACGTACCTATTAGTTACATGAACCGAACGTATACTCTCTATAAAACCAATCTATGTAACTATAGATAGGGTATTCTTACTGCAGGGACTGCAACGGAAGTACCTATACTTTTACTAGACTCTGTATAATGTAAGATACACAGGTGCAATTTCATGTTTAAGGTGATATCGCATGCCACCTCTCCGATTGTACAACTAAACGCGGAGTTAAAAACTTCCTTCCACCGAGTTGTTTATGACTCGGTGTCCGCTGGCCGCTGGCTGACTAATGAATATGATTCGGAAGTATTATATAAATTGGAATTCTGTGATAATTTCGCTTGCGCGATCCAGGATCATGTGGTATCTTTACGCAACAGTGCCATCTATCGGATGCAATTATGTGGCGAGCTAGATGGCGATACAAAATATTTTTTTACTTTTGCAAATATGTAAACTATGTTCCCAAAACCGGTATTTTTAAATAATAAAACATAAAAATGGAAATAAAATCAACCTGCTAACCAAAACTGACAATAGCATAGTTTGTTGTACTGTAAGCAGTTTGTTGTGCTACGCCGTAGCAAATCGTAGCGCCTCTACGCGCAAGGCGCGGTGAGGTACAGAAAGTTGCCTTCTACGTACAAAAGACATAGTGTGATACAATAAAATTACTAATATTAATGAGCATACAATTCGCTTTTTTTTCCATTCGAATTAGAATTTAAATGAACGAACTAACGTGTGCATTTTTGTCAAAACTATGAAAACAAGGAACCATAGGATTGAAAATGAGTATATACCTATTATCTATGTACAATTTCAAACAAAATTAAGTGCGACTTCGTGCCAATACTGTGTGTACAAAAGGAACCATAGGACATGAGCTTTCGAACAATGGAACCCCCGATCATTCGTTGGATCTCCGAGCCTGCGTGCTGCACCATGCAGTGCTCGAGACAGAAACTGAAAGATCATGGATGGTGCCTAGCTTTCGCTAGCTCAGCTTTTAAGTTCATAGTACCAACGTGATCGCACATGCTGCACGGTGCAGCGTGTATCCATGTCAGATGGAATACTGAGTTCACGCGGTGTGAACGTATCGTGCAAAACACTCCAAAACCAAAGGAACAATAGGACTTGAAGAGCTCCGGAACCACGGAATCGCTATGTCGAGTTCGAAACATCGCATGCTGCACCATGTGGTGCGTTAGAATGAAAATAAGCGGTCATTGAGGTTTCTGGACACTTCACTGAAATGAGCTTTGTTCCCTAATCCAAAATGATCGTTGTAACGACTTTAAACATTTCATGCTGCACCATGCGATGTCACAAGTTGTAATAGCACTCGTAAGGATTTAGGGCAAAGTCAATGGAGTCACAATATTGTTATGAATAGTGTTACATGTTGCATGGTGCAGCGTGTGACGATGTGAGATGAAACATAACAATTCAAGTGACGGTTGACGAATCGTGATTGTATGTATTAATTATCACATTTGCGTGGTGCAGCATGCATACTGTGAAATTAATCACGATTAAAATAAATTATAGACAAATGTTCATAACTCTCATGAGAGCTTAATAACAGTTCAAGAGTCAAATTATTTTTTTTTTCTTTGCTACTTTGTTATTGTGTGGTGGGGTTATTTTATTTTTACAACTAGTCCCGTAACGTAACCCACGCCGAGTGGGCAGTGCCACGGGCGGATATGGTGGCAGTGATAGGGGGAGATCTTTCGTTGTCGGCAATAATACGCGCGATTGCCGACTCAGAGAACTATTGGAGGGCAGTCGCTGTTTTTGCGGAGACAGTCATGCGCGACAAAGAGGCGGCGGAAAGGGAACGAGAGGATGATGCTCTGTCGGTCCCAATACGCCGAAGAAGAACTGGCCGCAGGCGGTTGGCATATGCCAGCCGCATGAAACCGTAATGAGGACCTTCGGGTAATAGATGGGGGGGTCTGTTGCCCGACCTGTGTGGTCCCGGGCCGTAAGGCATCCGTCATGTGTACCGAGATGCCTTAAGCGGAGTAAAGGAGTAAAAGCCTTAAGCGCCCTTAGAAAGGAAGAGCGTAAACGGGCAACCGCTGGGTATGTCAAGGAGGCGCTATAGCGATCCTGAGACTACTCCCTTTTTGCGGAGATGTGGAACACCCCAGGTTTTCAGTGGGTACACTGCCTTTTCAAGGCGGGACTCCCACATAACCACAAAGGTTAGGTTAGGTTTTTTTTTTTATTTTTTTTTATTCTAGTTTCCCTCAGACAACGTTGGTTAAGTTAGGTTAGGCTAGGTTTTTTTTTTTTTTTTTTTTTTTTTTCGTTCTTTTTTCCTCTGGCTAGTCAGAGGAAAAGTCAGAGTCGGTTTTTGCTTTATTCTAGTTTAAACAGATCAATCTTCTACTTTATCGTTGACAATTTTACTTCAATATACTTTAACTTAATTTAACAATTTTTACTCTTATCTTATCCTGGTAGGGTATAGTGAGTGGGTTTGAGTTTTTTTATTTCTTATATATCTTACATTTCTACCTTATTTCAAATTACATTTTTATCCTATTTATCTTAAGGTCTACTTTTATCTTATCCTAATTTAACATACGTACTTTCTTACTTAGGTTAGGTTTTTTTTTTTTATGAGTTATGTTTCATTTGAGTTAAATTTGTTTGTTTAATATGGTTTGGTTGTATGGTTTGTTGAGGGTGAAGGTCGACGCTAATGGAATACATCTTCCCTAAGGTTAGGTTAGGTTATTTTTTTTTTTTTTTTAATTATTAAATCTTTTATATTTTTCTATAGGCTTAAGCGCCCATACCCTTTTTTAGGTTTATATAATTTTTGTCAATTAAATAATATAAATTATCACGTCTATTGCTCCGTTTCGGAGTACTCAAATTTTGTTACAAATATTATGAAAGCTTACTATAATTTTACAAACAGTTCTTAAATGTTTTATACCTAATATTGCTTACTTAACTTGTCTACCTTATTCTAAACATGCGATATTATTACTTTTTTTTTTTTTGTTAGTACTTGCTTATTTTTATACAGATTTGTTATAAAACTATTTTTTTTATAATATTTTCTAGATGTTACTGATTTTTCGTCACGTTATTTTGTGTCAAAGCTGTCAGGACAAGTAACACGATGCTTTCAGTAGAGACTGCACTATCCCCGATCTATTGACCCGGTACTTCGCCTTCTCCGACTTCCAGCAAACTGTCCGCGACCACTATGTTGCGACTGCGGATCGCCATGTTGATGTTATAGTCCTTTATTTGGCTTGACGTTGCTGACAATGCCCTTTGTATGAACCGGTTAGGTTAGGTTAGGTTAGGTTTTTTTTTTTTTTTTTTTTTTCCCTACCCGTACCGCCATCTCAAAATGGCACTTAGGAGCGACTAACCCTCTGATATTGTCAGAGACCTTTTTAAGGCTTTTGTTCTAATTACCTAATTTTTCTTGGCTGGGAGAGTGAATGAACAACTTGGGGTTCTTTTATTTTTCTAAAAATGCAAGTTTACCTAAGTCTTAATATTTAAATACATGTTTGCCTATATGCTAGTTATTGTTTATCTTTTCTTATTCTAAGTTACTAATAATTATATGTTGACAATATATACCTTAACTTAACTTATCTATCTATTTCTATTTATTACCTTATTTGCTACGACATTACAGTATTCAAAAAACTTATCTCTAACAATTTTATTTTCTACAATTTTACAAATTTTAACCATATCTATCTTATAATCTATCAGTTGTTCTACTTCGTACCTTTCTTTACCAAAGACGGGACATTCTACCAAAATATGCTCTACAGTTTCCGGAGTTTCTGAATCGCAAATACACGATGGGTTTTCCTTACACTTGAAACGGTTCATGTATGCGGAAAACCCACCGTGTCCTGTCATTACCTGTGTTAGTGGTTAGGTTAGGTTCAACCTTTTTTTTTTTATTTTTTTTTTTTTTTTGCGCTGGGAAAATGCATGACGCATCCCCCCTCCACGGAGAGTGACAAGGGGGGTATGTGGGACTCCCCGGCCTCCCCAAGGCCGGTATACCCACTAAAAACCCAGCGGCGCTCCTGCGTCGTCTTAGTAGGGGGGACTGGGAAACCGGCAGAGCCTTTACATCCAGTCCCTCCCCGACGAAGCCCGCCATTACAGCGGGGCCCGCACGCCCCTCCCCTTGCAGGGTGGGGCCTGGGAACGGCAAGCGACTCGGCCGTTCCCGTCCGCCCGCAAAGGTGGCGAATGTGTGCAATGCGGGGCCGGGGCTCCATGTCGGTCCCGCCATTCGCCACCATGCGTCAGAGCGGCGCGAGACAGTTCCGCGTCGTCCCGCGCGCTCTTCCCCGCTCGGGGGCCCAAGGCCCCCCCACGAAGCGGCGCAGGAGTGTTCCGCGTCCTCCCGCGCGCGCTTCGCCGCCTTCTATGGGACCGCTCGTCCCCCACGAAGCGGCGCAGGAGAGTTCCGCGTCCTCCCGCGCGCGCTTCGCCGCTCCCTTTTGGGACCAGGTCCCAGAAGTCGTCCGGGCCACCAAACAAGGGGGCCCGGACCCACCTGGGTAGACCGAAGTCTACCCTGCCTCATCACACTGTGCCCTCTGCTACTCAGAGGGACACGCGGAGAGGCCCACCGTGTCGAGTTATTGGCCACCGTGAAACACTTCCTCAGTACTCTGAGGGAGTGTTTCACGGTGTTACCAGGGTGCACCACGAGGAGGTTACCCGACCATAGCACCCCAGGTTAGGTTCAACCTAACCTAACCTAACCTAACCTAATAAAACCTAAATTACCCACTAAACCTAACCGAAATGGTCCTAATTAGGTTAGGTTAGGTTAGGTTAGGTTAGGTTAGGTTGGGGGACACCCCACAGTTCTTGCGTCCACGTCGCGTCCCCTGGAAACGAGATCCCCAGTTCTGACCACCGTAACGGAGTGGCAGACTGGGCTCGGCTAAAAGAACTGTGCGTCGTAGACTTAATTGCGGTATCTACGACAATGGCGGAGGCTTCTAAGCCTAAACCTTTGCGGGACGCCTCCGGGCGTTTCCTAAAAGGCCCTTCTCAGGGCCAACCCAAAGGCCCTCCTCAGGGCCAACCAAAAGGCCCTTCTCAGGGCCAGGATGAAGGCACGCCGCCTTCTGCTGCGGTCAGCCTGTTTTGCAGGGCGGACGAGTCGGACTCTGACGAGTCCATTACGTTTGTTCCGACGCTCGCTATCGAGCAAGGTCGGAAGCGGGCCTTTATGAAGGATGGGTCCTGCTCCTCGACTTCGGAGTCGACTAGGAGCAAACCCAAGAAGAAGGGAAAGGGCAAGAAAGCCCCCGCCGTTACAGGTGCCGTCGCCGATACCCACGAAGTGGGTCTGGTAGACGCGCAGCGCCAGCTTAATCTGGCCAAGCGGGCTCAGCTCCAAGAGGACCTTGAGGAGAAGGTCGCCGCCAAGGAGCAGCAGGCGCGCGCTGCGCGGGCCAAGTCCGGGTACGGTGCGTCAACCGTACTGTACTCGGACTACTCCCTGGCGGAGCTGGAGCGCATGGCTCAGGAGGACGAGGAGGAAATTAAGGAGGTCGCCTCCAAGTCCTCCAACCTAAAGGGGACTTGCCAGAAGTCCCTTAAGTGCCGGGCCGCGTCGATGCGCGGCATAGTTCGGGAGCTGGTCCAGCGCACCGGCACGGACGAAACGCGGCAACTGCAGACGAAAGTCGACCGTCTGCAGTCGGAGGTCAGCCAGCTCCACAAGAAGCTGGCTGAAGCCACGGCTCCGCCTGCTCAGGCCAGCCCTGGACCGGCGGCCGAGGCCGCGGCCCGGCCTTCCCAGGCCAACCCCAGACCGGCGGCCGAGGGCCCCTCCTCCTCCTCCAACCTTGAGGATATCATCCGCAAGGTTGTCATGGAGGAAAGGGCCTTCACAAGAGCCTGCCTCGACGGCATCGAGGACAGGCTCCTACCGGAGAAGCGCCTCCGACCGCCTCTAGCGGCGGACAAGAGGCCCAACAAGCCGGCGCCACCCTCCCAAAGGGAGGACGCCCAACTACCCTCCACCACTCCGTCCAACCAGCCTTGGACGGAAGTGGTGAGGGGAAAGGGCAAGGCCAAAAAGGCGAATGCGGCCGCCGCCCCCCCCACCGCCCCTCCCTGCCCGTCCCAGGCGACCGGCAAGGGAAAGGGAAAGGGGAAGGAGAAAAAGTCGGCCCCCAAGCCCGCCGCCGCTGCCCCCGCAGCCAAAAGGGCTCCCGCTGGTGGGAGGAAGCCTCTGGCTCCTCCCAAGACTGCTGCCGTCGTGGTGACGATCACCGCGGAGGCTGCGGAGCGAGGAGAGACGTACGAGTCCGTCCTCAAGCGGGCTCGTACGACAGTCGATCCCACCCAGCTCGGGATCGGAGCGGTCGCGTGCCGCAGGACCCAAGCCGGGGCTCGAATCTTCGAGTTCCCGGGGGCCCAGGGCGGCGCCAACGCGGACCTCTTCGCAACCAAGTTGCGAGAGGTCATCGCGGACGCGGCCAAGGTGGTCAGGCCCGTTAGGTCCACGGCCCTGGAGGTGACCGATCTAGACGACTCGGTCACCAAGGAGGAGGTGATGGCGGCGATTGCAGCACTAGGGGGCTGCGAAGTCGCGGCGGTACAGGGCCGGGACATCAGGCCTGGCCGCGGTGGCATGGGCACTATCCGCCTTGAGTGCCCAGTCGCTGCGGCCAAAGCCGTCATCGCCAAGGGGCGGCTCTCGGTGGGCTTCAGCTCCTGCCGAGTCCAGGCACTTGAAGATCAGCCTCTGCGCTGCTTCAGGTGCTTCGGAATCGGGCACACGCGGGCCCTCTGTCCGTCCAAGGTGGACAGGACGGACAGCTGTTACCGCTGCGGCAAGGAGGGGCACAAGTCCGCCTCCTGCAAGGTCGCCACTCCGCGCTGCGCAGTGTGCGCAGCCAGTGGCCGCCCGGCGGGCCATGTTATGAAGGGGAGGAACTGCAATCCTCCCCCAAAGAAGGGCAAAGAGCAGGCGCCGACCCCACCTGCCGCTGCGACCGCCGCCCCTGAAGCAGGGTCCCCGGCGGCTGACGAGGGAGGTGCGATGTCCGATTAAATGGATAGGGTCGAACATCGCATCCTCCAAACGAACACCAACCACTGCAAAGCAGCCCAAGACCTGCTGATGCAGGTCATGGCTGAGTGGTTGGTGGACGCGGCAGTAGTCGCCGAGCCGTACTCGGTACCTGGCCATTGGCTGGGTGATCGGGACGGCTTGGTAGCTTTGGTGACGCGGTCTTCCACAGACTCCCCTCCCCTCTCGCTCTTAGAGAGGGGACCGGGATACGTGGCCGCCGCGTGGGGAGAAATAGCCCTGGTGGGCGTGTATTTCTCCCCTAACCGCCCACTGCAGGATTTCGAGGACTTCCTCGAAATCCTCAGCGCGGTTGCCGGAAGAGCGGCCCCGCGCCAGGTCGCCGTTTTGGGCGACCTGAACGCCAAATCGGCGACCTGGGGCAACCCGGCCGCCTCATGTAACGCCCGGGGACGCGTCGTCGAGCTCTGGGCGGCCTCGTCCGGTCTGTCCCTCCTCAACAGAGGGACGGTTCAGACGTGTGTGCGGCAACGGGGAGGGTCAGTGGTGGACGTTTCGTTCGCCACCCCTGTTCTAGCCGCCCGCGTCGTGAACTGGCGGGTCGAGATGGTGGAGACTTTGTCGGACCACCGATATGTGCGGTTCGACATCTCCACCCAGAGCCCCCGGAGGACGGCCCCCTCGGGCCGCTCTCCCTTTCCGCGATGGGCGCTTATCCGCCTCGACCGCGAGGCGGCAAAGGAGGCAGCATTCCTCCAGGACTGGCTCGCGCCCCCTGTCCAAGTCCTGGACGTGGATTCCGCAGCGGGCCAGCTCAGGGACTCCCTGACCGAGGTGTGCAACTATAGCATGCCTCGGTCTCGCCGTCCACCTCCCCGCCGCGCCGTCTATTGGTGGTCGGAGGAGCTAGCGGGGCTCCGCGCCGCCTGCGTGGCAGCACGGCGGGCGTACACGCGGAGTCGGCGGCGTAGTCGGCGCGACCTCGAGGCCGAGGACCTTCTATATGCCTCCTATGTAGAGGCAAAGAAGGTCCTCAAGTCGGCAATGGGCGCAGCCCAGGACGCAGCGCGAGCCGAGATGCTGGAGGGTCTCGATAGGGACCCGTACGGGAGACCCTACAAGGCGGCGCGGAATAAACTGCGCCCCTTTGGTCCCCCGCTGACGGAGTCCCTCGAACCAGCACTGCTGGATGGGGTGGTTCGGTCCCTATTTCCATCTGGGACCACCGAATTCACCCCACCATTGATGGACCCTCCACGGGGGGCGACTGAGCCGGAGGAGGAGGTCCCTCCGGTCACAGAGGAGGAGCTGGCCACGGAGACCCTCCGGATCCGCGCCAAGAAGACGGCCCCAGGGCCGGACGGCGTTCCTGCGCGGGTGGTGGCCATCGCCGCCACCCAGATGAAGGGGAGGTTTCGGGACCTCTTCAGTGCGTGTTTCACGACTGGGAGGTTCCCGAAGCCCTGGAAGGAGGGGCAGCTGTGCCTCCTCCGAAAGGAGGGACGCCCGGCAGACTCCCCCTCGGCATACCGGCCCATCGTTCTGCTCGATGAGGTCGGTAAGCTGTTCGAGGGGATTGTCGCCAGCCGGCTGAACGGCCATCTGCTGGAGGTGGGGCCGAACCTGTCGGACGCCCAATTCGGCTTTCGAAGGGGGCGTTCGACAGTGGACGCGTTGGCCCGCCTGAAGGGCCAGGTGCGGGAGGCAGTGGAGGCGGGGGAGGGGGTTTTGGCTGTGTCGTTTGACATTGCCAACGCCTTCAACTCCGTCCCCCACTCGACTATATTAGAGGCACTCCGCTATCATGGAGTGCCTCCTTATTTGCGGAGTCTGCTGGCCAGCTACCTGGAGGACCGAGCCGTCCTCCTGGTTGACAAAGCTGGCCAGCTTCGGCGGTACGGCGCGGAGTCCGGTGTTCCGCAGGGGTCTGTTTTAGGACCACTCCTGTGGAACATCGGCTTTGATTGGCTCTTGCGGGGAGCCCTCCTCCGTGGCACGAGTGTCATCTGCTATGCGGATGACACTCTCCTCACTGCCCGGGGGAAGAGCTTTAGGGAGGTGGCGAGCCTGGCCTCGGCTGGCGGATCGTTGGTGGCGGGTAGGATCCGGCGGCTTGGATTGGGGGTGGCGCTGCACAAGACCGAGGCCGTGTTCTTCCACGGGCCTCGGCAGCGCATCCCCACTGACGCCCACATCTTTGTGGAGGGCGTCAGAGTTGACGTTAAGGCCCAGATTAAATATCTGGGCCTTGTCCTAGACAGCAGGTGGCGCTTCGGCCCGCACTTCAGCGGGCTGTCGGCGCGCCTGCTGAAGGTTGCGGGATCCCTATCGTGGCTCCTCCCAAATTTGGGAGGGCCCAAATCGCGGTGCCGGCAGCTCTATGCCGGCATCCTGAAGAGCATGGCCCTGTATGGGGCCCCAATCTGGGCGGACTCCCTGCAAAGGAGGGAGAACGCCACCGCGATTCGTAGGCCCCAAAGGGCCATCGCGCAGCGGGTAGCGAGGGCCTACCGCTCAGTGGGCTTCTCGGCGGCGTGCGCTCTGGCGGGCACCCCGCCTTGGGAGCTCGAGGCGTGGGTGCTCGCCAGAGTTTACGAGTGGACGGCGGGGCGTAGGGCGCTCGGAGAGCACCCCGCCCCGGAAGAGCGGGAGGCCGTGCGGCGAGAGGCGAGGGCCGCAATCGTCCATCATTGGACGGAGGACCTCGCCTCCGCCACGTTTGGTCGCCGAACGCTGGACGCGCTCGGGCCAGTCCTGGTAGACTGGCTCGAGCGCCCCCACGGGTTCCTCTCGTTCCGCCTGGTGCAGGTACTATCCGGGCATGGAAGCTTCGGCTCATACCTGCACCGGATCGGGAGAGAGGAGAGCCCGTCGTGCCACGAATGTGGCGCGGCGGAGGACACGGCGCAGCACACACTCGAAGTGTGCCCGTCGTGGTCAGAGCCGCGCCGCGGCCTGGTAGCGGCAGTAGGGCCAGACCTCTCGCTTCCCAGCGTGGTCATCTCCATGCTTGGAAGCGAGGGGGCGTGGGCAGCAGTAGCCTCCTTCTGCGAGGACGTGATGTCGCAGAAGGAGGCAGCAGAGCGCGCGCGGGAGGAAGACCCTCTCGCAGCGCCTCTGCGAAGGCGTAGAAGGGGCGGGAGAAGGCGTCATATATAGACGCCTCCCCTGGTGGTGAATAGCGGGAGACAGGCGCGGGGGCGCCCTCTCCCGCATTGCACGTATTCACCACCCCCGTCGGGCGGGAATGGCCGAGCACTCGCGGTTGTTCCCGGGCCCCTCAATTTGTAGAGAGGGGCGTGTAAGGGCCCGCTGTCAAGGCGGGCGATCGTCGGCGGGGGACCGGAAGTCGAGGCTGTGCCAGTTTCCCGGTCCTCCCCCACAGAGACGTTGCCGGAGTGCCCCTGGGTTTTTAGTGGGTAAACCGGTCCGTTTATAGGACCGGGAGTCCCACATACCCCCCTCATCCCCCATGGGGGGGGATGCGTAACGCATTTTCCCAGGGAAAAAAAAAAAAAAAAAAAAAAAAAAAAAAAAAAGGTTAGGTTAGGTTGGGGTGCTAGGTCGGGTAACCTCCAAGAGGTCTGCGCTGTTACTTGTCCCCTGGGATTCGTCCTGGGGGAACGGTAGCAGTCGCGGATTGGTGCACCCTGGTAAACACCGCTAATAACTTCTCACTCGTGGGATCTTGTTAGCGGTGGCCAATAACTCGACACGGTGGGCCTCTCCGCGTGTCCCTCTGAGTAGCAGAGGGCACAGTGTGATGAGGCAGGGTAGACTTCGGTCTACCCAGGTGGGTCCGGGCCCCCTTGTTTGGTGGCCCGGACGACCTTCTGGGACCTGGTCCCAGAAGGGGGCGGCGAAGCGCGCGCGGGGGGACGCGGAACTCTCCTGCGCCGCTTCGTGGGGGACGAGCGGTCCCATAGAAGGCGGCGAAGCGCGCGCGGGAGGACGCGGAACACTCCTGCGCCGCTTCGTGGGGGGGCCTTGGGCCCCCGAGCGGGGAAGAGGGCGCGGGACGACGCGGAACTGTCCCGCGCCGCTCTGACGCATGGTGGCGAATGGCGGGGCCGACATGGAGCCCCGGCCCCGCATTGCACACATTCGCCACCTTTGCGGGCGGACGGGAACGGCCGAGTCGCTTGCCGTTCCCAGGCCCCACCCTGCAGGGGAGGGGCGTGCGGGCCCCGCTGTAATGGCGGGCTTCGTCGGGGAGGGACTGGATGTAAAGGCTCTGCCGGTTTCCCAGTCCCCCCCACTAAGACGACGCAGGAGCGCCGCTGGGTTTTTAGTGGGTATACCGGCCTTGGGGAGGCCGGGGAGTCCCACATACCCCCCTTGTCACTCTCCAGTGGAGGGGGGATGCGTCATTTGCATTTTCCCAGCGCAAAAAAAAAAAAAAAAAAAAAAAAAAAAAAAAAAAAAAAAAAGGTTAGGTTAGGTTGGGGTGCTAGGTCGGGTAACCTCCAAGAGGTCTGCGCTGTTACTTGTCCCCTGGGATTCGTCCTGGGGGAACGGTAGCAGTCGCGGATTGGTGCACCCTGGTAAACACCGCTAATAACTTCTCACTCGTGGGATCTTGTTAGCGGTGGCCAATAACTCGACACGGTGGGCCTCTCCGCGTGTCCCTCTGAGTAGCAGAGGGCACAGTGTGATGAGGCAGGGTAGACTTCGGTCTACCCAGGTGGGTCCGGGCCCCCTTGTTTGGTGGCCCGGACGACCTTCTGGGACCTGGTCCCAGAAGGGGGCGGTGAAGCGCGCGCGGGGGGACGCGGAACTCTCCTGCGCCGCTTCGTGGGGGACGAGCGGTCCCATAGAAGGCGGCGAAGCGCGCGCGGGAGGACGCGGAACACTCCTGCGCCGCTTCGTGGGGGGGCCTTGGGCCCCCGAGCGGGGAAGAGCGCGCGGGACGACGCGGAACTGTCCCGCGCCGCTCTGACGCATGGTGGCGAATGGCGGGGCCGACATGGAGCCCCGGCCCCGCATTGCACACATTCGCCACCTTTGCGGGCGGACGGGAACGGCCGAGTCGCTTGCCGTTCCCAGGCCCCACCCTGCAGGGGAGGGGCGTGCGGGCCCCGCTGTAATGGCGGGCTTCGTCGGGGAGGGACTGGATGTAAAGGCTCTGCCGGTTTCCCAGTCCCCCCCACTAAGACGACGCAGGAGCGCCGCTGGGTTTTTAGTGGGTATACCGGCCTTGGGGCCGAGGCCGGGGAGTCCCACATACCCCCCTTGTCACTCTCCAGTGGAGGGGGGATGCGTCATTTGCATTTTCCCAGCGCAAAAAAAAAAAAAAAAAAAAAAAAAAAAAAAAAAAGGTTAGGTTAGGTTGGGGGACCCCCCACAGTGCTTACGTCCTCGTCGTGTCCCCTGGAAACGACCCTTTCTGACCACCGTAACGGAGTGGCAGATTGGGCTCGGCCAAAGTGCACTGTGCGTTGTAGACTTTCTTGCGGTTATCTACAACTTTGCGGAATGCCTAAAAAGCATGCGCGGGACGCCTGCGGGCGTTTCATAAAAGGCCCTTCTCAGGGCCAACCAAAAGGCCCTTCTCAGGGCCAACCCGAGGAAGGTGCGGCGGTATGCCTCGCAACTTCTGCGGTCGGCCTTCACGGCAATGCGGACGAGTCTTCAGACTCGGATTCAGACAGCGGAACCATTACGCGGTCGGGCGCAGGCCCGAAGGCGATCACCGAAAAAGGTGAAACGACCCTTTCTGACCACCGTAACGGAGTGGCAGATTGGGCTCGGCCAAAGTGCACTGTGCGTTGTAGACTTTCTTGCGGTTATCTACAACTTTGCGGAATGCCTAAAAAGCATGCGCGGGACGCCTGCGGGCGTTTCATAAAAGGCCCTTCTCAGGGCCAACCAAAAGGCCCTTCTCAGGGCCAACCCGAGGAAGGTGCGGCGGTATGCCTCGCAACTTCTGCGGTCGGCCTTCACGGCAATGCGGACGAGTCTTCAGACTCGGATTCAGACAGCGGAACCGTTACGCGGTCGGGCGCAGGCCCGAAGGCGATCACCGAAAAAGGTGAATCGCGCAAGAGGGCCTTTCTGGAGGACGGCTCTGGGTCGAGTTCCTCGGAACAGACGAAGAGCGCGCCCAAGAAGAAGGCGGTGAGGGCCAAGAAGGCCACCGTGGCCGATACCCACGATGTGGGCTTGGCTGAAGCGCGGCGTCAGCTGAGTCTGACCCAGCGGGCGCACCTCCAGCAGGACCTGGAGGAGCAGGTCGCTGCTAAGGAGCAGGAGGCGCGCACTGCGCGGGCCAAGTCCGGGTACGGGGCGTCCCACGTCTTGTACTCGGACCACTCCCTGGCCGAGCTGGAGCGCATGGCGCTGGAGGACGAGAAGGAGATTGCGGAGGTTGCGTCCAAGTCCTCCAACTTGAAGGGGACTTTCCAAAAGGCCCTGAAATGTCGGGCCGCGAGCATGCGCGGCATCGTGTGTGAGCTGGTGAAGCGCACCGCGACGGAGGAGACGCAGCAACTGCAGGCGACGGTCGATCGCCTGCAGTCCGAGGTCAGCCAGCTTCACAAGAAGCTGGCCGAAGTCACGGCCCGGCCCGCTCAGGCCCAGGCCGATCCTCGACCGACAGCGGAAGCTCCCTCCTCCTCCTCCTCCGCCAACCTTGAGGACATCATCCGCAAGGTTGTCATGGAGGAGAGGGCCTTCACGAGAGCCTGTTTCGATGGGATCGAGGACAGGCTCCTACCGGAGAAAAACCTCCGCCCGCCATTGGTGGCGGACAAGAGGCCCAACAAGCCGGCGCCACCCTCCCAAAGGGAGGACGCCCAACTACCCTCCACCACTCCGTCCAACCAGCCTTGGACGGAAGTGGTGAGGGAAAAGGGCAAGGCCAAAAAGGCGAATGCGGCCGCCGCCCCCCCCACCGCCCCTCCCTGCCCGTCCCAGGCGACCGGCAAGGGAAAGGGAAAGGGGAAGGGAAAAAAGTCGGCCCCCAAGCCCGCCGCCGCTGCCCCCGCAGCCAAAAGGGCTCCCGCCGGTGGGAGGAAGCCTTTGATTCCTCCCAAAACTGCGGCCGTCGTGGTGACTCTCACCGCGGAGGCCGCGGAACGGGGGGAAACGTACGGGTCCGTCCTCAAGCGGGCCCGTGCCAACGCCGATCCCACCAAACTTGGGATCGGTGCAGTTGTGTGCCGCCAGACCCAGACCGGAGCTCGAATCTTCGAGTTTGCGGGGGCCCAGGGCGGCGCCAACGCGGACCTCTTTGCAACCAAGTTGCGAGAGGTCATCGCGGACGCGGCCAAAGTGGTGAGGCCTGTTAGGTCTGTGGCCTTGGAGGTGACCGATCTCGATGATACGGTCACCAAAGAGGAGGTGGTGGCGGCAATCGCAGCAATGGGGGGCTGCGACGTCGCAGCGGTGCAGTGCCGAGACATCAGGCCTGGCCGCGGACGCATGGGCACTGTCCGTCTCGAGTGCCCGGTCGCTGCGGCCAAAGCCGTCCTCGACAAGGGGCGGCTTCCTGTAGGGTTCGGCACCTGCAGAGTCCGAGCACTTGAAGACCAGCCTCTGCGCTGCTTCAAGTGCTTCGGAATCGGGCATACGCGGGCCCTCTGTCCGTCCACGGTGGACAGGTCGGACACCTGCTACCGCTGCGGGGAGGCGGGACACAAGTCCGCCTCCTGCAAAGTCCCCACGCCACGCTGCGCAGTGTGCGCAGCCAGTGGCCGACCTGCAGGCCACGTCATGAAGGGGAGGGACTGCATCCCTCCCCCAAAGAAGGGCAAAACGCAGGTGACGACCCCGCCTGCTGCTGCGACCGCCGCCCCTGAAGCAGGGACCTCGGCGGCCGATGAGGGAGGTGCGATGTCCGACTAATGGATAGGGTCGAACATCGCATCCTTCAGGCGAACATCAACCACTGCAAAGCCGCCCAGGACCTGCTCATGCAGGCCCTGGCGGAGTGGTTGGTGGACGTGGCGGTAGTCGCCGAGCCGTACTCGGTCCCTGGCCACTGGCTGGGTGACCGGGACAGCTTGGTGGCATTGGTTGCGCGGTCTTCCACAGACTCCCCTCCCCTCTCGCTCTTAGAGAGGGGACCGGGATACGTGGCCGCCGCGTGGGGAGAAATAGCCCTGGTGGGCGTGTATTTCTCCCCTAACCGCCCACTGCAGGATTTCGAGGACTTCCTCGAAACCCTCAGCGCGGTTGCCGGAAGAGCGGCCCCGCGCCAGGTCGCCGTTTTGGGCGACCTGAACGCCAAATCGGCGACCTGGGGCAACCCGGCCGCCTCATGTAACGCCCGGGGACGCGTCGTCGAGCTCTGGGCGGCCTCGTCCGGTCTGTCCCTCCTCAACAGAGGGACGGTTCAGACGTGTGTGCGGCAACGGGGAGGGTCAGTGGTGGACGTCTCGTTCGCCACCCCCGTTCTTGCCGCCCGCGTCGTGAACTGGCGGGTAGAGATGGTGGAGACACTGTCGGACCACCGTTACGTGCGGTTCGACGTCTCCACCCAGAGCCCCCGGAGGACGCCCCACCCAGGTCGTTCTCCGTTTCCGCGGTGGGCTCTCACCCGCCTCGACCGTGAGGCGGCTGAGGAGGCGGCGTTCGTCCAGGACTGGCTCACGCCTCCTGTCCAAGTCCTGGACGTGGACTCCGCGGCGGCCCAACTCAGGAAGTCCTTGACCGAGGTGTGCAACTCCAGCATGCCTCGGTCTCGCCGTCCACCACCACGCCGCGCCGTCTACTGGTGGTCGGAGGAACTGGCGGGGCTCCGGGCCGCCTGCACGGCGGCAAGGCGGGCCTACACGCGGAGTCGACGGCGCAGCCGGCGAGACCCCGAAGGCGAGGACCTTCTGTACGCCTCTTACGTAGAGGCAAAGAGGGTCCTCAAAACGGCAATGAGGGCCGCCGATGATGCGGCCCGAGCCGAGATGCTGGAGGGGCTCAACGGGGATCCGTACGGGAGACCATACAAGGCGGCGCGGAATAAACTGCGCCCCGTTGGTCCCCCGCTAAAGGAGTCCATGGAGCCGGCATTGCTGGATGGGGTGGTTCGGTCCCTGTTCCCGTCCGGGAGCAACTTCACCCCACCAGCGATGGACCCCCCGCGGGGAGAGGCTCCGCAGGAGGAGGAGGAGGAAGTACCTGCGGTCACGGTGGAGGAGCTTGGCGAGGTGACTCTCCGTCTCCGCGCCAAGAAGACGGCCCCAGGGCCGGACGGCGTCCCTGCGCGGGTGGTGGCGATTGCCATCACCCAGATGGAAAAACGGTTTCGGGATCTCTTCAGCGCGTGTTTCACCGCTGGGAGATTCCCGAAACCGTGGAAGGAGGGGCAGTTGTGCCTCCTCCGAAAGGAGGGACGTCCGGCGGACTCCCCCTCGGCATACCGGCCCATCGTTCTGCTCGATGAGGTCGGTAAGCTGTTTGAGGGGGTTGTCGCCGGCCGGCTTAATGGTCTCCTGCTGGAGGTGGGGCCGAACCTGTCGGACGCCCAATTCGGATTCCGAAGGGGGCGTTCGACAGTGGACGCGCTGGCCCGGCTCAAGGGCCAGGTGAGGGAGGCGGTGGAGGCCGGGGATGGGGTTTTGGCTGTGTCGTTCGACATAGCCAATGCCTTCAACTCCGTCCCCCACCCGACAATACTAGAGGCGCTCCGCTATCATGGAGTGCCTCAGTACCTGCGGAGCCTCCTGGCCAGCTACCTGGAGGACCGAGAGGTCCTCCTCGTGGACAAAGCTGGCCAGCTAAGGCGGTACAGTGTGGAGTCCGGTGTTCCGCAGGGGTCCGTTCTAGGACCCCTGCTGTGGAACATCGGCTTCGACTGGCTCCTGCGGGGAGCTCTCCTCCGAGGCACGAGTGTCATCTGCTATGCGGATGACACTCTCCTTACTGCCCGGGGGAGAGACTTCAGGCAAGCGGCGAGCCTGGCCTCGGCTGGCGGATCCTTGGTTGCGGGAAGGATCCGCCGGCTTGGCTTGAAGGTGGCGCTGCACAAAACCGAGGCCGTGTTTTTTCACGGGCCTCGGCAGCGCACCCCCACCGACGGCCACATCGTGGTAGAGGGCGTTAGAGTCGAGGTGAAGGCCCAGATGAAATATCTGGGCCTGATCCTCGACAGCCGGTGGCGCTTCGGCCCGCATTTTAGCGGGCTCTCAGCGCGCCTGCTGAAAGTCGCAGGCGCGCTGTCGTGGCTCCTCCCAAATCTGGGGGGGCCCAAAGCGCGATGCCGGCAATTATATGCCGGCATCCTGAAGAGCATGGCTCTCTACGGGGCCCCCATCTGGGCGGACTCCCTCCAAAGGAGGGAGAACACCGCGGCGCTGCGCAGGCCCCAGAGGGCCATTGCGCAGCGGGTGGCGCGGGCCTACCGTTCGGTAGGCTTCGCGGCGGCTTGTGCTCTGGCGGGCACCCCTCCTTGGGAGCTCGAGGCGTGGGTGCTCGCCAGAGTTTATGAGTGGACGGCGGGGCGCAGGGCTCTCGGCGAGCATCCCGCCCCGGAAGTGCGGGAGGCCGTCCGGCGAGAGGCGAGGGAAGCGGTCGTCCATCACTGGACGGAGGATCTCGCCTCTGCCGTGTTTGGCCGCCGAACCCTGGACGCGCTCGGGCCAGTCTTGCAAGACTGGCCCGAGCGGCGCCACGGGTTCCTCTCTTTCCGTCTGGTGCAGGTGCTGTCCGGGCACGGTTGCTTCGGCACGTGCCTGCACCGGATCGGGAGAGAGGAGAGTCCGTCGTGCCACGAATGTGGCGCGGCGGAGGACACGGCGCAGCACACCCTCGAGGTGTGCGCGTCGTGGTCAGAGCCGCGTCGCGGCCTGATAGCGGCAGTCGGGCCGGACCTCTCGCTTCCTAGCGTGGTCAACTCCATGCTGGGAAGTGAAGAGGCCTGGGCAGCGGTCGCCTCCTTTTGTGAGGACGTGATGTCCCACAAGGAGGCGGCGGAACGTGCGCGGGAGGAAGACCCTCTCGCGCCGCCGCATAGGCGGAAAAGGGCGCGGAGAGGGCGAAGACATTAGTCGCCCTCCCTCCCTCCATGGTGGTGGATAGCGGGTGACAGGCGCGGGGGCGCCAGCTCCTGCATTGCACTCCACCACCTGCGGTCGTTCCACGGCCCTTCCTGTATGGAGGGGCGTGAAGGGCCTGCTGCAAGCAGGCGGTCGTCGGCGGGGGACTGGACGTAAAGGCTCTGCCGGTTTCCCAGTCCCCCTCCACGTAGACGACGCCGGAATAACTGGTGGTTTTAGTGGGTAAACCGGTCCGGGAGTCCCACATAACCCTCCCCATCCCCCATGGGGGGGGGGTATGCGTAACGCATTTCCCCAGTTTAAAAAAAAAAAAAAAAAAAAAAAAAAAAAAAAAAAAAAAAGGTTAGGTTAGGTTAGGTTAGGTTAGGTTAGGTTGGGGTGCTAGGGGTGCTAGGTCGGGTAACCTCCAAGAGGTCTGCGCTGTTACTTGTCCCCTGGGATTCGTCCTGGGGGAACGGTAGCAGTCGCGGATTGGTGCACCCTGGTAAACACCGCTAATAACTTCTCACTCGTGGGATCTTGTTAGCGGTGGCCAATAACTCGACACGGTGGGCCTCTCCGCGTGTCCCTCTGAGTAGCAGAGGGCACAGTGTGATGAGGCAGGGTAGACTTCGGTCTACCCAGGTGGGTCCGGGCCCCCCTTGTTTGGTGGCCCGGACGACCTTCTGGGACCTGGTCCCAGAAGGGGGCGGCGAAGCGCGCGCGGGGGGACGCGGAACTCTCCTGCGCCGCTTCGTGGGGGACGAGCGGTCCCATAGAAGGCGGCGAAGCGCGCGCGGGAGGACGCGGAACACTCCTGCGCCGCTTCGTGGGGGGGCCTTGGGCCCCCGAGCGGGGAAGAGCGCGCGGGACGACGCGGAACTGTCCCGCGCCGCTCTGACGCATGGTGGCGAATGGCGGGGCCGACATGGAGCCCCGGCCCCGCATTGCACACATTCGCCACCTTTGCGGGCGGACGGGAACGGCCGAGTCGCTTGCCGTTCCCAGGCCCCACCCTGCAGGGGAGGGGCGTGCGGGCCCCGCTGTAATGGCGGGCTTCGTCGGGGAGGGACTGGATGTAAAGGCTCTGCCGGTTTCCCAGTCCCCCCCACTAAGACGACGCAGGAGCGCCGCTGGGTTTTTAGTGGGTATACCGGCCTTGGGGAGGCCGGGGAGTCCCACATACCCCCCTTGTCACTCTCCAGTGGAGGGGGGATGCGTCATTTGCATTTTCCCAGCGCAAAAAAAAAAAAAAAAAAAAAAAAAAAGGTTGGGGTGCTAGGTCGGGTAACCTCCAAGAGGTCTGCGCTGTTACTTGTCCCCTGGGATTCGTCCTGGGGGAACGGTAGCAGTCGCGGATTGGTGCACCCTGGTAAACACCGCTAATAACTTCTCACTCGTGGGATCTTGTTAGCGGTGGCCAATAACTCGACACGGTGGGCCTCTCCGCGTGTCCCTCTGAGTAGCAGAGGGCACAGTGTGATGAGGCAGGGTAGACTTCGGTCTACCCAGGTGGGTCCGGGCCCCCTTGTTTGGTGGCCCGGACGACCTTCTGGGACCTGGTCCCAGAAGGGGGCGGCGAAGCGCGCGCGGGGGGACGCGGAACTCTCCTGCGCCGCTTCGTGGGGGACGAGCGGTCCCATAGAAGGCGGCGAAGCGCGCGCGGGAGGACGCGGAACACTCCTGCGCCGCTTCGTGGGGGGGCCTTGGGCCCCCGAGCGGGGAAGAGGGCGCGGGACGACGCGGAACTGTCCCGCGCCGCTCTGACGCATGGTGGCGAATGGCGGGGCCGACATGGAGCCCCGGCCCCGCATTGCACACATTCGCCACCTTTGCGGGCGGACGGGAACGGCCGAGTCGCTTGCCGTTCCCAGGCCCCACCCTGCAGGGGAGGGGCGTGCGGGCCCCGCTGTAATGGCGGGCTTCGTCGGGGAGGGACTGGATGTAAAGGCTCTGCCGGTTTCCCAGTCCCCCCCACTAAGACGACGCAGGAGCGCCGCTGGGTTTTTAGTGGGTATACCGGCCTTGGGGAGGCCGGGGAGTCCCACATACCCCCCTTGTCACTCTCCAGTGGAGGGGGGATGCGTCATTTGCATTTTCCCAGCGCAAAAAAAAAAAAAAAAAAAAAAAAAAAAAAAGGTTAGGTTAGGTTAGGTGGGGTGCTAGGTCGGGTAACCTCCAAGAGGTCTGCGCTGTTACTTGTCCCCTGGGATTCGTCCTGGGGGAACGGTAGCAGTCGCGGATTGGTGCACCCTGGTAAACACCGCTAATAACTTCTCACTCGTGGGATCTTGTTAGCGGTGGCCAATAACCCGACACAGGCCGCGGAGTAGGCGGCGGTGGGCGCGCACATCCCAATGATCCTCAAGGCTATACCGCAGGTATACCCATACGGAAAGGCTTGAGGGGAGGGTTTTGTGCAGCGCATTTTGTGGAGCCCGGCATGGGCTACGGGCTGTAGAGCTCGTGCGGTTGGTTTTGGCGGACTGGGAGGCACGGTTCTACCGTGTCGCTCAGGGTCGCCGGAGAGCTACGCCACTCTCCAACCGGGTCCACACTTTAACTTCAAAGACCCTCTTCCGGGCGCTAAGAGGGTACGTCGTTATTGTGTGGGCCCGACGAGGGCTTGCCTTAATTGGCCGGCCTGAGAAAGGAAAATCTCGATACAAAACCCGTGAGAAAACACGTAAAAACCTGCGGATACCTGGGACCTCCGCAGTATATACCTTCCCCGGTGTAAGAGGCTCTACCCGGGGCGACCACTTTCCTCACTACTCGTGGGAACTAATATGGACACTACAATAAAAAACCTAAATGACGTGGGCTGTTTCAGCCGTGGAGAGGAGGAGATGTGCGCATCTGTGCGTGAGGGCGCCGAGAAGGTGCGGGACAGAAGTCCTGTGACGAAAGAAGGACGTGTCGCGGTAGCTAAGGCTAAATCGCCGCAAGACACTACTGGAAAGTTTGTAAAAAGCCCTTCTCAGGGCTACTTCCAGGAGAGAGATGGGAACATCCGGAGAGCACACCGTGCTTCCGTAGATGTGGTCTCCTGCTCAGAGCAAGAGGGGACTAGTGACGTGGAGATTGGAGGTAGGACCAGCAGTCGTCGGAAACGACCGTCTTCTTTGCTTGTAGTGCCTGGGCCTCTGGACTCAGACGACACGGAAGCTGAGGGGACTGCGGCTGCTAAGGTGGCTGCTATCCGGGTCAGAAAAAACAAGGGAGGGACCGTGAAGGCTGGCCCTTCTAGACAGGACTACTTGAAGCCAGCCGTGGTGCTGTTGGAGGACGTCCTGGAAAGCAGGCAGTATAAGAAGGGGCCGGCTGCTGCTGCCGCCAGCCATGCCGAAATTGAAACTGGGTCCAGTGTCTCCAACGATAAAGTTGACCTCAGTAGGCTTAACGCCCAGGAGTTAAAGGTGCAGGCGGGCGAGAAGCTCAACTGCATCTTAGAGGTTGCCAAGAGGTCTGGCAACCTTAAGGGAGAATTTGTCGGCAGGCTAAAGAACTCTGCCTCGACTCTAAGAGAAATGGTTGAGCTCTTAGCAAACAGGAGCGAGGCGGAAGAGACGAGGCGGCTCAGAGCAGAAAACAGCCGCCTGCTTCTGGAAGTTGAGGCCTGTAAGGCAGAAATGAAGGCACTGCGTCGTGGTTTCACCGAGGCCAAGACGCAAGCAGCTGCCGCCACAACGGCCGCCACTGCTGCTGCCACTGAGACGCAGACCTTTCCCACCGTGCTGGGAGCGGTCGATTTGGTAGAGGAGCTGAAGCGCTCCTTAACCAGTACGCTTGGCCAAATGATGGATGCTCGTTTTGCGGGGATTGAAGACCGGCTCCTACCTGCCCAGACGGTCCGTCCGCCTCTCAGAGCGGACGCCAAGAGGGCGGCAGAAACTGCCGCTCCACGCAAGCCGGAGCCAGAGATGGCTTCTAAGCCCGCCGCCCCTAAAGCAGGCAAGCAGGCTAACAAGCAGGCCGCAAAGACTACCACTGCAACTCCAGTGGCACCAGCCGCGGGCCCCCCCACAGGGACCCAAAACACCAACGAGGCTACCCCCTCCGCTGTCCCTCGGTCGGATGCCGAATGGACTACAGTGGTGGGGAAAGGCAAAAAGAAGGACAAGGGTGTTAATATTAGGTTCTTGAACGTACTCTGACACAGTTATGTCACTGTCATGTCATGTGTGTGACATTAGTTGATTACTAATATAGCTGTCTCGCTCTAGTCTTCTTCCCTGTTCTCCCTCGCATGGTCGACACGTACTGTTTTCTTTGTATAATTAATTTACTAATTAAATCGTTATTTATAAGTGTAATCATTGAACATTTGACGAACATTGAGTAATTTGTTTTAGTGAATAAAACGTTATCAATGCATCCTGCGAATATTATTTCTGGTAGACATTCCACCATCGATTAAACGTAGACTGCTGATCCACGTTTCTGCCACCTCTATTCATATCAGGTTATTGGCCCTGGTGATACAATCGACTGGAATAACTGGAATAATCGTGGGGTGCGAGTCTGCGTGGCTTTCACTTTGTGTGCGCAAGCGCGTTCCATGTGCTGCTCGTCATGGCGCCAACGCCTACACCGCCGACCGCAGCTGAGGATGTCGCTGCTGCCACCGTGTCCACTGGCGGCTCTACTATCAATCATGCACAGTACTACAGTGTCGAAAAGCTTGAGGGAATGAACAATTACACAAGTTGGAAATTTTGTATGAAGATGGCACTAACCCTTGAGAACCTTTGGTCCTGTACTCAGGCACCGGGTGTTGATGTTGATGACTGGAAAGACCAGAGAGCTCTCGCCCGAATCTGCTTGGCAGTGAAACCGCACTGCTACCAATATGTACAGAACGCTAAAACCAGCAAGGAGGCATGGACAAATTTATCCAAAGTTTTTGAAGATAAGGGACTTCATTGTCGTGTTCTCTTATTGCGGCAACTTCATAGAGTCGAGTTGAAGTCGTTCTCAAGTGTCACTCAGTATGTGGATACAATCATGACACTGGTACAACAATTAGCGGATATTGGAAAACAAACCGATGATGGTGAGATAGCAGAGCTACTTCTCAGCGGATTACCAGAATCATTCGATCATATCGTTTCCGGGCTTGAAACTGTTTGTTTGACTGGCAGTTTATCAAGTGAGTTTGTTCGTACCAGACTACTTCAGGAGGAGTTCAGAAAGTCCGAGTCAGGTGAAGCTACAGCCTTTGTTTCGAGACATCATAATACAACCTGTACTTATTGCAAGAAGAAAGGTCACATAAAAGCTAAGTGCTTCAAGCTTCGGCGTGACAAGAAGAACAAAACTGAAGATGGTGAAAAGACTTTTGTGGCTTCAGCTTTCTTCGCAAACAATACGGATTGGGTGATCGATTCAGGATGTTCAGCGCACATGTGTAACAACAAAGATTGGCTCATCAATTTTAAGGACTCTAAAAGTAATATAAAAATAGCAAATGATGAACAAATCTCATGTTTAGGATCTGGTGAAATACTCTTGGAAACAGATAAAAATATGGTAAGAGGCATTCAAAATGTATCTTTTGTCCCTGATTTATCAATCAATTTATTGAGTGTCTCAAAACTATGTGAGAAGGGTTTTACAGTTATTTTTAATAAAAAGGGGTGTCATATCTACGAACAATGTGTAATCTCTGGCAATTCAATTTGTAAGGCTTTTAATGAGAACGGCATCTACAAATTATATGGTAAGGCCTGCATTCCGAGTCCGTCGTCTATGTGCGGTTTGGTGGCGCATTCTTCCGCTCTCCTGCCTATGCAGGAGGCACAGAGTGCTAACAAAGCTGAGGTGCCGATTGATGTTTGGCACAGGAGGCTTGGCCATCTTGGAGTTCAGGGTATGCTAGCGTTAAGGAATGGTGCAGCTAATAATGTTATGTTTCAGATCAATGATGATAAATCATTGCAAAACTGCATTCCGTGTATGGAAGGAAAAATGGCGGCTAAGCCATTTCCAACCACTGCCCGCCGTGCTTGCCAACCCTTGGAACTCATACATTCGGATATCTGCGGCCCTATGCCTGTGGCAAGTTGGGGTGGCGCTAGGTATCTATTGACTTTCACAGACGACTTCACTCGCAAAAGCTTTGGCTACCTGCTTCAGAGGAAGAATGAGGTAATATCTACTTTTATTGATTTTAAATCTTTAGTAGAAAAACAGTTGGGTTTACCAATAAAAATACTACGTTCCGATAATGGAGGTGAATATTGTAATAGCAAATTTTCTGATTACCTTAAAAAGGAAGGAATTGTCCATCAGACTACTATTCCATATTGTCCTCAGGGAAATGGTGTTTCTGAGCGCCTAAATAGGACTCTCTTAGAAAAGGCAAGATGCATGCTGCAAGGGGCGGGTCTAGAGAAGCGATTTTGGGGTGAAGCAGTCATGACTGCAATTTACTTAAAAAATAGGTCCCCAACATCATCTTTATCTGGCCTTACTCCGCTGGAGAAGTGGACTGGATCAAGGCCAGATCTTGGTCATCTCCATGTATTCGGCTGCATTGCTTACTCACTCATCCCTGAGCAAAGAAGGAATAAGTTAGATGCTAAAAGCAAAATGTATATCTTTGTAGGCTATAGTGACACCTCTAAAGGCTATAGACTTGCGGATCCCTCTAATCCTAAAAAGGTTATATTATCTAGGAATGTAGCATTTATAGAAAATAAGTTTTATGAGACTGACACTAATATTATTTCTAATAACAATAATTTTATAATTTATGAATTTAATGAAAATGAATTGAATAATAATATTAATGAGTCTAGTCATCAGAACAAATCAAGTTCTAATACAAGTATTTTAGATTCTAGTAACAATATTGAACTGAATTCTAGCACTAATCATAGTCAGCCGGATTCTAGTCGCATAATGGATCAGAATCCGAATATTATTGTATCAGATACTGAAACAAAATCTGTAATTTCAGATACAGACGAGTACTACTGCACTGGCAGCGAGAACGAGGCTGGCTCGCCGTGTTCACCGATCGCTGGCACGCCCTCTGAGCGGGTGATGTCGCCGCATCTCGTGGCACCTCGAGGGGAAGCAGCTGCCGCCCCAGAGCCTTTGCCTTCGTCCTCTACTGCTCGGTCTGTTCGGTCTACTCGTTCTAAGTTGCCTTTGAGGTTTGAGGATTATGAATTAGATTTCTCTCTCATGGCACATCATGCACTTCCAGGCGACCCTCATAACTATGAGGAAGCCATGTCCTGTACTGACAGTCAAAATTGGCAATCTGCCATGCAATGCGAATATAATTCGCTCATTGCTAACAATGTGTGGAAAATAGTCGACAGGCCACCAAATACAAATGTAGTCAAATGTAAGTGGGTCTATAAACGCAAACACGATGCTTCAGGTAAGTTTGATAAGTTTAAGGCTCGTTTGGTCGCCAGAGGTTTCACACAAGTTAGAGGCATAGATTACAATGAAACCTTCTCTCCCGTAGTTAGACATAGTACCATGAGAATCTTGTTTAGTTTGGCTAATGAGTTAGATTTAAACATAGACCATGTTGATGTAACTACTGCATTCCTAAATGGAGAATTAAAAGAAACAATTTATATGGAACAACCTCCAGGTTTTTCTGATAATGATAACAGTAAAGTTTGTCTCTTATCAAAAGGAATTTATGGCCTGAAACAGGCAAGTAGAATCTGGAATGCAAAAGTTCATAAACTACTATCTGAAAATGATTATAAACAGAGTAAGTGTGAGCCTTGTGTTTATAGTAAGAAAGTAGGTAATGATCTCATTATTATAGCTTTGTATGTCGACGATTTTTACATATTTTATAGCTGTAACAAAAATGAGCTGTTGCCATTACTAGAAAATAATTTTGATGTTAAAAACTTAGGTTCAGTCACTAACTGTTTAGGTATGAATGTATATAGAGATAGGGTTAAGCATATTTTGAAACTTGACCAGTCAGAATATATTAATAAGTTGTTAATTAAATATGGCATGAATAATTGTAAGCCGGTGTCAACTCCCATGATATTAAATTGTAAATTCGATTTTGATGAGAGTGAGCACCTTGATGACTATGTGTATAGCTATAGAGAACTTCTAGGTAGCCTAATGTATCTATCTGTGTGCACTAGGCCCGATATTTCTTTTGCATGTAGTCAACTAAGCCAGTTTAGCAACAATTTTAATAGGACTCATTGGCTAGCTTTGAAACGCATCCTGCGATATCTAGGAGGCACAGTAAATTATTGTCTATTGTTTAATAGGTCTAATAATTTAGATATAACTGCTTTCTCTGATGCTGATTGGGCTAACGACATTGTTGATCGTAAGTCTTATACGGGGTTTGTAGTTAAACTGGGTTGTAATACTATCAGTTGGGAATCTCGTAAACAGCGCTGTGTGGCTTTATCAAGTACAGAGGCTGAGTATCTTTCTATATCTGATGTTTGCAAAGATCTCTGTTTTATTAGAAACTTTTTATCAGAAATTATTAGTAAAGATATTCAAATAACATTGTATAATGACAATCAAAGTGCACATAGGCTACTAGAGTGTAAAGAATATTGTCACAAAAGAACGAAGCACATTGATCTTCGTTATCACTATGTTAAAGATTTGGTTAGGAAAAATGTCTTAATCGTTAAATATCTGCCCACAGATCAAATGACAGCTGATGTACTGACAAAAGCCTTAGGTGGTAGTAAGCATAAATTGTTTACACATGACCTGAATGTAGTTCCTAAGTAGGCGTAGGTATTGCTATTCTGTTCATGTAATTTATATTAAACATGTACCCACCTAACTACTATGTCAAGATAAGTAGGTCTGCATGAATCAATTGTAGAGTCTTTTGTTTTTGTAACAATGTAGAGTCTTAGCAAAATTTTATGTAGAGTTAAAGTTTCATGTTGCATGTAGGTAGAGCATGAATTGTATTGATATAGTAGAGTCTCAAATTATGATTTCTTGTGAAATGTATTTTGTTTGAGTCGCTCAAAAACCTATGGGGAAGTGTTAATATTAGGTTCTTGAACGTACTCTGACACAGTTATGTCACTGTCATGTCATGTGTGTGACATTAGTTGATTACTAATATAGCTGTCTCGCTCTAGTCTTCTTCCCTGTTCTCCCTCGCATGGTCGACACGTACTGTTTTCTTTGTATAATTAATTTACTAATTAAATCGTTATTTATAAGTGTAATCATTGAACATTTGACGAACATTGAGTAATTTGTTTTAGTGAATAAAACGTTATCAATGCATCCTGCGAATATTATTTCTGGTAGACATTCCACCATCGATTAAACGTAGACTGCTGATCCACGTTTCTGCCACCTCTATTCATATCAAAGGGAAAGGGTAAAGGAAAGTCTCCTGCAGCTCCTGCACCCCCCACTGGAGCTCGTGCTTCCAGCGCTAAGCCGGAACCTAAGCGCAAGTCGGCAGCCAAGTCGGCGACGATGAGGCCCCCAAAGTCCGCAGCTGTCGTGCTGGCGCTGAAGCCTGAAGCCGTGGAGAAAGGGGTCACATACCATGACGTGATCCAAGAGGCACAGGAGAAGGTCAACATCCAGGAACTGGGGATTGACCAGCTCCGATTCCGCCAAACGGCCACAGGAGCTAGGCTGTTTGAGATCCCAGGGTCTCAAAATGGTGAGAAGGCGGATAGACTCGCGGAGAGGCTCCACGGGGTTCTGTCGGAGGTAGCCACTATCGCCAGGCCTATTAAATCGGTTGATTTAAGAATCATAGGCTTGGACGATGCGGCCACTAAGGAGAAAGTGGTGGTGGCAGTTGCCAAAGCGGGTGGCTGCGACGTGGCGCACATAAAGACTGGGGAGATCCGCCGTCAATCGGGCGGTGCCGGCTCCGTCCTTGTCTCCTGCCCAGTTTCGGCAGCCAAAGCTGTGCTGGCCAAAGGCAGGCTCTTGGTAGGGTGGAGTTCGGTAAGAGTGGTAGCCCTGGACGCGCTTCCTATGCGTTGTTACAGGTGCATGGGACTAGGGCACACGCGCCCCCAGTGTCCCGAGTCGTCGGCTGATAGAGGAGACGTGTGTTTCCGCTGTGGAGGCACTGGCCACCGGGCGGCTAACTGCGAGAAGGTCGACCTCCGATGCGCAATCTGCGTGGAGCTGGGTAGGCCTTCTGGGCACGTAATGGGGGGTCGAAAATGTACCCCTCCAAAGAAGAAGGGAAAGGCCGCAAGGACCCAGGCCACCCCTACAGCGTCACAGCAGGCTGCCCCCGGAGGTGAACGCCAAACGGCGAGTGAGGAGGTTGTAATGTCGGATTGATGGATCAAGTCCGACATCACAACTTCCTCCAGACGAATTTAAACCACTGTGCTGGGGCTCAAGACCTGCTTATGCAGACCCTGGTGCAGTGGAAAATAGATGTGGCAGTAGTTGCGGAGCCGTATTACGTTCCCCCTCATCCCTGCTGGGCTGGGGACATGGGCGGCTCCGTTGTTATTATAGGACGATCGGGTGATGCCCCCGTCCTCTCAGTTGTAGAGAGGGGCTTAGGATATGTGGTGGCCAAGTGGGGAGAGTACGCAGTTGTTGGCGTATACTTCTCTCCCAATAAAACCGCTGCGGAGTTGGAGGCCTTCATGGATCTCCTGGCCGTAGTAGTAAGAAGACAGGCTCCGCGTCAGGTTCTTTTCATGGGAGACTTGAATGTCAAAGCTCGGGATTGGGGCAACCCCTCCACTGACTCTCGCGGGGAGATTGTCAGGGAGTGGGCGACTACAACAGGACTGATTCTGCTGAACAGAGGATCGGCCCACACATGCGTCCGACATAACGGGGGGTCCGTGGTGGATCTATCTTTCGCCACCCCGGCTGTTGCGGCACATGTCTGTTCCTGGAGGGTGTTGGAGGAGGAAACTCTCTCGGACCATAAATATATAAGGTTTGAGATTCCCACCTCCCATAACCAAGGAGAAACTAGGCACGTGGCATGAACGGCCTTTCCGCGCTGGGCGATTAGCCGTCTCGACGTTGAACTGGCAAAGGAGGCGGCGCTAGTTCAATCGTGGGTGGCTGCACCCACGCACCCGGAAGTGGACGTAGCAGCGAGCCACTTTCGCAAAGCGGTGACGGCCGTGTGCGACGCGGCCATGCCACGGTCCCGATGCCGCCCGGACCGCCGTGAGGTATATTGGTGGAGCGCGGAGATAGCGGACCTTCGAACCATATGCTCCGGAAAGCGGCGGTCTTACACCCGCTGCAGGAGGCGGCGTAACGGTCGAACAGATGATGAGCTGTCGACTGACGAGTTGGCAGCCGAAAGCCAGCTGCACAGCGAGTACCGCGAAGCAAAACGGGAGCTGCAACTGGCCATCAGCCGGGCTAAGTCTCAAGCTTGGGGCGAGGCTCTGGAGAGCCTTGACAGGGATCCCTGGGGGCGTCCGTACAAGGCCGCTCGGAAAAAGTTTCGTGGGCAGACGGCCCCGGTTGCGGAGTCCCTAGAGCCAGAGCTCCTAGACAGGGTCTTGGAAGGGCTATTCCCCGACAATAGCTCTCACTTTATCCCTCCGACGATGGCTCCGTCCTCTCTCGAGGAGCTGGATCCGGCCTCCATTCCACCTATTTCAGAGGTTGAAATGGAAGTAGTAGTCGACCGCCTACGAGGCAAAAAGACTGCACCAGGTCCAGACGGGATTCCGGGGCGAGTCCTCAGGATTGCCCTGAAGAAGATGAGTGGTCAGCTTCGGGAACTATTTGATGCCTGTCTTGCGTCGGGGCGGTTTCCTAAACTATGGAAGGACGCCGACTATGCCTGCTACGGAAGGAAGGTCGAGCTGCCGACTCACCTTCCGGGTATAGGCCTATAGTCTTGTTGGATGATACGGGTAAGCTGCTAGAGAGAATAGTAGCCACCCGTGTCATCTGGCATTTGGAGGGGCCTGGACCTGGGCTCTCTGATGCTCAATATGGGTTCAGGGCTACTAGGTCTACAATAGACGCCCTGCTGTGGCTTAAAAGGTGGACTCAGGATGCGGTTGGTGAAGGCCAAAAGGCGTTAGCAGTCTCGCTCGATATCGCTAACGCCTTCAACAGCCTCCCACACGGAACGATACGAGAAGCACTCCGTTACCATGGAGTCCCATTGTATCTGCGGAGGCTGTTGGCTGACTACCTCCAGGACCGCGAGGTCCTTGTCGAGGGACGTGACGGTCTGAGACACCGCCGTGTCTCCTGTGGGGTTCCACAGGGTTCGGTCTTAGGACCACTCCTGTGGAACATAGGCTATGACTGGGTGCTCCGTTGCACGCTTCCTACAAGTGTTCGTGTTGCGTGCTACGCAGACGATACTCTTGTCGTAGCCAGAGGAGGAAATCTCGGGGAGGCGGTACGGTCAGCAACGGTGGGTGCAACCCTCGTTGTGGACAGAATACGCGCCCTGGGACTGGAAGTGGCCATCTCCAAAACCGAGGCTCTGTTGTTCCATGGTCCTCGAGGAGGACCACCTCCAGGAACGCGGCTGGTGCTGGACGGGGTTGTGATCCCGGTCGGAACCTAGATGAAATACCTGGGTCTCATCCTAGATGGGAGATGGGCTTTTGGGGCCCACTTTGAAAAGTTAACCCCAAGAGTTGTGGGAGCCGCGGCCGCTTTGGGGAGGTTGCTGCCTAACATCGGTGGCCCGAGTTCCAACTGTCGCCAACTATACTCCGGAGTAATCCGTAGCATGGCTCTCTACGGCGCCCCGGTCTGGGTGGATGCCCTCAATCGTGGTAATAAGACCCTGCTACGACGTCCGCAGAGGGTCATTACGACGAGGGCAATACGAGGTTACCGAACGGTGTCCTGGACAGCAGGATGTGTTTTGGCCGGTGATCCCCCTTGGGAGCTCCAAGCGGAGATCCTCGCTGAAGTCTACCATTTCGTAGCGGCGAGGAGATCCGAAGGAGACCCTCCAGCGTGGGATGAGGTAGCCAGTCTACGGCTACAGGCTCGGGCTGCTCTGATGCAGCGATGGACGGAGGACTTAGCTCCTCCGGTCCCTGGGCAGTGGACAGTGGACGCCATCCGCCCGGTCCTCAAGGAGTGGGTCAGTCGACCGTTTGGGTCACTGACATTCCGATTGGTGCAGGTGCTTTCTGGACACGGATGTTTCGGAAAGTATCTGCACCAAATCGCTAGACGTGAGGCAACCCCAGCCTGCCATGAATGTGGGGCGTCGGAGGACACGGCGCTCCATACGCTGGAGATATGTCCCGCTTGGAGCCCGCAGCGACACAATCTCACAAGCGTAATAGGCCAAGACCTCTCTCTACTGAGGGTGGTAAATGCCATGCTCGATGATGAGAGGTCATGGCAGGCGGTCGTCTCTTTCTGTGAAGATGTAATGTCCCGGAAAGAGGCTGCGGAGCGAATCAGGGAGGACGATGCCCAAGCTGATGTGCTCCGACGTAGAAGAACAGGGGAAAGAAGGAGGCGGTTCGCCCGCCTGCTCTCCCCTTTGTAGTGGAGTCATGATGAAAGGTCGGGGGACTTTTTCATAGATGAAGTGGCCCGGTCAAGGCAAATCAGGGCCTACCGCTAGGACGAGACAGTGAATTATAACTAGACCCTGTCTCGCCCTGCCTCAGCGGAGGACGGCACACGGGGGGGTTTTTAGTGGGTTCGAGTCCCACATACCCCCTTCCGTCACCCCCGTGGCGGAAGGGAAATGCGAGGGCATTTTCCCCCCTTAAAAAAAAAAAAAAAAAAAAAGGTTAGGTTAGGTTAGGTTAGGTTAGGTTAGGTTAGGTTAGGTTTTTTTTTTTTTTTTTTTTTTTTTTTTTTTTTTCCTATGTGTCCCTCAGACATGGTGATCCGAGACTTTTTTATTTCGTTTAGTTTAAGTTCTTTACAATATTGTCTTCAAAAAAAAAAATTTCTATGTATATATTTTACCAATTTTTATGTACTAAATTTTACCAATTTTACAATATTGAATTTTACTATTTTAAATTTTTACTCTTTGTTTTAAGTTTACTTGTCAAATTTTACTTTATACGTTTACGTTATAATTCTACGTAATTTAAAAATAATGTTTTCCACCTGGAATACTGATAACTATTTTATTATGATCTGAAATGTTTTTATAATAATATGCTTCTAATTGAATACCATTTTACTACAAAAATTTGTTTTTATGCTTTTAATTTTTTAACTATTTAATTACTGTTTCTGTGTTACTGTTTTTTGTTTAGTCTATTTCTAAAGTTGCTGCTAGTTGTATTTATATACTTAATATATAAATGCCAACAAGACTTATTAACTAGGTTTTTAAAAATTTTATTGTGACTATTGTTGTTTTATTTGCAGATGGCTGTTTCATGTTTAAGCACCGAAAGCGTTGTGTAGCTACTCAGGGGTAAGCGGAAGGCCATGGTAATCATGACCCCAACCGTTTACTTGGACAGCTTTGGTTTTATGCTCATCGGTGTTTTCCTAGCAGTGGTACGCTATAGTTGACCTCGCTAGAGCGTCCCACTTCCTCCTGATCGCGCACTCCGGGCTGAAGGCACTGTGGTCCACCTTTTCGGCCTTGGCGTGCACGCAGTTGCAGCAGGAAGGGGTCGCACCAGCGAGCCAATCTGCGCATTCCGTCCTCATGTGGGGTCCCCCACAGTGGCTGCATTTTACAATGGTCTCCATGCAGAACCGTCGTCCATGGCCATAGCCGAGACACAGCGAGCATTGCACAAGTGGTGACTGGTCAGCCACTTTTACTCGCTGGAGGTCTATGACGACGGTTCCTGCATGGACCAGACGCTGCCAAACTGCGGGAGACACCCTCATGACGACGTGATGCGTCTGATTGTTCCTAGATTTCTTTTTGTATACTATTTCCAAGAATTACAAGTGGGTCTTTATTCTTCACTTCTTCCACCGTTAGAAACTCTTCCGCACCCTTTAGTCGTTCTTTAACTTGCATTCTTTCCTCCTCGGTTTTACATCCTACAATCACCTTCCTGTCTTTTGCCTTCCGGATCTTTTCTATCGCTATTCCTCCTTCCTTCGCTTTAACCGTATCTCTTATCCTCTTCATGACTTCCTCACCCGTATCCTGATCATCCTTGGATGTTACGACTACCGAGTATAGCGCGGCATGCTCAGGGAACTGCCTCCCAGGGTGTGCCGCTGCTACACTCGCGTAAGTCTGCTTTTCCATTTTCTCTTGCTGTATTTCTATCTTCTCCTGTAGCTTTTCCATCTTTGCACTGTTTTCACGTATCAACTTTGCATGCTCTTCCAGCTTCTCAATGAGGTCTCTTTCTTCCTTTCTCACCTCCTTCTCTTGCTTTTCTTCTTTCTCCAGCTCTTTTCCGTTCTCCGGTTTCTTCACCTTCCTCACTCCTTTATCATTTTCGCTTTCCGACTCTTTAACAAGCTGATACAGCCTTTCAATAGCAAGTAGCACCTCGTTTTTAATTTCCGTTTTAATATTTCTCGAGTTCCCCATATTAACCTTTGCTTTCGTAAGACAGGCCTTCGCTTCCGCAAGCCGGCTGGTGTATTTGGGCTGCGCCGGTGGGCCTCCCACAGCCTCAATCGGTGCTTTCACACCCACTCTACTTCCCTGTGAAAGCACCTTTTTTGTCTTTGGGGGGTCCACCGACGCAACTTTCTTCGGGGTGGTTGGGGTAAGTGGGTCTGCTTTACCAGCTTCCCACTCCCCAATACTTCGGCGGACGCTTGAAGTTGAAGGCCTGTCATGCACAGATGGTGGTGTAGTTGAGGTTCTTCTGGGGAACTCGTTCGAAGTCTTGCCGCTTTTAGCAGGGGTGCGGAAACCGAACATTTTGGAAGAAGTTTGAGGGACACAATTAAAATCTAAGGTAAATTTGTAAAAGTTGTAAAAATAGATTATGTAAATTTGTAAAAGTTGTAAATGTAATATAGATTAAAAAATTTGTAAAAGTTGTATAAAATAAAATTAAAATAATGCGTATAAAATAAAGTCAAATTATGTACAAGCCTATTTCTAACAAAAACTAACCTAATGCTATGTTCCTAGCAAGAACAGTCTTATATTATGATAATTTCGCCTTTAAACAGGCAGTGAAAAACAATTTTGGTAAAAACCAAAATTAGAAAATGTCAGAAGAAGGTGGGGACAATAAAGAATTTTTAGGTGTCACAAATCAAAAAGCGTATCGTTACACAATGTCAATTTCGAAGACCGGGTCAAAAAATATGCAATGGTTAGGTTAGGTTAGGTTAGGTTAGGTTAGGTTGGGGTGCTAGGTCGGGTAACCTCCAAGAGGTCTGCGCTGTTACTTGTCCCCTGGGATTCGTCCTGGGGGAACGGTAGCAGTCGCGGATTGGTGCACCCTGGTAAACACCGCTAATAACTTCTCACTCGTGGGATCTTGTTAGCGGTGGCCAATAACTCGACACGGTGGGCCTCTCCGCGTGTCCCTCTGAGTAGCAGAGGGCACAGTGTGATGAGGCAGGGTAGACTTCGGTCTACCCAGGTGGGTCCGGGCCCCCTTGTTTGGTGGCCCGGACGACCTTCTGGGACCTGGTCCCAGAAGGGGGCGGCGAAGCGCGCGCGGGGGGACGCGGAACTCTCCTGCGCCGCTTCGTGGGGGACGAGCGGTCCCATAGAAGGCGGCGAAGCGCGCGCGGGAGGACGCGGAACACTCCTGCGCCGCTTCGTGGGGGGGCCTTGGGCCCCCGAGCGGGGAAGAGGGCGCGGGACGACGCGGAACTGTCCCGCGCCGCTCTGACGCATGGTGGCGAATGGCGGGGCCGACATGGAGCCCCGGCCCCGCATTGCACACATTCGCCACCTTTGCGGGCGGACGGGAACGGCCGAGTCGCTTGCCGTTCCCAGGCCCCACCCTGCAGGGGAGGGGCGTGCGGGCCCCGCTGTAATGGCGGGCTTCGTCGGGGAGGGACTGGATGTAAAGGCTCTGCCGGTTTCCCAGTCCCCCCCACTAAGACGACGCAGGAGCGCCGCTGGGTTTTTAGTGGGTATACCGGCCTTGGGGAGGCCGGGGAGTCCCACATACCCCCCTTGTCACTCTCCAGTGGAGGGGGGATGCGTCATTTGCATTTTCCCAGCGCAAAAAAAAAAAAAAAAAAAAAAAAAAAAAAAAAAGGTTAGGTTGGGGTGCTAGGTCGGGTAACCTCCAAGAGGTCTGCGCTGTTACTTGTCCCCTGGGATTCGTCCTGGGGGAACGGTAGCAGTCGCGGATTGGTGCACCCTGGTAAACACCGCTAATAACTTCCCACTCGTGGGATCTTGTTAGCGGTGGCCAATAACCCGACACACGCCGCGGTGTAGGCGGCGGTGGGCGCGCACATCCCAATGATCCTCAAGGCTATACCGCAGGAATACCCATACGGAAAGGCTTGAGGGGAGGGTTTTGTGCAGCGCATTTTGTGGAGCCCGGCATGGGCTTACGGGCACGTGCTCGTGTGAAGGTTTTGGCGGACTGAGGGGTACGGTTTTACCGTATCACTCAGGGTCGCCGGGGAGCTACGTCACTCTCCAACCGGGTCCACACTTTAACTTCAAAGACCCTCTTCCGGGCGTTAAGAGGGTACGTCGTTATTGTGTGGGCCCGACGAGGGCTTGCCTTCATTGGCCGGTCTGAGAAAGGAAAATCTCGATACAAAACCCGTGAGAAAACACGTAAAAACCTGCGGATACCTGGGACCTCCGCAGTATATACCTTCCCCGGTGTAAGAGGCTCTACCCGGGGCGACCACTTTCCTCACTACTCGTGGGAACTAATATGGACACTACAATAAAAAACCTAAATGACGTGGGCTGTTTCAGCCGTGGAGAGGAGGAGATGTGCGCATCTGTGCGTGAGGGCGCCGAGAAGGTGCGGGACAGAAGTCCTGTGTTGGAAGAAGGACGTGTCGCGGTAGCGAAGGCTAAATCGCCGCGAGACGCTACTGGAAAGTTTGTAAAAAGCCCTTCTCAGGGCTATTTCCAGGAAAGTGACGGGAACATCCGGAGAGCAAACCGCGCTTCCGTAGATGTGGTCTCCTGCTCAGAGCAAGAGGGGACTAGCGACATGGAGACTAGAGGCAGGACCAGCAGTCGTCGGAAACGACCGTCTTCTTTGCTTGTAGTGCCTGGGTCTCTGGACTCAGACGACACGGAAGCTGAGGGGACTGCGGCTGCTAAGGTGGCTGCTATCCGGGTCAGGAAAAACAAGGGAGGGACCGTGAAGGCTGGCCCTTCTAGACAGGACTACTTGAAGCCAGCCGTGGTTCTGTTGGAGGATGTCCTGGAAAGCAGGCAGTATAAGAAGGGGCCGGCTGCTGCTGCCGCCAGCCATGCCGAAATTGAAACTGGGTCTAGTGTCTCCAACGATACAGATGACCTCAGTAGGCTTAACGCTCAGGAGTTAAAGGTGCAGGCGGGCGAGAAGCTCAACTGCATCTTAGAGGTTGCCAAGAGGTCTGGCAACCTTAAAGGAGAATTTGTCGGCAGGCTAAAGAACTCTGCCTCGACTCTAAGAGAAATGGTCGAGCTCTTGGCAAACAGGAGCGAGGCGGAAGAGACGAGGCGGCTCAGAGCAGAAAACAGCCGCCTGCTTCTGGAAGTTGAGGCCTATAAGGCAGAAATGAAGGCACTGCGTCGTGGTTTCACCGAGGCCAAGACGCAAGCAGCTGCCGCCACAACGGCCGCCACTGCTGCTGCCACTGAGACGCAGACCTTTCCCACCGTGCTGGGAGCGGTCGATTTGGTAGAGGAGCTGAAGCGCTCCTTAACCAGTACGCTTGGCCAAATGATGGATGCTCGTTTTGCGGGGATTGAAGACCGGCTCCTACCTGCCCAGACGGTCCGTCCGCCTCTCAGAGCGGACGCCAAGAGGGCGGCAGAAACTGCCGCTCCACGCAAGCCGGAGCCAGAGATGGCTTCTAGGCCCGCCGCCCCTAAAGCAGGCAAGCAGGCTAACAAGCAGGCCGCAAAGACTACCACTGCAACTCCAGTGGCACCAGCCGCGGGCCCCCCCACAGGGACCCAAAACACCAACGAGGCTACCCCCTCCGCTGTCCCTCGGTCGGATGCCGAATGGACTACAGTGGTGGGGAAAGGCAAAAAGAAGGACAAGGGAAAGGGTAAAGGAAAGTCTCCTGCAGCTCCTGCACCCCCCACTGGAGCTCGTGCTTCCAGCGCTAAGCCGGAACCTAAGCGCAAGCCGGCAGCCAAGTCGGCGACGATGAGGCCCCCAAAGTCCGCAGCTGTCGTGCTGGCGCTGAAGCCTGAAGCCGTGGAGAAAGGGGTCACATACCATGACGTGATCCAAGAGGCACAGGAGAAGGTCAACATCCAGGAACTGGGGATTGACCAGCTCCGATTCCGCCAAACGGCCACAGGAGCTAGGCTGTTTGAGATCCCAGGGTCTCAAAATGGTGAGAAGGCGGATAGACTCGCGGAGAGGCTCCACGGGGTTCTGTCGGAGGTAGCCACTATTGCCAGGCCTATTAAATCGGTTGATTTAAGAATCATAGGCTTGGACGATGCGGCCACTAAGGAGAAAGTGGTGGTGGCAGTTGCCAAAGCGGGTGGCTGCGACGTGGCGCACATAAAGACTGGGGAGATCCGCCGTCAATCGGGCGGTGCCGGCTCCATCCTTGTCTCCTGCCCAGTTTCGGCAGCCAAAGCTGTGCTGGCCAAAGGCAGGCTCTTGGTAGGGTGGAGTTCGGTAAGAGTGGTAGCCCTGGACGCGCTTCCTATGCGTTGTTACAGGTGCATGGGACTAGGGCACACGCGCCCCCAGTGTCCCGAGTCGTCGGCTGATAGAGGAGACGTGTGTTTCCGCTGTGGAGGCACTGGCCACCGGGCGGCTAACTGCGAGAAGGTCGACCTCCGATGCGCAATCTGCGCGGAGCTGGGTAGGCCTTCTGGGCACGTAATGGGGGGTCGAAAATGTACCCCTCCAAAGAAGAAGGGAAAGGCCGCAAGGACCCAGGCCACCCCTACAGCGTCACAGCAGGCTGCCCCCGGAGGTGAACGCCAAACGGCGAGTGAGGAGGTTGTAATGTCGGATTGATGGATCAAGTCCGACATCACAACTTCCTCCAGACGAATTTAAACCACTGTGCTGGGGCTCAAGACCTGCTTATGCAGACCCTGGTGCAGTGGAAAATAGATGTGGCAGTAGTTGCGGAGCCGTATTATGTTCCCCCTCATCCCTGCTGGGCTGGGGACATAGACGGCGCTGTTGCTATTATAGGACGATCGGGTGATGCCCCCGTCCTCTCAGTTGTAGAGAGGGGCTCAGGTTATGTGGTGGCTAAGTGGGGAGAGTACGCAGTTGTCGGCGTTTACTTTTCTCCCAACAAAACCGCTGCGGAATTAGAGGCCTTCATGGACCTCTTGGCCGCAGTGGTAAGAAGGCAGGCACCGCGTCAGGTCCTTCTCATGGGGGACTTGAATGCCAAAGCTCGGGATTGGGGCAACCCCTCCACTAACTCTCGCGGGGAGATTGTCAGGGAGTGGGCGACTGCCACAGGACTAATCCTGCTGAATAGAGGATCGGCCCACACATGCGCCCGACATAACGGGGGGTCTGTGGTGGATTTATCTTTCGCCACCCCGGCTGTAGCGGCGCATGTCTGTTCCTGGAAGGTGTCGGAGGAGGAAACTCTCTCGGACCATAAATATATAAGGTTCGTGATTCCCACCTCTCATAATCAAAGAGCAACTCGGCGCGCGGCGCGAGCTGCCTTCCCACGCTGGGCGATTAGCCGTCTCGACGTTGAACTGGCAAAGGAGGCGGTGCTAGTTCAGTCGTGGTTGGCTGCACCCGCGCACCCGGAAGTGGACGCAGCAGCGAGCCACTTTCGCAAAGCGGTGACGGCCGTGTGCGACGCGGCCATGCCGCGGTCCCGATGCCGCCCGGACCGCCGTGAGGTGTATTGGTGGAGCGCGGAGATATCGGACCTCCGAACCATATGCTCCGGAAAGCGGCGGTCTTACACCCGCTGCAGGAGGCGGCGCAACGGCCGGACGGACGATGAGCTGTCGACTGACGAGTTAACAGCTGAAGGACAGCTGCATAGCGAGTACCGCGAAGCAAAGCGGGATGTGCAACTGGCCATCAGCCGGGCTAAGTCTCAAGCTTGGGGCGAGGCTCTGGAGAGCCTTGACAGGGATCCCTGGGGGCGTCCGTACAAGGCCGCTCGGAAAAAGTTCCGTGGGCAGACGGCCCCGGTTGCGGAGTCTCTAGAGCCAGAGCTCCTAGACAGGGTCTTGGAGGGGCTATTCCCCGACAATAGCTCTCACTTTATCCCTCCGACGATGGCTCCGTCCTCTCTCGAGGAGCTGGATCCGGCCTCCATTCCACCTATTTCAGAAGTTGAAATGGAAGTAGTAGTCGACCGCCTACGAGGCAAAAAGACTGCACCAGGTCCAGACGGGATTCCGGGGCGAGTCCTCAGGATTGCCCTGAAGAAGATGAGTGGTCAGCTTCGGGAACTGTTTGATGCCTGTCTTGCGTCGGGGCGGTTTCCGAAACTATGGAAGGACGGCCGACTATGCCTGCTACGGAAGGAAGGTCGAGCTGCCGACTCACCTTCCGGGTATAGGCCTATAGTCTTGTTGGATGATACGGGTAAGCTGCTAGAGAGAATAGTAGCCACCCGTGTCATCTGGCATTTGGAGGGGCCTGGACCTGGGCTCTCTGATGCTCAATATGGGTTCAGGGCTACTAGGTCTACAATAGACGCCCTGCTGTGGCTTAAAAGGTGGACTCAGGATGCGGTTGGTGAAGGCCAAAAGGCGTTAGCAGTCTCGCTCGATATCGCTAACGCCTTCAACAGCCTCCCACACGGAACGATACGAGAAGCACTCCGTTACCATGGAGTCCCATTGTATCTGCGGAGGCTGTTGGCTGACTACCTCCAGGACCGCGAGGTCCTTGTCGAGGGACGTGACGGTCTGAGACACCGCCGTGTCTCCTGTGGGGTTCCACAGGGTTCGGTCTTAGGACCACTCCTGTGGAACATAGGCTATGACTGGGTGCTCCGTTGCACGCTTCCTACAAGTGTTCGTGTTGCGTGCTACGCAGACGATACTCTTGTCGTAGCCAGAGGAGGAAATCTCGGGGAGGCGGTACGGTCAGCAACGGTGGGTGCAACCCTCGTTGTGGACAGAATACGCGCCCTGGGACTGGAAGTGGCCATCTCCAAAACCGAGGCTCTGTTGTTCCATGGTCCTCGAGGAGGACCACCTCCAGGAACGCGGCTGGTGCTGGACGGGGTTGTGATCCCGGTCGGAACCCAGATGAAATACCTGGGTCTCATCCTAGATGGGAGATGGGCTTTTGGGGCCCACTTTGAAAAGTTAACCCCAAGAGTTGTGGGAGCCGCGGCCGCTTTGGGGAGGTTGCTGCCTAATATCGGTGGCTCGAGTTCCAACTGTCGCCGACTATACTCCGGAGTAATCCGTAGCATGGCTCTCTACGGCGCCCCGGTCTGGGTGGATGCCCTAAATCGTGGTAATAAGACCCTGCTACGACGTCCGCAGAGGGTCATTACGACGAGGGCAATACGAGGTTACCGAACGGTGTCCTGGACAGCAGGATGTGTTTTGGCCGGTGATCCCCCTTGGGAGCTCCAAGCGGAGATCCTCGCTGAAGTCTACCATTTCGTAGCGGCGAGGAGATCCGAAGGAGACCCTCCAGCGTGGGATGAGGTAGCCAGCCTACGGCTACAGGCTCGGGCTGCTCTGATGCAGCGATGGACGGAGGACTTAGCTCCTCCGGTCCCTGGGCAGTGGACAGTGGACGCCATCCGCCCGGTCCTCAAGGAGTGGGTCAGTCGACCGTTTGGGTCACTGACATTCCGATTGGTGCAGGTGCTTTCTGGACACGGATGTTTCGGAAAGTATCTGCACCAAATCGCTAGACGTGAGGCAACCCCAGCCTGCCATGAATGTGGGGCGTCGGAGGACACGGCGCTCCATACGCTGGAGATATGTCCCGCTTGGAGCCCGCAGCGACACAATCTCACAAGCGTAATAGGCCGAGACCTCTCTCTACTGAGGGTGGTAAATGCCATGCTCGATGATGAGAGGTCATGGCAGGCGGTCGTCTCTTTCTGTGAAGATGTAATGTCCCGGAAAGAGGCTGCAGAGCGAATCAGGGAGGACGATGCCCAAGCTGATGTGCTCCGACGTAGAAGAACAGGGGAAAGAAGGAGGCGGTTCGCCCGCCTGCTCTCCCCTTTGTAGTGGAGTCATGGTGAAAGGTCGGGGGACTTTTTCATAGACGAAGTGGCCCGGTCAAGGCAAATCCGGGCCTACCGCTAGGACGAGACAGTGAATTATAACTAGACCCTGTCTCGTCCTGCCTCAGCGGAGGACGGCACACGGGGGGGTTTTTAGTGGGTTCGAGTCCCACATACCCCCTTCCGTCACCCCCGTGGCGGAAGGGAAATGCGAGGGCATTTTCCCCCCTTAAAAAAAAAAAAAAAAAAAAAAAGGTTAGGTTAGGTTAGGTTAGGTTTTTGGGGAACCGCTTAAGGCGGCTGTTTGACGGCTGCCTCCGTGATGGCGTGTTCCCTAAGGAATGGAAGGAGGCTAAATTGGTTCTCTTGAAGAAGGATGGCAGGCCCGCAGATTCTCCCTCTGCGTACCGTCCCATATGCTTGCTGGACGAGGCCGGCAAATTATTCGAAAGAATAATCGCTGGTCGTGTCTGCTCGCATCTGTGGCAAGTAGGTCCTGATCTGTCGGATGACCAGTTTGGTTTCCGGCAGGCGCGTTCGACGGTGGACGCGATTCTTAGAGTCCGTTCGCTGTCGGACCGGGTAGTGTCCCGGGGCGGGAGAATGTTGGCGGTGTCGCTAGATATCGTCAACGCTTTCAACTCCTTGCCTTGGAGGGCGATCAGGGAGGCCCTCGTGTTTCACGGGGTCCCCCCCTACCTGCAGCGCATTATCGGCGCCTACCTGCGTGACAGATGTGTGCAGTATGTGGGCAGGGATGGTACCCGCTATCAGAGGGAAGTGTACTGTGGGGTTCCTCAAGGGTCCGTTTTGGGCCCGCTACTGTGGAACCTTGCGTACGATGCGGTCTTGCGCGTCGATCTCCCCATCGGCCTTCACGTCGTCTGCTATGCGGATGACACTTTAGTGTTGGCCGGTGGGGACAACTTCGAGAGTGCCAAGGGGCTCGCCGAGCTTGGGGTGGCATGTGTCGTGGACAGGGTCCACGAGCTGGGTCTTCGGACAGCGCCTCAGAAGACTGAGGCGCTGTGGTTCCACAAATTCCCGAGGGGAAGGGAACCACCCAGCTTGTCGGTTCGCGTAGGTGACGTCGATGTCCAGGTGGGGCCGTACCTAAGGTACCTGGGCCTCACCTTGGACAGTCGCTGGGATTTCGGAGAGCACTTCAGCCGTACCGTCCCCCGGATCCAGAAGGTAGTGGGTGCTCTGCACAGACTGCTACCAAATCTCGGGGGACCCAGGGAAGGTGTTCGCCGTCTCTACGGAGGGGTGGTGCGATCGATGGCCCTCTACGGAGCGCCCGTCTGGTCACATAGACTGGCGGGTGTTAGGCGCTATAGGTTATTGTATAATAGCCTACAGCGCACTATGGCCATCCGTATCGCACGAGGGTATCGTACGATATCCTTTGAGGCGGCGACGATCTTGGCGCGGTTTCCGCCCCTTGACATCTTGGCGAGGATGGATGCCCGTGTATACGGGCGTCTCCGGACCGATGACGGGAGTGGAACCGCGCCCGCTGAAGTGCGGGTGCAGGAGCGCCGACGTGCGCTCGTGGAATGGCGCGAGCGGTTCGAGGAACCGCGAAGCTCGCGCCAGCGCATCGTGGGCGCCATTGCGCCCAACTTCGAAGCCTGGCTGGGACGAGAGCACGGGTACGTCACCTATCGGCTCACTCAGGTGCTTACCGGGCACGGGTGCTTCGGTGAGTACCTTAGTAGGATCGGACGCGAACCCACACCACAATGCCACCATTGTGGGTGGGACCGTGATTCCGCGCAGCACACGTTGGAGCAGTGCTCAGCGTGGTGCGAGGAGCGCGGAATTCTGGTCGACAGGATCGGGCAGGACCTCTCTCTGCCTAGCGTAGTCGAGGCTATGCTGGCAGACGAGACAGCCTGGATGGCTGTGGCTTCTTTCTGCGAGACGGTTTTAGTCCGGAAAGAAGCCGCCGAGCGTGATCGGGAGAGGGCCGATCCCGCTCGGAGGAGGCGGCGGCGGGGTGCTGGCAACGGCCGCCCCGCACTGCCTGCCCCGTGAGGGGGCTGAGTGGTTCTCCCTGCCATACAGGGAGTCTTTCGGGTCCGTGGGCGGTCGGAGTGAGGGCTCTGGCTGGTCAATAGCGGACTCCGGGAGGGCGGCTGGCACATTGTGGCGTGTGCAGCCGTAGCACCGTTGGTGCTGGGATCGCGACTGTGGGTGTCGTTCTCCCGGGACGGGCTTTTTATTGGCAATATGCGGTGAGGGCTCTGGCGTGGTCGTTTCGAGGTCCCAGAGTCCCTTGTCAAGCATCGAGGCTGGCCACCGGGGTGGTTTTAGTGGGTCGGTGAGTGTCACCATCCCCACACTACCTTGCCGCATCCCTCAAATGCGGTATTGGTGTCAGTGTGCAGATTTCCCCCCGTTAACAAAAAAAAAAAAAAAAAAAAAAAAAAAAAAAAAAAAAAAAGGTTAGGTTAGGTTGGGGTGCTAGGTCGGGTAACCTCCAAGAGGTCTGCGCTGTTACTTGTCCCTTTGGATTCGTCCTGGGGAACGGTAGCAGTCGCGGATTGGTGCACCCTGGTACACACCGCTAATAACTTCTCACTCGTGGGATCTTGTTAGCGGTGGCCAATAACCCGACACAAGCCGCGGAGTAGGCGGCGGTGGGCGCGCACATCCCAATGATCCTCAAGGCTATACCGCAGGAATACCCATACGGAAAGGCTTGAGGGGAGGGATCAGCGCAGGGGGGTTTGTGCTCGGGGGGGGATTAGGGATGGGATTTTTCCCATACTTAAACCCGCCCTGACTACCCCGGGATAGGAGCTTCTCTAGGCATTCTCTGTTGAGCAGAGAAAGCGCTGGATGAAGCGGGACGTGCCCGGTGTGCACTTGCACTGCCTCTGGGTAGGCTCTGAAGAGTTTGTCTTCTTTGCCAGCGTCCTAGGGTCTTGGCTTTGCCGCCTGGGCCTGGAGGAGTTCACCTCGTTAAAAAACCCTGATATTTGGAGTGGCTACGCAGCGCAACAGATCGCCTGTTCGGCGAATCCATCCGTGAACTTCCAATCCTGGAAGTCCACGGAGGGTTCGCCGACCAGGCGGGTTGGTCGGTATAATCAGCCGCTACTGCGGATCTTCGGGGACCTCACCCCTCAAAGAGGAAAAAAAAAAAAAAAATGAATAAGGCCGATTGTGAAAATGGTCCCCAGGCGGGTACCGGCGTCTCTGACGTCGGAGAATCCCGCAGTGCTCCGGCACTCTGCCCCTCGTACTCTGGGGGGGGCGACAATCGCCTCGCGAGCTCCGGGAGCTCACGTAAGAAGGAAGGGAGGGTTTCGGCGAAGCAGAGAGGCTTCGCGAGACCGGCTACGCCAATGGCGAGCGATGTGGGAGAAGAGTCTGACACTTCCGTCATGTCTCTTTCTTCCCAAGCTTCTTCGGCGTCGGGCATGGCCCGCGCCACACGGAAGCGAGGGCGAAAGCCCCAGGGGGATGGTGAGGGTGGTGGCTCAGACTCGCAAGAGACTAAGCGCGCCATGTTCCTCAAGGACAAGGGGAACGAAGACGATGACGTCTTCAATCCCCAAGTCGCGCCGGAAGACAAGCGGGCGAAGGCAGACTTGCCGACACCCGAAGTCTTGGCGCAGGAAATGCAGGCGTTGCGCTCTCAGGAGTTGGACGCCTGCATGACGGTCGAATTGCAGACCATTGAGAAGATTGCCGACAGGTCTAAGAACCTGAAGGGCAATTTTATCAAGGGTCTGCGTGTGGCCGTCAGGAGGGCGGCAGCGATCTCGGCGGAGCTCTTGCACCGTGCGGCGGTGGACGCCAATGTCAAGAGGCTCGAGGGTGAGAACGCAGAGTTGCGTGCCCAAATGGCTGCCCTTTCTGCCAAGGTGGAACAGGTGGTCAGTTCCCAGGCCAGCGCTAGTGCTAGCGTGGCCGAACCGACGGTGGTCACTCCACCTGTTGCTGGTGGGGACTGGGAAGGCCGTCTCATGGAGCGTATCGGCGCTCTAATGGACAGTAAGTTGGTTGTGGCTATGGGTGCCATGCCTTCTTCTGCCCAAAGGGATGCCGTTGCTGCTCCAGCAACACCAAAGACGCCCACTGGCAAGGCAAGGGCAAACGCTCGACCCCCGCCAGTAGCTCCCCTGCCACCCGTGCAGTCGCAGACTGCGGAGACGCAGGCGTCGAGGACGCCGGTGTCGACTTGGGCGACAGTGACGGGGAAGAAGAGGACGCCAAAAAAGGCCGCCGCTCCTGAGTCTGTGCGACCTGGGCCGAGCGCTGGCCCTAAGGCTGGCCCGAAGGCTGGCCCGAAGGCTGGCCCGAAGGCTGGTCCAAAGACCGGACCGAAGGCTGGTCCGAAGACTGGTCAGCAAGCTGGCTCGAAGGCTGGCCCCAAGGCTGGCAAAAAGCCGAAGCCTGCGCGGGTGCCGACGTCTGCGGCGATTACGGTGACGGTTCCGGAGGGTTCCGACGTCACCTACGCTGCGGTCATGGCGGCTGCTAAGGCTCGGATTAAGTTGGCCGAAGTAGGACTAGAACAAGTCCGCTTCAGAAAGGCCATCACTGGAGGGATTATAATGGAGGTGTCGGGACCCGACTGCATCTCCAAGGCGGACGCCCTGGCCGAACGCTTGCGCGTAGCCCTCGCGGATCTGAAGGTGCGGATTGCACGTCCGGTGAAAACGGGGGAGTTGCGGTTGAAAGACCTCGACGACAGCGTCACATCTCAAGAGGTGCAGACTGCTGTCGCCGAGGCCGCCGACTGCTCGGTCCTCGACGTGCGGGTGGGTGACATACGTCGCTCTCCCAAAGCCCTGGGCACGGTATGGGTCCGATGTCCACTAGCTTCCGTGCGGAAGCTAGCAGCGGCTAAGCACGTCGTGGTAGGGTGGGTCAAGTCTAGGGTCGACTATCTGACCTCTAGACCGCTCCAGTGCTTCCGGTGCTTGGAGTACGGGCACGTACGCAGCACATGTCAGAGCACAGTGGACCGTAGTCACTTGTGCTACGCGTGCGGCGAACCCGATCATCGGGCGAGCCAGTGCACGTATACGCGCAAGTGTCCGCTGTGCGCTGACAAGGGTTGTAAGGCCGACCATAGGATGGGGAGCAAGAGTTGCACCCCTCCTAAGGGCACGAGGAATTCTCCTCGCTCGGCCCCAGCACCGGAAGGCAAAGCCGCCCCAACAAAGGGGGCCGCTAGGTCGGGTCCAAACCCGCCGCCCCAGGAGGGCATGGAGGATTCTTAATGGATCACACCCTTAGAATCCTCCAGTGCAATCTGAACCACTGCCGTGGCGCGCAGGATTTGCTTCAGCAGACCTTCGCGCAGTGGTCGATTGCACTAGCCGTAATCGCAGAGCCCTACCGCGTCCCGGACCATCCACGGTGGTTCGGTGACGATTTGGACTCTGTCGCTATATTCTGGGGCGGCGGCGAAGGCGACCCCCACTGTGCCCTTATTGAGAAGGGACAGGGTTTCGTGGCCACGGAATGGGGTCGCCTAGCCGTTGTGGGCTGCTACATCTCTCCCAACTGTACCCTCGTCGAGTACGAGGTGTACCTGGACGCGGTTGGTGGTTGCATACGCAGGTGCCTGCCGCGTCCGGTGCTCGTCTTGGGCGACTTCAACGCTCACTCTCGTGAGTGGGGCAGTCCCCGAGATGACCCGAGGGGAGAGACAATCGTCGATTGGGCGGCGGGTATGGACCTCCGGTTGTTAAATCGGGGGTCTGTAAGCACCTGCGTGCGGTGGCAGGGGGAGTCGATCGTGGACCTTACATGGGCGACTCCTTCGGCCACACACCTGGTTTCGGGATGGAGAGTCGCGGAGGAGGTGGTCACTTTATCTGATCACCGCCACATCTTTTTGGATGTGGCCCTCCGCCCCCCCGGACGTGCGTTCCGCCGCAGTGGCAGTCCGCCGCGGCGATGGTCCCTCAAGCGGCTCGACAGAGATCTGCTCGAAGCCGCCGCCATCGTCGCGGCTTGGCCGGAAGCCGGAGAGAATCTGCCCGATCCTGTCAGGGAGGCGGCCTGGTTCCAGGCAGCGATGACGTCGATTTGCGATGTGTCGATGCCCCGAGCCGGGCCTTCCAAGCGCGGGTCGATGTACTGGTGGTCGGAGGAGATAGCGAGGTTACGTGTGACGTGCCTACGCTCCCGACGCCTGTACCAACGAGCCCGGAGAAGACGGCGAGCCCCTGCCGAAGAGGTGGATGGAGCCTACGAGGTATACCGAGGCGCTACAGTGGCACTCCAAGTCGCGATTGCCGACGCCAAGGCTCGGTCCTGGAGTGAACTCTTGGAGGGATTGAATAGGGATCCATGGGGGCGCCCGTACAAGATGGTACTGGGCAAGCTCAGACCATGGGTCCCTCCGGTGACGGAAACCCTGGATCCTGCGTTCGTGGAAGTTGTCGTGGACACGCTCTTCCCGAGGGTCCAGGACGATCTCTCATCACCCCCTGTCTTTCCATCGAGCCCGACCATCTGGGACGAGGAACTGGGGGTGACCGAACAAGAGTTGGACCGAGCTGTGAAGCGCCTTAGGGCTCGGAACACGGCACCCGGCCCGGATGGGATTCCCGGAAAGGCTTGGGTGCTGGCTTTATCTGCCGGTTTGGGGAACCGCTTAAGGCGGCTGTTTGACGGCTGCCTCCGTGATGGCGTGTTCCCTAAGGAATGGAAGGAGGCTAAATTGGTTCTCTTGAAGAAGGATGGCAGGCCCGCAGATTCTCCCTCTGCGTACCGTCCCATATGCTTGCTGGACGAGGCCGGCAAATTATTCGAAAGAATAATCGCTGGTCGTGTCTGCTCGCATCTGTGGCAAGTAGGTCCTGATCTGTCGGATGACCAGTTTGGTTTCCGGCAGGCGCGTTCGACGGTGGACGCGATTCTTAGAGTCCGTTCGCTGTCGGACCGGGTAGTGTCCCGGGGCGGGAGGATGTTGGCGGTGTCGCTAGATATCGTCAACGCGTTCAACTCCTTGCCTTGGAGGGCGATCAGGGAGGCCCTCGTGTTTCACGGGGTCTCCCCCTACCTGCAGCGCATTATCGGCGCCTACCTGCGTGACAGATGTGTGCAGTATGTGGGCAGGGATGGTACCCGCTATCAGAGGGAAGTGTACTGCGGGGTTCCTCAGGGGTCCGTTTTGGGCCCGCTACTGTGGAACCTCGCGTACGATGCGGTCTTGCGCGTCGATCTCCCCATCGGCCTACACGTCGTCTGCTATGCGGATGACACTTTAGTGTTGGCCGGTGGGGACAACTTCGAGAGTGCCAAGGGGCTCGCCGAGCTTGGGGTGGCATGTGTCGTGGACAGGGTCCACGAGCTGGGTCTTCGGACAGCGCCTCAGAAGACTGAAGCGCTGTGGTTCCACAAATTCCCGAGGGGAAGGGAACCTCCCAGTTTGTCGGTTCGCGTAGGTGACGTCGATGTCCAGGTGGGGCCGTACCTAAGGTACCTGGGCCTCACTTTGGACAGTCGCTGGGACTTCGGAGAGCACTTCAGCCGTACCGTCCCCCGGATCCAGAAGGTAGTGGGTGCTTTGCACAGACTGCTACCAAATCTTGGGGGACCCAGGGAAGGTGTTCGCCGTCTCTACGGAGGGGTGGTGCGATCGATGGCCCTCTACGGAGCGCCCGTCTGGTCACATAGACTAGCGGGTGTTAGGCGCTATAGGTTGTTGTATAATGGCCTACAGCGCACTATGGCCATCCGTATCGCACGAGGGTATCGCACGATATCTTTTGAGGCGGCGACGATCTTGGCGCGGTTTCCGCCCCTTGACATCTTGGCGAGGATGGATGCCCGTGTATACGGGCGTCTCCGGACCGATGACGGGAGTGGAACCGCGCCCGCTGAAGTGCGCGTGCAGGAGCGCCGACGTGCGCTCGTGGAATGGCGCGAGCGGTTCGAGGAACCGCGAAGCTCGCGCCAGCGCATCGTGGGCGCCATTGCGCCCAACTTCGAAGCCTGGCTGGGACGGGAGCATGGGTACGTCACCTATCGACTTACTCAGGTGCTTACCGGGCATGGATGCTTCGGTGAGTACCTGAGTAGGATCGGACGCGAACCCACACCACAATGCCACCATTGTGGGTGGGACCGAAATTCCGCGCAGCACACGTTGGAGCAGTGCTCAGCGTGGTGCGAGGAGCGCAGAATTCTGGTCGACAGGATCGGGCAGGACCTCTCTCTGCCTAGCGTAGTCGAGGCTATGCTGGCAGATGAGACAGCCTGGATGGCTGTGGCTTCTTTCTGCGAGACGGTTTTAGTCCGGAAAGAGGCCGCCGAGCGTGATCGGGAGAGGGCCGATCCCGCTCGGAGGAGGCGGCGGCGGGGTGCTGGCAACGGCCGCTCCGCACTGCCTGCCCCGTGAGGGGGCTGAGTGGTTCTCCCTGCCATACAGGGAGTCTTTCGGGTCCGTGGGCGGTCGGAGTGAGGGCTCCGGCTGGTCAATAGCGGACTCCGGGAGGGCGGCTGGCACATTGTGGCGTGTGCAGCCGTAGCACCGTTGGTGCTGGGATCGCGACTGTGGGTGTCGTTCTCCCAGGACGGGCTTTTTATTGGCGATATGCGGTGAGGGCTCTGGCGTGGTCGTTTCGAGGTCCCAGAGTCCCTTGTCAAGCATCGAGGCTGGCCACCGGGGTGGTTTTAGTGGGTCGGTGAGTGTCACCATCCCCACACTACCTTGCCGCATCCCTCAAATGCGGTATTGGTGTCTGTGTGCAGATTTCCCCCCGTTAACAAAAAAAAAAAAAAAAAAAAAAAAAAAAAAAGGTTAGGTTAGGTTAGGTTAGGTTAGGTTAGGTTAGGTTAGGTTAGGTTAGGTTAGGTTGGGGTTAGGTTAGGTTAGGTTAGGTTAGGTTAGGTTAGGTTAGGTTAGGTTAGGTTAGGTTAGGTTAGGTTAGGTTAGGTTAGGTTAGGTTTTTTTTTTTTTTTTTTTTTTTTTTTTAGTTTTACGGCATTTATTTATCAGAGAGACAATTTTCCTCTTGCATAACAAGAGACCTTATTCTACTTATAATTTACTACCTATTTTACCATTAGTAGACCTTACTCTAAATGAAATTAATTACCTATTGTACAATTTATGATCTGTCTGCACAATCGCCTACTTCATTAATTTGCGCTTCAAAGCCTCTTTATCACTTGAAAATTTTTGTTTGTCAATTTTACAGTTAGTTACTAGTTCTTTGTAGTTTCAAGTGAAGAAGGCCTTGAAACGCATTACAATTATTTGTTTAACTCTTACCTATTTACAATGATTTTATCTTTTATCTGATACGTAATGCTTAGTGATCTATGTTTATGACAATTTCAATGTGTTACTTTGTTGCTTATTTTAAATTTAAGAGTTTTAACTTCCAGTTGCTCATAGTTATAACCATTTTTACAAAAACTGTTTACTCTCAACTGTAGATTATCTTCTTATCTAATTACAATTCAAAATGTTCTCAATCCAAAATTTTCTTTGTTTTAACTTTAAGATTCTAATTTTATACATGTTTATCCTAGTTCCTAAAAACTTAATTTACTTACTTACATGCAAAGTTTTACTATTCTGATTAAATATTTTCTTTACTTTATATACTACTACTATATACTTAACTAATTTACATTTTACTATATTATTTGCTATTAATTGAATATATTCTATAATTACATTTTTGCTTTTACAATGTTATTTACAGAAATTATTTTGTTTTGAACTTATGTTTATGATATCTTATGACAAACCAACTGGGCAATACTTTACTTTTTACCTACTACAATGTTTTATATTTTAACCCCAATATTTATAAATTTATATTAATTTAAATTCTACTGCTTAACCTTTATATGATGAACACCTGCTTATTACACTTTACAACAAACTACAACTCACTACAACAACATGATACTAGATTTTTGAAGCTATTTGTATTTCATTCCATTTCAATCCTATTGTTTTTGATACAATTTCAAGATGTTTAACACTACACTCTATTTAAATAAATTGTTTGTTTTTCAAACCCTTGTTTAATTTACTTATTCCTATATAATACAAGACTTGATTTACCTAGTACTTACCCTATTTTCTTATGTGCACATATTTACACTCAACTTCTTCCTATTTTCATCAATGTTAGACAAGATTTACTAAGTTCAGCAATATATTACATAATATATTTGAACAAAGTTTTCACAAACTTCTATTTCTAGACTATAACCTAAATTACACAGAAGACAGGTGAAGCAGAGTATTCAGGCTTAACTAAATTAAATGATCCTTTTTCATGATGCAGGCTAGTTACACACTAAGAATAGGTGAAACAGAGTTTAGCAACTAAGGATTTTGATTAGCATTTTATCTAGGTACACATAATTATTTGTTAAAGCACCAAAAACTGAGCAAAGGGAGAAACTTATTTTATATACCTACTGAATACTATTTTTGTTAAAAGTTTGAAAAACATTTACAATTTAACTTACATATAGGCCACACTTGACCTTGCGAGGGAGTCCCAGCGGAGGCGCGTCGGGCACTCAATGTCAAACGCGTTGTGGTCATGTCTTCCAAGCCTCGCCAGTCTGCAGTTTCGGCACGACGGAACATCAGCAACTGTCCACGCGGGGCAATCTTTTCGAAGATGTGGGTCACCACAGTGACTGCATAAGTCCGCTTTTTCCTTGCAGAACTTGCGACCGTGGCCGAAGCCAAGGCACTTGCTGCACTGAAGAAGCGGACTTTGATCGAGAACTTGCCTCCGCTGAAGGTCAATATGGACAGTTCCCTCCGCTGTCAGCCGGCGCCACAAAACTGGCGAGACTTGGAGAACAATATTACTCTCGATTGGGTTTTGGGTCCTCCTCCTATACTTCACCGACGCCCTGTAGTCAGTTTCAGGGATATCACCCGTAATTTGGGGATTTTGTGTACGGAGAGACTTTAACACATCTTCATCGGTGTTATAGGAGAGGACCCCCTTAATAATTACAAACGGATCCTTACTTTTTGCTAGTTCAACCTTGAGTCCCCGAGCGCGCTCCCGCAGGTGACACTGGAGCTTGTTGACTTCTGCTTGGCTCCCGCAGCTGAGGACGATCTTCTGGTCCCTAACTTTGCGAACGGTGTCCACACGAAGTCCCGTTGTGCGCGCGTCCACCGCAACCTTTATCTTCTCCAGCAGCTGGGCGCCGGAGTCCGTCGGGTCGTCTGACGCTACGATGATGGCATGATTGGGTTTCTGCGGGGCTGGTCTTCGGGTCACGTCCGCGTAGGAAAAACCTTGCTGGGCCACTTCTTCAAACTGGGCTTTTATTGATTGAAGCGCCACTCTCAGGCTGCTGAGCCCTTCTTGCAAAGGCTTTAAATCAGAAGCTGCTGCCGGAACTGACATTTTGATTTCTTTGCGCAGCTCTTTGATTTCATTGAGGATTTCTACCGTGGAGAAATCGGAAGACATTCGGATGCTTTCATCTTGTATGCTGACTATCTGGTCTTTCAGTTCCAACACTGTTTTTGCGTGAGCTTTCTCCATAGCCAGTACCTGTTGATCATACTGCGCTTTCATCTGCTCCAAATCTGATACCAGCTCCTCCTTCGTGGTGCACAGTTTAGACACACACATATCCATTTCAGTTATCTTGTCGCGAAGTCCGTTTTTAATAGAAGTCTTTATGTTTCCAGAATCATCAAGCAAATCGAGACATTCTAATTTTAATCTGTTAGATAGGAAAAGCATTTTTCTGATGGAAACAATGCCCCTTGCGATGTCGTGGGAAACATCTGACGCTTCAGAAGCGGCGGAGTCAGATGATTGAGCAGGAGAATGTTCCCTCGAAGAAACAGATGATTGTTTGCTCGATGGCACACTTACCGCCCCCTCTGCACTGCGAATAAGGGCTTCTTTTCTGATCGGGTCACCTTTGGCCTTCGACCGTTGAGGCTTGGATTTGTCCATGTCGAATGTTTTATCCATTGCAGGAAAATATTAACTTTTTTATTTTTCAGGTACCCGCACTATCCGGTTTTATCGAGGAAGTTGTACCGGGATCCCTCCTGGAGGCAGGATCGTCTGGATTGGTGGTAGTCCAGATCGGCGGACACTTGCTGAACACTTAGAGATCACTTTCAACAGGAAAATATTAACTTTTTTATTTTTCAGGTACCCGCACTATTCGGTTTTATCGAGGAAGTTGTACCGGGATCCCTCCTGGAGGCAGGATCGTCTGGATTGGTGGTAGTCCAGATCGGCGGACACTTGCTGAACACTTAGAGATCACTTTCAACACTTAAGGTAAGTTTTTTGAAATTTTTATTAATTTATTTGCACAGACACGACCGTCACCGGTGAGTGTTGGCTTGAGACTGGGTTAGGTTAGGTTAGGTTAGGTTAGGTTAGGTTAGGTTAGGTTGGGGTGCTAGGTCGGGTAACCTCCAAGAGGTCTGCGCTGTTACTTGTCCCCTGGGATTCGTCCTGGGGGAACGGTAGCAGTCGCGGATTGGTGCACCCTGGTAAACACCGCTAATAACTTCTCACTCGTGGGATCTTGTTAGCGGTGGCCAATAACTCGACACGGTGGGCCTCTCCGCGTGTCCCTCTGAGTAGCAGAGGGCACAGTGTGATGAGGCAGGGTAGACTTCGGTCTACCCAGGTGGGTCCGGGCCCCCTTGTTTGGTGGCCCGGACGACCTTCTGGGACCTGGTCCCAGAAGGGGGCGGCGAAGCGCGCGCGGGGGGACGCGGAACTCTCCTGCGCCGCTTCGTGGGGGACGAGCGGTCCCATAGAAGGCGGCGAAGCGCGCGCGGGAGGACGCGGAACACTCCTGCGCCGCTTCGTGGGGGGGCCTTGGGCCCCCGAGCGGGGAAGAGGGCGCGGGACGACGCGGAACTGTCCCGCGCCGCTCTGACGCATGGTGGCGAATGGCGGGGCCGACATGGAGCCCCGGCCCCGCATTGCACACATTCGCCACCTTTGCGGGCGGACGGGAACGGCCGAGTCGCTTGCCGTTCCCAGGCCCCACCCTGCAGGGGAGGGGCGTGCGGGCCCCGCTGTAATGGCGGGCTTCGTCGGGGAGGGACTGGATGTAAAGGCTCTGCCGGTTTCCCAGTCCCCCCCACTAAGACGACGCAGGAGCGCCGCTGGGTTTTTAGTGGGTATACCGGCCTTGGGGAGGCCGGGGAGTCCCACATACCCCCCTTGTCACTCTCCAGTGGAGGGGGGATGCGTCATTTGCATTTTCCCAGCGCAAAAAAAAAAAAAAAAAAAAAAAAAAAAAAAAAAAAAAAAAAGGTTAGGTTAGGTTAGGTTTTTTTTTTTTTTTTTTTTAAATCCTAAGTTTCCCTCAGACATGGTGGTCCGAGACGTTTGTATTTCGTATGTTTTTAAGTTTTTCACAATTCTTTTTATATTGTGTGAAAAAAAAGAGCTTTGTAATTTATATCTTTTCAAATTTTTATTTTTGGCCGAATAGTGCAAATGATTTGTGCTCAAAAATTTAATAGTTCCGTTTTCGTTTCTGGTTTACTCTTTTTATTTATGCGTTAAGTTTTCAGCATAAATATTATTTTCGTTCCTACATACTGCTTTCTTAATGCTTAATGTAATAATAATATTTTCCACCTGGAATCCTACAACTGATTTACTTCTTTCTACCTTTCTTATTCTGTTTCTGTTCTGTGAGTGTAACTAATATGATTTTAAAATTACTGTACTCTATTGAAATTTAATTTTTCTAACTATTTTACTTGTTTTTAACGGTTTATTATTTTGGTTTGTGTGTAATTTTACTTTTTCTATTTAACTGCTTCTATTATCTATTATATACTATTTATGAAGTTATTGCTGGTTGTATCCTATATATATCAATATATAGACTGCAACAAGGCTTATATACCTTAAATTTTTATTTGTTTACTTGTTTTAATGTTTTTACTATTGTCCAAGTTAGAGGCCAAAGTTCTGCTTAGTGTTCCCTTAAAAGTTCCCCACCGAGTGCATATTTTCCGCCTTTCAGGGGTAAACGGCGGGTCATGATCAACATGACCCAAACCGTTTACTTGGATAGCTACTTTGTGGCTCTTCGGTGGTAGCGCTTGTTTGCACGTATAACTATGCCGGGGACCACCTCAGCAGTGGTAGGCTATAGTGGCTCTAGCCAGTGCGTCCCACTTCCTCCTGATTGCACACTCAGGACTGAAGGCGCTGTGATCTGCCTTTTCAGCCTTAGCGTGCAGGCAGTTGCAGCAGGAAGGGGTCGCACCAGCGAGCCAATCTGCGCATTCCGTCCTCATGTGGGGCCCCCCACAGTGGCTGCATTTTACAATGGTCTCCGTGCAGAACCGTCGTCCATGGCCATAGCCGAGACACAGCGAGCATTGCACAAGTGGTGACTGGTCAGCCACTTTTACTCGCTGGAGGTCTATGACGACGGTTCCTGCATGGACCAGACGCTGCCAAACTGCGGGAGACACCCTCATGACGACGTGATGCGTTTGGTTGTTTCGTGTTTTTTTCTTATAAACTATTTCAATTTTGTTTTCTTGTTTGTCTATGTCTTTTAAAATTTTTTCGTTTTGTTTCCAAATTGATTCCAGGATGTCTGTGTCGCTATTGTAGGTGAAAACATTTTTTAAAATAACTAATGGATTTTTATTTTTAACTTCTTCCACATTTAGGTACTCTTCCGCCCCCCTTAATCTTTCCTTAACTTTCTGTCGTTCCTCCTCTGTTCTACACCCTACAATCACTTTTTGGTCTTTTGCTTTCCTGATCTTTTCTATAGCTATTCCTCCTTCCTTTGCCTTAATTGTATCTCTTATCTTTTTCATTACCTCGTCGCCCGTATCTACCTCATCCTTTGATGTAACAACTACCGAGTATAGCGCGGCGCGCTCGGGGAACTGCCTCCCGGGTTGCGCCGCTGCTACACTCGCGTATGTCTGTTTTTCTATCCTCTCCTGCTGTAACTCTATCTTCTCCTGTAGTTTTTCCATCTTAGTACTGTTTTCTCTTATTAGCCTTGAATGTTCTTCCATTTTCTCAATGAGATCTTTTTCTTGCTTTCTCATCTCCTTCTCTAGCTTTTTCTCTTCCTCTAGCTCTTTTCCTTTCTCCGGCTCTTTCACTTTCTTTTCTCCTTGTTCCTTATCACTTTCCGACTCCTTCACCAACTGGTACAACCTTTCTATCGCTCGGAGGACCTCTGTCTTTATCTCAGTCTTCATATTTTTTGAGTTCCCCAGATTTACCTTGGCTTTTGTAAGACAGGCCTTCGCTTCCGCAAGCCGGCTGGTGTACTTGGGCTGCGCCGGTGGGCTTCTCAAAGCCTCTATTGGTACTTTCGCAACCGGTCTACTTCCTTGCGAAAGCACCTTTTTCGTCTTTGAGGGGTCCACCGGCGCAACTTTCTTCGGGGTGGTTGGGGTAAGTGGGTCTGCTTTACCAGCTTCCCACTCCCCGATACTTCGGCGGACGCTTGAAGTTGAAGGCCTGTCGTTTTCGTGCACAGCTGGTGGTGTGGTTGAGGTTCTTCTGGGGAACTCGTTTGTAGATTTGCTGCTCTTAGCAGGGGTGCGGAAACCAAACATTTTGGTTAAAATTTGAGGGACACGTGTATAAGTAAAATCTAATGTAAATTTGTAAAAGTTGTATAAAGAATAATTTTTAAGTCAATTTGTATATATAAAATTTTTATTATCTAACTTACTGCTAACTAGTCTAAACAAAAACTGTGCTCAGTACAAAACTGGAATCTGCGATGTCGGATCCGCCTACGACAAAGAGAATCACCGTTCAAAAAGAAAGTGATGTGTCAAATTTAAATAACTCACACAAAATAATGATCAAAATGCAAGGGACACAATTTGGCAATTTGTTTTTATATCAGGCAGAAGGCCTGTGTGCACTAGATATGGGATATGAAAAGCCTGGCCAAAAATCTCCTTTAGTTTTGAAGTTACTAAGGTTTGAAGGTGGTCTCCCCTGTGGGAATCGACTTTTCTTACCTTAGTAACTGCAATCTGGGTGGGTGGGCGGGCGATTTTTTCTTGATTTTTGTCGATAATCGTGTTTTTTCTTTTGCAGGTACGTGCGGGGACGTCGGGCAGAGGTGAACCAGCCACGGGATGTGCAGAAACACGCAAGATGGACGCGACAAAATTCAAAAACGCTCAAAAAAGACCCAAATGTACCAAAATTTACGGAAAATCGCAGTTTTTCGAATATTTTTTTACGACAAGTGCCCAAATGGACTCGCTCCACGGATAGAGCGTGTCGAGCCGCTTCTAATGATGTAGCGCACGGCTATGGTCACTCAAAGTTGGAGTCGAGAAAAATATTTTCGGTTTTCACCTTAGACAAAATTGCGTTTTTGAGCGTAAAAACGCTAAGTTAATAGCTTTTCGCTATCAAAAACGAAACTTTGCCACTGTGGGCGCAACCAGTGCGTCGAACTACGATTTATAAGCTACTAAAATAATTTATTTACTTGTAAAATTAAAATTTAGAAAATAAAATTGTTGAAATTTTGCTAAGTCCCTATAAAATTATGCGAAAAATGTCAAAAATTCACGTTTTTTGTATAGAACGTGGGTCCTATTATAATTTATTCGCACAATGGGTGCCGAGACGCTTAATTTGATGTATCGCACGCGATCGTAAGTCACCAAAAAATTTTCAGTTTTTGTATGAAGTATGAAGAATTCGTCTCACTTAGGTGGATTTTGAATAATCTCAATTTTGATGGGTCGGGCGTTTTTCTTGATTTTTGTCGATAATCGTGTTTTTTCTTTTGCAGGTACGTGCGGGGACGTCGGGCAGAGGTGAACCAGCCACGGGATGTGCAGAAACACGCAAGATGGACGCGACAAAATTCAAAAACGCTCAAAAAAGACCCAAATGTACCAAAATTTACGGAAAATCGCAGTTTTTCGAATATTTTTCTACGACAAGTGCCCAAATGGACTCGCTCCACGGATAGAGCGTGTCGAGCCGCTTCTAATGATGTAGCGCACGGCTATGGTCACTCAAAGTTGGAGTCGAGAAAAATATTTTCGGTTTTCACCTTAGACAAAATTGCGTTTTTGAGCGTAAAAACGCTAAGTTAATAGCTTTTCGCTATCAAAAACGAAACTTTGCCACTGTGGGCGCAACCAGTGCGTCGAACTACGATTTATAAGCTACTAAAATAATTTATTTACTTGTAAAATTAAAATTTAGAAAATAAAATTGTTGAAATTTTGCTAAGTCCCTATAAAATTATGCGAAAAATGTCAAAAATTCACGTTTTTTGTATAGAACGTGGGTCCTATTATAATTTATTCGCACAATGGGTGCCGAGACGCTTAATTTGATGTATCGCACGCGATCGTAAGTCACCAAAAAATTTTCAGTTTTTGTATCGTTAGGTTAGGTTAGGTTAGGTTAGGTTAGGTTAGGTTAGGTTAGGTTAGGTTAGGTTAGGTTAGGTTAGGTTAGGTTAGGTTAGGTTAGGTTAGGTTAGGTTAGGTTAGGTTAGGTTAGGTTAGGTTAGGTTAGGTTAGGTTAGGTTAGGTTAGGTTAGGTTAGGTTAGGTTAGGTTAGGTTAGGTTAGGTTTTTTTTTTTTTTTTTTTTTTTTTTTTTTTTTTAATTTCCTGTGTTCCTCAGACATGTTGATCCGAGACTTTTTTATTACTTTCATATTGTTGTCGACACTGCTTTTTCTAAAAAAAAATTTCAATTTATGTTCCAATAACTGTTTCTTACTTATATTGCCAAAAATATCTGAAGTTTTCCAAAATTTATTTTATTTCTATCATACTTACTTTTTGACCAGATTTTTATACATCTCATTTTATCTTTATTAAATTGCAATTGTTTCCTTTCTTTACCTGTCGCCTGTACTGTTTAATAATAATTTTGAATTTCACTAGGGATCGTACACCTACTTCAATTTTACTTTATTCGGTTGTGGACATTGCTATTTACTATTATATTTTCGTTTATTTATTTATTTTATTACATTTCTTATTTCAACGACTACTGTTTTTCTAAACCTGACTAACAATTTTCTTCACATTACGCACACAATGTAAATAAAAATATTTTTCACTATTAACTTTAGGGCTATTTAATTTTTACTTTACTAATTCTACAGACTTACTTTACCCACTATTCCACTGTGATTTACTTGATCCATTTTTAATTATTGCTGGTTGCTTTATATGCTTTACGATATAAACCTCAACAAGACTTACATAACATTTTACTCTAAAATTTTTAACAATATTTATTTTATTTACTATTTTACTGACTGGTTTTGGCACATCAGAAACTTTTACCAAGAGCTTTTTTCTTCGCGCTTCAGGGGTAAGCGCTGGATCATGATCATCATGTTCCGGGGCGCTTACTTGGACAGCTACTATTTGTTTTGCTCTGCGGTCGTTGTCCGAGGCCACCTTAACACTGGTAGGCTACTGTTGACCTCGCTAGTGCGTCCCACTTCCTCCTGATCGCGCACTCCGGGCTGAAGGCACTGTGGTTCACCTGTTCGGCCTTGGCGTGCACGCAGTTGCAGCAGGAAGGGGTCGCACCAGCGAGCCAATCTGCGCATTCCGTCCTCATGTGGGGTCCCCCACAGTGGCTGCATTTTACGATGGTCTCCATGCAGAATCGTCGTCCATGGCCATAGCCGAGACACAGCGAGCATTGCACAAGTGGTGACTGGTCAGCCACTTTTACTCGCTGGAGGTCTATGACGACGATTCCTGCATGGACCAGACGCTGCCAAACTGTGGGAGACACCCTCATGATGACGTGATGCGTTTGGCTATTTCTTGTTTTCTTTTTGTAAACTATTTCTATTTTGTTTTCATTTTTGTCCAGATCTTTTAAAGTTTTTTGATTTTGCTTCCAAATAGATTCGAGAATTTCTGTGTCGCTATTATAAGTAAAGACGTTTTTAAGAATGACCAATGGATTTTTATTTTTCACTTCTTCCACGTTTAGGTATTCGTCCGCTTTCTTTAGCCTCTCTTTAACCTGTTGTCTTTCTTCTTCTGTTCTGCACCCCACAATCACTTTCCTGTCCTTCGCTTTCCGGATCCTTTCTATTTCTATACCTCCTTCCTTTGCGTTAATTGTTTCCCTTATCTTTTGCATCACTTCGTCTCCTTTATCCTCCTCATCCTTTGAAGTTACAACAACGGAGTAGAGCGCGGTGTGTTCTGGGAGTTGCCTCCTGGACTGTGCCGCTGCAACACTCGCGTAGGTTTGTTTCTCTATTCTCTCTTGTTGTAACTTCATTTTTTCCTGCAGCTCCTCCATCCTATTACTATTTTCGCGTATAAGTTTTGCGTGTTCTTCGAGTTTCTCAATTAGGTCCCTTTCTTCTTTTCCCTTTTCCTTTCCTAGTTCCTTCTCATTTGCTAGTTTTCTTTCCTTCTCTGGTTCACTAATTTTACTCTGTCCTTGCTCTTTGTCACTTTCCGCTTCTTTCACCAGCTGGTACAAGCGTTCGATTGCATGAAGCACCCCCGTTTTTATTTCCGTTTTGATGTTCTTGGAATTCCCAAGGTTTAATTTGGCTTTTGTGAGACATGCTTTCGCTTCTGCCAACCGACTGGTATACTTGGGCTGCGCCGGTGGACTCACCGCGGCCTCAATTGGCACTCTCGCTCCCACTCTACTGCCTTGCGAGATTGTCTTTTTCAGCTTTGGTGGTTCCTCCGGCGCAGTTTTCTTGGGGGTGGTCGGAGTGAGTGGGTCCGTTCTTCCCGACTCCCACTCTCCGATGCTTCTACGAACACTCGACGTCTGCACAGCTGGCGGTGATGTTGAACTGCGTGCGGCAGTTGAGGGCTTGGTCCCTTTAGCTGGGGTGCGAAAACCAAACATTGTGGAAAAAGGTCCCAGGAACACGTATAATCTAGATAGTAAATTTGTAAAAGTTGTATATAAATAAAATTTGTGTCAATTTGTATATATTATCCTAGCTTAAAACTAACAAAAACTAAAAAGAAGGTCAATAAACCTTATATCAACAAAAAAAAAAGCACCGATAATAGTTAAAACACAAAAGTGTCGATGTCAAATCTATAAGGACTTAGTTTACCTAAGGATTTTAACATATAAAATTTAGAAGTATACTTATACAGACGATTTTGAAGACCGGGTCAAAAAATATACAATACTTTTGGAGTTACTAAGGTTTGAAGGTGGTCTCCCCTGTGGGATTTTTTCTTGATTTTTGTCGATAATCGTGTTTTTTCTTTTGCAGGTACGTGCGGGGACGTCGGGCAGAGGTGAACCAGCCACGGGATGTGCAGAAACACGCAAGATGGGCGCGACAAAATTCAAAAACGCTCAAAAAAGACCCAAATGTACCAAAATTTACGGAAAATCGCAGTTTTTCGAATATTTTTCTACGACAAGTGCCCAAATGGACTCGCTCCACAGATAGAGCGTGTCGAGCCGCTTCTAATGATGTAGCGCACGGCTATGGTCACTCAAAGTTGGAGTCGAGAAAAATATTTTCGGTTTTCACCTTAGACAAAATTGCGTTTTTGAGCGTAAAAACGCTAAGTTAATAGCTTTTCGCTATCAAAAACGAAACTTTGCCACTGTGGGCGCAACCAGTGCGTCAAACTACGATTTATAAGCTACTAAAATAATTTATTTACTTGTAAAATTAAAATTTAGAAAATAAAATTGTTGAAATTTTGCTAAGTCCCTATAAAATTATGCGAAAAATGTCAAAAATTCACGTTTTTTGTATAGAACGTGGGTCCTATTATAATTTATTCGCACAATGGGTGCCGAGACGCTTAATTTGATGTATCGCACGCGATCGTAAGTCACCAAAAAATTTTCAGTTTTTGTATGGTTAGGTTAGGTTAGGTTAGGTTAGGTTAGGTTAGGTTAGGTTAGGTTAGGTTAGGTTAGGTTAGGTTAGGTTAGGTTAGGTTAGGTTAGGTTAGGTTAGGTTAGGTTAGGTTAGGTTAGGTTAGGTTTTTTTTTTTTTTTTTTTTTTTTTTTTTTTTTTTTTTTTTTTTTTTTTTTTTTTTTTTTTTTTTTTTATTGTCCCTCTGACATGATCAGAGACTTTTTTTTATTCGTTTTCGTTTTAATTACAGTTTTTACATTTTCCACAAAGTTCCCTAAAAGTTATATCAGTTTTATTTACTAAATTATTTTACAAAATTTTACTTTATCTTACTTTCTACTTTTTGATCTTATTTTTTATCTTAACTTTCTTACATTGGTTCTTTTATGCTGATTTGATATATATTATGAAATATATATGTTCAACAAACTTATCTATCCTTATTTCTATTTATTACTCTAATAGCGATTTCTAAACAGTATTTGATAACATTATTGCGTAACTTTCTAATGCTCATAAATTGGTAGATGACATCTGGCGCTAGTGTGATGTTTAGCCTTTGTTCGGCCTCGTGCCTGTCTTTGCCGAAAACTGGACATTCAAACAGAATATGCTGCACTGTTTCCTGGCTGCCTGGTTCACATATGCACGATGGGTTTTCTTTGCACTTGAATCTGGCCAAGTACTCTGAAAACCCACCGTGCCCTGTCATAATTTGCGTAAGTATCCCAGAAGGTCTTAAATGGGATATTATTTTGTATGACAGTATAGCGTCGGGAAAGAACAGTTTTGTTACCGCTGCTTTGTCACTGGCTTTGTACCTTTCATTCCACTTGTTTAAGGTGTCGAGTCTTATTTGCCGTTTGATGAATGAGGCTGGGCAGAGGTCGTATATCGGCTTGGTTTTTATTTTAAGGGCTGCGTCCTTCGCTAACTCGTCTGCACGCTCGTTTCCCACTAAACCCGCATGAGCTTTTATCCAATATAAATGCACAGTTTTATCTTGGTCTTTAATAGCTCGCAAGTCACTACGTATTTCTACGGCGAGCGGATTTAAAGAAGCGTAGTTCGTGATGGCTTCGAGCGATGCCCTGGAGTCACTGTAAACCCCGAAGCTCGATTCCGGACTTCTTAGAATCTCCTTCATAGCTTTCCATATGGCCAGTAATTCCGCCTGGTAGACGGTGCAGTGGGATGACAGCTTCAATTTGTAGGTTTTGGTCTCTGCCGACATATTCCATACGGATAATGCGGCTCCGACCTTACCCTCAATTTTACTGCCATCCGTGAACATTCGGACTGCGTGACCGCTGTGAATGTTCACCTGCTGTTGGTCTTCCAGGCATAGAAATTCCAAGCACATATGTTCCGCTGGATGGGGAGATTTTGCATACGGAACAACTTTTTCCATTTCCCTATCTCCTAGTGCTGGCTGGGGGACTCCTCTCTTTGCCTCATACAGGGCGGCTGCCTCCTGTATCCTGAGGTCGAGTGGCAGAATTCCAGCCAGCACCAGTGCCGAGTTTAGGGAAACGGTACGGTAGGATTTGCACATTTTCTGCGCAAATCCCCGTTGAACAGCGTTAAGTTGTTTTTGTATGCACCACTTTTGTGTCGCCGGAACCCACACACTTGCTGCATACATAATTATCGGCTCGACTACTGCCGTGTAGATGTTGCGTATGACTTCTGGGTGAAGACCCCAGCTGATCTTGGCGGCTCTAGATAACTGCTTATAGACGTTCAGTGCCTTTTTGCACACGTTAGCTGCATGGCTGTTGAACGTGAGCTTGTTATCTATTGTGAGCCCCAAGATCTTGATCTCGTCCGACATGACAATGTCGATCCCGCCCATGTTCAGGCGTGGTGTGTCGTATTTAAGTTTCTTGGTGATCACCATCGCGTAGGTTTTGTGCGGTGCGAACTTAAGCTTGTTTTTGACACCCCACTCCTGAACACGAGCGAGAGCGGCATTCGCCTGTCGCTCGATTTCTAACGCCGTCTCTCCGTCAAAGACCAACACGACGTCGTCCGCAAATGCTTGGCAGTAGTCTCCTCTATGTTCCAGTTCTTGAAGCAATGGGTCAAGGATCAAGTTCCAAAGGATTGGACCTCCAATGGATCCCTGAACGCAGCCCTTTGTAGTGACCCTACCAACTTCCTCTCCTGCGTACCTAACCCTGACTCTTCTATCACTAAGATAGCTGTCCATGAGTTTCCTTATGTTGAGGGGACACTTTGTCTCAGCCAATCGGATTCTAATAACAGGCCACCAAGCACTGTCGAAGGCTCCCTCTATGTCCAACGAAACTAGTGTTACGAGTTTTTTCTGCTGCAGTTTACTTCGTATATGTTGTAAAAGGGCATAAAGGGAGTCTTCTGTGCTCCTTTGGGGCGTGAACCCGTATTGGCGAGGGCTCAACTTAGGAAGAATGTGGAATTTAATCCTATTCACCACCATCTTTTCCAGAATTTTACCCATCACCGGCAACAATCCAATCGGCCTGTATGACTTCGCTTCCGTGTAGTCTTCTCTTCCTGGTTTGCGAAGCACTACAACGGTTGCCTCCTTCCAGGTCTTTGGGAAATGGCTTTGCTCCAGGCATTTGTTGGCCAGTGATAGGTAAAGTTCTGGGGCCTGCGTTATCGCGTGTTGACAGATGTCCGCCGTCAGTCCATCGGAACCGGGTGCTTTTTTAGGGTTGAAACTGTTTACCACATTTAGCAACTCTTTCTGGGTAAATGGGGGATCATGATTCTCAGCATGCTCCTCAACATTTACTTTTTCAGCCATTTCTCTTATCTGGTGGTGGTATACACTATCCTCTTCCTCCCTATCTTCCGGGTAGAATTTCTCGGCAAGCATTTCTGCCGATTTGCGGGGGCACAGGCTCTTTCTGTCTTTGGTCAGGGGCAGATCTTCACTCCTCTTTGTGGTCCTTCCTATTACTCTATAAATCCCTTCCCACATACCTTCCTTGTCTTGTTTTTCACAAAAACTCTTCCAGCTATCAATTTGCGCCTTTTTTACTTGTGTCTCATATTTTTCTTTTATTTTCAGGTACTCCGCGACGACCATCTCTCTTCGGACCGACGCTGCACAGTGGACTCTACGCTTCCTGGTTGCGACCTTCTTCTTCAGCACGGCGAGCTCTTCGGACCACCACGGTAAGTTAATTTCATTTTTTGTTTTTAGCTTAGGTACACTACTATTGCATGCTTCTGTTATTGTTTTTATATATTGTTCTACTATATTTTCTAACTCTAATTTGTTACTAATTTTTTCTATTTCAGATTTAGCTATTTTTCGTTCTATTTGCAATTGGGTCAGTTTCTCATGAAATTGTTGCCAATTCGCTTTTCTGCTATTGTAGATTCGTGTGCTTCTACAGATGTTTATGCCTTTCGCTTTTGTAATTCTAATTTTGAATACCAGTGCGTTGTGATCGGAGCTGGTCAATCCTTCATCTACTCGCCAGTCTTCAACGAGGGTCAGGAGCTCCGTCGTGCATGCCGTGATGTCTACAATGCTGGTGTAAGTTTGGTTTCCTCTCACTGTGGCAAAGGTCGGGGTGTCTCCTACGTTGAGTACGTGCAGGTCTAGTTCTTCCATCGCTCCCGCCATTTCTTGCCCTCTATCATCAATCTTCTTGCTGCCCCACCAGGTGCTTTTGGCGTTTGCATCTCCCCCTATCAATATTTTTCCTACGGCTACTCTCCGTACAACTTTGCTAAGGTGATCTAAGTACGGATTTATGGGTTCTGTTGGCTCAAAGTAGAGGGAGACTACAGCAATTTCCCAGGCATGCGTCCGAAGTTTGACTACTGCAATGTTAGGCGTAGTCAGGTCTGGACATTGGATGACGTCAATGTCTTCGTCAAAGACCACTATTCCTGCTTTGACCACTTTGTCTCCTCGGTTCATGCACTGGTAAATCCTCGCACCTCTGTAGTCTTTAATTTCGCCAACAGACCCTATGTACGGTTCCTGAATCAGCGCGAAAGCCATCCTCTTTTTGCTTGCCTCCAGCATAAGCTCTTGGGTTGCCAATTCCATTCGCTGCAGATTTGCTTGGACTGCTTGGTATGGCTTCGCGCTGTCGGGTGCAGTTGTTATCCCCGTGACCACCTTAGCAATACGCTATAGTTGTTCGCGCCAATGCCTCCCACTTCCTGCGGATCGGGCACTCCGGGCTAAACGCGTTATGGTCTGTATTGTCGGCCTTGGCGTGTGTGCAATTGCAGCATGATGGGACTGCGCCAGCCAGCCAGTCGGCACACTCGGACCTCATATGGTGTCCCCCGCAGTGGCAGCACTTCTCCGTGGTCTCTTTGCAGAATCGTCTACCGTGTCCATACCCCAGGCAGAGTGAGCACTGGACCAGTGGCGATTGATCCGCCACCTTCACTCGCTGGAGATCAATGACCACTGTTTCTGCATCAACCATTTTCCGCCAAATCTTAGGGGACACTCTCATCACTATGTGCTGGGCGTGTGGGTTTCTCGCATGTTTCTTGTATATAATTTCCATTTTCTGGTCTTTAAGGTCTTCGCTTATTATGCCCTTGTTCAGGTTTCTCAGGGAGCTCAGAATGTCTTCATCGGTGTTAAATTTAAAGACGTCTCTAAGGATCACCAGGGGATCTTTGTTCTTCATTTCTTCAACGTTAAGTTCTTCCGATTCTCTGAGTTTCTCCTTAACCTTCTGTCTCTCCTCCTCCGTCCTACAACCCACAATCACCTTCCTATCCTTGGCTTTCCGTATCTTTTCTACTATTATCCCGCTTTCCTTTGCATTCACAGCTTCTCTGATTCTGGTTAGGACCTGTTCTCCTGTTTCCTTTTCGTTCTTTGCTGTGATCACTACCGAGTGCAGTGCAGCTGGTCGCACTGGCTGCCTGGAGAAGGTAGCTGCAACACTGGCATAAGTCTGCTTTTCTTGCAGCTCTTGGTGTTTTTCGATGGTCTCCTTAAGTTTCTCCATTTTTTCGTTATTTTCCTGTATCAGTTTTGCGTGCTCCTCCATTTTCCTCAGTAGTTCCTTTTCTCCTTTTTCTTCTTCCTGCGTAGGTTTTTTCCCCTTTTCAGATTCTTCCTCTTTTTCAGGTTCTTTCCCCTTTTCAGGTTCTTTCTCTTTTTCCTTCTCTGGTAGCTTTCTTCCCTGTCCCTTAACGCTCTCTGACTCTTTGACCAGTTGGTAGAGTCGGTCTATGGCATGTGTTACCTCGGTTTTGATCTCGGTTTTTATGTTCTTTGAGTGTGAAAGATTCACTTTTGCCTTGGTAACACATGCCCTAGCCTCCGCCAACCGGTCAGTATATTTCAATTTCAGCTGGAATGGGGGACTCCCCGTTGCTTCAGTCAGGATACTCGCAACCTTGCTCCCTTGCGGGTGGGTCTTTTTGGTCTTAGGAAGCTCCACGGGTAACACCTTCTTGGGAGGCGAGCGGGGCTTGGCGGAGTCTGGCTTACCCGACTCCCAGTCACCAATGCTTTTCCGTACACTAGTTTTTCCCGGGGAGCTGGTTGTCACTGGCGTAAAGCCGGAAGTCGTAGGTTTCTGGCCGTCTTCACCCGCTACTTTTGGTCCTTTGGTAGGCGTACGGTAGCCAAACATCTTTACAGGAGTAGTCAGAGGGACTTGTCAAGTGTAAATGAAGTTTGTATAAGTTTTATATGTAATTTTACTTTTTGTAAATAGGATAATGTAATATATTTTTAATTCTATTTTAAAACTAACAAAAACCGATCCTTCTAGGTGTCCCGGTAAGTACAGTATTCTGCAAACCTTTTACCGTCTCGGTAGTCAAAATACCGCTTTCTGTCACTTAAATAATGACGGATTTAGTCAAAACTGAAAATAAAAAAGTCAAGTCAAAACGACGAAGACTTAGGAAAACTTTTAAGTACTGAGTCAAAAGCTTATTTTTATCTAATAAGAGTACTGAAGACCGGGTCTAGAAATAATGCTTACTTCCAGAGTTATGAGGGTTTGAAAGTGATTTCCCTGTGGAAATCGACTTTTCTTACCTTAGTAACTACAATCTGGGTGGGTGGGCGGGCGATTTTTTCTTGATTTTTGTCGATAATCGTGTTTTTTCTTTTGCAGGTACGTGCGGGGACGTCGGGCAGAGGTGAACCAGCCGGTTAGGTTAGGTTAGGTTAGGTTAGGTTAGGTTAGGTTAGGTTAGGTTAGGTTAGGTTAGGTTTTTTTTTTTTTTTTTTTTTTTGATTTTTTTTTTTTTCTGGAACTCTTCTGTTGCTGTTATATTGCAACATCATTTAATTCGTTTTATAATTCCCTTATATAATTACATTTACCATTTACTTATTCTAAATTTATAATAAACATAATTTTACCCTGATAAAATATTCCAATAATAATCAACATGATTGAATTTTTAGATTTCAACAATTAAAATCTAAAAATAACTTTATCTAAATATTATAAAAACTAAATCATTTCAATTCTAAAATAATTACTCAAAATACAGATACAACAATATAACAATCATATGTTAAAACTATACATCAAAAATTAAATATAAATTCATTTAAGTAATTCATTATTACAATTTTTATTAAATCAAAATTTAACTAAAACCTAATATTAATATTATAATCACAATTTCATTTTTAACAAATACCTATTACAAATTAATCCAACCCAAATAAAAATAAAATTACAAAATGACAAATAAAACCAACATTAATAAATTATCATCTATAAAAACTAACAACACTGCCGATCAGGTCTACACTGATTATAAATCATAAGATTTAGTCTATCGACCTGACCGGAAGCATACGCAATGATCATAAAATTTAAGTACATTATAAGTAACAATCGCAAAATAAAACTATAGACCCAAGTTACTCTTCCCAGATTTAAAAATTCCACTAATCTTAAACATGATAAGCCACGAGGAGGCAATCACAATCTTAGTCAATAATTAATTAGGTGGTTATTAGAAGTTGTACACAATAGAAATCGACCAATCCACCAGCAAATTAAATAGATAGGTACATACATAATTTAACCAAAAGATGGAGTAAGATGGAACATAACTCACTTTATTTACCCTTCCATATATTCTATTTCACAGGTAGACTAGCCGGTCCCTTTATGATCTGTATCAAAAAATTTTAAAATGTCAAATGTCAAGGCAACCTAATGTCATTTATAGCTGGATGTCAAACAATAATAAAAGAAGAAGAAGTTGAGTGTTTATTTGTTATTGTTTTCATGTGCAATCTGCTAATTAGGTAATTTGTAAATAAGTGACCAAAATCAAACAATAACCAACAAACAACTCAACAAAAGATCCCGACGCACCTGTCTGAGCAATTGCTTGTTAGTGTTTTGATGTGCTTTTGATAAATCATGTTTGTGGATGTGTGTTAGTAGGTGACCAAAATCAAAACAATAACCAACAACAACCCAACAGGAAGAAAGACTAGATGAATACAAAATAATATAGCTTGACACTTGACAATCATGATGAACATAAAACAATATTGGACTCCTCAACACAGATAAATGGTAGGTATATAAAATATTTTACGCTGTAGGCCACCCTCTACAAATTATCAAAAATTTGCAAAAAGTAAACCACAATAAATTTGTAACCTAAACTAATCCACCTCCACGATGGAGCCATTCTCTTTCCCAATTTTGCGAAGAACGGTCCTCGCAAAATTAAGAAACAACGGTCTGCAATCGTTATCATGCATAATCCCATCCAAATTATCTAACCTGATATCAGTCTGCATTGCACACTCGCAGTCAAATCTCAACATATTAAATTTAGAGCACTCAACTAGCAAATGTTGTACTGTCTGAGGGATATCTGCTCCGCAAGTGCACAATGCAGACTCCTTAAGCTTAAACCTATGCAAATAATAATTGAACCCTCCATGTCCTGTCAGAATTTGAGTAATATAATTATTGATAGAAAATTTTGCCAATACTTTATACGCTAAAATAACATTCTTGAAAAACAGCTTGGTAGTGGCCCCTGTAGTTGCTGAATCGTAACGGTGCTGCCATTCTTCTAGCGAATCAGACCTGGTGGAATGCTTTGCAAAGGACAAGGGAAACAAGTCGTACTTAGGCTGTTGTCTATTATTCAGTGCTGCATACTTGGCAAGCTCATCTGCCCTCTCGTTACCCAATACTCCACAATGTGCCTTAACCCAGTGCAGGGCAACTTCTTTGCCTCCTTCTTGCAAATTAAAGATTTTATCCCTAATAGTGACTGCTAGTGGATTAACTGCATTAGGGTCACCGATAACCTCCAGACTTGATCTTGAGTCACTTAAAATGTGAACTTTTGTGGCTTTCAGCTTCTCAGTGACATGCAGTGCCCGAAGTATCGCCGACAGCTCAGCCTGAAACACGCTACAGAAATCCTCGAGGCGAAAGCTAGCATGCTGAACCTCCACTCCTCCAGTCCAGCAGGACACCGCTGCGCCGACCTTCCCCTCCAGCTTGCTGCCATCCGTATAAAGGATGGGCTCATCACTTCCCAGGTTCTCCGCATCCTCCTGCGATCTGATCAGTCCAAACTCCACACGTTTTCTCTCAGCCGGATGAGGAAGGGAGAACGGACTCCTTCTGAGTTCCAAGCTACGTCCAGGCAAACAGGTGAGCGGCTTCCCTCTTTTTATTTTATATATTTGAGCATGCTCTCTGGCTCTAAGTGAAAGAGGCATTAACCTCGCCAACAGAAGACTAGATATAAATGAGACTGTACGGTGGGCCTTACAGATTTTAATGGCGAAGGTACGTGTTAGGCTATTGAGCACCTTCTCCGCGTACACCTTCGTAGATATCTCCGCCCAGCAGCTCGCAGCATATAAGACAGTTGGCTCCACCACCGATATATAAATCAGTCTTAAAATATCAGAGTTTAGACCCCACTGCGCTCGTGCTGCTCTTGCCACCACCTTGTAGAATGTGATGGCTTTCTTATTGATGACTTCCAGATGTTGTCGGAAATTAAGCAGTGGATCTATGGTCAACCCCAATATCCTAAGACTAGTACTGTAAGATATCTCGTCACCATGCATAACCAATCTGGGTGTGTAGTACTGCATCTTTTTAGTAATTAGTAGAGCCTGCGTCTTTCCTGGTGCAAACTTGAGTCGGAGCCTCACTCCCCACTGAACTATCACAGCCAGAGCTCTATTAATTTTCTCTTCCAGTTCTTCACCGTTAGCTGCAACCGCAATCATCAAAATATCATCAGCGAAAGCCTGAACCCGCACTCCTCCGTACTGGCTCTGTTCCAACAATGGGTTCAACTGAAGGTTCCACAGTATCGGGCCACAGGTGGAGCCCTGTATGCAACCTTTGTTGGTCTCCTTCTCCACAATCTCTCCCGCATATCTTAAACTTACTCTTCTCTCTGAGAGATAGTTGACAATGAGCCGCATCAAGCTCAAGTCCACCCCACTAGCATGCAGCTGATCAATGATGGCAGGCCACCACGCATTATCAAAAGCGCCCTCTATATCAAGCGATACCATGACTACTATTTCTTTGTTTTCTAGACCTCCTCTGACCATGGCCATGGCATCAAAGAGAGCGTCTTCGGTGCTGCGCTGCGGAGTGAACCCATACTGGTACGGACTCAAGAGCCCGTTACTGCCCAACTGCCACTGCAGCCTGTTGACAAACAGCTTCTCCAGCATCTTCCCGAAGACCGGCAGCAGTCCAATAGGTCGGTACGACTTTGGATTATTGTAGTCCTCTCTAGCCGGCTTGGGGATCACCTTTATGTTGGCCGTCTTCCAGATCCTCGGGAAGCAACCCCACCGCAGACACTGCGAGAACACCCCGAGCAGCAGAGACCTATTGCAAGTGTAAGCAGTCAGGCAGATGTCCAGCGTGAGACCGTCTCCTCCTGGAGCCTTCTTAGGGCTCATGGCTCTCAAAACTGACTCAAGCTCCGTCTCCGTGAAGGCAACTATGTCCGCTGACCGCGTCTCGTCCTCGATGGTCGCTACAAGACGAGCCACTCGTGCTCTCCGATGACTCTGCTCGCTCGTGTCCTCCGCAGCGTCATCCCGGGGATAGAACGTCTCCGCCAGGAGCGACGCGGATTCACGTTCGTCCATGGTCGTTCCATTAGGTAGCCGTAACAACCTGTCCTGAACCGGAGCCGAGCAGGCCTTCATAATCCGGAAGGAGCGCTGCCACACCGTCTCAAGCTTCTCCCCCGTGCAGAAATCCATCCAACTCTTAGTCATAGCGGACTCGATGGCCGTCTTGTATTCTGCTCGAGCCTCCAAGTAATGGTCGATAACCAACTGCCTTCTTCGCGGGTTGGCTTTGGCGATCCTTCTCCTGCGACGCACCATCTCCGCCTTCAACTGGAGGAGCTCGGCCGTCCACCACCTGCACGCCCTTACGATCTTCTTGTGAGGAATCCGAGGGATGGCCTTCTCGCACACCTTGATGACGCATGCCGTGTATCGGACCGCTAGCTCGTTCACTCCCTCGCGATCTTCCACCTCAGCGAGGCTGCCCTCCAAGTTGAGCTCGTCCAACTCTCGCTCCAATTCCGAACTAAACAACAGCCAGTCCGCCTTCTTGGTATCATATATTCGCGTAGCGCTACCATCCTCAGCCTCTGACCCGTGCCGTGTTTGCAGTTGCAGGGTGAACGAGATGGGGCGGTGGTCGGACAGGGTGCCGCAGGTGTCGTCGACGCGCCAGCCGGTCGTGCCAGCCAGCAAGGCCGCGGAGCACGCCGTGACGTCGATGATGGCAGTGCAAGCCCGCCCCGAGCGATACGCTCGATAAGTGGTTAGGTTAGGTTAGGTTAGGTTAGGTTAGGTTAGGTTAGGTTAGGTTAGGTTAGGTTAGGTTAGGTTAGGTTAGGTTAGGTTAGGTTAGGTTAGGTTAGGTTAGGTTAGGTTAGGTTAGGTTAGGTTAGGTTAGGTTAGGTTAGGTTAGGTTAGGTTAGGTTAGGTTAGGTTAGGTTAGGTTAGGTTAGGTTAGGTTAGGTTAGGTTAGGTTAGGTTAGGTTAGGTTAGGTTAGGTTAGGTTAGGTTAGGTTAGGTTAGGTTAGGTTAGGTTAGGTTAGGTTAGGTTAGGTTAGGTTAGGTTAGGTTAGGTTAGGTTAGGTTAGGTTAGGTTAGGTTAGGTTAGGTTAGGTTAGGTTAGGTTAGGTTAGGTTAGGTTAGGTTAGGTTAGGTTAGGTTAGGTTAGGTTAGGTTAGGTTAGGTTAGGTTAGGTTAGGTTAGGTTAGGTTAGGTTAGGTTAGGTTAGGTTAGGTTAGGTTAGGTTAGGTTAGGTTAGGTTAGGTTAGGTTAGGTTAGGTTAGGTTAGGTTAGGTTAGGTTAGGTTAGGTTAGGTTAGGTTAGGTTAGGTTAGGTTAGGTTAGGTTAGGTTAGGTTAGGTTAGGTTAGGTTTTTTTTTTTTTTTTTTTTTTTTTTTTTTTTTTTTTTTTTTTTTTTTTTTTTTTTTTTAAATCTAGTGTCCCTCAGACATGGAGGTCCGAGTCTTTTTTAATGCTTTTATAAGGTTTTGACATTTCAATTTATATGAAAATAAAGAAGAAGAAAAGGAGCTTTATTATATATATCCAATACAATTTTTATTTAATCCTAGTAATGCTGTCTTTGTGCTCAAAACTTTTTATGTCTAAATTTTAATTTCGGGTTTGTACCATTCTTGTTTATACCCTGTTTTTATCTATTTGTTCCTAGATCTTTTTGTTTCTTTACTTTGCAAAGTGCCTAATGTAAAAATAATATTTTCCACCTGGAATCCTAAAACTAATCTATTTATAAACTTATTTTTGTGTTTTTATTCTTTTTTCGAATTTCTGTGTCTATTTCTTTCATTTTTTTTTTAATTTACTTTAAGTTACTAAATACTTTACTAAATCTTTATGTTTTAACTATTCTGCTTGTTGTTTACGATTTTATTATTTTATTTGTGCGTAATTTTACTTTTCCTATTTTAAACTGTTTTTTATCTATTATTTACTTATTTATGAGGTTATTGCTGATTGTATCTATATATATCAATATATAGATGCCAACAAGGCTTATATACCTTAAGTTTTAATTGCTTACTTTGTTGAATGTTTTTTACTATAGCCCAGTTAGAGGCCAAAGTTCCGCTTAGTGTTTCCTTATTGCTTCCCACCGAAAGCATATTTTTCTGCCTTTCAGGGGTAAACGGCGAGCCATGGTCAACATGGCCCAAACCGTTTACTTGGATAGCTGTTTTTGTGGGGTTAGGTTAGGTTAGGTTAGGTTAGGTTAGGTTAGGTTAGGTTAGGTTAGGTTAGGTTAGGTTAGGTTAGGTTAGGTTAGGTTAGGTTAGGTTAGGTTAGGTTAGGTTAGGTTAGGTTAGGTTAGGTTAGGTTAGGTTATTTTTTTTTTTTTTTTTTTTTTTTTTTTTTTTATTGTCCCTCTGACATGATCAGAGACTTTTTTATTCGTTTTCGTTTTAATTACAGTTTTTACATTTTCCACAAAGTTCCCTAAAAGTTATATCAGTTTTATTTACTAAATTATTTTACAAAATTTTACTTTATCTTACTTTCTACTTTTTGATCTTATTTTTTATCTTAACTTTCTTACATTGGTTCTTTTATGCTGATTTGATATATATTATGAAATATATATGTTCAACAAACTTATCTATCCTTATTTCTATTTATTACTCTAATAGCGATTTCTAAACAGTATTTGATAACATTATTGCGTAACTTTCTAATGCTCATAAATTGGTAGATGACATCTGGCGCTAGTGTGATGTTTAGCCTTTGTTCGGCCTCGTGCCTGTCTTTGCCGAAAACTGGACATTCAAACAGAATATGCTGCACTGTTTCCTGGCTGCCTGGTTCACATATGCACGATGGGTTTTCTTTGCACTTGAATCTGGCCAAGTACTCTGAAAACCCACCGTGCCCTGTCATAATTTGCGTAAGTATCCCAGAAGGTCTTAAATGGGATATTATTTTGTATGACAGTATAGCGTCGGGAAAGAACAGTTTTGTTACCGCTGCTTTGTCACTGGCTTTGTACCTTTCATTCCACTTGTTTAAGGTGTCGAGTCTTATTTGCCGTTTGATGAATGAGGCTGGGCAGAGGTCGTATATCGGCTTGGTTTTTATTTTAAGGGCTGCGTCCTTCGCTAACTCGTCTGCACGCTCGTTTCCCACTAAACCCGCATGAGCTTTTATCCAATATAAATGCACAGTTTTATCTTGGTCTTTAATAGCTCGCAAGTCACTACGTATTTCTACGGCGAGCGGATTTAAAGAAGCGTAGTTCGTGATGGCTTCGAGCGATGCCCTGGAGTCACTGTAAACCCCGAAGCTCGATTCCGGACTTCTTAGAATCTCCTTCATAGCTTTCCATATGGCCAGTAATTCCGCCCGGTAGACGGTGCAGTGGGATGACAGCTTCAATTTGTAGGTTTTGGTCTCTGCCGACATATTCCATACGGATAATGCGGCTCCGACCTTACCCTCAATTTTACTGCCATCCGTGAACATTCGGACTGCGTGACCGCTGTGAATGTTCACCTGCTGTTGGTCTTCCAGGCATAGAAATTCCAAGCACATATGTTCCGCTGGATGGGGAGATTTTGCATACGGAACAACTTTTTCCATTTCCCTATCTCCTAGTGCTGGCTGGGGGACTCCTCTCTTTGCCTCATACAGGGCGGCTGCCTCCTGTATCCTGAGGTCGAGTGGCAGAATTCCAGCCAGCACCAGTGCCGAGTTTAGGGAAACGGTACGGTAGGATTTGCACATTTTCTGCGCAAATCCCCGTTGAACAGCGTTAAGTTGTTTTTGTATGCACCACTTTTGTGTCGCCGGAGCCCACACACTTGCTGCATACATAATTATCGGCTCGACTACTGCCGTGTAGATGTTGCGTATGACTTCTGGGTGAAGACCCCAGCTGATCTTGGCGGCTCTAGATAACTGCTTATAGACGTTCAGTGCCTTTTTGCACACGTTAGCTGCATGGCTGTTGAACGTGAGCTTGTTATCTATTGTGAGCCCCAAGATCTTGATCTCGTCCGACATGACAATGTCGATCCCGCCCATGTTCAGGCGTGGTGTGTCGTATTTAAGTTTCTTGGTGATCACCATCGCGTAGGTTTTGTGCGGTGCGAACTTAAGCTTGTTTTTGACACCCCACTCCTGAACACGAGCGAGAGCGGCATTCGCCTGTCGCTCGATTTCTAACGCCGTCTCTCCGTCAAAGACCAACACGACGTCGTCCGCAAATGCTTGGCAGTAGTCTCCTCTATGTTCCAGTTCTTGAAGCAATGGGTCAAGGATCAAGTTCCAAAGGATTGGACCTCCAATGGATCCCTGAACGCAGCCCTTTGTAGTGACCCTACCAACTTCCTCTCCTGCGTACCTAACCCTGACTCTTCTATCACTAAGATAGCTGTCCATGAGTTTCCTTATGTTGAGGGGACACTTTGTCTCAGCCAATCGGATTCTAATAACAGGCCACCAAGCACTGTCGAAGGCTCCCTCTATGTCCAACGAAACTAGTGTTACGAGTTTTTTCTGCTGCAGTTTACTTCGTATATGTTGTAAAAGGGCATAAAGGGAGTCTTCTGTGCTCCTTTGGGGCGTGAACCCGTATTGGCGAGGGCTCAACTTAGGAAGAATGTGGAATTTAATCCTATTCACCACCATCTTTTCCAGAATTTTACCCATCACCGGCAACAATCCAATCGGCCTGTATGACTTCGCTTCCGTGTAGTCTTCTCTTCCTGGTTTGCGAAGCACTACAACGGTTGCCTCCTTCCAGGTCTTTGGGAAATGGCTTTGCTCCAGGCATTTGTTGGCCAGTGATAGGTAAAGTTCTGGGGCCTGCGTTATCGCGTGTTGACAGATGTCCGCCGTCAGTCCATCGGAACCGGGTGCTTTTTTAGGGTTGAAACTGTTTACCACATTTAGCAACTCTTTCTGGGTAAATGGGGGATCATGATTCTCAGCATGCTCCTCAACATTTACTTTTTCAGCCATTTCTCTTATCTGGTGGTGGTATACACTATCCTCTTCCTCCCTATCTTCCGGGTAGAATTTCTCGGCAAGCATTTCTGCCGATTTGCGGGGGCACAGGCTCTTTCTGTCTTTGGTCAGGGGCAGATCTTCACTCCTCTTTGTGGTCCTTCCTATTACTCTATAAATCCCTTCCCACATACCTTCCTTGTCTTGTTTTTCACAAAAACTCTTCCAGCTATCAATTTGCGCCTTTTTTACTTGTGTCTCATATTTTTCTTTTATTTTCAGGTACTCCGCGACGACCATCTCTCTTCGGACCGACGCTGCACAGTGGACTCTACGCTTCCTGGTTGCGACCTTCTTCTTCAGCACGGCGAGCTCTTCGGACCACCACGGTAAGTTAATTTCATTTTTTGTTTTTAGCTTAGGTACACTACTATTGCATGCTTCTGTTATTGTTTTTATATATTGTTCTACTATATTTTCTAACTCTAATTTGTTACTAATTTTTTCTATTTCAGATTTAGCTATTTTTCGTTCTATTTGCAATTGGGTCAGTTTCTCATGAAATTGTTGCCAATTCGCTTTTCTGCTATTGTAGATTCGTGTGCTTCTACAGATGTTTATGCCTTTCGCTTTTGTAATTCTAATTTTGAATACCAGTGCGTTGTGATCGGAGCTGGTCAATCCTTCATCTACTCGCCAGTCTTCAACGAGGGTCAGGAGCTCCGTCGTGCATGCCGTGATGTCTACAATGCTGGTGTAAGTTTGGTTTCCTCTCACTGTGGCAAAGGTCGGGGTGTCTCCTACGTTGAGTACGTGCAGGTCTAGTTCTTCCATCGCTCCCGCCATTTCTTGCCCTCTATCATCAATCTTCTTGCTGCCCCACCAGGTGCTTTTGGCGTTTGCATCTCCCCCTATCAATATTTTTCCTACGGCTACTCTCCGTACAACTTTGCTAAGGTGATCTAAGTACGGATTTATGGGTTCTGTTGGCTCAAAGTAGAGGGAGACTACAGCAATTTCCCAGGCATGCGTCCGAAGTTTGACTACTGCAATGTTAGGCGTAGTCAGGTCTGGACATTGGATGACGTCAATGTCTTCGTCAAAGACCACTATTCCTGCTTTGACCACTTTGTCTCCTCGGTTCATGCACTGGTAAATCCTCGCACCTCTGTAGTCTTTAATTTCGCCAACAGACCCTATGTACGGTTCCTGAATCAGCGCGAAAGCCATCCTCTTTTTGCTTGCCTCCAGCATAAGCTCTTGGGTTGCCAATTCCATTCGCTGCAGATTTGCTTGGACTGCTTGGTATGGCTTCGCGCTGTCGGGTGCAGTTGTTATCCCCGTGACCACCTTAGCAATACGCTATAGTTGTTCGCGCCAATGCCTCCCACTTCCTGCGGATCGGGCACTCCGGGCTAAACGCGTTATGGTCTGTATTGTCGGCCTTGGCGTGTGTGCAATTGCAGCATGATGGGACTGCGCCAGCCAGCCAGTCGGCACACTCGGACCTCATATGGTGTCCCCCGCAGTGGCAGCACTTCTCCGTGGTCTCTTTGCAGAATCGTCTACCGTGTCCATACCCCAGGCAGAGTGAGCACTGGACCAGTGGCGATTGATCCGCCACCTTCACTCGCTGGAGATCAATGACCACTGTTTCTGCATCAACCATTTTCCGCCAAATCTTAGGGGACACTCTCATCACTATGTGCTGGGCGTGTGGGTTTCTCGCATGTTTCTTGTATATAATTTCCATTTTCTGGTCTTTAAGGTCTTCGCTTATTATGCCCTTGTTCAGGTTTCTCAGGGAGCTCAGAATGTCTTCATCGGTGTTAAATTTAAAGACGTCTCTAAGGATCACCAGGGGATCTTTGTTCTTCATTTCTTCAACGTTAAGTTCTTCCGATTCTCTGAGTTTCTCCTTAACCTTCTGTCTCTCCTCCTCCGTCCTACAACCCACAATCACCTTCCTATCCTTGGCTTTCCGTATCTTTTCTACTATTATCCCGCTTTCCTTTGCATTCACAGCTTCTCTGATTCTGGTTAGGACCTGTTCTCCTGTTTCCTTTTCGTTCTTTGCTGTGATCACTACCGAGTGCAGTGCAGCTGGTCGCACTGGCTGCCTGGAGAAGGTAGCTGCAACACTGGCATAAGTCTGCTTTTCTTGCAGCTCTTGGTGTTTTTCGATGGTCTCCTTAAGTTTCTCCATTTTTTCGTTATTTTCCTGTATCAGTTTTGCGTGCTCCTCCATTTTCCTCAGTAGTTCCTTTTCTCCTTTTTCTTCTTCCTGCGTAGGTTTTTTCCCCTTTTCAGATTCTTCCTCTTTTTCAGGTTCTTTCCCCTTTTCAGGTTCTTTCTCTTTTTCCTTCTCTGGTAGCTTTCTTCCCTGTCCCTTAACGCTCTCTGACTCTTTGACCAGTTGGTAGAGTCGGTCTATGGCATGTGTTACCTCGGTTTTGATCTCGGTTTTTATGTTCTTTGAGTGTGAAAGATTCACTTTTGCCTTGGTAACACATGCCCTAGCCTCCGCCAACCGGTCAGTATATTTCAATTTCAGCTGGAATGGGGGACTCCCCGTTGCTTCAGTCAGGATACTCGCAACCTTGCTCCCTTGCGGGTGGGTCTTTTTGGTCTTAGGAAGCTCCACGGGTAACACCTTCTTGGGAGGCGAGCGGGGCTTGGCGGAGTCTGGCTTACCCGACTCCCAGTCACCAATGCTTTTCCGTACACTAGTTTTTCCCGGGGAGCTGGTTGTCACTGGCGTAAAGCCGGAAGTCGTAGGTTTCTGGCCGTCTTCACCCGCTACTTTTGGTCCTTTGGTAGGCGTACGGTAGCCAAACATCTTTACAGGAGTAGTCAGAGGGACTTGTCAAGTGTAAATGAAGTTTGTATAAGTTTTATATGTAATTTTACTTTTTGTAAATAGGATAATGTAATATATTTTTAATTCTATTTTAAAACTAACAAAAACCGATCCTTCTAGGTGTCCCGGTAAGTACAGTATTCTGCAAACCTTTTACCGTCTCGGTAGTCAAAATACCGCTTTCTGTCACTTAAATAATGACGGATTTAGTCAAAACTGAAAATAAAAAAGTCAAGTCAAAACGACGAAGACTTAGGAAAACTTTTAAGTACTGAGTCAAAAGCTTATTTTTATCTAATAAGAGTACTGAAGACCGGGTCTAGAAATAATGCTTACTTCCAGAGTTATGAGGGTTTGAAAGTGATTTCCCTGTGGAAATCGACTTTTCTTACCTTAGTAACTACAATCTGGGTGGGTGGGCGGGCGATTTTTTCTTGATTTTTGTCGATAATCGTGTTTTTTCTTTTGCAGGTACGTGCGGGGACGTCGGGCAGAGGTGAACCAGCCGGTTAGGTTAGGTTAGGTTAGGTTAGGTTAGGTTAGGTTAGGTTAGGTTAGGTTAGGTTAGGTTAGGTTAGGTTAGGTTAGGTTAGGTTAGGTTAGGTTAGGTTAGGTTAGGTTAGGTTAGGTTAGGTTAGGTTAGGTTAGGTTAGGTTAGGTTAGGTTAGGTTAGGTTAGGTTAGGTTAGGTTAGGTTAGGTTAGGTTAGGTTAGGTTAGGTTAGGTTAGGTTAGGTTAGGTTAGGTTAGGTTAGGTTAGGTTAGGTTAGGTTAGGTTAGGTTAGGTTAGGTTAGGTTAGGTTAGGTTAGGTTAGGTTAGGTTAGGTTAGGTTAGGTTAGGTTAGGTTAGGTTAGGTTAGGTTAGGTTAGGTTAGGTTAGGTTAGGTTAGGTTAGGTTAGGTTAGGTTAGGTTAGGTTAGGTTAGGTTAGGTTAGGTTAGGTTAGGTTAGGTTAGGTTAGGTTAGGTTAGGTTAGGTTAGGTTAGGTTAGGTTAGGTTAGGTTAGGTTAGGTTAGGTTAGGTTAGGTTAGGTTAGGTTAGGTTAGGTTAGGTTAGGTTAGGTTAGGTTAGGTTAGGTTAGGTTAGGTTAGGTTAGGTTAGGTTAGGTTAGGTTAGGTTAGGTTAGGTTAGGTTAGGTTAGGTTAGGTTAGGTTAGGTTAGGTTAGGTTAGGTTAGGTTAGGTTAGGTTAGGTTAGGTTAGGTTAGGTTAGGTTAGGTTAGGTTAGGTTAGGTTAGGTTAGGTTAGGTTAGGTTAGGTTAGGTTAGGTTAGGTTAGGTTAGGTTAGGTTAGGTTAGGTTAGGTTAGGTTAGGTTAGGTTAGGTTAGGTTAGGTTAGGTTAGGTTAGGTTAGGTTAGGTTAGGTTAGGTTAGGTTAGGTTAGGTTAGGTTAGGTTAGGTTAGGTTAGGTTAGGTTAGGTTAGGTTAGGTTAGGTTAGGTTAGGTTAGGTTAGGTTAGGTTAGGTTAGGTTAGGTTAGGTTAGGTTAGGTTAGGTTAGGTTAGGTTAGGTTAGGTTAGGTTAGGTTAGGTTAGGTTAGGTTAGGTTAGGTTAGGTTAGGTTAGGTTAGGTTAGGTTAGGTTAGGTTAGGTTAGGTTAGGTTAGGTTAGGTTAGGTTAGGTTAGGTTAGGTTAGGTTAGGTTAGGTTAGGTTAGGTTAGGTTAGGTTAGGTTAGGTTAGGTTAGGTTAGGTTAGGTTAGGTTAGGTTAGGTTAGGTTAGGTTAGGTTAGGTTAGGTTAGGTTAGGTTAGGTTAGGTTAGGTTAGGTTAGGTTAGGTTAGGTTAGGTTAGGTTAGGTTAGGTTAGGTTAGGTTAGGTTAGGTTAGGTTAGGTTAGGTTAGGTTAGGTTAGGTTAGGTTAGGTTAGGTTAGGTTAGGTTAGGTTAGGTTAGGTTAGGTTAGGTTAGGTTAGGTTAGGTTAGGTTAGGTTAGGTTAGGTTAGGTTAGGTTAGGTTAGGTTAGGTTAGGTTAGGTTAGGTTAGGTTAGGTTAGGTTAGGTTAGGTTAGGTTAGGTTAGGTTAGGTTAGGTTAG